>CM057379.1:174507859-175866193 GCA_030015415.1 Cynopterus sphinx
GCTCACAGACTCAGTTCCAGTGTAATTACTTGCAATTACTTGATGAACGACTGAAAGTAAATTAAGTCAGACAAATTTCTCACAACTGACAAGAGATTTGAGGTATATAGTAAACAGATCTTTTGGAATCTATCACTTCTACTAGAAAAGTAACTAACACGAATTCCCTCATTTTAAAGTGACAAAGAATAATAAAATATATATGTGTGAGATCTACACATTTTTTTTTTTGTATTACTGTGGGCAACGTATCTTAATCTTGGCTACACATTCTAATCACTTGAGTAGCTATAAAAAGATTTTTGATTAAAGCAGAATCTCGGAGGTAGGGAGCTGAGCCTGGTTAATTTAAAAAGTATCCCTGATGATTGCAGTAAGCAATGTTGAGGATAATGACTGAGGGGCACTCTCTCTCTCAAAAGTGTCTGATCAAAGTCACCAGGGCTGCTCAGTCCACAATTAGCCCTGAGTGGTATCAAGTGTTTTTAATCTTTGCCAGTTTGGAAGCCAAAAAGTGACTTCTGTTTTTTTTTTGTTTTGTTTTGTTTTTTAACAGAGAAGCACTCATTTCTAATCCTTTAAAGCTGTCTGACACTAAATTTCACCCTCTATAGAGTTGCCATTGCTTCTAATTTAGTGTCAACACAAAGGTAATTTATTGCAGGGTTATTTTCCAGGCTATCCTGGGGCATTTCTTCTTGTCCTGAAATAATACTTCTACAACTTTCATTAGACTATATCTTTATTACTGTAAGTCGATTCTCATCTATATAAAGTAATTACAGTGTGTAATTAAGTGTCAGGATGAATTTTCTGGACACTAAGGGCTGTGGGTGCTCAGAGGAGGATTTGGATTCTAATGACATATAGAAAGGACTTGGGCTGGAACTTGATGAATGGTGGGAGGAAAGGGGAACTGTGTCCTGGGAAGAGGGCATGGCAAGTCATACGTGAAGGAGTGATTTAGGGATACAAAATGCACATTTCCAAAATCTGCCATTGCTTATTTTTCTTCTGATGCTCCTGCCTGGGATGCATCTCTCTTTTGTAAAATTTCTGAATCTGATTCCTCCTATCCATATTCCTAAACCCCACCTCAATCTGCTCAATCAGAATTGGAAATGGAGAGCTAGAAGTCTACATTTTAAAGAGTTCCCCAAGTGATTTTTATAATGAAACATTAATTTAAGGTAATTAATGTATCTACACAATCCAAAAGGAAGATAGATGGGACAGAATATCCCCGAAGGAGAATCAAATGTTACAAACCAGTGCTTCTGTCAGCATAAATCAGACATACCATTTTTCACTTATCAAACTGGCAAAGATTAAAACACTCTGCCCCACTCAGTGTTGATGATGAAATGGGCTTTTACACACTGCTGGTGTGAATGTGAACTGGTTGGTACATTACGAAAGGACAATTTGGCAATTCTTATCAAAAGTCTTAACATTTTTCATACCCTTTGACATAGTAATTACAATTTTAGAAATTTATCCTAAGGCTGTGACCTAAACCTTGGCAATTTATCAGGCTCATTTGTGAAGCTTCTATGAACTACGATTTCTGGTCCCTCTACTCCCTGGAGATTCTGACTCTATAGATATAGGGCAAGGTCTAGGAATCCAAGTTTTGAAAATACTGATGTAATTTGGACTTATTTTTTTAAATCTCAAGCAATAGAAAAGTTAAAAATTGGTGAGAACCCCACCTTCCACTTTTTCCCCTCACTCCCTGTGGGTAACCACACTGGACATGTTGTTTTGTGTTTTTTCATTCAATAACATATATTACAGACATGCTTTCATTTCAGTATATTCAGATCTAATATTTTAATAGTTGTATAGCATGCATCCAAATAATTCAATTTATTTAACTATTGTGAATATTTAAAGACAGTTGAGATCATTTTCACCTTTCTATTATAAAATAACCAAAACAATAAACATTCGTGTATGGACATTCTGTTCTTTACCTGTGTGAAAATTTTTGTAGGATAAATATCTAGATGTTGCGAGTCACATTAAACTTTGCTATTGACAAATTGCTTTCTAAAATACTTTTACTGGATATGTCAGACATACCTAACTATCCACCAAAATTCCGGCTTCCTCTCTGACAAGATGTCTTTGGAAGTGGGAAGTGGCAGCCCATCCAGAGGTTTCTTTTCTTCTGCATGGTGCAGGAGGGATGTAACTAGTTCTTGCTAATAGAATGCAGATATAATGTGCTATTTTTAGGCCAATGGATCTCAGATATGGCTATGAATTCATGCTCTATCTCTTCCCCTATCTCCTATCTGTCTCCAAAGACATCCAGACCCCTTTAGAAAAGCTGTGCTACATTATGGAAGAAACTTGAATCCCTGGATCATAGCGAAAAGAAAAGCTACCCATGTATCTACAGAATAACCAACATTAGATGTTATGTGCATGATAAAATCTTATTGTCTGATAGTTTATTTAATATAGTAACTAGTGTAATCCTCATTAATATATCTGCTTACACTCACATCGAAGTGCATATATGTATTAAAAACAACTTTATAAGAGATTTTGATGTATAAAGTTTTAAGACCCACCGTCCTACCAGAATAATCGTAAATATGAATGAAGTGTATACTTCATTTGTTCATATTGGTGAAAAGTTGGAAAAATTAATAAATGTCCAATTAATAGGTGAAAACAAATAATGCTAAAAAATAATATTGAATGGCATGGAATGCCATTTCATGGTTAATTGATTATTTAGCTTAGGAAGAAGGTTATAAGACAATATAAATTTTTAAATAAGTTAAAATATATGTGAGTAAAAATATTGGCAGGAAACATACTCTAATGTTAACAGTAGTTATTATAGATTTTTTTTCCTTTTACTTATCTATGTTTTCTAAACTTTATTGCCTATATATCATCTTTGAAATAAGAAAAAAATTTTTAAATCAGTAGGTATGACATTAAACTACATTAGCAAAAAGATATAACTTATGGGAACTCAGAGATAAACTATCTACAATGTCTGAATTTGTGTGGTTTGAGGCTTAATAACTTAAGAAAGTTGGCTACTTCTGAGAGGAGACCTGAAACCATAGTGGTTCACATGTTTATTTAAAGGCCTGTATAAGCAGTTTACCAATATGTGCCCATGTATTAATTGATTAGCAAGGTTGGAGATTAGGACCTATATGCAGAGCTAGAAAAAGTTATATATGTCAAAATTAATAGTCCCAAAAATACAGTTTCTTTCTTTTAATGCATGGAGCACTTTTTTTTTTAAGTTAATTAATTCACTTTTGGGGTGTGACATTGGTTAATGAAATCTGGTAAGTTTTGGATGAACATTTTAACTATAAGGCATCTATATACTTACATTGTGTGTTCACCTTCCATAGTTAGATTTCTTTCTATTACCATATATTTGACCCTTTTCACCCCATCTACCTCCTCCCCCCCATTATCCTCAAATTATTTTAAAAAAATAAGAATGAGAAGTTTTTTCATTCACTAATAAGTTCGTTCATTTAGCAATAAGTGCACAATGAGAAAATGGGATTAATTTACAGCAGAGATAAAAGGAGATATTTCCTGATAATCATGTTGGTTAAGACTTTGGAAAGGGGATGAAGTCTGTTCATGCAAAACCTCTTCCCTAGAGATTCTAAATAACAGGAAATAGATTGAGGTGGTTCAGTTGTGGTTCTAAAAACCAAAGGATGGGACATCCTGAGGGGCCCTTCTTTGCCCTTTGACTTCTTGCTTGTAGATTAGAATGTAGGAAGGGGAAATGAGTGGTGTGATATACCAGTTATAGCGATTAAAAATGATAATTATAGCACTAACAAATGATAAACAAAAGTTAGATATGATGTTTTAAATTCCACTGTGCTCATAAGGATGTAATGAAGTCAAAGTGGGAAAGCAAGTGCCCATTTCTAGGGATCTGGTTAAATTATGATATGTCTATAAGGTGAGAAAGACCTACATAAACACACTGAAAAACACGGATGAGATAAACTAAAGACCTAAATAAATAAGTGCTTCATGTGGCTACCAGAAGTGTGGGGGCGGGGAGAAGTGGAAGGATGTTGGTCAAAGAGTATAAAGTTGCAGTTATACAGGATGAATAAGCCTAGAGATCTAATGCACAGTATGATGATTCTAATTAATAATACTGTAGTGAATTCTGTACTGAAGATTTGTAGTGAATACTGTACTGAGAGTAGATTTCAGGTGCTCTTGTCACACATAAAAAAATGGTGACCATATGAAGAGACAATATATTAATTAGCTTGACTGTAGTAATCATTTCATTATGTACACGTATATCAAGTCATAATGTTGTACACCTTAAATATATACAATTTAAATTATATATATATGATATACATATCATATATATATATAATATATATAAAAGAAATAATGATTGTGCTTTTGTAACATATTCGTTAATCTCTGCTTTGGAGAATAAAAGAGGTGATATTTCCAAATTATTTGATGAAATTAGTATACCATTAATATTGAAACCAGACAAGAATTACAAAAGAGAAGGATATATAGATGCAAAGTCTTATATAATAGCAAATTATTCAGTAGTATGTAAAAACAGTTTATTTCAGAAACATAACAATGGTTCTCAATATAAGGAAGTCTATGTCATATACCTTAAGTATGAATTAAAGGAGATAAGTATATACTTATTTTAATAAATGCATAAAAATTATTCAATAAAATTAATATTTATCAAGATTATAAGGGAATTTCCTTAACATCATAAATCTACAGCAAGCATTATCTTAACTAAAACATTTCACCTGCTATGACTGCTTCACTTCAATATTATAATAAAATCCCTAACTGATAAGAGAGGGAAAAGAAACAAGAAGCAAAAAAACTTGGAAAGGAACGACTAAATCTCTCCTTATTTGCAGATGATATGATTGTCTAGAGAAAACAAAAGAGAATTTTTACAAAGTTAGAATCAATAAGAGAGTTCCAGAAGATTTGTTTTTAAACATCAGTCATATTCCTATGGACTAGCAATAAGCATAGAGAAAATGTAACAGAAAAAAATTTACCACTCAAAATATCAATAAAGTGTAAACATTATCTAGGATAAACCTAAAAATAGATATGCTATAAATTTATGGAGGAAGGCTTAAAAATAGCACTGAAAGAAGACCTGAGCACATGTGCACTGATGGAAAGAGTAAATAGCAAGTCTTCTCAAATCAATATGTAAATTTAATTCCAATAAAAATTCCAACAGAAAATTTCATAAACCTAAAACTCTGATCTTAAAAATTATGTAGAAGAAAAAGGACAAAAATAAGCCCCAATATTTTAAAGAAAAATATGAGTAGAACAAAATTGGCCTTAGCAAATATTATAATTTGTTATATAGCTATTGCAATTTAAGAGTGTGATATTGGTGCAGATAAATAGACAAATAGATCAAGGAAATAGCATACTGAGACCTAAAACCAGAACTGTGCATATAGGAAAAACTGTCATATGATGAATACAGGAAAAACAAACACATTCAAATCAGTGGGGATATCCTGGATTATTCAATATATGGTGCTGGAATAATTCACTATTTATGTAGAAAATAAAATTATATTCCCAAATTACACAAAAATACCTTATCAAGCCATAAAGATGAGAAGTTGCTCAATTTAAAGAGTCATCAGAGAAATCCAACAATAATGATATATCTATTTCACAACTGTTAAGTTGGTAAAAATTAATTCTGAAACAAGTAATGATAAAAAAAAGGGGGACACTAAAACCAGAACTCTTATACACTGCTGGCCAAATATAAATTTATTAAACTGCTTTGAAGAGCAATGTGATAGTATCTACTAATGTAGACAATGTTCATATGCCAGCAATTTCCCTTCTAGGAATAATTAAGAACAGTGTTTAAAAAACTGCAGGTTCTGACACATTAACAGCAAAATCAATTTTGTGGACAATGAACAGAATAAAAGAGGAAGGGGAGGGGAGGAAAGAGAAAAGGAAAAATAAAATGTATCACAGGTTAGAAAGTGTAGTCCAAACTATTGATTTAAAAAAAATGGACAATTAATGTTCAAGGATTGAAAGACATAATATTATTAAGATGTCAGTTTTTCCCAAAATGATGTATAGATTCAATGCAATTCTAATGAAAATCCCAATAGGTTTATTAGTAGAAATCAGTAAGCTAGTATTAATATTTATATGGAAACTCAAAGGATCAAAAAAAAAATCAAGACAATTCTAAAGAAGAACACAGATTCTGAACTTTTGCTACCCTATACCAGTACTTAATTGCAAATGCATGGTAATTAGCTGAAATGTGGTCTTGATTCAAAAAAATAATAGACTAACATACTAGGGATCCACATAAATACAAGTCACCTGGTTTATGACAAAAATATCACTGCATTACAAGAAAGGATGCTTATTTAAATAAATAATACTGGATCAACTGGATATCCACGTGGAAGAAGTTTACCTTGATCCTTACATCACACCAGAAACAAAAATCAATTATATGTGGATCATAATCGTAAATATGAAACTTAAAACACTTAAAGTCTCAGAAGGATCCTAGAAGAAGGTTTTATGATCTAGGGGAAGCAAAGGTTTCATAAACAGATCATAAAGAGCAGTAACAATACTAATTTTAAAAAAGAGACTGAAAAATGGTCCTCATTAAAATTGAAAACTTTTGTATATCTAAAGATATCACTTAAAGGAGGTTGAAAAGGCAAGCCATAGTGTGAGAGAAGATATTTGCGATAGACGTACTTGACAAAGAATTCATAAAGAATATATAAAGAACTACAAATGAATAAAACAAAGACAAAACAATTTTTAAATGGGCATAACTATAGTTGCTTTTAAAAGAGAATATCAAAATGGCTACCAATCATAAGATTCTCAACATTTTTAATTAGGACAACGCAATTAAAGTCACAATGATATACCACTATACACACACTAAAATAGACTGACAAATGATCTATCGGAAGGGAAATGGAGCAACTTAACTCTCACATGTTTCTGTGGCAGTATCCATTAGTACGACCACTGTGGAAAGCTGTATGATAACATTTCCTAAATCCAAACGTTGATTACCCAATTATACCTCAGGAAATATACTAACAAAAATGAGTACATATATCTGCTAAAAGATACAAACAAGAAGGTTCATAGCAGATATATTTAGAATGTGAAAAAACTATAAATAGTCTGTTCCCATCTCCAGAAGAAGGAACAAATAAACCACGGTATATTCATTCAATGAAATACTAAATTGTAATATAAAAAAAAATCAAAACTATAACAACAAATAACAAAATGAATAAACCTCATAATGTGGAGTGAAAAAGTTTAACTCTAAAATATAATTCTGTTTGTTCATGTAAAGTTCAAAACAGCCAAAAACAAATATATAGAGATAGAATAGTTATCTTCATGAGTGTTATTGATGGGAGAAGAATGGGAGAATTTTTTGTACATCGTGATTTGGTAGTAGTGATATGGATTTCATTGAAAAAAAATAATCTCATGTTGAGCTGTTTACTTAAGATTTGTGTACTACGTGTACATTGCATATCAATTTTTTAAAAAGTGATGCTCTAAGTGTATTGTAGTAAAATATCTGACACAATATTAGACCCCAATCTACATCTCTTTCAGTTTGACTATATAAGAAAAGGGATAGCAGATGCCCTCCTATGTAATTTCTCAGTAAATCTCTAACAATCACTTTGTCATAGTCCTGTGTTTTATTGTGTGAAGAACTTCAAAATCTTTTGTGCTCCTGGCAGCAAAGAGTCAGAGCCCTTAGCTCCTGAGGAGTTGGTATTGGTTCAGAAAAACCACCTCTCCCTTTCCAGGGGAAGACTAGTTCTAGGACATTTGTCTGTGGCTCCCTTTGACTTCAGTCCTTACTCCCAAGTTAGCACATACTCTCCAGGCTTCTAGGTTAGTGTCCCCTTCATTCCAGTTTTCTTAGCTCTTCCTGCTTCTCGTCCCATTGAGCTTGTCCTTCTCTCACATGTGCTACACATTTTAAAAGTAATTCTTCCCCAAACCAATTCCTTTCATCCTTAGAAACTGTTGATTTCAGAAGAACATTTTATAATCTAATTTGTGCTTATGCACTCTAAACTGCATTTGCAATGACATGATATTTGCTCAAATTTTAGGGATACTTACTGCAATTAAGCAGTATCCACATTTCAATGTCAGCTCAACTATACATTAAACAAGACACTCAACTCCTACTACATGCTGGACTCTGTGTTAAACGCTGAGCATGCAAAGATGCATGTGCCCAAAGAGCTAACAGTCTTGTGAGGGAGGTAGGCAGCATATAGACATATTAGTTCCAGTAGCTTCCTATTAACTTCCTACTTGACTCCTTAGAATTTTATCAAGCTCTTTTTGTTATTCTATTTCTCAATCCAAACCTAATCTTCAATATTCGCTTATATCCATGTAATCATCCAAACCAAACCATCAAGTCATCTCTTAATCCTCGGTCACTCACACATTTCATATCTACTCACTCATTTACATGACAATTCTTTTACCAAACTATCTTACAACTCCAGCACATTTTTTTTATTCCTATTGCAATTGCCTATCTCAGCATCCTATTTCCTTTCCCTTGAACTATTACAATAAGGTTTTCATTGTGTTATTCTTCACACTGCTGCCATAAAGTCTCTCTGTCTCTCTCTCTGTCTCTCTCTATCATCTCTGTCTCTATCTCTATCTATTTCTATTTCTATCACCTCTAACTCTATCTCTGTCTCCATCTTTACCTCTTTTTCTGGGAAGACTTTTTATGTTCAGGGAAAGAAATACAAGAAGCTAAAGGAGGAGATACAATGAGTTGATGGTATGCTGAACTGCAGAGAGCCAATGAGATATTTTCTCCAAAACATGATGAGATAAATTATGAGAACCTGATAAGTTTGAAAGTCTGTTAAAAGTTTGATGTGGTACTGTTTATTTTCTTATTCCTGTATTTATTTACTGAGGTGGAGATCACAGATTAAATGATAGAAAATAGGCAAGTTCTTAATATAGACATAGAGACATAGAAGGCTCTTCTCATTTTTTAGGCACCAACATAGTTCTTGGCTACCTGTACCACTTTAGCACCTCATGTGTACTTCGGAGGCCACTCAGCAGCTGGGAGTGAGATGCCTATGTTTTTGACCAAAGTAGCTAACCAGAAGATTATGATAACAGAGTAGTCAAGATAAACCAGACTGTCATACACATCAAAAAGAATCAGAATTCAGGGAAAGGGCAAATCATTATAGACTTAAACTGTTAGGCAAGACTTAAGAAGAAGAGAGAGCAATCCAGGCAGGATTAATACGAGAAAGGTTTGAAGGAATATGCACAAAATGATTCATGAATCAAACTTCAGATGGGTGAGATCCTGAGTTGGTCATACTGGATTTCCAGTTTAGTGTTATGTGCACTAGACAAGGAACTGTGATGTACACCACCCGCTGTCTGTTGGCTATCACAAATTGTAGAGCAAATAACATCTTAAATGGGACAACATGCAGGTCTCTGAGCCTATGAAATATGAGTGTTATGATATTGGCATTAGGTTATTATCTCAGAGGAAAACAGATTTTGAGAGTGTGTGTTGGGGATCGGCCGAAGTAACTGGTTGGCAAACTGGCTGCCGCCCATACGCAGCAAAATGACCCCATAGACTGAATCTTCCATTCAGTTCTTTCAGAGTTAACACAAAGTGACTAGACCAGGTCTAAGTTGAGGTCATCTCTTCCACTTCTCTTTGTGTGTGTGGTGTACAGAGGGAAGGAAGAGGAGTGAACTGAGAAAGTAGCATGAGCTAGAGGATAAGATCTGACAGATTCATAGTGGCTCAGTAGTTCAAGTAACTTTTTTTTCTCCTTTGGTATTTCAAAAATGTGTTTTAAATCCTCCACTTTGTCATGTTAAAAATCTCACTTCGCCTGATACTCAGAACCAACAGCAGGATTTTTATAGACTTGGCAAAAAGAAATTCACCCTTGCCCGACCTTCTAGAAGCTTTCAGCTCCAACATGTTTTTTGTTTGTTTGTTTTTTTAATTTTTTCAGGTAAATCCATTCAATGACCTCTGAGAAAGAGGCTGCCACAGTGTAGAGTATAGAACATGAGTGGTGTGAGTTACACTTGCATGCCCCCCTCACCCACCAAGTTTAAAATTCTCACAAATAAAGCAATCATTATCCTGGTTGGTGAATGTTCGTAGGCGGTGAGATTACTAACCACAGAGTTACCCCCCAAAACCCTGAACACAACCTTCTTAATCGATGGAGGGTTTTTTTTTTTTTTTAATTATGAGATAAATTTGCTGATGCCTGTTTCTTCTGACTTCCTTAATACTACCTTTTGAGAAATAGAAGTTTCTACAAGTTAAAAACAAAATAATAGGAGGTGTGAATTTTCTAAACTCTAAGCTTCATGACTTCTGCAATTGTATTCCTAGTGTTTAAAATGTGACTGCTAACACAAGGACTCCTTAAATATTTGTTCACTAAATAATATTTACTATATGATATTTGTAAAAGACTTAGTACAAAGAGACACAGAAAGTATGAAAATGAAGAGAAGGATTCTCTTCATTAGTTAGTAAATGGTAATAATAAGAAAGTCACATAATAAAATTTCGAGATAAAAAATAGTAAATGGATCAAAGAAGGATGTTTTATATTGATTTTTAAAAAGCTTAAATCACCAATATTATCTTTTACCTATATTCCTCACAACATAGGAACAAATACATAAAGCAAAAACTTCGAGAAGTTTAGGAGGGCTGATAAATCCACAGTACCAGAAAAATACTTGGATACGTTACTCTCAGAAATCAATGGAATTTTATAACAAGTCTCCCTCATTCCTTCTTAATTAACAAAAGTTTGTATCAGCCAGAGTGAGCTTTTTAAAAACAAATCAGTTCATGTCACACCCTGCTCAAATTTCTCAATGGCTTCCTCTCATGCTCAGAGTAAGACACAGATTCCTGGCCAAGACACACAACTTTCTTTACAAGACAGCCCTAGCTCACCTCTTGGATCTTATCACCATTTTATTATTTCATGTTTTAAACATGTCCTTGTAAAAAAACCAATTTGTCTTATAACTGCTGAATTTTGTCCATTTAATAGATACTATTTGTATTCTTTCTCTTATTTTCAATATGCACTCTATTTTCACTTGTAGTGGTTCTTCAGAAATTTTACCATGCATACTTAGCATGTGTTTAATTTGCTTTTGTAGTTCCTTCCATGAGAGTATCTTTATAGTAAACCTTCAATTTTGTATAATAGTTTAGCTGTGTATAGAACTTTAAGATGGATATTGTATTCTAGCTCTGTGAAGAAATTATTCTATTCTTCCCTTCCTCGTTAACTGTTTTAAATCTGGCTTTGAGTTTCTCCCTCATCCTGTGCAGGTAATTTATTTGTTTTCTCTTGCTATTTTTAGAATTTTATTTTTCCCTCTGTAGTTTCTTTTTATTTATTATGCTTGGGACCTGTATTGCTAAAATCTAAGAATGTATGACAGCCATCATGTCACCTCCTACTTACAGTTCTGTTTTATAGTTAAAACATTGTTTTTTACTATAAAGAAATTTCCCTTAATTTGTGATAGACTTATCTGAGCATTTAAAAGTCTGTTATATTTTATCTAGCATTTCTATATATTTTTGGTGGAATGGTTTTTACATTTATCTAGCTAGAAATAGAAGTCAAAACTTGAATTATGGACTATTTAGATATGAACAGTGAGAGCACTACATATTAAAGTATGTATAAAGTACTTCTCAAAAATGCATAGAGTTAAATTCATTTGAAAGAGAAAAAAAAGAGAGGCTGAAAAAAATGATGTAATCACTTGAATTAAAAAGTTAGAAAAGGAAATAACAATTAAACTGAAGAAATAAGATGGATATACCACCAGATTGGTGTGCAATATAGGTCAATAACAGATGTGGGGCAAGGATAAGGAACCAGAACTCTTACTCTACTAAAGGAGTGTAAACTAGTATAACCATTTGGAAAACAATTTTGGCATTACCCAGTACACTTAAAGATGTACAAACTCCATGATTCAGTAATTCCACTCCTGGGTATACATCCTACAGAATGTCATGTACATCACATGTACGTCAAGGAGCACACACACAAGACTGTTCAGACCGGTAGTGTTTGAAACAGCAAAGAAATACTGGAAGTAATCCATGAACAGTAAAATGGATAAACTGTGATATATTCACACAATGAAATATTGTGTGGCAATGAAAATGAATAAACTACTGCTACATACATTAACATGGATGAATCTCAGGAACTATGTTGAATGAAGAAAGTTGAGAAGTATGAATAAAGTGTGACCCCATTTATGTAAGGTTTGATAACTTGCATACTACATACTATATTGTCTGGGGATGCCAATATATATATATACTAATATATGCTGTAAAACTGTAACAAAAAGGGATAGAATGATAAAAGCAAATTTAGATTAATAGTTACTCTGAGTGGGATAGAGCAGAGAGGAGTTACAGAAGGGAAACAGGAGTCTTCAAAAACACTGGTAGCTACTAGGTATAAAGTGTCAATGACAGGCTATATTCCAGCCTTCTATCTGCATATATATGTATAGATGTATGGAATGACACTCATCAAATATTAATATGATTATATCTAGGCAGATTTTGGATTATTTCACATTTTCCTTGCATTTTTCTGTATTGCTTCAATTTTTATTATGAATATGCACCTATATTTTTTAAAAGTCATTCTATGTGAGAGAGAAAGGTTGTTATAGACTAAATATTTGTGTCTCCCTAAATTAATGTATTGAAATCCCAACTCCTAATGTGATAGTATTAGAAGGTAGAGCTTCTGGGAGATGCTTGGGTCATGAAAACAGAGCTCTCAAGAATGGGAGTAGTGTCCTTATACAAGAGACCCCAGAGAGCAACCTTCCCCCTTCTGCTTTGTGATGTTACAGTGAACAGGCCCCCATTTATGAACAGAAAGCAGAACCAGACACCAAATCTGCTAGGGCCTTGATCGTGGACTTCCCAGCCTCCAGAACAGTGAAAATTAAGAGTCTGTTGTTTAAAATCCATCCAATCACGTGTATTTTTGTTATAACAGACTGAGACACAGAGAGGAAGTCCAAGAACAAAGATCCACTGAGCAAGGTCTCAGGTACTTACCTAAATGGGTTGAAAATTCATGCTCACACAAAAATCTGCACATACATGTTAACATCAGCTATGTTCATAAGTGCTAAAAATAAATAAATTATAGTACAGCAGTGCCCCCCACTTATCCACAAGGGATATATTCTAGTGGATACCCCAGTGGATGCCTGAAATTGCAGATAGTACTGACCCTACATATACAGATGCTCCCTCACTTATGATGAGGTGATAGATATCCTCATAAATCAAATGTAAGTTGAAAATATCATGTCAGAAATGCATTTAATACACCTAACCTACCAAACATGGTAAAGGCTACCTGAAACATGCTCAGAACACTTATAGTTGGGCAAAATCATCTACACAATAAATACAGCATAGAGTATTGGTTGTTTACCCCTTTGATCTCATGGCTGACTGGGGGATGTGGCTCACTGCTGCTTCCCAGCATCACAAGAGAGTATTGTACTGCACATCACTTGCCCAAGAAAAGATTGAAATTCAAAATTTAAAGTATAATTTCTACTGAATGCATATTACTTTCGCACCATCCTAAATCAAAAAATCTTAAGTCGAACCATCATTAAGTCAGGGACGTTTGTACTATGTTTTTCCTTTACATACATACCTATGATAAAGTTTAATTTATAATTAAGCACAGTAAGAGATTAACAACTAATAATAATATAAAAATAACAATATAGTGTAATAAAAGTTATTTAAGGTGGTCTCTCTCACCCAAAATATTTTATATTGCTGTACTCACCATTTCACTTAAAGAAGGCATGTTGGGGCTTCTCTTTGGCATATCTGAATTACCAATACCACTGCTCTTGGGCTTTGAGGCCTTTATTAAGTGAGATAAGTGCTACCTGAACACAAGCACTGCAATACCCAATAGTGGATCTGATAACCAAGCTGCTACTAAGGAACTGATGGCTAGCAGTGCTCAGCAGCGAGGATTTCACATCTATGGCAGGGTGAAGCAGGACATGTGAGATTTCATTATGCTACTTAGAATGGTGATCGTGCAATTTAATATTTATGATAATAAATAGATAATAAATCTATTTCTGGAATTGTCTACTTAATATTTTTGTACTGTAGTTGACTGCAGATAACTGAAACTGCAGGACAGGAACTGTGGGTAAAGGAAGACTACTGGAACGTATCTCAATAGGTTCAACAACTGTAACAAATGTACTACACCAATGCAACATGTTAATAGTGGGGAAACTCAGGAGGGGAAATGAAGATGGTGTATACTGGAACTTTTCATACTTCCTGCTCAATTGTTTTGTAAACCTAAAACTGCTCTAAAATATAAAACCTGTTGTTTTGTTTTGTTTTGTCTTAAAAAGATCCAGGAACAGGGTGAAGCATTCTTGAAATATCTGGAGCAGAAATATGTTTCTAGCAAATCCTAACATTGCCCTTACTACATGCTTTAGGCCAGAGAAGGTAAATACCTTGCCCTGGGACAGACAGAAAGTGAATCACAGAGCCAGGGTTCAACCTGATGCAGTCCTTGTTCTTGGCCTTGACCTAAGGCTGCCTCCCCTTAAAGGAGCTAAAACCAACTGGACATCAGTGTTCACTGCTTCCCAACTCGGAGTCTGCCTTTACCCTTGATTGAGTGGTTTTGTTTAATTTGTCTCTTATAACAAGCCATTCTAAATTCTTATTGGAAGTGATGTTATATAAAATAGTAAATTTAAATATTAAAACTGGAGGCCTCAGCTGCTCTGTGCTTAGTTTCCCTGGTATCATATGGTTTGTTCTTTTTTCTTATAATAGTTAAAATAGATTTCAGAGGATGAGAATGCTTAAACCAGATAAACACAACATCAATAACTTTTCAATAGGCATATTTTCTCTTTTTTGGAGGAACGGGGGGGATTGTGTTCTACTAAAAGACTTGTCTTATTAAAAAACATAATGGGAATATGATAGGTTAAAAAGAAGCAAAATTCAGGTTTGTTTAGGTGTAAAACCAGTTGATGATGTTCTTTATTACTAATTTTTACTGTGTTCTGAATTAGTATAAATACCCAGTAAGGATAGCTTATTTAAAAAATATACAAAAGCACACACATAAAAACAGCATGTGTTTTGTCAATTCAAAGTATCTTATCTAGCCGAACCATTTTTTTTTTTTTTGAGTTCCCTGTTTGTAGTATAACCATACTGGGTACCAGAGGGAAGAGGGAGGTCACAAAAAGAGGTCAGGCTTTTACCCTGCTTAGACACATCCAGCACAGAGGAAATGCTGGTTATCTTGTAACCAGTGCTCCATGAAGGGTGAGAATAAGGGCTAACGTGAGAGTGAAGGTTTCCTTGCAGCCTGGGGACCTCCACAGTTCCTCTAGGAGTAAATGGAAAGAAGGATGGCAGAGCATTCCTGGCCATGGGATGGTCATGGACAAAGGCTCAGAGTCATTTAATAGTGATCTTGGTGTGTTCAGGAACACAGAGTAGATCTATTTTTCTGGGGCAGGGATGTTGAGGAGCTCAGAGCAGTTTGTTGGGCAAGGTCTACAGAGGCAAGATGCTGAAGGGCCAGTGACATGAGCACAAGAGTTTGTGCATGCACTGAAATATGACTGGGAATTACTGCAGGTTCTTGAGCTCCTTCGCAAACTGATACCCATCCAGAAAAAAAAAGATGGGTTGTATGTTTATCCTTGATTTTTACTAAGAAGGTCCTGATATTTTCCCTATCAACAGTAAGAACCAGTTTTTAATATATATATTAAAATACATGAGAATTCGGAAAGATTAAGTGATTTGCCCAAAGCCATATTTTGAGAGTCAGGATTTTCCAAGATCATGCATCAGTCATTTTATGCATCCCTGCCCCTCTAGCAAAGTGTAGAGCTTTTGCTTCTAAGACAGAAGTCAGCAAACTTTCTTATAAAGAGCAAGATAAATATGCCTGGTACACACACATTCACATACACATCCATTTTTATTTAGGCTTTGGGGGCCATACAATCTCTGTCACAACCAGTCCATGCTCATACTATAAAAGTAGCCACGGTTAATGTGTCATTGACCATGTTCCATGTTCCAATTAAATTTCATATAATTTTCATGTTACAGATGTACTTAATTTAATTCAATTTTTTATTTTTTTCAACCACTTAAAATATAAAAACCATCCTTAGTCATGCACCATACAAAACAGGCAGTGGCCATGTTTGAATTGTAGGAAGCAGTATGCCAACCCCTGTTTCAGCTTTATTGATTATAGCACTAAACTAATGAAGCGAAGGTTAAATGTCTTATCTCCATAAGAGATAGTTTTGCTTTATGCTGTGAATACAGTATGTTTGTTGGCAACAAGCTATTTTTCTACCCCTGGCCAAGTATCTTGCAAATTTATAGGGGATGACAAGGGCAAAGATGGCTCAGTGTAATACAAACAATAAGAAAAAAAAAAGCCTAGGCAAACTTTTCTAAAAATATATTCATTATAAGTTTGGGATTCCAAGAATGCCTCACTGAGAAATGGCACTTACACATACCTTTCATGTTATCTAATACATTGTATAGGCACTAAGTAAATATCACGGCAGAGTTTGTTTCATTAATACCTCTAGGTTTAGCTCAGGTTAGGCTGTCCTTAATTATTTAGATCCCTGATTCACTCACTCCATTCATTCATCCCTTTAATCAATAAATATTACACATCTATCATATATCCAGCTGAATATTAAAGCCCTTGCCTCATGGAGCCCACAGTTTGCAGGAGAAGACAAACACATAAAAATAACTCTAATATTGAAGACACTAAACACCATGGTACAAATATAATCCATTGCTGTGAGAACACAGAGATGGGCTTTGCCTGGGTAAATCTTTGGAATAGGGAGCTAGAATGTAACACAGAAAGTTTTTAGAAGGAGGTGAGATTAGAATCAAAAATGGAAGGCACATGCAACCATGATGCCTCCAGCTACCAATGAGAATAATACTAATTCTAAATTGTTACATATGAGACAAGGCAAGGAAGACTGGCGGGGGAGTAGCCATGAAATTATTATCTTTTAAATCCCTGTTCCAACATTGCCGAATTTTACCATAACAGTCACATGTAAATCACACATACACTTCCACTTATAGTGCATTTTAAATTCAACATTTCATGAAAAACAAGCATTGAATAATGAAATAAAATTGAGAACAAAATTTAAGATGGTAAGAGAATTCAGATTTTATCTTCTTAAATCTGGTTTTAAAATAATTAAGAGTATATATTTGATTGTTTTTTACTGAATTTAAGATGTATAAATCTGAATATTTTGAAAAAGTATGTCTCACCTGAAGAGCTTTCCTAATTCTTTTTAGATTGTGTATCAAGAGTAGGTTTTTCTCTTTGGAAACACGACCTAACTGGTCATCCAGTTGTATTAACAGGTTTTGAAGAAGAATTGTTGCCATGGTTTCATTGTTAGAAGCTGCCTCCCTAAAAAACACAAGTGTTATTACACAGCAGGAAACAACTTAGAAAATGCTTACTTTTTTACCACACTAATTTTAAAGTGATAAATCTGTTCCACAGTGGTAAGTATTTAACAGTTTTCTTTTTTTAAAAAACTGTACACACAAAAATATACTGAACATCGCTAATCGTTAGGGAAATGTCAATTGAAACACTACATCTATTGGATGAGATTATTGAAAACAAAATAAGTATTGGTGAAGATGTGGAGAAATTGAGTCCCTTATCCATTTCTGGTGGGAATGAAAAATGGTGCAGCCATTGTGGAAGATAAGATGGAGATTCCTCCAAATATAAACACAGAATTACGTACAGCAATTCTACTTCTGGGTAGACACCCAAAATAATTGAAACCAAGGACCTAAACAGATATTTGTACACCAGTGTTTATGGCAGCTTTATTCACAATAATTAAAAAGTGGAAACACTCAAATGTCTTTTAAGAGATGAATGGGTAAACAAAATGTGAGATTATCTATAGATTAAATAGAATATTATTCAGCCTTACAAAGGAAGGAAATTCTGATACATGCTACACGAGTGAATCTTGAAAGCATATGCTCAGAGAAATAAGTCAGTCTCTAAAAGACAAATATGTTGTGATTATGCTTATATGAAGCCCCTAGAGTAGTCACATTCAGAGAAATAGAAAATAGAATTGTAGTTGCTAGGGGCCGGGGTGAAAAGAACGGGGAGTTTTTGTTTAATGGGTACAAAGTTTGAGTTTGGGATGATGAAAAAGTTCTAGAGCTGGTTGGTGGCACAACAATATAAATGTACTTAATGCCACTACACTGTATGAAAACAAATAGTAAATAGTAAATAGTAAATAGTAAAAATAGTAAATTTTATGTTATGTATATTTTATAACAAAAGTTAGATAACTGTTTAAAGCAAATAAAATTTTTTTCTAATTGTACAAGGTGAATAGAGCTTTAAAAAATGTTTGCAAAAATATATTTATTTACATTGAGTCTGTGATAATTGATGAGAGAAATGATGTAAACAGTAGATTTACTTCTTGAATTTTAATGTTTAGAAAATTGTTGGGGTTTTAGTTTACAGGAAAACAAAGCACTAGCACCATTAACTTTTCATCTACAGTAAATGAAACCAGGAAGGACAATGATTCTCTTCCTTTGAAAAAGCTTTCCAAAACTTTGAAGAAGATTTTTATCTGAAAAAAAAAAATGCACCTATTGAGTCAAAAGTGAAACATAGAATAAATCCACGAGGATAGAATATAAAGTGCATCAACTTGTAGAAGAAATACAATATTTGATCCTACCAATCCTGATTTTCAATCCACTGGGCCAGCAGGTGTCGAATTTCCATTGGAAAATTGTCATCGTAGAATTGATCTACTTGCTCCAAAAATTTGATTTCTAACTGTTGGACTTGATTCCACTGAGACATGCTATAAAACAGAGGGTAAAATTAGAGTTTAAAAGTAATATTAATAACTGTGGTATATCTTATGATTTTCACAGATTTCAAATAAAGACTAAGTAACTGAAGATAAATTACTTTTTTTTGGTAGTCATTCAATTAAAACAGAAAAGGGAAAATGCTTTCAATCCAAGGATAGTACAATTCTAAACTTTTCCATAAGTCATCCCTAATGAATGAAACAAAATACTCCCTCTGCCCACAACAGGAACTCCTGTTCCACCTTCTTCAGGAAGCTTTCACTCTTCGCTGAACACCCCTCTCCCCATCCCATCCCATCCCATCCCCATCTGTACTCTCCACAAGCTCCTCTCCTATCCCTTGCTCCCTCTACATTATTAAACTTTAAGCAACTTAAAGGTAAATAGCATGTCATATTCAATATACCTCCTAAGACCCTTTAAAGCTTTACAAGTGAGGAATACCTAATAAAAGCTTCTTTTATATCAATTGCCCATCCTTTCTTCTTCATTTCGGATTGGTCTGACTTTTAGAGTCAGTCTTGTGTTTCTAGAGTTTTAGTCTAATTCGGTCTTAGCTTTATGAAGAGTTTAATGTATATATTTTCACAGGCTATAATTCTTTCAGTTAAAAATATCTCTGAACCAATACATATTTTCATTTCTCTTTGTGATGATCCACAGCTGAGCAAAGCTTTTAAAGTCAACTTTTAATTAGTCTCTGATGTACATCTGTCTGACAGTGGTTAAACCCTCAAGTTACTTGAGGAAGAAACCACACTTGATACATATTTGGCAGCCTGTCATAAAAGAAAAGTATGTGTATCCCCCACATAACCCCACTC
The DNA here is from genome assembly GCA_030015415.1 of Cynopterus sphinx. Lineage (NCBI taxonomy): Eukaryota > Metazoa > Chordata > Mammalia > Chiroptera > Pteropodidae > Cynopterus > Cynopterus sphinx. The sequence continues at coordinate 174,527,870 of CM057379.1, forward strand.
TGGCCAATTTAGAAGCTTTAGACATATTTCCTAACTTGGGAAAATTAATATGACCTCTCCTTGAAGTTACAGTATTTTACTCTTCCAAATGTCAAAATTTCTATTGTTTTGTCAGCAATTCTAGATCAAAAGAAAAACATTTTATATGATTAACCACCATGGTATTTCACCCTATCTTGTAGATAAGTTAAGGTTTCCTTTTGCTTACAGAACATCATGATGATAAATTTCATATATTTCAGGTTTCAAATGGAACCATTTTGGGGCACCTGATCGAGAAGATAATTATTGCCAATGTTTTGCTAAAAGGAAGCAACTGAGAAAAGAAATATTTCATTTGCATATTACTTTATATTTACAAAGACTTTTCCACCTGACAATTCTAGGCATATAGTTAAGTGCTCAATAAGTGCTTGTTAAATGAATGAGTGGCACTCCTGATGTTATTGTGAATAGGGCAGGTGGATAGGAGTACTCTAACTTTAAAAATGAAAACAATCTGAGGGTTGGGAAATGACTCTTGCCCAAGATGCACAGCTTTAAGGTCTCACAACACCATATGCATTGCTCTTTCGCTCTTTCCAGGTATATATATTCCACACAAAATTGGAACATTTGCTCCCATGCTGCTATATCCCATCAATTTATTCTAGTTAATGACAAGAGAGAACAAGAGCTGAAAATAACATTACAATATTAATTGCTACAACTGTTAAATCTGCTAAGATTGGGATGAAAATCTGTTTTCTAACAAAGAATTAAGTGAACCGAACCTATCCTAAAGTCACATAGATCACTCTTAGACTCCTAGTTCACCTTCCAGAGGGCTGAACTCAAGACCCAAATAAAGGAAGGATAAGGATAGAATCCTAGGACATTCTTCTCTGTCGCTGCCTCTAGAAACGCCTTCGCACTTCCTTCATTACGTTTCTGTGCTTTCACTCTTTGAGCGCTTAACTTTCCCATCCCAGGAAAACTACCGAACATTTCTTTTCAAAGTTGAGTTCCTGTCTATCCCCTTAGAATGCCTCAGAAGGCCTCAGAAGGTCTATATAAATGGGATTTTGACTCCCTGTTGGGGAGCTAAAGGTGCCTTATTGGCTCTGTGACCCAGAGTTTGCAAAGGAGATGATAACCTGCCCTAAGACACCTCTCTCTCTCTCTCTCCTCTCTCTCTCTCTCTCCTTCTCTCTCTCTCTCTCTCTCCCCCCCCCTCCGTCCCTCCCTCCTCTCTCTCTCCCTCTCTCCCTCTCTCCCTCCCCAAAGCCATAGTCCCTGGTCATTCTAGCTGTGGGTTTTTTCTCCCCCTGAAACTGAGGTACGCAGTCTAATGTCACACACCGTCACTCAGAGAAGCTGGCTAAGAAGGCGCAGAGGGGCTCGCTCTCCGTCCCCGGCGAGGACGCACCTGCGCGGCGCCCACCGCTCCCCCCACGGCGCACACACCCGGCGGCGGCGCCGGGCCCGGGTCTCCGCCGAGACCCGCCCGCGAGCGCGCGGCTTCGAATCGCCGAGCCGGACGCTCCTTCTCAAGATCACCCGTCCTCAGACAAGTGAAGAGGAACTAACTGTGCAACGCAAGGGAACGGCCAAGCCCCGGCGGCAGCCTGCACGAGCATCTCGGGGCTCGCGCGTCTTCGGAAAAGCAGCCCGAAGGTGTGGTCCGCTTCCTTACCTGGCTCTGTCGGCCCAGTTCCCAGGCCGTGCCCAAGTGCAAAGCCAGAATCGCCCTTCACCGTGCCCGGGACAAAGCCTCTGACGCCATCGCCACGAGAGGATTTGCATCTCCCCTCCCACTTGAGGCTTTCCTGTGCGTCAGTGTTCGCGTCTCTGGGACTTTACTTGGGTCGGTTCCCACCCACTCTCTATTCTAGAAATGCTGAAGAAATGCTAAAGAACAGAAAAAGGCTGAAGCCCCTTTGCAGGATGCCCTCTTTTCGCAATTCCACCAGTCACCTGCAACTGCAGGTGGCCCTAGGTGGTTAGGAGAGCTAAGGGCGGGAGCTAAGCATTTACTTTCATCACTGGTTCCCACAAACAGCCTGAAAACCCCTGCACACTTACTTGCCTGGAGCTCAATTCCTGGCTGCCTGGCTTCCTCCCTTCAGACTCCACTCACTCTGGTGAGCCAGTCCCTGGGGTGGAAGCCGGGTGGGTAGCTAGGGTCAAAACACCGAACTCCAATTCCAGCACGGCCTCCTGCCTGGGAGGACAACCTCACCCCAAGCCTCGGACCAGCTTCTAAGCAGGCCGCAGAAGCCTGCCTTTACTGGCCCAGCATCCTCCTTCCCTCCCCAGTAGCCCTGTGCCTGGTTGCTCTGGTATACTTTTCTCCCTTTGTGACATGGGCCTGTTCTAGAATCACAGAGCTGGAGAGAGCCTTGGTCTTGTCTGGTTCTAAGTCCTCTTTTGTATTTGAAGAGACTGAGGCCTAGAGAAGTGACCAGAGTTACTCTTTGCTGCTGAGCCTGGCTAAGAATCTAGATGTTTCAGCTCTCTTCTTAGTGGTCTTTTCATTTCATCTCCTTAAAGCTAGATTGTTAACCCTTGACACACAGCAAGAGTTCCATAAATGTTCACAAAAATTAAGACAAAAATAAAAGTAGACTGAAAGAGGTAGAAAGGATGACTCAATCTGCTCATGCACATGCCTAGAGCAATATACTGTTTATGAAGGTAAAATGCCTGATCAGCCATCACACATCTACACTGTTAGGATTCTTCTCTCCCAGGTGACGTAAATATCATTTGCTTAAATGTTCTACCCCTTTCCTTCCCTTGGAAAAAAAATAAGTCAATCTACCCAAAATCACATACTGGACATCACTAAATTCACTGGTCCGGTAGGCCTACTCCTGGCTGCTTGTCCACTGGGCATTTTCCAGGAGTTGTGTCCCTAAATGAAAAAAAAAAGTGCTTAATTCAGACTATTCCATAAACTATGAAGGAAAGTCCAGTTTTCATCTGGGGAAGCAGTCATCCATGTATAGGAAAAAGACCAAATTCTTGGCATTCAAAGTTCTCTACAATTTGGTCCCACCCTATCCTGGAACAGATCAGCCTCCTCTGCTCCCTAGATTAACCTCTCGCATTTCAGTTTTGATGTTCTCTTCATCTACAGTTTCTTCCCCTGACTGGTATATTTCTTGAAACTACATCCTTCTCAAGGAAGATTTCACTGATGACCCCAATCATAGCAACTTTTCCCTGCTCTGAATTCTCATCACATTTCCCATCCAAACTAGCACAGTTCAAGAGAAATAAAATACATGCCACATATATGTAAGTTTCTAGCAGCTGGGTTAAAAAAATATAAAAAGGAAAAGGTGGAAATAATTTTAATATTATAAATAACCCAATACATGCAGAATAATAACATTTCAGCAGATAATCAATATGAAAAGTTATTAATAAGATACTTGCATTCGTTATTTTACACTAAATCCCTGAAGTCTGGTGCATATTTGGCACTTTCAGGACATCTCAGTTTGGGCTAGCCACATTTCAAGTGCTCGATAGCCACATGTGCCTGGTGGCTACCCTATTGGATAGCACGGATCTAGACCACTCATTTAGCACTTTCTACTTCCTGCTTTTATTGTTAGTCATACTGGTTTTGTGTGTCTTTATCATCATTGTATTCAACTGTTGAGTGCTATATGAAGCAGAGAGCTTGTTCTTTTCTTCCTTTTAAGAATCTCACCTTGGAACTACCCTAGCAGTTCTCCAACTGTTTAGGTCTCATGATACCTTTATACTCTTAAAAACTGTTGACTACTCCAAACAAATTTTAAATATTAGTATCCTTTGTTAAATATTTATTTACTATGTTAAAAATTAAATCTGAGAAGCAAGTTGTAATATTTATTTATTTAAAATTATAATCATAAACACATTATGTGTTAAAATAAACATTTTTAATGAAAAACAAGTATATTTTTCACCAGGCAAAAAATTAAGAGAAAGAGTGGCATTGATTTACATTTTTAAAAATCTCTTCAATTTCTGGCTTGAGAGAAGACAGCTAGATTCTTATATCTTCTCCTGTATTTGATCTGTTACAAAATATTGTTTTGGTTGAAGTATTTGAAGAAAATCTGGACTCACAAACATACATAACTGGAAAAGGGAAGAACATTTTAATAGCCTTTTCACATGCTGTGGATATCTTTCTTTGATGCCACACCCAAATTCAACAGGTGGTAGTTTAAGGGTTAGTTTCACTGTGGAAAGTGAAGCCATGTCAGCAAACTTTACGTGTTCAGTGCTGTTACCATATTGATTGGTGTATCTTGTGTTTTGAATGCAATGTTTATCCACATGTAATTTTGCAATATCACGTATTGACCACTTCGAAAATGCTGGTTCACTGAACTATGCAGATCTTCCAAATGTCAACATACTTCTTACAATATCAGAAAATCTCATTAGTTAATATCATCACTGATCTCATTAGAAAAGTATTTTAAGTATTGAGAAGCTGTTAAGCTTGTAGTAAGGATGCAAGTTTTCCGAATTCTAATTTTTGTTGAAAGCTCCAAATTTATTACCAGAAACAGATATTGGCAATTGTTTTTCTTGAGGTGAGAGTCTCACATTGTTCATTTTCAGAAAAATGTTTTCCAAGTACCTAAGTCTGAATAACTATAGCTTGTCAGTCATTCTTTCAATTAAAAATGGTGTTCTGTGAAAAAAAAAAATTAGCCAGTTTGTGGGCAACTCAATCATACAAGTGCTTTTCCTTCAGGCAATCATCATACAATAATGAGTGTACTTCCCACTTTATCACATAGAATATTAAGGAGACACATATGCAAGGTCTGAGATTTAATACTAATAATTTTCTTCATCAAAAATATGTTTAAGTCAAACTAGCATTAAAAAATTTTTAAGTTTGTAGTGGTGAAAAATACCACGACTACTAGGATAATTTGGTATCACTGCCTTAGTTCATTCTACGGCACAAACATTACTGCCCCCCCCATCCCCCATAGCTTTGGTATCATCAGTGCAAATGTCAACAGAGTGAAAAGGCAAAACAGGATTATTATAAAAGTACATTTAACTTTGTAGACACCCTTAAAAGGTCTTGGGGACTATCAGCAGACAACACTTTTGAAATCTCTGCTCTATTCCACCATATCTTATCCACCAAAATCAGTTTACCCAAAAGTGAATATCATGAGGGACTCTCCACCCAAACGAACAATTGTTTTCTTCGTTAAAGCATTTGTCTTAAACCTATTTCTCCCTTCCTATTTCACGAACTGATCTAGGCTTCTGAGGGTATCTCTGTGTCCACTTTGCTTCCCTTTCTTAGAATCCAGTCTAAATAGCTAGGTCCCCAATTTCTTGGGTTTATGCTGGCTTTGGCCTCACAGATCCTCAAAGCTGGGGGTGGGGGATGGGGGAGAAAAAGAAAAATCTAACGCAAAACAAACAAAAATACTCTAAACTCAAAGGCCATCACAGATTCCTTTCTTCCTTATAAGTGATCCCTCAATTGCTCTGGTTATGTCTTACTTCTATTGTTTCCCCTCATTGTAAGAGGAAAATCTCAGGTTATAGATTTGCAGAAAAATAGATTCTAGTTCTGATTTTGTCATTTTTAAGATACTTAACTCTATAAGTCTTAAACTCCCTATAAAAAATGGGTATATTGTATCCCATACAAAATGGCTGGCAAGATCGAAATATCTATAATAAAGAATGAGATAAGAGAAAATACTCAATAATAGCTATTATTAATAGAATAATAGTAACTGGGTTGTGAAGAACTTTGGAGATCATTAGGTTTACCTTGTCTTCCCTTCCCCCTCATGGTACAGATAAAGTTTCAAACCCTATGATACAGAGAGGTCAAGTGACTTGGGCAGGTTCACATTTGTCAATCAGAAGTAGAGGAGATTCAAAGTAAGTTCTGGCTACTTCTTCTACTATGCTAAGTACAGCTGCTTATTTTGAAGGCAGTGAGAGAGGAAGAGAAGGGCTATCACTTTCCCTACTGCAGGTTGTAACCCAGCTCTGCCTTCCGAATTCTTTTTCAAATAATAGAAACATTTGCTGATTTTCGTTTTAGCGACAGCACTTTACCTCTCCAAGCTTCCTCTTTTATGTGACCCGAGGAAGCTGGATGAGTTGGAGTTGAATACTGGACAGATAGAACTTGTGCATACCTAGATACACTGATTCCCAGGGTAGCATGTGATAGTACCAAATGAGTGGTACAGCAAGGATTATTCTGGGCAAGATGGTCTCACGGGGGTCTTAACAGCTCATCTGCGTGCAAGTGTTCAAGCTCCATCAGAATAGAGACCATGTCTTGTACAAAAAGTTTATCTAAAGTTAATGTTCTCAAATCCAGTTCCCAGTGACAGTGCTCCCTCTACTGCCGCTTCAGAAGCATCGCGATGTACGAATCAGCTTTTTTCCAGTCATAGCACTTTTTCAACTCTTAACTCGATGCCGGACAATGCTGAGCACTTCATAATGCACCATAGGATTAAATATCATTCTCATCTCCAGTTGACAGACAAGGAGACTAGGCTTAATGAGGCCGTAGGGCCTTGTCAATGTTAATCAGATGCTGGGGGGTAGACTCGGAATTCAAACTCAGGGATATCTGACTCCAGAAACAATGCTTGAAACCATTCACTTTCATGAAAAATCTTATCCGCTTTTGTAAGAAAAGCAATAAATTTCTTAGACAGCTATGGAATAAGTAAGTTTAAGAATCTAAATGTGAATTCCAAAATAGAGAAGCTCATTGCGTAGTCTATTGATTAGAGATGATACAACTTTCCCTTGGAACATATGGACAATTACCCATACGTTGAAAAGTCCCCAGTGAATCATGATGGTAGACACATTGCCAATAGGGTTCCAAAATATTTAGCAAATTTTGTGGTTGTATAGCACATTGTTTATATAGTACATAAGGTGGTTGTTTCTGCTGAACCACAAATTAGAAAATAAGGCTTGAAAGCAGGCTAAGATACCTGAATTACAGACTCTTCATAAAAAAAATTGTGTCTGATCCTAAATAGCCCTTAACCACCTTATTCTACTTTATGTATTTTTCATATATTGTTCTCTCTCTCTCTGAACTGAACATTTAAAGGGTCAGGATTATATGTTATTTTGCTTGTTTGTTTCAGTGTTCATCTCAGTGTCTGGTGGTTTGTATATAGTTATATAAATTGATATAATGATTTAGCATACATCAGTTCTATCTGAACACCAAGTTGAAGAAGTCATCTTTTCTCTTTTCTCATTCTCCCAGTCTCCAAATATTTCAGGTAGAGAACTATCTTTGCTTAAGAAAAGACAATTAGCTTTGCTTAAGCTAATTGAATTAGTAAAAGAAAACTCAAAAGACAGCTAAAGTACTCCATTTAAAGACTAAAAAGAAATTAGGAGAATGGAGTAGATAAGAGAGAAAAGAAGAAGGGAAAGAAGAAAATTAAATAGGGAGAAAGGATGGGAGAGAGAAGAAAACATGGCACAGAACTTGTCCAATAAAGGGGGTCAGTGAGCAATTTCTAGTGGTGGGTCCAAAAGCCATGTCTAATAATCTATATCAAGTTTTTTTTTTTTTGTTTGTTTGTTTGTTTGTTTTTGTCTTTGTTGCATATCCCCTCCATTGCCCAGGCTTCATGAATAACCAGTATGGTTTTTGTGGTGGTGGTATTGAAGGAAATGAAAGAAATGAATATTCAAAAGAAGTGTGGTATATCTTTTCATTTATTTTAGTTTTTGATTTTTTTCATTAGTATTTTGTATTCAAATCTTACACATTTTTGTTAGATTTATGCCAAATTACTTCTCTCTCTCTCTCTCTCTCTCTCTCTCTCTCTCTCTCTCTCTTTGGTGCTGGGGGGTGTACAAGTATAAGTGATATTTTTTAAATTCACATTCTAGTTCATTGAAATTAACTTTTAAAAATTTTTTAATTAAGTTTATTGTCGTAAAATAGGTTAGTACAATTATATAATTTCAAGTGTACATTATCATTTGACATCTGTATATTCCATTGTGTGTTTACCACCCAAAGTCCAGTTTTCTTCAGCTACCATATATTTGATCCCCGTTATCCACCTTGCCCTCCTCCTACTTCCCTATATTTCACCCCCTTTAACTGTCTATCTACCTCCTCCTTCTCCACCTTCTACCCTCTGGTAACCACTAGTCTATAGTCCATGTCCATGTTTGTCCTGTTTATTTGTTGCTTTTAGGTTTACATCCCACATATAAGTAATATCATGTGATTTTCAACTTTTCCATCTGGCTTATTTTGCTTAGCATGTTCATCTTGAAGTCCATCCATGTTGTTGCTAATGGCAGTATTTCATCCCTTCTTATGACTGAGTAATATTCCATTGTATATATGTACCACAGCTTCTTTAGCCAATCATCTATCGTAGGACACTTTGGCTGCTTCCATGTCCTGGCCACCGTGCTTAATGCTGCTATGAACATCAGTGTGCAAATGTCTTTTCAGTCTTTGGGGTAAATACCCAGTAGAGGGATTGCTGGATCATAATTCTTAGTTTTTTGAGGAGCCTCCATACTGTTTTCCATAGTGGCTGCACCAATTTGCAGTCCCACCAGCAGTACATGAGGTTCCTTTTTCACTGCATGAATAACTTTTGTATATTGACATTGTGTTCTGTGACCTAACTAGTCTCCCCCTATTAGTTCCAGTTAATATTTCTTTAGATTCTTTGTAATTGTCTGCATACACAATCATATAATCTGTGAATAAAGATTGTTTTATGTCTTTTTCATAATCTGTATGTCTTTTACTTTATTTTCTTTCCCTATTACACTAGCTAGGACTTTCAGTGCAATGCTAATGAATGATGAGAGGGGACATTCTTGCCTTGCTCTTCATCTTGGAAGAAAGGCATTCAGTTTCTCACCATTAAGTATAATGTTAGCTATAAGTTTTTCATACACATCCTTTATTAGGTTAATAAAATTCACTTCTACTTCTTTTTTTAGGGGGAAGGGGTGTTCCTATAATTGAGTGTGGAATTTTGTTAAATATAGGGTTTTTTACATTTTTCATGTTCATTCTTGTTCATTCTGTTACTGTGATGAATCACACTGAGTTTTCAAATTTAAGCTAGCCTTGTATTCCTGGAATAAACCCCAGTTGGTTGTGATGTATATTCCTTTGTATGTATTGCTGGATTTAAATTACCTCCATTTTCATGAGAAATACTGATGTGTAGCTTTCTTTTCTTGTATGTTTGATTTTATTAGATTAAGTCTCACATTTGGTTGACCCAATCTGAATAGCAGACCAACAACAAATACTTTTTAGCATATGTATGATCCATACTTACCTGAAATTCAAATTTAATGGAACTTCTTGGGTTTTACCTGGCAACCACAATTTTTGTTAATCTATCATGTCCAAAGCAAAAGTCCCCAGAGATTCATTTAGATGCTGGAGCTGTAGACTTGTTTGGAAATTCATTCAATTCAATTTGAAATATTTGTTGAGCTTCTAGATTATTCTCATCATGGTGAGAATGATTTAAAGAGAAATCTGCTTGAGGAAATGGTAAATTGGTAGTGAAGACAAAATAAGCATTTTAAACTAATAAGAGCTTACTTGAACTACAATGTTTAGCGTATGTGGCACAGGAATTCAGGAGAATTTAAGACCAAAATGAACAAAATAGTCAGAAAGTGCAGGAGATATGGTTAACAACAACAGAAAAAAGTGATGGATGAAAGAACTGTATCCAGGCAGACGAAAGGAAAATGATGTTTATCTTGCCTAGACATAGACAACACAGGGTGGTTACCAGAGGAGAAAGGGGGAGGGTGAAGGGGGTAAAAGAGGTCAAATATATGGTGACAGAGGGAGACTAAGCTTTGGGTAGTGAGAACACAATTCTATATACAGACGATGTATTATTGAATTATACACTTGAAACTTATATAATGTGATTACTCAATGTCACCCCAATAAATTTAATAAGATAAGACACTGGTGCAGGGCTAAGATTGGTATCTTTCTGGACAGTAAGAAAAATAATCTGAACAATGAATGCTATAAAAGAATCACTATAAACAAAGTCAGTTGGTACCAGAGTCTGTGAGATAGTTGTTCAGTTTGTTTACTGCACAGAATGACTAGCCTGGAGGATGAATGAGGACTGAAATTTAAACAGCTCCAGTTTCCTAGATATGAGCATCAGTGCAAGGTCACATCCAGTCGAAGGAAAAGATGCTATTTTCCTAATTCTAAGATACTTTGTGGGACATCTGAGGTCCTGGGTAGAAGCTTCAGTATCTTCCTTTTGCGTAGTCACAGTGTAATTATTCTGTACCTCTGGATCCAGATGCTTCAGGGTGAGAGTCACTACGGGGAGAGGTGGATGGAGATGTTAGAAGGTGCATCATCTAGAAAGGCCAGGAGCCATTCTCTGCTACTGTGAGAAAAAAGTGCAAAGGGACAGAATAAAATTTGATTTTGTGGTCTGAAGAAGCAAAGTGAGTGAGATGGAGCTGATAGGGCTTTGGATGAGTATTTTGGAAGTTCAGCACCAGTGTCCAGTGGTCTGTATATAAACATAAAGCCATTTAATGAAGAATAACTATAAATCCAGAGCAGTGAACTCAGATGCCTTCCTGGGTAGGCAGATAATGAGCTAGCTTGTGGGGAACCTAACTGGTACCTGAAAGTCTTTTTCCTCCTGACATCTTTCAAGAGAAGCTGAAAATCTGAATTTTAAAGAAAAAAAAACTCTTGAATTTCAAATGTTGGCATGATGCTGAAACTTTAACCATACGTACACCCTATAAAACACAGTATAGACTTATACTGTCTAACCAAATAATACATATTTATAGATGTGAATGCTGCTAGTGTGCTGTCTGCGTTCTACAGCAACATTTCCCAGCCCCAGTCATTCCATACACTATCTACATTATCTACTGGAGGACCCCCCAAAAAAGGAGAGAAAGGGAAGATAAGAACCAAGGCAAATACTACCCTATAGAACAAGATGGATGAATGTAAGTATTCTGGAAGATGTGAACTGAAACAGCTACTTTCTCTTTTCTTCTTATTTGTTTGGTCTTAAAAAAAAAAAATCTTCATCAGATCTTCAAAAGCTTGGAATTCCTTGCTACAAGCAAATAAAACAATTCAAATTTAAGTGAAATAAAATAAGAATTATAAATAAAAATTTCCAAAGAAAATACCCCCTGTAACAAATACCTGATTCGTGGAAAAAATTACAACTGCCTTTAGTAGAGCATAACATTTTTCCATATACAGAAATTACCAAGGGCTATGCAGTCCAAAACCAAACTAAACTAAAAATTATCTTAGTTGCTTTCATGGTTGGTGAACTATGTCTGTAGCTCGACTGGCTGTGAAAATAATAAACTAAAACTTACAGATGAAGGGTTGCTATCTTCTTTCTCTTAAGAATTATTTGACTTCACACATATGTTCAGCTATGGCCTACGTTGCTCTTTCTGTGAAACTACCAAGTTTTTCATTTTATGCTATATGAGAGCGTAGAAGTCTAACACACAGTTAAGAGCACAGTTTTTAATGGAAAAGTTCTTTTTTAAAGAACAGCCAGTTCTATTACATCAACCTTTTTATGTTCAAGTTGTAAAGGTTTTCTTTTCCTTAGCCAGTTTGCAGACTAGAAGAACATTCAACAAGCACCAGAGGGCACTATTCTCACAGGGAAGCCGAACCACTGACTGAAAATGGAGGCTTCTGCATCACCCAGAAAGGAGTTCCTTTCACATTTAAATGAGAAGAGTATTATTCTCTAGGCTTTTGTCATCTGTGATTGTAGAATGACCTTATCCCTGATATATCACAGGGTTTACTAGACCCACCAACTTGTTCTATGGCTGTGGCAAGTGTGTTGGATAATAATACTTTACAGCAGGACCGATGTGGGGGAAAGGAGAGGGAGTGTGAATGATGCTTAGGTCAAAGGGTTGTAAGGATTTATTTCTGGCTTTGCTTAAGCTGAATACCTGAGGGATGGCATGGTCAGGTTCACACCTAGGAGAGATCTGAGTCAGGAATTTGGTCAATTTAGATAAAAGTTTTGTTTGAACTTTATTTATTTAGGTTTCTTTACACAGAATGGTAATGCAAAGATATCAGGGATCTCTTGCCTCTTCATAACATTCACCAACCCCTCCCTAAAAATATATCATCTGAGTAAAGTTGGTATAGTTGCTATGCAAATGCACCTTCAAGACAAGTAATTCTAGAGCCACAACTGCTCATTGCTTGGTTAGTTGGTTGGTTGTTGGTTGTTTGGTTGATTGACTGTTCTCTAGCAATCCAATATACTTCTCATAAAAAGGCAAGGCTTCTGCATTTCCTTCCTCATTGCTACAAAGAGTAGAAAAATCCACAGGGAAATTACGAGGACAGAAGTCATCTTTATCAAGTGCTGTTATGACATAAAAGATTAATTAATAAAAATGACATTCATCCTCAGGAATAACCAAGATCCATGGTAATGTACCAATGAGCTTTCTATTCAAATTCTTTTTAGATGGCATTCAGTCTGCAAACTCTTTCAGTGTGGAGAAACTTGTCATGTCTGGCCGTATGAGAAGCAGCCAGTTAATCAGATGTAACATGAAACTTTGACATGATTGCACAGCGGTAACTTGTACTATAAGTGTATTGTCCTCTTGCCCACACTCTACAATGCTGCCCCATTGTAAACAAGATGTCTGGCTTAACTGGGATATCCTCTAAAAATATTTAAACTAAAACAGAAGCTGACATCATAGAGGAAAGCTGTATTCCCTGTGTTTGTATTTCTAACTTCCTATGCCATTCCCAGAGAAAGCCACTGGGTGTTGCTTAATAATGATAACAAAGGATTACATACAGTGGTTGGCAAAGGTAGAAAAACGATTAGATCATCCAGTCAATTCATCTTTCCAGCAAAAGGCCAGAATCCCCAGATAGGGAATCTAACACTTCATTTGAGGCAAAGGGCCAAGTAGTAAGAACTGCACTGACTTTGTTGTCTTCTCTGGCAATACTGACAGAGCACCAAATCTGTTTTAGTTGGCGGTACTCATGCCCCACTTAACTCCTTACACAGGAGCTTCCAACACAGTGCTGCTCTTTTCTTTGGAGATAACCAATGCAGTTATCTGGTGGAAGGTAATTAACTCTTGTAAATGATGCCTGCGCAAAACTCAAGGTCAGGTTACCACTGAGAACACCGTGATGAGACAAGGCCAACCCAGGGAACAAGTTCTAGAGACTCCTCCTGTCTGCAGTCTTTCACTTTTGCTGTGTACTGTATTGTGTAAACTCTGGCTCAGAAAGGGCTATTGTTTTGGGTTTATTTATTCACATGACTGAATTTATTCAATAGCACAGCTGAAATGTTTGGTTTCTCACCCCTAGGCTTTGGTCTTTATTTTAACTGGAAAGTCTGCCTTGTTCCTGAGTATATTTTCTTCTCAACTTCAAATACAAGGCTAATCCAAATTCTCAAAGTAGATTTTATAAAACCTGGGGGTGAAAGGCTACAACTACCTAGACTGCTTGCCAGATTCCCATTCCACTTTGGGCTTTATTGTAAAGAACTCCGAAGTCTCAGTCTAGAAGCACTTTATTCCCCATAATGACTGGTGTTCTTGGACTCACCATGGGACCCAGGATGGCCAATTACAGCGGTCAATCTTTCTGACTTTTTTGGGGGGACTGTGAGTGGTAGGAACCACGTAAGCCTAGAGCTTTCAGTGGCTTCTTCCCCTGTCTAAGGAAGATGTCATTAAACAAAGCCAACATGTATTCTTGGACCTAGTCATATCTAAAGCCCAATACCCCTGGACTTCTCAGTTAACCTGGAAAATAAATTCCTTTCATTTTTTCTTATGCATCTTGGAGCTGAATTTTTATCAGAAGCTGACATCATAGCCTGATTGATAGAATATTAAAATAGTACCAAACTGTGGACTAGAAATGAGATCAGAGAGCCCCAGAAAGAGAAAAAGAGACCAACAGTAGATGATTGTTTATAAAGAAGTTGTATTCAAACTTGCAACGACTATGACTTATTTCACAGAGAATAGCTGAATTGGTTGAAGTTTTTCAGGGTTACATCTGTTATTCCTTAAAATTTCATGAAAGACTGAGGAAGTACCAGCACACTGGGAAAAAAGCCAACATAAAATGGTTATGTAATAAAAGTGAAAAAGTTTAGTTTTGAAAATTAAACCTGTAAGCTAAACTTTTATAGCAAGGGGGAAAAAAATCACCACAGTGAATATGGTGAATGGAACAAGATATTGACTTTACATGAACAGCATTTTCTCCTAGACCAATCTAATATTTTAACTTATTGACAAATGATAAGTAAATTATATCTGTGCGTCAGAGCTGGGATCAGAAGTGCAAAGTACAAAGCCAAGCTAAAGGTACCATGACCAGACTGGTCTCAAGGTCCACATAAGGTAGGTAGAGACCAGAGCTGGAGACACAGCTTACACCGGGGTCTGGAAACAAAGGACTCAAGATAATCTGAGATGTTCTGCATTTCCCGTCCCTTAAAAATTGAATGTTCAAGCATGGCCCTATGAAGAGTGTTCAGTTTCTCTGAGACTCTGTGCCCACCATTCAACGAGCTATCACTAAATGACTGCTTCACACAGTATTATTTATTCATTCTTCACCTAGTTACTCACTCATTCGACAAACACTTATCAGATGCTGGTTTTTGCAAGGCACATTACTAGGTATAAAGAAAATAAAAATGATAAAAAGTTGGTTAGGTTTTTCTCCAATGACAGTAGATGCATCAGGAAACATTATAATTATGATGTAATCAATACTGACTTTTCCATTAAAATTTTTTTCAAAGAAATAGCGATTAGATATAACTAAGTCCTGATTACTTTTTTTCCATTACTTGAGGACTTGGTATATACTAGGACAAATTTTCAAAAAAGAATTAATGTCTTAAACAGATCTTTCAATTATGACTTGGTTTCTTTTTAATTTTTTTTAACTTGTGGTTAAAGTATAATTCCAGCCTTGTCTGTAGATCCCTGACCTCCTAAAGTATTTTTTTTATTTACTGCTTTATACAGTACTTTTATCTGCAACTTCGTTTTTGTTAAGATCAGAAGTAAAACGAAGGTCAAACAAATCATATGGAGAAAAAAATTATTTCAGTCTTTTCACTGTTCGCTTTTATTTTTACTTTCCTTATAAATCAGTAAACTTGAAAACATGTTCCTACCTCCCATTTTCTGTGGCTTTCACTATTGTACATGTTCTTTTGCAGAATAACATTAAATAAGCTTAATTCGAAGATCTCTGACAAGCTTCTATATCTTAAATGAACTCTCACTTTTTACTTATGAACTTAATGTAAAGCATCCAGTCTGAATACTTTTTAAGCGGTTACTGTGTAATTTCCTTAGACCCATAGACAGGTATCTATCTACAAGATGAGTCAGAGGGTGGTTTATTCACCCATTAATTCAGTGAATTACTGAAAACCAACACTGAACAATGAGCAGTAGCAAGCTAAAGCCAGTGAGATATTGTGTGCAAGAAACTTCCTGCTGTCAAATTTGTTCCCACTTGCTGGAAGAGACAACTCATAGTATTGAACTAAATACCTCAATACAAGGTAATTTGTGATTCATATTAGGTAATTTGAAAAAACTAAGTAAGACTGGATGGAGATGATGGACCTTAAGGAGTCATTAGGACTTTTGATAGGGGCTGAGAGAAGACGTTATAAGAAACGAGAAAGGTGTTAGTAAAGGGTGAATAGACAGAAAAACGCAATGTGCTCAAGGAGAGTAAAGAAAGGCTCATTGACAGGAGCAGAAGCGTAATATTAACAAGAAGAGGATAAGCTAGTGAATAGTCAAAGTGTTGTGATGTTTCGAATGTATTTCTATGAACGTTTTGGGTATTTCTATGAACGTTTTGGGTATTTCTATGACCCATTGGCTTCCCCTGACTCAATTCTCAGCCACTTCAACCCATCCTCAAAACTGCAGCCAAAGTGATCCTCCTAAAAGAGAAAGTTAACATATGACTCCTCTGTTGAAGATTTTCCAGTGGATCTTAGAGGGGTGCAGGACTCTAAGCCCACTCAAGTATAGTTTTCTATAAAATCGCTTACAACTGAAAAACAAGGCAAAGGTTCCCTCAGGCTGAGCTTGGCCTGGGGGGTGGGGCGTGTTCCCCCGGCCCTGCTTGGTCTGTAGGTAGCGGGGTAAAAAACAGCCCCCTTTAGCACAAGCAATGGTTTTAGATGGAGTTGGAGAAATACTACCTGACAACACATTATGCCGTGGCAAACAGGTTGGGAGATCTGTTTGGGGACTAACTGAATTCCTGGGACACATGCAATGTAACCAGATGCTATAGACTTGCTGAACTCACATGAATCTTCATGTAACTGTGTCAGTGTCACGTTGTAAATGAATTAATTTCAGTAAAACTACACCCGTTATATTAAATTTGTTGTTAAATTGAATTTTGTGGATTATATTTTTATTAAATTTAATTTAAAATATTTATTTTGTATATGGTGAAAAGTAGGGATGAATATATTTCTAAGGTATTTTACCTAGTTTTAATTTTATGTGTATAGTTAAATAATATTATGATAAAAATTGAAGTAAACACTGAATTTTATCAAATGTTTTTACTTTAAAGGAGTTGTGTGCATTCTCCCAGTAAGCGTGTTATCTCGTTTAGTCTTAAAATCATCCCTGCAAGTTAGCTATTATCCCCATATTATAAATGAGGAGACTGAGGGTCAGAGAATTAAAGTAAACTATGCAAGGTAAAATAGCGATTAAGAGATAAGATTGAGATTTTAACCCAGTTCTGTTTGATGCCAATTCCTCTGCATGCACAGATTCAAAAGTCATCTTCAGAGAAGTGAGAGGAGAATTTGTGAATGTGGGTTCTAAGATACGGAAGCAGAGATGTACAGGGACCCAGATTCATCTGCAATACCTATTTCTGAGCTGCATCACTTCAAAAGAAAACTACAAATTATGATTTTATTAAAACAAGAAATTACATTTGGTGACTTTTCCCATTTTCTCTTACCTCCTTAAGTCTATGATCCCTTACCAGATTTCTACTGCTCCCTAAACATCTGTTTCAAGGACCAGCTTGAAACAGTAAGGAGTTCTTTCTTTCACATTTTGAAGGCAACATCTTTTGTAAGGATAGGTGCATATTTTTCCAAAACACCAAAAGCAGACTTCAAATGCCATTCCCACTGCTGCTTTGTTCTGTCCTCACTTCTTTCAAAAACTAACAACAGCTGCAACAAAAACCAACAAAATGTGGTTCTAGTCTGCTTGAAGTCTAAGCCAGAATTGCACTTGGTTTCCCAGGCCAAACTGGGAGATGCAGTTAGCTGGGTTATAAGCCTTTCACTGTGCTAAAGAACAATGGAATGGAAAGCTCCAAAATCAAAACCATACGTTGGGTAGGAAACAGCTCCAACTGGTGCTTGATTACTAACTAGGTATTCTGCTTCCAACATGATTTGGACAAACACAGGAAACCCCGCAGGCATGGATGGGGAGTTGTTTTCTCTTGCAGGATGAAAAACAGCAGCATCGGATGGTGTTAGGGTGTTAGGATCACTGTGACTCTGGACAGCATCAAAAGCCAGGGCTCTGAGGGGGTTCTCATTCTTACCGCCTCCCTGGGAGCCCTTTTCTTTTCCAGGAATCCTCTTCAGAGAGAGAGGCTGTGTAGAATTTTTCTGAGTGTAACAAATGTCAGCACATTCCCAGCTAGACCACGCATTCCACTCTTATCAAATAAAACTGACCTCTGTGGCCTGGAATGTTCTTGTTCATCGCTATGATTAATTTCAGGTTCACAGTGATGCAGGTTTCTAGATGATTTGCACAGGCCACTTCAGACAGCAAATATGTACCTCTAGACTCTCCTCTCCCTAATGGAGAGGTCATGCGCTAGCTTACAAGAATGAGGATTTTAAACACGGTTGGATTACGCTCAAATTTACATCCTACGAAATACTCTGCCCAAACTGGCCTCTCTCCTTTCAGTTGGCACAGATCTGCCCCTTCCTACTCATTTTTTGTCTAATACCAAGTGACTCAAGTGGGAGTCATGACCAAGACGAAAACTGTTAGCACAGAAGTCAAGATTTTAAAATATTTTTTTCAGCCAATGGAAGTGACCAGGACTCTTGAGAGTCCTTGAATTAACATTCAAGGAGATTTCCAAGTTAGTTGTCCTGGTATATGCTACTGAGATTTCCAAATTAGTTGTCCTGGTATATGCTACTGAGCTTCCTTTAGTGAGCAAAACTCTCATTCTGTTTGTCAACCCTGTCAAGGGTTACAAAATATACAAAATAAAAGCTGGTCTTTTAAATTGCTTTTTGCAAGTGCTTTTCTGCATCAGAGTAATTGCTGCAACACTGGTTGTACTCAGATCCTCCCACCTCCCACCCCTCCACCAAGCTTTGTTGGGGGCTCGAAGTGGTTCAGGTCACAGAGAATGAGTTAATACATGTCTCTGTCTCCTCCCTTTTCCAGACTGAGTTTCATTATTGAGACATTTTCTTAGAATTCAAAGTAAAATAGAAGGAAACCATTCTTGCGATCCAAATACGCACACAGACAAATGGCTCTTGCACCCATCTGCTTTTGGCATCTCAGAACTGTCACCTCCAGAAGCCTTTGTTGAGGTTTCCATGGAGCTTTAGGAAAACTGGCCTAAGGCAAGATGTTGAAAATTCAAGAGCACAGTCTAGAGATACAGAATCCTACATGGGGCTGGTCTACCCATCCAGTGATGCCTTGACTCTCAAATTATTGCTCTTTCATTACCTACAAGTCCCCCAAATTCAATTTCTCTTTTGGCACCCACTGAGTGCCTCTGGGGCCCTGGGAATTCAGAGGTAAATAGGAGAGTCCTCCTCATTGAGGAGCTTAGGGTGTAATGGGGGAGGTAGGAGCTTTGTAATAAGCTAACACTGCCCGAAGGAGGTGGAAAAGCATCACTGAAGTATTTTTGAGTTAGGTTTTGAGGACCCAGTAGGACATTACCAAAAACAAAAGAGAAGGCCGTGGGAACCACTTTTACAAAGGTAAGGGCCAGATCTGCTGTGGCAAGAGTGTGAGGTCTGGAGGAGGATAGGTGTTGTAATGAGGTAAGGCAAGTTGAGCCAGATCAGGAAGACTTGTTGCTTCATAAACGAGAGAATGAGGTCACGTGATTGGCATCTGGGTTGGGGATAGACTGGGGTAGGAGGATGCTAGAAGGAGAGAGAGCAGATGTAAAGTTTTTGCCATAGTCTCAGCAAGCGATGAAGGCCAGGACTAATGCATTAACAGTGGGATTAGAGGAAAAAGAGGCACTTTCAAAGAGATTTTTCGAGGTGGAATTGACAAGATTTGATGTGGATGATGAGTGAGAAGTTCACAGAAATTTCTAGGCTGATTGTGGTGGTTCCAAAAGGGGCTTCTCACTCTCTTTCTCTCTGTTTCATTTATCTCTCTTAGTTTCTGTCTCTGCTTCTATCTTTCTGTTTACTTGTTTTCCTCCTTGACACTTTATCTCTCTCTCTCTCTCTCTCTCTCTCTCTCTCTCTCTCTCTCTCTCTCTTTAGTGTCAGTTTCTCAGCTTCGCATCAGTTCCAATCTCTCTAATGACCAACCTCATCACCAACCACATTTTCTTTGCTCCCTGGTAACTTCAGATGATATGTGCCTTTGACTTTCCACAGCTCTTCTTCAATCTCTTGAACTTCTGTCACTTGCCATTCCACTCTTCATTATAAAATTTATTCTATGTTTCTTCTTTCAAATTTCCAGTGGAATCTAATTAGACCAGCTCTTCTTTCTGTGCAAGTTCAGCGTCATTCAGCCTCGTTTCTAATTAGAATCATCTTGAGGGGCTTTTTAAAAAATACGAATGCGTGGCCCACCCCACATCTACTGAATCTTTGAGGATGGACAGCCCGACATGTATATTTGTTTTAAAAGTTCCAGTGGTGATACTGATGCACAAATGGGACTGAACCCGCTGCCATAGATGATGAGTCATAGTTCACAGTTCACAGCAAAGATTTTGGGTTGGGTGCTCATAATTATTCCAACTTTAATTGGGGAGGAGGGAAATGGGGTGGAGAGGAGAGTCACACTGTGTCAAACATGGCCATGCAGAGGCCATGAGTAGAGGTCCTCTTATGACATACTGTAGTCATACAGGCACCATGAAATGTGTATGCTAAATAGTCTTGGGAGAGGTAAAATGTTAAAGCATATGGTGACAGTGCCTTCTCGTGGGTTTCTTGGTGGAATGCAAAGGAAGGGCCTCTAATCTAAATGAGAAGAGTAAGGGGAAATCTTCTTGGTGAGGTGACACCTCAGCTTGGGAGAACACTAATGATTAGTTGGGTGAAGAAGAGAAACAGGACACAGGCAGATGAGAATATTCGAGCATATCCAATGATTTGAGGCAGGATGGCATTCTAAGTTCACACTTTCAAGCATCTTCTGCCATCCCTTATCAAACTCATAACAATTCCTCAGAACACTCCTGATGTGTTTATTCTGGAAGTGTTTTAAGCCTCTGCCAGAACTGGTAGGGATTTTTAAGTAAGAAATGAGTGAACTGTAAGAGGATGGTGAGAGATTAGACTGGTAAGAGGCATGCAGAGGCTCTATTTTGAAAGTTGGTGGTCAATTTATTAGAATACTAGCTACCATTTATTAAGCAACTATATGCCAGGCACTTGATATTCATTATTTCATTGATCCTGACAGATTGCAGAAGGTCAGTATTATTACACTCATGTTATACATAAAGTAACAAAGGCTCAAGTAAATTTAGTTTACTTATCATAGTCACAGAGCTAGAAAACCACACAGCTGGAATTTAAACCTCACCATTCAAATTCTAGGTCTTTAATTTTTCTTTAAAAAAAAAGGGGGAGGGAGAAGAATGCTATATTTGGAAATGAAAAAGACACAAATATGTGGCTGCACACTGGGGTCATTTTAGCACTCAAGTGGTTTAAATATTCATAGTTATACCTATATAGGTAAATGTTATAACTATTCTGTATACAGTATTTTTTTTCTTTTCAAATATTTTAGCAATAAAAAGAATACTTTCATTAAATAAAACCTGGTGTGGATCCTCGCAATGTCAAATACATGAAAGGGGAGCCACTCGGAGCACTTGGAGGCTACTCTTACCTCTCAAATACCTTCCCAAAGCTCAGAGGCTCTATGGTTCTATGGTCCCAAATAAATTTTAGAATCCTAAAATTTTTCTCCACACTGCTTAAGCAAATGGGGCCAGGAAGCCAAGAAATGTCATATGTGGGTGTCAGAGGTATATCTTTGCCATGGAGGAATGCTGTGGCTGTGCAGGAAGGCTCTGGTCATCTGGCATGCCCACTCCTATGTTGTCATGAGTGCTCTTATGACCTGATGGAGGGCAGACCCAATCACAGACCTGGTCCTTGCCTGCTGCCAGAGCAGCCACCTCCTTAGACTTTTGTCTTTGGAGGCCCTAGATGCAAACAGTGAGGTCAAACCTTATTTTGGATGGGTGATCACCAGCACTTTTCTTGGTGAAATCCCCTATTAGCCACAGCAAATGATAAAGTTACCCAGGGACAATGCCCCATTACTGGTCCTCTTTGCTTGTTGAAGAGTTCTTTCCAAGTGCAATGCAGAAAGCATCATAAAGTTTTTCACACCTAATCAAACATAAATTATTTGATTGCCAGCACAGCCAGCACTAAATCCCTCTTCTTTTCAGAAATAGGAGGGTTTTAACACAGCACACTATGGAGGCCCATGTTCTGGTCTGCTGGGACTGATGAATCTCTGAGGAAATGGAATTTTTAGTACTGAAATTGAGAAAGTCCCAGGAAAACCAAAACGAATTGGTCAGTTACCTCAACCCACATAGCACAAAACTTCAGGGTGTTAACTGACCACTGTTAGGGCCCGATGCTGCTTTGGAGCTCTCAGGGAACAAATCACTTTTAAATTTATCTAAATGTATCCTTTAAAAACTAAGTCAAAGCATTTGTGTTGAACACTTAATAAATATACTCATTGTCTCAATGCAAAGAAATAACTTTATAATCTAATTAAATATGCTTGAATATTCACTTATTGCTTGTAATGGTTAATTTTATGTGTCCACTTGGTTAGGCTATGGTAGCCAGATATTTGGTCAAATATTATTCTAGATGTTTCTGTGAAGGTATTTATTACTTAAGATAAACATTTACATTAGTAGACTTTGAGGAAAGCAGATTACCCTCTATAATGTGAGTAGGCCTCATCATGCAATCATGCAAACAGTTGAAGGCCTTAATAGAAAACAGATGGATGTCATCTGATGAGGAGGAATTCTGCCAGCAGACTGCCTTTGAACTCAGATTGTTACTCTTCTCTGAGCCTCCAGTCTGCCAACCTATCCTAAAGACTTTGGGTTTGCATCTCCATAGTCAATTTTAATTCTTTCAGAGTCTCTCTCTCTCTCTCTCTCTCTCTCTCTCTCTCTCTCTCTCTCTCTCTCTCTCTCTCTCTCACATACACACACACACACACACACACACACCACATCTTATCTTATCAGTTCTTTTTCTCTAGAGAATCATAATGTACTACTAACACACAATTTAAGTCATGTGTTCCAAATAATTAGTTTTACAATTACCAATACTTTTTAAAAACTTTTTTATAAATTAAGTTTATGGGAGTAACATTGGTTAATTTAATTATATAATTTCATGTGTACATTATAATTTGACGTCTGTGTATTCTATTGTGTGATTACCACCTAAAGTCAAGTTTCCTTCAGATACCACATATTTGATCTCCTTTAGCCACTTCACCTTCCCCCTTCCCCCTATATTTGACCCTCTTTACCTCATCTACCTCCCCTCTTCTCCCCCATTCCTTACCATCTGGTAACCACTAGTCCATGTCCATGAGTCTCTGTTTGTCCTATTTATTTGTTGCTTTTAGGTTTATCCCACATATAAGTGATATCATGTGATTTTCAAATTTTTCTGTCTGGCTTATTTCACTTAGCATGATTATCTCAAGGTCCATCCATGTTGTTGTGAATGGCAGTATTTCATCTTTTCTCATGGCTGAGTAATATTCCATTGTATATATGTACCATAGCCAATCATCTATCATAGGACATTTTGGTTGCTTTCATGTCCTGGCCACTGTGAATAATGCTGCTATGAATATTGGTGTGCAAATATCTTTTCATATATGGGTTTTCAAATCTTTGGGGTAAATACCCAGTAGAGAGATTGCTGGATCATATGGTAGATCAAGTCTTAGATTTTTGAGGAACCTCATACTGGTTTCCATAATGAATTATCAAAAATTTTTAAAAGATCTTACTAGAAACTAATAACCTGACAAAGTTGTTTGTTTAGACCTTTAGAAATTTAGAGGGATTTTCCAACACTGCCCTGGAATTTTGCAAAAAGCATTTTTCATTCCATAAATATTTATTGAATCTTCCTCTATCTCATCATACACTTGAATATTTTGAATACAAAACTAGCTAACTTCATGAACAAAAAATGCGGGGGTATTGGGTATGAAGACCTTTTATAGATACTCAGTTTAGGTCATTGAATCTTGACACATCGACTAGATTTTTCACGACTCTTTAGATTCATTACCCTTAGTTTCTGAATCCCAAGTATCATCCTTTCTATGGCCACCTGAATCTCAATACAGTGGCTTATCAGTACAGAGATTCCAATGATAAACAAAGTTCTAGTCTTCCTTTTCTACTCTTCTTCAATTCAGATTTAAATAAACAGATAAGCTTTCATACTCCTCTTGGGATCTCCACAGTTTGCTTTTCTGAGTTTTCCTGAGAGGTAAAACTTAAATTTTCTTCCTTTTACCTTGTACTACTATTGTAGGTGTGTTGTGTACACACACACACACACACACACACACACACCCCAAAATCAAAACTGAGTTTTTATTTAACAAAAACAAAATGTGCAAGCGTCTTTCTCATTCCATATCCTTGGTTCTGAGGTGGCTTTTCTAGTTGATAGGAGGTCTGTTCTCTCCTTGATTACTCTGCATTTCTTAGAGAAAACTTGATAAGCAAGACTTAGCCTTGGTGCATATCAAGAATATTTTAGATTTTTAGCCAACAAACTGCCCTTGGCAGGCTCTTCTTGCTGTTCTTAGAACCAATGTTGGAATCAAATCACTTCCCACTCTGCCCTTCCCCTGATCTCAGTGCACCCTAGTTACACTTTACCATGGCTTACTGTTTGGATTGGTTTAGCAGAAATACCTTGATTCGTCCTGTGATGATGGTAAGTGTCATGCTGGCAACATGATAGCTGTCATTTCATAGGCTGCCCAAAGTAGAGGAGAGTTCTGTATGATCCCTCCCTTGGGATACTTAGATCTGATATCCCAAACTTTCTTATTCATATAGTAATTAGTTCTTACTTTCCCAAAAAGGAAAGCATAAGTCCAGTCCTTCAAGATAATGATCAGTCATAATCTCTTTAAAGGCTATAACGATGGTTAGCAACCAAGCCATAACCCTTGCTGCTACAGCTGATATGTGTTATTTCTTTATCACTCATTCTAGATTGTTCTTACTCTTGATCAATATTTTGGTCTGGTTTGGTTGCTTACCTAGGGTGGAGACCCAGACCTTCACCCTTGAGGGGTTTTGGTCTTTAGTTGCTTTTGTTTCATCAAACTATTTTTGATATAATTGCTCTTTAACATATTGTTGGACACAGAAGAACCAAGAGAAGCCCCCATAAATCTGCTAATTCTAGACATGCTCCTCTCTGTAGCAGCAACCCTCTTTCCTCAAGAGAATAAGGTAACTCCTTCTATTGGCCTGCTAATTCACTCGCATATGGTGCCCAAAGAGGCCAGGTGGTGGTTGTAGCTCCCAAGCAGTGGAACCAGTGGCAGAAGAGTTCCTGCCCTGGGAGTTAGGACCTCTAATCTAGCACAGACTAAGTTTGTGGGGAGGAAATCTCAAATTCTACAAGTGAGTCACTGGGAGTTATGGTGGAACAAACAGGGTCAATCTTACATCACAAGGGATATATGTCTATTTCTATGATTATCTATCTATCTATCTATCTATCTATCTATCATCTATCTATCTATCATCTATCTATCTATCTATCTATCTATCTATCAATCAATCATCTATCATCTATTTTCCTACCTACCTATCTAATCAATCACACCATGAAAGACAGCCCTCCAACCCCACAAGATGTTGTCTGTTTGCTGACATCTTAGATGAGACTTCCACAAGCCATTCCACTTTTCTATCAAGCTAGTTGCTTCTGAGTGATAGGATATATTTTAAAGCTAGTGAACTCTATAGCCATGAGCCTGTTGTTGCACTTCCTTTGCTATAAAGTCTTTTATTCTGAGAAAATGTCATATGTATAATGTTAGTAGATCAGACATTCTACAGATACTTAGGATTCTACAGATTTTTAGATGGCAGTTCTGGCAGGGGTAAACCCATGGGCAGGAAAAGGAAACCCATCTTCCAGAATACCAGTTTAGGTAAGTATGAATCACTGCCTTTTCTAAGGTGGAAGAAACCTTGTGTTATTGACCTGCCATCAGTTAGCAGTTTTTTTTTTTCCCAAGATTAAGGCCATTATCGAAGGCTCAGCATCAGTCTCTAATCCTAGCAGGTAAGAAATTCAATAGCAGCAGTACCTAAATCAGCCTATGTTTTTTGATCTAAGCTTAGTTTCCATCCTTGCCACCATGGCTTCATGCCCCATTGCACAAGCACTGGGATGACTCAGGAAGAAGCTGACTAATATTCATTGTCTGCTTGGCTGAGCTTCATATGAGGTTATTTTTCCCTGGTGGGTATTAATATGTAATGAAAGATCTGCATGCATTGTGTCAATTCCCATTAACCTACGTACATACATTTTGTTAGACGTCCTTATCTCGTGTCTTTATGTCTTATTTCTTCTATGTTCTGACCATTTGGTCACATTGTTTTCCACTGCTCAGCAGTCAGTATTTGTCCTTTCCTTAGGCCACTTTCTCTCAAACATGAAGTGGATAACCAGGTGTATTACTCTTAACTCTGCCCAACAGGGGAATTTCTCTTAACCACTTTCCTTCAAGACCAGCCTTGAGTGGGGCATTCATGCAGAAGCAGTTCATTTCTGGTTGACATCAACATATTATACCAATCCTATTGTGAACCAGGCCCAAGTCCTTTCTCCTTTCCTCTGTCAGGTGGCCATAGGGAATCCCCTATGACTCTATAGGTGTGGGTTAAAGGACATGTACTGGTACAGCAGAGACAGGGAAAATGAGCTTAGGCCACTCGTCCATGTAATTTACTCAGGTGTTCTGGATTGACTTCAGTCAGATCCTGAAAGTACCTCTTTCATTAAGTAATAGATTGTTGTCATACCAACCTGGCCTTATGACTTGGTTGATCTGATAACACTCAGCTCATAGTGAACAGCTCTGTTTCACAGTCACTTGGTGTTCCATGATGAGGACCTAATTTCTACTTATGACGCGTGTCATGTTGTTTTTCCAAATAGGGAGTTGATCTTTGCCACAAAAGATAAGATTTTGGTCCAGAATCTTAAGGATCTGTGCTCTGATTTTTCTAAGAGACTTTTCAAACATTTTACACAGCATTCTTACCTACAGATGCCTTTAGAACCTTCAAACAGGTAAGTTATATGGTTCAAGTGGCAGGGCAGCTTTCATTGCAGCCTGCACTTGCTACAGGCCCCTTTCTATCTCTAGGCTACTGGCCTTTCGATAAAACGATAAATGAAGTGAGAAAGAGAGAGCCCAAAATTCTAGCTGGCTGTCTATTCATGTCACTCCTAGGAAGGTCATAATCCATTAATCAGAGCAAACCGCCACCCCCCAACACCTGGCTATATTATTCTGCGATATTACTATGATTATCGCCCTGGAGGCAATGATGTAGATTTAAGGAGAACTAGTACACTTTCACAAGGCTTCAGATAAGATCACTGCATTGTCTCAGGGCAAGTAGAAGTTTTTCTCCTCTGGGAAAGAAAAAGAGGCTATTTTTGCTCGCCAGGAGGGGCAGAGTCATTTAGATATTTACGATCAGTTTTATCCATTCAAATATTCCCATTTCACATCTCAGGTTCTTACTCTTTTTCTATCAGATCCTCACTTTGTCATAGGAGCACTTCAATGCTGTGCATTTTTTCTCTTGTAGGTTTGCCACCCTATAACATGCAATCCAGGATATGATTTTCTTACTTGTTTGCCTTGCAGCTTCAGGAGACAAGAGGCTTTTAAAAGCTGCCATAGAGGCCCTCTGGCTTTCATAGCACACTTTAAGTGGGCAATTAGCTTCCTTTGAGCCTGTTATTCCTTTCTGCAAATCTTCTAGCGCCATCAAAACAGCCACCCCTTAAGACACTTATAATTATTTTCCCTTGACTCATCAAGCACAGCTGCACTTGATATGCCAATACCTTGCCTTCGACCCATACCACATGTCAATTAAGCTCAGGTGAAAGTTTTAGATTTTAATTCATATCTGAGCGGGCAGCAGGGATTCGTGTTGGCTGTCTGGTTCCACTGAGCAGGGGTTAACTTTGTTGGTTTGGGGGTGGTTTTTAGTTTAATTTTTCTTTTCTAGCTTTGTCAGGAGACAAAGCCACGGAGCAGGCAGCTGTGAATGTCCCAGAGAAGGTGAAGAAAGCGTAAAAGAAATTAGAAGAGAACCCACATGACCTCGATGCTTGGATCATTCTCATTCAAGGGGCACAGAATCAATCTATAGACAAAGCACGGAAGACTTATGAACGCCTTGTTGCCTAGTTCCCCAGTTCTGGCAGATTCTGGAAACTGTACATTGAAGCAGAGGTTAATATCTTATTTTACTTTTCTTATATAGCATCTGATGGGAATTGTAGCATATACTATAGTAGTAGAAAACAAATTAGGAATATAGATAGCACAACTAGGACTAGGAAGATTTAAATGTTTCTTGCTTTTGTTTTATAAAATAGGTATAAAGGAGTAATTAAAATGAAATTTTGGAAAAAAAAGTTTAGCAACTGTGACATCACTGCATGTCAGGGATTAGGGGCATCAATAAATAGGGATGAAAAGTTCTACCCTGAAGACCTGCTTTCTAAGAGCAATCCCTATACCATTGTCTTAGCTTGGGTTACTTAAAAAAACAGAACCGGAGGCAAAATTTTATGTGCTAACAATTTATAGGGTGGAATCCCAAAAAAGAGAAATGAAGCAAAGAACAAGAAGGTGCAAACACGGGGAGGTACAGGACCATGCCAGCCAGAGTGTCACCAAAACATGAATCTTAAAAAGACATCTCCCGAGAGATCGTATGAAAATAACTGCATGTTGGAACAATACGTCTGGGAGAAAGAACAAGTAACTCATGTGCAGGTGATCTCTCATTTCTTATCTCCCATTGGTCAAAGTTCACCCCTTGGCAACTTCCCCCAACATCTGAGTTGCACCGACATCCCCTCCATGTAACCACTGGAGCTTCTGAAGGCCCAGTCCAGGCAGCAGTGTGGCCACAGCAGTGTTTTTCTTAGTTGGCCTAGTCTGTGACAGCTTCAGTCTGTGGTAACGACTGCAGCAGCAGTGAGGCCTCAAGACTGCAACAGTGCAAGGGCTGCTGCTAGGACCGTCCCAGGTAGGGAAGAAGGCTCATGGCCAAAGCTGGGCTTTGGAAAATAGGCGAGGATGTATGGATCTGGATGGCATAAAAACTGGGTCTGGAATATTCATTTTCCCTTCAAGAAAATAAAGCTTGATGCTAAAGTTAAGTCTCCTTCTTCAAGGTATAGCCAGATGGTGCTCTATCTCTCTTAATGAGAACTTTTCCTCATTTCAGAATTTCATAGACTCAGGCATGGAAAGGTCTGTGCAAATCATTTAGGTCAGCCTCCATTTTTTCCAGATGAGTTGTATGTGCTTAAGTGACACTCCAAGTCATCAAAAAGAAAATAGAGAAGCACGGCTGCCTGCCTCTGTTCCAGGCTTCCTTCCACAATATCACACTGATAAGGCAGGTAGGGGGGGTTAGTTGGCACCCCACTTTTGCCTTTATCAAAGTCTTTTGAAGGTGTTGGTTTAGTGAGGTAATGTCTAGAAGCTGTTTTAAGAACATTGACGGAAAGATGTAATTTTGAAGTGCTATTGTTGGTTTTGAAACAAAAATTCTTTAAACAATACTAGCCTGCCTTGTTGGTGAGTCAAAGTGAGTGTTATAAGATTCAACATTTTCAAAGGCAAAACCTCATCTTTGAAAATGAAATAGAGTATAATACAGAGAGGAAGCGCAATAAACAAAGGTGAGTGTGTGAGATGGAGTTATTGCTTCCCTTTAATTCTAAATTATGGTGCCCAGTTCAAAGGACTGGTGCGGAGGTCTTCTTACCTGTGTTCTTACGTTCACACTGAAGTGGAAACGTAGCACTTCGTGCCCTTTTTAGCATAGCTATGGAGGCTGCATTCCCAGCTGTCATAAAGTAGAGTAGAAACCCCTCATTCCTTAAAAATAATCTCTTTTCTAGCAGATCTGGCTGCTTTGCCGGACACATAGACTGTAGTGGCATCTGGAGATTCTTATTCTCCTGACATATGTACTGATGGTGTAAAGACCTGCACTCCACCTTCTGACAGCCTCAATTTCTGAAGCTACCAAAGCTGCACTAGGATGTACCAATCTTCTTTCATATTATGTTCCAAATAATATCCTAGGAAATTTGTTTTTATTTTCTATCTAAGGAAATTTTTAAAAATCATTTTGGCTTGCTAAAATCTGTTTTCTATCATGTCTTAAATTAGCCTGGTACCTATTTGTTTGAGTATCTGCCCCAGCTTTTTGGAAGGAAATGGGTGATCTGGCTTTGAATTACCATGAGTGGATGCCAACCACAGTGTGCCCTGGTGATGCTTTAGGATGCTTTTTGCCAAGGGCAGAATTTCACTTCTATTTTCACAGCAAATCAAACCCTGAATAAGAAGATAGCTATAAACAAGAGGGAAAACAGCATCATTTTAAACTGTCAGCTCTTCTCCTTATATCCTTTCCATCTCAGAAGGATCCATTGATATGCAACAGGAAAGATACAGATTAAATTCAGTAAAGTGTGAGACAAAACACAGGTAGTTTCCAGGCAAGACTGTCACATCAGCAGTGCAAGCAAAGCATTTAAATTAGTATTCCCACTGTGGAAAGGATGTTTGCTTCCAGGGCCTGCGAGGTGCTACTCTGGATGCAAAAGACCTCTCCTGGACTATAATAGTGTACTTACTTTTGTGCATGTAGAGATTCCTATTTTACCCCTTTTACGCTTTTATGGCACCATGATGCTTAAGACTGAGAGATATATAGTCATGTACTTCTTTTATTGTTTTCTGAATAATGCAGGGAGTTTTTTTTTTTTTTTTTTTCTTTCTAGTTAATCCTACTTTGGAGGCTTTCTGAAAGGGTCTATTATCTGATGTCTGGGAAAACCTATTACAGACTTGCACAAGTGGAGTCAAAAAAACATAAGACTTTACCCACTAACGGATGTTGAGCGATGGCAGCGGAATTGGACCATCTAGGAGTGTTTTTTTTTTTTTTTCCCTCCCCTTGTTAATTTATGGAAGCTTGTTAAATGCACATACTTCTCAGACCTGGGCAGTAGGGTAAAGCCCACAGAAATCCAGGAGGGACAATCTCCAAGTTTTTGATAGATACTGGAGGACTTTCTACCTGTCCTTGAATAACATCTTTAATAGAGCAATTCAAGTAACAGCACTAGTGATATTCCTGGTGTGTCTCTGAGATTAGGATGGATATGGTAATCCATTGTCTCTAAGAGCCTACTGAAGGTCTCAGCCTCCTACAGGGACACAGATGTAGAATAATCACCAAAACAGAAAGCAAGAATGTCCATAAGCACTATGCGCTAGGGTAGATGAACTGTGTCTTGTACATGTGTATGTACAAATGCAAAACAACAGGATGATAGCATAATCAGAATATTGACATTGATACAATTTTCTAATCTTATTTATGTGTATAAGAATTGTGTAATTAACAAATTGTAAGTTCTCTAGAGAATATATTCTAAGAAACGTGCAAGAGAGCATTAATTACAGTACTTAAATGGCAAACACTAAAAATCAATTAAATTATTGGCCTATCTCTAAAAGGTGTGCTATTCAAGGTATTATGGAGTAATGGGATTAGAAGTAATCTTTATTCTATTTTCCTTCTATTTCTGTATATTTCTCTTTCTTACCATTCAATATTACCTCCATGATAAAAATAAAATTATTAAAAAAAAGAAAAAATGTTTCTTTGGACATGATATGGACACTGCCTGAAGAGTAAACATACAAATATCTAACCAAGACAATTTAGAAGTTTCTTTTAAAACTAAATATGAACTACTATATAATTGCACTATTTAGGTATTTATCCCAGAAAAAAAAAATTTATGGTCATATAAAAACCTATGCACAAATGTTCATAGCAGCATTATCTGTAATATCCTAAACTGGAATCAATCCAGGTGTCCTTCGACAGGTGAATGGTTCAAACTGGTACTTATGTAACATGGAATACTACTCAGTAATAAACAGGAAGAATTGTGATGCTGCAACAACATGAATAAATCTCCAGGGATTTGTGCTGAGTAAAAACAGCCCATCCCAAAAGGTTACATAGTTTATAACTGCATTTATTTAACATTTTTTAAATGACAAAACTTTATAAATGGAGACTAGATTAGTGGTCACCAGAGGTGGCACAAGGTGGGTATGGTGATAAAAGAGCCACATAAGGGATCATTTTGATGTTAGAACTATTCAGTATCATAACTATGGTAATCAAGGACCTATAAGGGTGATAAATTGTAAAGAATGTAATACACGTGTGTCTTTGTGGGTACGTATGCACACACGTGCACACACACACAAATGAGCACAAGTAAAGCTGGGAAAATCTGAATAAGATCCACAGATTGTATCAATTTCAGTATCCTGGTTGTGATGTTACACTATAGTTTAGCAAAATGTTATCATTGGTAAAGTGTCCAAAGGATGTATCTGCCTTGCTTCTTATAGTTGTATGTGAATCTGTAATTATCTCAATTTAAGTTTATGTATATAAGTATGTATACATATACTCTGTGAATGGAGTTACAACCAAACTAACACACGTCAGCAAACTAAACTAATCTCTTATAAAGGTAATTCTAACCATTTGTATATTCATGTTGTTGCAGCATCACAATTCTTCCTGTTTATTACTGAGTAGTATTCCATGTTACATAAGTACCAGTTTGAACCATTCACCTGTCGAAGGACACCTGGATTGATTCCAGTTTGGGATATTACAGATAATGCTGCTACAAACATTTGTGCATAGGTTTTTGCATGACCATAAATTTTATTTTCTGGGATAAATACCTAAATAGTGCAATTATATAGTAGTTCATATTTAGTTTTAAAAGAAACTTCGAAATTGTATTCCAAAGTGACTGTATCATTTTACATTCCTAACACTAGTGTGTGAAATATCCAATTTCCCTCCATTCTCACCAGCATTTGGTATTGTTTTATTTTAGTCATTCTGCTAGCTGTGTGGTGAGATCTCACTATGATTTCAAGGTGTACCTCCCTAATAGCCAATGATATTGAACATCTTTGCCTGTGCTTATTTACTATCTGTATATTTCCTTTGGTGAAATGTCCATTAATGTCTTTTTGCCCCTTTTCTAATTAGATTGTTTTTAACCTCTTAGTTTTGAGAATTCTTTATATATTATAGATACTAGTCCTTTGCCATGTATGTGATTTGCAAATATTTTCTCCCAATCTGTAGCTTGTCTTTTCATTCTTTTCACATGGCCTCTTATAGTGCAAAACTTTAAAATTTTATGAGGTCCAGTTTATTGATTTTTCTTTTTATGGATCTTGTTTTGAGTGCAAATCTAAGAATTCTTTACCCAGCCTCAGAGTAGGTAAAACTCCTACTATGTTTTTCTTCTAAAAGTTTTATAGTTTTATGTTTTATATTTAAATCTATGATATATTTTCAGTTAATTTTTGTATGAAGTGTGAGGTTTAGTTCAAAGCTCATTCTTTTTTCTTTTTCTTTTTCTTTTTCTTTTCTTTTCTTTTTTATTTTTTTCTTTTTCTTTTTTTTTGTCTATCATGTCCAATTGCTTCAGCACCATTTGTTGAAAAGGCTATCTTCAATCAATTGCTTTCAAAAGCACCTTTGTCAAAAATCAGTTGGGCATATTTGTGCGGATCTATTTCTGAGTGTCAATTGTATTTTGACACAGCGTCTACTTTCCATGGAGAAATGGGGAATGAAGAGTGACTGCTTCACGGTGCATGAAAAAAGAGGGGGTCTCTGAGGGGCTATTAATGTAATAGAGCCAAAGGGAGAATCAGTGAGTGAGCACAGAATCTGGCCCCCAGAGGAAACATCTGCCTGGCAATTGCTGCAACATCAGGCCTAGGTTTAAAAAAGATGGCTCTTGCTTAAGGCATATGGCAGAAGACTGTGGTGAGTTCTCTGACTCCCTATAGTCTCTGACAGTTTTATCACTGAAAAACTCTTTCCCATTATTTTCTGCTATAGATAATCAAAGGCTAATTTTTAGGGTGTCTCCTTCTGCTCTTACTGTTTGCCAGAGGCTACAATTACCACCTACAAAGGAGTGTTTCCTGCCATTAACCCCCTACTGCCATGTATTTGTGAGAGTCCAAACAGGTGGCTGCGCTGGATTCTTCTCCAGGTATTGCCCCATTGACTCATTTTTGAGAAACCTAGCCTGACTCACTTTACCTCACTCTGGTACCTCACTGTATTTCTCTGAATCAGTATGATTAAGATGACTTTGTCTTGAATTCGTTCACATTCTTTGATGATCTGGAGACTTCTTTGAAGGATAAAATGATGTAATCTGGAATTCTTCCCAACTATACTTACTTTCACCTTTACTGTCTTTACCTTTCTCTCAGAGATTTATCTCTTTTTAATCAGGATAATTTACAACATAAATGGGGATACACAGCAAACACTTAACATTTTCTTAATATTAAGAGAATGAATCACCTCTCTCTCCTCCTCCTCTGCAATGCCATCCTGTCCTTTGATATTTTATCACAGGGGCCTCTTGCCTCATTATACAGATAGTCTCAGTCTCTCTCTCTCTCCATCCCCCCTTTCATGTCTTCTTCCTCGTTGTATTTCAATTATATTTCTTCAGTTCTCCCTTTCAGTGTGGGTAATGAATTATAATTGTTTGTGGGTTTGAAATATTTATGAGGACTGATGTACGTTTTATTCATAGGTCCTTGAAACTGTAGCTTCTTCGATGACACAAAAAATAGTTTCCATGTGTAATTCAAACTGATTCTCAAATTTTAGCAGTAGTAGATAGCACTTATTTATTCAATCAGCCAGTTAACAAATATTTACTATCTACCAACTATGTGGAAGATCCAGTGCGAGCCCTGGAAGCTATCAACAGAGCTATCTTCTGTACACCTTTGGTTTATCCCAATCCAGGCCAGTCTCACTGTCATAAGCAGCCCATATAGAGATCAGTGAAGACACACAAAAACCCACTCATTATGGGACACTTCACATGAAGTGTATGAAAATAGCCATATGACTTTCAGACTTTTCTTCTTAGACCACATGGCATTTGGATTGACTGAATCATGCCTCATGGTGATACCTGCAGTTTCTTTGTTCTCTTATAAATATATCCATCAGATAGTCAAATAAATAATTATTTCTCAAGAGATAATTTTGAGTCCATCATAATTAACATGCTAAGGGCTTTAATACATCATCTAATGTAATCTTTACAGTAGCCCTCTGAAGTCAGCCAGGATTATTATGATTCCCACATTACAGATGAGGAGATTGAAACTTAGAGAGTATAGAAGTAACTGAAGATCACCCAAATAAGACCAAGAAGAGCTATTTACTAAGAGTTTAATATAACAAAGGAGCCAGGCACCATCACTTGCATTTGGCAGAGACTCAAAGACAAGCAGACAAGAGGGAAAGCTTTATAATGGAGAAAGGGAAGTCTTCTGCCCCCACTGGAGGCTGTTGGCCTGGAGAAGCTACAGGCACACAAATTAGAAGCAGGGCTTCTAATTGGTTAAGGTTATATGTTTGGCTTTCTTCAGTTGGTCCTAAGTTGGAAGTGGGCTCATAGGTTATGAAAGCTGTCAGTTCTTTAGCAAGTTCTGACCATTTGGGACTGATTGTTACAGGACTATTGTTTGGTTTTAGGACTGGTTGCTAAAGGTAGTGGTCTGACTTCCTGGACTGGTTACTATAGATACTAGGTTGGCTTCCTGGGCTGATTGCTGCAGAATATGGGTCAGAAATGTGTGTGTGTGTGTGTGTGTGTGTGTGTGTGTGTGTGTGTGTAGTTTGACCATTGTCCATCTGTATACTCCATCTCTCAAGAATTTAAGTAACTTGTTAATGTACAGAAAACAGAATTAGATTCAAAATCATGGTCAATGAGAGTATGAATTTTACCACCTTCATATTTTATCTCTGTGGAAGGATCCCCAGGGAAGGAGGGCAGAGATAACTAAGTTGGCAGGTACAGTTGCACTTCAGCTGATACCTGCTGGTGGACACTGCTGTTTTCTTACCCATCTAACTCCTTTCTTTCTTCCTAACCAAACTCGAATTTTATCCAGGTATTAAGTCCCTTAGTCATTAAACAGGATTGCCTCAGGGAACTTGCCCCTTCTTCAATTCCAAGAAGCCTGATTTTTCTAAGCCAAACAGTTCACGGCATCTTGGTCACCTTTTTTTTTTTTTTTACCTTCACCTTATCATGAACGTGTGATTTAATTGGCCCAGAAAGAATAAAAGAGAGTGGGTAGATTTCTCTTTCTTGAGTAGCAACCAAGGGGCACACGTATACCTTTGCCACTGGTTGCCATCATTGACCATAAAGGTAGATAACCTTTGGTGAATTCAATGGTATGGGTAACAAAATCAAAAGCCAAAGAAAATCTGTGTTCTTTATAACATCAATAAACCGCAGACAGCAAATTCTGCAGCTGCCCTTTTGTCTTCTTTCACAAAAATAATCAATTTCTTCATCACTGAATCCAGCTTGAGTTGGGCATTCTGACACAGAGAGCCACAAGCATTCTAGTGAACAAAGCAGCCTGGTAACAAGCCTTTGTCTTTATACTCTGTCCCAAGTTTATTGTTAAAACCTTTAGATATTCTATAGAGCAAGGTGGTTAAGAGCTATTTATTGCACTGGACCCAGAATGCCTGTCTTTGTAGCCAGCTCCACCACTTCCTAATTGCTGACTTTGAGCAAGCTGTTTAATTTCTCTATGCTTCACTCTTTAATCAGTAAATTGGGGATAATGATGATACCCAACTCATAGAATTGTGATGATTATTAGAACTAAAATGTGTTAAGTGCTCAGAAGAGTGATGGAAAATTATAAGAGCTATAATATAAATGTGTTCATTATTGGTGTTATTATTAAAGACGGCAAATCATTTCCTAAGCTTTCTCCAGAATTAAAAAACATTTTTTTTTTATCATTTAAAACTTTAGATCATTTGTATTACTGCAGCCAGCAAATCCAGTTAACTTTTTCACTTGGCTTCACACCTGTAGCCAGGCTCCAGTATTCCAGGAGCAATCGTAAAAAGTGGCCACTCTTTGCCTTTCTTTACATGGCTTATGTTCTGACAATTGGTGTTTCAACCTTGTATTGAACAAACTCACTTTTGTTTTCATTCTGCCTCTTCTAATGTTTTTATTTATTTATTTTTACTTTTTATTTTATTTTACATTTTATTTTTTAGGCGAGGCAACCCTTGGTTGACTTCACAGATTGCAAGGACCTTGTCAGCTTACAATCCCTTACTTTTTTATTTTATTTTTTACACCAACAGCACTTGGTCTTTTTAGGTGGTCTCCCATCGAAGTACTAACCAGGCCTGACCCTGCTTAGCTTCCGAGATCAGACGAGATTGGGCTTGTTCAGGGTAGCATGGCCATAACATTTTTTAATGTTTTTTTGATCATCTTAATAACTGTTGTGTCAACATCTTTCCTTTAAAAATTGTTGAAAAGCTACCACTTTTAGACAATGTGTTCTGAGGAAGCGAACATTTATTCTATTCCTGATTCCATTAATGTTACGTGTCCCTTTTCAATGGGGAATGTTCGACCAAGAAAAAAGAAACTACTACCCAAGAGCTCAGTCTGTGCCAAGTTCTATGCTAATTGTTTTCACTATTTCTTGAATAGTATATTTCTATTAATGGCATACACAAAAATTGAGTGGTTTTATTGAGTGTTTTATATCAGTCAGAATAATGGGTTGTATATAAATAACAAATAAGCTCCCAATTTTTGTTCATTTAAAATAACAAAGCTTGTCTTTTCCTTCAATCTACATGTCTTTCTCAAGTAAGTGGGGATGGGGGAGCAGTACTTTATATCAAGAGTCAGTCTACTTTTTCTTAGAAGGCCATTTGGTAAACATTTTAGGTTTTCAAGCTATATAGTTTGGTTGCAACAACTCAACTGTAACTTGAATGCAAGCATGCACAGACAAATGCTGTATGGCTGTATTTCAATAAAACTTGGATTTACCAAAACAGTCAGCCAACCCAGGAGCTGTAGTTTGCTGATCCCTGATATACATCATCCTTACTCCAGGATTCAGGCTGGTGGAGGATCCATCATTTGAAATGCCAACCATCACAGTGGCAGGAAGGAAAAGCTCATGGAGAATCATGTACCAGCTCTTACATGCTTCACCTGGAAGTAATACACAGTACTTGCACTCACATTTTATAGACTGTAGAAAATCATATGGCCTAGTCTAAGTTCAATAGATAAAGGTGGGAAAGAAGTCCTCCTGTGTGCCTAGAAGAAGAGCACCAGAAACTCTAACAAGCAGTAGCAATTATCACATATTGCATCATTCTTCTATTCATCTCTTTTTGTGGCTGAATGTTGCTGAGCTTTACATTCCTAGTTAAGGAAATAAGTTACAAAGCTATGGTTTATGCTGTGGTCTGATAGGCGTATGACTCAGCTTCTGGATAAACTTGACCTCTTTTCCTCCTTTTCCTGCATTTCTTGTCCAGCCTGTAGGCTTGTTATTACTCAGCAACCAGAGCACTAAAGACCCAGAAGGAGAGTGATGCAAATGCATTCACCTCATATCTGGTTCCTGGACCTTGTACCACTACCTAGGAAAGTCCCTTCTGTGACTTCATTGTTAGGCTTGAGGTAGCAGAAATTTGCATATTATTGTTATCTAGTTTACACAATCTACTCAAAGTAACCATTCATTCTTTGGAGAAATATCTGGCCTGTGTTGGACAGCTATAGATATTAGAAGTGTGTGTGTGTGCATGCGTGTGTGTGTGTGTGTGTGTGTGTGTGTGTGTGTGTGTAGACCAATTTGGTCAGCTTCTCCATAACTTTATTTACATCTAATTGCCATTTTATTTTCATTTATTTTTTCTTTACATTTTCTCTCCCTTTCTTCCCAATAAACTCAGATGATTTCAGAAAGTCAAAGTTAGGTTAGAAAGAGTGGGAATTAAGGATAATTTTTGTGTTAAATTCCCTGCCTCTGTGTGTTTAATCATACCTTCCTCCAGATTTCTTTCTCACTCATCCATTCATCTACCCATCCAACTTCTAAATGAGTATCTAGTATTTTGTCAGGCCCTCTACTGGATAGGTAGAAGGGATCTAACTGAATAATAGCAGTACAGTCTTTGCACTCAGGGATCTGAAAACTTTTGTAAGAAAACAATTATGATGATTGATAGGAGACCTGAAGAATCCTGGAAGCTGAGGTTTGTAAGAGAGCATGTGGTACAGTCATCTGTCTCCTGGAAGGTAAAGCATTAGACTTCAGAATTCTGTTTTTTGGGGGTGAATGAAGACACTGCTAAGGAATTTTATTCAGATGTTTTTGTTCTTGAACCTTTTGCTTCTATTGTTTATGCTACTGCTATCTTTAGTTTTGTTTGGAGAATGGCAATTAGCCAGCAAGTTCTCGGTTGATTTTACCTTTGTAATAGCTTTCACATTTATCTGGGTTTGGCTTAAAGGTCAAATTGCCTTTAGGCCTACTTCTGATCCTTGCCAAGAAATGCTGGCTTTTTCTACATTCATTTGTGAAAAGCAATGGTCAGGTAAGAATTTCACACTATTCGAATAGAACTAAAACTTTCCAGGAAATAAAGAGAGCAGGAAAGGCATAATTTCTTTATTTTGTTGCCTCCAACACTCAAAATTGAGATTTTATGTTCTCTATGATGTTTTGTGGTTTTCTTTAATTTTAATTTTTTATTTTGTGGGGTGGAAAAGGTATATTTAGTTGGAATGCTGACCAAATAATATAAATACAGTACTTCAATGTAAAGATATTTTAAGAAAAGAATTCTTACATAAAATCAGCACAAAGTTTAAAATAACAAAACCTTATACAGTGACAATTCATGTATTTTCAAACCTGAAAAATTTGCTATTCCATATTACAAATTAAGAAAACTTGCTTTGCTTGCTATTTTGTGAACTAAATTTTTTTAAACTAAGGTATTTTGAATTAAAACATTTCTATGATATTTTCTATCTCTTAAACAAAACATAATTCATTATTTTTTGATGACTCCAAGCATAATTATTAATTCAGATAATTTTAATTTTCTGTAGCCTATTGATGCTTTTGGAACTTACCTAAGAGGTCTAGAACAATTTATATTAGTAGGTATGGTTAGAATACAATACTTTAAAAGCATTTACTATAAGTTTAGTTAGTTGTTTGCTGGGTTTTGAGTATCTCCTTCCTTGTTAGAGGTGTCAGACTTCTCTTTTCCCAGGTATTGTGTATCTGCTTCTGGTAACCACAAAACAAAAAATTTAT
Source organism: Cynopterus sphinx (assembly GCA_030015415.1). NCBI lineage: Eukaryota > Metazoa > Chordata > Mammalia > Chiroptera > Pteropodidae > Cynopterus > Cynopterus sphinx. The sequence continues at coordinate 174,567,926 of CM057379.1, forward strand.
GACTTTTGATTTAAGTTGAGTATATTTATTGGAATAAACTTGGATCCATATAATATTTAGAAAACTAACAGAGGCTAAAACAAGAAAATGGCTTATGTGTGACTCATGCATAAGAATTCCAGAGATAGGCAGGCCTCAATGAGTATGGCACATCTTGAATTTCTCAGGGACTCAGGACCCTTCTAGCTCTTTGCTGCGACATATCTCTTATGGTCCCAGTCCAAGATGGCTCCTGTCATCACACCAGGGCTCCAGCAGGCAGATTGAAAGGCAGAAAGGCAGAAGGGCTAAGATTCTTCCTGGATGTCCTACAAAACATGTCCACTTGTATTTCACTGTTTATCACACTTATAGTTGTAAGAAGACTGGAAAATATAGTTTTTATCTGGGTGCATGAATTCTCTAAACAAACTTGACTTTCTGGTACCAGATAGAAATGGAAGAAAGGATGTTAGGATCAACCACTAGCAGCCTCTGCATACTCTAATACCAAATACCCAAAACTATTAGAAAATTATATAGAGATTTTAAATAATGTGGGTTTCTTTCAGGAAGTAAAAGGAATGGCATTTAATGCATGGACTTGTATACCTTAATCATAACAAAGCCTTTGAAAAATTTTCTAGATTCTTAGTTGGGTTCTGAATAACCAAACTTGTTACATCAATGATGTTTGAACAACTGAGATGCTGTTGTGGCTGAAGTGAACATTTATATATAAAATCCTTTTGTAGAATTCAAGAAATTCTAATTTTCTATATCCTCAAATATGGGAGTTTCCTCTCAAAGTAGGTGTTACAAGTATGTGCAAGAATTGTTTGTGGCCTGAATAATTTGGATCAGAACCTTACACTTGGTTATGTCTACTCTCCTTGTCATTGTTTCTCAGTTTACAAGATTTATGCCAGGACTTACGGGAAGTAATTTTCACATTACGTAATGCAAGAGTATAAACAAAATCTTATATTTAAGTGTTTCTTACATTTTTCCTCTCTAAATCTATTATTTGCAGTGCTTGAAACTGTGAAGAAAGTGAAGTATACATGAAAATAGTATTCGTTTAATGTATTTGTGTTTAGCAGAGATCACTGTGGGCATTATTTCTTTGGTTCCCTGACATTTGGTTTAAAATCAAAAACAACATTTGTAAGAACTGGACGGGCATCTGATTTAGAACTGTGTCCCCACGCCCTTGAGGGACTTATTTCTCTGGGTAACTCTCATGGCAGCACATATACTCTTCTGATGAATTGTACAGGCTAGATTTGAACACATCCTAATCTAGCTGTGCCCACAAATGTGTCTTTTGTCAATGAAGCAAATGTGGAGACAGCCTTTAGCTTACTCCTGAGCTGATGAACATGTGCTAAGCTGCTATGCGCTAAGATAGCTGCACTGATTGTTTGCAACTGCCTTACCAGGTGTAAGATACTTTGACTATCTCCTTTAATAAGGATTAGATAGGTCTTTCTACTTATATACCAAGGACTCCCCAGTGCAAGATTTCCAGCCATCCTAGGAGGAAGTCCGCCCTGCACACCATCTTCTGCACCCCAAGCTGTCTGTCAGAGCAGCAGTCCTACAATTCCCAGCTACACCTGAGGAGAGAGGTGCAGAGTTGTTTTCCACGTTTTACATAAACTATTGTTCACACTCTTTTTAATTCAGCATCTCAGCCATTCCTGGCCTCAACATGTTTACATGAAGTTTTAGCAGTGGCAGTAAATGTTTTCTAGATTTCTTATTAAAAGTAAAAGGTGAAATAACAAGATGGCATAGGCATTTTGTCTCTGCACATTTACTGTGCATTCTGCCCAGACTTCACCTCTTACTGCAGGATAAAAGCCTGCTAAGTGCTATGGGTGGGGGTAAGAAGGGCTATGAAGTGACTGAGGACCAATCCCTGCCCTCAGGCGCTTATGATTCTGTGAAGGAGATAGCGAGGAGTCAAGATGAAGATGATGGATCTTGACCTGATTCAGCCTCTCCTGTGGAGGAACTTGCGTCAAAGTGGGGAGAGAAGAGAAAGGATGGGTATCTTACTCTGCTCAGGCCGCTATAACAAAATACTACATAGACTGGGTAGCTTGAACAGCAGACTTTTATTTTTCTATAATTCTCAAAGCTAGAAATATGAGATTGAGGATCAGGTCTATCTTTTTTTTGTTGTTTTTCTGGCTTGCAGACAGCTAGCTGCCTTCTTGTTCTCATATGGCATTTGCTTGCTCTGTGCACTGGGGGAAATAAATTGGCAAGCTCTCTGGTGTCTCTTTTATAAGGATGCTAATCCTATCAGATCCTTGGGTCCTAATTGGATGTTAATTACTTCCTTACTCCAAATATAGTCACCCTTGGGGGTTAGGGCTTCAACATATGAACTTGGGAAAGACATAACAATGGGTTTGGGAGGAAACGCTTGTAAAGGGCCGTGGGCTTCCCAAATTTCATTCTTGTTGTCTGAAAAATTTACTTGAACACCGGTGACTTATGCCCTCAATTTTTTCCCATTGTCATGACTCCTCATCTCCTAGCTTAGATCCTCAGCCTCAGAAGCTACTTCCATTTGTGTAGATGGATAATGCTACAAAGTCCTAGGAGGAGCCGGAGTAAACACCTAAGTGGGGAACTGGAGTGGTGACTTTTTGATGACCCTTCAGACTGTAGTTAAGAATGACCACATTTCCAGAACTAAAACCAGGACAGACTCTAGACTCAGATAAAAATAGTGAAATTTTGAATTTCTCCAGACAATGCATAGTACAGTAAATGTTTGTTCTAGGGCAGGTGCAGGAGAGACATCAGAGGAAATAGAGAACTATGCAAAAGCAAAGGAAGTAAGCGAAAAAGAAACCTAGCTGAGTAGCAAGATCTCACTTTTATCCATGGCTCTAAAAAGACCTGAGGTTCACATGCGTATACATATTCAGGTCCTACATATTCACTAAAAGACCTCCCTTCTGTGCCTTCCCTGGCCCTCAAGACTGCTGCCAGGGTTCCTCCAACTAGATAGCCCATGTCTCTCTCCGAGCATGTGAAATGATACTGTGGAAATGTCTTTTTCTCCCCTTCCCTCCCCTAGTGGATCATCTGGAGCCAGCACCTGGAAGCAAGAGAAGCAGGTATGGTCAAGGGGTAGCAGGGGACTGAATTTTGACCTCTGGGTCATGTTTTTTAGGTCCTGTTTCTGAAGAGAGATTGCTAAGGTTTCTACAACTAAAAAAAGGCATACCCTTCTCCCAGGTCTGCCATGTAGCACAATCCGAGAGGGTAAATTTGCAGCAAAGTTTACATGAATGGGGACCCCCTTGGGCAGTGCACAGCCTTGAAGGCAGGTCTGAGAGACCCTCCTTCCACCCAGTGACTCCCTAGTCCTGAAAGAATTCGTTAATATACCATCACCTCTAGTAATAACAGGAATGGAAACAGGGCCAAGAATGACAAGGCCACGACGTCTTCATGTGCTTCTGCAAGAAGTTTGATTTTTCATAGCATTTTTTTTTTGTCCTAGTACATACCTTAATATTGGAAGTGATCTGTGCTTTCATGAATCTCTATCATCAGATTTCTTTTAGCTTTGTAATTTGCCTATCAAATGTAATTATTTATTCTGGGTAAATGCTGTTTTCACTCCTTGAATATTTAAATGTCCTTCGGGGAAAACAGGTTAATAATTCTTCTGTTTACAAGGCTGACTTAATCGAGTCTTCAGTGGATCCAATATATGCAAAAATATTTAAATTTGGGCTAGAAAATACAAGGTGTCCCTGAAGCTTTCAAAGTAGCAAGAAGATTTCTCCTTAATTATTTAAAGCTTAGCAGTGGGTGATGCATACTAATATTTGAGAATATCTAAACCAGTGGTGCTCACAATGTGGCTCCTGGAACTACTTAGAAATGCAAATTCTAAGTTCCTACACCAGACTTACTGAATCAGAAACTCTGGGGTTAGGGTCTAGCGGTATGCTTTAAGAAAACCCCCCAGTGATCCTGATGCTTGCTTACATTTAAGAAGCAACGTTCTAGGTTTTAGAAAGCTATTCTTGGTCCCAGATGCATATAAGAATCCTCTGGGGATCTCTTAAAAATCTGATGCCCAGGCCACACCCCATAGGACTCAGAATCTCTGGAAGAGGAAGTCAGGCATAAGTTTACCAGGTGATTACAATGTATATCCAAGGTTAACAACCACTGATTTAAGAGAAATAATTCTCAAATCTTCTCATAGATAAAAATGATCTGGAGTACTGGTTAAATATGTAGATTCACTCCCAGAGATTTTGATTCAGTAGTTCCACAGCGAGGCCTCCAGGAATTTATATTTTCAGCCAATTGTTCAGGTGATACTATTGCAGAAGGTCCATGGACCACTCTAATGAAGAACACAACTTCAGAGCCAGGATTACTTAAAGAATCTTAAAGAAGGGCTGAGCTTACTGTGGGAATTAAGAAGCCATTGCTCTGAAGATTTAAAGTTGTAGGCCAAAGAAATTTAACTACATGACTAAGATGCGTGAATAGGATGGAAAATGGAACTGCAGAAAGGTGTGAGGCTGTTTCATTATGATGACCCTGTCAGCCTTGGCTTTTACTGACCGTGGGAGCTACTGAACTCTCTTAGTGAGCAAAATAATGACTTTAGGAGACTGATCAAATAACTTTTTAAATTACATGGCCCTGTGTTGGGAACTAGCATATCCTAACAAAACGAATCCACAAACCAGGAGCAGGCAGTGGCATGAAAATAACACAGACTTCTGAGTCAAGCAGACCTGGATTTTAATCTGAATGTCACCACTTGTTATCTGTGTGACCTTGGGCAAGTTAGTCATCTCTCTGACTCTGTCAAATGAGGAAATTGATACCTCCCTCCCCAGGTCATTATGAAAATTAATAAGAAAGGCACTTGGCACCCACTAGCCTTACAACAAAGGGTAGCTGTTGTTATTCTGCTGTTTATCTCCTCAGAGTCTGCTTTCTAATTCGTTGTACCAGACGCTGTCCAGTAGTTTTGACATCCCGAGAAATTTCCCCAGCTCCCCAGTATAGACTCATAGAATTCACAACTAGTGGAGATGTGAAAACATTCTGTCTTTAAAACTAAATAAAAGCAACTAAAAATGGATAATATATGGAATACTTTTATAAGCCCTCTGCTTGATTAAGTCCTACAAATTATTCTCCTTGAGTCTGTTGCACAAACTATACTCATAGCAATTTGACTAGTAAAAAGTTAACTTGTGAAAAAAAATCTTTCTTCTTTAGTTGTGTTCTAATGATATTAGAATGAGTATACATACCTTTTTTCTTTTTTACTGTAACAACATCAAGGATTGATGCCACTAAAGAGAATTTTATGTGATTCATACCATCTTTCCTTATTCAAGAAAGCCTTTCTAACTTTCTTCTGATAAGCCTACAAAAATAAAAGAGAATATGGTAGAGGAAGACATTAAGAATTAAAGTTGGGAGAGCACTCAAGCAGTCACCACCCAGTTGATTTCTTGAGTTTCAAACAGAACAGTCTAGCCCACCCCTCATGATGGCCTGAGGCTGATGGTGACTACTATCCACCTGAGTTTCCCTTCAGCAAGGAACTCTGCGGCATCCCTATCATAGATACCCCCCAGACACTTGAAGATGACAATTGAGTCATCTTCTATCCTCGTTTCTTCCAGGAAAAAAAAAAATTCAGTTCCTTAAAACTTGCCTCATAGGCTCTGTTTCTCAGCCCTTTAATCATACTCTTCTCTGTGTGCCCTGGCCACATTCCCTGCTTCTCTTCTCAGTGTGGCTCTCAAGACTGGCCCTGGTCCGTGAATGAGGACCTGACTGCGCTGACAGGAATAGGAAAGCCCCTCTGTTTCCACACTCCCTAGTAAGCCAAGAAAGTAGCTAACGGTCATCACTGAGTGCCTGCCAGGCATTGTTCTGGAAAGTGTGGAAAACTCTGCTGTCCACAGGGCGAGGCAAGAACATGATAGGATGAAAAAGGATAGTGCTGAATGAGAGGGTGCATATAGCCAGGCCAAAGTGGGCAGCCCAGCTTGGCTCCAGCGGTCTTTTACCCTGAGGCCCACCGTTGCTAGGTCTTCTGACTCTTGAAACTTCTATTGATTAATTGATTGATTGATTGAGCTATAATTGACATATAACATACCAGTTTCGGATACATAACATAATAATTTGGTATCTGTGTACACTGCGAAATGACAACCACAATAAGTCTAGTGAACATTCATCACCATATATAGTTACAAAAAATTGATTTTTTGCGTGATAGGAACTTCTAAAATCTAGTCCCTCAGCAACTTTCAAATATGCAACACAGTATTATTAACTATAGTCAGCATGGGGCTGGACCTTACACCCCCATGACATTTATTTTATAACTGGAAGTTTATATTTTTTGATCCATCTCTCCCACCCCACTATTGTTTTTTTCTGTTTTTATTTAATTTATTTCTGCTCTTATAATTATTATTTCTTTCATTCTGCTTACTTTAGACTTAATTTTCTCAACTTCTAGTTTCTTAAGATGCTTAGATCCTTGATTCAAGACTATTATCTTTTTAACATAAGCATTTGATGCTATACATTTCCCTTTAAACATTTCTTTTAACTGTCCTATAATTTTTGATGTTATGACATCATTTCAATCTAGTTCTATTATTTTTTAATTAATTTGTGTTTTTTTGTTTTTTGCCGCATGAATTATTTAGAAGTATGTTCTTTAATTTTAAAATATTCTGGATTTTCCAAATATTTTTCTGTTATTAAATCCAAATTTAATCCTGTTGTTCCTAAAGAACATACTTTCTATAATTTTATTCATCTTAAAGTTGAGGGTTTTTTGTGGCCTAGAATATGATCTTTATTGCTAAATGTTCCATGCACACTTGAAAAGAATATTTTACTGCTTTAGGAGGTATGGTTTTGTAGAAATTTTTTTGGAGGTGTAGTTCAGGTCCTCTATATTTTACTGATCTTTTTTCTCTGTTAGTTCCATCAATTACTGAGAGTGCAGTAATGAAAAAAAATTATAGTTTTGTCTCTTTCTTTTCATTTTATCAGTTTTTGCATTGTATGTTTGAAGCTCCCTTATTAGTTTCATACACATTTAAGATGTTTATGTTCACTTAATGAATTGATTCCTTTATTACGAGATATCTCTTCTTATCCCTCATAATATTCTTTTTTTATGAAGTCGACTTCATTTGATATTAACATCTTACTCCAGCATTTTTTGATTAGTGTTTACATGGTATAGCTCATGTCAGCTTTTCATTTTTACCTTGTCTGTGTCTTTACATGTAAATCACACCAAAAAGACAACAAATAAGTGTTGGAGAGGAAGTGGAGAAAAAGGAATCTTTATATAACATTGGTGGGATTGTAAATTGGTGCAGCCACTGTTGAAAACAGTTGGAGGTTCCTTAAAAAATTAAAAATAGAACTACCATATTTCTCAGAAATTCTACTTCTGGACATTTATTCTAAGAAAACAAAAACACTAATTTGAAAAGATATTTGCACTCTTATGTCCAATGCAGCATTATTTATGATAGTCAAGATAGGGAAGCAGCCTAGGCTTTCATCTACAGACAAATAAAGATGTCATATATATGTATATATAGTGAAATATTACTCAGCCATAAAAAGGAATAAAATCTTGTCATTCCCAACTTCATAGTTACATCTAGAGAGTGTTATGCTAAGTGAAATAAGTAAGGCAGAGAAAGACAAATACCATATGATTTCACTTATATGTGGAATCAAAAAAAAAATGAAACAAAACAGAAATAGACTCATAGATACAGAGAATAAACTGATGATTGCCAGCGGGGAAGTGATGGAAGGGGGCGGGGAGGGAAAAAAATGTGAAGGATATTAAGAGGTAAAACCTTCTAGTTATAAAATAAGTAAGTCATAGGGATATAATATACAACGTAAGGAATATAGTCAATATCATGATAACTTGGTACGGTGACATCTGGTTACTAGACTTCTTGTGATGATCACTACTGTAAGGTAAATAAATGTTAAATCACTGTGCTGTATACCTGAAGCTAAAGAATGTTGTATGTCAACTCTACTTTAATAACAAATAAGTAAATAAATAATAAAGTTTATTTCTTATAGATACAAAATAGCTGTGACTGGATTTCTATCACGTGACAATTTTGCTTTTTAATTGGAATGTTTTAACATTTTATATTTAACATTATTATTGAAATTGTTAAATTTGTATGTATCATCTTAATCTTTGTGTGCTATTTGTCTTATCTGTCTTTGTTCTCTTTCACTCCCTGCCTAAAAAATTTCTTTAAACAGTTCTTGTAGGGCACATTGTTGGTGATGAATACTCTCAGGTTTTTTAAATTTGCATTTCTGGATATAGAGTTGTAACTGATGATTTCTTTTCTTTTTCAGTACTTTAAAATGTTGAGCCATTGTTTTGGCCTTCTTCTCTGTGTCACCTTGCCTCCCTTAAGAGGTTTCCACCTTTCTATATTTTGTGTTCATTATTCTCTTGCTTTTTAAGATTTATTTTATCTCCTATATTACAGGTGTATAAACAGTATATATTTTTAGCTTTGTTTAATTTTGAGCTTTAGATTTTATTAGTGACAACCTTGTGGGACAAAGATTGGTACAGGAGCAAACTTGAGGGCAGGGAGACCAGTTGACTGTCATAATCTAGAAAAAAGTTAATGATAACCTGGATTAGGGTAATAGAAAAAGGAAAGGGTCGATAACAACTATCTCAAAGACAGGTTTCCAAAACCAAAGGATCATTTAAAAGAAATATATAGTAAGAGCTTTTTTAGAAATCTGCCCTTTGTGATATTTCTAATACTAGAAATATAAAACTGTTTGTTTAGTTTATTAATATAATTTGTATTTTGACCCTTAGTGCTCTAGTAGTTCCCTGTGGTTTCAAGGGAAAAGAGAAAAGCAAATCCACATGCCTCCTTCCTAGAAGGTCTGCGCTGTGAGTTTTAAAGATAAGTAAATAATAGCCATGTCTTTATGAGCTGTGTTTAGGGCATGGTACTTTATGATCTTACTGAGCAGCTGAACCATACTCAGATCTTGTTTTTTTAACTCCAAAACAAATCTTTCTCTTTAGGACATGTCTTGAATTTGCTTTTTTAATTCGCCATACCCAGACTTTCCCCATATTTGTTTTTAAACAGAATTCTCTCCATCTTTTAGTAATTTGCCCATACAACATTGCTATTGTTGTCAGAGTAACTTTGGAAAAAAACAACAATTTGGGCAATATCTGCAAATTGTAGTTAATTTAAGGCTGTCTACACTAGGGGAGATTTTTAACTTCAAAACAAGAAGTTGAATTAGCCACTTTTATTGAGACTAGAGCAATTAACTTGTAATTTGTGGTTGGCTGGAAACAGCCACTCACTGGAAGAGGAGTCTGGGTACTCCCCACATCTTCATGCTGACCTGCTTTGGGCAATTTCAGGAAAACAGAATGGGTATGAAAAAGCATTTTTCAGCAGGAGGCCAATATGCTATACCAATCAGAGTTGGAAACTGGTTCAGGTGCGGGATCAGAAAACAACCACACAGGAGTTTAAAAAATACCAAGTGACCACTTGTGAAAATACAAGTGGCATATAGTAATGGTCAGGTTAATTTATCTTTTGAAAAGCAATACCCCCTCCTACTGCTCTAGACATTTAATTGAGCAATTTCTTTAGTTTGAACCAGATGGTTGTTCAACAAACTGACGGACTAGGAAAGCCAGTTTTGGGGAGACAAAGTATCTTGAATAAATCAGCCATGTTCATCAGTGGTGGAGTTCAAACAGGCCCCAGTGGTTCCTCATGCCTCTGCTTGGCTGTGGCCTCTTGGACTATTTCATTTAATTAATCTAACATTAATTTGATGTTATCATATAACAGTTCTGAATGAGGCACCCTGCTAATGCTATGTCACTTTCCTAAAGGACGAAGCAACTGGGGAAAATCTCAAATAGGTTATCATGGGATCCCCTATTTTATTCTGAGGAGGAGATACTACTTGTCTCCCCCCAAAAATGAACAAATTAGGGAAAGGAGGTAGGGCATGGGTCACTGTGAGTGGGGAACTGGAGAGGAGTGGCTCTTGTTCCATCCTCCCCAGTAGAAATTTTGACAAACCTAAAGCAGGAAACCTAAAGCAGAAAGGGATGTGATGGTTTGGGGATTTGGAGAGGTAAGACCTTAGGATCTATTATTCAATGCTACATGAGAACCTGTGACTTAATCCTATATATTATATGAATTTATACATTCAGGATTTTATGGCCACCTTAATAGGCTGACACACTTTTTTCTGCATCCCTGTTCATCTGACCCTTAATTTTACTTGACTGTATACTTCTACCTGAAGTTTTCCTCTCTGAATAGGAGAGTTTTGTTTCATTTTTTAAAAATTTCCTGTTAATTAATGTTGGAGAAAAGAAAGATGAGGCAGGAAGCAGATAGCTAAGCTGACAAAAATGACAAAAAGCAATTTAAATGTTTAAATCAGAAAAACTAAAAGCTGTTTACCAGTTGTCATATTTTTCTATACTAAAGAGCAACAGATATAACGAAAATCTTTCAACCCAATCTTTTATCCAAAGAGACCTTTTCAGAAGGTCAGACAGCATTTATTTAAAACAAAACAAAACAAAACAAAAAACCAACCCTGGTCTATGGAGCTCATTTATACACAGCTGTTATAATCATACTATCTGGACCCAAGAGCCAGGATCAGTGTCCCAAATTGAACCTCTTAACACCTATGGCATGAAAGAGTGAGTATGCATACAGAGAAGAAATAATAGCTCACATTTGCATGTGCTTTTTTCCTCTTTCAAAGCACTTTCACATCTATTAGAATATGAAATTGTTTTGCTTTACTAAAATTCATTGTTAATTTTTTGTTCCTAATGATCATCTGGCCACCATTCTATAGCCTGTGTTGTTGAACTAAATTTAACTAAGTATTTTAAGGTCGGAAAAGATAGTTGGTGATCTTTTAATTTGGGGCCAGGACTGTGAGAAGATCTAGCGTTCTTTCTTAAATGTAAATACCCCTTAGAAGAGTTATGTTACTAGGTAACAGCTGAAAATGTAATTGCTCACATCTTAGCTTGGACTGGCAGTTACCTGAAAAAACAGAGGAGTTTTAAGGTGGTGACAATTTAACCAGGAGAAGAGGAGGTGAGGGAGCGATCACCGGGGATACCAGAGACAAATGCCACCTCTCCACCTACAACCTCATCTCCCACCAACCTACCCCACAAAATTGTATTTGGCACCTCCAATTTCTGCAGACAGGGCCCCTGCACTCTCCTGAACACATGTCACACTTGGTGTATTTGTTCAGTCGACCTACTAATAATTCTGTTCTTTGGGTATAGGGACTCTTGTCCCTCACCATTGCTTTCCAGCCTTTCCAAGCATGTAACAGAGACTCAGAAAATACTTACAGAATGAATGAAAACTTCATAATTTTATGCCTGGTTGTAATATTTAAATTTCTCCCATATACCGTTCTTATTTTCAAAAAAAGTGACTCTGGAGCATGCCAGATATTAAAATATTTATCTTTGTCTTAATCTAGAAAAAAAAAGTATCTAATTTCCCTGTGGGATAATAACAATGATAGATAACACCTACTGGATGTTTATTGTGTACTAGGTACTGTCCTATCACTTTATACAGATCAATTTATTTTACCCTCGCCACAAACCTCTGAGATAAATGCTACTAAAAATAAAGAAACTGAAGCACAAAGTTTAGGTCTATTTGGATATAAATTTTGCCTTTCTTATTATGAAAAAGGAAAAAAGTGGTTAATGACAACAATATAAAGTTTTTTCTATTTTTATCAAACGTCAGTGTAGACTCAGTAAAAATAAATGCAATGAAAAAGACAAAAGAAGAATCCATCACTGAGCAGCCTGCAATAGTGCTCCATATATCATCATATAGCAATCTATTAACAAGTTCCTAAAATCCACAGGAAATGTGGAGCTTCGTTAAAAATAAATATTAAGAAGGGTCCAAGATCGCACAAAATCTGCCCACCAGGTGGCACTAGTGTCTCTAAATGAGGGGCTAGGGTGGGACCACTTCTGACAGCGCTGTCAGCACTGTCTTGCCAGAATGATTCAAATACTGATGGTCAGTTTGCTAGGCCCACAGCTTTGCATTCAGAGCTAATTGAGGAGCTATCAGATACCCACCAATGCACTCTGACGATTTTATTTTTGTAAGAGGAGCCAAGTTCTCAGGTGCATAGTCACTGTGGTGTAATGGTCAGTTGCTGGTCTGTTTCAGATCCAAATTAAATTGCAGGTTTCTTCAAATCCCTGCCCGACTTGTTACTAGTTGTAGGACCTTGAGCAAGTTACTTATCCTTTCTGCGTTTCAAGATCCTCTTTCATGAAGTGAGGGTACCAACCTCATTCTGCATCACCTGTTTCAAATAAGTGTTTTATGAAATGGAAATAATAATGTGACTTTTCATTAGCTGGGCACTCAAATGTAGTCAAGGTTTTACTTGGCTCAGAATATAACTTCAAGGAGATGAACTTGAGTTTTAGTCTTAAATGCTAATGTGAAGCGATGACAATTGTCTAGGTTAACACAGTCATTAGAAGAAGAAATATAGATGAAGCATTTCCAAAGAGCTAATCTTTTCTCTAGGTACTGCTGTTGCAAAGATGAGCAGGGCAGATATTACCCTCAACCCCATAAAGCTTATAATCTAGCATGGAAGAAAAGCATGAAACAATTAATAACATAAAAGTAAGCAATTACAAATATGCAGGGTACCAGGTCTTACAGGAATGTAAAACAGATCAATCTAATCCAGTCGGGGATAAGGGAAGGCTTCAAAGAGGAAGTGATAGCAGGAGGTAATCAGGTAATTATTCAAAAAGCATGTGGATAGAAATTACAGGCAAAATAAATGCCATTTGCACAGCCCCTGATGTGGTAAAGAGCCTGCACAATTCAAACACCTGAGAAAATTCTAGCATAGCTAATAAGGAGAAAAAGTGAGACAGAGGAGCTGGAAGCTGGAGAGGTTGCCTATTGAGCAATAAAAAGTATTAAAAGATTTTAAATAGAAAAGTGACATGATCAGATGTGCACTTAAAAAAAAAGTCTTCCTTATGACTGCAATGGGGAGGCTGGATTGAGGAGATAAAACTGGTTTAGGAGAAACCAAGGCAGAAGCTTTTGTATTATTTTAGCTAAATATACTGGCAGCCTGAAGCAGTGTGGCAGGAAGCAAATGACTCTGAGAGACACTTAAGGTGTGCATTTATTGCTTAGATGAGTGAGAGGGAGGAGTCAAGTTTTCTGGATTCAACAAGAGGATTGATGGGATTGACGCTTCTGAAGGCAGAGAACACTAGAGAAGAGGCAGTTTTTGAGGAAAGTTCATGTGTTTATTTCAGAATATTTTGAGTATAAGTCACTTAACAAATATTCAGGAGGTGCTATTAAGAAAGCGCTTTCATGTGTGGAGCTCAAAAGAAAGATTGTGGTTGCTCAATAGTTTTAGGTTTTATTGGCATGCAGATATAAACGGAAACTATGATGAGGCCTTCTAAGGAGGAAGTGAAGTGTGCAAAGGCAGATGTCCTGGGACAGCACTCTAGGGAGCCCCACCGTTTTCTAAATTGGTAGAGATTAGGATTCCGTAACCAGTAATGAAAACAGAGAAGGAGCTCAGGGGTGTAGGAGGGAAACCAGAAGGCCCAGTTCCCCTTCCCCAGAAATGATTACAAAAGAGGAAGAGGTTAATGGTATTGTAAGCTACTGCAAAGTCAGGGAAGGTGAGAACTTAAGTTTCTATGGCATACTGAAGGCAGAAGTCATATGGCAGTGAGTTGAAAAGTTAAATGTGACATAAGGAAACAGTGATCATATACACTGAAAACATTTTCTGGAAATTTGGCTGGGAAGGTGAGGTGCAGGGAGGGCTTTTTCAAAATGGAAACATGAGCAAATTTAAATGCTATTGACAATAAAGCTCGTAGAGAAAGAAACGTTGAAAATCTAGTCAAGAGAAAGATTCCTAAAAAAAAGCAGCAGGAGATAGGATCCAGAGCACAGGCCCAAGGACAACTTCCCCATGAGAAGGACACAGATGAGACAAACACAAAAAGTTCGTAGAACTGGTTGCAGGAAGGTGATGTAGTGCCCTTGTAATTATTGGTTGTCTCTTAAATGCAAAAGTTGTCATCAGCTGACAGTCAGGGAGGGTGAGGTAGGAGCAGAGGGAAGATTTAAAATAGTCAAAGTGCAAACTAAACAAGATGAGGACTCAACTGAGGTTGGCGACCGGTGGCTTATAGTGACACAAATAGGAGGAGGTATGTGGCCCAGAGATCACATGGAGAGGGTGAACTGTTGGATTCAATCACTCACAAAGTTTTATTGCACACCTGCTCTCTGCCAGACCCTCTGTTATGCGTGGAGTTCTGCGGCACAGCTGTCATCCAAGGAAGACTAGGACAAGGTACTTTTGGATATTGATAGGAGAGTCACTCAATTGATGGACCACCGCATCTTAGACTCTTAGGTTCCTTTCTGCTCAGAATAACCAATCTGCCCAAGTAGATTTTGGGCTGTCATGTTCTGATTCCCTACAGATAGATAGGGAGGAAAGTGAAGGAAAGAGAGAACTGATGAATATGTAGACAGTAGCGTGAGGAAGCCACTGAAGGTCTCAATGAGGTGAAAGAGTCGATGTCCCGAGGACATGCTACAACCATGAAATAATAGGAGGTTGTGGCCTGAGACCATGATTTCTGAGTTACTCATGTGAAATGTTGATGCTGCCCTAAAAATTGGTGGTTGAGGTGAAGGAGGGATGATGTCACCACAGCCCGACTGATCTTTTGAAAATGCAGATTTGAACATGTCACACTTACACATAAAAAACTTTTGGTCATTCTTAGGAAAAAGATTTTTTAAATTCTTAACATGGTCTGTAAGGTCCTGCTCACTCCTTCCAGCTTCACCTCGCGAAGCCTCTTCCTAGCCTCTCTGGTCTTCTACTTCAGGGCCTTTAAAATTGCTGTTTCTTTGACCTGAAATGCTACCTTTCTGCTCAGCCCTCAAGAGCTTTATCAAGTTATTCCCTACTCAACCTTCAATACTAAAGTATCAGCTTAATGCCACTGTCTCAAAAAGGGGCTCCTTTGCCCTCAGACTAGTTCTATGAACTTTTCCTTCATAGCAATCATTATAAAGTACTATATATTTGTATGATCTTTGAAAAATTATTTTTGCATCTCCCACAAATGGTAAGCCTCATGTGAGTAGCAACTATGCATGCTTGGCTTCTTATTGTATCCCAGAAACCAGCACTGTGCCTACTACATATTAGGTGCTTAGTAAGTATTTGTTAAATGAGTGGATAAAGACAGAGGTTAAGTGACTTGCCCAAAGTCATCAATTGAACTTGCTAAGAATAACAATATTAATATTTATAAAATGTGTTCATTAAATTTGTATACCTTTGTGGCATTTGCGTGTATATCACAATGGGTGAATGACCTCAACAGACACAGCTGAAGGCAAAAAGTACAAAAACTTAAAGAGAGAGTGATATATAACAAGAAGTAACACAGTATGGAGTTTTGATACCCAGAAGTCTGCTCTGGGGTTTCTTATGCAGAACCATTGTGTCAGGGCAAGATGGTTGCCTTTCCATAGCCACAGGAGGCTTTGTTCTATTCTAGTTTCTCTTCCTGCCTGACCATCGTGGAAATTCTAGCTTCCTACATGCCTGCTCACCAGGAGCAAGTAGTGTGTGCAAAACAACCCCTGCACATATCTGAGTATGGACTGCCAGACTGAGTGAAGAGAAGGTTAGTTTCTCAGGAGCATCCTCCAGCAGGCCTGTGACTTACCTGAGGTCTAGACCTGCCCGTGTCTGCCCATGTCTTCCCTTATTACCTTGAGCTTTTATTTAAACAATTGGTAGCAATTGGTAGCAAGATAATTTGACCAATCACCTGAGGATTTTTCCATGTATTTTCTTGTAAC
The DNA here is from genome assembly GCA_030015415.1 of Cynopterus sphinx. Taxonomy (NCBI): domain Eukaryota; kingdom Metazoa; phylum Chordata; class Mammalia; order Chiroptera; family Pteropodidae; genus Cynopterus; species Cynopterus sphinx. The sequence continues at coordinate 174,583,990 of CM057379.1, forward strand.
CTTATGGCTTTTCTGCCATTTTCAGCCAAAACACGGACACCCACTGGCTCAGAGAAAGAAAAAAAGTATATTCCTCACTTGTGTTCAAATGAATATAAAACCTACAGGGAACAAGGGATTCTCAGGTGAAGTTAATGGATTTGAGAGAATACACAGTGATGTAGGAATTAGATTTTCCCCCCAAAGGATTGTTTGATGAGTCAACAGTGAAGTTTTCCTGAGTGTCAGAGGAGAAACAAAGTACATGAACTGCTTTTTTGTTCTTAGAAAAAAAAGACATCTCTTCCACCCCCCAGCTGTTGGATGGGAGACAGCAGAAAACCTAGGTAAGTAGAGGTAACTGACTTTAGTTACAGGTAGAGCTTGAGAAAGCTTCCAGATGGCCGAATGGAAATGGCCTGTGGAATTTTTCTCAGTTCATGGGCCTGAGGCTGCCTTGCATGGCCCCGGCACAAAGTGGTCTGGCTCATGAAGGGCACAGAACTGCTGAAGGCTCTTTGACAGCCGCCAGGCCCCACATTCCTCTGAGCAACGTGCAGGAGCCTGAGAAAGAGCTTTAGGAGCAAAGGCAGTCACCAACCTTAAGGAGTCATCTGATGGGAAGGAACAAGGTCCATCCAAGCAGCCATCTGGGTAGCCCAATTCCCAAGGGCCAGATGAGACAATACGTCTCAGTGTATGTAGTTTGCACACCTGTCTGTTCCCTTATTCTTTTCCCCATTTATTGGTCCCCTCATGCTTAGAGCTGATTTCATGGACAAGAAGAAACGGGTCTTTGACTTGCCTAGAAGTACATTACTGCCACTTGGAAGAAAGAATCTGAACCTGATATTAATTGTAGACATTCACTATTTCTATATTAAAGAAATATACCTTTATTTATTATTGAGAAATAAAACTTACATTTCTTATACACTTGAGTTTGTGAATACAGGAGCATATTCTATACACCTATTGCTAGTTCTCTCCACAGCTGGACTGAAAGATATTCAAGGCTGGCAAGTAACCCTTTCTGCCCATTTTTCTTCCTACTTGGCACCTTGTACAGACCCATCTGTCAAGAGAAAACCTAGGGGACAGGATGTTTTGTTTACACATTGTTTGCTGGAGGAGAGGATTAGTTCAAGAGTCTCTTAGCTCTGACTTCATTTGTAAGTTGTGTAGTTTCCTCCAAGCATTTATTTTCACATTAACAAATAAGAAATATTTGTCAAGCACCTTCCATGTGCAAGGCCTTCCACCCACCCCTTCCTGGGGATGCAGCCCTTGTCATTAAGGAGCTTATTATTGGAGATGAAGACGTGAACTCTGTGATTTCTGAGATGTGTTAGGGTCCCCAGAGGAAATCCTGGCTCTCAGCCCTTCCACTTGAGGACCTAGGCAGGAGGTGAGGGAAAAAAAGCAACCATATAGTTTTCTTTTTCTTAAATAAAGCATTTGTTTATTTTGCAATCTTTATTCTCTTCTGAAAAAACAAACTAAAAAAATTCTTGCTTCATTTATGATATTACCCATGCTGAGGTCCAGGGCAGGACTTCTTTCTGGCAGAGCCCCATTCAAGGATGCAAATGAAGGTTATAGGACTCCACTGAGAGTCCCACTCAGTAATTATTTTTTTAAGAGGGGTTTGAAATAGACTTTCAATATAAATAATAACAATTAAAATAATGACAGTAATTCATATCCTGTCTGTGTGTATAAAAACAATTCACTTGTAAAATGATAAAACCAGTCTCCTGCCGTGCCACCCTGAACGTGCCCAACCTCATCTGATCTCAGAAGCTAAGCAGGGTCGGACCTGGTTAGTGCTTGGATGAGAGACCACCTTGGAATACTAGGTCTGTACGTGTAAAAAAATAAATAAATAAATGATAAAACCAACAATAAGCTATATAAAATTGAAAGTGGAGAGCATTAAAAAATTTTTTTAGAAGCAACTTGCTCTCAGAGAAAATACTTTCTCCCATGTGATCCATGCTGTTATGTTAATGAAGTTGATAAATTGTTTGCATCGCCTACATGAATAAAAGATGTTTTAAAAATAAGAAGAACCTTAGAATTACTTTATTTCAAGGAAGCTGATTGGAATCTTTCCAGATTCCACATTTATTCCTATTGACAAAAAGTCTTCTGACTTGGGAAAATATTTCTGTTTCCCTGTCCCTTTTCTAAATGTCCTACAAAGACCTGTGGTAGGATGTGAAATGTTGTCTAGGTCCCAGAGGAGTCTTCCATTTGCTTGAAAGAGATAGCTGAACTGAGTGCAGAGCGGAGCCACTTGAGAAGAGGATGAAGATGCCTCAAAACAACTCTCTCGAACATTCTGTGCATACTTTCTTCATTCATAGTAACGTTTACCATATGATAGATAAAACGTGATTCTGGAGAGCACTGTATTATTTTCCCTTCACACACATCATAAAAGATGCCAAAAAAAAGTCACATTTTAAAAGAACAACTGCATGGCGTCTAGTGTGTTTATTCTTTAAAAAGTTTTTTTTTAGTTCACGATTAGGACGAGACACAGAAATAGCAGAGGCCACTACATTAGATTGAGATCAATTGTTATTCTTCTCTAAGGAAATAAATAAATTAAAAGGAAGGGGTAGGCGGAAGCCAGGTCCCTGAAATTGGAATTTTACCTTATTATTGCTATCATTTCCATAATGACAATAACCTAAAAGCACGTTAAGTAAGAAAACTAATTCCACCTAATGAAACTACCTTCAAATGTGATATAGAGAATTTACATGTGAAATATATTAGTCAATTCTTAAACCAATTAAATTCTAAACATAGTGGGTGCATATTCAGCAGTGCTTTCTGTGGTGAAACAGGAATTCTTTCCTTGAAAAAATACTTTCAAAAATACTATTGCTGTGGAATTTTGCCCTGAAATGAAGAATGGGATTACTCCCTTTTGGAGGGAGATAATATTCTGAATAGATGAAATGAGAAGTGTAGTGTATAAAGAGTGGCAGATTTGCCCTCATTCAAGGTATAAAGTGAGTACTTATTTAATATTTCATATTTAGTCAATAAATGATGAGCGAATGTTAGAAAATGCTGGTTGTTTGGGGTCATAAAAGTTGTCATTTGAAACAGCCTAGAAATAATGAGTCTCACTTAATTTCACAAGGTGTGAGTCTACTTCTTTCTTCTTTCATTCATCTATTGATGCCTGCCATGTGTCAGGATCTGTCCTTGGGGCTGGGAATACAACTATGAACATGCCAGACACTGCTTTCATAGAGCTGACATCATAAAAGACGGAAAACAAAACAAACAAAAACTTTATAAAACAGTCAAAAACCTCAGATAGTGTAAGTCCTCATGGCTCTGGTCCTGTCTGCATTGACATTAAGACACGCCTGGTATGAGGAGCAACAAGGAGGGCCTTTCTTTGGAGCTCCTGTCCTTGTCCCTTGTTCTGATTGTCTCACCCTAGCTTCATCTGAAGCTCTCAGTTAAGAAACAGAAATCAGAAGAGGGCCACTGCATTGGAAAAAAACTTGTCAGGACAATAAACAAATCTTTTATAAACAAACATTTTATGCCTTCTCTTTAAAAATGAACATTTATGCATATTAGACTTTAGTTTACTTGACTGCATCCGCCATCAGAATAATCACATTATTTAAACTGAACAGATTTCCTTGAGAACAATCAATATATAATTGGTTCCACAGAACAGGATTATCATAAGATTCTGTCTTCCCTCACTGCCCCTCCTCCTCTCCTTTTATCACCACCCTCTTCTCTTACATAATAGAGTAAAGGGCAGGGTCTAGAGCCTGCATCTTCACTAAGTCGAGCCTACATCATCATCTGATACGAGACAATTTCCATTTGTTTTGTGGCTCTGTAAAAAGGGAGCTATGTCCATCTAACTTTCCAAGTTAAAGTAGTTACAATTGCCTTTTACGTGTGAGATTTTTTCTACCATGCAGAAGAAGGGAGCTTAAATCTGGTTTCATCTATTGTTAATGATTCTGGTTCAGGCAAGGCCTTTAAAGCATCTACACATGGGGGAGGACCCTAACCAAGAGACTGACTTCCAGCATCACAGATTTTAACTGTCTGGGCTGTTGAATTAGAATGTGAATTACTCTGATTACCTATCACTTTGATGTTTGGATGTTATTGTGTAGCTAGTGTTAAATCTATGTCTCAAGTGGGTCCATTGTGGTCATGTGTGAACACTGTTACCTTTGCTGTGAGCCAGTGTGACTGGGTCCTGAAGCACAAAGCATGGTTGCCATGAACTACTTTCTGTTAATAACTCAGTTGATGAGACTGAATATTAAATGGGAACGCTCCCTTAGCAATATTCTCTTTGGCTCAAAAACCAAAAGCAAAAACTAAAATTATTCCTAGGTAAGGTCTTAATACTGGAAAACAATTTTATAAGACACTTTGAGCTTTGGGCGGCCTTTCTGCTTCCTTTCTTAATGCAGCTGAGCATGACCCAGTGAGGCAGACATCAATCAGATGGAACTGGTGCAAACTCCAGTCCACAGCTGGGGTGTGCTGTGCCTCGGCTGGTGCTCCTGCTGCTCTGCTTTGGAGGTTCCATTTCACACCCAATAACTGGCCTTCTTCAAAAACCGTCAACTGTTTCCACATGGACCTTCTTCTACTAAGCTCTTAACCAAAGCTTATTGTTGGGCCAAGATACCTTTGTTCATCTGATGAAAATCACAGGGTCCAGCCCATGAAGTGGAGTCCACTGAATGCAGGAATACTGTTCCCAGCCTTGAACTGCTTCTGAATGGTGCCTGAAAGAGTTAATACAATTCCAGGGGTGTCTCTCTTGCCTATTCTAAAAGGATTGTCTCATCAAGGAGATCTGGTTCTTTATCTGCATAAGCAGACAAACAAGAAACATTGAGAAAAATCGTGTGAATTGGATTCTTTTCACAAACACATTAACACTACAAAACAAACAAGCCAGGTATAAGCATGAATAGACTTTCCCCCCACTTAACTACAAGCAGAGCTGTGTTCTTAGCAATAGTCTTCTGTTTCTCAAGGAACTTCTTTATTTATTCCCCAATCCAAAATTAGTTCCTTAATTTGAAACAGCCATAAACAAATATTACTAAAGAAATCCCTTGGGCTCCCTTCTCCCACACCCTCTCCCCCTACACACATTTTTTCTGCTGCTTTGTTTGTTTTCAGTACTTGTTGCCTTTGTGCTCCACACAAGGACCTGTAGTGGTCTGGCTTTCTGAAATCCCTTCCTGAGTCTCTTGAAAGATTTAAATTTCATTTTAACAAGAAAGAATGAAATCATATTCATTTCAATCAATTATGTATTAAATCTAAACGAACTCCAATAACATCAAAGTATGGATTTTAGTACTCTACTGGTTTTTAAGGTTTCTGGCGTTGCTAATTCTTCTGTTGGCCTGATCTAGCTACCACACTGTATAGTGAATATAAATAGAGCCTCTGATCTTAGCAGCTGCTCTAGCCAACTTGGAAAGGCATCCCTCCCCTTCTCTTCTATCTCTGCTTGACATCCAATCTCGCCACACCCTTTTCCTTTCCTAGCTTTCTTCCTTTGACCTTTCTTCCTCATCCTATATCAATGAAAAAAATCTGTAGCCGTGTTGTTTTCCTCTTCAGACTCATCTCAATACCATCTTCATAAAGAGGAGTGTGCTGATCATTGCCTAATTGCTTTCTAAGGAAAGTAATCTCACAGAGTAATCTGATTATAAATCTCTAACTGGGCAAGTCATGGTAGGTAGTCATGCCCCAGGCGTATAACTTCTTTAGTTATACGCTTATTTTGCCTTAAAAAGCCCTGTTCATTGTATGTGTTCACCTAGGTTAAAACTCTTTTGAAATGCCTCTTTTCAGACCCCTTCTGTGAAAACCTGACCACACTCAAGAGAGCACAGACTCTCATTAACTATCCCATCATTGCCCAGTCCCCACCTTGTTTCCTTCCACCTTCATGTAATCTTCCTTGCATTCTCTCCTTAATTCCAAATGCATAAAAGAAGTGGCAAACTGTCATTCCTTGGGAGCATTTATCTCAGTCTGTTGAGATCTTGCTTTCACACATATCTGTTGTTTGGCTCAAATACATTTTATAAAAATTCTCTACAAGTTTGGATGTTTCTTATATCAACATCTATCAAAAACCAATGTCAAGGTTTAAGGTGCACATGAGAGGGGCACTGGAGAAACAGATGGAGCAGCTTTTCCTCTACGTGCCGAGGTTACCCGGCTCCTCGCAGTCTCCTAAACACGGAGAGGAATTTCTGCCCTTACCTCACTAACATAGATGTTATAGCAAAATGTCCTGTGAGATTTGTGTGCGACTTTCTCTCTCATTTCCATCTGAAATGGAATATCGCGTCTGCTTTGCACCACTGCCTCAGGACTTCAGTCAAGTGGTTTAGATCATCACTGTGTTCAATAATCTTGAATCACACCTGACAGCAGTATATCTTTGTTTATGAATCTGGGAAACATTTGCTATAGAGCAGTGGTTTGTAACACTTTGTGAATCAAATGCCTTTTAGGAGAATACTAGGACTGGTCAGAATCCTCTTCCCGAAGAACTATGCGCGTGCACCATGATTGTGAGTGAGCATATGTACTTCCATCTGTATGTGAGCACACATACACACATACTTTGACATAAATCTCAGCAGGCTTGTTGATTCTAGATTAAAAATTCCTCCCCCTGCCCCCACCACATGATCCTTGGTCATATATTACTCTTCCATTCATACTCAGAATGTCCTGGGTATTGTCTATGTATGTAACTATAGTTTTATAAATAACGTATTTTCTTTCCTCACACTTTCTTTTAGATGATAAATTTAACTTCAAACCTGTCAGACACTATTTGGAGAGATTCTTCTTTATTGTGAACTTATCCTAAGGCAGATAGTTCCATGTCTTCTTTTGTTAAAAGATTTCTCTGTAGCGATAAATGTTTCTGTACATAAAACAGCAATTTCCTCCTGCTGTTTTGAGATATCTCTCTTTCTTATTGGCACCTCATGAGATAAAGTTCTGTGGGACAGAAATTTATAGAGTGTTACTGTTGAATATATGTATATGTTGCTTTTCTGTGGTGAAAGACCCATGACAAAAGACTTCCGTTTGGGGACTGATTCGGGGCCTAGTGTAGCATGTATCCTGTAATAAGTCACAGCAGATGCTGCCTATTCCGTCCATGCTGTCCCCTGTGGGTTCCAGGGTGTATGATTTTGCTCATTTTTTGGCCTTTGCTATGGTTTGTCAGGGACTGGACTCATGTTCATAACTCTGAAAAGTGCTCAGCTGTGAAATAAATACTGAAAAGATGAAATGCAATCAGTCCTGAGCCATTATGATCTTTCAATCCCATGTAAGCAAGAAATAAATATTTAAAGTGGCCCAATAAATCTTTTTAAGTTTAAAGTTTCATAGATTAAAAATATTTATCAGTTGACTCGGGCAGGAAGATGAGGATAAACATATGTACTGGCTCTGGAGTAGCGAAAGAGACCATTATTGAACATTAGTGATCAGCAGAGTGGAGTCAGTCTAGTGTATTTGTTTCTATAGGTATGAGAATTTCTTAGCATCAGGGTATGGAGTGTGTACCAGAAGTGTAGGAAATATCAATACCAAGACTGATTAAAATTAAAAAATCGGCTTTCTTTTCAATATTTGTTCCTATTTATTATATTTGAACTTATTAGAAGAGACTATCACACTAAAATTCTTGAGGCTTGCTGTAAGAGGAAAGGGGTAGTCTTTCAAACTGAGTGATAAGAGTTATGCAGGCCCATGAAAGGAGATATTAGAAACACTTTGTATTCATTTATTCATTCATTCATTCATTCATGTAAGCATGCAAAAAGCATTATTGAGTGCCTACTATATTCCAGTACCTATGTTAAATACAGAAATAAGGAAATGAATGAGCATGATTCTGCCTTCAAGACTGACTCAGTGCAGTAAAAAAGACTAATAAACAGGTAACTTGATCACAGTATAATATATTCTATGACAGAGAAGCAGATTATTTTCAGAGAATAGAAAAAACATTATTTTCTTGTTTGGGGGAATCAGGAGACCTTCTCAGAAGAGGTGATATTTTCCAGAATAAGAACATGTTGGCCATGGGAAAAGGAAGAAAGAGGCATCTCAGATAGCAGAGACAGCAGATGCAAAGGCAAAGGTAGAGTCCTGAGAGATCAGGAACTGAAATAACTTAGTGCAAAAGGCCTGAATGGGGGCATGGTAGGGGATGAGCGGGAAAGGGAGCACAAGTCACACCTATGCCATGCTAGCAATGGAATATCTTGAAGATTAATGCTTTAGGATAGGAAGGTGGGGGCAATGACTATGGAGAAAAGAGCACACATACTTAAGGCAGCTAGGAGGTAGAATGACAACAGACCTCTCAGAGAAATTTAATTCGGAAGATGATAAGGTGAGTAATCTAGAATGATGCTTACTTCTGGCTTAGGCTACTGGATTGACAGTGGTGCCATTCATCATGATAATAATAACTAACAAAGAATGGGGTTGGGTTTGGGTGGAGATGATTATTTCTCTTTTCATATTGTATCTGAGGTATCAGGGAGTTTCTGTTCTGAATATATTGAGTTTAAGGTAGGTGTTCAGTAGATATTTGAATACGTGGAGCTTGAGCTTAAAATATACAAATTTGGGAGGCGTCAGTAGTTGAAGCCTTGGGTGTGGGTGAAATTAAAGAGAAGAAAGGGTTGATGGCAGAACCTAAGGGAACATGTAAGGGGGAAGAATAGAGACAAAGGAATGTTAAATAATGTTAAGCAGAGGCAGCAAGAACATTAAGAGGAAAACAAGAGAGGGTAGCAAACAGCAGTCAACAGAGTGGTTCAAGAAGTTTAACAGGGTGTCATGTGCTAAAGGAGTCAAGTTGATCGAAAGACCTAAAACTGCCTTTAAGATGTGACAACTGTGATATCACTGAGGACATTGGCAAGATCAGTTTTAATGCTGTCATAGCAGCAAAAGGTTGAGGTATGAAAGAGAGATTAGAAAGTAAACAGAAACCATCTACTAAGCTTTCCAAAACTTGACTGGTGGGAGAAAGCTTTTAAGACCCAGGTTCCTTTTTCAATAAGCATACGAATTGACTTTATTACCTCAAAATTCTGATCATATTCTAAGTATTTCTACCTACCAAGCATATTTTTTTCTAACTTTACTTACAATTTTTCCACCAAAATGTACTTATAGTATAGTATGAAACATCATCCACTGCTCAGGACGCTGATAGGTTCTACCACTCACTGGGGTTACTAATGTAGACCTCACCTGGCTACCTCAGCTCAGTGGTAGGGGCTGGGGGTTACCATCTCTAAATTCCAGGGTTAATATCACAAGCAAGAAATCATGGATGAACTATTACTGAATGAAAACCAGGTAGAACTATGGTGTCTGCAATTGCAAGTTGCCTAGGAAACAGCCTGTTGTGAATTTGAAGATTCCACATATAATTTTCACATGAATGTAGTGGGCCAGCCATTTCTGAGGGCTTTAACAGACACAGGCTCCCATGCCCCATCTCTATCAGCTCTACCTAAAAATCTTGAGCTTTTTTTCTTTTTTATATTAGGCCAAAGTTGTCCTTAGCCCAAGAATCATAGATGCATTGCCTTTGGCAGATTGTATCTTCACAGCAGTAATTCACCTTTGAGATGGTCATCATAGCCAACCACTGAGATGACTGGCAATGGAAGAACTTCCCCAAGCACTCCTACTCATTGCTCAAGCCTCCACTACTTGTGGGCCCAAGACTTCATAAAATGGAAAGAAGGTCTTCTTCTATTAGAGAATCCATGATAAAGAAATCCATGAACCTTGCATTCAAAGCGAATGCTCTCTGTGGGTCTTTAGCGCAAATCTCACTCAGCAGAAGCCATTTTTTCAGATTTGCTAGTTTCTAACATCCTGACGGAAAAAATCACCACGTACTGAAATGTTCTGATGGAAAGGTATTAGAAAAAGTATGCAAGTAATATTTATTTTTTCACTGACCAATTCAGAAGAACCAAAAAAATTTTACATGCTACGTGTTTTGACCTGGATAAAAATAGCTTTATTTTTTTTTTCTCTATTATAAAAATAATATGTTTGTTATTACAAAAGCTTGAACATTATTTGTATGAAAAAGACATAAATATAACTTGAAATCCCAAATCCCATAAGGGACCAAAGTTTAAAAGATGACCCAAATAGTTTCTTTAACATTGAACATTGTCAACTGGAAAATGCCAGTGAGTGTCTTTCAGCCATTGAATTTTTTGAATATTTGAAATTTTGTATTTAAACATTTGAATTGAAGGAAAATAAAGGCAGCTTTCTAATCTTTTACTCAGAGTTGAAATTCTGGACTGCACTGTAGCACTTGAACCCATGCTGCATCTACATCATGGATCTAAAAATGGCTAGGAGAGCAGATGAAAGGCTGGGTGGGACGGTGAAGCCTGGGGGTGCCTGGGAGTAGAAGCAGGGCCCTCATTGTCTAAGGTACTTGGAGGACATTATAAAGGAAAGGGGAATTATATCCACAGGAAGAAGGTGCTGAAGACCTGAAACTAGATCCTACATTCTGGAAAATCACAGAGCCTGACTGGTGTTATCGCTGTCCCATCCTAGGGACAGGGCCAGAACAGAGTAGACACTAAATAAATACCTCTTGATATAGTTCAAGTTTCGTCTACTTCACTGCTTGGCTCTGGGGTGGTGGTGCCTGACTACAGGCATTAGAATGGAAGAAGTCCCTAAGGTTGAGCCTCCTCTTTGGCTAATAATCTAGAGTAATTACAGCACCAATCAAAATCACCCAGTGGGACCAAAAGCTTTCAAACATGGAAGAGCTCATGTGCCAGGAAATAAATTATTTTTCTCATGTCTGGGCTAAATCTTGGCGGTGATAACTGCTTCAGGCTGATAAAAATTCATACAGAAAACTGAAAAGTTATGAAACATGCTTTCCAATTTAATGGAACTGTGAACTTGTAGATGCTTGCAGGACTCTGAAGGACCCCTCTGGGAGTAGACAGCAGTTTTGAGGAAAATTCAGGACAGTAGGAATTTTTGAAGCCATTTATAGACCCAGTGCTCCTGAGGGGAAAACTTGGGCCCCTAACCTACGTCATGGTCATCTCAGGTCTGATTCAAGATTGAGTGAGATCTTGTAAAGCACCCATTTGCTGGGAGGATGATTGGGGCAGGTGAGGTTGGGGTCTGGCAAGAGGTCCCCAGATAGTGTAAGACATAAACATCTGTTTCCTTCTCTTAGCCATATTGACATGGATGGATTTCAAGAGAAACACTCACATTGTGGTGTATCTGATGGGAAAGGGGACTGCATCTCTGCAACAGCAGTCATGCTTGCTTTGGGAGCTTGGTTGCTTTTCAATGCTCTGGCTCACATGGTCTGCTTCTTCCTCTGTGCTGCGCCTTGGTGCTGCTCTCTTTAAAGTCTTTCAAGCTTTATTCAGAAGTGAAGTAGATCACCACTGTGAACCTATCAGTAAGGACCACTTTTGCTCTACCTTGCTCTGCAAAGTCTTTAAAATTGATCTAAGATACATATGGAAATATGACTGTGATTATAGGCCAGTTCAATTTACCTAAAACAATAGTCATTTATGAAATTTATTCATCAGTTCAACAATATTTATTGAGAATCTTTTATGTTTCTAGGCTCTGGGAATACAACAGTGAGTAAAGAGAGAAAAATCCTGTCCTCATGGAACCTCTCATCTTATACAGAAAATGCCAGGATTGAGAATTCTGCTGAAACAAAGAGCAAACCTATTTCTAAGGCTTAGTTTATATTTCCAAGTTAAATTTTGGTTTATTTAGTCGATAGTCCTTCAATTTGGAATTGTATGCTATCTTGGTTGCTAATAAATTAAAATATTTTTGAGTTAAACAGTTATCTTTCTCTATCAGTATTTTCACATGCTAATACCTGTGGATGAATGTATATACCAGATTCAGATAAATGGACATTTGTTTTGAGGGACTGAAGTGAAACAGAATATTACTTCATACATTTTTTCAATTGTTCTTCATTTGATATAGACAGCCAATATTTTTTCCTTTTGCTATAATACTTGCTTTTCCTTACAGTCCTTCTCTGGTCTTCTCAGTAACACGATGACAAGCTCCCCAGTTATCATTAAAAAAATGAAAATGCTTTTTAAAAGAGATTGGAAAAATGTCTAATCATTTTTTTAGTTTGACTTATTGTTTAACAGCAAGGTTTTGCAATAATGATACTACTGCTTGAGAAGAAATAAAAAGACAATTACTTTACTAGTTGGAATGACAAAATGCAAAATTATAAGATGTTGGGGGAAAAATTAAGGCAATTTAAATTTCCTGGCAAAGACTCTGTAATTTATTTGAGGGATCAGAGTAGACAAATGCATTTTGTGGAGAAAAAAATTACACTTGAATTTCGCTGCCCAATTTTAGTGCTCAGCAACATGGTTATATTTTTATATTTTTATAAAGAAAATTTGTTTTTGATTTTCATATAGTTTAGTAACAATAAAAATTCCTGTTTGTGAGCTTTTCAGATTTACTTCTTTTATCTTCAAAATATTTTAGTGAATTTTCCTGCCTGGGAGAAATTCCATGAATCTTTTTGTCCTCTTTCTTATTTCATTTCTCTACAGTTTTAATTTTTTAAAATTTATTATTATTTTTTATTGAGGAATAATTGACATACCTTATATTAGTTTCTGGTGTACAATGTAATGATTTGATATTTTTATACATTGCAAAATGATCACCACAATAGTCTAGTTAACATCCATCCTCATACATAGTTACGAAACTCATTATTATTCTCTTGTGGTGAAAACTTTCAAGATCCACTCTCCTAGTTACTTTTTATCTATATATTTTTAGAATATATAATATATAATGTGAATTTCAAACAATATTTTAAGCACTAATGATTTATTTTCAAAGCACTTTTTAAGTACATAAAAATGATTTTCTTTTGGATGAGACTATTTAAGAAAACTGGAACACTATTCTAAACTAAGAGATATTAAGTAAAGAAATAAGACAACACAATCTTCTATCTGCAGGTTCTGCATCCACAGATTCAACAGTTTGAAAACATTTGGACAAAACACGTGCTTTTGTTACTGATATGTACTGCATAACTAGGCTTATGATGGTTGCCTCTGTACTAAATATGTGAAGACTTTTTATTCTATTCCCTAAATAATACAGTATAACAACTATTTCCATAGCATTTACATTGTATTGGGTATTATAAGTATTCTGGAGGTGATTTAAAGTTTATGGGAGATGTGCATGTGTTATATGCAAATTCTACATCATTTTATTTCAGGAACTTTGAGTATTGAAGGATTCCGGTATCAGAGGTGGGTCCTAGAACCATCCGCCTTGGACTCTGAAGGATGACTTTTCTTGAAAAGAGCTCACATATTAAATGCTCACAAATGTTTGAGAAAATACTAGCCTTAAATGTAGCCTTGGGTAAGAGATTGACCCCTGAAACTAGACTGACTAGATTCACATCCTGGCTCTATTATTACTGTGTAATATCAGGGAAGTAACTTAACTTTTCTCTGCCTCATTTTCATCATCTGTAAAATGAGATAATAAAGTAGTAATAACTTCCCTCATTAGGTTGTTGTGAGCATCAAGTGAATTAATGTACACGAAGCATTTAGAAGGCTTTCTAGAACAGAGCAAGCCCTTCCAGCATTGCTCTTATTGTCATGGGCCTAGTGTTTTCAAACTGAATTATTCCTTTAATCTAGAGAGCTACTATCTAGTTGGAGAGGCCAAACATTTATAAGAGAACAACTAGAAAGATTTCATAACCTGTAGCAAATTAATAAATTTCTGAGAGGTTGTGGCATCAAGATGTTACCAAAGCAAAGAAAGCAGAATCTAATTCAAGAAGATGGTCAGGAATAGGTAAGAACTGAGTTTGGTCTCAAAGAATAAGTAAAGTGGGAAAAGTTAAGGGTTTGGATAGGTAGCTGATGAGAGAAAAAAAGGCAAAAACAAAGACTCTTAGATTTTTTTAGAACTAGATGGCCTTTAACACATTCAAGATGATGCACTAGGGACAGAGAACATGAGCTTTCTGGCTAAAATTCTAAAGCAAGCTGCAGACAGGGTCAGTGAGAAAATCTAAAATTATGACTTCCAGTCCACTATTTTGCTTGCTACACCAAAATGAGGCAGAAGGCAAGTCATGTGGTCTTTTTCCTAATGTTGAATTCTTTCCAGTTTTTTAAAAAACGAGTTCAAGGAGGAAAAAAAAAAAACACACCCTACATATTTAGGGGTAATCCTCTTCCTGGGAGACACACAGCTATGCTTTCATTTCTATATTTTTCTACAAGGATGGCAGGATTTCCCTTGTATTAATTTAAATCATTGCATGTTTTCATTGAGGTAAAGCACATTTCTTACATTCTTTTCCTCCCGTAGTTTGATAATTTATGTTTTTCACCCTAGAATCTTAATAATAGTCTTTCTGCTTCTTCTTATATTTTACTTCTTCCAAATAGACTGAGGAGAAAGTTAAAAACGCTTTTGTAGTTGGTGTATTTATTTTCTATTCTTGACAGTTATTAGAAAAACTGTAATCTGCTTCTCTGAAATTTAAAAGTTGTTGATTGATTAACTTTGGAAAAGAATGACCAGGAAGGTAAAAGTTTTTAAAAACCTCATGGTATGTCCTCAGAAGTTTGGACTTTGAGATTAATGAAAACTGGGCTAATGGTATTTTTAAAAGAGAAACATAGCTTTGCTCTAGAAACATTTTTGGCTTTCTGATACCTCCTTGTCTCATTTTCTCAGTGTTTATGATAAGTTCAACAGTTTCTAATATTTTCTTTTCTGAACTTGCTGAAAAACAGGGAGGAAGCCTCAAGTGTCCCCACTATGCTCAGGCATTCTAGAGGCAGAATTGTTCCAACATAACTAAGTTCCTTATTTCTTTTTTTGGGGCAGGAGAGGCAAAACCTTCCTAAGAACAGCTCTCTAAATAGTCCTACTCAGCAGATATTTGTTATAGACCTACTTTTTACTAAAACTTGGTTTTCTTCCAAGATCAAAAGGTTATAGAATTCCCCCACTCTTTCAAACCAGTTGTTCACATTTTGTATTTGTGAACCAGTCATTTGAATTTCTGCTCTTTTTGAAAAGCTGGACTGGACAGCAGAGGTCACAGGCTCTCTTACCACCAAATTGTTATAAGCAGGAACCTAACATCAGATGGACAAAGTGGAGAAATGAGTCTAAAACATGTCATCAGGTAGCAGGACCATATGTTGTCTGTTGTGGAGGCTGGGATCTCCAGGGTGTTCATTAGGTTAGGTTACCAAGGTCTGATATACTGTGCTTGATTGTGGTGGAGACTATGGAGTCAGACTGCCTGGCTTCAAATTAGCTCTGCCACTGTTCCCGGCGTCTATTGCTATCTAACCACCATTCCAAAGACAATTTATTAGTGTCATCTCTCCTTTTCCTGGACATTGACTAGGTTTGGATAGGTTTTCTGTCTAGGTGTCTCATGCAGTGTGGTCAGTGGGGCTGGAGTCATCCCAAAGGCTCACTAAGTCACATGTCTGGCAGTTCATTTGGCTGTAGGCTAGGTCCTCAGCTGGTTCCAATAGCCAGAACACATACACATGAACTTCCATGTGGCCTGAACTTTCTCATAGCATGGTAGATGGGGTCCAAGGGTGAGTGTCCCAAGGGAGAGCCAGGTAAAAGCTGTAGCTTCTTTTACAATCTAGAATTAAAAGTGATGTAGCATCAGTTCTGCTCCATTCTACTCATTAGAATGAAGTCACTAAGTCCAGTGCCTACTCAAGAGGAAGGCAATGAGACTCCGCTCCTTAATGGGAAGAGTTTTAGAGAACTGGTAGACATGCTGTAGACATGTTTTTAAACTACCATAGCCACTAATTAGCTCTCTGTTCTTAGCTTTCCTGGTCTGTAAAATAAGAACGAGAGTAATTTACCTCCCAGGATTTTGTAAAGATTAAACAAGAAAACAAAACAAAAATAAAGAGTACCTGGTACTCAATATGTCTTAGCTTAGACCTTTATCCTGCCTTCTGCAGATCTGAATTGATTCCTGCTGTTGTCCTGGATGAAGGCATAGTTCCAAGCAGATACAGTCTGGGGAACTGCCACCTTTCCAAACTCTCCTGGTGGCATTTGACAAATCCCAGTGCCTGTGGTTCTTGTGCCTCTGGGAACAAGTTACTATATATGGTCTGAATTCTTTGGTTCACCTCGTTTTAGTGACAGTTTCCAGATATAGGTCAGTCCATTTAACCTGGCCCCATTTATAGCAATTTATTTCATTATAGGATAAAGTAGTCAGAACCATGAGTAATAATTACTGTGCCTACATTGCTTTTTAACACCTGAATTCACCCGATGAGTAACTTTGTAGGAGCACCCTTCCCTCCTCAGGGATGAGGAAACCAAGACCTGAGTCAGGTGGCTTGTTCCACATTCTGCAAAGCAAGAAGTCGGCAGGAGTGAGGAGCTGGATGTCCTGACTTGCTGGCTCCTCCAACATGCCTAAATAATGGGCAGATTACTACTCCACCAATGACTATCACCCAATGCCAGTTAGTATACTATATCAAAATGTATATGCGTATTTGAAATTTCTTTGAAACTATCCTTTTATTTTCGGTGACAGACCTGGCCAGTGGCTATTTAGCATGGAAGATTAGGTGGGTTAACAGAGCTTAAACACTTTCTAAGTGAAAGCACACCTTGCTACTCGGTCCTTTTTCCCCTCTTTTGTTTAAATTAATATTTTATGATATTCGTGGGTATGCAAACTTTTTTATGTAAAGGGGAGGAAACATTGAGAACACTCTCATTCATAGTCAGCATTTGTCACCAGGCTGGCTAGTCGTCGGCAACGCGTCCCCGCCCCCAGCCCCCTCGCACCCATAGTTCTCGTTTGATGAGAGTCAGTCCTGGAAGACAGGGCCCTGCCTTCCACGCGGGCCAGGACGGACGGGCGGCTCTGCCCTTCCCCGTTCGCGTCCAGCTAGGCCGGCCCCGCGCTCGCCGGGGGGCGCTGCGCAGCCGGCGCGGGGAGCCCGGAGGGGTGAGCCGAGCGGGGGGCGGCGACTCCAGCCGCCGCGGGAGAGGCGCGGGGCGAATCCCAGGCTGCGAGGCCGCCGCCCCCGCCCCTCGTCCGGCCTCCCCGCCCGCCCGAGAGGGGGGCGTGGCCGGCGCCTCCCGCCGCCGCCGCGCGCCCCGCAGCCCCGAGCACTCGGCGGCCGAGCGCGCAGCGGGGCGCGTGCGGGCGGGGCTGGGGCGCGGGGCGCGCCGAGGACCGGTGGCCGCGGGACAGCGCCCGCCTCGTCGCCCGCGGAGCGGCCGCCGTCGGGACCCCGCAAGCAGCCCCGCGACCCCCCGCGGGAGGAGGACGCGCGCGCGGAGCGGCGCCCGGCCAGGTAGCGCGGCCCCCCCTGTCCCCCGGTCCTGCCCGCTGGGGCGCGCGCGGCGCCGCCTTTGTGCTCGGGGTCCCCGCGGGGCGCGGGGCAGCAGGGTCCGCCGGCGGGGGGGGGCTCGTCGCGCGGGGACCCGGTCGCAGCGCCGCCGCCGCCGTCTCGGGGACGAAGTTGCGCTGACTTTGCCCCATCGCCCTCGCCCCCCCCCCGTGGGCTCGGCGGGACGCGGACCTTGCGCGGGGACACCCGCACCCCGTCCGTGTCCCCGGCCCACAGCTGCCTCCTGGTCTCCGGTCCCCGGTCCCGCGGAAGGGCGCGCGGGCTGGCCTCCCGCGGGCCGGGACGCGGGCGGAGAACAATGGGGCGCGTGGGGTTCAGGTGCGGCGTGCCCCGGCGGCGGGCTCGCAGCGCCGGCAGCTCGCCCCTCTCCTTTGTTCGGCCGCAGCCCGGGGGCTCCCGCGAGCCTGGTTTCCTGCCTGCCCCGGGACGGGACTGATTCACGGTCCCCCCCGGAGGGAGGGGGCGGGGGTGCGGGGCTGGAATGGGAACCACAGAAGGAGCGGGATCCCCGGAGGGTGCAGGCGCCGGGTAGGGCCTGATTTCACACACGCAGCATTGTGTCCGACAGCCCCCTGGGTCTCCGGAGCCTGTCTGCGATGCTTTGTTCAGGCTGTGGCTGAAGGTGTACTGCTGCAACAAGTTGTGTGCGTCCCTTGAGTTGCTGCAGACGCTGCGCGGTGCTGGTGTGCTCACATCGGATCTTGTTGGTTGCAGTAGAAGGTGACTTGTGCGTGTGAATCAGCGCCTGAGTGTGTGTGTGTGTGTGCCTGTGGACCCCAGTGTGTATGTCGCTCAGGGTTCCTGGCTCCCAGGGGTGGGAGGCAGATTTCATGGAATCGATTTAGACATAAAGTAAGTTTTCTCCATTGTCATATAGTAGAGTCTAACAATTTTCCAGGAATGTTTGGGCGGGGTGGGGTGGCGGGGAGGGAGAACCACCAGAAAATTAGACGTTGCTAAATAAATGAATCAGATTATGTAACCCTGGATCGAAAAACCCTTTTACACTCTTTCCCAGAACACACACCACACACACCAACTTGGGTTTTGAGTTGAGGAGCCAGGGCCTTTGTGCTTCTCACTCCCCCGATGTGGGTCATCTGGAATGAGAAAGAGAACACTTACTATTATGGTGAATGGGAATTTTCTTAGGGGGAGGTAGAATTAAATGTAATATGTTGGGCATTTGTTAAGTGACCCTTTCCTAGATTGGAATCAAGAAACCCAAGAGGATTGGCTGACCTGCGGAGGGAGCCATGGGGAACTGAATGATGAGTGTTTTTGAATGGGGTATTCCAAGCAACACTGTTTCGGGAGGAGGCTGACATTTCCAGGCATTCATGGTTTGTGCCTATGGGACACTAGTGGAAGGATCCCAAAGTCGTACTGAAGGTTAGAATTACTGTGATGACAATTTAGGAGACATTCAGTTATAGTAGCCTGGGTGCAGGCGTGGCTGGAAAATGACCCAGTGCTGCCTCTTTGACAAGCACGAGAATCCTAACATTAAACCACCCCATTAGCCATTCATTTTAGGATAAACCAAGTTTTAGAGCTTCTTAAGCTTAGAAGGCAAATTAGGACCTTACTCTGGGGGAAAAAATGTTTCCTTGCCCACTAAGTGGTAATGGAAAAGAGCTGTACAAGCTACTGCTGAGGGTTTGTCTTTCTTATGGTGGATGTGGTCAGATTTTCAGGCTTGGCTGAAAAGCAGTGGGACTTGTCCTGAGGAGCCACTGTGATGTGAAGTTGAAATGGGATATTGTCCAACCAGCAAGTTGGTGAAACATTGTGCCACGGGCTGCGAACAGAGGGAGGCTTCTTGGTTATTGTTGTCTTGCCATTTTGGACTTTTCACTTATGCTGTGAATTGTTTTGTAAAAGATATTATAATTTGATTCCTCCCAAGTACTCATTGGAACACAATGCGAAGCATAAGACTGTTACCGCTATTAGGGACTTGGATGCAGTATCCTCTATGGTCTATGGCCGCAGGCTGTCATGCCCTGTTGTGTGATGAGGCTGGCTTCAGGCTGCACACCTTTCATGGAATGGGATGAATCATCACTTTGTCAAGCCTAGAGTTAAAGGCTGCCTCTCCCTGATCTCTGTAGTTAATACAAAGCAACTAAGGGCTTCTGACATCAGTGGAGAAGGAGTTGTGAGTGGGGAAATGTTTGGCTAAGAAGGATCCCCAGAGTGTAGGATCCATGTGTTTAGCATTTGTCTTCCTTTTGGGTGAGATTCTCCTTCCTCTTCCTTTCTATTGTTTTCAATAGCTGGACATTTGGATTTTAATTAAATGGCCTAACAGTCATTGTTGCTATCATTTAGTGTTTACTATGTACAAAGCATTTTTTATATACATTACTCTGTGAATCCTCACAACTTGATAGAGTAGATTTTCTTTTCATTTTACAGTAGAAACTGAGGCTTAGAGAGTTTAGTAACTTACCTCCTTACACCCTGCTTGTGTTGATGACTGGTCAGTGGTGGAGGTAAGATATGAATTCCATCTCTGATTCCAGGGTCCATATTCTTCTAAGTATACACTATATGGTGTGATATCTTTTAATAATAAGGAATAGCAGTCATTTAATTATCTACTTGATTAGCCCTTTGCAGGTTTTAAATCACTTTCACATAGATTATCGTAGTTCTTCCAAAACCACTATAAGATGGGTTTGGAAGGCTAGACTAGTGACATCACAACTCTTCAAACCATATCTTTAAAAAACCTTGTGCTGTTAATGGCCCGTGTGAATAAGCTTTATGTGAATGAAATTTTATTTTAAAAAGTTAGGCAGCCAACATGTAAAAAGTTTTTTTGGGGGGGAAACATTTAAAAATGGTGGAATGAAGTGGTCTTGTATAGTATTCAAGCATTTTATATTTTTCAAAATTCATTTAGTTCTTTTTATCTTACAGCCTTTATTAGAACATGACTTTGCTTGTATCTTTTTTGAAGAGAAATAAGGAGGGAAGAAATGTGATTATAAGGAGGAAATGGGCATCAGAATTGGAAACATACGCTGCAGCAGGCCATAGATTTTCCCAGCATATGCTTTTTGTCCTGGCAGTCGCCTTTTACAGAAGGCATTCTTCCTTAGAGAAGTGTCAAGGGTCTTTCTTTATAATATCCTCTGAGATCATCAAATTTCTGAGCTCTGTGGGAACACACATTCCACAAGATTTCTGTGCTCAATTCTTCCCCCACAGGGGAAGTGAACGAGCTTAAGCGTCAATGTGAAAAGGAAAGGAAGTGGTATCTATTCTTGGGTGGTGCTGTGCACAAGGCTCCTGACTTTGACCCAAGAGTGACCATCAAGTGCAAGAGTGGAATGGATCATAACCATGGCATCATCAGTTGTTTGTGGATTTCTCAGAATGCTCCTGGGCAAAGTCAATATTGGTGTTTTTTTAATTTTTTTTTTTTCTAAGATAAGACTCTGAAGACTGGAAGTTTTACCTGTACTTCTTTAATTATTTCGGGCTAGGACACCATTTGGGGTCTTCACAGATGCAGTGTGGGTGCCATAACTTTTGTCTCCTCAAACCACTAAAGTCCCCTCCATTGGATGTTTAGAGGGGGTGCAGACATGTGGTCTGCTGACATTTAATAAAGAGCCCCTCCAACTTCCCAGCTGAGCAGGGTGAAGGCTACTCACCAGCATCACCAGCAATAAAGGACATTTTTTGTGCCTTATAGGACTGAGCAGGGCAGAACAGTGTGCCCAGAGGGTGGATGTTGGTGAAATGGAGAAAACGACTGTGATAGCTGTGGTGACTAAGGCCTACAACAACACATGCTGCTGAGACAAAAATTGAAAACAAACAAAAGCAGGAGGGTGGGAGGAAACCAAACACAGTGCCAATCTCTGATGGTGTGGAAGGGGTCAGATCTCTGAATGCTGCCTACCTCTGAAGGGTGGACGGATTCTGATGTTAGGGAGTATCATCCTGGTCTCTGTCCAAGGACAGAGAGGAGCATCCTTTTTTGGATCCTGAGGATGTGTAAAGGTGTTGAATAACATGGTTGGCCATGGCGAATGGCAAATCCTTGGTGCCCTCTTGCCTTCTTCCTTCCACACCTGCCAGCATTTCTCCTATCCTGTGTTCCGGATGATTGTAGATTCATCCCCACTAAGGCTGTTCATAGACTTCAGATATATTTGCATTGTGGACAGGAAATGCCAAGTTCCCAAATAATGAGTCATTCAGATTTTATATGACATTCATGCTGTTGTCGATTAAGTATCGGGTACTTGCATTGTGTCAGGCCACATCCTGGGTACTTTCCATAGCTTGTTTCACTTAATCTTCAACTATCCTTCAGTAGATTTCTGTAGGTGAGGGAATTGAGAAACCTGCCCAGGGTTAGTAGAGATCAAGCCCAAGATCTTGGGCTTTCCAGAAGAACTCGTGGCCTCATGGTACAATGTTCTTTGAGGCTTTGGGCCACTTTAAGGATTAATTTCAAGGAATTGGAGAGGCCACCCTGACAATCTCTTTCCCTCCTGGCTGGCTTCCTTTTTCACTGAGTTAGGGTTCCTGTGGGTGTCCTTGGCTAGTCCAGAGCTGGGAGAGTTGGTTGGAGTGCTTTTCAATTTCTGTGTTTCTGGGTCTTGTGCTTGGTGCCCCCATCCTGTATCATTCCTCTTCCCCAGAGGGAGACTTGGTGACAGGGTTCAGCCTGTGAGTGAGAGACTTGAGGAGCCAGCCGGTCTCTGCCTGGTGATCTTTCTTACTCTTAACTGCTCACAGCTTTCTCTGCAGGAATCAGATGGCCCTGTGGGAATTTTCAGGGGGTTTGTCCGATCTCTGGTTTTCTGTCCACCTGAGTTCATTATGTTGCAGGGCATCCAGTTTGGAGCTCTCAGGGTCTGATAGTGTCATTGCAGAGCTGGGGCATAGGGAATAAGACTGGATAAGGCAGAGAAGAAAAGAGTTGGTATGGATTTATATTCTTTAAAGATAGGCAGTTTTAGAAATTGAGGTCTGGAGAAGAGTGAAAATTGACATTCTTCCTTCGTTTGTTGGATAAACAACAATTGAGCTCCTAAAAATACCAGGTGCCTGGGCTTTTCTTGTTAGCTGGGAGAGGCCAAGAAGAGACCAGGCCTCTGCCTTCCCAGGACTTTCCAGCCGATTCTGTGTGTACTCAGGATGCTTTGAAATTGCACAGATGGCTTCATTTTGAGGTGTTAAAATGAAAATACAATTTAAATTGTATGTTACAGGTTTTAAACTTGTAAAAAAAGAGAAAATAATTCAATATTCTTGAAGAGATTTTAGGAAACTAAATTGAAAGGACAGTGGAACAGATTATAAATTATTGGCTTTGTTAAAGTACATGTGCTCATCATTTGCCCTTCTCATTTTCACCTGTTTCATGAAAGCATTTTTCATACATTTTAACCAAACAACAACAACCACCACCACCACCTACCCCAGAAGACCCAACCCCCAATACTTTTAATTGCAAAGTCCCTGCTGGCCCCACTTACATTTTCCAGTGTACACCTCTTTCCTCCCTCAGGGCTGTTTCATTTTAAAATATGTATTATTAAACCCTGAACCTCCATTCACAGTGTTCAGATTGCAAATATGCTCTGTTCCTAGCTTATCATTTTTTTCTTTGAAAGTTCTTCAAGGGAGGTGGGAGAGGGAAGGGAGAAAAAAAAGTCAAGTAAGTAAGTAAATTTAAATACACAAAAGAAAGTTCTTCAAAAGGATTGTCACTATTTTATTCGTGTTAGAGTCCAGCCTAAATGCTTTTAGGAAAAGCTTAAATTTTATAAACACTGAGTTTATGCTGGTTTGCAGTCCTCTAGCAATTTGCTTACAGTTGTAATAAGAAGAGCACAGTTTTGATCTACCCCTGATGTGGTGAGCCATTGAGGACAAAGTTTGCACTTGTCTGAAATCTTCAACATGAACTGACACATTGGGTCAGATTCAGGAATCTCAATCTGCAGAAGCAGAATACTAAGTATTCTGTGACACTGGGGGAGGGCCCCAGATTCATACTTGATAGGTTTCAGGGATATCTCTTAAATATCCCAAATTGCAAAATCTCTTAAAAGCCTCTCACCTGTATATTTAAATTTATATATTCAGATTCTTGAATTGTTTATTTTTATCCTATATTCTGTTCATTTCACACTTTCTAGGTAGAAGTCAATTATATTGATATTTTGATTTCAAATACCTGATATTTGGAATAGTAGAATGTTAAAGTTGAAAGAGCCATAAAGGTCACTGCTGTGACCCCTTTGTTGTATTTGAGACCTGCTCAGGCTCATAAAGCTAACTGAGGACACATCTGGGAACTTGACCTCAAGTCTTTTAACTTCTTGCTCAGTTTTCTTCCTAGGGGGGTATCTCGCTGTCTCTCCAAACCCATCTAAATCCGGGCTAGTTCACATCACCTAATAGCTGATCTCTTTTGACTTCACTGTTTGTGCTAATCGTTGGATTTCAGAAGCATTGCCTACTTCTATTTTCTGCTTCCCCATCCAGTCAGTTGTGGTGTTTAGTTGATAGTTGCATTTTATTTTCAAATCCTTAACCCTCTATTCTGGGTAAATGTAACATTTTGGAGTGGGTTATACCATAAAAAGTTAATAGATTGGGGGAAAAATACCCATAAAGTTAGCAGATGTTAATGCGAGAAAGGGTTCCTTAGCTATTAAATATTTATTTAAATAAGTTTCTTTGCTGAAGGAAACTTCTTATGGCTTCTTGTTTGTGCCTGTGTACTGTGAATCTGCAAGAAAGATGTCTCAATCTATGTGACCATTCGAGCGCTTTTGGGGGAGATCATTATATAGGTGACACTGCTGAGTCACTCCATTGAACCATTTCTGGATCCATCACTGACTATGGGAGTGTGTGTATTGTGTGTGAGCCATTCTTAGTTCACTCTCAGATATGTCAAATATGTCATGCGTTTTTACCCCTTTGTTCTGCTGGGTCTTTCTTTTAACCTGGAAGCCCCTCTCCATCTATCACACCTACACATTTTTTACAACCTAGCTATGTTCCCATCGTCTCTGTCAATTTCCCCCATACTCTTGCTCTTGTGAACTTATAAAAAACAGCATTTACTGTTTTGTAACTTAAAGAGAAAATATTTGAAGCAGTCAAAATATTCTAACATTGCACACCTATAACAGTGAAATGATTGAAATTAATACAAAATGCCATTTCCCATATTTGTTGTCAGTTGATTCATCATGTGCGTATCACATTCCTCCCTCTCCCTTCACTTAGGTTAACTTGCAAAAAAGTTCTCCAAGCAGGTATTTAGTTTTCATTTATTTATTATTTATTTATTTATTTATTTATTTATAATTTTTATTTTGTGTTCTTAGAATCACATTGCATTTGTATGGAAATTCAGGGAGAGTTGACGTCTTTATGGTTTCATGCCTTCCCATCCACAACCTGATAAACCCTTTATTTATTTATGTCTCTCAGTGACATTTTATAATTGTATTTGTAAAACTCTTTCACAACGTTTGTTAGGTTTGTATCTAGTTGCTTTATAGTTTTTGTGGTTGTTGTGAATGGAAATGTTTAACACTTCAACATTTTTAAAAATAATTTTTTATTTTTCAATTACAGTTGGCATGTGCAGCATAGTGGTTAGATATTTACATAACTTACAGAATGATCACCCTGATAAGTCTAACCCATCTGACACCAGATGTAATTATTACAATATTATTGACTATGTTCCTTATGCAATGCTTTATATCCCCATGACTGTTTCGTAACTACCAGTTTGTACTTCTTAATCCCTTCCCTCTTTTCACCCATCCGCACAATCCCCTCCCATCTGGAAACCATCAGAAATGTTCTCTGTACCTATGAGTTTCTGTTTTATGTGTTCATTAATTTCGTTCTTATGTGATTCCACACGTAAGTGAAATCATATGGCATTTGTCTTTCATTGTGAATGGAATTGTTTAACACATTTCTGATTGATGTTGCTGGTATACAGGAATGGGATTGATTTGAATTTGTTTAGATGGTTCTCGATTGATCAAGTTCCCATTTAGACTTGTGTTTGCTATTGGCACCTGAAGTTGGGTGGCTTTTCTAGTAGAGCTTGAAATAACAGCCTGTAATGGAAATGTCATAATTTATATTACTTTTAAAATTATGTGTAATACTTTTAGAATTTAGTGGAGATGACTTTTAGTTCTTTAACGTATTCATTTATTCACTCGTAAAATGTTTGGATAGCTAGTATATGCCAGGCACTGTACTAGGCACTGAGTCTTTACTGGTGAGTGGAACAGATGTGGTTTCTGTTCTCATGGAGTATGAGGGTGGAGAAACATTACCGAAATGAATACAGATCTGTATAACTTATTTATGAATGGAGGCAAAGAACAGGAAGCTGTGAGAACAAGAAAGGTGGGGAGGGGAGACTTTGAATTGGGGGCACAGAGAGGGCCTGTCTTAAGAAATGGACACTGATGAAACTGCCTGAAGATGAGTTGGTACTAGAGGAAGAGAAGGATGGAAGAGCTTTATAGGCAGAGAACAACAGGCTCAGAAGCTCTGAGATGGGGCTCTCTGCTCTTAATGCTAAGTTGATGGAAATTTTAGTTATCAATAACAAATTAAGTTATTACTTCTTAGTAATTCATTATAATAGTGGTAATTAATAGTGTTTAAATTATAATGACTTGAAAATATTTATTTTTGGTCAATATGTTCCCCTTCCTCCTCAGTGAAACTGAGTTGAGAGAGCTGCCCTTATGATGTGAGTGGAACAGGACTGTTGCCCATCTCCCAGTCCCTGCGCTATCATCTGAGTACTGCCACTTCCCCGAGTCCTGGTGACTGCTGGACACATCACTGTCCTGTGCTCTGCACTGTTGGGCTGGGGCCTTCCTCCCAGGTGTGGAGAAGCCCATCTCAGTCTTCCTGGGAGGGGACTTGAGCCACCCATCTTTGACTTTTCCAGTGTCTCAGCCCTCTTCCCTCTCCCTCTGTCACCTTGTCCAAACACTCACTGAGGACTCAGGTGTGAATGGGGCCGGGTGGAGTGGGCAGAGAGGTCCAGTCTGAATTACACATACATGCGGCTTTGCACCTGGGGCAAGTGCATATGAGCTTGGATCTCTCTTACATGATGATAAGTCTTTGCCTCAGTAGGAGGCAATGTGGTGCAATGGTTATGGGCCAGGCTCTGGAGGAAGTCTTGGTTCAGAAATTTGACTCTTCTCCTTGGTAACCCATCACCTTGGGTATGGAACTTCATCTGTCTCACCTTTCTGTTTCTCATCTGCAAAATGCTGGTTATAATAGAGCCTTCTTCTTTGGCTATACTAGAGATTAAATGCATTAATACATGTAAGTGCCTAGAATAGTGTCAGGCACAGATCAGGGGCTCAGAGTAAATGTTAGTTGCTACCCAGTTTTTCCTGAAAATGGATTCCTAGGGTTCCTCCTCCCCACTGCCAGATAACTCGATCTGTTCAAATCCAAGCAATGCCCATAATTTTTGATTTGTTATGGGGCTACGATTACTCCTGAAAAATATGTAGGGGGAAAGATGGCAAAGAAATACTAAGTTAACAGTAATTGTGTTAGTATAGTAGATGGGGATGACTTTTACATTTACTCCTCTTATTTTCCACATTTTCTGTAATCTGGTTATGTTACCAACATAATAAAATCTTATGAAAGAAGATCACACTAGCAGTTGCCCAAGAGGTTTCCTAAGTGAGCAGAAGAGGTTGGGACACCTGGGGTCTGCCTGCTCTAATCGCATGCACAGGTGGATTACTTTCTCTTTTATGCTTATAGTTGCAGAAATGCAATAGTATTTAAAAGTCTTCAGCAGAAGTATCCCCAAAGTTAGAAGATGGGGATGTGGTACCCCGTGAAACGGTTCTTTCTTTGCATGTTTCTTTTTCTGTCATTCTCTCTCTTTGTTTCCTTCTGTGCTAGTGAGTGGGCCTCTTAGCCATCTGTTACTCAGTCTCTTTTTGTCTCCTCTCACTCCCCTCCCCCTTAAAATCCCCTCCTTTCATTACCCCATCTTTCTCCTTTGCTTGCTGACACACAGAAATGATGCATACACATCTACATTTTAAAGTAAATAATATTTTACTTTTTATTTTTAATGGTAAATATAAATGTAACTTTTCACCCTCAAAAATCTAAATTGACTTTTATTTACTCACACCTAGAATGAACGAATGAATAAGTGAGTGAATGAACCTCCTGACTCACTAAACTGGGGGTCCGTGACTTCCTAAAAGCTCTGGGAATCTTAAGGGACTGGGAGGCTGAAACAAAGGGAAGATTGAGGGAATGCTGAAGTTAAATTTTCCTCTTTCCCTATTTTCTTAGGGTTATCTGTGTTGGTACCATTCTGTTATTGGCCAGAATTTTTAAACTTTTTCCAATGTGGAAGAACAGAGTTCTGGAAAATTGCCAAAATATGTTTTTACGAAGAAAGCTTTGCCAAATCTGACACATTTCCTCAAAAGCCTGTTGATTTTAATTACTTTTTAAAAAGTTAAGTGAGCTTTCCAGCTTTCCTTTCATGTGCTTCCTCTTGCATAATTTTTAGTGGAGGGAGTTTTCCAGTTAAGTTTGTTTTCTCTACAGGAATTTATTCTTAAGCAGTGGTATCTTTGTGAGTATCTCAAAATAATACTGACACAGATTTTAGGGAAGAAGTGACAGAGATCTTGCCTGGCATACACTATTTATGTGAGGAATATTGCTAATTTCAGTGAGATTTCACGATGGAATGTAAAATCTAGTTGAGAGGATTTAAGTAAGGTGATGCCTTGCTGTAGTTTATTCCACAATTTGCAGTGTTTTTCAGCTTCTAACACAAATGCTTAATTTGAAAGTAAGATAAACATTTATGAACTTTTCTGCTGTAAGGAAGTCTTGGGACTGTTACAGTAATAGCTGGATTTATAGAGTGGATATAACTAAGATTTAGCATTTACTTTTCAAAAGGATTCATCATAGGACTTGTTTAAGTTGGAAACAATATATACACCCTTTTGAGTCAGACAGCAGGCTGTAGAAGGTCTGTATACCTTACACTGCTTGTCAGATTTCACCATGGACCCACATAGGTGTGGGCATAATCTCATACCATGTTTGTGGCTGTTGCCTGTTTCATTTCATATTCACTAATATGTGGAGGGCGAGGGGAGAGATTTGTTGGATTTAGCTGAGGTATGCCAAGGGTAGGGCATGTGTGTGGAAGACATAATAGTAAAATTGTCAGCCCAATTTTAACACTGGCCATTTATCGCCAGTTTAAAAACAAAGAGGTATAGGTAAAATGTTAAAGGAAACTTGTACCATTTTACATCCTCTATAGGTGACTTAGAGACCATCTAGGAGGTGTAGATGATTGACAGCTTCTCCTACTTGGTTGGAGAGAATGCCCTTCCTTACCTGGCAGACCTGGCAGTCAGTGAGCCTGTCATGCATTTGATGTAGAGGTGGCTTCACCTTCTGTGATTCAGCTTCCAGCTTTACACTGTGCTCCTGGCAGAAGCCTATGCGTGATCTTTTCTTACTGGAATAATTAATGACCATGGCAGACTTTGGGAGCCAGTTCCACAGTGGTGCAGCTGTTGATGTGTCCAGTTGGATTTCTTGAAAGCATTAAACAATTTTTAGGATCTTACTCTGGGGGCAACAGATCTAATAGGATTTAGGGGGAAACTTGATTTCATGGAAGTTTGCATTGGATGTTGCAACAGATGTAGCATGGAGGTGGGATGGCAGCTGAAGAGAGTTCTATAGTGAACTTCCCAATTATCCTGAAACCAAGCACTTCAGAAAATCCAAGATTACTAGAACTCTCTTTTGGATACTTTGCACTAGTGAATTATCTAAAGAACATTACAGAAAGTTTGGAAAATGGAGCTAAAAAAGATACTTCTTGAGCCATCTACTCTAAAATATCAACTGTGATCATTTCTGAATATTCATTTCTAAGCTTTTTATGGTTTAAAATGATTGTAGTCATAGAGGATATATGTTTTCTACATTGCTGCATAATTTTTGAAATGAATTTTATAGTTGTATATCATTCCATTGAGTACCATAATTTCCCTAAACATCCCTTAATTATTGGGCATTTGGGTTGCTTCTGGCACTTGGCTATTAAAATAATACTGTGATGAACAATTTTTGTATATATAATCTTTTCCATATATATATATATTTTCTGACAATAGAGATTGAGAATGAGATGACTGGGCCAGGGATTGTCGTGAACATTTTGATGTGCCCCTCTTTCCTCACCGGGGTAGATACGGTGACTGAATTGGTGGGTCAGGGAAAGTTAGAATCTGGGATGACTCCCAAGTTTCTGACCCGTGTGATGTCAGGAATGGCTGACATAGCCAGGCCTGAAGGGAACAAGCTCTGTTTGGGATGTGAGGCCTCTAGCCAGTGAGGGAGGCTCAGCAGACCACTGAAATGCAGAGCCTGGAGGTGAGAGACAAGCCAGGGCCTGAGGTCCAGTGAAACAATCACCAGCATCCAGCTGTGGTTGAAATTGTAGATACTGTTAGGGTTGTTTAGGGGGTGGAACAAGAGTAGAGGAAGGTGGATAATAGAACTCTGGGATGTGTTATTTTGTGACAAGGAGAGGAAGGAAAAGCTGCTAAGGAAAATAGGGAGTGACAGGGTGGGAAGTGGACAGCAAGGAAGAAATGGCCACCTGGAAGCCAGGGTAGGAGAGTGTGCAGTGGGCAGCAAACAGGTGGTGACATTTTATTTGAGGCTGTATCAGTAGCATGCACTGAGTGAACTGTGGGCGCCTCGGAAGGTCGGCAGCTGTCAAAGGTAACCCCTGTCAGAAATTTTAGCCGTGGAGGAAGAGACAGAAGTAGGTAGCTGCCAGAAGGGCTAGAAGGCGTTGTAGACGGGATATTAACCTGCTAGGGCTGCCCAGCAGAGTATCACAGACTGGGCGACTTAAACAACAGAAGTTCGTTTTTTCATTTCTGGAGCTAGAAGTCTGAGGTCAGGATATATAGACACGACAGATTTATTTTCTTCTGAGGCCTCTCTTCTTGGTTTGCAGTTGGCCACCTTCTTGCTGTGCCCCCATAGGGTCATATTGGTTAGGGCCCAGCCTAATGGCCTCGTTTTAATCTACTCACCTCTTTAATGGACCCATCTTTAAATACAGTCACATTCTGAGATATTGGGGGGTTAGGGTTTCAACATGAGTTTTGCAGGGACATAGTCAATTTTGGGGGGATACAGTTCAGGCCCTAGCAGATGGATTCAAAGCCCGATGACCCACCTGTCTTCTTCCTTGCCCCTTCCTCCTTCATCCCCCCACACTGTTGACCATCTATCTGCTCCTTGTCACACACTCTTGTTTCTGGGCTTTGGTGACCTGTGCAGTTCTGTCCTCACCCCTCACCTCCTCCTGTTACTTGGTGTCCAGATTATACAGGGTTTAAGCCTTGTTTCTCTTCTCTTCATGAGATCATTTCTTCTATCTGTCTTCAATTCCTTCTCAACTATAACTCAGTCTCTTGTAGCAAAGTATTCATTCTCCCAGGCATAATATTTGTGTCAGGTTAACTTAGTAGTGGATTTTATTTGAGGATAAGACTAAACTATTTTGTAATCCTGTCTTCACAGTTACTCATCTCATAGTTATAAATAAATCCAAACAGTGGGAACAATGATTTAGGTCAAGGTGCAGTAAAGTTTATATTTTAGGTCACTTCATATTTCACAAATTAATGTTTTTCTCCCTTGAGTTTGATTTTGTGTTTATTTCTTTTTAAAAGCCTACCTTGATTAAAATAAGACTGAGGGGGGAGCTACCCAGTAGAATCTGGGGGCAGAATTATTTTGGCAGGTATGGTATTATTGCCTTTTTCTCCAGATGTGTTTTTTATTGTTTGTGTTTTGAATTCAAGCTATGTAGAGGTTACTGTTCTTATATTTGATGCTGAGGAGAGGAGCCTTTACATGCATGGTGTTGGGGAAAGGGTCAAGGTTGACTTGTGAGTATGTTATTTAAATTGTGGTTGATCGTTTTGGGGTCTCTGGTGTGTATATGTTTATATGGTGTTTCTCTTAATTGTCTGTTGAAATCTATCAATATGATGCCCACCTAAAAGTTTATAATTTTATCGAAGAGGCTGGCTATCAGATTTCTCACAGTACATAAATTATGGATAGAGTTACTGTTCAACTACCTTAAATAGAAGCACCCAGATTTTCCTGGGCAACCTTGAGAGGAACATTATGTCTGTAGACAATTTTAAAGAAGTATGTAATTTTAAAGTATGAAACTCAAATTTAGTTTTTAATAGTAACTTACGTGTTTATTCTTTCTATCTTTAAGAGGCAGGTTATTGGAATGACATGTGACCTTGTACTCTTGACTATGTCTGGTTGTGGGTTTGAAGTGTTATTTTTGTGCTTTCTTAAATGACTTAAGCACTTCTGACTGTACATTTGGGACAGAGTAAATATGGCAGTTGGATATAATTTTGAAAACCCAACCAGATTTTTAATCTGGTAACATGATAGTACTGTTCATTCCTATAATTGTCTAGGTTCACAGCTTGAGAAAATAGTACAAGCTCTTAGTGACCCTCAGACTTGTTGTATTATTTGGTGCTCTTTTCCTGTGTAGAATATGTCAACTGATGCCCTTAACACACTAAATGCTTAACATTAGAGAGCTACCCTGCAGTGTGCTCCTGTTTGTGTTCCCACCAGTGGTGATAGACGCTTATCCAGACTCAGCTGTGTTTATTTCCAAACCTGTTTATGCCAGTTGTACTGAATATGTTTAATATAATGCTTTTAAAAATATGTGCAAAAAAACCCCCTGTTTCCATAAGAATTCATTTAAACGCTTTGGAAATCACCTGATAAAAGTACATTTCAAAATGATTACAGCTGATCATTTTGAGAAAACTGTAATGCATTTGGGGGAATCATAAAATAAAAGTAGTCCCACTGTTGTCAGTCATTCAGGATAGGTAGGCTAAGTTGTGATTATGTAAACCTGAGAATCTTAGTGGCTCAAAGCAAAAATCAACACACTGTATGTCCCTCGTAGGTCAGGTGGGGGCCCCACTCCATGTTGTCCTCATCCTTACTCTGAGCCACAGTGATGGAGCAGCACCCCCTGGAACATAGGCGATCCCTGCCGTAGAGGGAAAGGCTGCTATGAAGCCTGTTTGGCCTTGTACCTGAATTCAGCAAGGTGGGGCTGTATAATCTTCCCACAGAGAGGTGTATCAAGCAGTTGTCAAGAGTAATGCAGTCTACCCAACCTCGCTTCCCAGGTATCTTTATAACTACACTCTTCTTTTAAAAAATTGGACTTGATGGATATGCCGTGAGGATGGTTTGTCTAAGGAAGACCACTGGGTTCTACAGTCAGGGACATATACTCAAAGAAAAGGCCTCAGCCCTACAGCAAAAGATTGGTAAATAAATGTATGTTTACAGGGTTTGATGTAAAATAATGTGTAGGTATGTATCATTTTTTAAATGACTTTCAGCTCTAACTGGCTTTCTTTTGGAAAAACCAATCAGTCAAATTGTCAAGCCTTACGGATTTGGATGAGAAGGCCCTACTTTCATTTTAAAGCCTCCTCTCTTACCTTCCATCAAAATGGTTTCCCACCTTTTATGATAGATTCATCTGCTATTTCTTTTGTACTTTTATCCTCTTGTTTCATTTCTATTAGTTCTACCCTAGCTCTCTTTCCTAAACTACTAGATTATGCCCCACCTGGATTCTCTGCTACTAGCTTGTGCCTTTATGCAATAGAAAAAGGTACCCTTTAGAGCAAACACAATCCCTTTGGAGCTTGACTTGAGATTAATGCAGTGCTCAAATTGAACGACTGAGCAGAGCAGTCCTTCTCCCTACTTCTAGTCACTCTTGCCATGAATTCAGACTATTTCCTGATTAAACCTCCTTTAAATTTTTGTGTTGTCTCTATCCCTGCACAAAAATTTTTTTTGATAACTTCATGTCATCAGTAATGGCTGTCCCCAATTTTTTTTTCACTTGACTCTCACCAGTGACTCTTAGTCCACTTGTCCTCTGGATGCACTGACGTCAGTGACGACTACAGCACAGACGTAGATGATGGGTTGCCTAATGCTTCCCTCTTCTCTCCCCTACACTGTCACAACTAAAAGCTCCTTTGCTTGCACTCCCAGTCTTGCCTCAGCTTACCTTTTCTCCCAGCTTCATGGCCCACCAGGGCCTTCCACCACCAATTGTCTTCTGCCTCTCTACCTAGTCACTATCTCCTGAATATATTTTGTACTTCTTGCTTTAAAGTTCTTCTCTGCTTAACCACATCCTCCTCCTCATCTGCAGAAAGTCAAGGACTAGTGTCACCTCTTCGGCCACCCTTCTCTGATCCTCCTATGATAATAGCTTCTCTTTTAAACATAAATATCAGTCTCTGTGTTCCTCGATTTGATGTGAATCATCTGTCCTATGTGATCAATTGTTTTACTATATTGCTCGTCAGTATTTTCTTTCCCTAGCCAGATTGCTGATGCCTGGGAAGAGTAGATGTGTCTGTCTCTCATTCTTTCTCCCAGTGCCTCTGTATATCAGGCACATAGGACAGAGGAGTCGGCTGTGAATAGAAGGGAGTATGGCGTGGTTAATCGTATAATACAGTTGTGCATGGAAGCTGACGCCGCTTCTTCCTAGCCACAGGATGTTGACCTACTTTTCCCTTATCTGTGTGCAAAATATTTGTTGTACTTTATGTGTTCTCCCTGTCACAACGAATGTTTGTCTCTCCCTTTTATATGAACTGAATGCTAACATGCTAGTTAAATCAGTAGAAAAAACAACAAAGAAGAAAAGTTGGTAAGCGGTTCTAATTTCTAAACTGCAGGAGGCCTTATAATTACGTCATTTAGAAAGAACTCTATATTTTTTATATCTCTATCTCCTTCTTCCTGTCTGCCTACCTATTGAGAGACGTGATTAAGGGTGAATTGTAAATTTTAAGTTTTTATGCTTTTTAATTTGATGATTTACAGTGTCATAATTGGCATTTTGAAAACCTTTTTTCTTTTTTAATAAACTACTTGTAGAAGGAAATTAACTTTTTTTTTTAATCAGGCATATACAGTATAGTTAACTATTGAATATTTTATTTCTTACCAAAACTTTCCTTTATTGTATGGTTCTATACATGGTCAAACTGATTAACTTTAAACATTGATTTTTTTGTATAGCTTTAAAGGTTTTGTACAATAGTCAAGGGAAAAAATATTGGGGAGCATTTGTATGTTTATATCAGTATGTAAATATATGAAATAATTGCTATCCTCAACTTTTGGAAATTAGCAGAACTTTTATTCAAATTTAGTTAGCATTTATAAGTTTAAATTTAATAGACAAATTATTGTAAATATTTTAATTTGACTTAAAAGGATTGTTTTAACTTATAGGTAATTTACTATATAGTATATCTTTTAGTTAAAATATTTTAGGACGTAAGGTGTGTGTAATGGTGCATTTGATTTTAAATTCAGTAATGCTTCTAATATTAGAAAAACTAGAGGAGCGTTTGAGGTCTGCTGCCCAGCATGTAGCCAGTTTGGCTGTAGTAAACTCTTACAAAAATTCAAAAAAAAAAGAAAAAAAAAAGAAAAACTAGAAAAATATTAACCCAGAAAAACTTCCAAGATCTAATATGATTGTTGATTTTAGTTAGCTTCAATGAAGTAACCCACTGTGTTTTAGCTATTTTCTTTAAAAATTCTTTTTAAATGACAAAATAGTTTTGCCTTCTCAATTTACATTATCTGTGTCTTTTTTGGAACATTTTAGCTTTTTCGTTTGATCAATTCTCAACTAATAAACATTCACAGAATCCTAATGTAAATGTATAAACATCTCTCTCTGATTACATTGTGTATTAAATCTTATTACTGCTTGAGGAAGCTTCTGAATTTTTATGCTAAAGAATTTTTTCTTAACTACAAATACAAAGGCATTACTAATGACACACTGTTGAATAATGCATATTTTCCTCTTTTACTGTATGGGTTTCTTAATTTGTCATTTCAGATCCTCTTTGCTTTTATACCTAGATGAATTAATTTATCAAAATAGCCAGTGCCATTTTGCACTTTATAGTTGTAAACACACAGAGAACACCTTCACATGTGCCTGAGTGCCTTTACTTACAATATCCTGTTGATTCTGTGGATTTCTGTCTGTGCTGTTTATGGTTAGACCCTCAATACATTTTTTTTCCTAGTGAGGTCAAAATAGAGAGCTGCTTTCCATTACCTCTGAGTAAATGTCATTGAGAAAGATCCTTGTGGGCTAGCATTTTTGGTTTTTAACATCCTTTATAACCAGACCCAGGGTGTGTGCTCACCTAACAATGAAGGTACTCCATCTTTCCAGAGTTGAACCTTTTTTGTTGAATCAGTAATGATGGAAACTGGAACAGGATCTTAGGAGATGTCATCTTTAGCCCCTTTGTGGGGAAACTGAGGCTTGGAATTAGCAGTGTGCCCAAGGTCTCTCTGTGAACGAGCTGCAGAGCTGAGTCTATGACTTGGATCTTCTAGGGTTTTTATTATTTTTTCTGGACCTCTGTGGTCTGTTGCAGAATGCAACAGCTGATGTTTTCCTGGGACATCACTCGCTTCTTTGCCCCAAAGAACAAGAAGAATGCACTCAATTCAATAAATATATTTCTCTCCAATATTATGGGAAAGAGCCTGAAAGATGGGAAGGTGCTTTTTTAAAAGAAGGTAGTTCTCTGGTGTACCCCGGGCTATTTTATGTAAGCATCTTTGTTGGGCCAGTTGTCTTCAAAATCCAGTCTTTAGGTACCCCCAAAACTAACAGGTACAAGGAACCTGATGTGAGTGCCTACCAGGTGCAAACCACCATACTTTTAATTATAATGGAGTACCTTGAGTGATTGGATAGTTTGATCAGGTACAAAGAGAACAGAAAGAATGAATCTATAAGCAGTGTAAGCAGGGAGAAGGGGGCCATGGACAGGAGGATTTTGGTGAGGCTGTTAGCATGTGGCATGAGATTGGGACCCGCTGATTCACTTGGAAGTTCATTTGGAAGGGAAATTATTTTTCCTGTGGTGGCTGTATTCAACTTCATGATCACTGGTCATATTTGGTGTCTGTGCCCTGGCCAGGAACAATCAGAGCTGTTGGGTGTGCCAGTTGTATTTGAGTGGTTTTACATTCATCTAGGGGTTCCAGGGTCTTCGGTTTGCCAATCTAAACACATTCAGCTTCATGGAATTTTTTTAAATCTACCTTGAGGGAACAAAATGAGAAGTCTGTAGGTTATAATTAGCACGTTCCACATCCCAGTTAACAGCTGAGTTTGTGTTTTGGGCTATACTAATGCTTCATAGTTTTTGGCTACTTTGCCCCATAGGAAGTCATAGGCCTTTTCAGACATTAGCTCATTAATTCTCCTAACATCCAGTACGAGTAGGATAGTGTGACCGTAGGTTCCCCCTAAAGCTAGGACTGCGTGCTTTTCCTTCTAGTCCTAGGATTTTGTTTGCCAAGCTGGTGGGAGGTGGGGATGGGAGGTGGAGAGAAAAGGCTGGGTGGTCTTTAGACCAAGTCTTGGGGGTGAGTGTCATTCTCTGAAGTTGCCCTGAACTTTGGCAGTTGTACCTGCCATGACTCTGCAGAGCTTTCTCCAGGAAATTACAGTGATGTTGGCTGCATTCCTCTTCAGGGTACTGAACCCCATAGAATGTCTGTTACAAGTGAAGCAATTTTCTAGGTTATTTACCTGGACATTATCGGGGGCAAGCTCTTAGGATGGGAAGCAGAAATGGCACTGGGGAGGGACCTGGCATCTAGTGAGGGCTTTGCTCTGTCAGCCTGCATAACTGTCCTAATAATGGAAAGGATATTGCCACCCTGAGCTTTTAGATCAGAAATTTGGGTTCCAGGGATGAATTCGCTTGGATTTGAGCCTGGGTCTGTGACCCAAAGCCTGTGCTGGGACAGATCAAAGGGAATTCTCAGCTGTGGTAAGCTCCTGTTATTAAACTTTTGTAGAAAGTTACCCTTTCCCAATGTAGAAGTGAAGTTTCTCACTCATCAAAAAACTGTCGGGTATTGTGAAGAGTTTGGTGACTTAGGAATTAGATTGAAGGGTGTGAATAATATAAGAAGTGTAAAAAAACACTCTCAGACCTGTCCCGAAAGCTTCCTCTTGGCCCTGGCTCTTCCAGAAACCAGATGTGCAACACCTCCTGGGTCCATTTCTCCTTCTGTTAAGAGAAGGATTTGCCTGGGCTCCTAAGACATTTTGCTCACACATCAGAAAGGACAGTTTGTATAGTTTGTAATCCAAAACCTTCAATGTTGTCATAGCAGCCACTGTTATTTTTGACTCAAAAATCCTTCTAATTAGTCTAGATAATATATTCGTCATTTCTACAGTTGGAAAAAACTTTTTTTTAACCTATATCACTTTACGAATTGTAAAGTTCTAGATGTTATCTTTTAAATCCTTAATAACAGGTCTGTGCCTGGAATTGAAGGTTGACAGGCCAGCCTTTCCACACCCAGACAGAAACAAACCTTGACATTGATGTGAGGTGGTTCCCAGCCCCTCTCTGCCCCTGCAGAGACACCCTCTGGGGTGTGATAACCAGAATGTTAAATCAGTCGCCCTTCCTGTTCACAGAGCTTTTTAAAATTGGGATCTGCTTAATGGTTTATGGGTTTCCATTTGCTTTCACTCCCAGTTTGTCACTCCCAGTTCAAATCTATTCCATTTTACTGTCGCCTGATAATTTAATGTTCTGTGTATTATTCAGAGTTTGAACACAGGCAAGAATTTGCTGTATGGAAATTGCCGGGTAGATGGGCTGATTTTTCCCCCCAATCCAAGATTCTAACAAAAGTCATCCTACCAGAAGTCCATTAAATACTCTTAACAAAAAGCTTTAGAAAAAGGATGGAAATGCACATTATGTAGTAGCTTTAACCATGAAATAAAGGATTAGAAAATCAGATAACTATACTTTGTGAGTAAATGCCATGAATAAGTTTCTCTAAGGAAGTGTGTGGATGGGAATGAAAATCAGTGTCACCTGAGCCTTTTCACAGATGCCCAGCAGTGTCCTCTTTATACTCTGGGGAGCCTTGCAAAGCACCCCATGTGGTTCTTTGTTGGCCGCCAGACCCATCTCCTTTGAAAACTACGCCGCTTGAGTAAATTGTCTTAAAGAATGTAGTTCTCATTCCACTTGCCCTTTAGGTCGATAAACACTGAGGACGTATCTTGCCCTTTGGTATCTAATTTGAGTCTTTCCTGATCTTTCATGTTCTTGGTGTATCATCTGAGACTCTCTGATTATTCTTTGCTAGTTGGTACTTGGGTAGGAAAGATGGAGGGATGGAAACAGTCCTGGAAGGAAGAATGGGCTGTGTTTCTATAATGTGCATCCATTCATTTGCCCTCCACACCAGAGTCCTGTGTGACCGCCACTCTGCCATGCAGTGGGGCCTTTGCACATGGAGACCTCATACATTCTTCAGTGGGAAGAAGAGACAAGTAAACTATCAGCTGCGCTGCAGGTACACTGGCTTGCTCAGAGCATGCTGCCTGTGAGGAGTGGCTGCTCACAGTGGTTCAAGTCAGGGTGGATTTATTTAAGATGAGCTCAGCTGAGCCTCTTAAGCAGCTTTTCTGTCTGTCCCGTGAGATTTGTCGTCGTCGCTTCTCTCTGCCCATGTGCTTCATTCCTCTCCTCAGACTGGCTTCCTCTGCAGGAGCCCAGCAAGGCTCTCCTGAATGATACACCCTGTCCTCTGGATCTGTGTGAACTTCTGGTCCAGTGCACAAGCCCTCTAACTCTAATTTCAGATCCTTGTGAGCCGGTTTTGTTTGGCTTACACCCACAGCCCAGTTAGCTGTGGCCTGGTTGAAGGAGCCCTTGGAGGTCTTGGCATATTTGTGTGTCATGTGTGGTTTGCCTCAGGGTTGAGGGACTTCACCAGGATGAGGTGAGACTGAAGAAGAAGGCTGTGGAGTCATGTGATCTATAACAAGGAATTTTCTGTGATTGTGGCAAAGTATATATAACTTTTACCATTTTAACCTTTTTAAATGTACACTTAAATGGCATTAAGTACAATCATATTATTGTGCAGCCATCACCACCATTCATCTCTTGAACTTTTTCATCTTCCTAGAGTGAAACTCTGTACCATTTAAACAACTTCCTACTTCCTCCTCCAGCTCTTGATAACCACCATTCTGCTGTCTGTTTTTATGAATTTGATTACTCTAATACCTCATATGAGTGGAGTCATACAGTATTTGCCCTTGTGTGACTGATTTATTTCAGTTAGCATATTGTTCTCAAGTTTTAGCATGTCAGAATTTCCTTCCTTTTTAAGGCTGACTAATATTCTATTGTGTGTATATATCACATTTTGTTGATCCATTCATCTACTGATGGCCTCTTCAGTTGGTTCTACACCTTTTGACTATTGTGAATAATACAGCTTTGAACATGGTTGTGCAAATAAATATCTGTTTGAATCTCTGCTTTCATACTCTAAAGTAGAATTGCTGGATCATATGGCAATTCTGTGTTTTTTTTCTTTTTCTTTTTTTCTTTTACTTTTACTTTTACTTTTACTTTTACTTTTACTTTTTTCCTTCTTCTTTTGCTCTGCTCCCCTCCCCTCCCCTCCCCTCCTCTTCTCTCTCTCTCTCTCTCTCTCTCTCTCTCTCTCTCTCTCTCTTCTTCCTTTTTTTCCTGAGGATCTGCTAAGGAGTTTGAATATTGGCTTAAAGACACTGGATAGTTATTGAAGGATTTAAAGCAGGGCTCACCTGATCAGATTGTGATTTAGGAAGGCAGCTTGAGTAGTGTGGTCCATGGATGGGGAGGGAGAGGGCTGGCAGAGGCTGTGGTGGCAGAGAGACCACTCTGAATGCTGTTGCCTTCCAGGTAAGAAGTGATGAAGGCTGAGCTAGGACAGTCAGTAGAGAACAGAGGGGAAGAGATGGAAGTGGGAATAATTGAGGTGATACTATCAGTGAGAAAGCTGGCTCTGTGGGGATGAAGAGACAGGGATGAGAAACTGGGTAACTTGTGACCTTTGTGGAATTTGGGGATGAGGTTTTTTTGTTTTTTGTTTGCATTTTAATATGGGATGGTGGGTGATATCAGTTTTAAATATGTATTCAGATGTTTGACACAGCCTCATGGTAGAGATGATTGTTGGGCATGCTGTTGATAATGTGGATTTCTAAATTGGGGGAGGGGATAAATATAGAAGGAAGGGGCAAATGGCTTTCCAATTTGGCTGAATTTCAAAGTGTTGGGGATATTATTGGTGTAGCTAGGAGGTTTCACAGCTCCTATGGCTCTATGTCATTTTATATATGTAAAATGATGGCTAATTCATTGATTAATAAAAATCAGGTTTCATAAAGATTCTAACATATTCAAAAAAGGATTTAGACTAAAGCGTGTGTTGAATTTGGCTTATATTCTTTTTATTCATCTACATTTTCTGATTGTTTTTTTCCTATAGTGACCATATATTGCTTTTCATCATTAAAAAGACTATTTGAAATTTCAGAAGTTGCTTATCTTCTCAATTCTCTCAATGGACTGTGTGCTCCTTGGGGGTAGACTGGGGTGGGCTGGGGGAGTACCATGGTTATTCACAGTGTATCCCTAGCACCTACAGCTGTACCAGAGACTAGAGGACTACTTGTAAATGGAGGTTGAACTGAATTGAGTGGAAATTTAATCCAGCTGCTCTCCAAGATGAGATTCTGTGCTGTTTTAAAAGATATAGGAGGGAAATTCCAGTTTTTCGCAGTCACTTAGCTCCTTATGTTAGGCACTGAATCACGTCCTGGAGACTTGGCCCCTCTTTTGCATTTGTTTTGCCATCAGGATTCGCTGAGCTTTATTTTGTTCATGAAATCTTGCCATATTGGCCCCATTTTCTTACTTAAATGTGTTTCTCATGTTATTCTTAAAAGCATTAGTGATCTCTTTGGGAGCCAAATAGCTCAATTCTGTTTCCTGTCCTTTGTTGATATTATTATGTTTTTAGAGGAATGAATCCAAGTGGCTTGAAGCTGCAGTCATTTTGCCTTTTGGTCATGAAGGAAATAACCAAAGAACCAACCCACCTATGGCAGCTTTGAGAATGTGCATATTGAATGACTTGTCATTCGTAAATTTGCATACTTGTTTTCCCTTTGTGTTTCTCTGAATGCCTCCCCTGTGCAAGAGGCTGTGCACTATTGCCTTTGGGGAAATTAAGATGAATAAAGTGTGACTCAACATCAAGGAGCTGATTCTGTAGAAAAGGGGCTGTCGTCATACATT
Source organism: Cynopterus sphinx (assembly GCA_030015415.1). NCBI lineage: Eukaryota > Metazoa > Chordata > Mammalia > Chiroptera > Pteropodidae > Cynopterus > Cynopterus sphinx. The sequence goes on from CM057379.1 coordinate 174,625,982, forward strand.
CATGACCACCATACAAGGAGGTTAATGCGTGGAATTGGAGTTTGATAAGAGCAATTGTTAGTATGCTAAGAGGACTCCCTGAAGGTTCTGCCTGTGACATATAGTGCTAATGACCATACAATAGACGTGTAAATGTCCTCATTTACAGTTACCAAACTAGCACTAAACTAGATATCTGCTTTCATTAAGCTTTCCTGAAAGAGTGGCTTTTATGCTTTCACCTTAAAAATTCCTTCATTTTAAAAATTATGTTAACGACTTAATATTAAGACTTACAATCAATCTGTTGTAACTTCAGTTTTGGTTTGTGAATGTTCTCTCAAGTTCTACAGTGAAACTGTTTCAACTTAAAAATACACATTTGTTCTCATCTGTGGTACTCTGAGAACCTTGTATTACACCAGATGCTGTATTTCGGATTATCTTGCATCCTTGTTAGTTATTATTAAATTAGTGATTAATTTGGAATAGCTTTTCAGCATTGCTGTTTTGATTTCAAACAGTGGAATGACTGTGCACTTCACGTGGGTGTCCTCTCTGGACGGCCATCTCTCATGTGGGACTACTGGCTTGGGGAATGCTGGTCTCAGTATTCTCAGGCAGAGATGACATTAACATGGCTTGTAATATAAGGTTGGTGACTGAGGTAGCCTACTCATATTTAAATGTTGGGTTACAGATGGCCATTTTAAGATGGTATAGGACGTTTATGCTGCATTTTCTTTTGCATTTCAGGGAATGTTTGAAATGCTTTCAATAGTTTAAATGGTATTTTTACACTGCAAAAGACACAAGTGAATGAATTGTTGTACATTGAAATGTAGGTAGTAATTTTGGAAGTTTTTGAGATGAAAGGAGGTGGGGGAAAGAATAGCTGCAATTATATATTTTGGTTTTTGAAGGGTAAAATACGTAGAAAGAGCTGAAGCAGCCATAGAGTCACCTGGCCTCAGTTGGTGGGCCTGTGGCTGGACTAAGGCAGCACCCTTAGATGAAGAGCTTCCAGGCCCCTCAATGGTTCCTCACAAGGCTCTCCCAGGATTTTGTATTGCTTTCACCAAGGCTTGGAGAAAGAGATTAGGTTTTATATAATCATGAATATCTAACAGTGGTATAATACAGTGTGTTGGGCACTATACTTAGTGTTCATGATAGTTAGGGACTTGGCTGCTTGCAGTGCAGGAAGTACATCATGTAGAGACTCACAGAATTGCAGAGACGTTGGACAACTAGGAAGGATATAGCCTTGGAAGACAGGCAGGAACCAAGGAAGGCTAGAGGGCTGGGCAGCAGGATCCCTAGCCAAAGCCATGCTGCAGGAACCACCTGGTCTTCATGCTGCTGCTGTTGTTTCAGTGCCTGATGACTGTAACTTCCAGTCATTACCACCAGCTTTCTTAGTCACCCAGGACTTCAAGTCCCAGGAGGAGGTGATTGGCTGTGCATAAACTGTGTTGCTTGGGGTGGAGAGAGAGCAGATCTGTCTCCTTTGACTACTGTATTGGGAATTGGACACTGTGTCTCACTAGGTTACTTGTTATCATAAGGTAACTGGGGAATCCTTAATAGCAAAATTAGGTGCAAATAGGAGCAAGACTGTATAATGGATAGTGTCCCCTTAAAAAAAAAAAACAGAAATGTCTACTATGACTTTCCCCTTTGACTCCCCACCATTCATATATACCTTGCTTAACCATAGTTAGGTTTAGGAATATAAAATACCCCAGCAAGTGTACTGCGACTCTCCTTGTATGACTGAAAACAGCTACACCGTCTTCAGAGATTCTGTTCTTTGAGATCTCCTTTGTCCATCGTCTTCTTTGGCCACATCTGAGATGATATTGGGGAAGATGGTTTTGTTAGGAGCTGCAAAGTTTTAGCAGTCCTTTTTTCATTCTTATGAGTCGGAGGTCTTGGGTTAATTGTATAAAGGATCAGGCAACTGAAAGTCACTCACTGTCAGCCAGACTTCTTTGGCAGTATAGGTTCTTTAAAACTGTTGGCTTTTAAGGTTTATTTGCTTCCATGGATTAGTAACCAAAACCAGAGATACTGCCAAGACCCAAGGCTTTGAACCTAGAACTTGGTTTGAGAACCTGTCTCCTGGCAATTGGACCTGGCCTTGGTGCTCGGTGGGATGTCTTAGCTCTTGGTTAGTAGAATCTACCTGGGAATAGTTAAGGGTAAGAGGCAATGGAGTGGGTGATACCTCTGCTGTGCTACATCTTCGTGTTGGTGGCAGCGCTGTGCCTTTCTCAGGCCACAGAGGCAGAACGGTCGGTACCTCCCACCTCCAGATGGAAGGATCTTCTGAGCGCCATATGTTCTCTTCTCTGGCTCTCAGACAGGCCACTTTCACAGCATGCTTGTCTTTTTCTTGTCGCAGCTTAAGAAGTGGCCAACGTGTACTCTGGTATCTGAATTTTTCTTGAATTCTATAAAGTTGTAGGCACAAGGTCCACATCTTAAGGTACGACAGGCCGTGGCTTAATCAGCTGTTTCGTTTTGTAGTATCAGAAATGATCACCTTGCCAGTCCAAGATAGCAGGTCCTCATGCTCTCCATCTGTGGCCCTAGCGCAGCTAGTCCGTGTTCTCTAGTGTGCTGGCTCTGACACCCCACTTCCTCTTACCAGCTTCTATTAGTAGGTAAGATGCTTTCTGTTGCAAGCAATAAACAATCCAACTCAAACAGCTTCATTGCAACGATGAGGAGAACTAATTGGTTTCCTGGACTGAGAACTTGAGAGCTGTGGGGCTGGCTTCGGTGCAGTTTGATCTAGAGGTTTGTGATGTCATCAGGGCTCCAGCATGAATTCTCTTCTTGGATGTTTTCTTGCCCTGCTCTCCTCCACATGTTGTCTTCCTCCTCAGCGTGGCCCCCTTATGAAAGCAGACAGTTCCAAGTATCATGTCTGTAAATCATATCCAGAGGCAGATAAAACTTTTGTCCTAATATACCAAGGCTCAGGCTCAGTTATAGGACCAGTCCTGAATCAATTACAGTGGCTGGGAGATGGAAATCTGTTGCATGCCCTAGTCCAGATTACATGTTACATTCCTGGAGCAAGGGATAAAATTGGCTCCTTAGAACCACATGGGGTCTTGGGAGGGGTGGAGGTAGACATCTGTGAGTCAAACAAAAAGAATCTTGATGTTCTGTATGTGTTCTCATTCAGTCTTCTCATGCAAATTCTTCTGATGGTTTGTGGAAATCTTGAGCTAGCAAGTGATTCTGACATTTGTTCTTATGGTTAGCAATGCTCTTTCAGAGGAAAAAAAATCAAAAAAATTTTTTCTGGTGGAGCAAATATACCAACTAATTTCACTGAGATGTCAAAAAGAACTAAACCAAGTTCTGGAGGTAGTAGTCACAATAAGAGCAATCAGGCCATTGGTAGGAAGATAGGGAAGTACCTCTACAAGGTTTTTCCAGTGTTCCGTTCTAAATAAGAGGATGAGGGGGATTGTCACTATCTCCTCCCTTTAGATACTAAAGAAGACAAACACAATGAAACAGAGCTGTGCTTGAATTACTAAATGAATGCTGGTATCACATTTTCAGCTGGTTTGCTTTGTTGTATTCTGGTTTGCAAAAGTTCCTCTTCGGGGTTTGTCACTTCTACCAGTTGCCTGTAACTCAGTATTTGTTTTGCCCGCCCCCTTAGCATTATGAAGTTGGGATAGAAGTGTAAAAATTAGAACCCATGTACACTTCTTGGAATTCATGTTTGAAAAGATGGTGAAGTGGGTTTAATGACAGAGAAAGATCAGATGCTTAATTATTGTTACCTACAGCAAACTGTTGTCTTTTTGCAGCTGTTTCCATAAATACACTTTACCTTCGAGAATCCACCCCAGGACAAAGAGTTCCCATTCAGCTTCTTCGCTTAATTTAAATTGCTGGTTTGAGGTGGTTATTTTTGAAACCTACCTCAGGTTGATTTCCCCTTTAATCCCTAAGCCTTCTTCCTTCGTCTGCCAAATTGTATGTAATGAATCGCAGCTAGAGTGCTTTTGGCATTTCAGGAGTCTGAGAACTTGAAATTTGATTTAAATGTTAATTTATTGCGACAAAGGTTGGGCAGCCCCGTTCCTATTCTTGTGCTAGTCTTTCCATGGAGTTGGCCTGGGACCAGCTATCTCTCTGGCTTCAGCTGCATCTCAGGAGAATGGCAAGTGCCCCCTCCCCTACCTATTTTGTTTTAAACAGAGTCTGGCTTAGTTTGAAGTGGATGAAGCCATTCTTGATGCTCCCATTGGGTTTTAGCACTACCTGGGACTATTTAATCCAGGTGTAGTTGGCATTAAATGAAATATTTAAAAAGTTAACTGTTTTTCTTTTGAATATTAAATACTTGTGTGTGTGTGTGTGTGTGTGTGTGTGTGTGTGTGTGTGTGTTTAATGGGAGCCTCTCTGCCTCTTCTTGTCTTTGGCTGTTCATTACAGACTTAAAACATTTTTTTTTTTTTTTTAAATAATAGGGTCAGAAATAAAGTATGTGTTTGTGACTCCATATAAATCATTAGTAATTAATAATAAAGAATGACGTTATTTCCAGCCTTTCCTAATACTCTTTAAAATAGACTAACTAAATGTAGTTTCTGTTGCCTCTCAGAGAACTACTGAATGTTCTAGACTAGGAGGACTTTTTAAAAATTGCTGTGTTTTAAGGAAGTAGTCCAACCTTTATGAGATATCATATAGCTGGGTGACTCCTTAAAGGAAAGAATTAAATGTACTTTTCCTTCAGGATTAGGGGTATGAATACACATGAGTATTCATTGCGTGTAATTTGGTTTTGCCTTTTCAATGGTGTGTCTGTTGGAACGAGAATTAAGAACATTGAGGTCACTCTTGGCGGCTTATGTTATATAGGCAACCTCTGATTGACAAATGGGTTGTGTAGTTTTCTTAATAAGTCAGCGTTGACACCTGAATGAAATTTCCCCCATAGGTACAGTGTAATAAGTGGTGGTTGAGTCCTTTAACAGAAAATGTAATGTACTCTTAAGCAACCATAAGGAAAATTCCCTAATCTCGCTGACCTTCCTTATCTTAAAATGGGGATAATGATAATACCTACCTCATAGAGTTACTGTGAGGATTAAATTAATTAATGCATGCAAAGTTCTAGTTCTAGTGTTTGATATGTAGCAAGTGCTCAGTAAATGTTAGCATCACGTTTTAAACATTATTTCCTAGGAAAATGCGTTCTGAATGTCAGCGTGGAATACTGGGGGGGGTGTCATCTTGGGGGAAGCAGATTTATACAGGCTCAAGTCTGTTGGTGGTATGTAGGAGCTGCTGGTGGAAAGGGCTAGGTTGGGTTCTCTTGCTAGAGTTTGGCAGCTCCTAACTGGGGAGAAGGGATGTGCTAAAGAAGAAAACGGAGACCCTGGTTTTCTAATGGTTCTTTCTGTCGGTGGACTTTGGGACGATGGACTGGGAGGGAGGTGTGTTTGTGGCAGCGGGTTGGCGAATGGGGCTTTGAGAGGTGTGGCGGTGCCTGTAGCCACCTTGGAGGCTTCTGATGCAGGTTGTAGGGAGGGGAGGTTATGACATTTGTGGGGGAGGTGAGGGCCATGTGGAACCACCAGTGTTTGGCTTCTCCAATGGTGCTAAGAAACCACCAGAAATAATTTTGCTCATTTAGACTGACCCGTTCTCTTCTTTCTGACAGCTGGAGGCCATGGCCAAAATGGAGGTGAAAACGTCACTTTTGGACAATATGATTGGAGTGGGAGATATGGTTCTTTTAGAACCTCTCAATGAGGAGACCTTCATCAACAACCTCCAGAAGCGCTTTGACCATAATGAGATATATGTGAGTATCCACTAAAGTTTATCTGTGGGGTTTAGACTTTGCACTGTGTGGCAGAGGCTGGCATCTCTTCCTCAAACTCTTCTCTGTTTTTTCTGTTTGTTTATCAGAGTCCAGAAGAAGTATTTGTTTTTCCCTTCAGAAAGAGTTTTGTGTTTGCTCAATTGGTACATGAGTATAACTGATTGAAGTCAAGTGAGTCTGCTTTCCACATGGTGTTTATAGGATGCCAACTATGTACAGAGTATTGCCCTAGATGTTGGGGGAGTCCTAAAGCAAGGCAAAGAATATTTAATTCTTGTTTCCTGAGAAATGTATATTCAGGAAGAGTTTTGAAATCCATAAATGTCTTAGATGCCTTCATTAGATTAGCAGTTCAATCTTTGAGAAGCTACTCATTAAACTGCAAGGTAGTGAACTGTCAAAAAAGACATGAACGTTCTTGACATGTGTATTTAATAGATACAGGAGCAAATTACCAGATAAAAATATGTGTTAATTTCCTGGAGATTTAGGAGTAGTCATGTCCTGCTATACAGAAATATAATATATACGAAAATGAAAAAACATATAAATATATGTAATAGAAATTTGATGTTGTAAAAATTCTTTATGAAGGATTTCACAGTATTTAACTCTCAAGTTTCTTAATATACTTAAAACATGAGTAAAAATACAATTATATTCAGCTTTTCAGGAATTTGTATAAAGCATAGACATTTGCATCTGTTCAGGTGGAAACATGTCGTTAACTAAGTCAAGGAAACGGGGCACTGGTAATTAAGAAACAGAGTCGATTGGATGCAAGTATGTAGTTGTAATAAGTCCTGCCTCGCTTCCAGGTCCTTTTCTCTGCCTCTTTGTGGTATATCTGTGTCCGGAGATGAATGGGATTGTTGGGACAGGCTTTATATTTTTCTATCACTATGGAAACATTATGAGGAAATAGAAATAAATAAAAGGAGAGGTTGCAACTGATACAAGTAGGATCAATTATAAATTTTGTGGAACTAAAACATTTTAAAATGCACAAAGCGATATCAGTTCACGTCTCATATAGTTTTCCTTTCCAGATAGCCAGTTGTGTTTCAGGGATAACTTTGGATAGTTTCTTAACGAAATAAGAGTCATTATCTGGGAATTGAACTTTTTTATCTTTCTCGATTCGTGTTGTTGGAGGTAGGGGAGGTTAGTAGTGACAGGAGATATGTGGATGCTGCTTTTGGAACATTAATTTGATAATTGGATAAGAAACTAGGTTCAGAGATGTAATTGTGTAAAATGCTGATGCAAATGGAAAAGGTATAAAACGCCGCTGCGGAGCAGAGAAGAGGTCTTATTTGGTTTGGCACTGAGGCCCGGTGTCACCTTCCTTCAGAGTGTAGCAGTTCCACTTTCAGGTGGGAAAGCCTTACATTTCTGCAGCTTTAGTTGAGAGGATGGTCTGATAACAAATAAAAGACAGACTTTAAACACTGGCCCCTAAGATGGAGATAGGAGGAATCAATTATATCGTAACTAACATGGCTGATCATTTTTCTTTTTGGCTCTAAGAAGCACAGTTTGGTTTTAGGTGCATCGAAAATAGGATGGAGAGTAGAACATTGCATGCATTCAAAATACCTGATTTGTTGTGCCCACTACAAATAAAACAATCCCCTTTTTAACAAAATGCCAAGTGTTAACATTCATGAGTCTTTAGCAGACAAAATGTCTGGGTTTCAGCTCTATGTAATTTTATTTTCTAACTATTTTAGGAACGCTCTTCTGGTATAAAACAAAAGCAGAAAATTGTTTTCTGCTTCCAGATATTCATATCAATTAATATTTTCCATGACACTTTAACACTATCATTTTCATGAGTTGTATGCCTTCATTTTGTAACTTTAAACACACATTATATTGGAGGGTTGGGCATTCTCTATTTTAAGCAAACTCCCCCCCCACAAAAAAAAAAAACAGGTTACAGAGTAATGTGTATAGTGTGATCCTGTTTATTTTTTTTAATGGAGGTTTATGAATGTAAACATGTGTTCATATACTTGTATGCATGTAAAAAGGCCTCCTAACTTTGGGTACCACAATGGGGATAGGATGAGATGTGGGGATAGGGAAAGGTTATTCTTTCAGATTTCTTTATTATAAGTCTCATTAAGTCAAGCATGTATAGTTTCTGTAATTAAAAAAAGAACCATATAATAAATTTGGTTACCGTACCTCTGTAATTCCACACACGATTATACCACCCTTGGGAAATCTGCATCTGGCTCTTATCCTGATTTCTTATACTATTCCTACTATGCTTTTGTTCACAGGTGGTTGCTTAGCCTGATGTCAAAGGCCAGGTTAATATGACAGGCAATATTTTACTGTCTGGTACTTCATTTGTTTTTTAATTCTTTCCTAGAAAACAAAGGTGCAGTTTGTAGTCTCATAACTTTGTTTAATTCTATAAAAGTGGGTGACAATCCACAATGATCTATCATGTGAACACATTCAACGGTCATAGTTTAGAAGCCATGGTTGACAAAGAGGCCAATGAACAGAAGGGACCCTTGGCTGAGACTTGAACTCTGGCTAAATCCATGGCCTTAGCAGCCTCTTGTGTGAACCAGCTCCAGGTGGGAGCCCTGTTCTTCCATCTTGCCATTTATCTCCACTTCCCCACTCCTCATATCTAGAGATAATAGCCTCTACCTTCACAGAGCTCTCACAGGGGATTGCTTTGCCTCTAGGTATGAGTTATCAACTCTCTAGAGCATTTATAAACCTAGTAGACGTCAGGCAGCTGAATCTGGAAATAGAATTCCTTGTTATCCTGTCATACTAAACCTGAGGCTCTGAGTAGACCACAGGAGTCATGACCATGGCCAGGTGACTGGAATGAGCTGATGGGCTTAAGACAGTGAAGTCTACTCCTAGGATTGGAGTAATGTCAGCTTTTTCCAGAAACGATAGGCTGTGTATAAGGGAGTAGATATCCAACCAGATATATTTATCAACATGTTAGGAGGAAAAGGGAAATGGATGCTGATGAGGCCACCTGTGTAAGCCCCTCACAGGTTTGGGTAGAGGGTTCTGTAATGAAGTGGCTTTATTGATGTCGATAACACCCTAAAGGATACCTGCCCCCCTCACCCGCCCCTGACCCTGAAGCATTTATCTCTTGAGTTCTAGGCTTCAAGTGCACCCAAAGGCATGCTTCTGGGTCATTTTGACCAGAGAACTTCTAATGGCAGAGAAGAGTAAGTAGGTACTGCAGGGACACTGGGGTGTAGTTAAAGTCCAATCACTTTAAGGAAATTTTGTTGAAATCTTTGCTTTTAAAGTAATTCAGAGTTTTATCTTGGTCTGTAAAACGTATGGTTTGTTTTAATCTAATATGTTCCCTGCAATCCTTTGTTGAGTAAGAAGTAGTTTTGATGTTGATGTGTAGATTTATTTTGTTTATCTGAATTATGAGGTTGGGGTTCATCTAGATTTAGAGATCTGAATTAGTCCAATTTTAAGATCTTACGTTAAACTAATTGTAGTTGTAAGCAGACTGTTTTGAAAGTCTAGGGAAAATGACTTAATTTTTAGAAGTAAGTACTAGATTTAGGATCCCCATAAAGACGGGATCATGTACTTTTACAAAAGATACTCATGTGCCTGCTCCAGGAATATCCTTGTTTTGTGTGCGTTGATGTGGGTTCACACACTTGTTCCAAAAGCCCTGAGTTGGTTCATAACCTGGGCAGAGTTTTGGGCACAGTTCCCGATGTTGACGTCTATGCAAGTGAGTGCTGTGGAGTTGGAAATGGAGGAGGGTCAGGTGAGAATCGACAGAGGGAATGTTGGCCTGATGGGGGAGCGTACAGGGCCAGAACTCTGTTTGCTTTTATTCTTCCTTCTTGGCAGTGAGCAGTTCAAGCTGGGACCAGCTGCAGGACATGCTGCTCAGTCTAGCAGCCTCTGTGTGGGGTCAGTGGTGGGAAATGCTGGTTGTGACATTCCCGAGTGAACGCTGCTGTTCTGTATTCTTTCTGTCCTTTGTCAGACCTTCTTCCGGCCGCCCCACCCCCGCCGCAGCCAGATGGAGTGGTGGCAGGGTTTCATGTGGACTTGAATGTAGGTGAACCAGACAGACGTGATGCTGTTTTTAGGGTGACTGGTCAGGACTGTGGTTCTGTTCAGGAACGGGAAAGCTGCAATTTAGGCAAGAATAAGGCCCAGGGCAAATTTGGAAACAAAAGAAGCAAGGTGTCTGTTCTCTGACAAAGAAGTATTTTTGGTGCTGACAAGTAGATTTAGTTTGTTTTCATACTGAATTATCAGGTTGGGGATCATCCAGATGTAGAGGTCTGAATTAGCACAATTTTAGGATCTCAAGTTAAACTAATTGTAGATGTAAAAGTGACTGCTTTGAAAGTCTAGTAAAAATTCTCTTAATTTTTAGAAGTTAGCACTATAAGTATGAAATTAGATGCTTTTATGAAAGATACTCAAATATAAGTACAATATATTTGGTTTAAAATGTTGCAAAGTCAATGAAAATAATACTAGTAAACATTTATTTGAAATTTCAAAAACATTTCATATATATGCATATGAAAATTCCTACCTCATGGGTATAACATATTTCTGGGAATTTTGTATAAATGTATGTTTTCTCTTTCTGCGTAATAAATTGCGCCAAACTGAGCAACTTAAAATAACATATATTTATCATCTCACTGTTGCTGTGGGTCAGGAGTTTGTGCATAGCTTAGCTGGGTCCTCTGCTCAGGGTTCTACTGGGCTGTCATCAAGGTGTCCACTAGGACTGATGTCTCATTAGAGCTCGGTCCTTTTCCAAGCTCACGGGGTTGCTGGCAGAGAGCTGGAGCCCCTGTTGGAAGGGTCTGGAGTTCAGATGTCCAATTTAATGTTCTTCCTGCTACCTAGACAGCCTCTAATATTTTTTCTTTTAAAAATTTCTTGTAAAAAGTCTTTTTTTAAATCATAAAAGTAACACATGGTTTTGGGGGAAAAAAATTAAGATAGTACAGACATACATAACATAAAATGTGCTTTTCTTACCTCAGTACCCCAGTCCCATTTTTAGAAGTAATGGTAGTTAATAGAGTGGTGGATAACCTTCCAGATTATATAGATTTGATTAAAAATTAATTGTTTTGTTCTAGAGTTGGAAGTAAGAGGAGGTTCTCCTTCACCTAGACGATTGGGCTTTTATCAGAAACCCAGATCCAACCAAGCTTGAGCAAACAGGAACTCTCTCTAGTACTACCCTTACCCACCTAGACCAGGTAGGGAAAAGAGGAGGGGATCCCTGAGGTGGTGAAATGAAACACCTAGACGTGATTGCATGTGAGGGGGTCACCATGAGCAGACTCAGCCCTCTCAGCTCATTGAAAAGGAAGAATGTTAGGAAAACACACAGTCAAATTGTGTTTGTAAGAATTTGCTTTGGTGTTTGGAATGGAGACAGCATTAGCAAGCTAGATAAAGCTGGTGAAAAACAGCAAATCACAAGACTGAAGAGAAATGTTGTGTCTAATTTCTGAGCACAGTCTATCTCTTGGACAGTTTTATAATACTTTTCAAGACAAATTTTTTTTTTTTTTTGTGATAACTTGCCAGTTTCAACCCATCCAAGCTCTCTTGAAACCTTTAGTGATTGGAAGATTTCTTCCTCTTAGAACTTGCCACATGGACACATATTTATCTGTTATTTACCAAGTGTAGAGCTGTTTCATCCTGCAGATACTATATAGTTCTTGAAGTATTTGTATAATATTTATAATATATTAACTTAAATGTTCTGGTGGAAGCCGTACCTGAAGTTTGATTTTGAGGAAATTATGGCCAGCCTTGAGTCTCCAGAAGTGTCATCTTTTGGAGGCATTGTGGTGTATACTAAGAAGTAAACACCTGAGTTCCAGTTCTGGCTCTGCCACTTATCATCTATGAGACCTGGGATAGATGTCTTAACTCCTCTAAGTCTTTTTTTATTGGCAAAATGATAAATGATAATAACTAACATTCATTAAGTCCTTTTTGGTACAATATGCTATTCTAAGCACTTTGTATGTATTGTTCATTTAATTTTTACTAGAGTTCTATGCGCACTATAGGTTAAAGGCTATGTAACTTGTCCAAGGTCACACATGTGATGGAGCTGGAATTCACACCCAGCAAGTCTGGTTCCAGAGTTTATACTTTTAATTATAGTCCTGTTGACGTTATACAGTTGCTATGAGCATCAAATGATACCGCTTACATGGAAGCATTCTGAGTCTATGAAGTGCTATTCAAAATAATTGAGTATGATATTAAAAAATGTATAAGTTTGGAACAAGGCAGTTTCAACAACTCAGACAAATAATTGGAATGATAATCAGTATTCCTGCCATGTGTTGAGTTAAGCATTTGGTAGTGCAGTGACATGAATTCGAGTGACATGGAATAAGTGTGTTCAGTTCTAAAGTCACAGGCGGTGGTAGCAAGTGTGAGGATGTTTCCTCCCCTGGAAGGTGGGAGAAGATCTTGGGATGAGCTTGTTTCTCATCATGTTCCCTGGAGGGCAGGTGATTGACGGCTGCACATGGTCCTTCACCTTTATGAGCACAAGGTAGAGGAGGGAAGGGAAAGCTATTCAGCACAAGGAACTTGTGGCCAGTTTTGCCCTCTTCTGTACAAATGCATCTGTTTTTGCTGTTACATCTGTAGTGCAGAGGAATATTAATGGTAATCCTAATTTCTAAAGAGAGGCTCTTTTGTTCATAAAACTCTGTTTTGGAGGGGTAGAGGGAGAGAATTCAGTGTGGCATATTGGGAAAGATAGGGGCCGTCAGGTGGCAGATGGACCTAAGATTGAATCTTAGCCACTTACAACCACTGACTGTTGTAATGAATTGAAGGTCAGGTCTCTCATCCACAAAAAATAGGTATCATAATGCTTAGCATCTTAGCCTGCTGCTTAGCACATAGTAGGAAGTGGAGTACCTGGTAGGTCCATGGCCATCTGAAAATTTTGGAAACCCAGAATGACTTTGAGGTTTCAGACAATGAGATTTTCTTGTAACTAGAATCTTTCTCTCCCCTTTCCTGACTCTCTTTTCCTCTCCCTCTCTCTCCTTTTCCCCCCTTCCTTTTAGCTCTTTGGTATTGTACAGATTTTACTTTTATTGAATTACTACTTTCACTTAGCTATGTAATATCATTTTCAGGACTTCTAGCCAGTAGTATACCATTAACACAGGACCACTCTATACCTGAGTTAAGAGAGTTATTAGGTCTGGAAAATGGTAGATACTGTCTCATAATGTTTATCTCAATGAAGATATGGTAGTATTGTGTTATCCCACTCTAAAATAAAGGCTGCTCGAGGCGATATTTTTAGCCAGTATTTCAGCGTGGCATAGAACTCATATATAGTTCTTTAATTTGTAGTCTGAAATGACTGGCAGTACAGGAACAAAGGATTATAATATGATGGTAGTTCAGGCATGTCTTGAACTAGACTGACAGTGACCATGCCTGACAGGCTTGCTGGCCTCCTTGGCAACCATGGTTTCCATGACCTTCTGACCCATGTGTGGGCTCCTGATCTGAGGCCACTGATTTATGGCAGAGCGTAGATAAAAAGAACAGGGCTTGATTCTTTCCTCAAACTTTGAATTGAGGAAAGCTGAAAAAAATAAATAAAAGATCAATGGAAGCAAATACTGGCAGTCATGAGGCCATGATGGGCCACATGCAAGCAGAAGCTATGAGTATGAGTCTTTGAAGTAGACCAGCTATGGAGTAGAAAGTGAGAAAACCAGTTAGTAGTAGGCCCAGGCGAAGCAGACTCATGAATGGGGCATTGAGCATATTGATACTGGAACTGGAAGGGAAGTCTTCACAGACTTGTGTTGCCTCGATCTGTAATGCTGCCTTGTACCATGTTCATTTTTGGGTCTCATCTTTTCTTGTAGCTCAGTGATAGGTTGCTTAGGGGTTTCTGGGTGTGTTCTTTATTATAGTAAAACTTTCAGTACTTGAAGTAACTTGAGAGCATCTCTGCCAAATCACACATCTCTGTTCCAACATCATAGACTTTGGCGTAAAGCTTTGGGAGACCTGGGAAAGTTTTTAAAACTTAATGCCCTCAGTTTCTTTCCCTGTACAAATAAGCTATTATTAGTATGAGTTATGTGTGTGAATATTTATATATATATATATATATATATACATATATACATATATGTGTGTGTGTGTATATATATATATATATATATATAGCATGTGTATCACAAATACGCTCTTAGACTGAAGATGGGAGATGTACGCATTACGTTGCTTTAGACATGAAACCTAGTTAGAAACCTAAATTGGATCATATTATAATCATTTTTTCCTGTACTGCTAGTCATTTCAGACTACAAATGACCTTTCGTTTGTAAATTTCACTTAGGCAGTTTCCCACAAATTTGAATGGTGTCTAAAAACCCAAACCGTCTCTTTAAAATTCAGTGAAGACAAAAGCCTTCTTCAGGAGAATTTGGGAAATCTTGTAGATGTCTAATTAAAAACACTATGGCACATGATGTCTTGTGATCAGATTCCCATGATCTTAGACTTATGAGCAGGGTAAATTTCTCCTCCTGAAGTGAACAGCATGTTGTCATTTCTGAAGGTTCCCCCAGCTTGTCTTGTTTAATCGTTTTCCTCATCTTTGGTTTTTAATAGTACGTTCATTAGGACATACCTCATGTGCTCATCTGATAACTCATCAATTCCCTGAATACAAGGACCATTTTGTAAGACTGGCATTATAGACCTCCTCAGCGAATTTACCTGAGATACTAACATGTTATAGGATTTTGAGTCCTGGCATGGCTATTTACAGTGGCCAGTCGAACATGATTCCTGTGATTAGGCGTTCTTCTTGGCCATGTTTTGCCAAAACTTCCAGGCCTAGCAAACAGCATGGATTGTGTACTCTAATGAGAGGAGAACAGATTCTTGTTTCCTTGTCCTGATTCCACTTTTGTTAGATAATGTGGTCATGGCACTTAACTTCTATATGCTTGATTGTTATGGATGTTAAGATGGAGACTTTACCTCATGGAGGCTTAGGAAGAGTTTACTTAAAAGGTGTATAGTAAGTGTATATTGTGACATTCTTTAAAGGTTTGGGGATGAGTTTTTAATAAACAGCGTAGACTATAAACAAATAACTAAAATTCATTCTGAAAAAAAATAAGGAAGCTGGAAGGTAGGTAGATGGGATGCCAAGTTAGAGCCTCAGCAAAGCAGGGTCTTTAAAAATGTTTTTGGAAGAATCTCATACTTGAAGAGTCAGAGTAACCATCATGATGAAAACAAGTTATTCTAGGATTTTCTTACGTTATTTTATGGCTTAGTTATAATTATGTTTTTCATATCATTTGGGAAATTGAAATATAAACCTACAGGACTTCTAAAGGCTTTAATGTTGCCCTGGGAAGAACTATAATGTGAAAGAAGCAAAGGTCTTCTGGCTTTTTTTATGGGTGTATGCTAATGTTTCTTTTCTCTGGTATTGTGGAAGAACGAATGTATAGTTCTACATAATTGCGACCCATGAATATAAAATTGTGCTTAACTGTTTAACTTGAAAACAGTTTCTTTGCATGTAGCCTTGTCATCAAAAACAGAATGCTCTCTCTCATTTTTGCCCTTGATTGTTAGGCTGTGTTTGGACTCAGTGCTATAATAAAGCACTCAGGGCCGGCCGAGCTGAGCTTTTGGCTCTTACTCTAAGTGTCTCTTTATTGTTACATTTTTGGAATTATTTTGACCACATCCTACTCCTTTTCTTTCTTTCTTTGCTTCTCTTTCTCTTTCCTTCTGCCTCTTTTCCCTTTTCCATTACTGGACATTGTTTCTTCCCTTAGGGTGGGAGTTCTTATCCTACTATATCAACTGTATGTAAACTTTTATATGTGTTGTATTATTATTATTATTATTATTTTGAGAGAAGGTTCATAGCATTTGTTGTCACCTGAAAGGGATCAATAACTAAGCAAAGGTTAAGAAGTGTTCTGTAGTAGTGTTTGTTAAACTGCAAATTTCAGCTCATTCATTAGTGGTGATGAAAAACAGCAAATTAAAAAAAAATTTGTAATAGAATTGAACAAAGATACCAGTGCATTGCATGTGATAAGGGTATTTATGGTTTTGTGAGATTTTAATTTCACATATATTATATATAAAGATACACTCAGTTACACATCTTGGTAGTGGTGAAAATTTTATTTCCTGCAGTGAGTCACAGTCAGACATTTGAAACACTCTGCTATAGAATGGCCCCAGACGTTGCTGCTGGTTCTCCGTAGTGTGCTCAGATACCATACACCAAGTTTATTAGAACCGTGGCTAAAATGAAAGTGAGTGAAGCTGAAAGGATTTTCTTTTTGCAGTGTTTACAGAATTAATTACTTAGGAATTTTTAAAGGGGAAAGAAAGATAGAAGATAGCCCAGCAGTGATACCAGCATGGTTGAAGCATTTGAGAGTAACACCTAGTCCTGGGAGTCCTAGAGGTGAAGGCCACAGGCAGTGGTTTTCAACTCTGGTTTACACATTACTTTATCTGGGGAACTTTAGAAGACGTGACCACCTGACCCCTCCTGAGACCACTGAAATAGTCTCTGAGGATGAGGTTCTGGAAGAACTTACAGAATAAAATGCACGGTTCTTGGGATATATGTATATCCCAAGAGGATTTCCTTCTGGGTTTTGAATGGTGGTCTGGAGAGTGGAAGTTGCTGGATGCATGTCCTCCAGAAAAGACTTCAGTTTTCACTGTAATCACAACAAGAGTCCTCAAGTATTATTCATAAGGCATCTGTTCTGGAATGCTAGAGAGATATCTGAAATACGAAGACAGAGGTTGTTTTGACTTAGGAATGTTTGTACAGTCTTGATTTATTGTCTGCCCTTGAGAGGTAAAAAAGATAAACTTGCTAATCAAATGCGCCATTTATGGAAAGGTAGAGCTTTTCCTCTCCCTTTTCCCTTTTTTCCTTTTCTTCCCTCCTTGTTCCCTTGTCCTTCCCTTCCCCTCCTCGATGTCAGAGGCCCGGTCCTGCAGGTGGGTGGGAGTGCAGGGAGCTTTCCTTTGTCGTGGCGTGATGTGCACATGCCTGAGGACTTAGGGGTGCTAAGGGATGGGAGCATGGAGGTGCTGAGCTAGGAGTGGCAGAAATGTTGTTTACAAGTTGGATAGAGTAAATCCGTACACGGAGCAAATAAATTCACACACACACACTGAGGGTAATGAGAGCCAGTTTTGTCTTTCGAGGAGGGAGATAGAACCTAGTTGGAGTCCTTTTTGGTGCGACAAGCGCAATAGAAGAACATCCTCTGGATTCTATAGGAGTTTCCCTGTGAGCCTTTTGGGACATAGGGACTGGGTTCAAATGTGAGCAAAGGCACGGAAGTGGCCTGGTGGGAGTGAACTATGCTGCCAGAGGCCTTTTGTGGGCTTTCTGGGTACTGGGATCATCCAAGCTCCAGAGTGGTTCATTGGTGCTGGACGCACCTGTTTCCAGTCAAATAGTGAGTAAAACTCCAGGGGACAAGAGGTAGATTTTTTTGCTGCTCCCTTTTGTGAAGTTTTGCATTGCTTTTTTTCCTCTTCCTTTTTCTCCTTGGCATATTCAGAATAAAAAGGACACATAATGACCAGCTCTTTTATGTATATTCTCGACTTTAGGAAGTGCTGACTTCTTAATTCAGAGGATTACTTAATGAGCAGCTTTACCGAACTTTTCAGAGCCTGATGAAAAAAAATACCAACTTTAAATAATATATAATTGCTCGTGAAAAAATAATGTATGTCATTTATGGGTCTGAATGTCAATTGATGTAAAAATGAACTGTCTGGTCACTATTGTTCTGATCCCTAAAGGGAATTTTTACGTGGTACCCACAGCTACCTGAATGTAGCTGCCGAAAACTAGAGTCGAATTGTAAGCTCCACCCAGCCAATCAGCTGCTACCGGGAATGTTTTGAGCCTCAGAGATAGGAGGGTTATGACTATGAACATTTGAGTTATCCTGTTGGCCCACGTGGGAATATTTAAATCTTTGACTAATGTTCATGGAACCTTCAAGGAAGGAACCCATAAACAGCAAGGGCAAGCATCTTAGTAGAGGACAAACCTTCTAGGAGTTCAAGATTAGAGGGTACATATCTGAAACATTTGCATAAGGTGGAATGGAGAAGTAGCATTTTCTTTCACTGTGTGCTGACTTATTCCGGATTGATAAGGCCTGTCCTGCCTGGTCCCTTTTTCTGACTTGCTGAACTGTGTTGGTGTATCAGTATTGTTGCTGTATAACAAGCTACCCACTCCCCCCCCCAAAAAAAAAAAAATTAATGGCTTAAACAACAACCATTTATTGGCATCTATTTTTTTTTGAGATAGCAGTTTAGGCTAAGTTCAGCTTAGTGTAGCTTCTGCTGGTTTCACCTGGGCTCACATATGTGGCTTTAGGCATCTGTTGGCCTAACTGGGTCTGGATAGTTTTGAATGGCCTCACTCATACACCTGACAGTGGTCAGACTGTGTACTGTAGTTCAGGGGGACTTGGCTTGCTCCGTTACATGCTCTCTCCAACAGGCTAGCTCAAGCTCATTCACATCATGGCCTCAGACACAGTTTTTTTAAAAAGGGAGCACATCCTAATACACACATGCTCTCTTAAGCTTCTGTTTATGTCTCATCTAATAATGTCCCTTTGGTCAAATCATGTCAGGAGACAAGTCCAGATTGAACAAGTGGAGAAATAAACTATTATTTCTTGATAGAAGAGTGACAAAGTCATATTTCAAAGGGGTGTGAATACAGGAATGGGAGGAATTATCTCAGCCATTCTTGAAAACAATCTACCACAGTAGGACAAGGAACCTGAGGGGAAAGTATGTAGTTTAAGGATTTATTCAGTGACAACACATGACATGAAGATTTAATAAAATATTAGGCACTGTATGCAGTGTACTTGGCATGCTATATCGACAGAAGAATAATTGTACGTCACTGTTTTGTACTGTCTACTTTCTTGGTGGTGAATGGGCCCTATGTGAATCAGTCATTCAGTTAACAAATATTTATGGGATATCATTAATGGGCCAGATCTGTGATAGGTTGTAGGGAAATAGCTGGGGGGAAAACACACATAATTCAGTATGTATGAAAGTGATAGCTAACAAAGGGAAACTGATGACTTGGCGGTGTAGCTTTTGATTTTTGGTTTTAACAGATGTTAAAAGAATAACCAATCATTTTTTCATATACCAGTGTAACTAATTCTAGTAAATTAGGTAGAAGCAGTTCAGTCAGTCAGTCAGTCTCTAGCATCTCCTATCTACTTGCCCAGGTGGGTAGATTATGGAGAAACCTTGAAAATGTCTTGTCTAAGTGGGATAAGTCAGGAAACTTGGAGTCATCTCTTGTCAGGCCAGATTCATTGTATCCTGTTGATAGAATGTCAGAAATAAAAGCAAGATGTTGCGTGGGAACAGTTTTTTATTTGTTTGTTTTGTTTTTCACAGCAGTAGTCTTGTCTACTCTTTATAAAATTATGTTCTTATAGGATGAAATTGTGTATAAAAAAGACCTGGGGGAAAGTCTTTTATAATTAAAATAATTGTGACCCATGTTTTTAAAAAAAAGTCAGTGGAAAATTTTCTATTCTGCTTTCTATTCTGTTTTATTTTCTGGAAAGACTGACAACCTCCTTAAATCCAATGGTGGCAATACTAGAAAAACCTTTTTTTTTTTTTTGAAAATTTTTATTATATATTTTTGTTAGCATCTTCCCTCTCCTCCCATCTTTATGATGTTGAAACTGAAACAAAAAATGGAGCTGCTGAGTTATAGTGAAGTGACTTTTGCTTGTGGCATTGTGCCAATCTTTGTACAAAATGAACTAAACCAACTCCTGCTGCCAGAAATTTAAGATCAAAATGAAAAGGAAGTTGCGTTCTGGTTTGTAATGTGAGGGGTTTAATGTCTGCTGAAATATAGTATTAATGCCTCCAGGAGCGCATTTAAATTCTACATTAAATTTAAATTTGACATTAAATGTATTCTCTTTTAGAAAGTACATTTAAATTCTGATGTTTCAGTACATTAGCTAAAATAGGAAATTATGTTGTTTGAATGCCCAAGGAATGACTGTGTGTTGTACGTGGTCTGAGTCCATTGTAGAGATTGACAGTTTGGTGAAAGGGCAGTACACCTGTTGATTTGATAGGTATGGATGTGGCTAGGGAGGAGGGGAAGTCCTGGGTTACTAAAGCCTGAAAAACATGAGGATGAAGACTAGAGAATAAGTGGAATCAGGGAAAGTATAACTCTTGCTCACACTTAGCAGTGGTTGGTGACACAATTTTTGGCAAGTGACAGAGCTTTGGAGAACTGTTATTCAGGATCATAAATTAACCTAGAGGTTTTCAGAGATTTATTCTGAAAAGTATTTTCAATGTATAAATCAGTAAAATGAATCAACATTATTGACTATCTGTCTTCAGAGATATAAAGTGTTCTTGAAAAGTATAAAATGAATGGCCAAGTAGAACTAGTGTTGTTTTTAAAAGGATGAAACCATGCAGCACTGTGATTTAAGATGTTAAAAGACATTCTGCATACAAATGGGTATATTTTACTCTTTCTTTTGCAGACATACATTGGAAGTGTGGTTATATCTGTTAACCCATACCGGTCGTTACCCATTTATTCACCAGAAAAAGTGGAAGATTACAGGAATAGAAATTTTTATGAACTGAGCCCTCACATGTGAGTATGGTGTTAAAACATTAAGTTTTCCCTTCTCTCCAGAGACATGTAGTTGACAGATGTGTCCAGCTGTCTTCTTTGAGTCACTTTTAAAAATTAGATGAAGGAATGTAGAAGTTAATTGTCATGCCTTATTTTTAATTTAAAAAAGGCAGAATACTTCATTTGGCATCAGGCTTTTTAAGTTCTGAAATACTTGGGTTCAGTATGTAAAATATTTTCTGTTAAAAATTCTGTGCAAGTAGCAGCTGCTGCTAATTATTTTTGCAAATAAAACAGGAATGTGCATTGTTTATTATCAAGAGCCCAAGCAGCACTTTTATGCTCTTGTTGGGTTAAGAAGGATCCCAAGTATTGGTCAAGTAATGGTTTTTTGAGCAAAAGGAATAATATGATACCTTGAGTTTATAATCTTCTCGGACATTGTATCACATGTGTGCATATGAGGCCAGTGATTTCACCTTCCCTGAACTTAGTCACTTGTTTGATTTTTCCAAAGAAGGTCACTTGTTAGTGTAAATAATTACTGTAAATAAAAAGCTACAACAATTACGCAGTGCCAAGGTTGACTAACCTTGAACTAAAGTGAAAGAACCTGCAGAGTTTTAAGTTGTGTCCTAGCAGAAAATAATTTTCTCTGTTTGATTGAAGATGGGCTCTATTAATTTTGATAGAAAATAAAACATACTAATTAAAGGACATATATACCACTGTCCAGATGTTTATTTTAGTTTTCTCTTCATAATGTAGCATATAGCGACATTTTAAAAACTATAGATTTAAATGATTTGTGAAATCGTTATTAAAAACTAAACACTATATTTTATCAATCAAACATATTCTGATTATTTAGTTTATTTCTAGAAGTAGATTTTGCAAGTGATTGTGTTTCATTTTACCTTACCAAAATTAAATCTGAATTTTGTTTTATAAAGTTATCTCTATAGTTAAGTCCTTGCAATGAAATACTTTATTTGGTGCCTGCATATTTATTTTAAATTCTAGGCCTTGAACTTTACTTCTCAAAATAAGATGCTTGGATCAGCTGTGTCAGAATCCCCTAGGAGCTTATGAAAATCTAGTTTCCTAGGCCTTACCTCTAACAGGCCAGGAATCTACATTTTTCACAAGCTTTTCAGGTGATTCTTATGTACATGAAAGTTTGAGAACATATTTTCTTAGATGTATATTTACAAATGTTTTTCTTTCCTTAACTGCTTATCACATTTTTTGATCTTTCACAATAATAATAATAATAATAATGGCTTGTATTTATTGAGTACTTACATTGTGCAGGTATAGCTCTCAGTACTTGACATTTATTATAGCTCACGTCATTCTCAAAATAATTCTGTGATGCAGAAGCTATTATAAATGAGGAAATTGTCAAAGAAAGACATGATTTTTCCAGAGCCACACAGCTTGTGGATAGGAAGCTGGGGTGTAAAAACAGTTATTTGCTGTGCCTCTCAGCTGGAAATGGGTTCTGCCATTTTCCTGTGAGGGCCTCTTACCATGCGCTTCCATCCTGTTACCCTTGAATCTCCTATGCTCCTGCGCCCCAGGCCCTCCAAGATAACCTTAGCTGTGCCTCGGTTTTTCTCCAGAGATTGCATGCTCTTCTTCCATTTGCAGCATAAATTTCCGCTTGAGGATGTTTAGATACATGATAGATGTCTACTCTAGAACATAGGACTTTATGCTTTGTAATATCCATTTTTCTCTTTGCTCCCGAAAGATTCCTGCAAGAGGCTGCATGACACTGTTACCTTAGTTCACCTCCTTGACCCTCAAGGACAGAACCACAACCAGCAATAAAATAAAATAAATTTCCAGTGTGCCGAGGATAAAGACAAAACCATTTTACCATGGTCTGTAAAACACTGCATGGGGAGCAAGAGATAGTTTTACCTAATGAATTTGCTAGATTCCCATTATATCCTCCTCCTCAGCCCACTTTGTTCTTTCAACCCTCACCATACTCCTCACCACATCATCTTTGCATATTCTGTGCCTTCTGCCTGGAGTACTTTTTCCTCCCTTTTACTCAAGGCAACTTCCTTTAGATCTAAGATTGCATTAGAACTCCTCAGGAAAGAACTGTCCTTCACCCTCTCCCTGCCAAGGTCAGATCTACTGTTCTTGTCACAGTTAAAGTTTAACATTGCTTTATGGGATTGATTCGTGGCAGCTTCACCTGCCATGCCAGCTTTTGCTCACCATAACATTTTTAGCACCTAGAAGTCAGTAAGTATTCAAAGTTTTTCAATAGGACTTGGTTTTGCGTCTTAGGTCTTCCATTAACAAGCTACGTAATCTTGAGCAAATTACTAGAAAAACTTCAATGCAGAAGTTCAATAATTTGCTCTATTCAATGGGAAAATAATTATTAACTCATAGGACTTTTGTGAGGGATAAATGTCTTGTAGATATCTAGATAACCCATTTACCTGGTATATGTATAGTACTTAGCATGGAATCTGCCATAACTCTGTGGTAAAGGATAGCTGCTGCTATTAACAGTGATGATTGTAATATTTATGTAATAATGAGGTATATGGGACACGCTTCCAACATTCTAACCTGTCCTCTCTCACCACTCTTTCTCTTCAATGGTAGGACATTTTCCACTTCCTTTAATGCATTTTCCTGTATCATTCTTTGTAAATGTCCATCTTTGACAGTTTCTGAAACAGGGTCAGTGCTGCTAGGTTCCCTACTAACACCCAACCTGACATTCTCAAATAGGATTTTTGCAATATAGTAGGATAAGATGACTTTCCATGTATTCTAACCATAACTGTTTCAAGAATTTGGTTTCAGTTTAAACGAAAAAGAACTTGAGCAGCTGGTCAGACCATATACTTGAAAATTTTGCCCATTAATTTATCTCAGATTACATTTGGGATTTAATTTGATTGGTTGTTTACTGTTAGTCTGCAAAAACGTCCAGATAGTTCCTTTATCTATAGCTCATGTGATTTTAAAGGTGTCCAGAAATTATCTTTCTTTACATTTCAGACAATTGAAAAATGTTTACATTCCATGTAAATACATGACTTTCAAAGAGTGGAAATGTATACATAAATGAGTGAAGTGAAAATCAGCAGTAGTTCCTTACTTATTTTCCTAGTCAAAAATAGTTTCATGTTGTTGTACCCTCCTGCTCCCTTCTTCCCCAAGCCCGTACTCCCTTTACCTTTGGAGCCACACCTTGGGTGTAGTGTCATCTGGTGCCCTGTGCCAGAGAAATGAGGGCTCCACTAGGTGGCATGGATGACACCAGTTGCCTTTCTAATTATGTAAGGAATATCTTTCCAGTGTGATGTTTAAATTCTTTGCACATAAGGATTTTTTCCTTTTTTTTTTGGCCCATTCCATTGGGCGCTTAGCACATTTCAGACTACTCAGTAACTACATTCATGGAGAACTGCCTCAGATCACCAAATCGATAAATAGGAAAGAATGATAGGGAAGAGAGGAGAGAAATAATTGAACTATTTAATCTCTGTTCACCCAGTTAGGATAGCACCATGACAATGCACTTTCTGATCTTTTAGTTACTAACTGCACTGCCCTTTCCTTGAATGACTGCCTTTTGCCTTTGCAGCACTAGATAAAGCTTATCACCATTGGATAAAATCAGATCATGCTACCTACCTCCTTTCTCAGAAACCTTCCTGGGATCCCTATTCCTGTTTGATTGAACTCCATATTCCTTGGCTTAGTGTTTTAGTTCTCCATAGTCCAGCCCCAGCTCTCTTCTCTGGCCCTAAACACCACTAAGCTCCTTCTTGGAGCCTCCTTTTGAGTCACAGCCTTTTATGTCTTTTTCTTTCTGTCTCTTTCATCTCAGTACTTATCTCTACTGTTAAAATCCCACCAGTCTCCTAGGGTTAAAGGGGTGATCAGTCCTAGCCTAACTAACCCACAAATGACTTTTCTTGCCTTTGAGTTATCGGAACCACTCCTGTGATCTTACATACAATCTTTCTTACTGTATAGTTAATTTCATTTTGGTGTCATTTTTTAAAAGGTGGAAACTTTCATAGATCAGGGACTTCATTCTGCTCATCTTTGTGATCTCCCAGTCCTTTTCTCTTAAGAGCTCAATAACTACAGAACAAAAGAGGCTTTTTAAATAATTTTTCATTACATTTTCCTGGTATGATCTCGTCTGTGACAATTCAATGAACACAAACTATTCTTGCTAGGATATTTTCAGAGTTTATTCAAAACTTCATGCAGTACAGTGAAAATTCACATTTTTATGAAAAGCAAGCTGAAGTGTTATTTTTATGTTACCCTTCAACATTGAGTGTTCAGGTTCAATTTATTCATGATGTAGAACACTTACCATCAAATTATATGAAGTGCGGAGTGGAGGGAACTTGCCATTAGAAGGGTGTGTGGTGGCCCCTGCCAGTAATCTCTTCTGGTGATCACAGCCCAGGAGCCAGCGGGCTCCTTCGATGAGGATATAAAGTGGCGGCTTGTAGGCATTACAAGCACAATTTGAAGCAAGCAGTCTTTTCACTTTAGTAAGTGAAAACCTTGCAACAAACTTAAAAACTGAGAAAAATGGCTTAAAGCTTTGAAAAATTTCTGGCTACTCTCACCTAAGAATGGGAAAGTAATTAACGGGAAGATTTAGATAGTGCTCTTCTTATCAGTTGTCTAGACCTCAGCCCTCTGTCTCTAGGGAACCTCTGACCCCTAAATTTGTGCCGGACTGATTTTTGCAGGACCACATGCTGTTGGCCATAGAATGATGTTACTAGAATGCCTGTCTGTTTTGCGTCCCTGTTAATCCTGTGATCATTTTACTCCACTCAAGGTGAACCAGATAAATATCATAAAGAACATTTCTGGTTACATCTCAGAATGTATAAGCACCATGGTTGGCTGTGTCCAGAGTTTAGGATAAGGGTCCAGCCAGGGTGGAAGACCCAGGTGTTGTCCCTTTTGTCTTACCAGTATCTTTTTCTACAGCCTAGTTGACATTCTGTGAATGAAATTTTATTTTTTACTGAGATCTTTTGTGACAGCTAGATCCTAAATTCTCAGAGAGGTTGCTTGATTGTGAACGTGTTTTCTCAAGGAGTGAGAGAGAAAAGGGGTTAGGAAAAGAGAGAGAGGTGACGTAATGTTCTGTCACTGAGACTTTTGTATTATTTTTCCATTTCACTTTTGGAATAGGTGAGCCTCAGATTGGTCCAGTACCTCCCAAAAAACCAGTTGCAGAAAAAGGTTTTATGCTTTCTCATCTAGCATTCTTTCTACTTACTGCTTTCGAAAAGTTACTGATTTACTGAGCGAATGTTTGTTTAGTGAGAGCTTACCATCCTCCTTTTTAGGCACTGAGCTATAGCAGTGAACAAAGCAGATAAATTTCTTTTCTTTGTAAGGGAGACAATTCTCAAAATTGGATATATAGAAACCAATATTGTTCAAACCATTAGGAAGGAAAAGGATAGAGCCAAGGGAGGGAAGCTTTTGTGAAAGACAAAATGAATTTAAATAGTATTCTTAGAAAACATCTTCTTTGAGCCATATTCTGTCAGGCAGTTTAAGTCAGTAATAGTGGATAGACTATGGTCTGGAGGTCTTTGCATCCGCTTAGGTAGGTCTCTATCTACCTCAGTAAACTTGTTCAGGAGGAGATTGGAGCTCTGTCTTACTCTCCAGTTTAGATACCTTAAATTAACATCTCAGATGGAATAACACCATTTTGAAAAGAGTTAAATTGGCCATTTTCCTTTTCTGGCTGACTGTCAGTAGGTCAAAACCAATAGAAGGTAATCTCCCTGTTGGCTCTCAGCTTTGGAAGGAACTTACTTGATTCTGAAAAATTGTGGATTGGAAAACTTGATTTAGAGAGACTGGTTTCATATTAGCAGTGCAATGGCAGTCTGGTGGTGAAGGATGGCTGTTAAATTGCAAGCTTCCTTTGGGTGGGTAAGAAATACTCTTGGGCCTAATACTTACTCAGCTTTTACAAAGCCCCTTTTTGAACCGAATTTACTGCCTTTGACTCTTAAACTCTTATTCTCAGGCTATTGCTTTATTGGGGCTATTTTCAAAAGTGCCCCCCTCCCCGCCCGAATATATACTCTTGGCAGAAAGAGACTTTAGCTAATTTCTCTTTCAGATGATGACGATTTTAAAATTGAAAGGTTGGTTCTGTGCTACCATAATGTTTTTATCATGAAAATCATTGTGATAAAAGAATATGTTTATTAATGAAAAGTGTTTCTATATGTCTGTGAAGCCTCATAATCCCCATTTCTAGATCCCTAATTAGAATTTATATCACTTCTCACAAAATGCACATCTCACACTTGAAAGAAATTTATTTTGAAAGGCTGTTTTAAAGCCAAACACATACATTCATACCAGCACACACGATTATTTCAATGATAGACAGTCTTAAGGGGAAAAGTTTGATTCTCAGTAAAATAGGTTGCTTCCTGCCAGAAATGTCACAGGTCCTTGGCAGGCCCTGAGAAATTCTACAACAGTCTGGAAGACATTCATTTCATCCAAAGAAGTGTCACTGAGGCCTCAGTCCCGAAAAGAATTAGTCTAACACTTCATCACTGACAAAGAGAACTATAATTGGAACCCACATGGGGAGCCCTGACCATGGAGGGTGTGTTCAAGGTGGATGGGGAGGAGCACCCCCTTTGTTGTTGAAATAAGACCCATTGCCATGGTCTGCTGTCTGGACTTGTGTGGGTCTGGGTAGATGGGGCAAAGGGTGCCATGCGGACTTTGTCTAAACAGGGGCTAGCAAATACTGTTTCTGATGGAGTCTGGGGAAATCAGCAAAGTGAGGGATGATAGAAACAGAGTTCATTCAGTAAAGCACAGGGGCCCAAGCTTAGGAGCCTGGGGAACCATGGCAAGGATTTGCTGCATAGATAAGGAATAGGATTCTAGGCCTAGGAAATAATTTTCCCATCAGAGGGAACACTGTCAATTCAGTCATTTGAGCACATGCCCCTTGAGTGCCTGCCATGCTACAGATCCTAGGGCAGGTACAACGCAAAATCTCAGCCCTGTTGGGCTTACATATAACAGGGAGAGAGACCATAAACAAGAGAAGGACATAAAATAAATGCAAAAGGAATGCTTAGGCTACCCATACTTCTACCCAGCTGACTACAAATTTTGGGGTTGCCTCAATTCTCAGGTTCAGTAATTTGCTGGAATGACTCCTAGAACTCAAAACACTTACATTTACTGGCTTATTATAAAGGATACAAGTCAGGAAGAGACAAATGGAAGAGATGCATCAGACAAAGTCTGAGAGAGAAGTATGGCCCACCCTCCCTGGGCGTGCCAACCTCTCAGCAAATCAGTGCCTCCACCAACGCAGAAACTCCTCGAATATCCTTGTTGAGAGTTTTTATAACCTAATCTGCAGCCCCCACCTCCCTTCTAGGCAGTGGGGAGGTTGGACCAAAGATTTCCACCTTCTAACCATGAATTTGGTCTTTCTGGTGAACAGCCCCCAACCTGAAACCATCTAGGGGTCCACCCTTGAGTGACCTCACTAACATAAACTAAGGTGTGGGTGAAAGGGGCTTGCTGTGAATAACAAAAGACATTTCTTATTGCTCAGGAAATTCCAAAGTCTTTAGGAGCTCTGTGCCAGGAACCAGAGACAAAGACCAAATATTTTTCTTAATATACTACAGATAATGGACATGTGCATATATCTTTCTTAAGAAGGCATAGGAAGCTTGTTGTGAAAAACTTGACTGTTAGCTTCCCGAAGCCAGGTTAATGTTGGGGTTTCTGTGTGGTGTCCTAGAAACCTGAATTGGTGGACCTTTTTTTCTCAAGAAATGAATTAGTGGACCTCCTTTTCCCAAGAAATATCTTAAAGGTAGTTCAGTGAATGCTGAGTATCGTAAAGACTCAACTCTCCAGCTTCCCTCTCACTCAGCCCCTGCACGTGTGCCCTGGGTCCCATCCAGCTCTTCTTGTGTCCTTAGGACATTGCTCTGTTATTCTCCTCTCTCCACTATTTTATCAACTTTTCCTTCTCCCCCTTCCATTTGCACCAACACATATGCTATAAAATTTCTCTCAATTCCACGTCTCCTAGCTATCACACCATTCCTCTCCCTTATTATAAAACTCTTTGAAAAAGTTGCATATACTTTTCTTTAGTTTATCTCCTTTTCTTTAGTAAAACTCACTGTAATCAGACTTTTTTATCTTCATTTGCCACAACACTGTTCTTTTCAGGATCACCTCCATGTTATCAAATCCAATAGTTAATTTTGAATCCTCCTCTTCCTTTAGCTATCAGTACCACATGACAATTTGACCAATTCCTGCCTTACATCCTTTTTTTAAATTTGACTTTCTGGCCACCACATTTTCGTGCTTTCCCTCAGCCCTTTGGCTGCTCCATCTGCGGCCTCCGCTGGATGAGACTTTTCCTCCTCAGTAGGTACTACTTACATCTGGGCTTTAAAGTCCTCTATCTGTTGATGCCCCGTTATCACCATGAGTGGTGATAATGAATCTCAAACTTCATATGCTTCTGCCCAGACTTTGGGTTGTCCCACTCCCTCTCCTTTATCTCATGTGGATCAGTGGCAACACCATCTTTTGGCTGCTCATGCCACAAACCTATTCTTCTCTCTCTCACCCACCATCGGGTACTATTGGCTCCATCTTTCTATGTGCATCCTAGTCTCATCACTCCCACTGCCACCATGCTCATCCATCCTGCCACCTTCTTTTGATTAGATTGTTGTGATAGCCTACTAACTGGTCTCCTTGCTTTGACTCTGCTATTGTCTTCTTCTCCTATACCCTACCTCCCTTCCCCATCATCTTTTCTCCATAAATGTTATGGCTGCTGGCTAAAGTGATCCTCTTTAAAGATGCCCATCAGGTTGTTTTCCTCTGCTGCTCAGAAACCTGTAATTGCTCATGTGTGACCTGCAAGGCTCCACTTTGAAGTGAGAACTGGCCGTCTGACCATATCCGTTATTTGTCACCCCTTTGCTCCAGCCATGCTGGTCTCCTTGCTGTTCCTGACATGCCAAACGTTCTGTATCACTTGTCCCTCATCTTGGAGCTGACTTGTTTTCTCTCTTCAGTTAGGAAACAGCCTAACTATCAGCAGTTACACTACCTAAAATAGCAGTCCAGTCTGCCCTAGTCACTCACCATCCTTTAGACTACTTTACTTTTTCTTTATACTTTTTTCATTAATCATTATCTGACGTTTCGTTAGGTGTTCATTTGTTTATGCCTTTATCGTTTGTCTGCTGTACTAGAATGTCATCTCCATGAGTGCATGGGCTTTGTTTGTTTCACTTATCCATGTATTCACAGCGATTAGAACAATATTTGGCACGTAGCAGCCACTCCATAAATATTTGTTAAGTGAATGAATGAATTTTAGAGACTTACTGTTTGTTAGAAACTGTGTGTAGAAGACACACGTGGTCTTTGTTTTCAAGCATCTGTAGACCAGTTCAGGGGAGAGAGGAATGGCTACATAAACAGATGATTTTAATGTAATAGCATACTTGCAATACCAAGGAATGAGATAGAAGTGCAAAAAATTGGTGGGTTCAGAGATTTTGAAGGTGCCATCTGTGTTGAGTCTTGAAGAAGGAATCCCAGAAGTCGGTGGCTGCTGTAATGTAATAGGTAACCAAATTGAAGATAAAGCAAAAGACCACTGTGGCCATGGCACAGTGAACCAGGGTGTTAAGAAGGGGAAACGGTGTTTGAGGGATATGTAGAACATTCAAATACCAGTCTACTTGAATCTGGGAGGATTGAAGGGTTATGAAGGTTACTCTAAAGTGATAGGAGGAGAGTTTGGGATGAGGGCATTACTTAGCATTTACAAGCTTATGTTTCCAGAAAAATAGCCAATCATTCATTTTCAGTCCCCAACTGGAAAACATTTTCAGACTTGTTAAATATGCCTAAATGTGTATGTGTATAAATGCAGTGTTTTAATGAATAAGTGGTGAATGACTGAATGTTGAAGTGACTTATAAGTGTAAACAGATGCCATGACAGAATCTCTAGTTGCTATTGGTGATGAACCATGTTATTCGGGAGGAGGAACGTTTGATACAGTATACTGATTTTCAGCCATTATTGACGTCTATAAAAGATGCTCTGTCCTTGGGATATGAAGCCTTCCCCTTGGGAGATTAGTGTTCAATGTCTGGGTGCATGGGAGGTCAGCTTGAGGTCTGAAAAGGATATCTTCAATTATATTAGAAATCCTAAACCTTATAGACGGCTTAGCCTAATTTCACAAAAATTTAGCAATAAAAAATGTTAGAATATATACATTTTCTACTAATCTTTTTCCTTCAGTCCACCTCTACAGCAGCAAATTGGAAAGCACCTGGAGGGAGGGAAAATTTGGCTGGTTCGCACCATTGACCTTTTATCTTTTGGAAAACACATGGACACATGCTCTTAGGTTGCCTACTTAAGACCTTAAATGGCCACTGGTGGGGTCCATTTCTACTTTTATATATTTTCATGAAGCATAGGTTGCTAAGGGCTCTCGAATGTTTCTTTAGGAATTGCTAGTTTTTAAGCCATCACTTCGATTGCTTTCAAAAAATATTCTCACTCTCATATACCCTATTTCACATTCGGTCCTACAGTGTGGTTGCTTCTTTTTATATTTATAACTGCCTTGGCCTTCATTAATAGCTTATACATAATTTGCTCACGTGAATAGCATTATGGATAAAAAGAAGGATATTCAGAATAGCAGAATCCCATCCAAGGTCAGAGAAATGCATTGAAGAAAAATGTTACCAAAGTATAAAGATGTTAAGACATAAATTATAAAGTGAACACATGTAGCTATTTCAGATTACTTGATATGGGTGAGTCATTGCTATCTGGTTACTCATTTACCTGGAGCGTGGGTATGAGGAAGGAGGAAGTGTGGAAATGTTTATGGATGTCTGTTGGGCATTGTTCCTAAAACAAATAGAAAATGGTGTGTAATGCTTTGAACATTTGCTTCCTTTTCATAATGTAACATAATTTTCATCATAATAGTATCATATCTGTGATCATGAATGCTGTAACTTCTTGCAGGCATAGATATGGTAGCATGAATGAATCTTAAAACTGGAAAATCTTTGTTACTTTTTTTATGTTTAGGGACTTCAGTATTTCTCTTTGGTGTTTGCCTTATCTGGCATTGATCTTGAATAGAACTTATAAAATTATGATCAGTCCTAAGTGACATTTTTGGCTGTGGAAACAAAGAGTTTGAGTAAATTTAGAGCTAGTGATTAGTTGTAAGCTCTTCTTTTCTTGGCCTCTTCTTGTCTCTTTCATTATTTCTTTTTTTTCTCCTTCTTTCCTGGTATCCTGGCCTCATATTCTGTTAAGCTCACTCCACTCTCCTCCACATATTCAGATCCCACTCATTTTTCAAGATGTATCTGGGCTACATCTGCATTTTGAAGCTTCTTTCCAAAATACTACCCTGTGGCCCTACCACTAGTTTCTATAGCGTGCATTATGTTACAATTATATGGCAGTTTATTGCATACTACCTTATATAGTTTATTGTTTCCTATTTAAGTATTGGACTTATATAAGAATAAGCATCTTTTGTGAAGGGTCTGTGCAGTACACTTACTTTGTTTTTTCAAAGTTAGTTGTCTTAAAATCCATTTGGTATATTTGCTTATTTATAGTTAGGTTCGAGCAATACCATGCTAATGTATTGTGTACATTGTAAAATATATATAAGGATAGGATCTTTTAAAAAATTATGAATAAAGACATATAAACAGAAGTTCTAATATTTTTATACCCACACTTCAGGGGCTCATCTTTGACATGCCCTGGGATACCCACACCTTAACTTTGGAGGCCTAGTGTTAGGTACATGTTAAGGACTCAGGAAATAATTATTTTTAGCCTTCAGGTATTCTCTGCTGATTGTTAATAAATTTTCTTTCTTAAATGAAACTCAAGGTTATAGGCTAAGTATGTTTGAGACCTAGTTAGGGAGTATAGGGATGTATTAGAATAAGTTAGGTTATGCTTGGTCATTAAGCTTTCAAATGTCTCAAGACATAACACAATGAAGGTTTGTTTCTCACTGATAGCAGAGTGTGAACTGGGTCAGAGGGCTTTCCTCAGAGGTTCTCCTCGAAGTGGTGACTCATAGCCAAGCTGCTTCTATCTTATGTTATAACAGCTGGAACACATGGCTTTTAAGGTTGCTTTGGAAGGTGAAGGGAGAGCAAAGTCAGGCCTTATTCACTGGACATTGTGCAGTCTCATGGGCCCAACCTAACCACAAAGAAAGCTGGGAAATACAGTCTGCACATGTGCCCACAGAGGAGAAAATGGAATGGGATTTAGTCAGTATGTTGCACAGCCTCCTGTTTGCTAGGATCATCTTTTCATTTCGGTAGGGTTGATCCTGTTTGATTATTCAACTCATGGGTACCATGTAAAGCAAGCTTACGTGTGATTTAAATTTGAGTTCAATAGTATAATTTAGAAAGAAAATAAGTCCTCTTAAACTACTTTCAAATTTTTTTTCTTGTAATGGCTGTAATCACAGTGCATTTCCACATTTTTATTTTAATTTCATTGGGATGCATTTTGAACTAGAAAAGAAAAATTATGGACTAATTTTTCATGTTTCTGTTATTTCTTTTCTTTCATACTGCTGTTCTGCACAGAGACTAGTGGCTTATTGGTTTATTATGAACAAAGGCTTTTAGTAGTGTCACATTTTGTTACTATTGCTTCAGAAGCAGTTAATAATAATAGGAATATTTGAAGATGTATCTAAATGCTTTGATAGTTTATGGCAATAGATATGTCTTTGATCCAGTTCCCATACTACTGATTTTCTTGGAAACTATATATTTATTGAGAGTTTTAGAAAATTAGATGCTGATGTCATCTGTGCTGGTTTACATATTCATCTATTGGGAATTGTGGCAAAATGGTTTTAACCAGCTTTGAAACTTAAGCCAATGCAATGTTAATTTTTTTGGATTAAACTTTTCCCAGATGAGTGGTGAATAAATAAAAATAAATTTCTCCTACCCTGTGGCATTTAAGTTGTGTTTAAGGACAACTTTAAATTCTTTTTTAAATAAGGATGTCATCAAAGATGGAAGGTGAAAAAATGTTAAAATTTTAGAAATGATTACAGAATTTTAATGTTACTTCTGAAAACTGAATTTTAATTTTAAAGCAATAATCTTCTTTGATTTTGGGAAAATCAAAGCCCACTCTTTTATCCCCAATAAATAATGTCACTGTGTATTTTCATCTTAAATAACATAAATAATGTTACTTTTGATTTTTACTCCCTAATTTATACCATTCTGTTGTAATTATTGGTCATGATCAAATTATTGAAAAAAAGCTTACAATACATCTCTACATACTTTTTTTGCATCCTCTTAATCTGGAAAAATATACTTGTTTTTTTGGTAAATAGTTTTACTGGATATAAAAAGCAAATTCCAGTTTATACATTTCCGTGAATTTATTAAAGAGCTAATTATCTTATGTGTACAGATCTTATTTTTTCTGCATTCAGTGTCTTCTTTTGGGAATGGACTAAGTTTCCTGGGGTTTTTTTTGTGTTGTTGTTGTTGTTTGTTTGTTTGTTGTGTAGCACAAGAGTATCAAATTGAGTATCTTGCTCTTTGTCACTATTAATATTGGTAGTTGATTTACCCAAAGGTATGATTAAAAATTATTGTCAACCAACTTTTTGGAGGCATTCAATAGAGCATTAAAGTAGCATAGATAGTTAAAACAGAGCATTGCCCATCTTTGTTTGTATGTATGTATGTATGTATGTATGTATGTATGTATGTATCTATCATCTATCTAAATATCTATTTTCCTTCCTCTTTCCCTCCCTCTTCACCTATATGTCCTCCCTCACCTTCTTCAAGTTTTTGCTCAAATGTTACCTCCTTAGTGGGTCTTTACATTGTTATCCTTGTAACAGGTGCAGCCTACTTTCCTTTTCTGTCCAGTCCAGCACTTGCTGTCCTTTTTGCCTGCTTTATTTCTTTTTACCACCACCTTCCAGCATACTGTACTTTCTTTCTTACCTATCTTCACCTATATCCCACTCACAGAATGTTAGGTCCATGTTCACTGCTGAATTCTCAGCACCTGTACAGTGGCTGGCATGTAACCATTTATAGTGGCAGTTAAATAGATTAAATAGATTTTTAATCACATGTTCAAAAATATCTGATGTTCTT
Source organism: Cynopterus sphinx (assembly GCA_030015415.1). Classification (NCBI taxonomy): domain Eukaryota; kingdom Metazoa; phylum Chordata; class Mammalia; order Chiroptera; family Pteropodidae; genus Cynopterus; species Cynopterus sphinx. The sequence continues at coordinate 174,660,906 of CM057379.1, forward strand.
GGAATTCATATCAAAAGATGAAGCCAAATTGTAAGGACTTTGCTTGGAAATCTTAGCTTGATATTTTAGTGACCTCTGCAAAAAAGAAAAAAGAAAAATTTCAAATTGCATAATATAATTTTTAAAATATAGGAAACTTCTTCAAATTTACATAATAGAGAACAGAAAACTGTAGTGATTATATGAGATGTGACTATAATGATAATGTTACTGCTAAATATTTACAGATTAACTTGTGCTGTCAATAATATTTATTGGTGGGTGTTTTAAGTTGAGAATGTCAACAAAGAATTTGTGAATGGGAAATATTTATTTCTAAGATCCCTTTCGAGTCTAAAATTCTATTGGATAGATGATCCTTCTTTTTAAGAAATGTGTGGTATATTTTAGGAAAACATTCATTAGAAACTTTTTTTTAGTGTTAGTGAATGGCAGGTTTCCTTCAATTGGCTAGAACTAATAGGGTGTGTATGAGACCATTTACTGTTTAGGGTTTCTGAGATCAGTCTAGATAAGAGTAATTGAAGATTAGTTAACATCTATATCTGATGGTTTAGTCCTTTTCTACTTCATTGTCATCTGAGCACTTGTGACAGAAAGTCTTCTTATCAACTTGGAGATGTACTCGAGAGGCCTTATTGACATGAAAAAGAAAGGAAATTTAAAATTTTTCTTTATAAAGAAAGAACAAGTAATAACTCTTAACTCTTTGAGTTACTGGTGACCAAGATTTGGTTTATTTACATTGGGGACCTTGGCGAATGGAACAGTGCATTTTCATAAGGATATGTCTATTTTGCAGTATCTCCATAGAAGAATGTAAGGGAAGAATCCTCTTAGAGTTGGAATGAAAGGAAAATAACATTGAATTTTGCACAAGAGATGGGGACTTTTGAGGTTATTGGGTGCTGGATTACAGGATAAAGCATAGAATTGGGAATCCACAAATGGAGAATTCATGCCAATTGTCATGATTCAGATTTCATATCTCCATAATGCGAGGCAGGGCAGTAGCCTTTCAAACTTTCTCTTGATTCAGTGTTGCTATAATTTTTAAACTATAGTCTTTTTATTCTGGAAAACCTATGTCTATCTACTTGCACGCTGAAAATTATTCTAGATTTTTGGATAGTTTAGCACGGTGTAGTTTTAAGTGAATAAATGAAAAATTTCTGGGAAATTGCCTCTCTTAGATCTATCCACATAACCTACCTATCCATCTATACATCCATCTATACATCATATTTCCCTTCCCCACCCAGGAAAACCCCGAAACAAAACAAAGAAGAGCTGTACATATAGGATATGCATGGATTTTAGTCATACTAATTAATTGCATTATTTGGTCGTTGATAGTTCAAGAATGTGTGAGGAATATGAATAGGAGCTAATCATTATATCTCCTCACATTGAAAATTAACTGGAGGCAGCTTACTATTTTATAGTCAATATTACAAAATGAATAGCTTTTTAAAAGTCAGAGCAAAGGAAACAAGATTAATGGGACCCAGGCGAAAGTTAATAGCACGATGTTCTCTGTGGTAATTGAACTTGGATTTTTCATTTCCTGGTAGCTAAAACACAAAGAAATGTGATCAGTTTCAACATTATTTTTGCATGTGAGATGAAAGCACTTGAGTTGCTCAAGAGAAGTGAAGTTTTCCTTACCAGTTAGGTTTCAAAGAGATTTCTCTTATGGGACTTATGAGGTGAAGGATGTCATCTTGAGTAACAACTCTCACAATTTCCCTGCAGAAAATAGTGGATATTATATAGCTGCTCCTTATTCCACTTCCCTAAATGGAGAGGACATAACACCAAAGCACAGTTTAAGAAAAACAAGTCTATAAAGTTGTATAAGTCTGTGGTTTTCATTCTGGGCTGCTCAGTAGAACCACCACAGATTTCTATCACAGTCTGGGGAGTCTGAGGCAGGGGTAGGGTGGGGGTTGGGTGGGGAATAGGGTGGGGAAAAGAGGCCTTAGATCCCCAGGTGATTCCACTGTGCATCTACGATTGAGACCCATCAGTTCAGGTACTTAGCTGATTGATGGTTTGAATGGATTCCGGAATACAAGGAACTGATAGATTGCATTTTCTCCTTCAGGACAGTTTTGTGACGGTTTTGTATATTTCTTTGTTTTCTGCTTTCTCATAACCCGGCTTTGAATTACAGGTGGACTACAGACAATTAGAGATTGGATTCTCTGGAAAGGGCCCAGAGTGTGTGCATACTCTGTCATCAGTAAAAGAGCCTTAATTTTAAAACCCGCTGAGTGATGGGTTGGGCTGTCATCATTTTATGAAAATTGAAGATGCAAACCAAGACTTGTTTGAATAGATGGTCTCTTCCTTTCTATAAGAGATGTGGGCCATAAGTCATGACAAATAGATTTTCTAGACTGAAACTAGTTTATGATGGTGATTAGGCAGCTAGGGTATAGGGGGTAGAGTGGTCTCAGTCTTTGGGCCTGGGGAGCAAGTGCGGAGACTGGTATCTCTCAGTAGGGTTTCAAGTATACACATTCAGAGAAAGCAGGCGCTCGCATGTGTGTGTGTGTGTATGTGCGTGTGTGTGTGTGTGTTTGTTCTTTTTAACCTTAAGCAATAAAGTCAGGAATCATAGGATATTGTTAGGAATTGAGATTCCCTATTTGAATGACTGTTCATATGAATTCAGAGAAGTCTTCCTCCAATAAATGTTCACAGTATGAAACCTGAGGAATGTAGTTTTGTTCCAGATCTTTATAGATTTTCTTCTCTGTCACTCAGCCTGCTAGTGGGATATAGAAAACTCCACTGAGGGTCATTTGGCATTATTCTGGGACATGTCACTAAATTGAATTCAGCAGCATGCCAGATTTCAATGGCAAGAAAGACACATGGAAGAGGAACAGGTTTGTTAACCGCAGTTTTTCAAGACCATCTCCTAACCAGTTTAAGTTATAAAGATTTAATGTGGAGTCTTTGAAGATTTATTGGTTTATTCATCTAACAAAAGTTTTGACTGCTCCACCTCAACAAGTTCCGGTGATTTTCCTAGAAAATCTGCTCTGAAGAGTAAATTCTAGGACAGTGAAACTCTGTGTCTTCTTTCAGGAAGTATTTTGCTGGGGTCGGGAGTGGGGCAGGGGGGCAGGGAGGAGGCAGAAGAGGACTGTGATGGGTGACTCTTAAGAGGCATGCTGGAAAGTGAACCTCGAACTTAAGGATCTGGAATGCAGAGACATCCTCATTTTCATCAGGATACTTTAATCAGTCAGCTCTGTAAATGTCTCCAATTGCTTTTCCTTTCAATTCAAGAACTAACAAGGTCCTAGAGTGTTGCTAGTACACATGTAATCACATTGCCTTTCTAAAGCCGATTTTAGGTGGTCATTTGCCTGTGTCTTCAAATAGAACCTGTATAGGCCAGCATTAGGAAGAATTGCTGAATACTAAGAAATAACCTAAATGAAGAATTTCAGCTAGAGACTCTAAAAAAGAGTCTCATTTCTCTTTGACTCACTTCTTTGAATATTTTAACTCCAAAGCTCTTTCTTTGTAAACATATGAATGTGCACTTAACATATGCATACTTGAATAACATTTGTTTTGATGTCTCCTTTACTCGTTTTTTTTTTTTTTTTTAATCATTGGTAAATGACCATAGACTTTGAAAATGCTGTACAGTAATTTTGTCAGTCTTGCATGAATAGGAGACAGACTGTGTTAGGATTCATTCCACAAATTTATTCTGAGAGCATACACTGTGTTAGGCACTGAGATGGTGAGAGAAACTGTAAACCAAAAAGTCTTCAAAAAATTAAAACACCACATGTTGAGGGCATAATAGATGTATAAATGGGATTTTGTAGGTATGTAGACAAGGGACTCCTAGAACAGGAGTCGTCGAGGGCTTTTCATCAAAAGAAGGTTTTGGGGGAGATGGGGGGCAGAAGACCACTAGCCAGGTGACACAGACTAGCTCCTGGGAAGGGCCTTTCTTGCTTTGGAATCTGTAGCACACTAGTGAGGAAGCTTTTGGAGGCTGAACTCTGTGTGAGTGTCCTGTCTGGTTTTGACCTCTGGGTAACCAGAAAGCAGTCTGGATTTATATGAAGGAAGTTGTTAAGTTCGGGTTTTTTGTGGAGGATAGAACCTTGTCTTGAGTTTAAATTCTGAGGACCCAGTATTTGTCTCCAGAGTGCCTCGGGGCATGGTCTCTTTTTATCCAGGGGTCTCTTGTCCTACCTTCCAGACCTGAGAGGGTTGTTGCTGGCTTTCAGAACTTTATTCTTAGTTTCTCAAAGTTTGCTCTTTATAAATACAAAGTCTTTATCAAATGAAACCCTGCCTGCAGGCTTGTGGTAATAAATGCTAACTGCCTGCTTGCAGATCCTAGTGTTTCTCTCAGATGTATATGTGATTTCTGGATGTGACATTTCAATACAGTCATTTTCTTGCGGCCAATTTGCAGACATATTGACATGGCTTAGAAAAACTTGAAGGCAGATGTTTGAGTTCTCCATATCTGGATTCATTTTAGGGCTGTGCTTTCTGTGTGATGGCATAATATAAGAGTTGTTCCTGACCCCTTTTTGACGAGCTCCTGGGAAGCTTTATGTAATGTTAAATCTTCCTCCAGCAGTAGCTGCAGTTCAGAGTATTGCTGTGCAGTTTCATCGTCCTCTGCCAAGGGTCCTGGGCCAACCTCTTGCCAGAGTGGTGGAGAGCCAGCGAATCTTGTCAAGGAAAGAGTGACCCGTTTGCATTTTAGAAGGAGGAGCATTGCAGGGGAGCCAGCCTCTAGGGCCAGTGTCATATGGTATTTTTGGTTTACCCATTCTTGTGTGGCCACTTTGAAGTCACTTTTTAAAGGCAGCATTCAAAAAAAAAAAAGCATAAAAATGAAAATAGTAACTAAATACTGTGCAGAGCAGACCTACTGGCATTTTGAGGCTTCTTTATCTTATTGTTGAAGCCCCTTCCCTAGAGTGAGAACCATCTGGAAGACACACACAGAAAAGTAGTCATCCTTTTTGACCATGCTAGGTCCTCTCAGAGGAGGCTGTCAGTCACTCCAAGCCTGGAGGCAGCTCATTCTCTGAGGGGGCTTTTATCTTGATGGTCCAATTCACAATCCTCTAATTTCTTTCCTTCAATCACTGAGTTTCTTTTTAAAACTAAGACATGGATATGTCTGTGTAATAACAGAAATCGTTTGTTTTCTGTTCAGAAATCCAGAGGAAAGTCTTCTGCATTTTGTCAATCTCATGGATTTGCAAACCTTATTTGAATAGGTACTTATGAGACCCTGGTGGGGGGAGGGGGATAGGAGCCTCTGGGCCACGTTAGGGTCACTTCCTTTCAATCCAGACTGTCTGGCAAATCCTCACGCGTGCTGCAAACACATCTTTGGTACCTATGCAAAATAATGCATTCTGCTTAATATCAGAGTACTCCACAGGCCCGTTGTCTTCGAGGACGGGATTGATACAACCTTGCTATGAATTTTAACACATTTTTGGGGAAAACTTCATTACGGAAGCACATAAAAGCAAGAAGTTAAATCTAGCTGCAGTGAGGATGGGATTAGGAATGAATGAACAACAGAGTCATAGTAATGAACAATGCCGTATTTTGACAGCGTTGTATCAAGATGGCTTGTGAAAGTGTCCTGCTTAGATATAGAAGACTCCTTGAAGAGTTACTGGGGCTCAGGCCAGCAATGAGGATGTTGTCTAAGGCAATGAAAAACTAGTGATGGACAGGACAGGAAAGGGTGGATTTGAAAGGTTTTAGGTGTCAAAGTAAGAGAAGCAGTAAAATCTTAATTAAAAAAATTTTGGGGGGGGGGTACCAAAATCTCTTTCATGCGATAGGGAAATATTGTTCTTCTTTTGTTGCTTGTTAGTTTTTGGTAAGCTCCATAGACCAAATTAATGTGTCCTCAAATGACTAAATTCTTATCTATTTAGGTAGTACATGATTTCTCTGTACTGGGTACCTGAAGGTGGTGACGATAGCCTTTGTATTCTACCTGACACTTTCCATGACATGTAGAGTGTTTATTGAATTAATGGATATTGAATTCTCTTAAAATGACTTCTTAGATGTTTCTTCCCTCACACTATCATGATATAAATGTAGCTAATAACCAGGAAGTATTTATTATTATTATCATTATTATTATTTTGCCAATTCACTTTCCTCCCACCACAATTATACATGCAAGCCGAGACATTTCATTGTATAGATACAATGGTATGTGTGTGTGTGTGTATATGTACGTGTATCTATTTACAATCAGGCCTCTCATGAGTATTTGTTTATTTCATTGAATTTTGCATCCACTCTGAAAGAGTGGCAGATCTCGCTCTCTAAAATGTGAATAGCTTTAGCTGGTCTTTCCGGCCTTTACGGAGCACCTGCTCCATTTTAGACACTGTGCAAGGTGCTTTATAAACATCCTCTGCACAGCCCTGTAAGGCCGGAAGTACAGAGCAAAGCTTGAAGAAGTTGATAACTTTCTACTGCCCACTCCCTCTCCTCTCTGCATTCTTTTTCTTTTGTTTTGTTTAATGAAACAGCAGTGTGTGTCTGAGGTTCCCATTCAGATGCCATCTCCATTCAAAGCCTTCTGTGCTAACTGCAACCAGCTCTCTTTGCACTTCTACAGTACGGGATGCCACAGAAGGTCTCCAGCCCCATGTCTTCTAGCGTGGCTTAGCATCTTTGTGTCTCTCCCTGCTACTAGAGGGAAGCCGAGACCCTACTTCATTGCATTTGTGCACAAACAGGCACTAGGGGGCTATCAGATCAAATGTGCTTTATACTTGAATGTCGTAAACATGAAAGGCTCACTTAACTGAACAGTCTTAACTATCGGGGATCTGAATGTAAAGTAGCTTAAATCAGAATGTGTTTCACAGTTAAAAATGAAGACACCTAATGTTGCATATGAAGTGGTACTTCTTTAGGCTTTAAATCAGAAAACAATATCTACCATTTTGAGAACTTGAAATCATTCTTTTTACTTTAATTAGTAAAATAACTCCTAAGGGTAATTAAGAAGGTATTTGGAGTGATAATCTCTCTTGAGGTAGGTATTTTCAGGATTCAGTTGCCCTTAATAAAGTCATAAAAATTAACTGAAATTAATCAAAGTGAAATTTTGCAAAAAAAAATTGGAAGCAATTGTTTTGGGAATTTGTTTTAATTGTATTTACCTTGAGCAGTAAGGGTTGTTACTGCAGGCTGTAAACTGTAATTATTTATATGAATCCCGTAATAAAAGATGATTGTTAGTATTCTTTTGTTAAAAGACACTAAAAATACTTTATGGGCTTATTGAATTTGACTTAAGAGTCTAATTGTTTATTTGTTCTTTTCACCAAATCTGGTGTGTTTTATTAATTTCTGGACTGGAGAAATAACGTAATTTCCTCCTTGCTCTATGTGCCCTCTTAGCCTGTATCCTTAGGCATGCCTTGGGGATTCAGATTTTGCAGCTTTCCATGACATACCTCTCGCTAGAAAGTCGTTTTTTTCTTTTCTGAATGTTTAGGATATTGTTAATGTGTTAATTAACTTCTCACACTCCCTCTATAGGGGGAACTTAAGTGTCCTCGTTAGATTCTAAGCTTGGAGAGGACAGATTCTCTTAATCGTCCTCAACCCACATAGTTGAGTTAGTGCCTCTAAGCTCATGGGTGCTCTTCAACTCCTTGGGAACCTTGTCCTTGTGGATGTTCTCTTCTAGCCTTCACATACTCTTTCATTTTTATTAGGGGATTAATTCAAGACAGCAGAACCATTCACACTTCAAGGCTCCGTAGCAGCAAAGACGGATAAAGTATAATCAGCCTCTTTGCTTTTGACTGCTTGCCAAGCCCGAAGCAGGATACTGCACTGTGGTGGGCTTTCCCCCTGTGGTGTTTCGTGCTCAGGGCACCATTTTCTGAAGGAAGTCCTCCACGACACAAGGGAGTACTACTAAATTCCAAAAAGCAGCTTCTAGTCCCTGAAAGCAGATGTTTCCTCTTTACTGCTTTCATATCTTAAGTCCAGTCCTTTTCCTTCCTGGCATAATTTTGTCTCTCAAAGCCTCTTATCTGCTTCCTAATGCATGTCTCCAACACCTGGCTTTGGCAATTCACCTTCAAAAAAGAGTCACATCTTGGCCAAGTCCAACTTCATATCAGTTTTCAGTAGAAGGAAGGTGTTTACGGGGTCAGGTGACTGACTCTCAGTCAGCTGGCCCTGGACTGGGTAGTCTTGAGGAACTCCATTCTGATTTTGATAATGATCAGGCCCATGGGCTAGGAAGAATTTGGGTGTGCCCCAAAGCTCCTTCATCAGAAAAGGATTATAAGTCAAATTCCTAAAATTGTGAAAGAAGACTGAATGCTCTTTGCTCTTTGTTTTGGGTTATAATCCGTAACTAGCTTGTGACTTTTGAAAGAGCTTTGTTGGTAAATTCTAATACTGTAAATAGGAGAATTTCTTGACTAATTACAAAGGGATTTCTGTTGTTCCTTAAAACATAAATCTAACACGTGTGAGCTATTTTATATACGCAGAACATTCAGATATGGGATTTTTGTCCCCTTGTTAATTACATTTGACCATCATGATGAAAAATATTTTTGAGTGACCCATTAAAAAGTAATGGGAAACCTGATGTACATTGAGGGTGATTCCAATGATCTGTGAAATTGCACAAAAATACTGTGGAGTCTATTTTTTGAAAACCAGTGTAATTCTAAATTTAGGACAAATAAATTTTTTGTGCCGTTTTGTCATGCTCTGTTTTAAAGCCTGATTTTGAGCTTTATTCGATGTTTTACTCTGGTCACTTTAGAACAGATATCGTCTTAAAATGATTCATCCCTGATGAGATTACTTGTGTTTTATAGCTAATAGAAACCCACTTTTTAAATTATATAACCAAAAGAAAGCAATGTAGCTACTTGTGTGTAGGATATAAGAATGTATATGAACTTAGAAAATTTAATGGTGACAAAATATTATTAGAAATTTTAATTCATTTTTAAGATAACTAAGTCTCTCCTGTACTCTGCCATGTGTTATGCCATCCTTCTTATTTTGGATGGCAACTAGGTTACCTCTTTGACTTTATACGTATAAAGAGAAAAGTACAATGCAGGGGGAGTTTTTGACTTTTTTTTTTTTTGGCGCGGTAGTGTATCTTTTTATTATTTTAGCCTTTATATATTAAGTGTGACTCCTGCAGATAGCATATAATTGGATTTGGCTTTTATATATATTCTAACATTCTTTGCCTTTTAGTTGGAGTATTTGTCCATTAACATTTAATGTAGTTGTTGATGTGGTTTGATTCAGGTCTACCATTTAATAATTTATTTTCTGTTTGTCTCCACTCTGCTGGTTCCTCTTTTCCTGCCTTCATTTGGATTATTTGAATTTTTTTTTAGAATTTCATTTTAATTTTTTTTAGTTTTTTTTTGTAGCTTTTTGTGTTATTCTAGTGGTTGTTCTAGGTATTATAATATACATTCTTAACTTTTCAGGGTCAATATAGAGTTAATATTGTACTATTTTATATAAAATATAGAAACCTTGCAACGATTTAGTCATTTACCACTCATCTCCCCATACCCCCCCCCAATTCTGTTTATTTTTATCTTCTTTCCTTTTTTTCTTCGTAGTGTGCATTTTACCCATTGCTATTTATTTTTAAGAGAGGCTTACTTTTGTTTTCTATCCTCTCTTGTTCCAAGGCTTATGTTGTTAGGAGTGCTTACCAGGGTTGTGGCTATAAGGAGATAATTGTATTGTAAATGTATTAATTTACCATGTTTATATTGGCATAGGACACAAATGCAATATAGCTTTTCAGGATAAAAACAATAGTTATTAGGGAGAAATAACTATAAAGATATTTCTCAGGATGTTTTTTCTTAGGATGTGATAGTATGAATGTCTGGTGGAAGGCTATAACACTAATTTATCAAGGTGATATGTTTCAAGTGTGTGAATATGTTTTCTGAATTAAGAATATGAGACATTTTTAAATACATAGGTATGTATAATAGTCTTTTACAAGGAAGGCCAACATTGTGCCTCTCCTTAAAAACAAACAAAAAACCCTCAAGGTTACCATGCAAAACATACCACACATAATTTCTCCTTTTCATTCTCTTCTTTCCTTTTGTGTGTGTGTGTGTGTGTGTGTGTGTGTGTGTGTGTGTGTGTGTGTGTGTGTGTGGCTATGTTAGCTCTTGCTCAAGTTCAATATGAAATTAGAAATTGGTGGAAATCGAAGGTTAGGAATTTTTAAAAAACACATTTTTGTTACCTAGTTTTAGAAACATCCAGTTTTTAGGACTGAACTGGAGCTGGAAAGGAAAGGAATAGTAGTGATTTGTAGCTCTCAATTGTAGATAAGAATTTTGAGACTGAGCTATTTTAAGAGGGTTAAATTCCGAAACAATTTCCCTAGTGTGACTTGAAAGTATTCTAGGATTCAGGATTGAATGCAAGGGGATACCATTTTGAGAGCTTTTTAAGAAAAAGATATGAACTAAAAAGGCAGAAACAGTTATCTAAATTTAGTAAAGTTTCTTGAGACAGATTTTGTTCTTTTAAACTCTTTGGCTCATGCAAATGACAAACTAAGTTCTTGGAATGGATTAGACTGGTTTAGAGAGTGATTTCTCATGTAACTCATTAAGGGTGAGCCCGAGAAACTGAAAGAACATAAACTTGGAAGGACATAAGCTTTAGGTGGCAGTGGTAATGTATTTGGTGTCAGAGCATCTTTACTGCTTTGCACTGTAGGTGAAATAAACTTAGAAAGAAAATGGCAGGGTGGAGGGCGTGGAGTTTTGGGAAAGTATTCCTGCCGATGCCCTCACTGACCGTGAGAGCAGAACCACTGTGGGGATGAACGTTCTGAACAGAAATAAGGCGGAGGAGGAACATAAATACCAGCTAGATAATTTTGAACGTGCAACCCAGCATTCCGCCCTGACTGAAAATAACAGATGAGCCCCAAACCAAACTTCTGAAAACTAAAAGCAATAGGTACAGCTGTTTGGAAACATGCAGTGAGCATAACTTGGTGTTGGGAAAGTTTGGCTCTCCACGAACAGCCGTTGAGCTGACCTGGAAATGAAGGGGAGACTTACATTCACGTGTTAGGCCGTCTCTATTCTTAGAGCTCAACTAGAGGACAGAAGAAGCGGCTAAAACCATGCTCTTGATGTGGTGGGGTTAAAACCATGCTTGCCCCTTACGTTATCGTCATTATATGATAATAGACCATACATTTTTGTGTGTGGTAAAATAACAATGCTGACATGCTCACAAAATAATGTGAAGCATATGGGTCACAACTGTTTTTAAGTAAGAACTTCTCTAAAGATTTATTTAGGTTCCTTAATTACAGAGTGGTTTGGAAGACTGGCATGTGGTTTTGGTTTATAGCTATAAATGTTGGCCTTGGTGATGGGTACGTGCTGATGTTGCCAGAGAGAAGGAGAACAAGATTGGGATGGGGGTTTTTGTCCTTCAGGGTCCACCCTTTTGTCATTTTTTTGAAAAAGTGCAGTCGAGATCTGTGTTTATATGAAATAAGTATGATGACATTTTTACTGTGCTGGAGCTGGGTGTGCCAGTAGTCCAAGCCAGTTTTCCCAGTGCTTAAGTACTTTAGTTTGTAAATTTTCATGAAAATTTGAAATTAGGGCTCTCTAGAGTCCTGAAAGAATTAACTATCCCCTTTTGCCTTTAATCTTATATTCAAGTATACTTTCCATTAGATGAATCAAGCCCAGTTTTGGGGGCAGCAGTTAAATATTTTCTGTTTGGAAAGACAAGAAAAATATGTGTTCAGCTTAGTTGTTTTGAATTGAAATGAACCCGTGACAGAGTCACAGTGAGCTTCTGAACCCCCTTTTGTGTTTGTCTGTGTGTCTGTGTTTGGGTATGTTCACATATGCATGCACACATACATTATGTTAGAAGTAATTTTGCATTATTTTGGTGTAATAGATAAAGCTAAGTGTTAATTCTAGGAGCAGGAGAAAAGGCCTGTCTGTACTTAACCAACCCATGAAGCGACGGTGAATGTGTATGGTTGGAAAGTTCATTTGTATTTGTTTTCGTGGTCTCCTTGCAATGATGATTATGATAGTGGCATCTCTGAGTTACTGTCTGGAGGTGGAAGGGAGTGGGAAGGGGGAGGAAAGTCAATTAGAAATCCAAGCAGTGCTTTCCTTCCCTGCACGAAGGTTATAGAAGAAATGGATTTCCTGTTTACCATTCTTCATGGAGGTCACTCCAGGAGTGACTTTGTCAATACTTGGAGAGAATCCACTCATTCGTTCATTTATAATTTGGTATTGGTGATCTTATGTTTACAGCTCTGCGGGTGGCACAGGGATGAATTAGATAGGATGTGCCCAGAGGAGCTTACACTCTGCTAAGAGATATGAGCTGTGCATCCCTAATTATAATACAGAATATTTCAGTCATTTATTCTAGGCTTTATCACTCTCAACGTGCTTTTATACACTTTTGAATCCTCTAAACTCTGTTCACCATTTTGTACATGAAGAAGCCAAAGTTTAGCCAGGGCGAATGACTTGCTTGAGGTCACGTAGGTGGCAAGTTGTGGATTTGAGCCCAGGGAATTTCAGCCAGCATGCCTTTCTGCTCTGCATTCACTGTTTAGTTTTTGTTTTTTTGTTTTTTTTTAACTGTCCCTGGTGTTCAGGGGTACACAGAGGGAGACACTTGTTTTCACCTGGGCATCAAAGAGCTAGAGGAAGATGAAGCCTCTGAGTGATCTTGTGGGGTGAGCACAGCATTGGTTATGTAGGGAATGGCTGAAAGGGGTTTGAAGAAGAGGAATACTAGCTGGACAGAAAGAGAACAGTGTACACTGTTTATAATAAACAAGGTAAAACAACCTGTTACTCGGATACAACCTGTGCCAGATACTTAAATAATTTTTTCTTTCAATCTTTCCTTTTATACAAACATTCATTCAACAGATATACTTAGGGTATACTTATTATGTGCAGGGCACTGGATCCATTGACGTGAGGGTTATAAATCTCCAGGTGGCTCTCCTTTAGGGTCTCATTGTAGTCCAGGTGAAAGAGAAGATTGCAAATAATCATAGGAGAATAAATATTTCTGGGTTCAAATCATGACCGTGCAGAGAGAGAGATCACGGGCATCTGATGTCACCTCTCAGTTGGACCATTTCTCTTTGAGGGGGCTAACATTTTCTTGATAGAGCTCTTAGAGCTCTTTTAAGGATTAAATCCGATTATGAATATGAGAACACCTCGCTCAGCTCCTGGTAAATTGAAAGTGCTCAGTAAATTGTCAATATTAATGGCTCCACATACTTTCTGAAGGAAAGATGAAGTCCTTGATTGAAAGGCCCCCTGTGGTTTGGTCAGCCATATTTAAACTCTTCCTGTATCCCAGCATGTCACCATTCTCCTGGCTTCCAGATTGGTCTCTCGTGTGGATCTTTGTGGCTCTGTGATTTATCCAAATGCAGAGGCAGTGTAGCCCAGTGGTCAAGAGCAGGGGTTGGTTCTGGCTTTGCTGTGTCACACTTAGCAGCGTGACCTCACTTTTTGCTGCAATTTCATCATTTGTAAATGTGATTGATGAATAACAGTTTATTCTTAGTAGTTTTGTTGTGATATTTAAAATTATTTAATATGAAGGGCTTGGGGGCAGTGTTGGTACATGGTCAGTGTTGCTATTTTAGTTTAATTATTTTCTGATTACCATATCATTGTGCCACTGTGCTGCTTACAGCCCTGCAGGGTGGCTTCCTATGATCCTGTTCTCTTTGGAGTCTGCCTACTTTCTCATCACTCATCTTGCCTTTACTTATGTATGCCTTTCAGCAACATATAACTGCTCTTAACCCCTCACCCTGCCTCTAGGATATTTTGGCTTTTGTTTTCACAGAAAAGTCCTTTGTCTTGCTAATGAATTCTTTAAGACTAGTTTTTCTACCTTCTAAGATTCTTGAGGTCTGTCTAGTTCTGCAGTGTTTTACATACAGTCTTTATCAGCACTTATCTTGCTGGATTTCCATTTTCAGTTCCCTGCTCTTGACTGAGAGAGAACTCTTGAAGCAAGGGCTGAGTCTTAATTATCTTTACATTCCCGGCATGTTCTTGGCATAAGGTAGACTCTCAGTAAATACTTGCTGTAAGTGAATTAGAAGAGGAACTTTACCTATATTAAATACATTATTATAGTGTCAAAATTGTTTTTTTCAGTTAGCTAGAGAGCAAAACTCATCCTATTTGTAAATTTTGCATGAGGAGTGGACTGGCCTTACTTGATAGGAGACCCTTTGTCATCATGAGGTACAGTTAGAAGCTTGAGGGCCTGGGACTGGACAAGAACCATGGCAACCCATAGTACCATTTGCCTCTCTGGTGGACTTGACAGTTTCAGTCGTTGCTTTGTGAAGGCAGTAGTTATATTTAGCTTAGTAGCGGTAATATTGGCTATTTGGTATTTGATAGTGTTTCTCTGATGTTTGAAAAGACTTTTTCCTCATTATTTTGAAACTCCAGTGTATCGTCCTGAAAATCTCAACATCATCTAGCTTTGGACGTGTGACATAACATTTTTCTCCTTGGTTCTCTGAATTGCCTAGATTTTGATAAAATAAATCACAAATATATCTTGTGCATTAAATAAAGCATATCTAGAGTACAGTAAATCCAGTACCATTTTGATTCATTGAGAATGCATGGGAAAAGGTAACATGGGCCACAAAGAATGGATGGTTTGTTTATATAAGAATTTTAAGGAAATAAAATGTCATTTATCAACTTCCTATCTAAATCATATCAGTGGCTCTGTAAGGGGACTGTAGTTGTATCCCATAAATACATAATAGTGAGCTGCAGTCTAAAGATTCTTTTTCCATTACCCCTTGCAGCTTTGCTTTGTCAGATGAAGCATATAGATCCCTGCGAGATCAAGATAAAGACCAGTGTATTCTCATTACTGGCGAAAGCGGAGCAGGAAAAACAGGTAAGGGCACTGGATGACCTCACTTTTCTCCACTAGGAGGTAAATGCTGCACAGAATGACCATAGCAAAGAGAGCAGGTATGGCTCATTAGCATAAATCTGCTCAGGGACATCAGACTTCTTTGTGGGAAGCTACTGATGAGGGTCATGGAATGTTCTCTGGGAAGGACTTAGCTCCTCTCTCATGTGAAGAAGCAGGTATACTATCAAAGACTTCCAACCAATGTGGTGTCTATAGATTCTAGGCCTTTCTAGTTTCATCCTTGAGTGCTTTACTTTTACCTTTTCCCAGGGTCAGTGAGATTTTATCCCTTCCCTAAGGAATGCCAAATTATTTGGGCTTTGGGAGGCCAAAACCACATCTTCTCTCTGCAAGAGAGTGAGGAATGCTGACTTTATCTCTAGAGTTTTCCTCTGAAGCCTAAAGAATTGAGATTTTTGTATATTTTTTTAGACGGGCTGGCCACCTCCCTATAAAACAAACCTTCAAATGGAGGGATTATCTGCTTTTTTGTGCTTTTAATAAAAGCACTTTGTGTGATTGATGACCTTGAGTGAGAAAGTGATTTTACACATGGTACCCAGCTACCTGGAAAAGATTCAAAAAGAGCTGAGTCCAAATTGTACAGGTTTAAACTGCAATTGTCAGTGAGTTTCTTTGATGGAACTGATGAGTCCATGAAGGAGGAAAGAGGTGGTGTTTTCATAACGATTTCATCTGTTAAATTTTTTTTTTAAATTAAAGTATAGTTGACATGCAATAGTAAATTAATTTCAGATGTACAGCATAGTGATTCCACATTTACATACCTTATGGTGTGATTACCTTGATATATCTCGTAATCACATACAAAGTAATTATATTGTTGACTATATTCCTTGTGCTGTACATTACATCCCTGTGATTTACTTATAAAATATTTTTATTTTATAACTAAGACTGGATAATTGGTCATTTCTGCTTGCCAAAGTGGGATGTAAATGTTTCTACTTCGCTTGGTCATTTAGTTGTCCATGATTTAGAGTTTGCCATCACTTTTTAGGTCATTCATATGAATCTTTGGGTATAGGCTGTTCAGAACTCTCTTTTTTCCAATTTGATCAATGAAAATGGTAATAAGGCAAGTTAAAATCTTTGTCCTCTGACAGAAAACATTTGTATGGTAGTATATCTTATGCCACCTACTCTCACCCCAGTTCTTTTGTCTATATCTACAAGCCTATTCACTTGACATATCTTTCTTTTTTCTTTAAGCACAAGGGAAGAAAAGATGAAAAAATTCCTAAGCCTATTAGTTTTTTTAGCTTTTTACTCATTCTTCATCATGACTAAAGATATGCTCTTTGAGGGTCTGATTATATCAAGTTGTTCCTAAGTGAGTCATCAGAAGTGGGTTGTGGTCACTGATTTCATTAGGTTTGGCCAATTCCTCATCTCCTCTGGAACGTATGTTCCAAGAAGACAGCATATCCACTAATTAGCCCCGGGAGTGAGATTCCATCTCCTGGTGGGCTCATGCATCTTTACTGAAAAACTGAGTGGAGGTTGCTAGTACTGTTTCGGAGGGTGGACATTCATTCTTTTCAGAGAGAAAAAAAAAAACAAACATAAAACCACCTCATTTTTCTGGTAGAAATCCAGAGACATAGGGTTCATTTTTTTCTGTAGTTTTCTCTTAATATTTTTTTGTTTAATAAGTTGTCCTGTTGGTTTCAGTGACCCTTTCACCACTTAAAATTCTTCTCTCCCTATCATTTTCCTCGGATCTAGTTCTTCCTAGGACCCATTTGCCCGTCATAACCTGGAGAATGGATAGCTGCTGCTCAGGGCTGTCACCTTTGCCTCTGGTAGGGCCATCCTGTGTACAGCATACAAGGCTAGGTGCTGCTTCAGGCAGGAAGCCAGGGGAGGATGCCATAGCCACCCTAGAGCAGCACTTCTTCAACCTTCCACTGTGAGCACTAGGTGCCCTCTTCCCCATTCTGTTTCTGGCCAATACCAGACATGAAATAAAAGGAGACAGAAAATGCAGTCTCTAGTTTTTTGTTTTAGTTTCAACAGACAGAATAAACTACCAAATTGCTACAAGAACTTCTGAAACCCTACCCTAATGCATAGAATGCATGGTCTAACCAGCTTTGAGGAATGCTGGTCCGGTCCTCGGACCATATTTTGAGCAGCACTGCCTAGAGGTCATTTGAAATGTTTGTCTTATCTTTGGGCTACTGTGATTCCTAGATCTCACGGTGCTGTAGTTGTCCATTAACACTTAACCTCCTGGTGCTGGGAGGTGGACACTGCTCCTGTGAGCTACTGTTTTTAAATATCCATTCAACTATACTCTCTGGTAGCTGCTAAATTCTTCCTTTTCTTTCCTAGATTCCAATAGCATCTTCCTCTTCTCTGTCCCCAGAGACATTTAGAGTTTCACTCACTTATTCCCACATTTTTCTGTTCTTTGTTTTTGAAAGCAGTGGTACAAAAATTGCTTCAATTTTTTTTGTGTGGTTTTAATTGTATTATACGATAAATTTGAGTAACGCATAGAATTTATGTGTTGTTTGATGTCTTTGTGACATGGAGGTAACCTATGGTAGGATAAAATGATGGGAAATGATATAGAGATGGCAGCAGTATAGCGGGAAGAATTCGGAGAGGGAGTTTAATCTTGTTTCTGTGGGGAAGAGGGAGACCAGACCATTTTTGAAACGTCACATTATCTTATCCACTAAAATTGCTTCTGATTACATATAGTTATTAAAAAATTTGTGTTGGTAAAAATGCAAGAAGAAAACTAACATTAATCAAGGGCCCAGAATGTGCTTTCTACTTTACATATAATATCTCTTTTTAATAAGAGTCTTGACTTAATAGCTTATACAGAATCACCACGTGGTATCAGAGGGCTTACTTTATAAGAATTAATTTAGCTAGTTTGTAAGCCTTTCTTGGCATTTGACATTCTTAAACTGCAGTGTCATGTAACCTGGGCACTCAGAAAGAGGTGTGAACTCTGAGTTTTTTGGTGGCCCTATTTAATTCATTATTACTGTGCTAAATAAAAAAATTCATCATGCTTCAGAGTAGTGCCTAAGTATTTCTAGACAGTGAACTCACAGTTGACTGCCACGAATGCAATTAGTTTTTGGAGAACCATGCAAGCACTGATGGGGCTGGGAGGATGGCACATGAGGGAACCATCATAACTACATTTTTCCAAGGACATCAGAATAAATCTGTGGGCCTGAGAAGATGATCCTGACATAAGAAAACATTATAAATGACTTGGTTTCTAATTTTACAGTTACGTCAGTTTCTAGGAACTCTTCAGCCATCTGCTCAAAATGTTATGAGGTCTGCCTTGCTCATTAAGACCTTTAGTTCTGTACCCCAAATGACCTTGTCCTACTTTATATCTGTGATAGTTCTCTGACTCTGTCAGTGACAGAGATGTTACTGACTTACTGCAGCCTTAACATCGATGAGTGTTTCAGAATGCTGAATATATCCACGTGGAAGCAGAATAGCTAGGCAAACTCAAGGCCAAGATGTAGTGGGCTTTTGTTTCTTCCTCATGTGAGACACTCCTCTCTTGACCCACATGTTTTATGTGAATTTTCAGAGATTTCATAGCCAACTTTCAGAAGCAGAGCCACTTATATATAGTTGTATTTCAATAAAAATGTTGCCAGTCATGACTCCTCTTGGAGTAAAGGCTGCATTTCTCACTGCAAGACCCATGCTTTTTGTGCCATGAGTAGAATAGCTTGCAACTGCCTGTTGGATCAGTTTGGATCTGATGTAGCTGGTTTATTCTGCAGCACTGCAAACTCAGGACTGCGAAAAAAGGCATTCTTCTGTGTTGCAGAGTCCTGGTCTCATGGTACACAATCATGACTTTGTTGATTTAGGCAGTCTTTTCCTTAGCTCACTGGACGACCAGACCTAGGTAAGCTCAGTCCCTAGGAACACTTGGGCATTCTTAACCAAGGAGACAGAGAGGTATAGAAGTGCATAAATATATCTGTGTGTGTGTGTGTAAAATGTGTGGTCGCTCTATATGCTGCATGACATATATATCTTTTATAATCTACATGTGACATATGTTACATGTATCTGTGAATGCTTACATAAATACCTGTTAACTCCTTGATAAATTTATTAGAGGCTCTGGAAAAAAAAAAAAACAAAACTCAGAATAAGCTTGCTTATATTCAGAGCTGTTTTTTGACAGTGATTGAATCCATGTGGAGCCAGTTAACATACACAGGTTTTGATATCGTAGCTGTGAGAGTCCCATCCTTTTGTCCTCACAGTTGCAAAACACTTTTCATGTTTGTTTTCCCTTTCTTTTGTAAAAAACATTATGTAATTATGTGATTATATAATACATGCATAATAACATGTCATTCACAGCCTAGTACAAGGTACCAGAGAATACAGAGTTAAATTAGTTACCAGTCTTAACTTAATTGGAATTTAAAATCCCCAGAATCATAAACTGTCATCTATAGTTCTCTGTTCTCTGTAGAAATGAATTCTGACCTAGTAGTATTTTGTGACAGGCTATTTGTCAGTTAATGCAGAATATCTGTTAAACTCTAGAGGTTCTACCATTTTCCCGTGAGGAGATTTTTGCCTTCGACAGCTTGATATTTGGTCTGACTGTTGGTGAATTTTAGGATTCAAGTTACATTCAAACATATGTACAGAAGTGTACATTTGTAAAGTATCTATGAGTTAGAGAAAATTATGGTCTAAGAATTGATTCTAAGTAATGCTATTACATTTTGCCTATTTTCTTTTTATGATACATTTTCATGACTTGTAACTTGAAGTTTGTACTTCTTAATTCCCTTCCCCTTTTGCCAATTTTAAATGCCAGTTATCATGTCTAAAATGGCAGTGCTTTTCAGAATTTTGAATACATGTAAAGAATATGCCTCTTTGTCTCACACAGAATAGTTTTATATTTTTACAGTATGTGAAGAACATTGTCATTGAATCTGTGATTACTGGATTAATATATTCACAATCTATTCAAAAATATTGTTTTGGAAAATGCTTCTAATTTTATGCTGTTATTGCTAAGGTCATGATTAGTTAGTGCCTATAATAGTCAATATAATTAAGAAACTAGATTTGGAAATATAAAGGGTGATTTTCATTAGAAATGTAATATATCTCATTCACAGATACTATTACATAAAATTTTGATTTGGATAAACATCTAAACATTTGAATAAAGGTTAACTTTTACTTGAACTTTAGTACAGAAGAACCAAAAGGAAATAAAGCAGAAAGCTTTATGAGATAATGTTATTTCCTGTTTCCAATATGGTGAGGCATCATGAAAACAGTCCCCTAAACTTTGTTGGGACGTGCATCTCATCCTTACTACTTTACTTATTTCTCTAAAGTGATGAATATTTCATAAACGACTTAAGTTAAAGATCAAGTATTATGTCAAGAGTTGTCTCTTTTAGACAATGAGACTTTGGAGAAGATTGCTTTTAATCCTGGCTTTCAAAAATAAAATATTAAAATAAGCACAATATTAGAATTCCTGAAGATAGTTAGGAATCTGAACACAGAAACTTTTTTTAACAATGTAGAAATAAGTATGAACTATATTAAAAAATTGTATCTGAATTTGAATTACTTAAATAGATTTTAAAGTTAATAAACTATTCCTAATTTCAATTTGTTAACCCATCTTTATATCTCAGTAGATATTGTGGGTTTGTATACAATTTAACAGCCAGATGATGTAAGTCAAATCCAAATTCCAAACGATCTGCTCCTAGTGCCATTTTTAAACAGAATCGACCCTGAGAGAACTTGATTCCATTTCATACTGGCCATTAAATAGTCAGTGAGAAGCCAAATTAATTCTAGTGGCCACCAGAGAATTCTGATTCTTGGTTGATTCCCCCACCTCCCCCACAAAGCATTTTGTCCCTGGAGTTCATCTTGGATCAGAAAAAAATTTCCAGAGAACTTGGTGTGGTCATATATCTGAACTTTGAGGCTTGAGGCAGCAGTGAGTTCTATGATCATTGGAACAAACAAGCCTGGCCTGGACTTATAATACTTTCTGTCAATTTACCTAAAATAAAACTGACCCTTTGGGGCGGGGGCCGGGGAGAAGTGTGTGTGTGTATTTGCCAATATTTGGGACAGTTACTTTGCCTATAAATGCTTTCAGTCTTCTAACGGTATAACAGGTGGACGTATAGGCCAGAAATTTATGTCAAGAAAGAAGAACATGTACAATATATGTGAGGCTGTAGGTGGGAATGGGGAGCAAAGAGTTTTGCTGAGAAAGCAGAAAGCCTGGAGATGAGTTGCTTCAGAGCCGAAACTGCAGACTGCAATGTGAGGGTGATTCAGGAGAGCTGGCCCAGAGTTGGAGATCAGATATCACGGGATGTCAGGAATTGGCTGGGAGGGCAGTCTCACTTGACCTCGAAAGGCAGAAAGTCTGGAAAGAAAATATCCTGAAGTGACCAGAAGAAGAGTTCCAGTTTGGACTTGTGGGTAGAGGGAAATGTGGCACTAAGAAGTCAAATAAAGCGTAATATATAAACTTTTGTTCATAACCGAGGCCAGGTCAGCCTGAACAGAGCAACTGTAGTATGTACATACAATTCATCAGCTTTTAGGTCAATCCTGAGAACAATGGAAAAAGTTGTTCAGGAACTTTACACAATGGAGGTGTTAAGGGAGAATGCCCTTTGGAGGAATGGTATTGCAAAGATGAAAAGATTGACGTTTCTCAGGTACAGTCTTTAAAAGGAAACAGCA
The DNA here is from genome assembly GCA_030015415.1 of Cynopterus sphinx. Classification (NCBI taxonomy): domain Eukaryota; kingdom Metazoa; phylum Chordata; class Mammalia; order Chiroptera; family Pteropodidae; genus Cynopterus; species Cynopterus sphinx. The sequence continues at coordinate 174,682,767 of CM057379.1, forward strand.
GAAACTAGGTATCACAGATCAGCAGAGAATCTGTTTGTACTCTTGCATTTCACAGAAAGCAAATTGGAGGAAGACCTAACTCCAGCCATTGGACGTACAGTTCTCAGGGCTCACCACAGTTCTCAGGGCTCTGTGAGATCTCTTACTTCCCCTATACTACATTTGCTAGTCCTCCAGAAGTTGTCATCCTAGGCCTGGAGCACTTTATGTGACCTGCATAGATTCTTGGTGCTCAGTGGCTCCTGTTAGTCACTTTTGGGTTGCTCCAAGGCCCTAAAGGAAGTGTTGGGCAATGCTCCCAAGGTCCCATTCCAATTGTTCATTTTTTAATTTCTTCAGCAATGGAGAATAGGTTGGCAGCCACCTGCTTCCAGGTCTGTGTAAGAGAAACGGCAGTGTTGAAATTTACCATCTTGGACTCAAAGGCAAAAGGATTCCCTCTCACACCTGGGGAAAGCTGTCTTGCTCCCAGACAGTGCCACCAGAGCAAAGACTTGAGAGAAAGCAAGATTTGGGGAGATTGCTTTTCTTACCTTGACTTCCCAAATGAGGAGTATTTCCCAGATCTTGATTATGGAACATTAGAACCTGTACAGCTCAGTGAGGAACAGATTCCATGGCAAATATAAGTTTGCGAAATGCAGCATTCTAGATTTTTTCCAGAGTTCCATAATGCACATGATCCTCCAAGAAGCACTTTAAAAAGGAAGGCTGTTTCACTTCATCTATCTCCCTGTGGCCCCCAAATTCATTTGAACTTAGACCTCATTTTTCCTGAGTACCTATTAGCATTCCTTGGAACTCAGTATTAAAAGGATCAGCGTTGAGGAAGCAAAGCCTGAGAGGTGACATGGACTGAGAGACCCAGATGGATAGAATGACCCAAAACAGATTTCGTCCACCTTTGAGCTAAGAGTTCTTTGTGTGCCTCAGGTGTCCTGCTTCTTTTAGCAGTTTACCTTTCAGGGTTACTAGTGACGGCTGTGTAAACAATAGTGCCCTGAAAAGGCTATATTTCTTGCTATCAAAATCCTTAGATTAGCTGCTTAGTTTTTTTAATCAAGTTGAAGAGTAACTTAGTCTAATTGTGAGCAAACCGGTTTGATTTAGAAAATATTTTTGAGAACTGTTTTTTGTTTGTTTGTTTGTTTGTTTTAATTTAAAAATATATTTGGTAAAGATACCCAGGTTACGAAGTTATTTTTGGCTTGAATCATGTGTGTAATATAGTAATCGTACATAAATGATTGGTTTAAGAAGATAGTTCTCCTGAGATTTGGTTGGCTATGTTACTCAGAAAATTTTTTAGCAGCCGGGTGATAACCTTTAAGTACAATTCCTATTATATCTGAATTAAGGACATGTCATTGAATGGAAAAGACAGATATTTAAAAAGATTTCTAAAGCAGTATTTACTCCCAGATAAGGAGTCGTTTGAAAACACTGTTAGTGGGTACCCTTACCCCAATTTCCTCCAAAAATTTTTAAAAATGTTTCTGTTTCATTTATTAATATGCTTGTTTTCATCCACAGAGGCCAGCAAGCTTGTTATGTCCTATGTAGCAGCTGTTTGTGGAAAAGGAGCAGAAGTTAATCAAGTCAAAGAACAGCTTTTACAGTCCAACCCAGTCCTGGAAGGTAGGATTTTCTGTGTACATCAGGTTGGTGTGACTTGAACAGTAGACCCAGTTTTCAGGGCACCTCAGATACTTGATGTGCTGGGAGGTGGGCTGGGAGGGAAGTGGAAGGAAGAGATTCAGGCCCAGACCTGCTGAGCAAATGAGCTACATTGTAAGAACTATTGGCTTTCGTGCTTAAAGGAAGCAACAGTTTATTCCATGTAAAAGGAGCTTTTCCACTTAGATTGTTTCTTTTCCCTTTCAGTTTTTATTTGAATCACTTAAATTTTACTTAAAAATGATCAATCGATATTTGCATTTGACTTGGTAGCTAGGAAAAACTTGGTGGAAAAGAACAACTTGAGCGTAGTTATACACGTGGCTGCTTATTTCTGTTGTCAGGGAAACCAAGGTTATGCCAGGGAAGCATTTAAGGGCCAGTGTTTTCAGAGCTATAAAGAGCCAAAACCTGATTGTAGAGCTCAAATTCTGTTTGTGGTCATTTGTATTAGTCAGCTCTGGCTGCCATGACAAAATACCGTAGACTGGGTGGCATAAACAACAGAAATTTATTTCCCAACACTGTGGAGGCTCAGAAGTCTAAGATCAACATGCTGGCAAGGTGGGTTTCCTTTTGGGGAATCTTGGCTTATAGGTGGCAGCTGTCTCGCTGCCATTTGATCACATGACCTCTTCTTTGAACAGGGTGGTGGTGGGAACCTGGCTTCCTCATGACCTCATCTAATCCTAATTCCCTTCCAAAGGCCCTGTCTTCAAATATCACACTGGGGTTAGAGTCTCAACATGTGAATAGGGGAGGGGCACCAACATTCATTCCATTATCCCATCAGAAAACAAAGCCAGAGGCGAGTCCCCTTAGTGCCACAGAGGTTGGCTTGAACCATTGGTAAAAACCATCATTTACTTATGTTGTAAGCATGTTTTAATTGTCATTTAACACAGTTGTTGGGGTAGAATAGAGTTTCTTAACCTCAGCGCTATTGGCATTTTGGACTGGATAAGCCTTTGCTGTGGAGGGTGTGCACTGTAGGATATTTGGCAGCATCCTTGCCCTCTACCCACAAGGTGCCAGTAGTCCCCCTCTCCATAGTTATTGCCATAGAAAATGTCTCTGGACATTGCTAAACGTGCCCTATAGGGTCAAAACCACTCCTGATTAGACTCTCTGGTCTAGAAGGGTAGTTCAGTTCATTCAACCCTTTGTTCAGTCATGGAAGGTCAAAATCTAGCAGAACTGTTTTGGTCTAGGGAGGATGCCATCAGTGTGGAGGGACAGAACCCTGTCTGTTGTTTTTGTCCAGCAGTCCCCACTTTTTTTGGCACTAGGACTGGTGCTCTTATGAGAATCCAATGCCTGATGCTCTGAGGCAGAGCTGAGGTGGGGATGCTAGTGCTGTGGAGCAGCTGCAAATACAGATGAAGCTTTGCTGGCTGGCTGGTCCACTCTCACCTCCTGCTTTGCGTCCCAGTTCCTAACAAGTCACTGACCAGTACTGGTCAATGTCTTAAAGGTTGGGGATCCCTGGCCTGGCCTGGCCCCTTCCTTCCACTTTATTACAAGGAGATATCATGCATCTTTATCTCCCAGACAGTGAAGTAAGAGCCATGAAAATACTTTAACTTTGTGAAAAGGCTGAAACATCTATTATATTTTTATGGATCTTTCTTTCCCTTCAGTACCTTAATGCATAAGGAGCTATTATAGAATGTGCTCTATCTTCATTTCATTGTTCTAGTATTTGACTTTTTGTTTACTATCTTTTGCTTTTAAGTTAGGATACTGTCCATGTGTTATGTTTCTGAGTATATTTATTTTAAGAACACCGTGATCTAAAGGAGAAGCACTGTGGAATGCTATAGCTTGCTTCTGTGATTAGAATCTGGCCCTTTATTCCATGGTTTTTGAAGCAAGACTCCAGTGCAGGAAATGGGAGAAATGTCTGCTGTGGGCATGCATTATCTTTTATGGGAATGCTTTACTTTTTAACTGGAGCTGCTACTGTAAATGAGCATGTAGAACAATGTACTTAAAAAAAACAATTGAGGAATGTGTCTCAAGTGTTCTATAATGGACCTCTTGTTTTTGGTTCTGTGGCTCACAATAAAAGACGTTAGTGTTTAGAGCTATGTTTAGTAATGTGCAACTCAGATTTGTTTGATGAAAAGATTGTTTATGGCTTGCAAATGGAGCCTTGAGTAAAAATTTTTTGAAGCAATTCTTTCACTTGCCCTTGACCTTCAAGCCACAATAAACTGTCTTTAATGTACCAGTCAGTATCTCCAGCTGGACTCTGGGGCTGTGCAAGTTAGTTAACTTGGCACCCCTACGTGATCTCACCCACCAGGAAGGAGTAGCCTGTGAAAACACGAAAAATGTCATGATCTTCATGATTGCTAGGTCAACACTGCCATTCTCAAGATTGTATTTATTAAAGCTTTTTAGCTAGTAATGGACATGGGATAGTAATGTAAACCTCTTCGACAAACATCACTGTTTGAGTATTTTTTGTGTGCAGGTTTTCTCACTCAATGTAGCACCTCAGTTTATTTTCAATTAAAAGGATTTGATGTCAGACCTACCAAACCATACCCATTCCAAGGGGACTGTCTGATACAAAGAACTTGCTTTGTGTTGACTTTGTAGATTTTGTCTTAACTGAGCAAGAGCCATCTATTTTTTAGAAGTCAAAAACATAACAAAGCCAGCTAATGTGAAATACAGCGCATCAGGTTTGCCTCCTGGCTATCCAAGGTGATCTTTGAGTTTCACACACACTTCTCTGCCTGATCTGGTGATGGCTTTCAAAACTTGGACCAGCTTTTAGTTCTTAGTTGCCATTTGAACTCTTGTTACTCTAATCTTACTCTCTCCATTTAATTTAATGAAGTTATGGGGTTTTCTAGGGATTGGACTCCTGACCTAATAAGCTGAAGATCCGATTCTGTTCACTACATCATTGTGTCTCTTTAGTCTTTACTAGCTGCCGTTAGGTCCGGAGATCCCAGTAGCAGCCTTGGAGTGGTGGTAGGGGGTGGGGCATTGGTAGCATAATGCAGAATTTCATGCCCATCCCTAGACCCACTGAAAAAACATCTGCACTTGAGCCAGATCCCCAGGTGATGGGGTCTGCACGGTAAAGTTTGAGGAGTCTCCTGCTGAGCTTCAAAGCATCAAACAGGGATCCTCTCTGCTTATATGACTAATATTTATTTAACTTAATCCTCTGCTATAATGGCCTGGACTAAATGGCCCTGCCTTGTGCATAAGCTGGGTGAAACAGTCCTTTTACCTTATGACACTGAACTGCCTGCATGAAAAAGGAGCGCTCTGTGCCTGGGCAGCATGAACCCATGGCTCTTATGTGCCCTCATTTAAAAGGAAGTTTTGCCAGAGGGTGGGGGAAGGAGGGAGGTAGGCAGGGTAAAAGGGGTCAAATATGTGGTGACAGAAAGAAAACTAATTATGGGAGGCGAACACACAATGTAAATCTATATGACTTACTGTGGAAATGTACAGCTGAAACTTAGTGGATTTCGTTATCCAGTGTCACCATAAAAAAATAAATTAATAATAATAATGAAAAGGCAAAAAGGTAAAATAAAATAAAAGGAAGTCCTGTGGGAGATCCTGGCTCTGAGGCAGCAGAGATTGGAACACTTGGATTTTGCAGTATGGGTCAGTTTGGTTTTCATTATATTCTGGAAAGTTTCACTTTGGTCTGACTGACATAAACTGTGTAGCGTTTTGCTTATTGGAAGCAAAGTTTCTCAGGACTTATTCTATCTGGAAATCTTACTAAATTTCACAACTCTTCGTCATTTTAAGTAGGAGTTATCTCTGAAATAACCTTATTCACTGGTGATAATGGTTGGAGAGCATAGAAGCCTGGCCTGCTTGCATCTCAATTGACTACTGTCCAAACAGTTAAAAGGTCTTGAATTAGAAGAGATTAAGTTACAGTAATACTTAAAAATATTTCATGAATTATAGGAATGACTCTTTCTATGAACTTATAATAAGACATGGCGGCTTTAGTATGCTTCTGTTAAGTATGTGTCTGTGGAAATTCTGGACAGAAATGTCATTGCTACAAGTATGTATTATCTAAAATTTATAGATGTCAAATATTACATTTGTTTTATCTCTACTCAAAACTATTTTTCTGTCAATTTTAACTATGCAACTGTTTCTTAATAGCTTTTGGAAATGCCAAGACTGTAAGGAATGACAACTCCTCTAGATTTGTAAGTATTTGTATAAGCCTAAGTGTTAACACTAATATTTAGCTCATGTATGTTTAAATAACTGGTAGATGTTTACTATTTCTTCTACACAAATTTTAAAAATTAGAATACCATTGCTGTTGAGATGCTAAAAGTTTTATAAGGACTATTTTTTGCTTTCTGGAATTTTCCTTTTTAATTCCTCTTGGAGTGACAAGCTAATTTTTTCATGAGTAATTTCAATGAGGCTCTTTAGAATAACTTTACTTATCTGAGTTTTGGTATGTAGAAATCATAAGTCAGAGTCAGAAATTAAGTAGAAGGAAGGATAAGCTGGGTGTCAAGTTTGTATACTCTACAGCTTTTGTCCTTTATGCAGTAGGATCAGAATGGATGGAGGCATATTCTAAAACTTCAGAAAGTAAAATCATTCAGTTTGGCAGTGACAACTAATGGGGTCAGAGACAGGGACCGAGTAGCAAAAACTGAAGGTAGTTGTTTGGAATTTGGTTGAGATGGATAATGCCAATTCTACTAACAGAAACCTTTCCAGCATCATCTCCCATCGCTCTCCAGCATGTACTCTGCACATCTGCCCACGTGGATCTCTAGCTCTGCCTTGCTCTGTTGTGCCTCTGTTCTTTACAGAGACACAGTCACTGCCTGGAGGCAGCTGAAGAAAATATGTTGAGTGTGATGATGACATTTCAAAATCAGACCCTCTTTTTCTATAGTTTAACTAATTTTATAAATTCTGTAATAAAAGATTATTTACTTTATAAGCTCTCTTCTTATATGCCTTATTTGGGACTGTTTTCTGTGATCTTTCATGCCTCTCGTCTCCAGACCCTTCCTGCCCTTTCTCTTCCCTTCCTCCTTACCCCCTTTTGGTTTTTTTCTTATCGGAGTCATCCATTGCTTAAGGCAAGAAAATGACCTTCCATGGAAATAGTTTTGATAGCTTAGAAAGTAGGAGGTTCTTAATTCAGAAGCTGTGAAATTTTTCCATTGAATTAGCCCCTTCAGTAGTTATAACTGATTTGAGCCATGCCTTTCCTTGTTGAGGTAACACGGCTAATCTCATTACATAAATAGAATTAGAAGCAAAGTGTAGGCAGATAGAAGTAATGCCAGTAGCTCAAGCTTCTTTATGGAGATTTTATTTTCGCTGTTTGCAAATTACACACACTTTACAAAAAATGTTTGCAAATAGATTTAGTCTACAGACCATAAAAGGAGAGAAAACCATATTGCTTTTAAAGGGTCATTACTACTTTGTGACTTTGAAATCTAGTGAAAGGCTTGGAAGGTGCTATGACTTAACTAAGAAACTTCAGAGAAATCCTATTATAACAGGATTGGGATATGAGATTAATGCTGGATTATAGGCTAAGTCATTTCATGCCACATTTTAGTTATTTTTCTGCTTTGTGGTCTGTCACTTGACCAGTAACATACTCAAACACATGTTATAATCTTATAGTAGGACTGTATTGTGTTGAAAGTTACTACTGTATATAATAGTGTTTTGACTCCAGAGAAACTGATGTCCTTTGACAGTGTTTGTAGTTAACCAGAATTAATGTCTTGATTTCTTCATTGAGAAATCTGGTCAGTCCTGCAGTGGTTTAGTTAGGCACGCTTGTTGTGGTTGATATTTTAGACCAGTGCTCCCGTGAAAGTGACTCGCAATGTCCCCCACACCTCTATCACCTCTAGTTTAACATATTGAGCTTTTATTAAGAAAGGGACTCACTGTTTTTGGGGAAAAAAAGGCTTGGATATCACTGTTCTCAGCCAAGGATTTCAGGGGAGAGAAGAAGAGTAATTTGTTGAGTATCTGCTATGTACAGAGAACCTAGTTAGCCACTGGTGAGTATAGGAGAGAACTTAGAGGGTCAGGAAAATTTTATTACCAAACCTCTCATTCAGTAGGAATGAAAAACCCGTTTTCTTTAAAAACTCTCTTTTTTTAAACATAGGTCTTCTTGCATCTCCTCTTGCAGCCTATTATCCTTTTCCTACCAGCAGCCGGAGTGATCTTTACAAACTTAAGTCTCATCACTGCCCTACTGAAAGCCTTGGGTGGTTCCCCCTTGAACCTGAAATACAGTACAGGCTCCGTGGGGAGGTCCTGCATAGGCTGGGGGGCCTGCTTGGTGCTTATCTGCCCTTACTCAGTCTTTGCCACACAGGCCTTCGTTACTGTCAGGCCTACCAAGCACCATCTGCCTTAGTCTTTGCAGTTGCCTGCGCTCTGTCCTCAAATCTTTGTGGGGCCTGCGTCTTGTACTGTTTAGATATCACCTCAAATGTCCTTTCCATGATGCCTTTTCTAGACTCTGTGACTTCATCCTGTTTTTATTTTTTTCTGGCATTCATTAGTCTCTGGAATTACTATGTTCACTTCCCCTGTTTACATGACCCTTGACCTTAGAGAGAGGAATCCATGGGAGCAAGGCCCTCGGCCTTCTTGTTCGCTGTGGGGCTTCAGTTCCTAGAACGTGCCTGGCACCATAGTAGGCACTCAGGAAACATTTATTGATGTTACCTTTAAGAAGCTTGTAGACTAGTCAGAAAAAACGAACGTGTTTTCTAAAACTAAGTACAGCACAACTCATATAAAATAGTAAGTTCCTCATGAGAGATGCAGATTAAGTTTTGTGAAGTTCAGAATAGAGAAGCTGGGGGAGTGTTGGCAGCAGACAGTCCTGAATGGCCTGTAAGAGTGGAGAACAGGCAGAGCTGGCAGTACAGCATGAGAAGCCAAGGAGAGAACCAGTGTGGACCTGCGCTTGTCAGTTAGTGACTAGACCAGTGGGTCTGGTGTGGAAGGGAGCCACGAGCCAGAGGGCTGAAAAGGTGGGTTAAGGACTCCACTGGAGTATTTGATTCAGGGTCTTGGACTTTATTTTGTAGGCAGTGGGAAGCCACTGGTTATTTCTGAGTAGGCAGTGACACGATCAGAACCAGGCGTTTGGCAGTCATCAGGATGTGGCTAAATGGGATGGGTGCCATACCAGTATCAACAGAATTCTCAGTGCTGTCCAATAGTTTATCCCTACTCAGTTTCCTTTTTCGTTTTCCACAGTGTTTATTCTACTCTCTTCAAACATCCTATCCTTTACTCTTAGCTGATGATATTATGCCTACTTCACAGAAATATCATCATCATCATCACTATCTTCCTCCTTATCTAAACCTTCAGCCTTTTTTGTGCCCCACCTAACCCTATATCTGTATGTAGACCTTCCTGTCACACTGGGAAATGTTCCACTCTGGTCTCATACTGATCCTAGTCCCTCTACCTGTGCTCTATCCTATGGCCTCTCATGCCCAGGGACCACATTCCATCAAAATTGTCCCCTCTCATATGATCAACCTCTCACTCAGAGAAGTTATCCTTTCTCTCCTCATTTGTAGCTGCTTTGCCTGCTTTTCCCCTACCATCATGGAACATCACTATATACTCGGTTGCCTGAGCCGGATTCCTGGACTTTTTAATCCTTGTCCCCCTTCTCTCTTTCTTACCTTGTACATCCACCCAGGATCTGTCATTGTGACTCTGGGTAGCTCTCAACTGTTTACCTTTTCCTTTTGCTACTCCTGCTTAAAGCTACCAACATTTCTTCTCATTACTGCCACCTCCTCTCAGCTACATTTGGTTTTGTTCTTTTCCAGTCTGTTGCACACTAGCTAGAGTGATCTTGTAAAGAGGCAAGTCTGATCTTGGCATCCTTGTTTAGGAACCTTTAATCACTTGACTTAGCTGTCAGGAGAATGTCTTGATGTCATGATGTGCTCCAACTTCCCTCACCATCTTCACAGATGCCAGTTCTTATGCCTGCTCCTTCCTTCTCTCCCACCTCCTTGGCTGCCTGACTTCTGATACTTTGCATTTAAGCTAGGACAGGCTTCCTGCTCTCCCTTTGTCCTTTTTCTTTGTGCGTAGTACCATGGCCTCTGTAGGAAGTATCCCCATACGCAGTAATGCCCTGTTTACTGTCTTAATTCTCCCCAAGATTGTAAATTTTTGAGGGTACGAATTGTGCCTTGCTTTCCCTTGTGAAGGCTTCAGTATCTAGGAAGTAGTTGATAGACCTTTGCTTAAAAACAAGTGAAGACTTTAAAATGGCAGATGACCCATGATAATGAAGAGAAGGTGAGAGAGCATACATGAGCTAATAAAAGATAAGTCGCATCATTGACTGAGTGCCTTGTCATCATGTTTTTTCTTCCTTACCATTATTTTGAAAATAGAAAAGAGTTAAAGTAATTCTTTGGGAGAATTATTTATAAACCAACTATCTGACTATTGTTAAGGTAGAACATGAAACGAAACCAAAGACTACTTATTAGATCAACACACCCATTTCCAAACAAAAAGCAGCTGTCGGGGCTATTCTATTATACTTGTTACTCTTTAACTAGACAATTATAGACCAATTCTTTAAAAATCACAGTATGAAAGCCCTGTGTGTTTTCTCTGTGTTTAATACACGATCTATAAAGTGTAATGTGAACCTGGTTATATAGTGCTGTGTAATCTAGATCAAAAGGCTAAGAGAGTAATACTGTTCAGCGTTTGATTCTGAGCTGGCCAAACCACATAATTATGTATTTGATTTGAGTAGATATAAAAACAGTACTTTTAAGTGTTATATCGTCCAGTATGTTTAGAGTTTCTAGCCATGGCTTAAAATATATTTTGCCTGTAAAAATGAAATAATTTACCTTTTCAACTAGTGCATATACAAGGAATACTTATTTTTGTTAGTTTTATTCTTGACTTGAACATACACACTTTTCAGAATTTGAAACACAGATCTGAAATGGAAAAGTTACGTGACGGCTGAGAAGATCTATTCTTGAATTAGCAGTGGGACATGTTAGTTTTGAACTAGTGTGGTATTTAATGTAAATTATTCATGAAGGCATATTGTTTTGCATCATAGTTACATAAACTGTATCTTTCTTAATTACATTGAAACAAATGTATGAAGAGCTTAGTATGCTATTCTTTAAGAAGATATGCTGACTGAATATTTTGAGGTGAACCCGAAAACTCACAAAGTATTTCTTCGGCAGGGCAAATATATGGATATTGAATTTGATTTTAAAGGCGATCCACTGGGAGGAGTGATTAGTAACTGTGAGTATTTTACTTGAATCCTTTTAAAGAAGTTCAGAGTAGTAAAGCATGCATTTATAATAGAATATTTTAGATACTCTGGTCTTCAAGAGATGACTGTAGGAATACATTTTCTTGTACTACTTAGACTTTGAACCTATATGTTTCAGGTTGTCTTATATAATTTAATATTTTTTAAGGAGTACTTAATCTTTACTTTTGAAAAACTTTTTAGGAGTCTGCTAAAGAAATATGTATTAGTCCAACTATATTTTATATTCTACAAATCTTCAAGCCAATCTGGTAATAAAAAGATTCTGCAATGGTTATTTTCTTTAACAAAATTATTTTATGATTAAAAACAAAATGATAAATAGTTGATTTTAATTTAATTGGGGGGTATAATCCACCATAATGAGTGGACCTATACTTCAGTTTTTATTGTAAGACATTTTTTTATCTTCAGGTTTATCTAAATCGTTGAAATGTGATAGACCCATTAGGTAGAATTACAGGTTTGTTAGACTCCTTTAGTCATGATTCGTGATTGTAGAAGTGAAATGTTCTCTGTCAAAGGTAAAAAAAACAAACTGTCAGGCGAGGTTTGCTTAAAAGCCACACATCTAGAGTTTTCTAAAGTGGACGTAATGGTTAGTAACTGTTATAAATATGGCCTTGACATCAGTATTTTGTAGCTGTAGAGTATGTGGCACTGACCTGATGTCTCTGCTCATGTTGATTTTGCAGTTGATTAGTTTGAAAAATTTAAGATGATGACTCAGGGTTTATGTATCTCTCATTAAAGCCATGGTCTGGTTATCTTTTTGAGTCCTTTTGGTTTTTTTGTTTGTTTGTTTGTTTGTTTTTTTGAGCGTCACATTGTTTAACCTCCCACTATGTTGGCTTGGCCCCCTTACCACTCTATGGTGTGCTATTGGGATTGTTAGAATGAAAATAATTGAAATGTAGACTCGGAAAAAAATGAGAAACTGACTCAGGTATCCAAAGTCATGCTCATTATATTTGTTATTGCAGTGACATTTCTTCTTCAAATGAATTTTTATACTGAACCCCACGTATGAAACAGATGAAACAAATCTTGGTTTAATAAGAAATGGATAGCCAGAACCCCAGGACTCCCAGGTAGTCCCTGAGATCTTCCAGACAAACTCTACAACTAGAGGAATGCCACTTGAAAGTTAATGTTCTAATTTAGGCAAACTGTCCAGCTGATTTTTTAAAAAAATATTTTATCGCTATTTGTAGAGTAACCCTCTAGAGCTAGTTTCCTCATCTTTCAAACAGTGAGACTGAATTGAATAAATTCTGTGATTCTTCCCATTTCCACCATTTTGTAGCTTTTAAATAGTTTAATTTTCCACTTTAGTTTGCCTGACTACACAACTTATGTGCTATGCATTGGGATTAACTATGTTTGAAAAAATGTATAGTTACTAGAGAAACATCTTAAACAGAAAGTTTTAATATGAAATGAAATTGGCTAGAATAGTGCTGCTTAGGTGAAATGGTTTTAATATGTCAAATATGGAAGCAAAAGTTATGCAAACATATATTATGTAACCAAACGCAAATGATTAATAACTCTGCTAAGCTTGTTGGGCAGGCTTTTTTCACGATGTATGGTAGGTATTGAGAGTTATATAGGAAAAGGTGTGCTTCAATTTTAAGACCATTTTAAGGAATAGTTAATTTTTATTCTGAAAGATAGTCATAAATCTTTAGCATTTATTCTGTATAAAACAAATTAACTTATTAATTTAATAATACGCTAATTTTTTAAATGAGGGTAAGTTTACTGTTTTTATTATAGAACTCATATCTGAACATTATGGAATTATTGACCTAATAATACTTTTGAGGATATTTAAAGATTACTTTATTACATGTATTAGGAAATAACTTAGATTTTACATTTGAAGTATAAATTCCAGACAGAAATGTCTTCTATCCTCCAATTCTTACAGTATCCATGGAGAATAAATATTAAACACTCGGTTATTTTCCAATTAAGATTACTGTATCATCATGAATGAATTTCATATGGTGTTTGTTACCACTTGTTCCCACAATGAAGTTATATTGAAATTTGTGGTAGTGGGAACACCCTGGTATTTTAGAGTATCCTTTGCTTTGGAGAGGAAAGGAGTACATTAGTGGTGAGGGCAGGAAATTTCACCCTGCAGAGACAGAAGACTGACTCATAGGTGGTCACTGGGAGTTGCTGCCTGCTGGCTTTATAAAGGGGTGTAAAGCAATGGGTAAACACACTCTTGTTATCTCCAAGCTACCAAAGGTTAGCTTCTTGTGGCCTAGAAAAGAACACAAGATTTGCCATTTTGTACGAAGTGTATTTTACCTCTTTTTCCAGCAGCCACCTAGTAACAGTATAGATTGTTGACTATAATTATTAGCCTGATAAAGGCACAAGATCACTTGAGCCAGTTGTGTACCCACGAAGTAGAAAAGAAAGCCCAATAACTTACTCTCATTTTCTAAAAGAGATATGCTATAAAACTTGTCTTGAACTCACTTAAAAACTAATAATATCCCTGAGGTTAGTATCATTTGGAGAGAGGTGTTTAAAAAATAGAAAATGGTAAACATTTACTTCATTTATGGAAGTATGTCCAGATGTTTGGTTGATGCTTGGTTGAGATAACATTTCTCCTACTTTGTTAATGCTTGTTGGTCTCATAAAATTTATACATTTATATTTGAGGATTTTTGGACCTAGTGTTATGCACTAGAAACTTTTGGAAACCTGATGCTTTTATTAATAGTCAGGCTGTTGGTGGCAATTTAGACTGGAGGAAATGAAGTACAAGTCTCAAAGGATTTTATCTCCTAAAAGAATAACACAGAGATATATATGCTATGAAAAGTCCCATGATTTCAGGTGTACATATACCTGCGTCAACTGTAAGGACAGGAGATATGTAAAGACAGGTTGTCTACTTAGACAGCTCTTAGTGGTTTTTCATGTGGTTTCTAATGTCTAAACAAAAAGACAGCAAGTTATTTAATTCTCTTTGTCTCTGTTTTTCATCTTGGTAATGGGATAATAATAGTACTGACCTCATAGGGTTGTGATGAGGTATAAATTGTATGTTAACATGTAAAGAACTTGTATTAGTGCCCAGCACATAGTAAGTACTCAATAAATGATTGGTTTTTAAAATTATTATATACTATGTGCTTATTGTCTCTAACTCCTAGCCAGATATATCCCTATAAGGACAGAGATTTACTTTGGTTCATTACTGAAAGCAACAAAAATAGTGTCTGACACCTAATATATATTTGTTGAATTAATTAATTAATTAATAATCACAAGTATCAAGTATATAATGCACAAGTATGGTTATGACATAGAAAAATTTATTGAGAAATAAAACTTTTGCTTTATTGGGTATTTTTATCTGAATATTACAATTTTCTTTTATTGAGGTATAATTGCCATGCAACATTATATTAGCTTCAGGTTTACAACATAACTATCCAGTATTTTTATATGTTGCTAAATGATCACCACAGTAAGTATTACAATAGAGGTGGAGGTAAGGCAAAATTGTAATGTCATGGCATGCCAGATGTTTTAGATCCCTCAGTGCCTGTAACCTGAAAATAAATGGAGATCTGCTTGAGATCTGGCTGTGAGACAGCCCTATGGTGAGCGTTCACATCTGCTTTCTTTTACTGTAATGCACATGCACAGTGAGCAATTTGTAAGAAGACATTTGCCCCCTTGTTTTTACTTTAAAGTCTGTCATTAGCGAAACTTCTTATCATTCTTGAGGGTTATGTTGTCTATTTCCAGAACAGTGTAGAGTTGATTTGAGAATACACACACACACACACACACACACACACACACACACACACACACACACACACATTCTAATATATGAGCAAATATAAGTTCATAGTAAGAGTTTTCTACTGAAACAACCATCAGTTATGCCTAGTAACTTACTGGTTATTCGACACTTTTCTTTTAGGGTTAATTATCCAAGACAACAGAGACTATAGGGAGACAAATTATAGTTACTCAGATTGTAGACCCATAATTATTGCTGAATATGTCATTTTGCTGTAACAAAAGGGCATAAATCAACGTGGAAGAGCCTAAATACCACTCAAATACTTTCTTAATAAGGTTTATCTTTGAGAAACTAGAGAGCATGGGTGTTCATTGTCATTTGCCTCTTTGGCAAAATGAAGATCAAGCCGATTCTTCCATAAGCCTGAATCAAGAACTTGGATCATTTCTTTTTTTCAGGAAGGGAAATTACGCTTAAAATAAAGAAATGTTGATCATACTATTTAATCTTTCACCTGTTATTTTCCAAAGTGATGTGATTTTTTTTACCCCTTCCAAAACCCTACTTGTCCTTTTATTCCTT
The DNA here is from genome assembly GCA_030015415.1 of Cynopterus sphinx. Classification (NCBI taxonomy): domain Eukaryota; kingdom Metazoa; phylum Chordata; class Mammalia; order Chiroptera; family Pteropodidae; genus Cynopterus; species Cynopterus sphinx. The sequence goes on from CM057379.1 coordinate 174,698,186, forward strand.
TGCCTATTAAAAGACTTCTTTCTCCAGCAAGTGCAAACGTGGGTATTTTACTTCTTTCATATCTTTGTGCGGGGAGGTGGTCCTGTGATATGCACAGGCACATGTACGTTCTGTGGTCTAGCTGGTAATTAGTCAAAACTAAGAAAGCCTCAAAAAGATGGTCTGGTTCTGTGAATATGTAGTCAGGTGGCAGGGGCATGGGTGGGATTGGTGGGGAAGTTCTGATTCCAGAATTATGCCGTCCATGCCCATTGATGTTCCCCTTTAGAGTGGCTTAATAGATGCTATCTCTTCCCTTAAAACTTAAATTTATATCAAATTTAATGTGAACTTAAATTTATATTTTGAGGAGGGAATGTACTGTACTGGATAAAGCCCTCTGTATCTACATATTCTATATCCACAGATTTAACCAATAATAGATTGAAACATATGTGGGACCAAGTATATGCTTTGTACTATGCCGTTTTGTCTAAGAGACTTGAGCATCCATGGATTTGGGGATCTTGGAACCAATCTCACACAGATACCAAAGAACGACTGTATATAGAGACTTTTATACTCTTCTACTAAATATTTGTCATGTCTTGTACTCCTCTGTGCAAAATCTTGTTAGCAGAGGCTCAGTCAGTGTTGACAGAAACATCTAAAGCAGAAGAGAAGGCCGTACCAGTGTTTTGCTTTGACTTAATTCAGGGGGACATTTCAGTAGATTGAAATGGTCAGGTGGTAAGTCCTTGTAGCAAATTGAATTTATGTTCTGTTCTTTGAGTAATTATTTGATATGGCTGCATGCTGTTCTATTACATTGGTGCACGGACATAGAGGATAGAATAACGAATGGTTTTACATACTAGTAAATTATTTGGGGGCATTTTCCCCTGATTACTTTTCTACCTGGGAAACATGTAATTTATGAGAAAAGTCACATAGAAATAGGCCCTAGGGTAATAGACTAAGCATTTTAGGTGGTAAAACCTGCAACTGTTTTGTAGTAAAAGGTTCCTCATTTTAGTTGTTTAGATGAAGTTATATAGTTTACGTTAAGTACACATTTCCAAGTGTTTATGGAGTTTGTATCTTTTTTGCTGGAAAATTAAAAAGAGCATAAGCATGATACCTTAGTCACCCAAAGCTTTAAATTCTGATCTATGGCTTAGTGACAACGTGATGTGAGCCTCATTTTCTCATGTATAATATAGGGTTATAAAACCACCTTTGGGGAGGTATTCATGGTTGAATGTGATAACAAATGGAAAACACTGATTGCACAGGGAAAGGTCAGTGAAAGTTTCCTCTCTACCTCCCGTTAGCATCTTTTAAGCGCATATCGCATTATGTTTCATATTTGAATGAGATAGTAATGACTGATCATATCAGTGTGTTCAAGAAGTACGCTGGCCAACATTCCTTTCTACACTCTGCATAAGCAAACATTATCCTTTAACTTGGTGGCTGTTATCAGCCATCTAATGGCAGAATCTTAAAATCATCACCATTTCTAAACCCTCCGTTGTTTATGAGCCTTTGTTCCAAAAGTGCCAAATATTAGGCTGGCCAGCACATTGCTCTTGGTGCAGTATGGCCCTGTCGTATGCTTTGAAGGTGTTTGTGTCTTGAAGTACCACAGTTGGCTTGTTAGAATGTGATTGGAGAAGTGGTGCCAAACAATGGTCATTATTATTAAAGGTGAGAGAGCAGCAGGCTGCCAATGCTTGTGAGACATGGTAGGGTTTTAAGCACTACGGGAAGAGCTTGGAGTTTGTGGGCTTTGACAGATGAAAGATGCTTGGTCACTCTTCCTTCTCCACCCCCACCTCATGCTCTCACAAGGGCCTTGGCATCCCACCCTGGAAAGAAATGTTGCTGTTGGTTTGTGGGGTGGGAGTGACCCTAAGCACGTGGGACTCTTGTGGGCCAAAAAGAAGCAGGTCTTCATGTTGGCAGTCAATGCTGGCCTCATCTGCAAGTAGTTCCTGACACATAGTGGGTGAGCAATGAGTGAGTTGATTGAGGGAATTTGTGTATAAGTGGATGAAGTACACTGTAGCATTTGTTCATATTTTTCATGTAAATCAAGTTACTTTCTTCTAGGCTTGAGGAACTTTCTGTAAGGATTGGCTTCTCAATGAAGATCTGCCCATGCCCCGTGGGTACTTTCTTCTAAAACTGTGCCAGTTCTCTCAGATTCCCATGAAAGCTTGGCCACATGATTAGTAAAATCATACTGCATTTATATCCTTACCTGCTTGAGTATTTTGTCTTCTACTCTGCATGTCACTACATATTAATTGAAAAGTTTAATTCTTAGAGATGAATATTGCATAATCTTTCTTTAAATTTTATCTCACTTGTGCTTTCAATTTCTCTTTTCTTTCTTTTTGCTAAATATAAAGTCTTTATTATTTGAGAGCATTGGCAGTCATCCAAGTCAAATGAGAACTGGAGATGAAAATTAAACCACCATAGATAGCATCCTGTTCCTAATAATTTCTGTATTTACATATTTTTGTTCTCTTTTTAGTTAACTTTATGCTTCTTTATAACCCCTCTCTTTATTCTTACAAAAGACTTAGAGCTTCTCTTTCATCACGTCTACACTTTAACTCTACCTAGGCTCCTTATTGGATGCTGGTGTGAATTCCAGAAATACAAATTAAGATATTCACTGACGATTTCCAGCGAAATTTCACATTATTCTCTCCTTTATGCATTGTTTGGATTATGTTTAGATTTCAGTCTGATTGGAAATCAAATGTGTCTGTTCTCTAAAATTAGTGCTCAATAATGGCATCACTGATTTGGACTTTTATAAACAATTTTGACTTTGCCCGTAGAAATCAGAGCCTCTTTTATATCACTGGTCAATGATAAGCAGAAGTCCAGGCAGGAATATTCTCTGCCATCTCCTCTGTGAAGCCACAATGGCTCATTTTTGGTTGGCCGGCTTTTCTTTTCTCTTTTTTCTTTTTCTTATTCTTTTTTCTCTTCTCTTACCTCTCCCTTCCTGTTCCTTTTCTTCCCCTCCTCTTCTCTCCTCTCTCTTCCCCTCCCCTCCCTTCCCTCTTCTTTCCTTCCTTCCTTCCTTCCTTCCTTCCTTCCTTCCTTCCTTCCTTCCTATCTCCCCCCTCCCTCCCTTCCTCCCTCCCTCTTTTTCTTTCTTTCTTTCTTTCTTTCTTTCTTTCTTTCTTTCTTTCTTTCTTTCTTTCTTTCTTTCTTTCTCTCTCTCTCTCTCGCTCCTTCCTTCCTTCCTTCCTTCCTTCCTTCCTTCCTTCCTTCCTTCCTTCCTTCCTCCTTTCTTTTCCTGAAAATTTGAAAACTTGATAACACATCAAATTTATGGAATGAAAAATTATCTAGAACCTATGAAGGTATACTGTCAAATATCACCAAGTTCTATTAAATGAGAACTACTTTCATTCTCTAAGACTTCAAGATATCAGGAAAATCTGCTTCAGTTATCCCAGTTAGCAAGGCATGTGGATATAGGATGGGTTCTGCACTGGGGTCAAATGACCTGATTTCAAATTCTACCTAAACTTTTGGACTGTCAGTTTTTTTCATCTGTGAAATAATACCTTATAAAGTGGTTGGGAGGATTCAGTGATATAAGTCTATAAAGCACTTAACATACAGTAAGATCTGAAAAATATTAGCTCATTTTTTATCATTATAATTATTTAGTGGATTAGTAAAACTATTTTTCATTGCTTGATTTGATTTGTAATGCTACATTTTGAAGAATTTAATGTCATTATATATTATATAAAACCAAGAGAATATCCACATAAAACTATATTATCTTTAATCAGCTTGTTGGCTATATTGTTGAATTTATTTTGCATATTCACTCTTGTCTAAAAGGAACCTCAATTGTTTAATATGGTTATTTTAGTTAGAGTTGAACTTCATGAAAAAAGCTGAAAATGTAGTTTCTGTTGTTACTAATATAAAACAGAAAGTGAAAAGTGAACAGGGAAAAAAAGAACCATGGCGGGTTTAAAAGCAAAATTAATACTATACTATGATTTGATTTTCTCTTTAGATCTTTTAGAGAAATCTCGAGTTGTCAAGCAGCCAAGGGGTGAAAGAAACTTCCACGTGTTTTATCAGCTGCTCTCTGGTGCCTCGGAAGAGCTTCTCAGTAAGGCGCTGTTTCTATGTATTAATTTTTAAGTGTTACACATTTCCGGAAGCATCCTTTTTAAAAATATCCCATATGCTTTTCCCCTTCCTTCTTAAAAATTTCCCATGACTCTGGTTGAAATGAAGAGCATGGCATGTTTGCTTTTAACACACCCCAACATTTGTTTGATACATATCCCTGTACCTCACCAGATACTGCACTCTGTGTCTCAGATGGTTTACTATAAGAGCTAGATATTGGGGGGGGGGGGCTTAATCATAAAGTAAAAAAATGAAATGGAGGAATGTAAGTATTCCATTTGGAGAGAGAAAATGGTCAGGGAGCTGTAGATGAGAACAATTATCAAAAAAATTGTTCAGTGAAGGTTTAAAAATAATGGGAAGCCACAACTGATACTAGAGTTAAAAATAATGCCGTTTGGATATTTTAGAGACTACGCAAGTGCATATAGTATTCAATAGCAATAGCCAAGTGATAAAAAGTTTTGAACAAATAGGTCAAACAAAAAGAGCTATGGATAATCAGCAATACCTGGAGGGAAAATACGCTTACTAATAATTAATAAATGACATTAAAACAACTATGTATGAAGTGTTCACTTTGCATACATTAGTGAAAGTTATTAAAAGGATAATACTGGCAGAGTTGTCAGGCACTGATCTACTTTGAGCTTCTGGGTGTCCCTTCAAAGTGAGGACTTTTTCCTGGGGGACTAATTAACTATCCAAGTAAGTCATAAAATGATCAGAGGCTACTGCTCAGGCACACCAGTTTTTAGAATATACTTCACCGAAATAAAAGAACCCCAAGAACATTTTATATGAAGACATTTATCGCCGCCCTCTATTTATTATTACAAACTGGTGAGAACCCAAATGTCCAATGGTGAGGGAATCACTAGGCAGACATCATGTTATAATGAAATAGTATATTGAAGACATTTTATGTTATAAAAGTATGGGAAGGGCCTTACCCATTCATTAAAAATAGATGTAAAAAGCAGAGTCTGAAATATGTACAATGGTGATAAAGTGATTTTGGAAAAATGCTGTTATTGTTATTTGGGCATTAGTTTTTCTGTTATTTTAATACAGAATATGAAAGTCATTTTTTTTCTGAAGGGATAAAGGAATGACATCTTAAAGATAATTAGATTTATTGAAATAGCTTATCAATTTGTATATATGTGATTCAATAGATAAACTTAAACTTGAGCGGGATTTCAGCAGATATAACTACCTGAGTCTGGACTCTGCCAAAGTTAATGGAGTGGATGATGCATCAAATTTCAGAACCGTTAGGGTAAGATGTAACCTTTCTATTACTCTTTTAAATGGGTAACACTATACCGCTCAATCAGAGTTGGTAACACGTCTGCGTTTTCTTTAATGTATAACTCATACTCAGATTAAGGACTGCTGATAATCTTTGAGGGTGAATGGAAATGACTTGGGGTTCTTTTCCTGCTCTTTTTACTTTTGTATGTGTTTGAAATTCTAGGTAGCCTAGTCCTATGTAAATAAAGGAACGAATAAATAAATAAGATGGGCTATTCTCCAAAAAAAGCATTTTTTACAGTATGTCATTTTTTTTTTCAAACTGTGTAAGCATCTTTATATGGGAGGCCTGTTGAATCCTGGACATGATTTTGAGATTTGAGTTCAATACCAGTTCTAGAACTACTTTGCCTGGCAAATTGTTGACATCCAGCAAAAATTTATGACTCAACAGATGTTCCTTGTTACCTATTGTGCCTTGGATCAAGCGCTTCACTTTTGCAAACCATATGCTTTCTTATATGTAAAATAAACAAGGAGATTTTTTGTAAGGAGTTACGAAACCTTTTTGTTTGGTTTTATTTCTAACAATAGAACCCCAGTATAAAAGAAGCGCGCGCGCGCACACACACACACACACACACACACACACACACATTCACAGAGGCTGTGGGAACCAAAGGCTCAGCTCTCAGCCTCTTCTCCTTCTATCTTCCTTCTTATATCCACCCCACCCCACCCCCCACTTTGCCACAGTACACAAGGTATCTTAGGACTCTCAGGATCACAACTTGAAAACACTGAATATAGCCCCACATTGGTGCTACATCAGATCTGTTGATAGGTTTGTCTTTTGGAAGGTTTATTCTTGGGCACCTTGTCTTTTGTTGTTGGTGGTGGTGGTTTTGTTTCTGTTTGTTTGTTTTCAGAAACAAATCTATATTACGATTCATTAAAAAAAAATAAAGAACTACAGAAAGAAAACAGGAACTATTTTTCCCCCTCTCAGAATGCCATGCAGATTGTGGGTTTCATGGATCACGAGGCTGAGTCTGTCTTGGAGGTGGTGGCGGCAGTGTTGAAACTGGGCAACATTGAGTTCAAGCCTGAATCTCGAGTGAATGGTTTAGATGAAAGCAAAATCAAAGATAAGAATGGTAAGTCAGTAGAGAATCAACTCTGTTTAACAAATTTGTTTTGAACCTCTGACCCCAAATTTTTAATGTAGGAAGTAAAACTTGCTTTTCATTGGCTTGAAAAAGTTTTCCGGTGAAACCGAGCAGAAACATCATTACAGCTACATTTTAAGTCTTTTGATGTATATGTTTTATACTATTGAATGTGATTTAGAAAGAACACCCTAAGCCTTGAAAGTGCTTATCAGCAGCACATATACAGTCACCTTCTATGTCCATTCCCCAACAGAGTTAAAAGAAATTTGTGAGTTGACTGGCATCGATCAGTCAGTTCTAGAACGAGCATTCAGTTTCCGAACAGTTGAGGCCAAGCAGGAGAAAGTTTCAACTACACTGAATGTGGCTCAGGTGAGTGAAGCGTTATGTCTGGAAGTGAGTTTTTAAAATGTTTTTGATCATATTGTATAAGTGGAAATAAAAAATTTACTTTGCAAGTTATTATCTTAAGTCTAATTCTGTATTTTAAGCATCCTTCTGGGCACTTGGGGACACAGCAATAAAATAAACATAAGATCCCTGCCTTCATGGAGCTTAAAATTTTGGCAGGAGGAGCCAGACAATAGCCAATAAGCCTAGTAAATAAATAAATTTGTCTTCTTTGATTCAAGCAGGTGGTGAGTGCAGTAGGCAAAGAAACAAGTAGGACAGAGTAAGGGAGAGCCATAGTGCTAGGGACGGGGAAGTTGTGGCTGAGTCAGATGAGAAATGACCAGATTTTTCAGCATGAGTGGCATGATCAGCCTTGTATTTCAAGGGGTCATTGCAGCTGCCCGTGGAGAATAGAAGTAGTGGAAGGAGGATTAAAAGCAGGGTGTCTTAATTTGGGCTGCTGTAACAGAATACCATTGATTGGGTCGCTTAAACAAAAAACATTTATTTCTCTCAGTTCTGGAGGCTGAAGTCTGAGATCAGGGTGACAGCACGGTTGGGTTCTTGGTGAGGGCCCTCTTTGTGGCTTATAGATGACCACCTTTTTTCTTTATCTTCAATGGCAGAGAGAGAAAGAGGGCGAGAGTGTGGGTTCTAGAGAGAATGTGTGCTCTGGCGTCTCTTCCTTATATGGGCACCAGTCCTGTCATGGGAGCTTCACCCTCATATCCACAACCAAACTGAATTGCCCCCTGAAGGCCCTACCTCCCAATATCATCGCACTGGGGATTAAGGCTTCAACATAGGCTTTGGGTGGGTGGGTGGGGGGCGGTACACAAACATTTGATTTATAGCACAGGGGAGCTTGTGAGGAGTTCTGTGACAATTCAGAGATGATGGTGGCTTGAACCAGGCAGTGGCAGTGGAGTGAGCAGTGGTCACGTCTGGATATGTTTAGAAGGTAGAGGCAATGAGATTTGCTGATGGCTTGTTATATGGTATTTTTACTGAACTCAGAGAGTTTGCCACTTGGGGTGTTCTGTGATCGTTGTTAGGTAGTTTTATTTACTTGCAGCAAGCGAAGGAGACAGGATTCATATCCAGTACTCTATTTCCCCTGTAGGGAGGTTTAACTACTGCTTATGTACACTATTCAGGTAATCACATGTTGATTTCTTCTTGGCAGTTGGCTAAACTTATCTGGATTTTGTTAATTATCTATTGATTTCTTCTTTGCAGGGGGTTAAACTTATCAGGTTGGGTTCTGGTCAGGTTCATCAGGTTACAGCTACAACTGCAAAATACTATGTTCCATTTCAACATGTAGCAAGAACAGCATGTAGTAAGAATAAGAATGGCCTAGACCTTGAGACCCTGGTCCTATATAACAATATGAAAGAAAGAGAAGAGTCAAGGATGACTCACATTTTTGGTTAAGCAATTAGAAAATGGAATATCCACTTATTGATTTGAAGAAGACAGTGAGTGGGAGAAGCCAGCTTGTGGTTAAATGGCCAACTTGGCTGCCCTGCCTTCCTTATTGTACCGTCTTCATCCACACTTAGGACAGTGAAGTCTTAAGACACAGATCTGAGATGCTTACTTTTTCTCTCTTTGGTTCAAGTTAAATGAATGTGTGAATGGATGCATGCATGCATGTACACCTAGGCAGCTTCCGGAGACCCTGTCAGCGTAAACCCTTTGTTCTATGGCTTAACCATTTCCTCACCTGTCAGTGCTCATCTAGACAAGAATTAAATGACTAATTCAGGACTTTTTCTGCTCAGGTCTACTTTGTCCACCTGTATTTTCCTCCTCCTTGTACTTAGCCTTAAGCATCTTTGACAGTAGAGTGGATTTAGTCTTTCTCTCTGCTGCTCGAAACTAGTCTTTCCTACTAACTCAAGAATGCTTATGTGTTTGTAGTTTTCTTGCAATGTTTATTTCTTATTTTAGGTGAGCTGTTTGGCTATGGAAAATATATAACTATGTATATGTAAGTTTGGTTTGTAACAATTTTTTCCTAGCTGTAACTGTTGTGTGTCTTTTTTCCTAAATTTCTACTTCTGCCATCAGTTCTATCCAAGTCATCCTCACTAATTCAAAGTCAGATGATGAGTGACTCAGTTTATCAAGAAAAATCTGTTGAGAGCCTGCTCAGCACAAGATGTAGGATGTAGACCATAAGTAGGGACATGTGGAATTAAGAAAGACTTCATGAAGCTGTTTCTGAACCAGTCTTGATGGGTTTAAATATACAAAGAGTGAACAAAAGGGCATTTCAAAAAGAAGACAGTGAGAAAAGCCAGGTTTGGAGTATATATCAGGAAGTGGGTTGATCAAGCTTGGCTACAGCTATACATATCTGAAGAGGATTCAAGGCAGTATGGCTGGGAAGGTTAAGTTTGGAGTCAGCAAGTGGAGCATCTATAGCAGTAGTCCCTGGACTTGAGGGCACATCAGAATCACCTGGAGTATTTCTTAAATGCAGTTAGCAAGCCATACCCCCAGAGTGTTTGATGCGGTAGATCTGGGGAAAGGCTGAAGGATTTGCGTTTCTAACAATCTCAGAGGTGATGCTGCCACTGCTGGTCCAGGGACCACATTTGAGAACCACTGTATTGACGGTCACGCTGAGTTTAGACATTTTCAATAGCCAGAGTGGGAGTTGTTAAGTCTATGGTGATGTGATGGAAAAAATCTCTGGTGTTTAAGAAAGCCCTTACAAATATCCATATATGGAAGATATATGGATATATTTTGGTCTGTTTTTATTGTGTGTTTTCCTGCTTTTTTATTCATTCTTTACAGAAACAAGGCCCAGGTACTTCTTACTTTATAAGCTTGGGTCACCTTGCATCACTGTGTAAAACTTTTCCACATTCCTTTAACCTTTGGCGTAAAAGGATTTGGCTTGAAATCCTTGATTATTTAGCTCCTATTCAAATAATTTTTTTTAATGTAAGGTTCAGAGTATTTCTTTCTACCGATCTTTTTGCCTAGAAGTTTTTGATTCCAGTGAGAAGTGATTTGTTTTATTAACTTTTCCTCATAGCTTCAATTCTTGGGCTCCATTATCATATTTATTGCCTCATGCGTCATTGTCCCCAGGGCATTTAGATTTGTTTCCTCAGATATGGTGCTTAATATTGAAATGATGGAAACTAAAGACAGAGTTATCATTTGGATTTCATCACGTGCTCTCTCCTTGACTTGCAAGGTCCTCTGTAATCTAACCCTACACAGTTTATCTTAATTTATTCTCTGCTAGTTCTCAATGCCATACTTACTTTTACCTGGTGTCCTTGGTTCTGCTCGTCCCTCACTCCACATGTCACTGCCCATTCCTCTGTATCTCTAAATGGTCCACCTAATTGCACTTCATCCAGAGAGCCTTCACATTGGCTCTCTCATTCTCCCTTTTTTTTTTTAACTTTTTTTTTCTCCTGAAGTTTGGCACTGCCCCCTGATTGTTTGACTCATTTTGGTGTGACCTCCCCCATTTGACTGTAAGTTCCTGGAGGATAGGCCCCATGTCCATGCATCTCTGTGTCTCTACCTTGCCTAGCATTTATTGTCCTGGGCCACACCTGCGGTGGGTCACTTCGGCAGTTGGTGTCATCTGGGCGTTCCTCTGGGAGCTTCATGCAGGTGCAGAAATGCACAATATGTTCATCTGGGATGGGGAATCAGCATACTCAGTGTCTTCCCTTTAGTGATCCTTAAATGAGAATAAACATTCCTGCACTTTCTGGAGGATATTAGCGTAGAGCTAAGATGGCACAAATCAGACTCAAGAAATCAGGGGTAGCAAGTGGGCAGCTGCAAGGGCCAAACATAGTTCTGTAGGCATAATTTACTTGACTAAAGGATAGGTTTATTCTTTTTTGTTTTGTTAGCTTGCTTTTTACATTTTGAATTTGAGTGCCTCTAACCTGGAATGCATCCTCCAGCCCTGCTTATCCCTCTGCTTCCCATGCATTTCTATTACTCAGTCCCTAGAAGTGTTTGAGTTTGAGACTTCTGTAGTAAATATTTGTTTGAAGGAAGCAAAAAAGATGAATATTCGTTGTGAATACACTTTAAAATAGCCAAAAAAGTTTACCAGAATAGGTTGTCACTATTAGTTAAGTTTCACATGGAAATGGTGGTTTGTTAGAAGGAGGTAGCATGCAACTTAAAAAACTGGCTTTATGATGAAAAAGGGCCTGTTTATAAAAATGTAGTATTTTTAGATTGTGTGGTATTTTGAAGTAACTAAGATTTATAAGACTAAAGGAGAAAGAAAGAATTATGCTTATGAGGTGTAGTGGTAGAGGAAGGGGATACTTCAAAAATCATACTATATATCTGTAGGCTTACCGTGTGACTGGCACTGTTCTTGGCACTTAAATTACCTTTAAAAAAAAAAGAAAGAAAGAAAGTAAAAACTAGAAGAAAGGATATTAGAGAAAGGGTATGCATCTAAATTTAGGCTTCTTTGGCTAATGTTTTAGTATTTTACATGAATTTTCTGCTGTGGAATCATTAACACCACCACCACACCAGCACAGCATTGTGCAGTTAGGTTTATTTTCTGCCACCTTCTAGGTAGATTTTCTAACCCTGATTGGAGTAATTAGTTGCCTGAGACTTAGGGGGAAAGTTGGGATTAGCTCGGAAATGAAAGATGAAAGGAGAAGGTACTCTGTGTTGCCAGGGATGTGTGTTATTAAAGTCATTGCACTTCAGTTAGGGTCAATGTGGAGAAAGAATTTCCACATAACCCAATACATTTTTTTAAATTTATTTATAAAATAAAAATATAATCGTTTTCTTTAATAGCAATCCCCAGCTTTCTACTTAGAAGCAATGAAATACACACATATGGCCACAGTATTAAAAATAGTAAAAAAAACTTCTGGCTTTCCTCCCCTGAGGCTGCTGACACCCATCTCTGGGCCTCCACTGGAGTGGTGGTGTCACATCCGGCACCCAGTGCATTGAAGGGCTGTTAGGTTCTCCCAACCAAACTTAACTTTCTCCAGCCTTTGGATTCTCAGTCAAGGTCATAGAGACATACACATTGTCTACTGCTTCTTTGTCAAGTAGCTCTGAACAGCTTACAAATAAAGAAATTAGCAAATAAAAAGGTCTTATTTTTATTATACAACATGTTGTCCAACAATGTCATGTTATACTACTCACTGTGGAAGATTTTTTAAAAAAATACTCAAAAGATTGAATGAAGCCATTTGAATGTATTTCCTCTGAATTTCCTTTTCTGTGCATTGTCATGGGAAAAAATAGTTGTCGTTGTATTGCATACGCAGTTTTTTATTTTCACAAAACATAAGCCTTTCCCATTTCATTACCTAATTTTCATAATGATCGGTCTATGATAATCGTGGGACTTCCTCATCAATAGGTGTTTATTTATTTTACTATTCCTTTTTTGTTGGACTTCTAAATTGTCTCTGATTTTTCTCTTTTCCATGACTTTGAGATGAATATCCATGTGGAGAAAGCTTTTATAATATTTAGAATTAGTTTCCTAGAGTACAAAAAGTTATAGTAACTGGGTATAAATAACTTGCCTAATTTTTTTAATGACTCAACTGTTCATCCAGAGTGCAATGAAAACTGACTCTCTGAAAAGAAATTTGAAATAAAAGAGCTTTAAATATTTATTAAAATCTTATTAAAATTAAGCTTTGTGGTAATTGTGATTATTGAATTTTCTTTTTCTTTTTTATAGGCTTATTATGCCCGTGATGCTCTGGCTAAAAACCTCTATAGCAGGTTGTTTTCATGGTTGGTAAATCGAATCAATGAAAGCATTAAGGTACTGAATTTCTATACCCAAATAAATCAGTTGTAATAAATGGTATTTGGAGTATAAACATTAGCTTAAAAATATTTTAATTTTATTATCAGACCATCTGTTATCACTTGTAAAGATTGTTCCTTGAAAAGAATTTACATTGTACAGGACTGAAATTTTTCAGGGGTTCTGTCTGTTTTGTTTTGTCATGTGTCTTGTAAGAAATCTCACAGGTGAATAGTCTTTGCAGAGTTACTTTTGAGAGTGCTGATTGTGGACATCTGTGAACTAATTGTACATACTCTATGAAAAAGTCACTTGACCTCTTTAGCTACTAACTAATATGTTCTTCAGTAACAGGGTTTTAGGCTAGGTGATTTTGAAAGACCTTACCTGTTGTAAGATTCAGTAAGATTTTTTTTATACTTAAGCATCACTAATGCTTTTTTAATAAGTCCTCTATTGTTAAAATTTCTGAAAGATTTATGGCAGTATATTATTTTTTTTTTAAAAAAAAAACCCTAAACTATAGTTATTCTAGTTATGGAACAATGAACTGGTAATATATGTTTATAATATATGTAATATGTTTGATATGCTTTTAGTGTTATTTTTCATGCCTAAATTAACCCATCAATTTGAAACTCTTTTAAGGCACAAACAAAAGTGAGAAAGAAGGTCATGGGTGTTTTGGACATTTATGGCTTTGAAATTTTTGAGGTAAATGCTTTTCTATTTTTTGTATTTTATTAATGTGGGATAGTTGGAAATTCGGTCTTATATTTTATAGACAACATTTAGAATAATTTAAAAAATCATGAATCTAAAAATAACCTTTGTCTAGATATCAAACAAATTTGGGTGTGTGTGTGTGTGTGTGTGTGTGTATTTTAAGTGCCAAGAGCTAGCACTTTGGAGGTAGTGCTGTTTAAAAAGAACTTCTTGTATCAATACTCAACTTTTGAAATTGCAAATTCAAAATTCTTACTGTGGAATTTCCAGCAAGATACATGGATGTAATGCCTATAGTCCTTGGTTTATTTGTGGGATGAAAAGTGAGGCATGATGTTGCCGTGAAAAAAAGCCAGGAACATGACAACAGGATACTGGCTGTGGCCTGGCCATAGCTAGTCAAATCATTTCATCTCTGTGAAACTCAGGCAGAGTGGGTCTGGATTAGATGATTTGGTAGGTCTTATCCAGCTGTGTTCTTATGATACTAAATTTGCTACAAAGGTTGAAATAACTTCTAATCAAATTCATAATGAATTTTTTAAAAAGACTTCATTCTTATTACAAATTAAATATTTAAATATTCTATATTATATTAAAATTTCCTATTTACCCCTTGTTAACTTTAACACTGAGAAGGCATTTTAAGGACTTTTAAACACTTATTCTCACTTTGAGGAGTGATATTTTAGTTTGGTTCAGGAAAATAATAAGTAGATGGGTTTCTCCTTCTTTTATTCGCTCCTCCGAATAAGATTTGTGAATTCCTTTAAATAACCGGAATGACTACCCAAAGATTTCACAAGCTCCAAATTGTCATGTTCCCAGAATCATAGAAGAGACATGAAACCATTTTCTGCTGCTAAGCTAGGCATTTCCAGCACATGCCTTTTTCTTACAACATCCATTATTGTGGTAGTGCATCCCGCCTGCTTGACCATGTTTTGTATTTAATAGCTACTCAGTGAGGGCTGAATGTGTTCAAGCACTGTGGTCAGTGTTGGGTGAATTTGATTTTCACAACCACTTCATGAAGTAGCTGCTATTATTCCCATTTTACAGAGGAGGAAGGGAAATTCTGATGGTCAGGTAGCTTCCCCAAGGTTACATGGCTACCAAGTGGTGGACTCAGGACCTAAACCCCAGGCCTCCTAATAAATAATTAAAGGTCTCCTACATGTCTTTTTCCTCACTTTTCTCCTCATACTCATAAAGTCCTCCATATCTGTAAATAAGGAGAAAAAAAAGTTGTGATAAGTCTGTGACTATTCCTGTTCCTGTACCATTGTCCTCACTCCAAGCTCCTGGCTAGCATGGGGAGCCTTTCCAGAGTTCATCAGTACTGGTGGCAGAGTGTGTGGGACACTCATGCTGTGCACTGGCCGTCATCCTCCATGCTACATCCAGAATACTGCTCGTCAGCACAGTGTCTGTTTATGTTAGTGCCCCTTGAGCAGACTCTGCAGAGGGAAGTTTCTGGTTCCTTGGTAAAAGGGAAGAATCTAAGGTTTGTGAGTTAAAATTGCTTGCGTATACACAGAAATCACTGTGCCAGAATTTCTTTCTAGCAAGACCTCAGGTTACTGTCACTAAATGGGCAACTTGTCAAAGTCATTCTTTGCAGTTGGCAGGGAAAAGATTTCTTACATTACTGATCTAAATTTAGATGATTTCATGAATAGGGTAAAAGCAGAGATCTCACTAGAACATTAGAAGAAAAAGATATATTCAATGATATTTCTAAAATCAAAGAAACTGATTTTTTTGTGTTTTTATTTTGCCAGAAAAAAAATTTTATTGATCTTGAAGCCAGTGGGCAGGTGCTTAATTTCATGTCACAATACATGGGAAAAATAAATTATAAGATAAATTATAAGATAATAGGGTTATGATAAGACGTTGGCTTGACATCATCTTCCAATGTGGCCTGCAGTCTTACTAGCTATGTGAAAATAGACCCTCACAGCACTCAAGAAACTGGATTATACCTCAGTTTTGATCATGTATAAGCAAGGGAGTCATTTCTCAGGTATTTATTCAGTGCCTAATATGAGCCAATTGCAGTGGTAAACAAGACAGAGATGTTCCTTGCCTGTATGGAACTGGCTTGGCCCTAAGATTGAGGATCTGTTGCTGGCTGAGGACACATCCTATTTGGTAGGAAAGTCTAATCAGGAAGCTAGATTACTTTTTTAAAGTGTGTTTGCTACAGACCTAATCAGAACAGAAGTTGGATGTTCTGAATGGAAGCCTCCTTAACTTGGCACTGGGTAAAATACCCTTTACCAATCCAAGAATATTTCACTTATGGTTAATTCAAGTTTCTCTCGAAGCCCATTGTTCTGAACGTACTTTCCTTTTGTAAGTTATATCACCACCTTTCTCAACGCTGTTACAACTATGGACTTTAGTTTATGAAAATGCATGCATTACATTTCTAGGTGGTCTCCTTTACTTCAGAGGAATACTCAAGTTCAGCATTTTTCTAACTTAGCTGCACATTGGAATCATTGGGGGAGCTTTTGAAAATTCAGATGTCCAGGCAGTACCCCAGACCAATAAATCAGAATCTCCAGGTATGGGGCCCCTGCAGTATTTTAAAACTCCCAGATGACTCCAGTGGGCAGGCAAGGGTGAGGCAAACTGCTCTCATAAACAGGAATCTCCATAGTGAACTGTAAATTCCAGACATATGTGGTGTTCCTGACGTTTGACCTCTGCACAAAATGCCCTATAAAACATCCAACCCCACCTACAGTTCATCTTACCTGAACTTAATCTGTGTGTGTGTGTGTGTGTGTGTGTGTGTGTGTGTGTGTGTGTGTGTGTGTGTGTGTGTACCTGAAACCAAACGGGTTACATTTTTACTCTGTAATCAGAACTTGCAGTCAAGGCCAAATCCAACCAGTCATATGTCTGTAGCAAATCTTATCATAGCCATAAAATCGTTAAAAGTTAATTTTCCTTCTCCATGAGGCAAGTGCTTTGATTTTTTCCCACTTCTTTGAAAGAATTAACATTTGTTTTTTGTTATAATTAATTTTTCTCTCCATTTTCCTGTCAAAATCTTCTCAGATTCATCTTCCAAATGTCTTGATTTTTTAAAAATCTATATATTATTTATTTTATAAATAAATATTTGAGGGGAAGTCAGGATAGAGATTAGGTTGGATTTGAAACAGTACTTTTTAATGCCCTTTGATACACAATTAGAAAGTCGGTTTTTCTTTTTTCTTTTAATGTATTCACATACATACCCCAGATGCCATCCTGCATTTTCCTGGATTTTCAGCAAGATTAGAACACATGAATGTCAGGAAGCCAGTAGGATTGAACACTAGGAAGCCAGATAATTAAGAACTGAAAATACCACAAGCGGAAGTATGGGTACTCAGTGTATTCAGAATCCACAACAATGCAAAATTGCAAATTTCTATGCTATTGTCTACCCAACTGAAAATAAACTGATAGAATATAGAGAAAATTATGCCTTTGTTCTTCAGTGAAAATTGACTGCAAGAGTTAAGGGTTCTGCCATTCAGAACACCCTGGGTAGCACTTTAAAAACTGGACAGTCAGGCCCAGAAATTTTTTTTTTTTTAACTTTTCTCATTCTGCCTCATGACCCTACTTGACTGTTTCATGAAAACGTTTTTTAGCTGAGCTGGAGGAAACCTTTCATTCACTTTGGTCCGTTTCTAAATGGAAGAGGGAAACTGATGCATTAAACCATGGGATGATGACACATGGGTTTGACTGCAAACATTCCAGTGCCAGCTGGGTGAATAGCTCAGCCTTGTTGGCCGCATGTGACCTGTTGTCAGTTTGGAAAACAGATTAATGAACACTGATATAAAAATAAGATGAAGTAAAATAAAATTCATAGAGGAGAAAAATTTAGCTATAATTCTTGGTAGAACTTGTCATATTTTGCAAAGAAAGAATTATAAGCTAAATACTCCAATTCTATAAAAATAAGATGAAATAAAATAAAATTCATAGAGGAGAAGAATTTAGCTATAATTCTTGGTAGAACTTAAGTCTTATTTTGCAAAGAAAGAATTATAAGCTAAATCCTCCAATTCTATACAATTAAGTTTGAATGTACTTATAACTGAAACATGGCCTTTGATCTTAGAAACATTTATAGTATCTATAAAATAACAAATGTCATTCTTTAAAATAATAAAATTAAATTCAAAGCAATGTTGAGCAATATTACAATTCAAATTTTAAAGCACTTATAAATATTAAAAAGAACAGGTAGTTTAATGAGGATATTACTTAATAGTGTCCTAGGAGTTGACCAAAACAGGTCTGCAGTGGATAAATATTTCAGTTTTCATACTATTTAGCTAATTTCGCACCAACAAAATGGTAGTTATTTTTGATCAGGCATTTTTTATCCATCTTGCTCTTATGAACCACATTGAAAATGGCCTGTGTATTGTTTAGATATTACAGGCTAGATGCAATGACTGTTTCAAATAAAATAATCTTAACAGTTGGGCAATAGTCGTTTGTAGCCTTGTAAGCCTGTCTCATGATTATAGAATTTCTTTTCTAAACTGGTTTAAAAAGAAAATGGATTCTGGTTATAGCAACATTTTCTGTTCTAGTTTTCATCATTGCTCTTGCTTTAACTTTTTAAATCAAAGCCTATTTAAAAATATTTAAGAAGAGCACTATAATACTGTTTTTATTAAAATTTAGTATATTTGAGTATATACCTGAAAGAAAAAGATTATGCTATATTTAAAGGGAAGTTTTCTAAAACTAGGTGGTCATTCAATTTTGTAAATGTCTAAAAAGGACATTATTTAATGTTAAATGTTTTTCTTTTATTTTGAGGATTTTTTAAAAGTTTATTATCTAAAAAGAAGTTTAATTTAGGGTCAGTTTCTTGACATTGTGATTTTTAAAAGTGGATTGTTAAACACTAATTATTATTATTATTATTATTATTATTATTATTATTATTATTATTATTTATAGGAACAATATTTTTGTTATTAGGGACTATCCCAAGGCTTTCCACCGAGCAAAATCTTTGCTAGAACAAAAAGCACATTTGAAAGTGGTAATATAGCCCAACTCCTCTAAAACAGTAATATAGTACTCAAAATTTTATAACTCTTATATAAATGTCCTGTTTCATATTTTATGCAAGAAACCAGAAAAGGAAGTGTTGAACTGTAAGAAATAGCAATTAAATATGTAATTAACAGGACTTTTTGCTTGAGTAAGTCATGCCTTTTGTGTTTGAACTGCTTTCCTATTTCCTACACAAAATATTCACCAGCAAGATCTTTCTAATCCCACCATCCTAATGACAGATGTGATAGAACTGTCTCCTTGAAAGGAACAATTCATTTCCTTTTATTATTTATTGTTGTTAAAGATGCAAGACTTAAATAACTGTATTGGAGTATGATACAACATTAGCCTCTTCTATTGTTAGGACTATACAAATATAATAGAAGGCCAGTATTTTTTGATCCATCTTTCCAAACCATTCCAAGCACAAAGTTTATGGTTGATACTTAGGAGTATAAACTTAGTTATGAGCTCAACTGGGAGTAAGATTTTCTGTTTCTTTGATGTTGAAAGGGTGGACTTAAACTCTAGAATTTTTGAAAGAAGCCCTAGAGTTTAAAATTTTGGTATATTATATATTTCTAAATATGGTAAGTGCTTACTATCCCAATCTGCACTGGCTAAATGTAGTATAAAACTATAGAACCCAGAAACCTTGCTATTTACCTGTGTTTTCTAGGGCGGTCCAGTGTGGGTAGGGGTCATTCTGAGTTTTATTCAAGAGGACTGTATGATGGAAAATTCTGGATGTATTTGTTTGAAGACTTTCCCAAAAGTTTTAGTTTTATCCTTCAGTCTTTAGGGATAAATGTGGGTTAGGCAGTGGAGAAAAATTCCATGCATGTAGCATGGGTAGAAAACTAGAGACGGAGGAGGTGAGTCATTCACGGGAGCAAGCGCCGGCCCACTTCCTCCTTTGCGACTTTGATTCATGAGACTGACACATGGGAGGGAGTGCCAGCCTGGCTCAGGGAGTGTTGATGACTACCTTCACAATTCTTGAAAAACCAAAAAAAAATCCAGATATCAAGTTGCTTTGGGACCCTCATATTCATGTGATAGTTCCTTGACCCAGTTTAGGGAAAACCCGGTGATATTTAATGCCTGTACAAATAGAGAAATGCAGGAGACCTGTGCAGGTTTCAGCTAGACGAACTGTTACCCGGCCGTTTCTTAGTTTTCTGCAAATTATAAATTTTTGCAAGTTTTTAAAAAATGATTCGTGATGTCCCATTCTCCAAAAAATGTGAACAATGTCAACAATTTAAACTTAGATCACCAGAAACGTGATTGCCTTCATTTTCAGCAATAATGATTGCTCTGGCAGTTCATGACATGTTTTGGAGGCTGTGAGGTATGTTTGCAACAGATGTGGAGCAATTTCTGTGGGGAAGTAAGCGGGTTTCTACCCTGATGATTGTGCTATTCTATTTTTGTTTTTGTTCTTTAAGCAGCAGGACAAGGTTAGAGAGTCAAGTTTTTGTTCTTCAGCCATCTCCAGTACACACTCTCCTTACCACCTTGTTGGTGTTTGAAGGGGGAGACCCAGCACGATAGCACAAGAGCGGGGGCTCACTGTGGTGGAAAGGGGAGGTTCTCTGGATCTTGCTGAATCGCTTCACTCTTTTTGTGACCTGCCAGCCATCTCTGTCCCTGACCCTTTGGATGGATGTATCATACAGTTTTTTTCCTTTTCCTGGTAATTTAAAATTAGAAGTTTTGTCTTCTGAAGCCATGGGACTTCAGGCAGTTTATGTGATGTACGATTATTTTAGTCAAACCATTTTTATCCTGAAGAGATTTCACCTAGCAGGACCACAATTCAGACACCACATAATGATACTGTGGTTCTTTCTTTTGAACTGATTGGACGTGTGTCTTGATCTAAAGTGTTATGCCAAGCAGAAATATGGCCTGAATGGTAAAATCAGGAATTTGTACCAATGAATAACTATCAATAAGTCTTTACTTTTAGAAGTTTATTCAGATTAAGAACTGACTGCATTTTGTGTAATCTGTCCCTTTTTGCACCAGAATGCAGTAAGTATGAACTGTTTGCAGTGACGGTCTGTTGCATGCTCCTGTGTTAATAGCTTCTCCAGCTGTGTGAATTTTGCAGTAAATGGCTATTGATTAACTGTGTGGATACGAAATACAGAATTCATACAGGGATTAAAAAAAAAATAGAGAAGAAATTTAATTTAACTCTAACTGCTCCTTAAGCTGTGTTGTAATTGTGAAGCTTTGCCTCTGATTTCTAATATGCTTGTGTGTATTTCATAGTCCTGTTCTAGAAGTGACTTCAAACTGTTCATAGCCACATAATGTGTCTTAAGGACACCAGTCGCTCTCCCCTGCCTTCTTCTCATTAGTTGCCATTTAAAGATTTAGCATAATTTTGTTTAGATACCTTCATGGGCACAGACTTATTAAATAACAGAAAAGATATACTCCATGAATTTGTTTTCTAAAAAATAAACCAAAGTTCTGCTCATATAAACCATTAAAATATTAGCATTATTTATAAGTTTTTCATTTGTGGTAGTAGCATTATATAAGGGTGTATTTTACCAAACCAAGAAAATCAGACTTTCTAATATATGAAATGGCCTTATACTGATTATAATAATAATAAGGCATCTAAACCAGATAGACTATAATTACTAATCAAAATCGTTAGGCTCCAAGGATTGGAGCACATGGTTTTTAAATTTTTTATGTGAAAATGAGTATTAGGGAATGTCCTTTGTGTCTAAGACTGTATTTGTTGAAAGTATTGAACATAAACATGTGCTCTTTAGTAAGAACCTTCAATATTAAAAAAATAATAACTTTATCCTTGACTACATTTAACATTAAAAGATCAGCCAGTAATAGTATATATGTGTCATTTATGGTTTAGAGTAAAAATTTCCTCTGATTAGTTAGTTCATCACTGGTGATTAGAACTCCTTAGCTGACTTCCGGGAAAGAATGTGGTCAGATGCTACATGGTACTATTTAAAAATTTGTCGTAGGTTGGACCATAGTTGATTTTGAAAGGTCAAGTTTCATAAAAACTCTGTCTTTTTTGCTTTCATCATTTATGGAGAGATCTGAAGGCCAGTAGTTCTGTGTATTCACAGGGAGGAGCCAGCTTCATTCCACTATTACTCAAGGACCCTTGTAGCTCATTCATTAGTCCAGGACTAGCCATCTCAGTGGGGAAAGAGTCAGGCTTATCAGTGGTAGGGCATGCGCCTTTTACTCCCAGTGCCAGCTTCTCTCTCTCCCTCTCTTTGCAGAGGAGGGATAGAGGTGAAAATAACTAGTTTTATTAGCAAATCTACCTCTTCCTGGATGGTGTGGTTCTTGGTGAGGTATATTCATTCAATAGATGTGCATTTTGTGCCCTCCGCAATGCTTTAAGCCCTGTGGGTTGTTCAGGAATGATTTAGGCATGGATCTTTTGTCAGAGTTCATAGGAAAAAACTTCAATGTGAAGGAAAAACCACTGAGGATCATAAGAGTAATAAATGTGTGAGCTTCTTGAGGAGAGATATTTTTCTAACTAGGGAGATGATATTACTGTGCTGATTCCCTTGAGTCACCATTTTGTAGGCATGTCATTCATTTATTTACTCATCAAATACATATTGACTACTAACTTGGTGTGAGGTGCTGGGCATACCTTGGTGATTAAGAGATATATAGTCAATTCTTGCCCTTAGAAATAAATGTACAGTCTAGTGAGACAGAGAGATATGAAACTAATCAATACATATATACACACATATATACATTTAGAGTAATTTTTTTTAAAGTGTTAGTATGTACGAGTTAGAAAACTGATCCTGGGTAGGGGCATAAGAGGTCAGGTCAAGAAGACTTTCTTGAACTTCAGAGTTAGACCTGAGAACAGAAGATTGAGAACTTATAAATCTTATCGTTCTTTTTTTTTTTCCCTGAACTTTCAGGGGAAAGTGCTTTACTATTTATTTATTTATTTATTTATTTATTTATTTATTTATTTATTTATTTATATTTGTCGTGTGTAGGGTGCTTCTTTGTCAACTAAAAACTTCATCTTTTAAATACTGCATCACTTGTGTATACTGCATTCATTCACTTATCTCATGAATCATTTATTTAGTGCCTGTGATGTGCAAGCCTCTGTCCCAGGAGCTTTGTGCTGGGTCACAGTTATGTGACATTTATTGTAGATTGAGACGGTATAATGTCACTGGTATGAGAGAGCTAATGATATGGTTTATGAGACTGTCTTCATTTTTCTCCATATAGGACAACAGCTTTGAGCAGTTCATTATTAATTACTGTAATGAGAAACTGCAACAAATCTTCATTGAACTTACTCTTAAAGAAGAGCAGGAGGAGTATATACGGGAGGTAATGTTGAAATGTAGTTTTTAAAAATGTTCCTTTTTCTCTCATAATACAAATTCCGGATTCAGAAGACTATATAAACATGACCCTAAAATCAAATTTACTGAAGTTTAGCCATATTGTGTCTTTTAAAAATTTGTTTGGTACAACATCTGTGCCCATTTGAATTTTCTTGTTGTGCTGCTAGGGCCCAGAATAGTACATGGCACACAGTAGGTGCTCAATAAATATCAGTCGTCTGGGTCAAATCTCACTGGATTCTAA
This sequence comes from Cynopterus sphinx, assembly GCA_030015415.1. NCBI lineage: Eukaryota > Metazoa > Chordata > Mammalia > Chiroptera > Pteropodidae > Cynopterus > Cynopterus sphinx. Next base: position 174,721,454 of record CM057379.1, read on the forward strand.
TACAATGATGTGAGATAATAATCTGTTAAGAAAACAGTCTGAGATGAATGGACAAACAACTGTGGGACATTCATACAAAGGCATACTATGCAGAATAGAAAGGAAATAACAATTGATACACACAATTATATGAATGAATCTCAAATGAGTTACTCTAAATGAAAGAAGCCTGACTCAGAAGTCTGCGTATTGTATGATTCTGTTTATATGTTGTCCTAGAGAAGGCAAAGCTATAGAGATAAAGCATAAAGAACGGAGGTCAGTGGTTGCCAGGGGGTAGGAGTCATGAGAGAATGTGACTACAGAGGGGCAGCACAAGGGAATCTTGGGGGCTAATGGTTATGATGGTAGTTACATGACACTATGCATTTGCCCAGACTTAGAGAGCTGTACACCAAAAAGGCCCAAACTGCTGTATATAAATTTGAAAATATTTTGCAACTTTGTTCAGTCTTGAAAAGCACTGACTTCCTAAAAATTTATAATGAAAATAGATAATATTTGTTGAGTGCCTACTATATGCCAGCTATTGTACTAGTGCTACATATGGACTGTCTCACTTAATGCAATATAAAAATAATCAGAAGTAATGTTTACAAAGCCCTTTCCTTCTTAATTATAAAACACATACTTGTTCATTCTTTCATTTTTTAAATAGCCAGTCTTTTTCTAAGTGTAAAATTATTTATTTCAAAAAAGTAAAAGGAAACTATTTTATCTTTATTTATGTTTCAGTTTTATTTGCCTTAATATTTTAGAAATGATATGTATTTTTATCATTTTTATAGTCATTTTAAGTCATTAAGGACACTGAATTTTTTTATTATTATTTTTTTTTTTTTTGGTTTTTAAGTATAGGTTTTTCTAATATAATTATTATCTCCAGTGACAGTAAAATAATCCATTTACTTGCAAGCAAAAGCATAAATATTTCATTTTTATTTTAGGATGATCATTATTCTTTAGAAACTATTATACTTGTCTGACACCTTTGGTAACATAAACATCCTAAAAGCCAGAATAATTTTCTTCCTGTCTTCTCATCATAAAGAGAATGCCCAAACTTTGATCTGTAACTTGAAACAGTTTGTACAGATCATCTAAAACACTTTTAAGAGTATATAGGAAGATCCCTATTTTGCTTTCTGAATGAATTTTTTCCCTTCAGAAGAAAGAATAAATGTTTACATTTAAATGGGCAGAGTGTAAGCAGATATGGAATGATTACATTTAGCTCACAGATGTCTTTGTAACTAGCATTACAACTAGTGGATAGGTTCTTGTATTTTTCCTTACATTGAAAATATTTTGTCTTAGCCATGGAATATTTTCACGCATGAAATAGTTAACTGCCCTACAACATGGGATTGACTCTAAAATTAATTTTTTCCTTGTGATTACAAATTAAGAAGAGAAAAAACTAGGCCTTGGATTCTTGGGATCAAGTTCTGATTTATTTCCTTATAAACATTGTAAGTATACACAAAGTAATATTGACCCAAGGGCCTGTTGAGTAAATGTTTGGCCTAGGGCCAGTGAAGTGCATGGGAAATCACTACAGATGGGAGAGTAGAACGGGAGTGAGTCTCAGACCAGGTCAAAGGCGTTCATGTCAATCAGATCATGTCAGTGGTGGACTGCTCCACTAAGAAAATCTGGGGAACTGGAAGATGACATTTGCAGCACTGATTTTATAAAGGAATTATTCAGAGAAGAAGTGAAGTGTGGTAGATGATGGGCAAAGGCTGTTTTCAGGATGCGGAATTTGATTTTGTTCTATTTTGTTTTTCAGGACATAGAATGGACTCACATTGACTACTTTAATAATGCTATCATTTGTGATCTAATAGAAAATGTGAGTATTAGGTAGTTTTCTAAAGAATGTCTTAGTACTATAATTCATTAGTTACAAACAGTCTCACTGCTTTCAGTATTAAGCTTTAGTATTTTCATAATTTTAGTACTTTTCTTTTGGGAACTGCGAATTCTGGAGACTTTATTGTAATCCTAAGGAGTCAGACACAGTTCTTAAACACATACGTAGGCAACTGGACATTTTGATGCTTAGCCTGGATCCCATAAGCTCATCCTGTTGCCATGTCACAGGACCCATTCATGATGTGTACATTGCCATGTTCTTAGAGACACCAGTCTTGCCTTTGTGTTGGAGCCCTGGTCCAGTCCATGGCTCCTGGGAACGTGAACACTGATTAGAGGAGGCTCGGCGCAGCCATAAAGATTTTTGCCAAATCAAAATATCCATTTCATTTCTCAAACTCTTAACAACCTCTTAATATACTATTCAGTGGTTTTTGTCAAAAAAGATAATTTTTGGTGAGAATGTGGAGAAGAGGGAACCCTAGTGTGCTGTTAACCGGGAATGTAAATTTGTGCAGCTGCTAAGGAAAACCCTATGGAGTTTCCTCAAAAGTTTAAGAATAAAACAATCATAAAATCCAGCAATTTCACTTTTGGGTATATATCTGAAGGAAATGGAATCAGAAAATCTTCAAGAGGTATCTGCACTCTGATATTCACTGCAGCATTATTTATAGTAGCCAAGATACGGAAACAACCTAAGTTTTCATCTACAAATAGGTGGTTAAAGAAGATGTGATATAAATACAATGAACATTATTCAGCTGAGAGGAAGAAGGAAGTCCTGCCACTTATAACAAACAACATGCAGATAGACCTTGAGGGCATTATGCTTAGTGAGATAAACCTAATAGATAAAGTCAAATACTGTATGATATCACTAATATCTAAAAAAGCCAAACTCATAGAAACAGAATAGTGGTTGCCAGGGTCTCAGGTAATATGGGTCAAAGGGTATACACTTCCAGTTTTACATAAGAGGATTAGGTTCTGGGGGTGCAGCATGGTGACTGTAGTTAATGCTGTGTGATATACTTGAAAGTTGTTAAGAGAATAGATCTTAAGTGTTCTCACCACAAGAGAGAAATGGTCATTTTATTAGTGATAGAGATGTTAGTTAACTATGATTATGTCGGTAATTATTTTGTAATGTGTGTATCTAATCAACAGATTGTATTTAATGTGATGTCAGTTATGTCTCAGTAAAACTGAAAAAAAAATTTATAAAACAAATTTTAAAAAACACACAAAAACATGCATTCAAGTTAAGAGTTAAGATGAAGGACAACCTCCGGAGCTGAATTAAGTAGCCCCCCAGGAGTGGTTCTGGTATAGACCTAGCATCAATTTAGAAAATGTATGCAGGAGTTGTTGTTTGTGTGATTTTGCAGTTGGTCACAGACCATGGGATATGTCAGGTGACCCACTATGTGTGTATGTATAGGAAAAGGCTTAAAGTGTGAAAAATTATAACTGTTAGCAAACTTCCTGAAGCGTAAGATTTTTTTTTACATCAGATTCTTTTTACGATAAATGAATTGATTGCAGGAAAACTGATTTGTGTGTTAAAACCTGGAAACTCTTTATGCTTAGGATTACTAACAATACTGGCCTTGATAACAGAGTAATTTGAAATAATGCATAGACTTTATTGTCCTACAGTCTTTGCCGTCATTGGTGAGTGAGTGCTGTGTTTCAGGAATGTAGTTACAGGCTCTAAATATCCAGCAAATCATTTTCAATTCATCTTTAACAAGTCCTTTTGGAAATTATGTAGTTAACCAGTATTTTTTCTCAGTATTCAAGGAATTCCTGAAAACCGTATCTTTGATTAAATTGAGTATTAAAAAATAATATTCAGAGCATCACTATTTTCAATGAAAAAGTAAATTTTGTTTTGAAAAATCTGAAAATGTTGGAACATGAACACTAATATTCTACTTAAGCAATTCAAAACTCTAGTGTAAAATCCAGAAAACCACTAGATTTTTTTGAGAATTTTTTATGGTAAATTTTGTGACCTTGGTAATTTGCTTTGGGAAGTTTAACTTATAGAAATTATGACGACTGCATTTTCCTTCATAAATATAATGTTGTACTTCTCTTTAAGAAGAAAAAGAATATTTGGTAATGCACTTAATTTAACTAGATTATCTCAGCCAAAAAACTTCCCTGCATACATGAGAGAAATTCATGTTCACGTAGGAACTTGAGTACTCAAAGGAAGTGTTTCCTTTCAGCATCACCTAACAATCTTGTTTATTCTGGGGCTGTTAGGAATACATTTGATTCCTGAGAGTCAAACTTCCCCTGGGTTTTGTGTGGAATGAATAAATGTTGGTCAAAGGATGTTACAGCCTTGTGAGGAAAAGGAGAGAGGAACAGAGGGCTTTGTCCTGGTGGAAGTGGGCAGGGTTGATGGTCAGAGGAGTAGACTGTTCTTTTTGGGGTGGAGACGTGTGGGCCTGTAGGGGCAGCTGAAGGAACGAAGGAACGACAGCCTCTATTTAGCAAAGTAGAAGATTCCTGATTCAGTTTAACGGGTCTGACTGCTCTTGGGATAAATATGATCACAGGGTCTGAATACAAGACAAATTCTCCCTCATGTTTAACATCCAGTTGGAAATTTCATATGGAAGAAGAAATTTATTCTAAACAAATATTCCGAAAACACAACTTGATTGCACTGATTGTTAAAAGCGGCATCCGAAATCACATTTTATTTTTTTTCCCTAGAAAGTAAACTTTATTTTGAACACATGAACATCTGAAGCCAATTTCCTTCTCAAGCTTTGAATCAAATAATGGCCTTGGAAGGCTGTTTTGTGTGTTTTATGACCACATGTTATAGACACTGTATTGCCACATTAGTTTCTGACTTTCAGATTTGTTTTTGAATCTTTGAGTTGTAATTTGCCTTTTTCTAACATAAGAATTTCAGTCAATTGCCAGCTAAGATGGCTGAGGTGACTGTGGAGGGAAGCCGTTTTGCAGGGGAGAAAAAGCTCTATACTGTTCCCAGCTCCCTCCCCCACACACACCTGGGATACTGGAAAAGGGCTGACTTCTGTGGCTTCTTGTTATTTGTTTTGATTCTCAGCTTTTTGTTGTAAATGAGCGGAATTTTCTTGTGACTAAGTTGATTGTGTTTGATGGTGTAATTGGGAATAATTATTAAAACAATACAGTGAGGAAGGAAGGAAACTTTTTTTTTCCTTTCTCCGAGAACACAAATGGAATCCTGGCCATGCTGGACGAGGAGTGCCTGAGGCCTGGCACGGTTACCGATGAGACCTTCTTAGAAAAGCTGAACCAGATCTGTGCCACCCACCAGCACTTTGAAAGCAGGATGAGCAAGTGCTCTCGGTTCCTCAATGACACGTCCCTGCCTCACAGCTGTTTCAGAATTCAGCATTATGCTGGCAAGGTATGAGGGAACTGTGAGCACCCAGTCAGGCCTGCAGAGTCCTTCTAGGAGACTGTGCCTTGGAGATGGCATTCTGACCACTGCCAACTTACGGGGATAAATTGAGCTGCTAAAATATTAGAATCAAGGGAATATAGTCAGTAATATTGTAAGAACTGTGTATGATGTCAGGTGGGTACTAGACCCATGGGGGGATGGATCACTTCACAAAATGTATAAATGTCTAAACACTATGCTATGTGCTTGAAACTAATATCATATTGATTGTCAACTGTAATTGAAAAAAATTTTTAAATAGTAAAATTAGTAAATGTTTACTAGAAATAGAATCTGAGCTATATTGAGCAAAATCTTATTAATACTCGTAGACAAAAGGAAAGCCAAGGAACTTAATGAAAGAAGTTGAATGTATTTTTTAAAATCTATTTTATTATTTTCCAGCTTTAAGCTATCCTACAAAAAAAGATCTATCAATGCTAATAAAGGGGATTTGTCAGTAAAATTTACAAGTCACTAAAGACTTATAATAAGGTTTTAAAAGCACAAATTATTAGCAAAAATAATGAATTATTAGACTGAGATTTTGAAATGACACTGGGGAAATATTTACTTTTTTAAGTACTCATTTGCTTAATATTTGGGGAAATTAATTATCTTACCTAATATATAAAGATAGTGTTAAAAACAATTTTAACAATAGATTAATCTTTAGAACCATAAAACATTGTTTGGAGTTAACATCCCCTTATGAATATGGTTGTAAACTTCAAAGGGAGGAAAATCTCAATTATATATTTTTATTTAGTAAAAATGAATTATACAGTATCCGAATTACCTTTAATTTTGAAATGTTGAAACTTGATACTTTATTGTTTTTTCATTAGCTTATGTTAATAAAAGATACTTTTCTGGTCAATTTTGCTGCTTGCTTGGGATGCCTTTGAAAATGCAGGGTTAAATCTACTTTATTTCCCCATCTACTTTTAAAGAGACTAGAATTGGCACATGTGAACTAAAAGTAAAACCTCAAAAATTTGCTCAAACACCAAAAAAAGAGAAAATCCTTTGAAAATGCTATGCTATGATATTTTTTGAGTTTATTTTTGCAGATCCTAAAGGATAATAGGATTTATTTTAAACTCTTCTGTGATTTAGACAGATGGAATTTAAACTTAGAGGCTAATTCAGTATTAGAGTATGACTAATGTGTTGAGGATTTGATGGAAAAAGAAGAGGCTGCAATATACATAGTCTTGAAATATTTTTAACAGTTTTTTGATGTTCTAGCATGCAGTATGTCAGTCGTTGAGTCTTATGTGTTGCTCATAGGTACTGTACCAGGTTGAAGGATTCGTTGACAAAAACAATGACCTCCTCTACCGAGATCTGTCACAAGCCATGTGGAAGGCCAGCCATACCCTCATCAAGTCTTTGTTTCCCGAAGGGAACCCTGCCAAGATCAACCTGAAAAGGCCTCCTACAGCAGGCTCACAGTTCAAGGCATCCGTGGCCACTCTGATGAAAAACCTACAGACTAAGAATCCAAACTACATTAGGTATTTCTGGCACAAAAAGTTTCTGACAATTTGAATGTGAATGCACTCTCAAGGAACATCATTCTCCTATTTGCTTAAATCTGTAGAGCCCAAGCAGAGGATAGGTCAAATAATACAGTATCTTGGGTCTGCTTAAAAATACTCCAGTGCCCCTTTCTCCTTCCAAGTAAGGAATGTAAAAAGGGGGTGTGGCATGTAGGGGCTCTCAACTTTCTATATTTTTTTTAATAACAAGAAACAGTGTAAATTTGGGGGGGTAAGGGTTTTGCATAAAACTTTTGATGGCTTCATTTCAGATTCTTGTTATTTTAACTTAGAGACTGAAGCAAATGGGGCTTTAATATTCTGGTGTTAGGAAATATGTACCTCTTTCTTTCTTGTGGGAATTACAGGCCCAGAGAAAGTAATGATTTCTAAAACAATCTGAATTTTTTCAAAGCAAGAGAAAGGACTTCTTTAAAAGTACCCAGTCTCCTTTTTTTGCTTCTACGGCATCTTAGATCTCAAAGTTCAGTAAATAATTACTAGGATTACAAGTGGCTATATGTGTATTTGGTGAACTAGATAATAGAAGGTGTCACATTTCATAATATTGCATTACACCCACACATACCTTCTATCATTGTCTTTGAAAATTCACTTGTGAAGAAAGGGTGAAGAACATTTTTGTGTTTAGCTCGTTTACTTAATATTATATTGGTAACAGAATAAATAGGCAGAATCCCCTAGTTTGATTAAATCATGTTAGAGCGTATATTAAGTAAAAATTATAGATTCAAAAAATGATAACCAGGAAGCTCTTTGTGATCTGTTGCTTTTCTTATTCTCAAATGAGTAGATGTCTTTTAAATTTTTTTTTAACTTCTATTTTATTGAGGTGTAATTTACATGAGGTGATATGCACAGATCCTAGATGAATGGCTCAATTATTTTTCACTATTATATACACTTCAGTAACCACCACCCACGTCAAGACAGAACTTTCCATCACCCCAGAAAGTTCTATTATTCCTCTTTCTTTTTAGTGGTTTTAATGTGTCTCTAAGAAGTCTTAATAAACTCCAAGGTTGCAAATATATTATCATATGTTTTTCCAGAATCTGTAGTTTCAGATTTCATATTAATGTCTATATTTTTTCATAAAGTTATCCTGTTGTTCTGCCATCTTATATTGAAAAAGAAAAAAAAAATCTCTTTCATTTTGACTTGAGGCTTTTATTGAAAATTAATTGAATGTATGTATAGGAGTCTAGGTCTAAACCCACTAGTCTGTTCCACTGATCTGTCTGTCCTTAAGTCAAAGAGTGGACATTATTTTTTTAACTTAAGAGGAAAGGCATATAAAACACCATGGCCAAACTAGGTAAGATTTAACTGTCCACATATTTCATATGTGTGTGGAATTTATTTGAGGTTGTAGCTAGGCAGATGGCAAACACCATTATTTCACAATTTATTAATAGGATACAGAAATTGCTGTAACTAAATCCAAAAATAACAATGGCTTAAAGAAGACTGACATTTATTTCTTATGTAACTTCTAAGTATAAAAATTCTAGGGCTATAGAACAGCTCCTTCTATTTTGTGGTTTTGCAGTTTCCAGGATGTTTCCCTCATTCACATGGTCAAAGATAGTTAGTTCTCCACCATGTCAGAATTTCCAGGAGCTGTTAGCAGAAGATGAGCAAAGTGAGAGCAAGTCTCTATCCTTTTAAGGACACATCCAGAAGTGGTATACATTACTTCTGCTCTGATCCTAGTGGCCAGAATTTGGGTCCCATGGCCACACCTATCTGCAAAGGAGTTTGGGAAATGTTGTCTTTCCTTGGGCAGCAAAGGCAGGAGATACAGGGATATAGGGAGACTGCAATGTGTGTAATATTTTTATTTGAGATGTAGTATATACATATACTATAATAAAGTGCATGAATCTTAATTATACAACTTATTGTATTTTTATGTATACACCTATGTAACCCCATCCAGACCAATATATAAAACATTTCCATCATCCCAGAGGTAACAGCGATACTGATTTCTAACTATAGATGAGTTTTGCTTGAACTTCATATAAATGGGATATGTACTCTTTTATATTGTTTTTGAAAATTCAGTTATGAGGAAAGGGTGAAGAACATTTTTGTGTTTAGTATAGTTGATGTAGGTAGTGTTGTGTTAATTTTTAGGTTTTTATAAAATGATTTGAAATGATTTCAAAAGAAATGACCAAGTTTCTCCAGAGTAACAAATAATTACTTCACTACAAAATAAATATATATGATACTTTGTAAAACACAGACAAACACATAAGAGACAGAATTTAAAACCTAAAATTTTTGTGATCTTTTAGGTGTATCAAACCGAATGATAAAAAAGCAGCACACATCTTCAATGAGGCTCTAGTATGTCATCAGATCAGGTATCTGGGTCTTTTGGAGAATGTTCGAGTGAGGAGAGCAGGCTACGCCTTCAGGCAGGCATATGAACCTTGCCTAGAAAGATACAAAATGCTTTGTAAACAAACATGGCCTCATTGGAAAGGACCAGCAAGGTAAAAAATTAATCGATCGTATTTAATAATGACATTTTAAAGCATACCAGATAACATGTTGGTTTTTTCACAGGTTCTTAGGCAAGACATTCTCTGAAAAGTTGGATGTCATCTCTGTTTTACACTTTCTTCCATCAGGATACCATTTTGTGCCAATTCTTGATTAATTATAGAAGTCTTGATTTTCTTTAAGAACAAAACAGGGCTTATTGAATCCACATCTGGAACTTGTATGTCAATAAAATTTCTAAAATATGTTATGGCAAGTTAGGAGGGGATTTGTAATTGGTAAATATATTAGTGTATAGAATCATAGAAGGGCAAAGTTAGAGGCATCTTGGATCACTGCTCTCAGCTCACCGCCCTCCACCCTCTGGAGAATTACCACAGAGAGAGTTGGTGGATGGGCATGAGGGTCCCACTTTACCCAGGTCTGTACAAATGGAGAAATAATTACAGAAGCGGATAGGGTCCAAAGTGTTAATGTTATTGCTAGTAAAGCTATATGGATGGGAGAATATGGCAGAATTCGGGTCCATACGGCTTTCAGCCCATCTGCCCTGAATTGCACTCACCCACCCAGTGCCAGACAGAGCGCTGACCACTGCAGGCCCATCCCAGGAAGCAGCCCCTGTGAGTTCTCCACATTCAGAGAGAACATTAGTGCTGGGGGGTGAGTCACTGCCAAAAAGAAATCAGATCTTGCCAGTGTAATGACCTTTCTTCTGTTTTTACCAGTCAGAGAAGGTGCCCCTTTTCTGTGGACTCCTGACTACTACAGGAAGGCCAACGTGCCTGTTTTATGGGATTAGACAGCAACTTGGGGATTTTTTATTTCACTTATACTGGTGTTACCTTCACATTCTCACTGGACCTGGCCTGTCCCAGAACCCCGACAGTATTAGACATTCACCCTGTGTTATAAGAAGATAAACTCCAGACATATGATTTTGTCTCTGGTGCACAAATCAATACCTAAATAACATAGGATTTGGGTTTTAGTTCCCATTGCTAATTTCCAAGGTATTATGGTTAACATGTACCATAATACACAGAACATGTGTTCACTCCCTGCCTGGCACTTAGTCCACAGGTTGGTGGGGTGAAGCAAAGATTAGTTTTAAAGGTTAATGTTGAAACCAGCGTACAAGATGGAGCGGTCAAAGCCAAGTCCAAGCCTCACTCCCATTATGTAAGGCCCATGTTTCATTGCACCCCATTAGTCTGGCTCTTAGCACTATCTTTCCAGCCCTGCCCACAGTCTGAGGGGCAGGAGCAATGTTTAAAATGTTTTTAAGAATTAACTGAGTGAGTTCAAAATAGATCTGAGTTTCTTACACAACTTCCAGGTTCTGATTGGTACTCATTATGGGTATATTTGTTACAAGTATTGCCTCTGCTAATGAAATTAAGAAATTGGTTTTAATGCCAGTTTAATTTCTTAGACTATGTAGTTCTGAACCCAAATTTATTTTTTTAATATTTACTGGATTTGGTTTAATTTGTGGAATTCAGTCTTAATAATGCTTTGATAGAAGAACGCTTGTTGCAAAAGCAATTATACTTGGAAGTAAAGCTATTTTTTGTACCATTGAGAACCTGATATCATGATTTAAGATAAGATAAACTATTTTTGTAACTCAGAAAACTCATTGTTTTTATTGGTTTTTGTAGGGCTGGTGTAGAGGTTCTGTTTAATGAATTAGAAATTCCTGTGGAAGAATACTCCTTTGGTAGATCAAAGATATTCATCCGAAACCCAAGAACAGTATGTAATCAAAAACTTTATACTTTGAACTTATACTGTAATTACTCAGGCAGGTTCTTAAAGGACATTTAACCTTCTGACATTACTGAGATGCTACCAAGAATGCCACACTCTTGTATTTATTTGCAAATGTCCAAGAGAATGGGCAAATAAGGGTAAAGGATAATGGAAGAATGTGTATTTTTTATGAAACATCGAAGTCTTTTTATCAGATAGGTTGTACAAGAAAGGAAATATAAACTTTTTATACAACAACAAAACTTTCCTAATTCATAGGAATTGGTGGTAAATTTTAGTCTAGATTTGTAATATCTAAAATATACAAAAATTTAAGGAAAGACAATTCAATTATTTAGAGGTACATGAAGGCACTTAAATTAAAATTTTTTAGAAGTTGAAAGGTGTACTTAAAATTATACTTAGTAGAACTCTAAGAAAGTCCTTTTATAAGTGAATAGACTAGAATGAAGTATAATTGGTCTAGCAATTGATTGGTAATTGGAAGTTTAGAGAATTTGGAAAGTGTTTAAATTGTTTAAGAAAAACTTTGCCAGCATCTCCATTTCATTAATAATCACATCCTCACAGATAATGTGAAGGCAAACCTATGCTCAGTTCAGTGCTTCTCTGATTTGTTGTAAATGCTGAATCACCAGAATCTGAATTCATCAAAATAGTTTTTGCATGGGCTTTTATCCATATTATCTCTAATTAAAACAGTTAATGATCCTTTTTTCCAATGTGGTTGACTCCAACATCATAATATTTCACCTCCTGAAGATATCTTTCTTCTATGCTGGGAGTATTTGGTAGAATTTTGAAAAACCACCTATCCTTTCTTATTAGTTATTCAAATTAGAAGACCTGAGGAAGCAAAGGCTTGAGGACTTGGCCACTCTCATTCAGAAGATTTATCGGGGGTGGAAATGCCGCACACACTTCCTGCTGATGAGAAAAAGTCAAATCGTGATTGCTGCCTGGTACAGGAGATACGCCGTAAGTCCCCAGCATTTTTAATCTGTAGTAAAGATGCTTACTCACAAACATTTGTTAGATACTTAACACGTATGTCATTTTTATGTGGGTGATTATTTCAATAACCTCATAAAATAAATGCTCTTATGGTCCCTTTTTATAAAGATGAGAAAAATAAGGCATGAACCATGAAGTAACTTGCCCATAATCACACAGCTACCAAGTGGCAGAGATGGGATCTGAATCCAGGACAACTTAAGAGCTCAAGTTCAGTATTCCACACTGCCTACCACTGATATAGATATAACAGGAAGTCTGGATCTTGAATTTGGTCATCAAATTGAAGGAGACAATGTTCTTTAACCCTTTGGGGGTCAATTTTCCAAAATAATTAGCTGTTCTACATTTATTGCAGCACCACTGAGAATGGCTTTAATCCCAGAAGACTAATGCCACAGTTTAGTAGATTTGGGGTTTAGTTAAAGGGTTAGATTTCCTTTAGTCCTCCAATATTGGCCCTATTAACTATGGGAAAAGATTCAATAATAAAGTAATTCTATTTAATGGATACGGAATTTCTTTTTGCAGTTTCCTTTCTCACTTGATTATAGAGGTGTACCACAGGTTTGAGGGCATCCTAAAGGTTTATCTCGAGGCTAGCTTGAACTTGAGTTGTGTTCTCATAAAATGACTTTCAGAGATAAGAACACTGCTGCCAAATGCTTTTTCACTCTACTTTTTCACTAGAGAGTGAGTTAGAAACTGAATTAAATTTGTAGTCAAATCTCCTTTAAGGTATTCTTCCTCTTTTTCAGAGAAGCTTTGGTATGAGTCAGTGTATAATCAGAACACAACTTATGCTGACCTTTCTCACATAATACATTTTAGGTGTATTATTTCCAAGTTTTAGAAATTAATCAGATTCTTAACTGATTAAGCTAAAGAAAAATCCTTGGTTTTTAAAAGGATATTTTAAAATTTTCTTTCTCTAGTTAAAAGAGTATAACCAGCAATACAAGTGTTAATGTATAAACTTATCTAGCTATATTAATGATAGATTTATTCATATGTATTCTGCAAAGGACCAGAGGACTGTTATCACCTAGCCTGGCTGCACATGGCAATGATACTTGGCTCCTCTGCAGATTAATAATACTCTACTTTCTGTTTACCTGAGAAAAGGAAGATCAGTAAATAAATAACCAGGCCTTAAGGAACCCTTATCATTTCTTTTTTTTGAGATCATTAACATCCAATTTAGAAGTGTACTGAATTTATCTATCTTGAATTCTACAAATATTTGAAACACCTATTTTTCAGGCTCTGGGGATAGCAAGGTGAAGAAGACAACCTAATTTCTGACCTGACAGTTTTATATTTGGTGAGGGACAATATGCAATTAAGCAAATAAATAATGAGAACAATTACAGATGATTGTGGTTAAATGCTAAGAAGGAAATAGAAAACTGAGGTAAAGAATAATAGGAATCTGGCATATAACTTTAGATATGATGGTCAAAGAAGACTTTCTGGAAGGGGCTACTTCGTCAGAAGGATAAGAAGAAACAGCTAAGGCAAAGAACCAAGAACAGCAAGTGGTATTTGCATCCCTCCCTGCCACCTCAGTATAGAGGTTTTGTTTCTCCATGTTATAAAAAAAAAAGTCACTAGATGTATCATTAATTCATGATGGTAAGAGTTAACAAGCAATATTAATTCGTAGAATGAAAACAAGTAATAGCCTAGTTTTTAGGGAAAGTATTAATTTTTCTCTAGTATTATATCAATTTCAGAATTTGAACTAAATACCTCACCTAGTTAGCTAACATGTTTTCCAAGCCAGTGATTAAACTCAGTGATTTTCCCTCAACCAGATAACTCAGATTTTCTGAATACTCATTTCCAGTTACTGATTCTTTTAAAAATCCATATTCTGTGATAGTTCATAGTTTCTTGAGATGAATTTTAAAGTGAGATGAAGTTATTTCCAAGCCATTTGGGAATTGAAATGAAAACATGGAGGTACCAAATGGATGTCAGAAATGATGATCAGATATTGTAGGAAATGTTTGTTCTTATAGCCATGGAATATTACTCTGTGAGGAATTTTAGAGATTTTCCAGCTCCTCATTTGACAGATGAGGAAGCTGAGGCCCAGAGAAGGTAGTGAGTTGTCCAAGGTCCAAGTGTCCTCAGTACCCTTCTCTCTGGTATCCTTTTTCTTTTTTTTTCTTCCCCTGCTGCCCATGGGTCAATAACATCACCCTCCATTTCCTTTGATCTCTCAAAATGTAGTCCAGAGTCTTGGAAGGCCTATCTTCCCCCCTAGAGAAAGGGAGCTGCGAAATCTAGGCATTCCAAAGTGTAAGAGTCACAGCATGACTTTAGCATTCTGAAAAGCTATGAAATTTTATGGCAGATGCTCACATTCTAGTGAATATTCCACAGTAGAAGCTCTCTTTTCTAGGGATAGTGTCTCAACTGCTTCCACTGTCTCAGACATCAGCCCTAGAGGTAAGAAATGCAGGCTTCTTGTCATTGAGTTTGCTGAGCCAACTCCTGGCCTGGAGCCCTCCGCTTGGAGCCTTATTGGGCCTTTAAGCTTCCTCACTTGGAAGTAACCTCTGCTGCATCTGAACTGCCTGCTGTGCTTATATATCTCCTGGGACCCTGTTCCCATTTCACACAGCTGACTTACATCTATACTGTAAGTCCTCGAGTGCATGGGTGGAGTCGGAATCATGTTTATATCCTCATGGTTCAATTAAAGGGCTATATTCAGAGTAGGAGTTCAATAACTAAGGCTAAGTCAGTTGATGAACATTTACTTAAATTTGTTAGCTGATTTCCCAACTTGAGGCAGAGTAAAAGCAGCAAATCTAGAAAGGACTGGGGATGTGGAGGCTGGCCCAGTCAGTGGCATGGTGAGATGTGCACAGAGAAAAGAGAACACAGAAACACATGCAGAACTCAGGGTGTATTCATTCTTCAGTATGCAGTGTGTATTCATTTAATGTGCATTTACAAAGTATCTGCCATGCGTTGGACCCTGTGTTATATAACAGCATAATACAAAGAAGAGATGTTAATAATGGTGGGTCCTGAGCCATATAAAAATTAATTATATTTAGCATCCTTAAAACATACTTTGGGTTAACTGTACAGACATACCTCAAAGATATTGCGAGTTCGGTTCCAGACCACAATAGAGCAAATATTGCAATAAAGCAAGTCATACAAATTTTTTGGTTTCCCAGTGCATATCATGTTTACACTATACTGTAGTCCATTAAGTGTACAATAGCATTATATCTAAAAACAAAACAAACAAACAAAAACAGTGTACATACCTTAATTTAAAAAATAGCCATCATTTGAGCCTTCAGTGAGTCGTCATCTTTTTGCTGGTGAAGGGCCTTGCCTCAATGTTGATGAAAATGTAATATTTACAAAGCACAATAAAGCAAAGCATAGTAAAATTAAGTGTGCCTCAATAATTTCAGATTTATTGATATTTTGATTTCTTTACATATTGATTCCTGGAGGAATGTGAGTGTTCAAGAGTTAACTGCACTAAATGAACAAATACTTTTCAATCCTTGCAGTATATTTATTAGATATATAAATAGAGCTGCTAAGATCATCCCCTTTCATTTTACAGCAACAAAAGAGGTATCAACAGATAAAGAGTTCTGCCTTGGTAATTCAGTCTTATATCCGGGGCTGGAAGGTGAGTTTCAAAGAAGTAAGCCTCATTTATTTTCAGTTTTTAGGTTCTTCACAAAGGATGATGTCTCAAGCTCACCCTGCAGGGGAGAATGCCCTGTCTCCTGTTTACTCTGTAAACAGTCAGGTGGAAAGAATAAATATTGTGGGCCAAGCTGGGGTCCTGCTGACCTTGTCTTGGCTGCTTCCTTCTAACCAGCTTTCTTTTCAAGAGCTTTGTTCTCTGAGCAGGAAGTCCTTGAAATAATTCCGTACATGATTTCAGTATCCTCTTGCCCCCTGTTTATGAGGGAAGCTGAAGTCCAGAAGGCTATTACATTGTTGCTTCCCCACCTGTGAGTCCTGCCAGGCCTCCGCACCCCAGCGCAGCACTGTCCATAACTTCCCAGTAACCATCTTGCTGGCTGCCCCATAATGATCAAAAGATCCTAAGTTCTGGCTGTCCTAGTGGGGATCACAGTGGGTGATCTAGTTCCAGATTCTTTCTGTCAGGGGGTTAGCAAACTACAGCCCACAGGTCAGATTTAGCCTACCTCTTGTTTTCGTACAACCTGAGAGCTAAGAATTTTGTATATTTTTTAAGTATTCTTAAAAAGAAAAAAAGACAAGAATGTTTCATGACATGTAAAAGTTATATGAAATGGTAATTTTGTATAAATATATACATTTTATACAAGTTTATATAAAGTTTTATTGCTGTACAGTCACACTCATTTTATATCTCGTCTGTGGCTGCTTCATTATTACAGTGGCAGAGTTAAGTACTTGTGTCAGAGAACACGTGACCTGTGAAGCCAAAAAGTTTTACCATCTGGTGTTTTACTGACACTGAATCATAGATACTTCAGGGCCTGTTCTGACCACTGCCCTTTTGAGAGATTTTGTGGAGTGGGCTGGATCCAACAGGGCTACTTGAAGGTAGTTCCCAGACCCAGATGCCTTCAGAGGGTAGAGCCCTGGGCCAGGAATCCACCTGTGTCTAGGCCTGTGGGTAACCCAAAGACTTGGTAATTGTCTCACAGCAGATGCCAAAGTACAACTTTGAGCACGTAGAATACGTGAAATTGCTGCCTTCCTTGACCTAATTATTGAGTCCTGGGTCCAGTCTCCAGTCTAGAGACATCAGAAGCAGGATTCAAGGTCCACTTCCAAGTCAGGGTTTCTCCTGGCACCCACAAAACCAGGTTTCAGCAACTGCTGGTTTCAGACCAGTGGGATTATATTTTAATAAATTTTTAAACATCCATTGAATTAAAAATACAGCTATAGTTATATCCCTGGACAACAGTAATAAAAGTGATAAATTTAGAGGATTATTGGAGACCTTCCAACCTCATTCTGAAAACTCCTTTTATTCAGTACGCACTAGCTTACATTGCTCTCTGTTGTCACATTTGTTTCCTGTCACATACTAGGATATGGGAGGTTGCTGTCCCAATCTGGTTTTGGGCTACTCCTTTGTACTTCATGATGTTCTTGTTTACCACCTTCTCGTAGTCCCTTTTGTGCTAATAAGCAACTTCTTTTCTTGATTTAAGCTATTTTTCACTTGAAAATGTGTATTATGACTGTCTCTTCATGTATTTTTTATTTGAATCACTATGGATTCCAGTTTTTGGTTGACTTTCTATTTTTCTGGGTAATTCTGCACCTCAGGCCCGAAAAATCCTGCGGGAACTGAAGCATCAAAAGCGCTGTGAGGAAGCTGCCACCACCATTGCTGCCTATTGGCATGGTACCCAGGTAGGCCAGAGACCGCTCTCAGGAAGGCAGGGGTTCGGGAGTAACGTGTGGAACAACGGATCCTCTCGGACCCTTTCCTTCGGGGCCAGAAAATGTTTCACTGGCTTAAGCTCCTGAGCACGCATTTGCCTCTTGCTGTTTGCAACATTTTGGTGTGGGGCGGTGGCGCACGCTTTTGCATTTAGCGTTTACTGTTTGTTGGTGACTGGTGTCTTTCTTCTTTCTCCATTGAAAATCAGCAGTAACCTTTCCTGCCTTAAACTTTTCTGTAACTCCTTTTCACATGCATCACAGGCGCGAAGGGAACTGAGCCGGCTGAAGGAGGAGGCTAGGAATAAACATGCTATTGCAGTTATTTGGGCTTACTGGCTTGGATCTAAGGTACTTTATATGCACATCTCATCACTCCATCCTCAAATCTGCAATAATCAGTCTGTAGTTCTAGAATACCAGGGAATGAACAACTATAATTAACAGTGGCTCATAGTGGTGCATGGCCTACCAGCTGGGTCTAATAAACCTGGAGATGTTAGTGTCAGCAGTATACGGTAGGAAGCTTAAGCATGTACAGGCAAAGAAGACTAATTGCTTACTAATGAGACACGAGTTGCTGTTTTTTAAACTCTCAAGAAGTAACATGCATGTATAATTTTTGCTTTTTTTTTTTAATTCCTTTTTTTCTTCCCTGACATATAGTGGCAGTTCTTAGAGGGTTTTTTTTCTTTCTTTCTTTCTCTTTTTTTTCTTTTTTGTTGGTGGGGGGCATGTTGAGAATGTTCAGATTGGGGCCTTAGTTGGTTTTCTGCAATGTGTTGACAACAGAAACTCCTTTAACGCATGCCTTAAATATTAATCTATGAATGAAACTTTTTTAGGCTCACTGTGGCAGCTATTGATGATTATAAGCAAAACATTATATGTGGAAAGAATTATCATCTGTGATTTAACAGAAAGCTATGTTCATGCAAAGCTAGTTCTAATTGCCACTGAAGAATCCCAGGAATTTCAGCATCAGCTGTTTGTTTTCAGAAACAAAGGCCTCCTGAAATGCTCTCACTAATCCCCAGGCAGAGTCGTGGGCTCTGTGAACATTTCACAAACCCCAAGGGACAAGAGTTTTAGATGTTTTTGTTACTTAGAAAATCAAAGGTCATCTCTGCTAAAAATGTGTATTCCAGTTAGAAACACAAATAGCGGTTTAGTTCTATGTTTTTAAGTCTACCTTGTCAGCATTACAATCCCATCTCATGAGTAAAATGAGAAAAGTTAACATTTTGTCCATGTGAGGATCTTAACTTGCCTAAAACTCACCAAAGTTGTTCATTTGAGTTTTCCCTTGAAAATCAGCGAAGAACAAACTAGTCCCTTTTATAAGCAGAGGACAATGTCCTCCAGGGGCAGAGGGACTTTTAGAGAGAATTAACCCTAACATTTCTGCACTGAGTGAGCTCATTTCCCAGTCTGAGTATAGTGTAATAAAAATCAATGCCTGTCTCTTTCTTTTAAAATGACATGGCTTAGATTAATGTTTTTCTAATATTAATTTTTTAAACCTAAAATTTTTTCATTTTTTTACCTTGTTTCAGTATATTTCCTCATTTGGACCCTTAGCTAATATTGAATTTTGATGCATGCTACTTCCAGTTTTCTAACTGGAAAGAATTTCAAGTTTTGTTTTTTTTGTTTTTTTTTTTTTTTTAACTTCAGGAGAACAACTTCTATTCCTTCCAGTTTTCTAAATAATTATTCACAAGAGATGCTTTTTATACATCCAAATTAATGAACTCAGGAATGCCTTCCACCCTCCAACCCCCACCCCCACTCTGTTGTGCTGGCAGCAAAGGGAAGTCTCCTGAAATTATTAGGAGCCACTCATAGTTCTAAAGGTTTGATAAGGGAGGGAAGGAAAACAGGGGAGAAAAAAAGGATAAGAATGAAAGTAAGGGGTTGGAGGAGTGCTTACCTTGGGTACCACACGGATTGCCCTCCTCTGAAATAGTCTCAATCCACTGAAAATACAAGGGACTGCACCAGCCTGACACTGATTCTTTGGGTTTAAATGATTATGCACTGCTCCTCTATAATTCTGAAATCCTTGTTCATAAATTGGCTCTTCTGTTTGGTCGGGTGTCTTTTCCTAGTCATTTGTGCTATCTGCATTGGGCTGTCTCTTTTATTTACCATCTAAAACATTCTAGGCTCGAAGGGAATTGAAACGCTTGAAGGAGGAGGCTAGGCGCAAGCATGCTGTTGCTGTCATTTGGGCTTACTGGCTTGGACTGAAGGTACTTCCTCAACCCCTTCTTTCTGGCCAGGGTGAACTCAATAAAGCCTAGCACCTACTAACCCTGAGGAAATGATTAATTATGCTTACTGATGGTCTGCACAGTCTTTTACAATTGTCATCTTGCCTAATTGTTTTTTTTTGTTGTTGTTGTTTTTTGTTTTTTTTTGAGAATAAACCTGTACACTAATATTCTCTGATATTATTGTGGTGTATTTTTTTAAAGTGATGCAATGTAGCATATTTTATCCAAGACATTTTGTTATCCAAGCTCTGTTTTTTGTTGTTGTTATTGTTGTGTTTTGTTTTATTTTGTTTTGTTTTGTTTTAGGAGGATGAAGTGCCTTTTTTTTTTTTTTTAAATCCATGAGACAGAATCACAATGGTTGAGCTAAAAGCTGATCCACCGTCCACAGTGACCAGCCAGGGGATATCAGGCTTTTGTTTCCCTTTATCTGCTTATTCCGCTACAACGATGGCTTCTGAAGTAGAGCTTTCTTCAAAGTGAAATGTGTTTTAATTTTCAGCGTGGAAACCAATTTAAATTTACAGATTTAGATGAGTAAGATGAGTGGATCATTCAGGTTAAAGAAAACTTTAAATTCAATTGGCTTCTGGTTCAGGGCAGGGTTTACTTCAGAGTGATGCATGCTAGTTTAGGTAAGGATGCATGTAAGTAAATAGGATTCTGGGCTCCAGAAAGCCTTGAGAACACCTTCAGAGAGGATAAGGATTTTGTCTTCCTAATATTTAACAACTTATCACTGTGGGGAGCCATCCATACTGTCTTTTGGGGATAATAAGGCCTTATTGACACTATTGTTAGTTATTTTTACTTTAATACTATAACAATTCATCTTTTTCTAAATATTTGAATATCATCCAGGAAACCATTGACTCTGAGTCTGAACAGCATTAGCAGTATACATAAACTCTGCTTTGAATAATCTGCATTTTCCCCTGAATGTTTAGCCTATAACCTTTTAGAAAATTAGCCTTTTGATTGTATTGACTATTCATCAAGTAATTTCTGAAGTCATTAAGTAACTATGAATTTAAGATGTTATGTTTCAAGAACTACTTTTAAAAAAAATCATAACTAAGGATTTCATTTCCCATTTTATTTACATGTTTGAGTTTACATTCTAATTTTCATAAGCGGAAGGAAAAACAACATTGAGTCAAGATGTTTCCTCTGTAATAACTTCTACCAGCACCATCACATTTATCTTCAGTTTTCTGAGTTTAACTAACTGCATATAATTTCAAAAATACTTTCATTAGTAATGTGTGCTAGCAACCTATAAGCCAAGTTGAGTTTGTAGGTGAATTCTATTTTAGCTGAAGTTAACTGAGCTAATTAGATATAACCTTTTATTTTCCAGTTTCAGACAAAACAGAAGTACTTTAATGTTTAACAGAATCATTATTATTGTTATGAAGTAAAATTACATTTCTTTGAAGTCTAAGAATGTAATTTGTACTTTCATTATAAAGAATTGTTGATAATGTTGTTGCTAGGCTTTTTCTGTATGTAGCTATTGTTTCAGGGGAACAGGCCTGTCCTGTGAATATCAAAAAGCATGTTGCAGTGAGCGCAATTAAAATGACCTTCAGCTAAATGTAGTAAGACTTCTAGTATATTTCTAAGGATATGTTTTCATGAAACCACTTCTTTAACTTCTGCTTTCCTACACTATTATAACTTCAGGAGCCAATTAACAGATCAGTTTTCTCTTTGTTCCTCTAACCTTGTAAGTTTGAAATCTGAAATGCTTATGCTATTAGAGGAATGATCATTGGTAACATAGAATATGAATAAAAGGAAGGACTGTCTGTATGATGTGTAGAAGAATTTTTAAACCTAAGTGATATGTAGATGTAGAGAATGAGTCTGACACTCACATGCCCAGAGAGACCAGGTCACATGGGTAAGAGAAGTAGCAGGTGGAAGGTAGATTAGAGCGATGGGGTCTCATGTGGTTTGGAGCATGCAACTACCTACTTGGTCCTTGTCATGTGGGGACAGGGCTCACTGTTGCTAGCACTTAGAAAATTTTAAGAGAAACTTGTAGTCTGAATTTGTATGTGAAGTTGTTAATTTAAAATATGCATGTGAAACATTTTTCTACAAACTGAATTTGGTTAGTATGTTGCTAATGTACCACCCCCAATGTAGAAATATTTTGAACATGTGCAGTTAAACCCAGAAGAGTAAAGACAAAAGAAAGAGGTACATAAAGTATGAATTATTCAGACTGGCTGATATTTTGCTGAATTCTAACTCTCCCATTTATGGCTGGATAATAATAAATATTTAAGGTTTTTGTTCAATTTCAAAATTATTTATTCATTCAGCAGACACCGCCCTCAGTTATTTTGTTAGACATTAGTATACAATGTAAATAATGACAGTGTAGCAACAAAGAAATAGGTAAACTAAACTATAACATCTTAAGCACAGTTATAGTATATATTAGAAAAATTGGTAAGAGTAGGGATGAAAGATCAATGCCATGAAATGAAAGATAATGGTGGTTTAATTTTTTTCATTTTTTTTTTAAATTCTTAGTTACCTTTAGTTCTCAGTGTATAGTACTAAAATCCTATCTATATATAAAGCTTTGGGAAACTGATGTAGTTTTTTAGGCTTTTTTTTTTTTTTTTTTTTGCCTTTTGCAAACAATTTGAAGTGAAAAATTACCTTATATAATTTTCTGAAATGTATTTTGATTTGTGATGAGTTTGCCGTTATACCTGTAAAATGTTTCTCGTCAAATCATCAGTTTCTTTAAAAACCAGTTAAGAATATTCAAAACTCCAAAATATTCTGCTATTATAGTTTTGCATCTCTTAATTTCTTTTCTCTGACTTAAAATCCACTGTGTCAACATGCTCCAATTATTTTACTACATCCAGAGAGGCACTTATAAATTTACTTGTTCTACCTATTTTCATTTTGAATAGAGGTGTATCTTCTTTTTGGGCATCTGCTGGCCGCACATTAACCACTGCATTCTGCTTCTTTTTAAAGGTACGTAGGGAATACAGGAAATTCTTCAGAGCCAATGCTGGAAAGAAAATTTATGAATTTACAATTCAGAGAATTGTAAGTTTACATTTTGTTTATGACTCATTAGCATTATTGGATTAACTAGTTAATAGGACCAACTCAATAATTTATGACTTATTTGTAACAAATCATAACTGTGACTCAGAGATTGTGACCTTTTTAAAATCATTTCCCCTCAAATTCAGGCAGAATTCTGTTAGGAAGAGTTATTTGTGGCCTGTACATAATTAATAAAATGTTCTTATTTGACAGAAAGAACATACTTTGGGGAAAGCGAACTCAAGAAAGCCAGGTGTCTTAGTTCAGGCTGCTATAACAAAAATACCATAAACCGGTGACTTAAAGAGTAAAC
Source organism: Cynopterus sphinx (assembly GCA_030015415.1). NCBI lineage: Eukaryota > Metazoa > Chordata > Mammalia > Chiroptera > Pteropodidae > Cynopterus > Cynopterus sphinx. Next base: position 174,744,788 of record CM057379.1, read on the forward strand.
CTTTATTCCTCACAGATCTGGAGGCTGGGCAGCCCAAGATCAGGGTGCCAGCATAGTGTGGTTCTGGTGAGGGCCTCTTCTCGTTTTCCTCACAATGGCAAAGAGAAAGAGAATCAGGCTCTTTTCTGTCTCTTCTTTTAAGGGCACCAGTCTCATCATGGGAGCTCCACCCTTATGACCTCATCTAAATGTAATTACCTCTCAAAGGCCCTATTTCTTAATGCCTTCCCATCAGGGGTTAGAATTTCAGCATATGAATTTGGGGAAAATATACCACCAAAATGCTGCTGCAAGTCAAGTTTGGCAAACAAGTTAGTGGATAGAGGGGTGAAGGAGAGCGAGGCTGTGCCCGTCTGCCAGGACGGACTCTACAGTTCCCCTCTGTCTTTCAGAGAAGTACAAACTCTGGGGCTAGTTGCTCTGCCACTTATAGATGTGTGACTTGGGCAAGTTCCTTAACTTCTAGGAGCCTGATTTCATCATCTGTAAAATACAGATAACAGTTAACACTGAGCTCATAGATTAATTGTAAGGATTAAAATGGAATAACAGTACAAAGCTCTTAGCAGTGCCCAGCCCATATTAAGTACTGTAGAGCAGTGCAGTCCAATAGAACTTTCTCAGTGAGGAAAATGTTTTATATCTTTGTGGTACCGTAGAGCAGCCACTAGTGACCTATATGGCTATTGAACACTTGAAATATAACCAATGTGATTGATGAACTGGATTTTTAATTTTATTTAATTTTAATTACTTAAAATTTAAATATAAATAACCACATGTGACTAATGGCTGAAACAGTACAGTTGGCTACTGTTAGCTGGTGTTAGTGTTAGTGTTAATATTATTGATGTTAGTCTTCTCTCTCAACTATTTGGTAGAGCTCAGATTTCCCCAACCAATAGGAAGAGTGGAATAGAGACTTTCCAAAGGAGTTTCAGAGTTTTATGGACTAAAACTTGCTAAATTCCACTAAAGACTGCTTTGTTTGATTCTGGTTTATGTAAAACACTATTTTTTCTCATGTATTTTATTCATCTGGTATTTTCTGTCAAACCCAATTCAGGTGCAAAAATATTTCTTGGAAATGAAAAATAAGATGCCTTCCTTATCTCCAATAGACAAGAATTGGCCATCAAGACCTTACCTATTCTTGGATTCTACTCACAAGGAACTAAAAAGGATTTTCCATTTGTGGAGGGTAAAAAAAATGTCTTGTTATGTTTTTTCGGAGACTTCTTATCATGTATTTTGAGCGTTTGAGAAGTGTTTTATGGAAGCAGATTTTTACCACATTCTTCCTCTAGCCAGGAGGAGAATTACTTGAGGACTTTGATATTTTTGAATCATGAACTGTACTTGGCCTCGTGAGAAAGCCTAGAGCAGCCAGGTATCCTGCTGGTAGTCTCGCTGTGGTAGAAACTGGGGTCAGGGGCAGATGGCTGCATTGTCTTTCCCTTTCAGATTCCTGTTACTTTCAAGTAGTTCAGGTTTTTTTTTTGTTTTTGTTTGTTTTGTTTTCCATTCTACCTAAAAGAATAATAGTAAGTAGGAAATAAAAATCATTAAATTTGGACATCTTCACATGATGTAGTTAAATCTTGCAATTTATGAGTTTGCTTTGGGATTGAACCCACACAAAGACATACATGTGAACTCAGATGTTTTGATAGGCTAGAATAAAAAGCTTTAAAATCCCCCTCAGAGACATTAAAGGGATTAAAATTTCCTCCTATGTGAATTAAAGGGAAGCTGAAAATCTATTTGATGATGCCTTATATTTTGGCTCAGTCAATCTTATATGAGAGCATAACATGTAATTTAGGTGTTGCCTGGCATGGGGTGCTTGTTTAGGTGTTGACTTTATTTTAATAACTTAGTTGATAAATGGAATGCTAAATACATCTAGGTATCAGAAATAATAAAAGCATTGGATCGAAGTCCTCATATTTAGTAAGTGAATGACCGATGGATACATCTTCTGGGGCAAACTCTTTTTTGCCCAGGAACGTAGGCTTGTTTCTTATGAGAATCATGTATGTGTAGAGTGACAGCGTCACTAATTAGTGTAATAGTTGGCACCAGCACAACATACGAAACTGGATTCTGAGTTCTGTTTCCTAACTTAGTCAGTTTAGAGAGATTCACCAATGTTTCCTGTTCATCTCCCTTTTTGAGTCTGACTTAGAAACTATTTTCAGAAATAACGATGGGGAATTGCTCATGCTGGGGGCCTGCTCTGCCTCTGCCCACCACTGGCTCCAAATCTCACCCTCACTTCCCTCAGATGGTGGGTGGAGAATGAGAGAGGTGTGTTTATTCCTGAAAGGGTGGGCAGCAGTGCTCACATCGCTTAATACAGTTATGTTGGTGGTTCTCTACCACATCTGTCACTGAATTTTTTAGAGAGGTCATTTAAAAACCTTGGCCCTCCTCCTCCCATCACCCCGTCTCCTTTCCATGCAGTCTCGGAATTGGGGCGAAGAGGAGATTTCTCAGGTCTCATGTCCACATTGTAAAATGGTAGGAGGGGATTTGGAACAGTGTTTTTTAAACTGTAGGTCATAGCACATTTCTGGGTCATGAAATCAATTTAGCAGGCTACAACCAACATTTGAAATGAAATGGAATAGAAAATAATAATAGAGTGCATGACGTATTGCAAGGATAAGTAAGTGTGTGTGTGTGTAAATGTGTGCACCAGCTTGTGCTGTGTGATGTTTTTCTCACTGTGAATCTCTAATAAGAGTCCAGGGACTGACGTCACCATGGAAGGAAACGACACCCCCATCAAGGCCTATGCCAGTAGGACCCTTGTATGTTTTGAAGAAGCATCCCAAGTTTTGCGCTATAGGCAATGAAACCCACAAAAGAAAAATGCTGTTCTCCTTTTAAATGAATATTTTATACACATTCGCTCTTGTTCTTGCTGCTGTTAAATTGGTTTATTATATGTAAGAATGAGTAATGATTATTTATATAAGCGATATCTTTTTTTCCTTTTTCTTGTATCTCACAGTGTAAAAAATACAGGGACCAATTCACAGATCAGCAGAAACTTATTTATGAAGAGAAACTAGAAGCCAGTGAACTCTTCAAAGACAAGAAGGCTTTATACCCATCTAGGTACTGTGGCTTTGCTTTACTCATAATAGTCAATATTTTTAAAGTTTTTCAAATATATTTGTAGGTCTTTTCTAGTAGGGTTTGATTTCAGTAATGCGTGAGAAATTTTTAATTCTATGAATTATTTTATGAGCAGCTGGATATGAATAACAGACACATTGGAGCAGGAGCTTCTGTACTATAATGAAATGAGATTACCTTTATTGATTTTTTACTCCATGTCATTAGCTTGAACACTTAACTAAATAACTGGAAGTCACCATTTAAAATAATAAATAGTATAGGCTGTTCAGATAAATTTACACTGGAATTTCCTGTTAGTTTTTCATGGTTTTTAGAGACTATGTGATCATTTAGAATTTCAATTTCTCTTGGCCATATACTGCAATCACCATTCCAGTCTTCTTTCTTTATTTAATAAGCTGAATCAGAATCTCATTTTTTTAAGATCAGTGAAAATACGAGCTAGCATATCACTTTTTGAGTGTTGTTTAAGCACTGGACTTTGGTGGCCTTTGATCTGTTGACTCATTGAGCTTTACTGGTGGCCTGGGCAGCAAGATCAGTTCCTTCAGTATAGATACCAAGTACTCAGTGAAAGAAGGAACACTGATTACAAGTTTGCCCGGTGAACTTCTTGGTAAAGACTGCTTATTTCACATTTCCCAAGTTCATCATTTCCCCCCAGAATTCCTATTCTTTTTTCATCTGGTGTTTATAAAAAAAGAAATAGATTGTATAATTTTAAGCCAAATGTTATATAACAACTTTTAGTTTCTCCCAAAGAATGGCCTAGAAATAAAAATGCATTCTATGCTAAGTATATTTACATTTATTACATATGGTGTGTTTATATTCTCTATGTCTTCCAAACAGAAAAATTGTCTCTGCTTTCTCCAGCAACTAATTTTATTTATTAACTTTTTCTTTATATATTTTTACATTACAAGTAATCTTCTTAATTAACATTTCCTGTGGATGACTTCAGACACTGGGGAGAGAAAAATGCATTTTTGAAGAAACAAATTTAAAAGCTCTTAGCACTCTTTATTAAAAACATGCTTGATTATGAACAACAACAACAAAAAATGTTAACTTCAAGCCAATTTTTTTCTGGGTGGAGGGAGTGTTTTATCAGTTTTCAGGGATGGTGGCACACTTACCCTACAGCAGTTTGAGGAGCGAAATAATTTACCCTCCCACCACTGTGGGAAGCAGCAGCCTTCATGGGTGTGAGCCTTTTCTATCCTGGTTGCTGTGAAACACCGACCACCCATGTGGATTTTTCTTCCCCATCCTCCACCTACAACACAAGCATGGAAAGTTGTATTTGCAAATGGCCAGAACTTTATAGCTCAAAAGGAAGCTTCAGAGTTGGGTTTTGTCATTGTTGTTGTTTAGGTTCGTTTTGTTTCGTTTCGTTTCGTGTCTTTGAAGAAGCTACCCTGAGTGTCTCACCACAATTCTTTAGGGAAATTGATATTTTAGTGTTATGTGCATGATTATGCCTTTTGTAAGAAGTAGCTTGTTTGAAAGAAAACTGCTCTGATTCTAAATGTTGACCTTGGCCACTTCTGTCCATTTCGGGGTGTATCCTAGGAGAGGCCTGATTTTTCTTTCATATATTGCTTCTTTAGAGCCAGAATTACGTGATAATGTTAATTGTTCTATAGTTTTCTTTTGAAGTGGTGGCTCTAGATTGGTTTTTTTTCCCAGAAGTCCTATTGATTTTCTTACTCTTAAAGAAAAAGACATTTTTTTCTTTGGATCAGGTGATGGTATGATTTGTGCTTTTTTCCATTGCTACGTATTGTTTAAAGGCATTTATACATTTTCTGTGTATGTGGGTAGCTGTCAACAGATTAGAAGGAATTGTCTTTTCTTTTACATGAGGCCTTGGGCTTGGGTTTTGGTTGTCATTCTTGTGATTTCTGTATTGATTGTTCCATGTGATAAGATTTTTATCAAAGTCCCACCTACCAAATGCCATAATCGCATCAAAAATATATTCAAAATAGGGTTAAGTTTTCATTTCCAGCTTATATTTAGGACAGGCACGAGTATAATGTATAAAATATATCAAGTAAGTTAACTTTTTATGAAATTGTCAGACACTCTTTGGAATCAATTGACCTGTTTTTCCAGTGCTGCCTCCATTTGCAATCATTTCTAATGTGAGGGAATTTTTTTCCCTTTAGTGTTGGGCAACCATTCCAAGGGGCTTACCTGGAAATCAATAAGAATCCCAAATATAAGAAACTCAAAGATGCCATTGAAGAAAAGATTATCATTGCTGAAGTTGTGAACAAAATTAACCGTGCAAATGGGAAGGTAAGAATGTTAACCCTGAAGACTTGTAAGAAGTGTTTTATCAGTTGGGACAGTCATCTTTAGTTTTTTGAATGTTAAAACTTGCATTCTATATTCTCAGCAGAGTTACTGTGAAGGGAGCTGTTTTCCCTTACCTTTATTTAAGCTAAAGTGGAATTTTGCTTGTTTTTTATGAATTAAAATACCTCGTCTTTATCTTTTAGTATGTTCTTGGTTTTTATAGGTATGCATGCTGAAACATATTGGAATAAAATGTGTATTTCTGCAAATAGCTAATGCTTTAAGTCAGTGGGCCATTTTTAGGGTGTTGATTTTACATCCTTCTTTTGTTTTTTTGTTTTAGAGTACATCCCGGATTTTCCTCTTAACAAATAATAATCTCCTTCTTGCTGATCAAAAGTCTGGACAGATCAAGTCAGAAGTTCCCCTAGTGGACGTGACCAAAGTATCGATGAGCTCACAAAATGATGGTTTCTTTGCCATCCACCTCAGAGAGGTAAAGATTCGACTACTGACTTGACTGAAAGATCTCTACAATTGTCCAGTCTCTCAGCCATTGATTTAAAATTTTTCACCTTGAATAATCCTATTACTTGGAGTTTTATATATCCTTATTATTGATTTACAAATTTGGGCTGTATTGACTCTGATGTAAATCTCAGGCTTGGTTTTTCAGTAATTGAATAAGACTAATCACTTTTATTGCTTTGTTCACTTGAGTTCTAATTTTCCTGATTAGCTTTTGTTTACACCCACTATGGTGTTCATTATTTTGAAACGATTGCATAGGAATATGAAGATATTTTAAATTATGCTTCTTCCTGCTGTTTCTTTTATATGCCAATTTAGTGAATGTTTTCTTTATTTTTAATTTGGGGGTTTTCATTAAAGAATGTAACTACAACAAACAACTGCCCTAATAATATGAACCTAAAGATTTTTTAATATTATGTGCTTTTGGTTTGACTGAGACCACCTGACTTGAATGGAGTGGTTAAAAATATAAGCTCTGGAGTTGGTCTCACTAACTTTACAATGACCTTGGCCAAGTCATTTAGCTTTCATGTGCCTTCCTAATTTTTCTCCTCTTTAAAATGGTGATGATGACAGTACCTACTTCATAGTGTTACAATGATTAAATGAAATACTATGTAAAGTGCTTAGCATAAAGCTTAGCATAGCACCTAATAAATAGTCACTGAATGAACAGATATCAGCGAATAGTAGTACTATTTAGGGACATGCATCGAGCCTGTAGTGCACCTATCTAGCTGATTCTAAACTTAGACCACAGTAAGCTTAGTTATTCTGTTTTCCCAACTGTGAATCTTAAACAGAGCACATCAGATCCTATGACAGTAATTCGGAACTTTGATTACACATTAAATAACATTAATGCTGAGGCCATACCCCCAGTTCAACCAAATCAGAGTTTCTTGGAATGGTACATAAGCATCCTACTCTTCTAAAGCTCCCAGATGAGTCCCTTGTGTAGCCAAGGTTGTGAGCCACTGCCCTGGTATATTTGTTGGAAATGTTATTGTTATTTTTTTAACCAAATCACTGAGGAGTTTTTAAAGCAGCTCTTTCAGAATGAGTTATAGGTCAGGTCAGTGCTTCTTGAACCTGAATGTGCAAACAGATCACCCAGGGATCTTGTCGTGGGTTCTTATTCCGTGGGCCTACAGTAGGGCCTCAGGTTCTGCTTTTCTAACAAGCTCCCAGGTGATGCTGATGTTGCTTCTGGTCCATTGAACAACTGTGAGTAGCAAGGGGTTAGGTAACCTTCCTAAAGTGCTCTGAGCAAGTTGGAAGGAATGCTGCTTTTGTAATTACTATTTATTGAGAAGAATGAATTTTAGTAGCTAGTGTTTTAAAGAGGCTGTGAATATGTTTTCAGTCAAACCTGTGGACATTTACCTCCAAAGAGGTTTTCAATTATGATAGTCTGACTCTGGGTTTGTCTTTTTAGGGCTCTGAAGCAGCTAGTAAAGGAGACTTTCTCTTCAGCAGTGACCACCTGATTGAAATGGCCACCAAGCTCTATCGGACGACTCTTAGCCAAACCAAACAGAAGCTCAATATTGAAATTTCCGATGAGTATGTTGACAAATTCCTTGAATATACCTTTTCACTTTCACTTTTATTGTTTTAGCTGAGCAGTCAGATCACATTCATTTGTACAACCACTACTTGTTAAATATCGAGCATGTGTCTGGCATTCATTCTAGATGATGGGTGGGAGGTGAATGACTCTGACCAAGGTCCTGTTTTCATGCAGCTGACATCCAAGTGGAAGAGACAAATATGCACAAATAAAATCATAACTAGGTGACACAGTTTTGATTAGTGGCAAGTGCTTATGGAGGGGAATAATAGAAGGTGAGTTAAGGGTCAAAGGGTGTCATTTTTGATATGGAGATCAAGAAGTCCTCTTTTTAGTGACATTTGAGTCGAGACTGGAATCAAGGGAGCAAGACAGGCAGCAGTCTAGGGAGATGCCTTCCTGGGCACGGAGGTAGCAGATGCAAAGGCACAGAGACATGAGTGAGCTTTGTGGCAAAGTGAAATGGTAGAAAAAGACCCTGGAGAGAGAAGCAGGAGCCTAGCCATGGGGGAGCTTGGTAGCTGAGGTAAAGAGTTGAGATCTTCCTGAGAATAATGGAAAGCTAATAACAGGTTTTGAGCAAGGATTTGGAATGATCTGATTTATTGTTTTCAGAGATCGCTTTGGCTGTAGTGTGGAGAGTAGCTATAGGGAGGCAAGAGTAAAAGCAGAGAAAATAAGAGCTTGTCTGAGCTGTCTAGGGTGAGAATGATGTGGCTTAGGCTAGGGTATGAGTGGGAGGTAGTGAGAAATTGTCAAATCCCCCATGTGGTTGAAGGTAAGCAAGAGAATTTATTAATAGATTGGTTGTTATGTTTTGGACCTGAGCTCAAATGGCGGTACCATTTTTTTCAGTAGATGACCCTGAGGAAAGAAGGTTTTTGGGGTGTCTGGAGTGGGGTGAAATCAAGAGTGCTGTTTTGGATGTGTTATATTTGAAGTGGCCTTTATTTTCACATAGATAATTAGAGCATAGAATAAGCATTCCAGGCTGACAAGGGTTCAGTAGTACTAAGACTGTATAAATTTGAAATGTGCATTTTTTACTTTACATTAAGGCTCTAATTATAGACATTATTTGCATGCAATTTGGAGGCCCCCTCATTTATTAAATCCATCAGTCTGAGATTATTTGAATGAATTTGAGTTAACGTTGTTTGCCATTTAATGATTACTTTTCAATAGATTGTTTACTCTTTGCTTAAGTACTTTTTTGCTTATAGTAAAAATTTATGTAACCACATTGTTCAGAAAATGATTTTATCTCTCAGTTAAGATTTTGTCAGCCTAATATTTGAGCTCTTTCTAAACGTCTTTCTAATCACCAATTCATACTCATTTCTATACCTTTGTAAGCCAAACGTACTCTCCTTGATGTGTTAGGATCTCTAGAACCTTACTTGTTAGCTATTCTCATCCTACACCAAGAGTGGTGTTCACATTGGGTGGGAGACTGGCCCTTAGGGTTACTCTACATTGGAAATCGCAGTTTGGGTTAAATAACTCTTTTTGTTGTTGAGTCCTTTCTTCTTCAAACAAAGAATAGCAGGAAGAACGATAATGACTAGTTGGGTTCTTATTAATTAAGGCTTTACTTGGTAGACCCCATTGGAGCTTTAAACTCTCTCTAGATGAAATTTTGTATAACTTGGGATGCTGGGCTTCTGTTTTGGTGGGACTGATAATTCCCACTATCATGGAATATTATGTGTATTCCCAATGTAGAACTATTTGGTATATGGATGAAGCAGGCTTATAGTTGGCCAACTGGATTAATAAGGCTGTTTTTACAAAAAAAAATCACTCCAACAGCCAGGCCACAAAGGATTGCTACTTCTTAAGCATTTCCCAAACTGGTATTTTAAGAGCACTGCCTTTGCAGGATCTTAGTAACAATGAGCTGTGAAGAAAGTGTTCTCTAGTGCAGATTTACAGTCTTTCTTTCCTACAACCCTTCTCAGAGCCTCTAAGTCTTAGTCTTGTTGCACATTATGACTTTTCTGAGGGCCTTGGGAGGAGAGCATGTGCTATTTTTTTAATGTAATTGACTTTGGAACCCCTCCAGTGGCTCTCACAGTTTGTGTTTGAGGCTCACGATCACAGAACACTGCTGGGATGGTTTGCTTCTGGGCATCAGGGGCCCTGCCTTGTCACAGAGAGGGGTGTGACATCCTGGATGTGTAAGCTTTCAGTAAACGTGCCTGTCTGAGTAAAGATTGACAATGTGGTCCCCTGAAGAAAACAAACATTTAATAGCATTATAAACCAGCCTGTAACACCTGTTCTTCTCCGATTTCTAATTATTGAATGGTCTTGTAAAAATAAATCAGCTGATGCATAGCACCCATGGTCCCTTGCCCAGACAGCACAGGAAGCCACATGTCAGAGCAAGGTTCCCATGTCATTCCCATGTAGCCTCTGTTTCATAGCCTGGGGGAGCTCTTACACAGGGATTATATAATCTCTTTGGAGAGCATTTTAAATTTAAACAAAATTTTATAAAGTCATGGGCAGGGGTGCCCGTGATGTATCTTCCAGCCCTAAGTGGCTTTGATCCATTTTATCGCCTGCTGTACAGAGTAGTATTATAAACAGCCTTCAGCTCAGTGCCCAAAACCTTCCTCAGTATGGCCTTTTCAGAAGTAGAAGTAGCTATTCTAACAAACCCAGTCTCCATCATCATGGATAAACGGGATGTCAGTGTACAGAAGCAGAGTAAAAGTCCCATGTACTCCTTCAAGTGGTTTTGACACGGACGTGTAGAAGTAAGAACTGAATTACTGAGAAATTCATCTTCTTTGTAATTTCTAGTTCTTAAACTCCCAAACTCTTCAAATGGTTGCATTTTAAAGAGAACCTTAAATAACAGGTGTGGGATTTCTAAAAATGAAGTTCCGAATATATCAAAAAATAAAGTGAGTTTATTCCATTAAATATTTTTTAAATACTTGTGTATATATGTACATGTATATACTCGTGTGTTGTACATAGTACACATCCCCATACACACATATATATTATTTAAGTTATACAGTTGTTTTTCTGAATATTTTAAACCCACACAACTAACCAACAGTCCTTTTGCTGTGAAGTTCTAACTGGTATTGATACTGTGCAATAGTACATTGGACATTATTGTTTGCTGGAGGATGATTCTTTGGTTGCCCATGTCCTTTCTGTGGGGCCATGCTTCAGTTTTCTCTTTGATGAAATACAGATAAATAAAAGCACTTATCTCATAGGATTGTTTTAAAGTTGTGTTAATATTGTAACTTACTATAAACAATGTGGTGCATGGTAAATACTCGATAAATTATAGCTATCGCTGTTACTTCGAGAGTGAATCGTAATCATGGACTGTGAACGTGGAGACAGCCTGTGTGTGCTAAAGTTATTGGAAAAAGGACTCTGTACATTTGTTATATTACAAGTGGTCTTTGAGAATTAAAATGTAAAAATATTTGGTTTTTCAAATGCATGTGTTTGTGTGAAGCTTGAAAGATGTTTTTGTTTTTCTTTCACACACATAGATAAGAGTGTACATGCCAGAGAGATATCTCAGACAAGTGAATCTGGAACTATAGCTTTTTTCAGTGTTTTCAAATTGGAAAAAAAAAAAAATCTGCTCAGAAATACTATCATTTTAAAACAACCAGTGAATCAGAAGCTTACGTATCACATTTCACTCCAGGAGATAATGTTTGCAAAACATGGGCTATTCAGACAGTGAAACTGAGACTAATGTTTACAGAACAGAGCTGTTTCGATCTTTGCTGTTGTCATGGATATGACAAAAATTGCATAGGAAGTATGTGAATAACCAAAGTTTAGAAACCATAGTCTGTAGGATCTCTAGACCTTTTCTTTTTCTGAAATTCTTTATTCTATTTTCTCAATTAGTTGATAATTTCATAGGATCCCTTCCCCAGCTTATGTTTTTGCTATGCAAAATTGGAGAAAAATGAAAAAATAGCATGTTGGTCTTTCCATTTGAAATATGGAAATAATTATTCTTATCTTATTGGAATATGATGAGTTAATGAACTTTAGTTTACTTAGGGCTAAATGATGACTGCTGGAATTAAAATGCAATATAACATCCGATGACCTGATTCTATGTACAGAAGTGCTGATATAAAGGAGAAAAACTTTTCAAGATCCACATCCATTAAAAGCAAAAGCTGTTCTGTGTGTGCTTTAATTTTGTCTTATTCTTTTCTCCTAGGTTCTTGGTGCAGTTCAGACAGGACAAAGTATGTGTGAAGTTTATTCAGGGCAACCAGAAAAATGGGAGTGTCCCAACGTGCAAACGAAAAAACAACCGTCTCCTTGAAGTCGCTGTTCCTTAACGGGTGCCTCCTCTCTGCTTTCATGGACTTGTTTCTTTGTAATAGTGCAATTTGGTTTGGTTTTGTTCAGGTTCATTGTATGTCTGGAAATTGTCAAAGGCTAATACCATTAGAGTCCCTTGGCAAAATAAAAATATTTGACTAATCAGTTTTTATTATTGGAATAGTTTTAACCCTTCAAGTGCATATGCTGTCCTGGGACACAGGATTGTAGAAACTAACAGTGTCTTTGCCATGTCATATATGTTCTGTGTTTAGTTGTCATGTTAGATCTGTGTACCCTAAATCAACATATTACTCATAAATCATTAATACATCTAAATATAGGAAACAGTCTTTAAAAATAGTGTATCCACTCATCAAATATTTATGGAACGCCTGCTCTGTGCTAGGCGCTGTGCTAGATGGTTTGAAAAGTTATTAGGACATTTGCTTGTTTGTTTTTTAGGGCACTGCATTCTGGCTGGTTTGTTCTGGCTTTACTAGGGCTAACAGAGTTTGAAGATGTTGAGACCAAAACAGTAACTGTCGAAAATGGACAGCATGATTAGCAATCTTGTAGTGTGACTTTAACAATATATACTTCAAGAAGGGCTGGTCCTAGGAAGTAGAACTATATGACCGGGTAAAATGCCTACACATATGATTTCTATTTGAAAAGAAAAAACTGACATTTGGACAGGACTTTTTAATTTGTTTAGATCTCTTGTAATTGCTTAGAAAACAGAGTCTTTCTTATTTTAGAAAAAGTGACAGAAGCAGTCCAGTAAGATTATATTTTCCTGTTTCTGGTAAACATCATATATGATCCTACACAAGCTAATATTTACAGAGTATTGTCTTCACCCAGATTTGAGTAAATAATTTAAACAGTGAATACAGTGGAGGGCTGAAAGCCTTTCAGATAGTGGCAAACATTGTATATGATGTGCAATAAACATCCAAGATCTTTTTTGAAAGTTTTATTTATAATAAACATTTTGTATGAGAGAGGTGATTGGTACAGGGTGCATATTTGCATATTTTAATCAAGGATCAAAATTGTGTTAATTTGCAGGACATTTTTTTTCAAATTTACAATAAGGATTCATTTTGGAAGCTACATTTTAAACTTTGGAATCAAATTGTTTCTTATTTGGGAAAATAATGTATATACAATGGTATGTTAAATAATAAAACTGTTCTAATTTGGTGCCATTTCCTGGATCACAACTGTATTTTTGTATTTCAAGCTATTTTCTTATGCTGCATGTCTATATATTGTTGCACAGAAAAGCTTTACAATCCAAACATTTTATGTTCTCTGTGTAATGAATTTCACTTATCTTTTGTAAAATTAGAAACATTCATGGAGAGTGTTTCCTGGGGATTTTCTTTTAATTTTTGTACTTAAAAATATTGCTTCCGTAAAGAAACTCACAGAAGACTTTGTGTTTATTAGTGCAGAGTGCATGACAACTTTCTTTCAGTCTTCTCCTACGTGTACTTAAAGTGGTAGATTGATGGTTCCTGAAATAGATGAATAGAAATTTGGAACTGAGAGGTTTTTCTTAAATGTTTTTGAAGATATGTAATACATTCACATTTGTTCAACATACAAATAAGTATAAAAAGATAATACAATACAGATTCTCTATTTCATCAGTCGCACATCTCCTCAGTTCCCATGCCCCTCCAAAAGTTAACCGTTGGGTTTAGTTGCTTTTGCGTTACTTTATGCTTATGCTTACAAGAGGCAATAAAAATATAGATTCTCATCTTCCTGCTGTTTAGTAGACAAAAGCTAACATAGGCATTGTTCTTTGCTTTTTGGCTCTTCATTCTTTTTACAGTGGCAGTCTTCCATTGTATAGATGCACTATAATGTATTTATCATGTCCCCCACTGATTGTCATTGGTTGTTTCCTGAATGTAAGTTTAAGTCCAGGATAGAGGAGACCAATATTCCGTGGGTCTATTTGTTAAATTTTCCCAAGTGCCTTATTTGCAGATTGTTCATTATGATGATTAGCAACAATAGCAGTTAGCAATAATAATGTATTTTCCAAAGTTTATTTCCAATAGAGAAACTATTTAATCTCAAACGTCATGGTACATGTTCTGCAAAGATTTAAAAATACCTATAAAGTAGTTTTGAATGAGGATACTTTTGCATATACATCTATCACTGAGTATCCAGTAATTTCTGGTTATGAAATTCTAAGTGCGTATGACATGACTTGGTGGAAAAGGTTTTCTGAACTTTCAGCAAGAAAGCTTCTGTATATATCACTGTGAAATTTGCCTCATAAGAGTTTCCTAAACAAGCCAGCTAGTTTGGGAGAGCATCCCTGAACAATACATTTGGAAGTGAGAATTCTTAGTGCTTCAAATCCATATAATGATAACTCTTTTCCATAGGGATCAAGGTATCAATCAATTAAGGAAAATGTAATCACAGAGAGCAATTATTTAGAGATTTTCAGCTTAGAAATGGAATCTTAAACCCTGGTTTTCAATCCTGAGGTTAAAGGTGACTGCCCTTCAGAGGAACCTAAACCATTTTCTCATTAGAAGTCCTTCATGTTAATGGGAAAGCAGGCATAATTTGACCTCATTGGAAATGAGAAAGCCACAGTCTAAGTACCTCACTATAAGAGCAATGTTTCCCAAAATGTCCCCAAGTTAACCTGGGTCAAAATTATAAAGAAAATTGAAAAAAATAAAAATAAACCATGCAGATTACTTGGCCATTCCCCTTGACAACTGAATCAAATCTGGAATAGAGTTTTAAAATATGTACTTTAAAGGAAATCTGCAGGTGACCAGGCACATTAAAGTTTGAGAACCAATAAGAAAAACACTAGAGCTTCCCTTTAGCAACATGCGACCATCTATCTAAGTTCTCCAAGAGGTGATGCTGACACAAACAAGTGTGAAACCCACTGGCTTGGAGCTCTTCTAGCTGCACATGCTAGACCTTCCAGTGCTGCACGCATGCACCCCTGTCTCCCAATTCCTGACTAGAGGTTACTGCTAAACTATGGCATTGCCCTGTTACAGTCAGCAAACAATATTTATCTTCGGGTTTCTGTCACTCTCCTGCAATGCAGAATTAAAGTATTGATGGCACTCCAGATTTCTTATGTACCCTGGCCTGGCCATACAGGCCTAACTTGTTCCCAGCCACCAGTTAGTTGCCCAGCCCCTGGAGTGACTTGTAGGTCTAAAGTAATAGATGTTGTGCTCAAAAAAAGTAACCAGGTAATATCAAAAACCCAGCCGTAGTAGTTCCAAGTGTGCAGTGTGGTTGACACAGTTACTCTTGACTTTGACATCCATGTACCACAGAGCAAGAAGGGAATGTGGGGAATTTAGTCTCTAATAAGCTGGTTGCAGTTTTGTATCTCACTCTTGGAATAATAACTTGGATCCAGTCCCAGCACTCAGATGTAAGACTTTCAGCTCAAGTTTGAATACCATTCATTGTTGGTACCCCAAGAGTTAATGGGGTATGTCTGTGAAGACAAAGCACCAGGGCCAAGAATTCTGAGATTCATAGGTACAGTCCTCAATATTGAGGATTTGGCTGAAATCTAAGAGAATAAATGGCTTTATTATAATGCTATTTCAATTAATAGGCTGAGTGAGAACGCTCAAGTTTATGTAATTGAGTATAATTATGATAATTAGAGCATGATTTAAAGTTCTTTTAGACTATAATAAGCAACAGCATTTTATATATGCTATTTTTTATGTAATAGACAAGACATCGAATATCTAAGATATTCACATCACAAGCACTCTTTAAAATAGTGTGTGCTACTAGGGAAGGAACTAGTAAATTTCTTCATAGGTCTATTACATTTTCTCCAGAAGGCATTGTTGTAAAAGCTTTTGTTTTTAAGCTGGGCATTATTTTCCCATTGATGCTGTAATACTCAATTTCACTCAATTAGGTGCAGGTAGGTAGAAGGGAAGAGAACTGAGAGTATTGCTCTTTTTTCTTCCTGGTGGGAAAAACAGCTGTGAGTTTTTCATTGTCCATCTGAAGATTTAATGTTGAATTTATACATTATCATTTGAGGATTTTTTTCTTTGAATCTCATTTTAACAGTTCTATCATGTGCCCTTTCGGTCTCAGCTTTTGTTAAGTTAAACCTTGGTAAGCCATGGTCCTGACGAGCTGGCACTTGGTTTTTGGTCTCGTCAGCTGTTGGAATAGTAGAAAATTGTTTTTGAGTTGGTTTCCTCCAAGTCTTGGAATTGTTTGCCTCATTCTCTTTGGTTTGGAGATCAGTTGCAGAATCTGGAGTTAATTACAGTACAACATAAGCCACAATCTCTTCTTCATTAACTTTTTTTTATTGTTGACATAATGGCCAGATCCCCTCTGCTCAGTTCCATAAAATTCAACAAAAATCTAACATTGTAACCAAGGAAAATAATCTCAGCTTCTCAGTATTTCAGGAGGAAACTGGGAACAGAATATAATTCCATATCTACCCAAAGACCTTACAGCACTGAGAGAAACATATCAACCAACCACCTTACCATTTTACTTATTTAAAAAAAATTTTTTTGGTCCAGTTTTGAGATATAATTGACACATAACATTGTATTAGCTTTAGATATACAAGATAATGATTTGACATGTGTATATCAATAATGATCAACAGTAAGTTTAACAGCACCTCACATAATTAAAATATTTTTTCTTATGATGGGAATGTTTAAGATTATTCTCAGATCATTTCACTTATTTTATACTAATCCAACTTCCTCCTTTCCTTCCTTCCTTCCTTCCTTCCTTCCTTCCTTCCTTCCTTCCTTCCTTCCTTCCTTCCTTCCTTCCTTCCATCTATGAATCCATTCTTCTCTCCTTTCACCAATTTATGAATCTGGCACATTCTCCTTAAAATACATTATTTTGAAAGACATGCCTCAGAAAGGTACACAAACCAAAAATATGCCTATCAACTTTTTACAAAGTGAACACATCATGTAACTAGCGCCTAAAACAAGACGCACCCCAAATATAGAACCCAGAATGCCTTTCTCCATTCCAATCATAATCCCCACAAAAGTAACTTTTATTTTCTAGCACCATATATTAATTTTACCCATTTTTTTTCATATGAATGGAATCATAGTGTATATACTCTTTCTCCTGGCCTCTCTATTCAACATTGTAATTGTGAAATTCACTCATACAGTTGTATGTAGCTAAAGATTATTCTACTGGCTCTATGGCTTTATCATGTGGATAGACCACAGTTTTGTAGCTTTTACTGTTAATGGTGTATGGGTATTTGGCTATTCTGCATCGTGTAGATGTGAACATTCTTGTGCGTGTCTTTTGGTGAGTATATTTCTGCTGGATACATACATAGGAATAGAGATGCTGGGTCGTAGGGAAAGCATATGTTCAGCTTTAATAGGTTCTCTCAGACCCTTTTCCAATGGATCATTCCAGTTTCTACTCCCACCAGCTGTGTGCCAGGTTTGCAGATGTTCTACATCCTTGCCACACCTGGTTTTGTCCATCTTTTAAATTTTGGCCCCTTTCATTTATCTTAGCTTTAATTTGCATTTTCCATATTGGCCATTTGTATATCGTCGGTTGTGAAGTGCCTGTTCAAGTATTTTGCCATTTTTTTCCTGTTGGAGTTATATATCTTTTCGATTTGTGGTTATATTTTGGATACAAGATCTTTATCAGATATGTGTGTAATGTGTGGCTTCTCTCTACCTGAGGTTATCTTTTTACTCTTACCAGTGTGTCTTGATGAATGGACATTCCATTTTTGTGTAGCCCTGTTTGCCACTTCTTTCCTTATGGTTTGTACTTTTTGTTACCTGTTTAAGAAATACTTATTTACCTGGGTTATGAAGACATTTGCCTATGATATTTTTATAAGCTTTATTATTTCTTTTAGATTCAGCTCTTTAGTTTACAGAGATTGATTTTGGTTTTGAATGATGCTCAGTAAGGAATCAAGATTCGTTTTTTTTTCCCCATACAGATGTCCAGTGGACCTGGCACCTTTTTTTGAAAAGGCCATTCTTGTCCCACTGCACTGCTTCCAGATTCTCTCTTGTATGAAATTGTTTATCTGTGTGATTACTAAATTAATTATTACAAGTTAATTACTAGGTTAATCATTATAGCTTTGTAACATGTTGTCATAGCCATAGCTTAGAAGTCCTACACTCTTTTGATAGGTGAGGGAAAAGCATAAAGACTCATAAATACACGTTTGGGTATTTGGAGTTGTAATCAGAGTTCTAATATAGGAACATAAAATGAGCCATTTCCTTTAGCCATGGGGATTCAGTCAGGGGAGTGCCTAATGGGATCATATGAGAGAAAACATTTAATTAATAACGTCTAATTTTATGTGATATTTTGATTTTCCATGGATTCAGTTGTTTCTATATCACTAATTAACCCCATTTTGATTTCCCTAAAGTCTTCAAATAATTACTATCTTATATAAAAATGCATGTGACTATTTTGTTTTTAGGGAAGACTCTTCTCAGATTTAGTTCTTTTGGTGGTGAGAGACCTCTGATGATTTTTCTAATTCTTTAACAATCTGTTACAATCTTTTACAACTGGTTATCTTGTGCAATGATAATAGTTTGTAGATGAGCCAGGTGCTGCTAGAAGTAGAGTCTGCATCTTTGGTTTTTCTAGTACTCTCTCACTTTACTTTTTATTAAAAAAAAAAAAAAAGATTTTTCTAAATCATTTCCTAGTAATCACCCAATACACTCTCTTGTGTGCAGTCCTGAGCTAGTTAATTTAGAATTGCCTTTTCTAAAACAATCACAGCAAGCTCAATTTTCCTGAAGTCAAAATTTTAATTGACAGAGGAACAATACCAAAAAGGCATTTAATAGCATTTTTTTTTTCCAGTAACATTAAAGGCATACACTTTTTTTGTGTGTGTGAGAAAATTATAGGCAAAAGAAAACATGTCTAATATTCATTTTATATGCATTCAATTGCCTGGAAAGTTACGTGCCTAAATCAAATAGGAAATAAATTTGTATCAGTCTAAGCTCATACAGGAAATGGAGAGCGTTGTTGAGACATTGCATAGCAGAAGATAAAAATTTTCCTCCATTTAGAAATCTGAAAGTAGTCCTTCAGCTACAGATTCACTTTTGCTCATTCAGTAATATAATGTATCTGGTGATATTGCCATTCTATTGTCTCTTAAATTCTACCTTCTAAAAGGGGATAGTGTTATATTTAAGCAAAGTAATCATCAAGACTCCTCCTTGTTATAACCCCCCCAAAATGACCTGAAAATGAATTTCCTAAAGTTCGAAAACAGCTTTCAGAATAGAAGCGCAGAAGATAGGACAGTACCAGATAGGACTTAACACTTTTTTATTTAAAGGAGACTGCCTAATACTTTCTGGTGGGGAAAAATCAGTATCTGTTCAGATGACCAATCCACCATTTTTGAGAATCAAGTTCAAAAAGCGTTTTGCAAATTTAATGCTGCCAAACATGCATTTACACAGGAGGGGAGAAAACATTCCTATCTTGAACACTGTTTTGTAGAATTTGGGGAACAAAGATAAAAAGGAAGATGTTCGTAGGTATCTTGGTGTTTGTTTTTGTTGGAAAGCACTTTTACTTTAGTGTTCATTTGAATACAAATGGGGCAAAAGTTCTTGTGTCTGATATTGTTCTGACAGACTTGGCACTTAGTAATGCAGAGACCCAGGAAATGGCAATAGTCGGAGTTTAGTCTTTCTGATCATTTTGGAGGCCGTTTTGTAACAGCTGTCTTTACTTCCTTGCACAAGTTGGACTTAAATCTGAAAAATAAAAAGGATCCGGTACAAATAAAAAGCACTTGGGAACTACAGCTGAAAAATTATAAAATGAGAAGGAAATACACCCACAAATTTGTTCTTTCTACTAGGAAAAAAAACCCACAAATGAAGATGCCATGTGTGGTGTCTTGAACTGCCCCAAGCCACACCAGATATATAAAGTTTGTTTGAAAGAATTTATTTCACAAGTGTGGTTTGATATATGAAGAAGCAGACACACCATTCATATTCCTGTCCAAAGATGCCACTTCTGATGGGTACACGTGGCTAATTAGGGCAATTGATACTGGTTACCAGTTAACCTTTCAAACCCATCCTGAATACTTCATCTTTGAGGCAACCATTTCAGGATTTTGCCATATTTTCTGCTGAGATATAATACATTCTATTAATAGGAACTGCCCAATATTGAGGGTAGAGATTAAATTCCAATTTTGCTATAGAGTCCTATTTTGA
The DNA here is from genome assembly GCA_030015415.1 of Cynopterus sphinx. Lineage (NCBI taxonomy): Eukaryota > Metazoa > Chordata > Mammalia > Chiroptera > Pteropodidae > Cynopterus > Cynopterus sphinx. The sequence continues at coordinate 174,764,993 of CM057379.1, forward strand.
TATGATCAAGTCACGTACTTTTTAATAATTGTGTTCCCATTTGTTTTTTTTCCTGGAGCTGGTAAAGTGAGATCCTTGGATGGCCATTTTGTCTATCTTAGACTTCACCTCAACAAGACTTGCTAAATTTGTCATGAGACCAAAAAAACAGTTGACAGCTTAGCAGAAACCCTGCACTACAATTCAAATGAAGGTATATTGATAGTGCCTCAATCTGCATCTGCCATCTTGATATAGAATGATGGACGCTGAGAACTAAAAGTGTTAGTGAAAGAAAAACACTCAATACTTTTGCCTAAAAAGAAGAGAATTTTCTCTTCGCACAATGGGATTTCAAGAATATCAGTTAAATAATGTTAAGAGATTGTCTTTGCTATCTAGTTGGGTGGCTCCCAACACTTTCTAGTATGAAGAGCTCTTCTTTAAAAATTTTCATGAACAACTGTATGATGGTGGTCATACTCTTAGTATCTTCTGATTGGGCAAATACATGAATTTTTTACAAGTTCATGACTTACGTAAATTTTCATTTTCTTAATCATAGCACTTCTCAACACATTTGCAAAATGAATTAGGTATGTCTCCAGTCATTAAGACAGTCAACAGGGCTTGATTTACATGGTCTTGTGGACCTCTTTCAAAAACTCCAAAGTTTGAGAATTGTCAATTTCTATCCTCTGATCCCTTCACTTTATGGATAAGAAAAATCAGATTCAATGATTGGTCCAAGATTTTATGGTCTCTGGCTATAATCCATGTTTTCTGATTTCTCCACTCCTCACCACAGGCTTCCTCAGGAGTATTAGGAAAAGCACACACTCATGAATTTTCATTTATGAATTAATAGTGGTGGATATTAATGGAGATGCCCCAAAACAAAAAAGATATGCAGGAGAGATAGGACTGCAATATAGAAGTTAAAACTGGCAGTTCCCAGAGCATGGCAGTTGTTCAGTGAATAAAGCAGAAGGAAACAATTTCTTTCCCTTTTCTAACCTGCCCTCACTGAGGATTCTTATTCCCATAAACACAAAGTTTTCATTGTCCTGTTCACTCAAGTTCTACAATGGAATATTAAAACCTGCTTTTTCCAAAGATTTATTTACAATATTCAATTCTCACCTCTGTCCGCTCTCCCCACCACTTATAACTTTGTATAATAACTAATGGGACTTAACTTCTGTACCCGTGGACCATCCCTCTGGCAGAAAGTGGACACAAGCCGATGGATTGTTTTCATTTCCCAGGCAAATATTTCAGAAAGAAACTCTCTCTGGTCTTATGGAAAGTAATATTGATATGGACAATTAAATAAGATTTCTTCTGGTCTACATTCATCCTTTCTGGTATTATAGGAGCTATATCTAAGCTAAATAAGGTGGTGTAGATTCCAAAACCAAATGATGTCTTTAATATCATGAGTATAAACTATCCTGCTGCATAACACCCATTTTAGAAACCCATTTGCATCTTCTCCCTGTCCATGAAATTGCTACTTGAGTCCCACTGTACTCACTTTTTGTGGAAAAGCTAATAGAGATTTCCAAGGAAGAGTACTTTGTGTGTCAAGAAGAGCCAGGCATTAGTTTAGATTCTTTTCCTGGATTCAGTGCTCTTTCAGACAAGCCAAGGTTATACTCCTGATTTCCCCCAAAAGATGCCCGCGGCTGCCTGAAGAAACAGGTATTTACCTCTTAAGCAAAATGATTATTTTAACTTTATCTGATAGTGACCTGTATGAAGTGATAGTATTTAAATCCACATGAGACTGGAACTTTAAATTTTTTTTTTTTTTTTTAAGAACAATTATGGCTGCTTGCAACACACGGTTTATTTAATTAGGAAAGATCAGGGAAACAGACTGAATTTCATGAGGCTGAAGTGAGCCAATCAATGCCTACTACCTTGGATAAAGTAATGATGAATATTTGTACAGATTTGAACTGCTTACACTTGGGAGCTCTAAGAGCTTTTAGCTTCTAGGAAGAGCATTTTAGAACAGATTGGAGGTTCCTTCTAGAGTCAGTCAGCTTTATTAGATCTCAATCCTGGTTTATAAACATACATGCGCGCGCGCACACACAAGCATCCAGGGCTTCTGCAGCATACACCACCTCAGGTTTGTCTTATAAGAACAAACTCACGTTGCACTGTTATTGTTCTCACTTGTCTCGGCCTGCATCTAATCCCTGCATCTCTCAAACTCCTCAGGAGAAGTGCAAAGCAGGAGCCCAAATTATAGGCATTGGAGATTGGTCCCGAAGCAATCCTGAGATATCTGAGGAGGCTGCTCACAATCTTCTCATAAAAAAATTGGTAACTTGAAATTAATCATTTTGATAAATCGATAAATTGATGAGGATTAAAATGGCACACAGTAAAATATGTTACAGATGAAAATTTGGAGAACTACTGTGTGAAACTACAACTGTAACTTTCACCTTGGTTCTCTTCTGTAATAACTCTGGAGAGGTCTATGCAGCATCATGTCCCCAGAGGGTTTGATATCCTCTGTTTCTTCATCCATGTGTGGTATGAATCCCGTCCTAGGTACGCTGCATGCAAGGTAGTCAGCAGCACTTGCAAACTTCAGCCCTAGGGCTACACGCTCTGCTTCTCAAAGTGACAGCCTGGTGTTCTCCGCTTGGGGAGGAGCTGACAGGTTTGAAGCCACTGCCAGTGAGAGGAAAATCAAACACAAGTTATCAGAAAGAAATTTCAAAAGTAAAATGATGAGCAATAAAAATTACAAAAATGCTAAACTTTTCAGAAAACGCTTAAGACAGACATGTTTGTATTATCCCATTGGAGATATATTTTGTCATTGAGCATACTCTGTCTAGCATATGTATTCTTTAAAAAAGAAGTAAGCTATTACTTCCTTTGTTGCCCCCTCCTTATTTCTTAGACCCCCTAATAATTCTTTTACAGAAGAAAATTAGAATGTAATCAGATATGTTTTCTACAAACAAAAATAGCTACGGCTTTGAAAATATTTTTTCAACTACTGAAGTAAGAGAACAGTGGTTTTAGCATCTAAAGTATGTCCTTCAGCACTTGATGTGAGTGTCAGCTAATAGAGACAGACTGCAAACTACTGCCTGAGCTCTGCATGACTCTTGAACCTACACAGCTGGTGCTTTGGACCATAAAGAGAAATAATTGCGTCTGCGGGGTTTAATTTATGCTTCATTTAAGATTTGTAGGAAATAACTTACTACTGTTCCCCTTTAATCCTGGGGGCTCAGATACCAAAGAAGCTAACTATATAGACTCCTACTCCTTCTATTTCTGGCACTTATTCAGCATGAGAAGGCTTATTTACATTTAAATTTTAGATATGGGGACTTTTTTGACTTAGCAGTAGTTTTTAAGATTTTCCATGTGCTTGTGACTGACAAATGTATATTTAAAACAATCAAATGCATGTTATTATTTGGAACTATATGATTCAGTCTTTTGTGGCTAAATTGTTTTCCATAATAAAAGTGTCCAGAATCCTCAGCTCTGAAGATGATGTGTGTGCTCACAGTACACTTGCTTGCATATGCACATGGGTATGCATTAAAAAAAAGTAAGGGAAAAAAACCTCACTATGTGCTTGCTTCTTTGAACTTTAACCTCATCTTGCAAACAGGCAGATCTCATCTGTGATGCATCTAATCAGGAAATACTAGAGATATTTTTGTAATTGTTTTGCAACATAATGCTATATTTTCTGCCTCCCTTGAAAACAACAAATCCTATCTTTCAAAGATCATAACACTTGTGTTCAAGTTTTAAAAGAGCAAAAGAACAAAATAAAATTCTGTGATGCTGGTTTGGATGGTAGCCACCCTTGACCAAGCGAAGTCCCAGATGCCAGGCCCCTAGAGGTCACTGTTAATTCCTTCCCTGCTACTGGAAAAATGTAGTTTTCTTTGATGCCATCAAGGAGATGTTCTGTTGTTCTCTGCAGGGTGCACTGATGTGTTGGCCTGTGTCTAGGCCATTCTGACAGACTTATGGAGAAGGGTGGGCAAGATGGGAGAATGGATGATGACATCAGGGAGACAGGGATGTGGCCAAGCTGTCTGAACAGAGTAGTAGGCAAAGCATCTTTTGTGTGTGTGTGTGTGTCTTTTATTACTTTAGTGTCCTTGACTGAATGAGCATATTTTCATTCTTTATTTTTCCAGTCATGAACTTTACCTTCATTATACAGTTGACACAACAGCCCTATACCTCTTAAGAATTGGTACTTCCCACTTAAACCATTCTGCTCAGAACAAGTATTGTGATCTCTTTCGTCTAGGAGGTGCTGGCTGAATTCTTTCTAAATCAAAGCTTACATCTTCACCCATTAAGGAAAATACCAGATAAATAACTGTGCCAGTGATACCCCTTGCAGTGCAGTGCAGCACGCCCGTCAGAAAGGGCTGCAGTCCTAAGTGAGGAGAAATACAAACCTAGGACTGAGACTTGCTTAAGGCTGGCCCCTTGAAGACGGTTTTTGCCTTATCTCATTTCCAATGTGGGAAGTAGGACAGAGGATTTTAGGAGCATAAGTATCAAGTCAGACCAGCACCCGCCTGATGTAAGCGGGGACTGAAGCAGGCCAGATGTTCCAAGTCACATGTGGAAAGTGTGGTTGATTCTGTTTGAAAGTGATTGTTGATACTCTCATGGGACAGCCTGTGACAAATAGTATAATAAAAATGTTAAAAATAGCATATTTATTCTCTGGAAAAGCTGAGTTCTCACAATTCACTGAGCTGGGAAAATCGCTAAAGTTTTTGGACACAAAGTACTGATTCTCTGTTCTTACAATCTTCTTATTACATGTAGAATTTTTTATTATAATTTTTTTGAACTCTGAATAACACTCCAGCTAATCCTTTAAAAAATTAAAACAAATAAGTCAAATTGTATTTTTGAATAGAATTTTACAATATAAATAAAATTTATAGTTAAAAAAATGACAGTGAATTTTTCAAAAAATTATTTCTATGTATATACCAGCCCTGCCCTATAGACATATTCTGTGAGCCACAAATGCAGTTTATAGGTATAATTTAAAATTTTCTAGTAGCCACATTAAAAAAAGAATCAAGTGAAATTAATTTTAACACTATATTTAACATACTTATTTGACCCTATGTATCTAAAATCTTGTTTCAACATGAAATTAATGTAGAAAATTAGAGATATTTTACATTTTTTTTAAATTAGAGGTTCAAAATTCAATGTGTATTTTATACTTACAGCACACCTCAGTTTAAACTACCCCCCATTTCAAATTCTCAGTTGCCACATGTAGCTAGTCACTACCATATTAGACATCACAGGTCTATACCATAGCAACCATTTGGGGGGGGAAAATGAGAAAAAAAATTTCTGTAAAAATATAGATGTTTATCAGTGTTTCTTACAGGCTTTGACACACAGTGGAATGGTAGGATTTTTCAAAGACATAGATCTTGGCTGAGAATATAGGAGATGCAGAATAAGTAAAGACAGAGCAAGGAAATACTTTTACTTCATTCAAATAGCACTGTGTATCAAGGATGCTTTGGGCTGCAAGTAACAGAAAACTAACTTAGAGTGACTAAGATGGCTAATTTTATGTGTTAACTTGGCTAGGCCATGGTATCCAGATATTTGCTCAAATATTATTCTGGATGTTTCTATGAGGGTGTTTTTGGATGAGATTAACATTTAAATTGGTGGACAATCAGCTCTTCCCTGGATCATCATCCTGCTGGACCACCCTACAGATTTTGGACTTGTCAGACTCTATAATAATGTAAACCAGTTCCTGAAAATAAATCTCTTTCTCTCTCTCTCTCTATACATATGCATACATACATACATATATACACACACACATATATATATATACATATGTACACATACAACACACACACACACACACACACACACACACACACACACACATAATCTCTAAGGGTTCTGTCGCTCTGTACAATAAATTTGTTTTGTCACAGAAGAAAATATTTGGCGTCAGGTAGGTGCTGATTTTCATTTACCAGCCTGTTGGTGTCACAGCATTGTTTCTGTAATCTTCCCCTGTAATCTTTTGTTTATGTCACCTATCAGAAAGTCATTACTATCTGCAAAGGCAGCAGGAAAATCAAATGCTTTGTTTTTCCATCCTCTAGAGTAAAAAGTAGCAAGAGAGAAATGATTGAAAATTACTATTGGATCAATGAATCCACAGTGTCAAACATTAAGTACAAGCTGGTACAATCCTTTTGGAAGGCAGTATATAAATAAGCATACATATTGTAAACCATAACAATTTCAAACGTTCTATAAGCAATAAGCATTAAGATATCTCTCATCATTATCTGTGATTTTGGATTACGTACTTGTCATTTGGGCTGCCCAGCCTCTAAACACCTTTTCTATTTAGAGAGAATACAAGAAAGTAATAATATAGGACAAACCACAGAAAGTAAAAGTGGCAGATATTTTATCCTCCCTGGAGCTATATTGTCATGTGACTTTCACAGTGACTCAGACACTCATGGAATTTTGGGTCTGGGGAGTGGTGAAAGGCTCAAGGTCCATTAGAGATTATTTGAATCTGTTGTTGGAGGGGTCTAAAGTCCAGGGAGCCAGGGCAAACATTAGAGGTGGCTGTGCTTGGTGAGGCCTCTAAAAGTACTGACCACACAGGTTTCTTGGGGAGAACAGGTGAGATGATGCTTGGCAGAGCACTTGGTGTGCAGTGAGCCCTCCATACACATTTCCTTTAGGTATTATGTTATCTCACAGATCTCTCTTCCTTGCATCTGAGCTGAGGCACCCTCTTTCTGTTAAAAAGATCCTCTGTCCCTGAGTCACTGTCTCTGCTACAGTATGGCTGCCTCCCCAGCTTCCAAACTTCAGGTTGTCCAACTGGCTCCTGGTTTTAAAAAACAAATGACTCTCATCACCATCACCTACTGAATAAAGTTTAAACCTAGTATCAGGACAGCTCCAGAATGTCCACAAAGAAGAGACTTGGGCATAGCATTGTGATGGAGGGGATTGAGAAATTGTCTTATTCTTTGCTTAGGTTGCATTTTACATATCAGCAAGATTTTTTAAAAAGCTAACTTCAAGGAGCTCCCAGTGACCATATCTGGGACAATCTGAGCAACACAATGAATAAAATAAAACTACATGAGTTCATACCAATATAAATAAATAATTAAATGAAAAAAAAATAAATGGAGGAAAAGGGAAAGTTCTTTCTTAAAGTAGAAGTAGACATAATCAATGTAGAAGCTAATGCTGGCAAAAACTACAGCAATTATTGTTTCAGGGAAAAATCATCAATGAAGATCAAAATTAGTAGGTGGAAGTATGATAAGAAACACTATATTTGCATGACCTTAAAAGACACGTATTAGTTATAAAGGGAAGAAAAAACCCATCAAATTCACAGTGGAGAATTCTGGCAGATCTACCTTAATGAAGCCATCAAAAGTTGATGATACCAGTAATGGAATAAATCATGATTTGATGCTATGAGAATGACAAACATTTTTTCTGTATACTTCACCCAAACACAAAACCTACATCAGCGGTTCTCAGCTGGAATTGATTTCCTCTCACACTCAAGGGACTTTTGAAAATGTCTAGAGCCTTTTCTGCTTGTTGAAACTGGAAGAGTGTGCTACTGGCATAGAGTGGGTCAAGGCCAAGGGTGCTGTTAAACACACAAAAAAGAATTATCTAGCCCAAAGTATTAATTGTGCCAAAATTGAGAAACCCTGACTTAAATTTAATTGTCAGGAAACATTTGATAAAGAGGACAGTGTACAAAATAACAGCCCAATACTTTTCTAAAATATGAGAGATAAGGGAAACTAGAGAAACTGTTAAGGTTTCCGGAAACTAAGGAGACAGATATCTAAATGCAATGTGAGATGCTGGACTGAATCCTGAATGAAAAAAAGATTAGTGGAACAATTAAAGAAATTTAAATAAGATCTGTAGATTAGTTAATAGAGTTATATTGGTGCAAATTTTCTGATATTGGTAATTATACTATGATATGTAAGATGGTAACATTTAGGGAAAGTAGGTGAACAGTAGACAGAAATTCTTCATACTACTTTACTACTTTTTTTTGTCAGTCTGAAATTATTTCAAAATGAAAAATTAACACATGAATAATATGAGAACTTTCCCAAAAAAATTAAAAAAAGATCTGAAATTAAATATTGAAAGAGGATACCATCTGCCCTGAGAACATTGACCCATAAAGACCAAACCCAAGATTCTAGTAAAATCACTTAACTTTAAAGGAAGATATGCCTTCAGCGTCTAGGAAACGAGCATGTGATTCATAAGGAAAAGAAAATTTTATTATAATACTTTTTTATGCCAATGCTCTGTGAGAGAAAAATTTAGAGTAACGGATTAAAGATCCTCTAGGAAACAAGTGTGAATCAAAGAGGTTTTTTATCCAGCGTAACTTTCAAGTAAAATGGGTGCAGATAGAACTGAAAGAATATGGTTCCCATGAGCCCTTCCTTTGAAATCTTACAGAAATTGATCTTCAGACAATAAAATAACTAAACAGATATTGGTGAATATAAGAGGTCCCCTAGAATGAAGATAACTGATTATTAAGAGAGAATGCTTAGAGCTATGTCCACTAATAGTGTAGGTATAAAATGACTGTTTAAAAATGGTGGAGAGAATTTTCTTCAGAAATCATATTGGTGTTAATCTGTTATCCTAAGACTGTTATGTGTATAACATGGATAAAACAAATAAGTGATTATGAGACACTCAATTCTATAATCTCCTTTGTCCCTGAAAACAATTTTATTCTCTTCAGTGTCCCTGGTTCCTGAGAACCAGAATTCTTGATATGGAAGAAAGAAGATACTACAATAGTAGAGAATAAGTAAAAGTAGTAGAGAGTAAGTAAGTAAGTAGTAGGGAGAAGTTAAGTAAAAACTCCATGATCTCAAAACTGAATTGGAACTATCAATATAAACCTATATGATACTTGATCTTATTTTATTCCCAGATATGTCCATTGAAAAGGCCAAGAAACAACAGCAATGAGCATATCTAGCACCCATATTGTGGTCTTACAATACCATCTTCACTACAAGGAACCAGATCTTTTTGGAGAAATGACTGGTTCCAGGTGTAAGGCAAGAAACGAACAAGATGATCCTGGAACATCTTGTCATACCAGGCAGCAAAGAACCTATCAAAGACTACTAGTCTAAAGGACTCTGGCGTCAACTTGAAGAGGCTCCCACTGGCCAGAGACAGAGAATTTTGAGTTAATGATAATTGCAATGAATTGAAATTCACCAAATGTGTTTAAATTCATAATTTCACAAAAATGTGGAAAATAATTATTACTTTTGGAGGGTGATAGAAAACCAAATGATTGCCTGGAAAATAGAGCTAAAGAACCCAGCATTTAGCCTTCCTTTCCTATATGAACTGTGTCACAGTGTAGCTAAAAAGTGAATGTGAGGAAGTGTCTCTTTACAAAAGTATTCTAATAAGTTAAAAATAACATAGAACAGGAATATTACCATTTTTCAACTTATAATGAGTAGCTATAGATGTTGAGTATCAGCAGTTTCTAAAAACACAAAAAGAGAAACAACTAGACATTATGTACCTCTACAGTCCTCAAAATTACACCTACATATTTGTCGAAAGAATAGAATCAAAGTCTGATCCTGTCCCTGGATTCAGCTTCCAATTTGCAGGAAATACAGAGAACAGATAAATGTAGTGATAATAATTACTTACTGGGAAGGGAGGGGTTGTGATCAAGTTGGGGCACCTTGTGATTAAAGGGCTTCTGGGGTGACTGGTAAAACTGTTTCATGGAGATGTTTGTCTGATAATTTTTCAGTTAGGCATACATTTGATTTGTGTGATTTTCTGCATTAGTGTTTCATTTACAATAAAATTTATAAAGGGATGAAGAAAAAGAAAGAAGACAAAGTAACCAAAAGATTGAATAAATATTTTCACAACTGTTAGTTTGGGAAGGCAATGCCTCACAGAAGTCATGGGTTTACATGACATAGAAAACTTACTTCTAGAGGACTTTGGGTTAAGTTTCATCCAATTTATTGTAACCTTTCATGAGCAGTGGGTTTATTTTTAAAAATTGAGTAAACCAAACAGTGATAAGCTTTGTTCCTTCCTCTCCCAGAAGTGATGAGAAAATGGAGTGATGTGTTTTCACTTGCAAAAGCATTGCATAATATTACAAAAACAACTTTGTAAATTATCAGGACAATAAATTTCTATGAATCAGTTAGGCAGCATGACAAGATACATGGCTCTGGATTTTTTTTTATTATACCTACTAATTTATATTATCTAGGTGTAATCTTTTCGACATGTTGGTGCTTGCATTATAGGCACATGGAGACAGTGCCTTAGACTGAAGATATCCACTAAATGCTACTTTTATAAAATTTAAGTGAGTAAATTAGACAGAACATATTGAATAGCACTGTGAGTGTGCAAATAGCTAAACCCAAAATATGTACCTATATGCTATTTATAGATTTAGAGCGGGAAGGTCTCCATCAGGGGTGTCCCAGAACTCAGTCTTCTATGTTAATTCCTTATATTATCTCATGACTTCAAATAACATGATGTCTACCAAATTTATATCTACAGCTGAGACCTCTCTCCTGACCTGGAATGTATCTGTATATGTTACAATGGCCTACTGAACATCTCTCCTTGGATGGCTAATAAGCATCTCAAACTAATTATATCCCAGACCAAAAGTCCAGGTTTCCACCTCCACAAACTTTCTCTTCCCCCAGTTTTCTTATCTCAGTAAACGGCTACTTCTTCCTTCCAGTTTGCCATAGCTCCAAATCTTGGGGTCATCCTTGAGACCTTTCTATATTTCACACCCCTCAGCTAATCTACCACTGTGGTTCAAGCTGCCGTCATTTCTTTTTATTTTAATGTAATTTCAAACATAAAAGAAGTTGCCAAAATAGAATAAAGAACTCGCACATATCGATAACTCAGATTCACCAAAGTTTTACATTTTTCTTCAATTACTTTATCATTTATTCATCCCTCTTTTCTTCTCTCTCCAAAACATACAAATAATATACACACAAATATATGCACATATATTTTATTCGGAATCTCGATCATTTTATTAAAGTGGTATCTACCATGGTAACTACCTATCAGTGTTGTTATAATTAATGTTATCATTACTGAATAATTTGTGGGGAGATGCTTTAAGATGCTTTACAATCACATCAAATTTTCAACCACTAATTTTAGCTTCCATTAATGATTTTCAAATTCTACCATTCTTTCTACTTTTATTGGTTGCCATTATTCAATAAAGAAGAGTTTCTCCATTTCCTCATGTATTTATGTATTACACATTTGTTTATGTCAGTATGAACTCATAGATACATCTTATTCAATATGGAATAATCTATCATTTTTATTATATATTTTGATGCTTAGTTGGATTATCCATCTCATGCCTTTTATATCTACGTGTTATAAATCTCATAATATAATAATATAATATTAAACTCTTTGCTTTAAAAAGCAATCTTTAAAATAAATTATGAGAGAAGAAGATGGTCTTTTATTTTTACCCACGTATTTACCATTTCAATGACCTTTATTTCATTCTGTAAGTCTATGTTTCCATCTGTTTTTTGTCTTCATTTTGGAAAAAAAAAATTCTCATCAGTTTAGTAGCATAGGTCTGGTGTTCTATACTGTCTCTTCTCCTTTTGAAATGCCAAGTACACAGATACTTCATCACTTGATGTTGTCCCACAGGTCACTTAAACTCTATTCAATTTTTTAAAAACTTTTCTTTCTATTATATGGATCAGATAATTTTTATTGATCTATCTTGAAGGTAACAGACTCTTTATTCTGCTATCTCCAGTCTACTGTTAAGCCTACCCGGTGAATTTTTTATTTGAGAGTCTATACTTTTCAGTTCTAGAATGTCTATTGTTTTTAATAGTGTTCATTTTTCAGTTGAGATTCATCAATAATTATGACTGTGTTGTTTTTTAAGTCCTTAAATACATTTATAATAGCTGATTTAAAGTTTTACCTGTTAATTCTATCTGTTCATCTTGGGTCAGGGTGGGTGGTTTTTATCAATTGCTTTTTCTCTTGACCACAAGTCACATTATTCTTTTTCTAAACATATCTAGTAATTTGAATTCAAACTAGACATTGCGAATAATATATTAGAGACTCTTGGATTCTGTTATCTGATTACTTTAGCAAACAGTTCACTTGGCTGAACTTAAACTCCAAACTGTCTCTCTTCTGTGAGCAGTAGTTAAAATCTCAGGTCTGTTTTATGATATTCTTCTTATTGTTCTCCAATAGATGTTTTTACCCCACGTGTGTACAGTTCAGGGGTCATCCAAGGAGTTGAATGCAATTTATATGCAAATTTTTGGACTCCCCACTCTGTGGAATCTTTTTTTCTGAGATTACTCTGCTCAATTTCCAGCTGCTCTTGCAGTCCATTAATTCTGTCTTCTGACTGTTCAAAAGTATATAGTCACAGTATATAGTCTGGAGCTTGCTGTCTGATGAAAACAATCTCATTTAGTGTGCCCCTTCCTTTCAATGGTTAAATTCTCACCAGCTTCTGCCTCTTAATCACTGGCAATGACTTAAAATTTTTTTTAAACATTTGCCCAGAGTTTATAGCTGTTATCTGTGAGAGGGTTATTCTGATACTGTTGTGACCGGAATAACCAGACTCACCCTGAGTGCTTTGATATTAGAGGCAGTCTATTAGCCGGTGGCTGTCCTTCCAAGGGAGCAGCCTCGACCCATTTCAGGTCCACAGTTTTATACCCCAAAATCTATTAATCACTATATCCCAATCACAATGGATCTATACATCATCTATTCCTTACCCGTCACCAAATGGTGGTCTGATATGATGCGTAAGCAGGGGCACAGAAGCAGAAAGCGGAACGTTAAAAGTTCAGGTTCCCATACTATGTTTCCCATAAATTCCTCCTCCTCTTTCTTGTGGGAACAGAGTTAAACAATAGCCTACCGATGTAATTGCCAGGTACTTGATCAGAAAATTTGGCTGCTGTGGCGGCTGGCATAGAGGCTTCTAGTCTTAACCCCTTCTTTCCTCTTTCTAGGGGCACATCATCACAATACGTGTTTCTCTGCCATTCCTGGAACCAGAACTTTCCAACGGCTTTTGGGTTTTTTACCTAGAGTATAGCAATGGCCACCTAATTGGAATCCTATTCCAACTCTTGCCTTTCAGTCTGTTTTCTGCCCAGCAGTTCAAAGTATCTTTTTAATATTAAGTGATATTATTTTAATTCTCTAGCCAGAACCCTCTATTTCTCACTCCATTCAGCGCAAAAGCCATGTTCTTTACAATGAACTGCAAGGCCTGCCATCATCGGGCCCTTTACTATCTAACTATATGTCATGTTCTGCTGTAGGCACACATGCCTCCTTGTTGTGTTAATGTAGAGTAGATACACTCCTGTTGCAGGCCTTAGTCCTAGCTGTTCCCCCACCTAAAATGCTCTTTCTTCAGATACCCGCCTTGTGTACTCTTCACTTGCTTCAAGTCTGGCTCAAATGTCAGCTTCTCAGTGACACCTTCCCTGACCATTCTATTTAAAATGCATCCTCTCCTCCTCCCTCCTCACTGGCATTCCTTATCATCCTTCCATGCTGTAGTTTTCTTCATAATACTTACCATCATCTAAAATGTTATTGTTTCACCGTTTCATTTATTGTTTACTTCCACTAGAAAAGAATAAGCTCCATGAAGGCAAATGTTTTTGTCTCTTTTGTTTATTGCTCTTTGCCCAATACCAGAATAGCAAATGGCAGTGAGGGGACGGACATTCATTAACATTTATTCAATAAAGACTGAATAAATCTGGATTATCACTCTTTGTCAGGCAGATCTATACTTAAACCATGGACACAAATTCAATGATGGAGTTTGACTTTTTTAATTAGGGATTAGGAAGTAAGATAGATCTACTCTTTAAGAAAAACCTATGTTCTCTCTATCCCAGATATGGAGAACAGCAATAATAAGCTTTCTTCTACCTCAAAATCTGTCCAACTCCAAATTTATTTGGTAGTTTAAACATGGTATAACACAGAACACAAGACTTTGGTACTGTACAAAGAGCACTCTGAACTTTATCTGCCACGTGGCTTTGGGCTATTTAACACCTCTGAGTCTCAATTTCTTCATCTGGAAAGAAGGATAACGGCTATTATCCAGGTTTATTAGTTGAGATTAGATAAAGTTGGAGTGACAGAAAAATTCCAACTATTAAAGAATCAAACAAGTTAGAAATTTATCTCTCATGTATAAGTCTGGACTTTGGTCCAGAATGGACATAGCACTTCCTGTCATTAAGGGCTCAGGCTCTATTTGTCTTGTGGCTGTGTCCATAGTAGCCTTCATTGACAAGTTCACCATGAAGTTAAAAGATGGTCGCTCCTGCTTCAGCTACTGTGTCTACTCTGCAGCCAACCAGCAGCAAGAAGGAAAGAAGCAGACTCAAAAAGTCTACTATGAAATACTTATCTTAATAAACAGAACTTAGATTAATAGGCACATAGAAGATGACTAGTAATATAGTGTTTATTTTCAGTGCTATCGCCCCAGTTGAAAATGTCATTACCATGAAAGAAGGGAAGAATGAATATTAGGGGGCTAAGAGTAGCCTAGAGTGTTAGTCCATTGTAAAGGTAAAATTATTCTAAGATTTATGAAATCTATAAAACGCAAACTATTAACTATCTATTCTTCATTAAATCATGTATTGCCCTTACTCTTTCAAGAAAACTAACATTCTTTAATCCTTTTCTTTTGTTTTTATTTCTTACACATTTCTGCTATACTTAAAACTTCTATCTTTCCCAACTCTTATAGGTAGAGATAAAATCTAATTATATCAATCTGAAAAGGGCTGTTTCAGGTGATGTTAAGCCATTGAAACCCATCCTTGGGTGAGCCTATTATCACTATAAGGGTTATTATAATAACAAAACCATCTTAATTGCTGGTTTTCAAAAGTTTTCCCTCAGAATTCCTTGGGATAACACATAATAAGGCAGATGGACAGTATTTTATTTGTGTTTGTTATGATACTTTTAGCTATTTTCTCAGCACTACATGCAAAATGAGGTCCTAGGATGTCACTTATAGCCTCTAAAATGTTAATGTTTTTATTTTAAGTGAAGGTATTTTTTTCTTCAAATAAAATCTTATGAATGCACCTCAAAGATTAAGGCATGATTATACTGATGGAAGCAAGGGTGTGGCAATAGATTAACTCATCTAGATCATCTCTTAACTTCCTGAGAATCAATTAGCAGGGGATGAGTGCTACTGGTTACAAAAAAGGGTTTGGCAAATAAATCGAATTTTTTATTCACTTTAATTATTCCAGTTATAAACTGAGGCCTGGTTGCCTAGCAACTCAAACCAATCCAGGACAAGCTCTACCTATACTTCCCCTACAATCTGCCACGAAAAAATAAAAAAGCAGAACTAATGGTTAAAGGTCAAGAAATAAGAGCCTGAGGCTAGAGGGGGCTGAATGGGTGAGGTGAGTGAGATCAGGGAGCCGCCCTCAGGAACAAACAACAAACAGGTCTGATTTCTCAACCATTTGCTTTCCTGACCTAGCATTGCCTTTTGCGCTTCACTTTCCCCACTATTACCTTCTGCATTACACCTTCTCATTCCTAGTCTTTCCTTTAGTTCTCACTTTAAAAATTGTCTTTCCTGCCTTTTGTCAAAAATGTTGACATACCTTTTTCTTGTGTAGGTCTAATGTACTGGTTCTCAAGTGAGGGCCATTTTGTCCCCCAGGGGACATTTGACAACATCTGGAGATGTTTTTGTTGTCATACTGGGGTAGGGTGGAGTCAGAGATGTTCTAAACATCCTGATACCAGAGGGGACATCACTTGTAAAATTTTTAATCTTTTAGCAGGAAATGAAATAGGACATCCCTTGCATAGTTCTTACTCTCTTTAGTAAATCTAGTTAAGTTTTCTTCCTTTCTTTGGGAAAAACACCCTCTCCCTCAAATCCCGAAACTGGTGACTCAGACCCTCGGGTTATTGATAAGGGTTGGCCCATTGTTAGCAGAAATGGTATTAGGCCAGACAGAGCCCTTGGAGTCTGAGAGGGGAGAGGACTTTAGGCCAGAAGTCCTTTTTTTACTCTAAGAAATATATTAACCAACCCTGTTTCCTTTTATGCACTTAATAGGCAAATCAATAATAAAAATTAATAGGTATATAATTTAAATAGCAAGTTTGTATCTTCTTTTCCTTGTCTAGGAACTGAGGTGGCAGTTCAGCAGAAAACCTAAGACCCAACCCTAACTAAGGCAGAAAGGGAAAGAGCTCCAGGAAACCCCAGTAGGTAGGGACAAAGCCCTTCTCAGCAGGAAGCAGATACTAAAGAAGAGACCTCCAGTCCCTCAACATCCATACTAATAATAAGGGGGTTCATGGCTCTTAGAAAAAGAGTTAGGCAGTCAAGGACTAGAGTAACTCCATTTTGTTATGTAGACTCCTGATTAAATAAAAAAAAAAAACAATTAAGGACAACACCCTGCCATTTGATCAAGCCGACCAAAGCCATTAATCAGTCAGCCCTTAAGGCACCCACACCCTATTTCCCATTTGTGCACCTAGCCCTTTCTGCGCCGGCCCTTTTTGCACACTGCCCTGCTGCACACGGCACTCTGTGCACACAACCCTCTTGTGCACGGTTTTACCCTTTAAATTCGGTCCCAACCCCCCGGTCGAGACTCCTCTCACCCACTGCTGTGTCAGTGAACGAGTGGGGTCCAAACTCGAGTTTGTCAATAAACTCCCTCTTGTGCTTGCATCGGTGTCAGTTTCCTTCTTGGCTCATGGAGTTCCAAACCAGGGCATCACAGGCAGGCGAGTTAGTTAGGGGTTTTCGGGTCTGCTTGCAAAGACACTGAGGTCATCCTATCCTTGAAGGAGTCAGCTCTAATCCGCCCACAATTAAGCAAGCTAGAAGGCGTTTTTTAACTCACCCGAAGAAACAAGTAAGTAGAGAATTAGGTACCAGTTTAATTCTTGCACTTGCACCTGTACAACGACCTTCAACTCACCTTTGTCTTATTATACCATTGTAATAAGTTGCATGTGCACAGAAGTTTATTAATATTATTATAACAGACTGAATTCTGGGAACAAACATGCTCAGAAAGCAAATGATGAATCACTGAGTCCTGTCGATCTTGGTTGTCAGTCAAGGAAGCCCACTCCTCTAAGAAAAGTAACTACCCACAGCAATAGGGTTAAAAACCCCGAAGGCTCTGTTACCAGGCCTTTTGAGCCACGCTTGTCTTGCTCAAGCCTGCTTCCACATCTAGAAGTGTACTTTCCCTTCTAATAAAGCTTTTCTTTTCTACTGTATTTTGGTGTCTTGCTCAATTGTTTGTTCGAGACATCAAGAACCTGGACAAGGCTCCATGAGATAATCCCCACTCTCAGGTAACAAGCCTACCATGAACGTCCTACTAGGTGTGGTCAGCCTCCCACGATAAAGATTTATTTATTTTGTCCCATATGTCAATAGTTCCAAAGTTCAGAAACACTGGTCTAATGTATATATTCTTAAAAGAATAGTCAGTTAAATATTACAGTGGCTCAACCTCACCTGACAAGATCTTATTTCTTAGTTCCTTAGTATTTCATTTCCTAGGGAGAGAGGTGGCAATTAAAAATAATGTCTTAAATGGGCTTCTAGAGAATGTAACCTCACAGTGAGATCTGATCATAAATTCCTAACTGAGAAGGCCGTGTTAGGTACTCATACCCTAGGCATCCAACTTCTTGACTAAAATGTTTATCTTTGCCTTAAGCAAGCCCTGTCCATTATTTTTGCACATCAGATTTACACACTTTTAAAACGCCTCCTTTCAGGCCCCTCCTTCTAATATGATCATCCTTTCAGATTCCCCAAGAAATTACATCTTAACTATCCTGTAATCTAATTCCCACCTGGCTTTCTCCTATCTCCATGAAATCTTTCTTACAGCCCCTCCTTAATTTCAAACACATAAAAGAAGCTGCAAAACTGTTACTCTCCAGAACATTGGCATATGTCCCTAGTTTGACTCAAATAAACTCTTACAAAAATTCTCCATAGGTTTGGATATTCTTACACTGACACCTCTTATGGGACCAGTGAGGGAAAAAGCATTGAGGAACACTGGTCTAATGTTAGGAACTTTTCAGAGTGAAGAACCAGTTGTATCAAGCCCTTACACAAAGCACACAGTAGAAATTCAGCAAAAGCTTGTTCCTGACATCAATATACACAAACCTCCTGGAATTAAACATGAGTTTAAAGTGGATTAGTCCTGATTTTCCTGGGAAGAGGGTTGACCATCAGTAATCTAGTCCTTCTTTGAGATAAGCACCTATTCTTTCAGGCCCCAAAGGCACCTTAAAATGTTTGGGGCCAGTAATTTACTTAATGACATCCAGTGACCTAGAAGAATTAATGTGCTTTTAAGTGATGAGTTTTTATGGCTTCTCCAAAGGCCTAATTTTTTTTAGTTGAACACTATTGTGTCGGAAACAAAGGTGAGAGGCTTAAAAGCATCTCATTCCCAGCACTAAAAAAATTCTACTCTCAATATATTTCTTTTTACTTCAAGGTATTTCTCCTATTGAAAGGCTTAAAATCACATTTCTTCTCTTGAAGGTCAAAAGCAAACATCTTGCTGGGACACTTCATCCTGCCCAAGGTATTAGAAAAGCAATGTTATAAAATAACTAATACATATAACTCCAGACCCTGGGCCAGTAACTTGTTCCTTCCAACCAGTTAACATTTTAAAAAATTATTAATACAAATTTTTATTGAATCTGGTTGGACTCCCCTGAGATATTACACTTTCACTAAGAGACAAGGGAGAACAGTAAGAACGTGTAAAAACTATCCAACTTTCAGTTTGATATTCTTTCTTGTAAGACTGGTTTTAGCAACCTCTTCCACCCCGTGCCTGGGCTCAGTCCCAGTCTCAAGAAAAAGGAGGCTTCAAGGGGCTTCGTGGGGAGGGAGGGGATGGTGCGGGGTGTAGGAGGGGGGTGGAACCTGCAGCAGTGGCTGGCCTTGAAGAAATGAGGAGTCCAAACTTCTTTGAAAATCAGAAAATACTCTTACAAATTTGAAGAGAAAGATTGGGGCTTTGTTAGTCAGAGTAATTAAGTGAAGGTCGCTCCAGGAATGTGGCCTCCCAATCCACACAGCTGCAGAAGGCTCTGGGAAGAAAGACTCCTCACTTCCTGGAACTGTGGGTTGTTCCGCTGGGACTTCCTGTCACAGGCTGTCATGTGGGCTTCAACCATTCCCTCTTAAGCTTTTCCTCCTACCAGTTTCCATCATCTTTAAATAAAAGAATAAGGGGAGAATGAACTCATTGAAATTAATGCCAAAAAGATATTTTACAACAAAACTTATTTCTAAATGAATTCACATGTCTCAAAACATTTTCCTACTAAGCAATTTTAGTTATAGTCTAAAAAATAAAATGAGGCAGGAACAGGAAAGAGAGAAAGTACTCTATGAAACCAAAATAAAAGTTTTATTAAACTCGGTTTCGAAAATCAAGGCCCTGGGTTCAGCTCTTATTGTGAAAATGTAGGGAAAAACTATTTAGGTTTACATGTATAAGATATATTTATTTTTAAACCTGGTCTTGTTTCCAACAGAGGAAATTATTTGGGTATCGTGAAAGTTTTTGCTTTCCAGAGTCCTTTGAGAACTATTTAATTGTCATTGTACCTAATGTTTTTAATTTTAATGTCACAATAATCAATGTTTAATAGTACAGAGAACAGGTACTGTTTTGTTAAACAAATAAGTGATCTAAAGACCTGGAATGATAATTCTACAAGCCAAATGCAATGGGATAGATAAGGTGCACACACAATTTTGGAGGCATAGCCTTTCTCTCACTTTCAAGGAAAGTTCATGAGAAACTTAATGTTTTCTATTGATTACATGAATTGTACACAAAGGATGTGTTCTGGCCCAGAAGCTCAAAGCTGTTGGTAATAATGCCTTAAACCTGTGTGCATTTCACTAGTTTCAAACACTTCCTTCATAATATCATCTCATTTAATTTTCTTAGCAATCCATCAGGTAGGCCTGGCAAACATTATACTGTGAATATGGATCTCATTCACAGTTCAGATGTGAAAGAACCAAACTTATCTAAAACTCGTATTAATTCCGACTCTGGATTGGAAGGTAGTTAACTTTCAAGGCTCCACTAGCACCTAATTTCCCCAAAGTACCTTTTCCAGGTAGTAGAATCACAAAATACACTCTGGGTGGAAAAATCCAAGAAAGCCTCTTGGTGCAAGGCCTGGGCCTCAGAGCTTGCACCCCTCACCCCTTGCCCAGGAACTTTTGTATAGGCACAACCAAGGCATGTGTATACAGTAATCCTGACAACCTTTGTCTTTCCTGGGCTTCTCCCGCATCCTGTCAAGGTAGGCGCCAGAGTTCTTGGACACTGAATTTCCAAAACCTTGGGAAGAGGAGGTGGGAGAAGCAGGGGAATAATTTTTAGTTGTTCACACATGTTGCTACTGTGATGTTCATTGTTTTTACCTGTGTATCTCTCATCTGCAGGCCTGCTGTTTCTCTGCTGTTTCCGTCACACACCTGGGGCGTGAGGAAGTCTTCTCAGAAGTCTGTGTCTCATCCCAGTGGAACCAAGAAGCCATTTCTCCTCGGAGCTTCTGGAAAGAGCAGCACTGCTGCCTCTGCGTGTGGCTCTTACTCTTTCAGCATTCACCTCTGCCTCCATCTCTCACCTTCAGTTGGCTCTCTCACCCTCTCCCTTTCTTCCTCACAGGCAGGCCAAGAGATCCACTTCTAGTCTTAAGATTTGGGCTTTGAACAACAAAGCCTCCTTGAAGCTACTTCTGTTCCAGCTCTGCTACAAACCTACTCAGAGACTATGAGAACAGGGCTGACCACCCCTTTGAACAGAAGGAAGAAAAAAGGAAAGACTATAAGTTGGAGAAAATTATCCACCCACAATTACTATTTTTTAAATGAAAAAAAAAAAAAAAAAGGACTGCTGTAAAGGTTGGAAGCAGGATAAAACTGAGGCCAGACTCGGCTGGATATTTTACATTACAGTGTGATAAAGTGAGTGAGGTATTTTATAAATTATCAGAACAAAGGATTGGCCAACCCTGCCTATGCTTTTTAAAAAATACATAATGTGTTATCTTTTATATAAGGAGTGGAGAATATAAATGTATATATTCATTAATTTTTAAGTTACAGTTGACATACAGTATTATATTACTTCAGCTATACGCATAGTGGTTAGATATTTATATAACTTACTGATTCTCCCCGATAAGTCTAGTGCCCACCTAGCACTATACATAGTTATTAGAGTGTTATTGACTATATTCTCTATGCTGTATTTACATCCATGACTATCTTGTAGCTGCCAATCTGTACAATCATCTTTTTCACCCAGCTCTCCAACCTCCCCTCCAATCTGGCAACCATCTATGTATCTATGAGCTTGATTCTGTTTTGTTTGCTCATTTATTTTGCTTTTAGATTCACAAATAAGTGAAATTATATGGTATTTTTCTTTTTCTGACTTATTTCACTTAGTATAATACCCTCAAGGTCCATCCATGTCGCCACAAATGGTAAGATTTCATTCTTTTTGATGGCTGAGTAAAATTCCGTTACGTATATATACCATGTATTTATCCAGTTGTCTACCAACAGACATTTCTGTTTCTTCCAGATCTTGGCTATTGTAAATAATGCTGCAGTGAACATAAGAGTGGATATATCTTTTGGAATCAGCATTTTGGATTTTTTTGGATAATTACCCAGAAGTGGGATTTCTGAGTCATGAGGTAATTCTATTTTTAATTTTTTAAGAAACTTCCATGCTGTTTTCCATAGTGACTGCACCCATTTGCAATCCCATCAACAGTGCACTTCTTTGCCAATATTTAGTGTTTGTTGATTTATCAATGATAGCCATTCTGACAAGTGTGAAGTGAAATTTCATTGTGGTTTTAATATGCAATTTTGAAGTTTAGTGACATTGAGCATCTTTTCATGTGTATATTGGCCATCTGTATTTCCTCTTTGGAAAAATGTCTATTCAGATCCTGTGCCCATTTTTTGATTATATTGCTTATTTTTGTTTTTGTTGTTGTTTGTTTAAGTTTTGGTGTTACATTGTATGAATTCATTATAAATTTGGATGTTGTCTTTTTTTTCTTGATGATTTGCAAAACCTTTTTAGTAGCTGTACTTGTTTATTTTTTCTTTTGTTTCTCTTGCCAGAGGCGATATATTTTTAAAAAATATTACTAAGAGCAATGTCAAAGAGTTTCCTGCTTATGTTTTTTTCTAGGATTTTTATGGTTTCGGGTCTTCTATTTGTCTTAAATCTATTTTGAATTTATTATTCTTGTATATGGTGTAAGAAAGTGGTCTAGTTTAATTTTTTTTGCATGTATCTTTCCAGTTTTATCAACACCATTTATTGAAGAGACTGTCTTTAAACCACTGTATATTCTTACATCCTTTGTCATAGATTAATTGACCATACAGCAAGCCTGCCTATGTTTTCAATTGACTTGGATCAATGTGGTAAAGGATAAGAACTAAATTGTTCCATATTTTTGTTCTTTACTCTGACAGACTGTTGGGCAGTGAGATTTTCTGGGAAAGACCAAAGATAGACAGCTGACCTGATGTTTACAGCTTGCTATCTCACTGTGCTTTTACCATACAGATGAGTGTACTGAAATGCATGGCATTCCTAAAAGAGTCTCTTTGATGTGTTATTTTGCTTATGGAAAGTAAGATGTGCTTTGTAGCATATAGGAAGACTTTCAATTCAGATAGGAAGTAGGGTAGTGGTAGTGATGCCAAAGATGGTGGTGGTGGGAAGGGGCAGGAAAGTGACATCTCCAAGGAAGATGTGCCATCTATTGGGAAACATAAAAGTAGAATAGAAATTAACTAGAGGAAAGTTTAAGGGAGAGAATGGAAATAGAAGGAAGAGCATATAAGAGGCCTGTGGGCGAGAAGGCATGGCTTATTGAAGGAACTGAAAGTAGTTAGCTATTGCTGGACCAGAAAGTATAAACGCAAGATAAGGGAGTGTGACGGGGCATGGGGTGGGGGGAGTATTAAAAAATTAAGGAGAGAAGTTAGCAGAGGTGAAATTGGCTGCAGATAACCAAAACGCAAATTACTGTGGCTTTAACAAAATAAGCATTTGTTTTTCTCATGTAACAAATGAGATGGGTAGATATTTGTTGATGTTTGCTGGGTGGCTCAAAAACATTAAGGCCAAATTCTCAGTAAACCTCTTGGCCTTTTTGTTGTTTTTTGTGGCTTTAGTCAGCACTTCCACTTTTTCAGGAACTAAGGAAAAAGCCAAAAGGGCAAAAATGGAGCATGTTTATTGATTCTGATCTTTAAAGGAGTTTTTTCTAGAAGCCGCACTCCAGAACTTCAACTTATATCTCATTGTTTGGAACTATATCACAACGGAGTCCTATTGTCTTCCAAACATCACACAAAAGTGTTGGGACTCACTTTGAATAGATACATTTGAAACATATTTCCACTTTCTTAAACCAATCACTGTGACCAATGCACAAATCCAGGTCCCTGTTATTCCTTAACTATAGCAGGAATTTCTTATGTAACTTCAGTATATTATTCAGGACCCTATTCAAATCCAGCATGTCCTGAATGGCACATTAAATTATGAGGATTTCTTCCTCCTTTTAATTTACAGCACTCATTCTCCAATACCACTTGACTAGAAATTAGAAATCGACTGCCTTGTTGCTATTTGGTTTTTGTCATGCTATTGAGCTCTTATTCTATACAAGCATATCCAATCTTATCTTTATTACATATTCCACATAAAACCTTCATATATGTTTCATGTTGAAGGAAGAACACCAATGAATGAATAAAAGATTACAACTTAACTACTCCAAAAACATTCAATTGCAGTTCTAAAATCATTATGAAGCTGTTTTGGATTGAACTTTTTAATTGTTCGTGAAACTGTGTGGTCAGATTTCCACTGAGATGTGAATCCAAATACAGGCATCCCTTGCTTTTCGAAAGTTCACTTAATTTTTACAAAAGATTTGCATTAATACCTGTTTTCACTAACTGAAAGAAAGCCAAAGAGAATTTTAGCTTTTAGGAAAAAACGCAAAAAGCAAAAATAGCTTCCAGCATTTGTTTACAGTAAGCCATTATAGAGGCAGCACAGTCCCTGGAGCAGTGAGATTGGCGCCACCAAGCGCCTTCCCCGGGAGCAGCACTCAGCATCTCAGCCGCAAGCTGCTGAAGCCTTTGAACTGTGTGTGTCAGAGAGCATCTGTGCTTTATCTCGATTTATTTTGTGCATCTTTTAGCAAGATGTGTCTTACAGTATCAGAAAAACCTACGAGAGCTCATCAGGGTGTTATGCTTCGTGTAAAACTAGATATAATTAAACGTTTTGAAACTGGTGAATAAAATAAAGACATTATGTGTGTGTTGGATTTGGGGTCCGGGAACGGTCAGAATTTTTCTGTATATTAAAAAAGTGGTTTTTTTTTCTGTATAAATTAATGATACCTGCTTCTTTACTTTATGTCATTTAGGCTTCCGAGAGGCTTCATAGGAACGCACTACTTTCAAATAGCTGGAGAAACAGGAACATTGGGGGGACTTAGTTAGTTATACCCCCAGATACTTCTGTGTATTTATTAAATCATTTTCTTCTTCAGATTAAGACATTGATTCCACAGTCTTAGCCAGGGTACTAGTATCTGAATAGGAGTTAATAATATAGGAGGCTCGGCAGGTTAATATCTGTCCAAGCAAATGGAACATATATGTTTGCTAAATTGCTTGTTGAAATGAAAGAAATTTAGATCCCTCAGTTGCTATTTAATTCTAATGCATAGCAGGTGGATGTCTTTAGAAAAGTTAATAGTGAATTGCCAAGTATAATTATACCTAACGAGTAGTCAAACTGTCTAAGAACACCTCCTAAAACTCTCAAGAGTTAATCTTGAGTATAGTGAAAAGTTCAAGGTAGACTTATGTTGTATCAGTAATGAATCTATAATTCTCAAAACATAAAATAGGCCTTTGACTTTTCAGTAAAAGAAAAGAGGACTTTAAATTCTGCAACTATGTTTCATTTATCTGTAGAGACAATGATTAAGTACAAGGTGGGTGTGTGTGAAGTTTGCTTTTTAATATGGTACTTGAAGAGAAATTAAAATTCTTTCCTAGGCCTGCTAGCATTGAGTATACATGAACGTGTCTTTAAATACAGAAATATCTCAGCATGAATAATGCCTGAAATAGTTTTTCCAAAATAGTGAACATTTTGCTTTCCTACTTCAAATAATTTTGTTCAACAAGACTAGCCCACACACTAAAAATTAATGTAAAAATCTTTTACAATGTGAGTTAATCTCAGCATCTCTAGCTCTTCCTCAAATTGGGTCAAGATTCACCTTGAGGCTCTTTTACATCTTTCTGGGTCTGGTTAGCAGCTTGAGACCCAGGGTTACCAAGCCCTATTAGCAGCATAAAATGGGGCAGACAGCAGAAAGCCTCTTCCCTAGGGTCAGAGCTCATCTCACTTCTTCCTGCTCTTTGCTTGCCTAACTTAAGAATTCTGGCTCTATACTGATCCACTAGTCTTATCACATTTCATATCTACATACCGATCCCAGAAACGCTAATCTACCAGCGTTAAAGGCCTGCCACTTTTTTTTCCCCATTTAGATCTATAGGGTCATCAAGGAATGCTTCTTCCTCAACACCAGTTTAAGCTGGACGCCTGATCAGACCTTGACCAAAGCCTCCCCTCCCCATGTGATGCCTGCTCTTGCATCCATTTATTTAATAGGACCTTCCACCGTCTATATTTTGCCTCCTAGTGAATTTGGAACACACAGTTACCGAAACCTGCTGTAGAACTATTTTTATCCTATGGAAGCAGGACTAGGAGTTTGTAGGTAAATTAAGAAGTTGATTAAAGCATAAAATCAAAAATTACATGTATATATCTTAAACATTCTATTTTAACCTAAAACATTTTAATGTACATTTATTCACCAATTGTTTGATGATGGGCCAAGCTCTTTCTGATTAGAATTCTGAGTTGTCTTTCTTGCATAACCCTTCCATGGTGTATTAGTTATCATTTTTCATTTGGGTTTATTCATACTGAAAGGAGAAATTAAAGATGTTTTAAAATCTAAATTTATATAATTCTTTCAATCTTTTAAAGTTTTATTGCCCCCATCTAAATTGATATCAACTTTATGTAGTTTTGCTTTTATTAAAGTATTTAACTTTTTCATTGGCACAACTCTCCTTATGCACTCAATATATTATTGATGTCCACAATACATATTATGTTCCATAATTATAATAAAGAATGGATGTCATAAACAGGTTTGGGAACAAATGCAGTTGGTAAGTACATAACTCAAACTGTAGGGGTAGAAATGAGAAAATAAGAAAGTATCCCAGAAACAGTATATGAGTATTCAAAATGCTATGGGCATCATTCGGTATGTTCTAAAGAAAGAATGGAAAGCATCAGTTGGAGATACACCAGAAATCAGTGGAAAGCTTCTACTGCACAATGATAAAGAACATCTCCCAGCTTAAGCAATTTAAGAGAAAGAAAATTCTTTCTTGCTCAACAATACATAGCAGAAGAAAAGAATCTGATTGGATCATGTGTCTACAATGAGATTGTCTACAATTTCCAGGGACATAAAGTGCTATGATAGCTCAACTTGGGATAGACTGACTATAAGTGGCACCCCTGGAGTTGCCTATGCAATCAGCCCAGGAGCCCTAGAGTAAGTGACTAAATCAGTAGACAAATTCTGATTTAGTTAAAAGCAGGTTCTTGTGGTAGAAAATAGTAATGGAGAATTCTTGTAAGGAGGCTACATTAGTTCAATATTAAATCCCTCTCCCCCTTTTTAAGATTGCTTAAAGTTTCTTAAGAGTAAGGAGTGTGATATGATGATGACGATGATGATGATGGTGATGATGATGATGATAGCAGCAGCAGCAGCAGCAAGAGCAAGCAGCTACCAAAGATTGAACTATCATGATGTGCTAGGCATTATTCCAAGTACTTTGTAAGATTATTACTTAATTTATCATCGAATGCACACTGGGCACAGCCATCTTACTATATTTCCTGAGTTTATTCCGACCTCCTGGAAAACTTTCTTCAACTTACATAGCTTTCCTTATTATCTCCCCAATCCTCATATTTATTCATTTCATAAACTTAGGACATAGTTCACTGAGAAAAAATAAGCTATGAAAAGAGCTCCAAGCACCTCACATACATACCTACCTATATCTGTACCTATGTTCTCTGACTGCGCTCTTGTTACCAGGGATCAACTGTTCACAGCTCATCTACAGCCAACATCAGGAGCCCATCTATTACCTTTGTATATTGGAGGACTTACCTCTTTCAATGATTCCCTCTCCCCATGGCATCATCAGTTTTTCTTTCTGTTCTTACAGTTTCCATCAGCATACAAATCTACCATAATTTCTCTTATCTTTGAAAAAACAAACCTCTTTGACTTCATGTTCCATACCAGTTATTGCTTCAACTCTCTGCTTTCCTTGATAGAACAAAAGTCTTGATTGTGTTATCTATACTTGTCTCTAATCTCTTTCCTTCCATTCTCTCTGGAACCCTCTGCAATCGAGCTTTTGCTACCACTACGGCAATTATTAACTGTCTTTCCTCATCTGTTTGATTTACCAGCAGAAATAAACAAAGCTGATTGTTCTCTTCTCCTTGAAACACATTCTCCTCCTTGTTGCTAGAACAATCTTCAGTTTTACATCACAAACTGCTTTTGCTTAGGCTCCTTTGCTAGTTGCTCCTCATCTTTTTAACTCCTAGATGTTGGAGTTCTCAGCCCGAGTCTTTTTCTATCTATATTCAATACCTGAATGACCTCCTGGATTTAAATATATGTATAAATAGTTAGCTCCTTAATTTACATATTCAGCTGTGATCTCTTCCTTTAATTCTTGATAAATGCCTATTTAATTTCTCCACTTGCATGACAAGAGGCATCTCAAACTCAATACAGTCTGTTCTGCCCTAACACCATTTTGAAATTGTAAATTTGTTCCAACATGATTCATACATTAGGGAATAATTTGAGCATGACACTAAATTTGCCTCTGCTTATGTGCAATGCAGAAAACTGCACCCAGCTGAGTCCCATTAGAATACACAAAGTATACACATGTGCACAACATCTACCAGAAGTTCACGTTGTGTGTGATCCTGCAAGGTTGTATTTGGCTATTCTTTCACTTTTGTGACTTTTTTATATTAGAAAACACTCATCAATGTTCCAAACATATCTAAGTTTCCTGGCCTAAAAATACCAAGCAGTGCACACAAAAGGGCAAGTATTTGAGTACTGAGGAGAAGTTTGAAATAGTGTTTACTTAAAATGAGAGAATACAGGCAGTCTTTGCTTCATACAGCCCTACATTAACTAAAACTCATGCAAATAGGAAGGAACTGTGTGTTCCTTTCATATGTTTCTGAGGTAACTGACATCTTAACAAGGAAACAGTTCTAATATGCGTGAGTTTCATGCATACAACACAGTGTCATGCAAAGCAAGAATTGCCTGTGTGAGATCTCTCCAGCAACAGGCAGAAAAGAATTCACGCTGCAGCCCATGACAAACCATGCCTCAAAAATAAAGTTTTAAAAAGTCCATGGTTGGAACAACATTGAGTGCTGTGAAGTCTATAAGAATGAGGCCTAGAGATGTAGAAGAAATGGAAATATAGTTATACATATGGATTAAAGATCAAAGAGTAAAAAAATCAAGAACAATCTTTTTCTTTTCTTTTTTTTCTTTTAAGGCAAGGCAACCCTTTGTTGACCTCACAGATTGCAAGGACCTTGTCAGCTTACAATTTCTTATTTTTTATTTTTTAATGCCTACAGCATCTGGTCTTCCTTGGTGGTCTCCCATCCAAGTACTAACCAGGCCTGACCCTGCTTAGCTTCCTAAATGAGATGGGATCAGGCTTGTTCAGGGTGGCATGGCTGTAGAGCAACATTTTTCATAATCAAAGAGATAGTACAAAGGCATCCAATGTAAATCTCTATTCTCCAAATTTTGTAGAAATGACTTTTTACATATTATTAATGCCTGATTTAGTGATTTGAAACATCACTACAATTTCCAAATCCTTCAGCTGTCAGGCATTTGAAAAAGCTGCAGAAGAATTTCCAGCAATGCAGAAGTTAATGAAAGTGACTATACATTGGATCAAATTTACAATTTTGATGAAATGGGTAGCTGTTATAAATGCATACTTTGAAAGACATATGTTTTTAAGGAAGAAAAACCTGCTTCAGGATTCAAGGCTGAGAAAGATCACCTAACTATTCAATGCCAATGTGCATGGAAGACTCTGAGATCACACCCATCCACAGTGTCATGCAAACCCACCTGATATTACCACTTTCTGTCCTAATTCAGACTGCTCTACTGTATTAAGTTCTCTAGAGAAAAAGAACCAATAGAAGATGATAGATGATAGGTAGATAGATAGATAGGTAGATAGATAGATAGGTAGATAGATATGGAAGATATATAAAAGAGGAGATTCATTATAGGAATTAGCTCACATGGTTATGGAGGCTGAGAAGCCCCACAATCTGCTGGACAACAAGACAGCTGGTGGTGTAATTCAGTCCAAGTCCTAAGACCTGAGAACCAGGGGAGTGGATGGTGTAACTCCCAGTCTGAGGCTTAAGGCCAGAGAATGGCAGGGAAGGATGCTGGTGTAAGTCCTGGAGTACGAAGGCAGGAGAACCAGGAACTCCAATGGGCAGGAGAATATGGAAGTTCCAGCTCAAGAAGAGAAAGCAGGAATTCATCCTTCCTTTGCCTTTTTTGTTCTATTCAGGCCCTCAATGATGCCCGCAACACTGGTGATGGTGAATCTTTTTTACTCAGTCTACTGAATCAAATGTGACTCTTTTCCAGAAAAACCCTTACGGATACAGCCAGAAATAATGTTTTATGAACTATCTGGGTATCCCTTAGCCCAGTCAAGTTGACCTGAAAAATTAACCTTCATACCTATTTTACCATTTCACAAAAACACTACTGTATTTACCTGCTTCTACAAGCAGAACTCAGGTCTTTGATCAGATGATGTGCCATATTTATTAATTGTACTACTTATGCATTTCCTAACTATTCGTCATGTGTAAAACTGTGCTCTCATTTGTATTAGGTTTCTTTTTTTTTTTTTTTAATGTATCACTGAGACAGTTTTTGAGTATTTATGCCCGTAATCTCACTTTTCCCCATAAATCTCGTGGTCTTTTTGTGTGGTTTTTATGTTGATTTTTAGGAACACATATTAAAGCAGAATTGACTGTATATCCAAAACAAAATTTCTATTGCCCTCTGGTCTACTCTCCCTGCATTAGCCACATATGTTCTCATAATGTTAACATCAAGCATATTTTCACTCCTCTGCTTGAAACCTTCCAATGGCTTCTATGTCACCCAGTGAAAAGCCCACATTTTTGTTTGTTTGTTTGTTTGTTTCCATTGGCTTATAAGGCCCTGTAGGATCTAAACTCCCTTTGATTGCCTGCTTTATTCCATCCCTTTGCTCACTCTGCTCCAGCCTTGCTGGCCTACCTGGTATTTTTTTAACCTTCCAGGCTCATTTCTGCTTCGGGCCATTGCACTGCTGTTCCTTATGACTGAAGTGGTCATGCCCAGCTATCTGCCCATCTCATTCACCTCCTTCAACCTTTTCCCAAACACCACTTTGTTAATAAGGCTTTCCTGACCATCCTGTTTAGAACTGCACCCTCAATTCTTCAAGTCACAGTACTCTCGATCCTTCTTTTTTTTACTTTTTTCTTCTTCATAACACTTATCACCAATTAGGGATATTACATATAGTATTTTATGTATTAATTGGTTTATTTTCTGTCAACCTATAGCCATTTTAAAACATGACTACAAATTCTTTGACACTGCTCTCATGAAGAGATGGATCTATGTCCTCTCCCCTTGAACCTTGAGAGGCATAGGAGGAATGACACAATGTGACTTCTAAAGCGAGGTCATAAAGGCCAAGCAGCTTTTGCCTTGTTCACTGGAGCACTTGCTCTGGGAGCCTGACCACCCAGAGGTGGTCATGCCTTGAGGAAGCCCTGGTCCAAGGGAGAGGGCATATGTGAGCATCAACTAGGCTAAGTCTTTGCATCAGGCTAGACCAGGTGCTCAGAACCTGGATGAAAAATGAATGTATACATAATTATAATAAACAATTACAATTCAATGTGAAAAATGCTTCAGTGAGCTATTTCTAGAGAGTAGTTGTCAATGAAAGGAGAGGATAATTAATTTTCAATGGAGGGCTGTAAATGAGGGTTCAGAGAAGAGGTAACATTTGAGCTGTCTTGAAAGATGAGCAGGAATTTGCCAGACAAAGGTCGGAAAAAGAAGAATTAACCTTTTGGTTTCCTCCTCTTTCAGACACTCAAATAGCTTTGAGGACATGGAAGGTCCATACTTTTGACCACAGGAATCACCTAACTGACTAGAAGCATAAACTGAGCTATGTAGTGAGTGTTGGGATTAGGGAATTTGGTATTACAGGAATAAAACTACCAGATTTAGGCAAGATTCCAATTGAACAAGGTGTTTTCCTTTTCTGGACCTGTTTACTCATGTATAAAAGACAGGGGTTAGAGTAAAAGATGCGGAGAAGGTCATTCTCACTTGACAATTTTGTAATTCTAGTTCTTTCCTAAACCTGATCTTCTCAAGGTTAAACAAATCTCCATTCCCTGAATTGTTCCTCTGTGATGTTTTTCAAGACCTTGAATCACAAACATGCCTCCCTTTGCATAGATTTTACTTTGTAAAAGTCTACTTTAAAACAAAATGTAATGTCCAGAATGAATGTAATACTTCAGAGAGGAGACTTTGAGGCAATACTCCTTTTTACCCAGATATTATACTTAAATTGGAGCACCCAAAACATCATCAGCTGTTTTCCAGTCACATCAGAGGTCTTTTTCACATGAACTCCTACTTAATTCATCTGTGTACCATGTATTATATGAGTTTATACGATAGATTGAACCAAAATGCACCACTTGACATTCATTCATGTTAATTTAATTTTGTATTCCTAGAAACATCTAACATGGTTAGTCAATAAAGATTTGTAAAATTAATTTTCACTTGCTTTAGGTTGTCAATACAACTTAAAAAAAGCTTTTTGAATTTTCATTAATTTTATATTCTGTAACACTTATGCCTTTATATTTTAAAAGTTGAATTAAGATGTGTTAAAAAACAAGACAATAGGCCCCAAGTGGAGTCACTTATGCTAAGCCCCATGTTGCCAAACTGAGATTTTAACTTAATTACAGTTTTGGCTTTCCTAGAAATGAATTATTAAACCAGTTAATCAGAAATCTCTTGATCAATGCTAGCTGGGTAATCTGCCTGGGAGACCCCTATCATTCTTTAAGGAAAGTAATCTTGTGATAACCAACCTACCTTTTTGTCTAGTCTAACTTTCTAGTTCCCACTCCCTGCTGCCTATAAAAGTCTTTCACTTTGTAAAGATTCTTGGGGCTCCTTTCTATCTGCTGAATTAGATACTGCTCAATTATAATCAAATTCTGGTCAAATAAACTTAACATTTTAATGATTCAATTTATCTTACAACAGACAAAACTTTTAATTCAACATTTCTTCTTAGCTGTGCACTTTCTATAAGTCAAAGTTCCCATTTCTATGACTTTGAAAAGACATTAATCTGGTGTTTGCTACCAGCCATCTCCATTAATGAGTAAAATGTGTCCTATTAACACCAGTGCTAACCATGTGAAGACCACAAAACACACTACAAGCATAAAACAGGGTCCCAAGTGTGTGGATGCAAAAACATTACACACAATAGCTGTTCTTTCAATGAAGAATTCACAGGTACAAATCCTCCATGGAGAGTGATTCCCAAAGCTCTCTGTCTGTTACTCTCTGGCCTTGGACTCCCCTGATTTTGAGTACAGTGTGAAATCTGAAATTCTAAATTAAGCCATCTTGCTTTTTGTAAAGAATTTTAGAAGTTATTCTGAATCACATTATTTAAGACAGTTTCTATGAACTCCATAGAAAAAGATCCTAAGATACAGCAGCAGCAGAATGAAAACAGTAAGAACCAAGAGTCTCCCATTTTTTCCTTGCTCCTGATTGCCCTTTTCCCCCAAGAAGCCATGTTAGCCTCCCAAGGCCAATCCCACAAAACTCAAAGCCTTCCCTCCCCCACCAGCAGATGGAGGGGCATGAAGCAGAGCCAAGAGGGACAAAGAATTCTAATGCTTGTGTTTTCCAGCATTTTTTTCTTTTAATTCTCTGCTATTCAAAATCTGCAGGAGTGACGGCATGTAAATAAACCTCTCTAATGGATCTCTGGTTACCACTGACATTTTTTAAGATTTAATCCATTAAGTGCCTTCCATAGAAAAAGGAAAAAGGACACAATGCCCTACAATGCACAGGGTCAACCACAAAAATAAAACACAACCTGAATGGGAGAGTGAAAAAAGAGAAATCCAAACAGCTCCAGATGGTAAAGGGCTTTTTGTAACTTATATTCTTTTATTTTTTTTATTTTTCAGGCGGGAAGCTAAATCAGGAGCCTGATGCTTGTGTTAATCTTTTTCTTTCCTTTCCCCCTCCTCCGTCAAGAAGGAAGCCATTTAGGTGACAAGCAGGCTCTTATCCCTGGCTTCTTATCATTAACCAGAGGAGCCTGTGCTGGAAATGAGATTCAAAGCTATGACCAGGAAAGGCTGTTTCCTTAATTGAGCACCTCTCTTTTGAAGTCCTGTCTCCCTGGAGGAGCCTGGAATTCACTGGGTCTCCCTGGCCAAGATCACTTGTCTGTAATCTCTCTCACACCAGAAGCAGATGCTCCATAACATGAAGCTTTTCTGAAAGGCTTTTAATAAGATTTCAGTCCTCCATGTGTCAGGCAGGTGGAGGGAGAAAGGGTTTTCAGAAAAGACATGAATTGAAGAGTTAATGAGTAAAGGCGTTCTGGGGCTTTCCTGCCAGATACACCCCAGTCAAGAATCTGCAGTTCTGAGGGATGCTCAGCACCCTGAGGGCACCCTCATCCTATTCCTTCCCGTGCTTTCCCTGCCCTGTGCCCATGGCCTTATGTATCACTTCTCTTCCAGTTTCTTTAAATCACGGAGATTAAAATTAATATTCTTTGAGATTCCTTGACCTGTTTTGGGTTATTCAGAGATACACAAGGCTGTCAGGAGCTCTGCGATGGCGTTCAATAGATAAAGCAAACAGCCCATTCAAAGTTGGTTTGCGGGAAGGGGCTATTTTAAAAACTCAGCTAAACTCACGTAATGCTGCAGTCAATTAAACTCTGAGTCCAAATGTTCTCTGTAAATGAGGGTTACACCAGACATGAGGACGAGACTGTCGTGGTGATTAGATGATGTAAAATGTGAGAAACTCTTAGCACAAAGGTTCGAAAGAGCCTAGAAATGTTGAATATTATTTTATTATTTCATTACTGCCCTTGTAGGGGAAGAGAGGCCTTAGCTGAGGGCTAGACTGTTTAAGCTTAATTCAGTGACAGTGCTAGAGGACAAGGGTCAAGGCTTTGTTAGCTGTTGCAATACAGTTAACATCTGAGTGGAGAAACTAGACTATTTTTGATCATATAAGCTCTGTCCTGGTCTGTCACACCTTGGCCTCTGCCACACCTCCTTTTCCACTTTCTACTTCGTCTATCAGCCCTTTCCTACTAATTGTATGGATTCTTCTGCCCCAGCTGCTGAGTTTTACAGAGAAATCCCACTGCTCAGACTGATGTATACACAGCGTCATGTATTCTGACACCAGCAGGAAATGCCTCTGTGTTCCCAAATTCACATGGCAAAGAGCTCATACTCCTTAAGTACTATCCCACCTCCTCCCACCTTCTCAGTAGATGACCTGGTCCGTCTAGTTAGTGAGAAAATGCCATCAAGCAGAGACCCCTCATCCGGCTGCTCCTCAGTCTATACACTTAACTGAACCCAGACTCATCTCTTCTCCTTTTCTGTCTAAGGCACTGGATTCATCTTTTCCCCTTGTCCTCAGGATTTCATCTCCTCAAGGATTTCTCCTTGTCCTTGGGGTTGCACCTTACCCTTTACTAGGCTTCCTAAGTGCACTTAACTACACTTTCTCCCCCTCTCTCTCTCTCTCTCTCTCTCGCTCTCACTCTTGCTCTCTTTCATTCACACACACACACACGCACACGCACACACACACGCACACACACATCCCACACACTCCTCCCTCAATGTTCCTTTTGTTCCAGCTGCTGCTCCTATGGTTTCTTCTTTCCTCAGTGGCCAAGCCTCCTGAAAAGACTCACACATCATCTCCATTCTCACTGAGTGTTCACTCTTGCAGTCTGGCTTCATCCTCTATCCCCCTGTCCACTGAATCCATCTGCTGCTTGGTTGAATGGGCTTTTTCCAGGCCCCATGTTATTGGATCTATCTGCAATACCTCAAACCGATTTCTATGACAGAACTCCACCTTAGTCCTCCCACTTCTTCCACTATTTCTTATCAGCCTCCTTAAGTAGGTGGCTCTTCCCCAATTTACTTGCCCTTATACATTAGCAGTCCTCCCTGGGTTATGGCCTAAGCTTTCTTCTCATTCCACATATTCTCCCTGGTTATCTTATCCTCACTCGTGGCTGTAACCACCACCTCACTCCAATCCAGATCATTCTCTGAAGCTCTAAATACACGCAGGTGCCTATTGGACATGTCCGCTTAGATATCCCACAGGCACCTCAAAATCATAATCTTGTTAACCAATACTCATATCCTCTTACTGAAACATACTCTCAACTCCCATATTAAATCAGTCACCAAAGACAGTTGATTCTATCTCTTTGTTTTTTTCTGAGATCCTCCTTCAACCTCTATTCAATAGCTACTACTTAGTCAGGAGCCTATCTTTTATTGCCTAGGTTGCTGCAATAGCCCCCAGTTCATCTGTCTGTCTGGTCCTGCTGCACTATAATCCATCCCCCACACTGCCTTCAGAGAGAAGCCTCCAAAATCAGATTGAATAGACTCTCTGGGGTTCTCAATGGCTTCCTCACAATTCTAACATAATCCTAACCCTCCCTGGCTACCGGTGATTGAATTGAAGGACACATGAGATCCAAGCAGATGCAATCATATTCTCCTAAGAATTTAGACAATTCTAGACTATCATGTCAGCACTTAAATTACATGAGTATTTTCTAGGTGATTTTAATTATTTAATTTTCTTCTTCCTTCTCCATGTTTCAAAAAAAAAATGCAATATTTTTGTAAGAAAGAAACAAAAAAATTTTTGCTTGTTTTAAAATATAATCTCAGATTTGGATCCTATAGTCTCAAGTCAATTCTCATTTGATTGCTTATTTATGTTAAGAAATAACAGATTGACCATAAGCAATAATATTTACTCACATTGTCAAAACATTCTCAGGTCATAGGAATTAAGGAATTCTTTCTGTCAAATGCTTTTGCTGCTTTCCTTCTTTTCTTTCTCCCTTTCTGGTGGGCCTTATGTTAAACCTTTGGGCTTCTAGGGAGTAGTAGTAGTGGCTGGTTAAAAGTCTGGATTTTGAAGCCAAACATATGTAAATTAAAATCTTACTCTTACCACCAACAGGGTGACTAGAAAAGCCACTTAACCTCTTTGTATCTCAATTTCTTCCTGTGTAAAATAGGATAATAATGCCTATATCACAGGGTTATGGTCAAGTTTAAATGGCATTGTGTATTTAAAGGACTTGACACAGATTAAGTATACTGTAGCTAATATTACAATAAATGTATTCCATCAGCTGGCTGGGAGCCCTATCATTCTTAGTGACCACCACTGATCTTTAACTCATGGCTCTCCTTCCCCCTCTTCCCCAGTCAATCTAGCACACAATGGGCTCTCAGTCCTCAGTTGAAAGAGCAGAGATCCTGAGGCCTGGATGTTGAAATTTTTTTTTTTCATTGGACACACTGGGCCTGATAGAGAATAAGGTAGGACCTGGGTATTTCAGCAAGTAGCTTGTATGCCAGACTAACAACCCAAGGAGACACAAGGCACACCAATATGATCCTACTAAATGGAGACCACCACCCCTCCAACCCTACCTTTCAACCTTTTCCTACTTATATAATGCTCTATAATCACTCTGTCCCATTCGCATTATTCCTGCCTCTAGGCTTTCAGCCCTGCTGTTTTCCCTGACTGCAAAGTCCTTTTTTTCATGCTATTTCCTGCCTGATTCTTTCCCTTCACTCAGTTCTCTGCTCAAATATCAGCTAGGTCTTCCCTGAACACTATCTCCAATGGCTCTCCTCTCCAGGTTACCTCTACTGCCCTGCTTAGTACCTATTGCTACCTAAAATTATGCTATTTATTTGCTCACTTGTATGTAGGCAAATGAGGGCAGGGTCTTTGTCTTATTCATTGGTAGAACTAAATGGGATGCCTGAAACATAATTAAATATTCAATAAATATTTGTCAGATATCTCAATAAAAAGATAGAACAATTACCAAAAAACAAGTCAGCAATATGAGTAATTAGATAAAATACATGGGCTTGGGGCTTGGAGAAAGGATAGGTTTGTACTGATAAAAAAAAAAAGGGTAATTCAAGAACAGAATATATCAAGGGAAATGACATGTGCTAGAATGACTAAGACCAGGTTAGATGGTGGCATAAGAGACTGACCTGGACATGAAAGCAACTGAAATGTCCTATAATAGATGATTGGATAAAGAAGATGTGATATATATATATATATATATATATATATATATATATATATATATATACACACATACATACAATGGAATATTACTCAGCCATAAGAAGAGATGAAATAATGCCATTTGCAGCAACATGTATGAATCTTGAGATAATCATGCTAAGCGAAATATGCCAAACAAAAAGTTAAAAACCATGTATCACTTACATGTGGGATATAAACCTAAAAGCAACAAACATGATAAACAAATATGGATAGTAGACTAGTGATTACCAGAGGTTAGACGGGGAGGTACATGAGGTAAAAAGGGTCAAATATGTGGTGACAGAAAGAAATCTAACTATGGGTGGTGAACATACACAATGCAATATATATATATGACTTACTGTTGAATTATATTCTTGAAATTTATTGGATTTTATTAACCAGCATCATAAATAAAAAATAAAAAATAAAAACATTTTTTTAAAAAGGTGAAAGAATGGTAAAAAACAAAGACTGACCTTACTATAGCAGAACTGCTCTTTTGAAGAGGTAAAAGGGATGGAGACATGGAGATGGTGGTGGCAGCAGTGGTGGTGACTCAGTCAGTCATGTACAACTGTACAGGTGTGTGCCACACAGAAAGCATCACATCTAAAGTGTTACCATTCAAATGGGAAATTTTCAGCAATTATTTCTTTTACTTCCCCCCTCCTTCCACCCCTTTCTGGTACTTTCATTATGCAAATGCATATGTGGGTGCACTTGAAGGCATATAACACTTCCCTGAGGCTCTATTAAATTTTTTGCATTCTACTTTCTCTCTTCTTCAGATTCAATAATCTCTAACCAATTAAATTAGGACCTTCTGCAGGGGTAGTTTTTGAAGTTTGTTCTAATCCCAAGGGGGCTCTTAGCTGTCTCTCTCCCTGGTGCTCTCTGGTGAACTACACAATCTATAGTTTAGCTTGTTGCTCTTAATTAAAAGGAACTATTGTTTTCAAGAACACCCTAAAGTTGAACATCCACACATTTGTTTCAGATAAAGTCAATTTCTTTAGAGAGAGCATGAGAGCTCATTTTTCTTATGGATATTTTCTTTCCTGGTTAAAATCATTAAGCTACTATTCTGGGTGCTGGGTAAGGGAGATGGCCTCTGGTCTTCTCAGCTCGCCTTTTCCTGGGTAAAACCTCTGTCCTCTGAGTGATCTGGGGTCCCAGGATTCTTGCCTTCCATGCCTGGGGTACAGCCCCGTCCTATACAATGTAGCTGGATTGCAGAAGAGAGCTGCCAACCTCTCACCACACTCACTAGGAATTTAGCCTCTTCACCTCCAATTGGAGGAGATAATAGATGGCAGTGGCCTGTCTCTTTTGGTGAGATATGGTAATCTCTGATAGGGAGCTGAGGTGAGAGGGAGCCTCATCTTCTTGGCCAAATCTTCCATCCAGCTGAGCTGCCCATGAAGGAGGTCAGGGAGGGGAAAAGTGGCTTGTGGTTTAAATGCACAGGATTTTGAAATAAAGTTTTATTGGATTATCTTGAATAAAAGTTTATTCATTTGTTGTATGTCTTTAGGACAATTTCCAGAGACTTTGAATGTTGTTTTATTAGTATTTACCAGTTTGGTTTGCTTGTCTGGGTGGGGGTCTGTGGGGCTGCTCATGTGCCATACTGAGGTCATGGGCATCATTCGCATTGTAGGTAGAGCACATTTGTATCACTATAATAACAAACACTTTCTGGTAGATGCCTGTAGGATATCTTATTTTAACAAACTCAAAATATTCCAAAATTTTTCTATTAGATAAAAGTCTAGTGTCTTGAGGAAGGGGTGCCTTTTTCTAATTTGCACAAAGGCTCCTTTGGGTCAAGCCTTAGCCTGGGTGCTGAAGGTTATGGGGGGGAGTATAATGTGGTTGGAGGGGGAGGTAGTCCCGGTCATAGTGTGGAGATAGGGTTGATGCATATGGCTGTGCAGGTTATTTATTGCACAACTAACTGTAGGGTAATCATAGCTTTGTTGGTTATTCCAGTTCTGCTGAGTGTCCTGCCTACTCTTTCCACTATTCTATCTTGATCTGTGTCCCAAGTTGACTTGTACGAACTGTC
The DNA here is from genome assembly GCA_030015415.1 of Cynopterus sphinx. Classification (NCBI taxonomy): domain Eukaryota; kingdom Metazoa; phylum Chordata; class Mammalia; order Chiroptera; family Pteropodidae; genus Cynopterus; species Cynopterus sphinx. The sequence goes on from CM057379.1 coordinate 174,805,143, forward strand.
TCAACAGGCTGCTTTGTTTTCTGGCTTCTGGTTGGATTCAGAGAAGCTGAGTGGGCAAAATAACTGTGAGGTGGGAGCATTTCTTCTCCTGATTCTCTCTTTGCTAGGTCACCATAGGTTGACCACATCCCTTTACTGAAGGTCACAGTAAAGGCCATTTCCACATAACTACCTTTCTCTGATAACTATACCTCTGGCTTGAACCTTCAGGGCTAGTGGGTGACAATAGCTCTTAAACAATTGCAAGCCCTGGAGGACTACACTTTTTATTATCTGTTTTACTAAATCTTGTCCATAGCTTTGCAAATAGTCCTTTTAGTAACCTGTAGCATCTGTTTCCTGAAGGGACCCCGGCTGATAGCAACAATTTTGCTGCAAATGGCAGTTGAATATCTTGAGACCAGATTGCTGTTTTCTGCCTTGCACCTGAGCTAGCCATTCCCATGGGGGTAGGGGAAACATAGGATAGGATATTGGTAGTGGTGGTTGAGGGTGTCAGGACTAATGGATTTATTCTGAAAACCAGGATAAGTCTAAAGTGTGCAGTAGACAATATAGATTCATGAACATGCGGATAATGCTCTTTAAGAAAGATTTTTCTGGTAACTTTGTGAAGAAAAGATGGATGAAGGAGAGTTTCAGAAAAGGAGGGCAACTGGAAAACTGTTGCTCTATCCTTGGAACAAAGCAGTAAAGACTTAGATTAGAAAAGAAACCCTAGGAAAGAAAGGGAGCATTCCAGAGACCCAGTGCAGAAAAAAGGCAGAGCTTCCTGGCAAGTAATGTTGGACATCCAAGTAAAGGAAAGCAAAGAACAAAAGAATAAGATGTTACTGTACCATGTATGTGTAACCTAGAGAGTTGAGGAAGATAACCGAAATAATAATGATGATAATGACTAATCACAGCTTAGATTTATTAAACGTTTCCTGGATTATGACAGCAAGGCTTTAAGAACTTAACATGTATTAATTTCCTTAGTCCTCCATTGACTTTGTGAAACATTTTACAGATGAAGAAACAGAGGCTCAGGGAACTCTAGTTACTTATCCAACATCACACAGTAAGCAAATTAGTGAGTAACCAAGCTGGGATTCAAACTCCAGAGCCTGAACCCTGCTGCCTCTGAAGATATGTAGGAAGTGTGAGAGGTCAGGCAGCAGCTCTTCTAAGTCTTTATCTATACCCCAGGTGTCTACCATGATGACCATAAATAACTTATTGTTGTTTCCACAGTCACCACATCCTCTCCCGCATCTGACTGGAGTGCCCTCACCTTTCTTGCCCGCATAACCATCACCATCATCATCATCATCATCATCATCATCATCATCATCATGATGACATTGTTGAGCATCTATTATATGTTCTAACTGTTTTATAAGCTCGACATACATTTGCTCCTTAATCTTTATGATAGCCCTATGAGGTGGGTGTTGTTGTTGTTGTTGTTGTTGTTGTTGTTTATTACTACTACTACTACTACTACTACTACTACTACTACTACTACTATTATTATTATTATTATTATTATTTTCATCTACTAAAAAGTAAGCTTCAGGGAACAGGTTTTTCTATCTGTTTTATTCACCAGAGTGCCACCTAGTACTTGTCAATGTTCAGCAAAGATTTGTTAAACTTTACAGATGAGAAAACTGAGGCACAGCTAAACCTAACATGACACAGCTAGTACACAGTGGGGCCAGGCTAGAACCCTGTTGTCTGGCTTCCTAGTCTATGTGGTATTGCTAACTCAGTCTTGAAGATCAGCACAGATGTCACCTCCCCTGGGAAGCCAGAAAGGAAATTGATCTTCTGGGAAAAACTTCCTATTTCTCTCTCTTTCCCATGAGATATCTTAAAAGAAACAGTGCATTGCGGGCTTTAAGCAAGAGCACGACTCATGCGGAATCTTGCTCAATCTTTAAATCCAGCACTGCTTCTTTGTGCTCTTCTTCACTTCTCCTTGACCTCTTCTCTAGTTCTATTCTGTGCTTCTATCTTCCCAAGTACTCATTTTGGATTCCCAGGATCACACTCCCAGCCTCAGTCTTGCCCTTTATCTCCCTGGGCCAAATTCTGGCAGTGACACTGTCCATACAGCCACTCCCCTTATTCTCTGGGGCCCAGCAAGCTATCTCTGAAGAAAGCAGCACTTGGGTTTCCATTTCAAACCAACCTTTGATCCTCTCCAAAGCTCTTTTTATAGCCTGCAAATTACATTTCCTGTTTCCTCTCAAACTCCGAAATTATGCAGTGTATGCTGACCTGGGTGTGGCACTCTAAAAATAGGGCTAGCATCACGTCCTTCCTGACTTGTATAGTAACAGCGAAGAGAAAACTATCAAAGAGTGTTTATTAGACACATAGCAGAAGCCAATCAAGGAGCTAAGGTGAGCATACCTATAGAGGGAGTATGGCCTTAGAGATGCTGCAAACCTTGCTTTGTCCTAAAATGTTGCAAAGGGAAAATGCCCAAAGGAAAAATAGTCTCAACAAACTTCCCAGATAGGAGCAGATTTTATCAATGATTGTATTCTATTCAGCACTGCATTTGCTATGACCTAATGTCCCATGAAGAAGTTGTGGATCAAATGACTGACAATAACTAAAACCAAAATCAAGGTTTTTTTAGTTGAAAGATAAAAATTTATTTCTGGAGCCTTGAGTTTAGGAGGAAATACTATACAATATTTCATAACCCACGAATACTGTTTTCTCTTTGGGGAAGAAACTGGTTCTTAGGAAACCAGCTATGGAAAGCAGATTGCCTTCTGTGGTTTCATTTCAATTCTTGGCTCTACCAGTTTGTGACTCATGACTGTAGACCTCAGCCTAAGCCCAGGATACAAGTTGGAGCTGGGTTGGGGTTATGACTGGAGGTGACTAAATAGCATCCAGTTGAGGAAGCAAAATCTGGTACTGCTAATGAGGAAAGATGACTACTGCCTTTTATTCCCCCACAAACTGGAGGTTTTCTTTGGCAGAGTTTCATCCACTACATGAAGTAGCAGACTCTCCTCTGGTACTTTCATTATATATTCCCTGAATGTAGAATTATAGAATTTTGGAACTAGAAATTCCTTAGAGATCATCTCCATCCTCTCAAATTATATATAGAGAAACTAAAGAAGAGAGACTGGGTGACCAACTCTATTAATAAAAGCCTGGACTGATGTCTGAGTCTGGCTTTTTTGCCGTGGAAGCTACAAGGTGTCTCCACGGGCCATCTGGTAGTGTGAAGTGAAAGAATTGAATAAGGCAAGATAATTTTTTGTGCATGAGACTTTGTCGACACTCCCTTTGAGGTTTGTCAATATTCTGATGATCAGTGACACTGAGGAAAGACAACATCTTCAGTGCCATCCTGAAAAAAATAAGAGCACCAAGGCCAGCATACAGAGAAGCTGCTGGAGCTATACAGAGCTTGGGCTTGGTGGGTATGTTGGCCAGAGGAACCTCATGTATGTTTCATGTTTCCGGTCTGCCCAGTGTTCAGACTCTCTGTGGTGTGTTGTTCTGTGTCAGTTTATCTCAGCTGGAAACTTTGTCTCCCCAATTCCTCTTCCTTGCATGAGTCAGGTTATGAATGGCCAGAAGGGAAACCTATGTGAGATTTGAAAGGCAGAAGAGAGGCAGCGGCTATCACTTTCTGAAAGTCTTTTTAGGATCATGTGTGGTGACTGATGGACAATGCTTTCCCTCACTCTTCTCTGTCTCTGGTTCTTCCAGGCCTTTTGACCAAAAGCACCCCCAGCCCACCACCTGTTGCTGGGTACAGACCCACAGAAGGTAAAGAGGCAAGAGCTCCACCCCCTAGACCTTAGCACAGACCCCTTCAGTCCTGCAACATGATTAGCATTCCTCTGTTTGACTAGTTGGTGACTCCTCATCCTCCAACTAGCTCTTTCACCTTTTCGCTTCTACAGCTCCTCCCATTCTTGTATAAGCTCTAATTCTTATAAAAGGTCCTTTATCCCTCAGCACGCAGAGGGACTGCCCCTCTGACTGATCCCTGAGTAATTTATGCTGGATCTCCAGGAAAGATGAGCCTGGGGCGTCCAGTGCACTTGCCTCTCCCTGCATTTGGTAATCCACCAGGAACCCTGGGTGGTGAAGGAGGAACCAGGAAATGCTGTCACTGCGTGCAAGCAAATACATATCGTCAGCATCTCCCTGTAAGACTCCTTAGGTGAAGAAGGAATGTCCTATCTCTGCCAGCAAAGGCTTGTCAAGGGGGATGGGGGACGCTGAAAGCCACATCCTGGTAGGTCCTCCCATGACAGTGCTTCTCTCATCAAAAAGCCTTTTCTAGCCTTTGCAACACATCCAATCCTCTCCCCTTTTTCATCTCCCACAAAGAACCAAGCTCCACTTTTATATCCTTGTTCTCTAATTGATCTATGGAGCTGAAGACTGGTTTCCTTAATCTATTTTGACAGTTCCTATTTCCAGACCCTTCTGGAACCCAGTCAATTGTGGAAATCAATCTTAAAAGGACTACAACTAACTAAACTTTTCCAACCCCTATAAAATGTATAATTTGTAGCTTCTCACCTTATTATCTTCATTTTGTCATTTAAACATATGAAATGTCAGTGGTAAACAGTTAGAATATCATTTAAATGAAGTTCTTGATGCCTAAGAAAAAAAAGTCCCCAATCAGAAAATTGCTAAACTCACCACATTTTAGCTGAACTCTTAAATGGCAGAGGAAGAATGCGACTACATCTGACAACAGGACGTCAAGAAATTTTTTATAAAAATTTTCCTCTCTATTGTGCAATGCAAATTTCCCTTTAAATTTGTGCATTGACTTTTATTTTCTTAAACAGCTAAATCAGCAGTTTCTGAGAACATGGATATGCAGGTTTTTAAACAGGTGTAATAAAAGAAATGATTCTCTGGTCAAATAAAGTGTGAGAAATATTGGCTTCATTAAAAAAAAAAATGACAGAGTGCCTCCTTGTCTCTGGAGCTGTGCTGGACACCTGGTCCCAGCACAGTTAAACAGTTTCCTTGCTGTAATGTTCCTGAGGGCCCTTAACGTACTGCCATGCATTATGGACACCAAGGGAAAACGCTCTGCCACGTTTTTCCAACTGATTTTACCACCTTCTCCTCTCTTTTTTTAAAAAACTTACAGAGTATAACTCGTTATCTTTAGGGTATTTTTGTGTGTGTGTGTGAAAAACTGACCTAAATCGAATAAAATCTTGAGCCTAAGAAAGTGTTTCTAAAGAATAGCATTGACTTTTGTTTAAGTTGAACTTTACATAATTAAAAATATAAAGTCCAAAGACACTATTCATTGTTCATGAAATGAGCTAAGAGCATCAACATTGTATTTGTTAGCAATGCAAAGACAGTTTTTGATGTTTTTATAACTTTAAGTGGAACAAATATTTAGCGAATCTGTATAGTGGTGATAATCCACAAAGCTGAAAAACAATGAGCAAATTCTTGAATTAGAACCCTTTTTATACTTTTCTTGTAAACAGATTAATTCAAGGCAACTTCATAACATGTAGTAAAGGAAAAATTTGAGTCTGGATTGTTTTTTGGAAATTATAATCTAAGTGTCTAATCGTGCCCATTCAAGGATCATCTTCTCTGGTAGGTTTGGAGATCAGTAGAGTTTGTTTCATTTCTGCTCCAGGGTCAGTCCAAACCAGCCAACTTCTCTGATGTAAAGTCACATTGTCACACCTTTCACTTGGACCCCCACTTGCCTGAATCCTGGTCCCCATGGATTCTGTTGTCTCCCTTGATATCATGCTGCTGTGCTCTCATTCTGATATCATTCTGACATCGTGCTGTGATATCATTCTCCGCTGAGCGGTGCTGCAGGCACATTTGATTTTGCATCATTCTGTTCCTGAATTTCCCCACTATGCTGTTGAGGGTAAAAGACTTCTTTTTCTTTAAGGGTTGGAGTAGCTGAGGATGAAAATAAAATTTTGATATTACTCTCTAAAAATTCCTTTGACATTTCATCATAGGGAATTTCTAACCTCCTCAAAGTCTTAGACTGCCTTTATCTTCTCTGTACTTTCTCTCTCTCTCTCTCTTCCATACACGTGCGTTTTTTAAAAGTTGAGTATATTGAGGTGTAATTTATATGTGATAAAACTCACCCTTTTTAGTGCACAGCAGTTTTACAACTTTTGATAGATGCTATGGTTATACGACCACCACTACAATATAAAACATTTCAATAAAATTTCCTCAGAATTCCCTTGTGCTCTTTTCTAGTCACCTAGTCAGTCACCTCACCCCTAGCCCTTGGCTACAACTGTTTTCTGTCTTCATATCTTTGCATTTTTGATGTCATAAAAAAAAAGAATTAAATAAGAATCATTTAGTATATTGCCTTATTTACTTAGCATAATGTATTTGATATTCATCCACGGTATTGCATTGAATCAGGGTTTTTTTTTATTCTTACTGCTGAGAATTCTTATTCCATAGTATGGCTGTACCACAGGGCCTGGTCTTGTCTTGTCTTTTCTTCTTCTCCCCGACCCTCCCACCCCGACGCCCCATCTCCTCTCTCTCTCTCTCTCTCTCTCTCTCTCTCTCTCTCTCTCTCCTCTCTCTCTCTCTCTTTCCTCTTTCTCTTCTTTCCTTTATTTTTAATGCATTCGCCAATTGAAAGATATTTGAGCTGTTTCCCATTTTTGTATTTATAAATGAAACCACCATAAATATCTGCATATAGGGTTTCACGTGAACATGTCTTGGTATTTCTTGTGTAAATACCTAGGAATGAGACCGCTAACTCATGGGGTAAGTGTATGTTAACTTTGTCAGAAACGAACAAACAGTTTTCAAAAGTGACTGTGTCATATCACGTTCCCACCAACAATGTATCAAATTTCCAGGTGATCTGCATCATCAGCACTTGGCACTGTCAGGTTTTCCTTGAGTCTAATAGATGTCTTGTGGTTTCTCACCACGGTTTTAATTTGTTTTTCCCTAATGAGTAATGATGTTGCATATTTTTTCACGTGCTTATGTGCTACTCATAAATTTTCTTTGGTGAATTCTCTGTTCAAATCTTTTGCCCATTCTTTAAAAATTGTTTTTCTTTTAAATTGAGTCTTGAAGGTTGCTTATAAATTTTGGATATAAGTGCTTCATCAGATATGTCTTTTGCAAATATTTCAAATGTTGAACCAACACTATTTGCAGGGTAAACCCCTCTTGGTATGATGTATTACTCTTATTGCTGGATTCAATTTTCTAATATTGTTTTGAAGATTTGTATATCCATGTTCATGTGGAATGTTGGTCTGTAGCTTTCTTTTTTCATGATGTTTTTGTCTACAAGGTTTTGGTATCAGGCAGTACTTACTTCATAAAGTTATTTGGGGAGTATTTTATCTTCTATTTTCTGAAAGAATATGAAATTATTGGAATTATTCTTTAAATATTTGATAGAATTTGACTGTGAAAGTCTATGGGCTTGAAGTTATCTTTGGTGGCAGGTGCATAACTATGAATTAAATTTCTTCAATAGATATAGGATTATTCAGGTCATCTGTATTTTCTTGAGTGAGCTTTGGTCAATATCATCTAAGTTGTCAAATTTATGGGCATAACATTATTGGCAACATTACCTAGTATCCTTATAATATCTGTAGGATCTGCAGAAAAATTCTATAATTCATTCCAGATATTGGTATATTGTATTTATTCTTTTTCTCTTAATTTTGGTTGATCTTTGGAAGACTTGGCTTTTGATTTTATTGATTTTTCTGTATTGTTTTTCTTTAACATTTCTTGTGAGCAGAGCTTCTAGTAATGAGTTTTCTAAGCTTTTGTTTATCTGCAAAGTTTTTATTTCACTTCATTTTTCATTGGGTGTGCATTGTTTAGGGTCTACAGTCATTTTAAAGATTCTAGTTTCTTTACTGAAGAGAAATGAAGAACCACTGCAGGCTTTTGAATGGTCGCGGAATGTGGTCTGAGTTATTAGGTCACTCTGTCGGCTGTGCTGAGAATACACTTTTGGGGGCAAGGGAAGAAGTAGAGGTACCTATTAGGAGACCAAGGTTACAGGACCAGGTGATACAGTGGAGGGTGGTAGCAGAGGCCCAGCTTGGCACATATTGTTAAAGCAGTGTCAGTGTCATTTGCTGAGGGTAGGGATGTAAAATGGGAAAGAAAGAGCACAGTAAAGATGACTCCAAGGTTTTTTGTTTTGAGCAGCTGCAAAGATGGAGCTGTCATTGAGTGGGATGGGAAGACCATGGGTAGATTGGACTGGGGACCAGGGGGACAAGGATCAGAAGCTTGAGATATCTTTTAGACATCAAGAAGAGTGATCTCACAGGCAATTAGATGTGTAAGCCTACAATCTGGGTGAAAACTGTAGGCTTCAGATACAAGTGGTCTCTAGAGGAAGCAGCAGCTGGCAACAGCTTTTGTTTTAAATAAGGGTATGCTTTCCCCTCCTGGTATAAGGACTCCGAATTAATAGAATTCTTCTGATGTTTTCCAAAAGCAAATGTACTTTCAGATATTTTCTTGAGAGATTTAATCAAGATAAAGTAACTAATTTAAGACAAAGAATTGTTAACAGAATTAAAGACCCTAAATACATTTGTTCATTCTTCTTCTGTCTTTCTGACTAAGCTTTGAAGGGAGGCAGGATGTTGAAATATTAAGGGTATGAGTTTTGGAATGAGACAGACAGGGTTTGAGTCTATTTTTTTTTTTATCATTTATTAGCAATGTAAAACTGGCACTTATTTAATCTTCATGAACTTTGAGGTCAGGAGTAATTATAGCTACTTGACATACTGTCATTGATTTTTTTCAATAATACTTTTACCTAACATCTATCAGAGTCCCTGGTCATTCATTCATTCATTCATTCAGCAGATCATTAAAATTACCTAGTATGAGGTAGGTGATAAGTATACAACTCTGAATAATATAAGCTGTTTTTGCCCTTATGGAAATTTTGAGTATAAGAAGCAAGCAATTTATAAAAGAAGATTCTAGAATGTCCAGAAATGTGCAAAAATCTGCTCATTTTCACTGATGGGAGAAAATGTAAGTTAAACTCACAATAAACTATCACTTCATACTCATTAGATTGAGGAGAAAAAAAGAAAATACCCAAGTCTGGCAAGAGCAATGAGGGAAACAAGAAGTCTTTTTTCAGATGGGAATTCAAATTATACAACTGCTTTGAAGATTAACCTGACAATATCCAATGAAGTAAAAATGTGCATCTCCCACAACCCCAAAGTTCCACCATGGGGCCTGTGCACCAGAGAAACTCTTACAAAAGCACTTGGGGGAACACACTCAGGAACACACTCAGGAATTTCACTGTAGCACTTGTGATAGCAAAAAAGTGGAAGTAACTGAATTGTTCATCAGCGGGGAATTCAAACAATGGGATGATATTCAGGATTTAAAAACGAATGAACTATGTAGTTCACTGTGAGTAAATCTCCTAAAAGAGATGGGTCAAAAAACAAGTTGCAAAAGATATCATCCTTTGTCTAATTCAAACACAACACAAAACAGTATGTTATGTTCTTATATGGTAAAATGTCAAAATATACATGGAAAGTTACATGTAAGGGTAGTTACCTCGATGGAGGAGAAAGAGAAATGAAATGGATGAGATGAAGATGGGAGATTTAGCTTCATCTGTGATTATTTATTTCTTAAAAAAAAAAAAGCAAATATGGCAAAAATTATAAAATCCAGGAGCTTACATAATTTGCTGCTTTTATGTACTTTCCTGCAAGTTTAAAATATTTCGCAAACATTTAAAAATTGTTTTTAAGTTGTGATAAAATGTGGTAATATATATATAACATATAACTTACCATTTTAACCATTTTTAAGAGTATAGGTTAGTGGTATCACATACATTTACCTTGTTGTACAGCCATTACTGTCATCCTTCTCCAGAACTCTTTTTCTCTTTCCAAACTGAAACTTTATAGCCATTAAATACTAACTCCCATTTGTCCCTTCCCTCAGCTCCTGGCAACCACCATTCTACTATCTCTGTAAATGTGAGTACTGTGGGTACCTAATATAAGTGGAATCATACTGTATTTGTCCTTTTGTGATGGGCTTATTTCACTTAAAATACTGTCCTCAAGGTTTATCCACATGTAGCATGTGTCAGAATTTCCTTCCTTTCTAAGGCTGAATACTATTCCATTATGCATCTATACCACATTTTGTTTACCCATTCATCTCCAGTAGACACGTGATTGCTTCCACTTTCGGTTCTTGAGACTTAATTAAATATTTTAAATAAAAATAAAATACAGTAGCCTTCCCCCGCCCCCATTATCTGCAAGGAGAATGTTCCAAGACCCCTCGTGGGTGGCTGAAACAGCAGACAGTACTGAAACTTACATAAACTGTGTTTTTTCTTCTACACACATACTTATGATAAAGCTTAATTTGTAAATTAGGGAGGAGATTAACAATAATAAATAAAACAACAATTATGATGATATATTATAGCAAAATATATGTGAAGGTGGTATTTCTCAGAATATTTTACTGTACTTTATTCACCCTTCTTGTCATGGCGATGTGAGATGATACAATGCCAATGTGATCAGATGAAGTGAGGTTGGTGACATAGGCATTGTGATGCAGCATTAGGCCACATTAAGGGTTACTTGAACACAGCACTGCAATGCCTGGAGAGTTGATCTGATAACCAAAATGCCTACTAAGTGACTAACAGATGCTGCTAATGGGTAGCATATAAGCATGGACATGCTGGGCAAAGGGATGGTTCATGTCTCAGGCAGGGTGGAGCAGGATGGTGAGAGATTTCATCATGCTACTCAGAACACATGCAGTTTAAAACTTATGAATTGTTTATTACTGGAAATTTCCATTTAATATTTTCAGACTGCAGTTGACAGCAGATAACTGAAACCTTGCAAAGCGAAACTGTGGCTTAGGGGAGACGACTAGAAGTAATGGAAATTACAGACAAAGAAGTCAAAACAAATGTTTACTCAATAAGAATACCTGGACACAACCTTTTACCACATTGAGTCTGTACCCACTGATCTAGATACACTCAAGGGAACTCGTGGCATTTGTGAACATCGTGGGGGTGTGTGTCACGTGTTTCAGAGTTGAGGAGTCACTTTGTCATTCATAGAGCAGAGTGGCACGGACAGTTCACACCAGCCCACTGCTTTCCCTCCTGCTGTCAGAGGCAGGACTGGCTGTGGGCGGCAGCTGCACTCTGTAACCCCAGCTTCTGCCTCGCGGCCCCTCCCTCCGCCCCAGCACTGCTTCTCCACTACATGGAACGTTCTGGCTCGGGCTCAGCTTCCTTCTCAGAGTCCAAGCTGGCAAAAGCCAAAAAAGAAAACAGTCCCAGGCAATTGGCAAGTGGAAAGTATTCAGACTGAGACGTATCTGAGCCCCCATGTTAGCAAGCCCATTGCAGGACCCGACCGTATTCTTGCTCACAGCCCCCTTCCCATGCCTTTTGGGCATCACACCCGTCCCTGCTGCTCATCTGAGTGGTTCCAGATGCCCTCCTCCAGGGGCTTCTCAGGCGGTTTGAAAGCAATTAGACATCTCTCTCTCCACCAATGTTACTTAGAATCGCATTAAATTACAAAAGGCAGATAAAAGTGGAGCTTCTCTGTCTGATTAAGGGTTGGGAGCAGGGTAGGTGTGAACCTGGGGGACCTCACCCTCATGCAACTGCATAGAAGCCCTCTTGAAAAAATCTTCATAAAATTCATAAATAGAAACTCCAGATTGAAAGCCCTTTGGCATATGCCGTCACAGGAAGAGGAGGATTCTAATCCACAGAAAATCAAACTCTTCTATGTAAGGCCAACCAGCTATTGCAGTTGCAGTGTGTGTGTGTGTGTGTGTGTGTGTGTGTGTGTGTGTGTGTGTGTGTGTGTGTGTGTTGGGATCTGATTGCAGGACCCTTACAGTTCCTCAGGGAGTGATTTGAAAATCCCTGGCTTGTCTGACCTCATGTAACTCTTATGACACTCTGCAGCCTAAGTGTCATTGTCCCCACATAACAAAGGGTGAAACAGAGGCCAAGGTCCCACAGGCTAGAAGTGGCTGAGCTAGGAAGAGTCCTTCGGAAGACCTGAACTTATTGTCCTTCAGCAGATACACATGTGCTATAGCAACTTGAAGGGCGCAGGTTTCCCGAAACCATGGGGACTATCCCAAAAGGAATCATGCCCCATGTAGGGGAAGCCCACTTTGTGCACAGAAACAAAGCAAATTATAGCTGCCGAGGAAGCAGGCCAAACTCAGGGAAGTGGAGCCAGACTGGGATTATTGCTCATTTCCAGGGGAATCCCGTGCATTCAGGTCTCTCTTCCTCCACCTCCCTATCTCCGGGGCTTCTCAGCCCCTTCCAGCAGCGAGACACACAGGCTGCCAAGCGTTTGGTAGAAAACTCAAGACATAATAGCTGAGCCTCAACAGCCTCATTTCTTCCCCTGCTGCCTTCCCTGTGTCAGGATGAGCAACTGCTGGGGGTGAAGGATTGTGGGGGCTGGTGTGAGGGCTAGGAAGAGAGCCGGAGAGCAGGGAATGAGTGAGAGACATGGGAGCTGGATGCTAGCAGTAGGAGGTGGGCTGGTGAGATCGGCTTGCCATATGCCAAGTTGGAGGTGCAAAGGCTGTGTTGGGAGATGGTTACAGCTTTTGTTAAAAGATTTGCCTAGGAGGTAGATGTCAATTTATATCTCTTTCTAGGTAGAACTCATTTCTCTGATGGCCCATTGAAAGGTGAGATATAAAGACAAGAGCCTATAAACTGCCCTTAAGGGTAAAGGACCAGAAAGGGCCCAGAGATGGCTGCTTCTATCTTTGGTGAGTAGACACAGATGGTGGTAGGCCAGCAGAAGAAACTGCAGTTCTGGAGGCAAGGAGACCCTGCAAAATAGTTCAGGGAAGATGGTGAGGAGGAAGGGAAGACACAGGAGGTCTGGCATCTCAAGCATTCGGCCAGTTAAATGGAGGTGCTCATCTGGCTCACCGCCAGATATGGCTGGGAAACCACCAGGCTGCAGGGGCCACAGAGCAGAGGGGAGGGCAACACTGGCCCCAGGACTGCAGCTCGTGAACATCAGTAGACTGGGGCCTGTTTAAAATACTTTACCTTCTCCTTCTTACTATCCCCACTTTCTTCTTTTATTCTCTTGGTTCTCTTTTTTTCCCCCTCTTTCTTTTTTTTTTTTATTTTGTAAATTGAATCACTCAGCAGATCTTTGAGTGTGTAGACATCTACACGTACTTGGTGATATTCCAAGTTGTTCTAAGATACTATTTCTTATTATTTCAGAGAATAGAAAAATAGTACCCTTTAAAAAATAACTAAAGCTAAAATGTCTTGGAAAGAAGTCCTTTAACAGAATCATAGTTTTATTTTTTTATTTTCTCTATGGAAATTAAGCATGGACCTGTCTCCCCCTTGTGGATTTAATCTTATCTCTTCGTTGCACAGCATGTAGTAAAATCAGAATGAAACTTACTGGGTACCTATTGTCACCTTGTCTCTCCAAGGTCTTTCTACGTACAAGAAAAAGAAGCATTATTATAATTACTTCTAATTATAAAGAAAAATCTTTAATTTATGAATTGAAGAAGTATTTTGAAATAAACTTTTAATCTAACACTTTATAGTGCCAGAATTCTGCCTGTAAAATCTAATGCTTAATAATTTAGCATTGGTTTAAAGTTACTTAACTCTTCAATATTAGGCTGAATTTATTCTCCATTTTATGGTTAAGAGAGGAAAAGAAGACCATGACAAAACTAAGTATATGCTTCCTAGGCCAAATTCCAGAGTTATTTGCAGAATTGTTAGTAATAATGACAATACAATACTTGTTATTTATTGATCATTTGCTTCTTGCCAATCACTTACTCTTGACTATAAAATTCTTAGTCTCATTTTACTATGAAACTGAAGCTTAAAGAGGTTAACTACTTCTTTAAGATCCCACAACCAGTTGTTGAAGTTTAAACTGGATTAATATCGATGATCCTAAATGGAGACTGAGAAAGAGTAACAGAAGCACACATTAAATTGCTCTCCCAAATTTTGGTTTTTGGGAGATGAGCTGAAAGATATGTAAATAATCCATAGGCTTTTTCTTTGAAATATTTCAAAGGATAATAAGCTTGTAAGTAATGTGGGTTGATCATATTTTATTATTTGTAAGGTTAAATTAAACTTTAAAACATGGAATACTTATGATTAATAAAAGATAGACCTCACTCATGTCACAGAAGGGAGTTGGGAACCAGATGTTAGTAGGTGCAGATGGTTGCCTCATGTCATTATTGCTCCATTAATGGTCTAGCCACACCCACCCCATTGATTATGTGAGATAGATATTACAAACCAGTGTGAACACAACATGACAAAGCTTCATTGCTGATCTGGAAACCCCTGGGGCAGGACGACAAGAAAGGGTAGAGTCTTAAGTATTCACTATGATGTCTTTGTCAATTTCTATGAAATGTCATTCTGCTGTCTTCGAACTGAATTTAGGTCTACATACAAGAGACAGAATAAATAGACATTGTTAGTGGCCTCCATCAAATTATGAAACCTTGACTGCCTTGGTGATTCCTTTTCTCATAAATTTGTAGGTCAAGAGGAGTCATTCTTACGATGTGACTAATCCATCACCTCTAACACTCTTCTCTGAAGCCATCTGGTATAACAGAAAAAATATAGATACAACAGTCATTTTTCTGAGCAGCAATAGGTATTAATTGCCAAGAAAGCAACATAAACAACAATTCTAGAATGGCTAGTGAATGAAACTAGGTATCTTTAAGCATGAAGAAATGACAGCCTTTGACAGAGCAGCTCACGTCGACTTAGAGTAAATATTGTGTTCAGAAAGGTTTAGTTTTAGTCAATGCACTTGAGCATGGAATTTATCAGGATGCTTTCTGTATAAGAAGCCAAAAAACCCAACCTTGACTGGCTAAATAAGGGGGCAATTTATTTTCTCTCAGAAAAAGATTAATGCTGAGGCAGCTCCAAGGTTGATTAATTCAGAGGTAAATTTATGTTATCAAGATTAGGTTCTTTCTATTTTTTTAGTCTACCATATCTTCATGCCCTCTAGCTTCTTATACTCCTAATCATGAGATGGCTGCTGCAGCCCCAGGTATTACATGGAGACCTGAAAACATCCAGTAGAAGAAGAGATTATCTGATTATCTCTTCCTTGTTTATTTTTTTTAAGCTTAAAGAAAATACTTTTCAACCTTCCCTAGTAAATATTTGCTCATAGCTAATTGGCCAGACCTCGATCACATGCCCATGCTTAAAATAATCACTAGTGAGAAAAATTGTTTCACCATGATTGGTTTAGAACAACTAAGATTTATCATTAAGTTACATGGGAGAGGAATAACCTGTGTAATGAAATAAGAGTCTGCTATTATAAAAAAAATAAAAAAAAGAAGAAGAAAGGGAATGACTGTTGTGTTAACAAGCAAAAGTCTGCTACATATGGTTTAGAATATGTGAGTATGTCTACATATGTTTTCTTTTTGAAAACCATTTCTTTTAAGGATCCTATTTATAGTCCAGACCCCATCTCAACCATTTGGAATGTTAACTTGGCAAAAATAACCACACCCAACACCTATAGGAACTTTGAGTGAAACACCTCTTAGTTAGAAAAAACAGAAAGGAAAAAGGGAAGAAGGAAAAAAGGAAAGAAAGAAAGAAAGAAAGAAAGAAAGAAAGAAAGAAAGAAAGAAAGAAAGAAAGAAGGAAGGAAGGAAGGAAGGAAGGAAGGAAGGAAGGAAGGAAAGAAGGAAAGAAGGAAAGAACGAAAGAAAGAACGAAAGAAAGAAAGAAAGAAAGAAAGAAAGAAAGAAAGAAAGAAAGAAAGAAAGAAAGAAAGAAAGAAAAAAGAAAGAAGGAAGGAAAAGAGAAGAAAGGAAAGGAAAGAAAAAGAAAGAAAAGCAAAAGAAAGGAAGGAAGAGAAAAATGAAGAGAGTTACGAGTTGAACTCACTTGGCATTAGAGAATTATAAAGAATAAACTACGTTTAGTCGTGTCACTTTACATTTCATTCTAACAATGGGCATTCCTAAAGCAACACTGCCAGCAGTTTCCAGACAAACAGGAGAAAGCCTATGAAGTCATTGTTTCAAAATATATATTTATATGTTTTAAGTCATGTTTCTGACTATAAAAGTTATTTTTATATAATAAAAAATGTTAATCTTTACCGTGTGTGTGTGTGTGTGTGTGTGTGTGTGTGTGTGTGTGAGAGAGAGAGAGAGAGAGAGAGAGAGAGACTCGAGGGTGGTAGAATGAAATTGTATTGTAGTTGTTAAGGAAAGTGCTTAATAAGTTGCTTGTATACAGAAAATGAGGCTCCAGAGCATGTTTAGAAGGAAACAGCAGAGAGACAGTGAAATTACCCTGCATGTGAAATGAGCAGAAGTGTAGTTATGGGAAGAGAGAGGAGAGAAAGGAGGAAAAAAGAAGCAAGCAGGGCGGCAAAGCAGGAAGCTATTAGCCTAAATTGAAAATGAGAAATTTCTAAGGCAGAACAATCAAAGGACTTTTAAGAACGAGTAATGTCTATGATTTCATTCAAACTTGTGAGATATATATATTCTCTTTGGTCACCTCAAATCTGTCTTGCTTCACATCCTAAGGCCTTGTGTGTGTGTTTGGAGCGGGCAATAAAGATGGCTAAATTCCACATCTGCATCAGTGTGGAGGAAGAGGTAGAGAAATACCACAGCGGTGACGTTCGCATGAGAGCCAGAATTTGGTCGAAGAGACCTGGCACCACAGCGACTGAGAAAGCAAACCCCATAATGCGTAGACATTTTGGACATGACCTCAGCTTTCACTGGGATTTAGAAAGAGAACAAAAACAATTTTATTTAAATTTTAAAGGGAGGATGGTATCAGCTGACACTTGGGTTATACTGATATAATGAAATAGTTTCAGTGACACTGGGTGTAGTTTAATATGCTATTTTCCCCTCCATGTATCATAAGCATTTTTATGTTTTTAAAAATATATTTTATCTAAATCTGAATTTTTAAAAACCTTGTTATGCATTATGTTATTCCAATTAAAAAAATATATGACAAAATTTTACAGGTCCACTGCTCCAGATGATATTGAAAAATATCTGTACAGTATTTATAAATTCAGTGTTGTAGGTTTGGACAAGCATTTAATTTTTATTGTGCACCCACAAATAACTAAATGCTAAAATAGCCAATGATTTGTCCCCTTGAATTTTAAATAGTAAAAGTACATAAAATGCAATTTATTGAGCTGAGTTTAACTGGTGTTTTATTGGAACAATTAAAACAGATTTGTGTCATTGTTTTTCTTCTTCAAAATCTATTTTCCTCTTACTTCTACATTATTCTTTAACTGTTGGCAGCAGTAAGAGTTAAGATACAGGTTAAGAAAGAGTCTGCCTTATGCCAAGAGGCTAGTTTACTTTTTTTTTTTTTTACTGGATATAGATGACTTTTTCTGGTAGATATAAACTCTAGTTTTTTAAATGCAAAATATCAATCTTGAATATCAGCTGCACAAACAGACACAGGAAACTGAGATAAACATATGAAAGCATCAATCAGAACCTTGGACCCATAATCAGAGCTTAAGACTTGCTTCTCTCCTTTCCTTTTTTCAGGTGACCTCTTCTCTGATGTGCCCATTTTGAAATTCTAAATTTTAGCCTGGAGGTTTAAGGATTTTTCTTAAAAGTTTGGGTAATAGCAAACAAAACAAAACAAACTTAAAGCCCAATATTTGTTAAATAAAAGATGGTACATTCTTATAACTGGAATATTAGGGATCTATTAAAAATCATGTTGTAGATAAAATATTAAATGACAAGGAAAATATGTTAGCAGAATGTTATTATATGGAAAAAAAGCAGGTTATGAATCAATGTAATGGTATGACCTACCATTAAATAAATGTTAGATATATAGATAGATAGATGATGATAGATAGATAATGATAGATAGATAGATAGATAATGATAGATAGAATATAGAATAAAAGGATATGATTATAAGGTTATTACTATTATCTCAGGGTAATAAAATTACAGTTTTTTTCTTTCCATTTTTTAAATGTTCTATAACTTCAGTTATAAAAGAAAATTTAAATTTATTTTTAAGGGTTCTCTTATTAAATGTGTTGGTGACTCTTAGCCTTTTCGATTCATTAGAAATGCTAGTTGCTTAATGGTTTGGGCATATGAGACAATGCCGACTAGCTTTTGCTGGCAGCCCTCTCCCTCACCCCACGGGCTGCGGCAGTCCTGCTAATGATGTGAGTTGATGCTTGTCACCATTACTTGGGGTGAAAGTGCAGCTGGTCACTTCTTTCTCAGGGAGCAAGAGAGGCCTTCCCTGACGCCCATGAGAAGATAGGGCGTCACTTAAAGACATGTCAAGAGGACAAAACAATCACTAAACAAAATGTATGTGTGAATGGGTATGTGTAGCATATACGTGCATAGCGTTTTCAATAAGAGAAAATTGTAATTAAAACCAAGTGTTGCCCTGGGCTGCAGTAGGCCATTAATGGCCCTTTTTGCCGAGCTGCAGATGGACAGAATTATATTGCCTTAATAATGCGCCTGTTAAGTGCCAGCTGTCATACAGCGTGGCAGCCCTCCACGCTAACAAAGCTCTCATTAAATGGTTTGCTGGAATAATTTTCCTGCTCTCCCTGCCTTTCTAGCAACTGACAACGCCGCCCCTCCGCCCCAGACCTTCAGTGGACACAGCTAATCACCGAAAGAGAAATCTTTGCCATGTGTGATGGGATGGCAATTTTTTCATACTTCATGTCTTCATGGTATTTTTATGCCCCGTTTCAAAAGTTTTAAAATGAGGTTGGAAGCTAACATCCTGCGCTATCATTCATTCTGTGGCAAAATAATAATTGCTAATTTTCTTCTTCAGAGAACCGGAGCTTTATCAGGAATAACATTATGCAAATGACTATGCAAATGTCAACCAGAGGAGTAACTGGAAAAAAAAAAATTCAGATAAAACCTTCAGAACACATCTGAAGTTTGCTGGAAAAAAATAACTGAACATTTTAAATTATAAGTCACCGTGGTAGCAAAGAAAAAGAGATTCTTGCTAATAAGAATTTTGTGAGAAAGCTCTGCACTCAAAATAAAAGAGGTAGGGCATACATTCGTATTTATGCTAGCTTAATTTATCTTAATTTATTTATGACGCTATGGTTGTCCTTGTCAATTGCTAAGTTTTCTTGGAGTGGGTCTCTTTGTCCTTTGTATAATGTCTAACGGTCCAAAAGGCTTAATGTTTAACTTTTCAAAAGCATTAAAAAATAATCTTTTATTTTCTTCACTATCAATATATTTTTCTTATCAGTATTTTTAGCTTTTTTTAATGTTGACAATTATTGGAAGAAAGTGCATGGAAATATAGAAGGAAATACTTAATTATTTCAAAATGTAACCTTTGTGTATTGGGAAAGGAACCGTCTTTAATCTCTACATTACTCCTCAGGATACACCCTTTGGAACACTGGGGAAAGAAGATCAGTTAAAAGGAAGAACATAATTAAAATAATAATAATAAGAAGAAGAATAATAAAGGAAAGACAAACTCTAATGCTGGAGTTTCACTTATGTGATGTGTATATGTATTTAATAATCAAAAAGGTAATAAACCTGAGGCTTTATTTTTGTTTTCATTTTTAAAGACCAATTCTTTGAATACAAGAGACGAGTATTTGAAAGATCCTTGCTCGAAAATCTACATAAATAAAGTCTATTCACAAGACCTACCTATATGATAATGAAAGAAAAAAACATCTTACCCACCCAGGCCTGAAACTTCCACTGGAAAGTCCCTCTCCACGATGCAAATCTGTTGTCAGAAAGTAGTGGCGTACTGGACTAGTGTAAATGGAGCTGGGCTGCCAGCATCTGAATCAAGGAATGCTTACTGAAAATTCCATCCCTGGGCCACCTCATCTACCTCACCCAGAACCACCAATTGTGGGGCCTGGGATTTACATTTTCAGCAGACTCATCACTGAAAAGTACCCTATTAGACTAAAAAATTAGAATGGAATAAATAAATTATTAGTTCTCCTCCCCCAAGGAGACAATGGCAAGAGTAGTTTCATGATGATGGGTTAGGGTTGGTTGGATAGGGGAAGATGTGCTGCAAGAATTCAGAGATGTGGAAAGGGGATAGAAAATGGAGAAGAGAGAAGGTAGTAGCAATTCAAGAACATGTCAATAAACTGACACTTTTTTTCCCAAAGCCAGATACCCATTGAGGTTTCTTGGGTAAAAGGTCTGTGTCCAGGAGCCAAGGCTCTGGAGTCTGACAGACCCGAGGAGCACCCCGGCTACTACCTGTATTAATTAACATCTCTGAACAGAGAAAATAAAATAACATGACAGTTAAGCTTGTGGCTATTGGAGCTCTCAGACATCACGTCCCAGTTCCAGTGTTTACTACTTGTGTCTGTGCTTCTGTCTGTGCTTCAGTTTCTTCATACATCCACTGGTGTTAAAAATTTGATATCTACCTCATGGGGTAGTTGTGGAGGGATTAAATGAGAAAATTTATGTGAAACACAGTACCTAACATATAATAACTCAATAAATATTACCTCTCATCATTATTTCATATATAAAGCAGCTGACACCTGGTGGGAATTTAATAAATGATAGCTATTATTAGTAGTAATAATCGCTCCTGGCTTTAAGACAGGGTCTATTGCCAAAATCCTCTTGTGCAATCCTGGCTGAAGCCTATGCCTTTTTCCAAGTCTTTCATAATAGTGCTATTGAGGTTATTCACAATAACATCTGGTAGGAGAATAATTATTGCAATAGTGGTATACGCACGTATAATTGAGCCGAGAAATATCTGAATGTTTTATGAAGGTGGGTAGGTGGAGGAGCCAACTGCCTGGGGGTAAGCTGCGAGATTTCCTCCATCCTTCTGCAGGGTTAGCACAACAGCTGTCAAGAGTAACAGGATCAGCTCATCAGGTCAGAAAGAGCTGATTTCTTGGAAGGTAACGGACACACTTTAAAAAAATATTTGAAAATCCAAAAATTGTACTCACTTGATTAAAAGACTGTCATATTCCCTCAGGTTCTGTTGTTCGCCGCCTTGAGTCGAGCTGCCCAACAACCCCTACAACTGTGGCTGCTTCTTTTTCAAGGTTGGAAGTAGTTGCAATAATTTTTTCTCTGGTGAATACTGTTTCTCAATCTATTATCTTTAATATTTTCAAATTTGGAGCTGGTGCCCAGTTCATAACGCTGTGTTGCCACAGAAACTCTGTAATCTCTGTAGAGAAGTAAAGAAAGGAGGAGAGCTGTTCCACCTGTGCTTCCTCCTGGGCATCGATGTAATTTACAGTTAATGGAAATGGAAATTGGAGTGGGGGCAATATGGTACTCGCTGATGAGGGTGGGGGCAGGTAGAAGAGTGCAGATGCTTACAAGAATCTCAAGTCGTGGTTTCACTTTGGGCAAATGTGACACTAGTAGTCCTTCATGGAGAGCTCTAAGAGGCACTCAGATGAGAGAAATCCCTGGTGTAAACATTACAAGCTTTGCTGCTATAGGTCTACTAACTTGTTTTGCAAAACTGAAATGATTGGATACTAGTTAATTTGTGTCTGTTACATTTAAGGCTTTAAAAAGCTGTCATGGATAACATTATTGCCTACAAACTCTTAAGGAAACAAGTAAATTCCTCTCATGGTTCAAGCTAAGTCCTGTAGTGGGTAACAATAACATGCCTATAGCCTGAAAAGCAGCTCCCAATGTTCCTATTGCCTAACATGGTAACTGGTGGTTGGGAGTCCGTCTATAACCTCAAAGTGTGGTTCTCTTTTTATTAAAACCGACAGCTTGTCAACAGTAAGCAAATATGAAAATTCACAGCATAATCACAAGGAATCTTTTAAAGTGTCGAGAGAGGAAATAGAATCATTCTTTTCATGTAAGTAATCCAAAAACAGTTATTCTTGGGATCAGGATAAAATTAACATCGCTGCTAAAATTTCAGATAATCTTGATAATCCTGGTTAACAAGTATTTATTGAGTACTTACTGTATGTTTGGGGACAGAGTGATGAATGATGAGAAAGGCTGCCTTCAAGAACCTTATAGTTTAGTGGGAAAGATATTTTTAAAATCCCCTAAACTTATGCAAACATAAGATCTATAATGCAAGGGTACAATGACACCTAACAGATGTTACTCTGTGAGCCATCTACTAATGGCTACAGAGAATGTAAGATATTTTTTAAAAATCGGTGATCATGGACATCACTTGAAGATTTATTTGAGTTGGATCTTAAAGGAAGCCTAATACTTTAACAAAGATGTGGAGGGAAGGACCTCAAATAAGACGTAGCAATGATGGTAGTTTAGCTTAGCTGGACAGCTGGGTCTGTGTAGGGGAGAGTGAGGTGTCAGCTGGCGTCACATTTAGGAGTTTGGACTTGATGGAGAAATAGTGAACCATTGACAAGTTTGAGCAGGAAGGTGACATAATCAAAGTGGCAGCAGAGGAAGCACGATCTGATGGAGTTGGACAGGGAAGATTGTATCAGGCTGGGTTTGGAGGCTGGAGGTTAAGCAGAAGGATGCTGTAAGAGGCTAAGTGGAAAGGGATCAGTTCAAAGTCGGGGTGTATACAATCCAAAGACACAGAAAACAAAAAAATTATAAATAGTCAATTTTTTTTTTGGTTTAGAAACTAATCAATTAATGCAAAAGTGTATTTGAGTACCAGGTAGAAAACATCTAAGTAGCTTTTCTAGAGTCTGAGGTGACAACTAGTAAAAATAACTACATGTGCAATGTGTTTATTATTTGACTTGTTCCTAGGGATGGCACAAACCAAAATTTAAAAATACACACATACTATTTAGTCAGTTTGTATGTATGTTTATGTATTTCTTTGTGTGTGTCCATATATTAATCTCTGGGTAGGGAGGAGCTTTCGGTATAGTTAGTTTGAAAATGGCAGTTTTAGCCTCATTAAAGTAGGATTTTAAAGGGAAGGTATAAATTATTATTTGGTATGTTCTTCCCCCCTTCACTCCAAAGTGAAACTTTCTGATAATAAATTAAGTGGTAGATGAGGCTCAGTAAGTTGTTCTTTTGTAATTCCTGCCACATGAGAGCCCTGTGACCAATATGATATCCACCAAGTTAAGAGTTTTGCTTAAGTCTCCCAAAGACAGAAAGAGAAATTGGAAAATGACATTTGACATATTGGTCTTAATTTATAATAATGTGTTTTCAGAGTAGAAAAAAAAACTTGGAATTATGAGAGGTGTGGGAGGGAGAGGTTAAGCATATGAGACAGGCTGCTTCCATATGTAGCATTCCATTTTCATCGATGCTGTATTCTCCCCTTTTCTACAAAGAGTTACAAACAAAGGGGGGGGGGAGGAAGGACAATAAGAGCTTAGGTTTTTGGTCATAATCCATTGGGGAAGCATATGCTCCATACAATATTTATGAAGGATGATCTTTGTAATTGGTAGGAAAGTGGTCTTGGGTACTGTTATGAATTAGGAAGTGCACGTCATTATGGGTCTATTTCCCTAAGCAATATCATTTATAGGTAAAGATCCTGTCTGTAATCTAAGATCTTTAGCCCTTTAACATACCATTAAGGAAGTCATCTAGTCTTCAGAGCTTTCAGCTCTCAGGGGTTGTCTTCAATACTTCATTTAGATACGGTTCTCCCGTTGTTCTCTTTTTCAAACAACTTCTTATTTATATTATTTTCTTAAGCTCTTTCTCCTTCCATTAGTTGTTAAGTGTCATGGGGATCTATATCTAGCCATCTAGTCCTAACCTCTTCTTTAAGCTTCAGATTCCTATATCCAGTTGCCAACTTAATTTTCCTACTTGAATATTTAATAATCACCTCAAGTGTATCACAGCTGAAACAACTCCTTCACCCCTCACACCAAGCCTGCTTTTTGGGTATCATCAAGACCAGGGCCAATCCAATCACCTAGAAAACTCAGTAAAATTGAGGAAGAAAATATAGAAAACAAAGCCATATTTATTTATCTATAAGAAGGTTTTTGTATATAAGATATTTTAACATGTGATAGGAATACTTTATGTCTAGAGATCATGTCATCACAAAAAACCTGTATAATAGTTTTCACAACTCTTTTACTACTACACTACAATATTCCTGAGGACAAGAAGAGGCATTGTTTGAAAGTACATTCAAGGACATTTGTGCCTTGATTTTTGCATGGATAATTCATAATAGCAAGTGTTTTGCATATGAATTTGAATACGGGAAAATTAAACAGACATTGCAAATGAGAAATATAACTATCCAGCTAATTTTTAAACATATGCTGTGGTAAATGGTGAATGCATACCACACTACTTTTTAAATCAAACCCCAAATTACATGCATTTTTAAATAAAATGAAACATATACAAAATATTAGTTTCAATATTTGACAATAAAATAATATAATTAATTCTCCACTTCAGGCTATCTCTCATCAAAAGCTCAATTTTCCCCTTTCAGAAAGGGCTGGCATTGACTTCCTCCACGGTTGAAGGCAGTTACAATGAGTGAGTCTGTTTATTACATCATTTAATTCAACTTTCTCTCTTGCTCACTTAAAGACACAAACTAAAAATTTTATAAAGAAATCTGTTAGGTTTTCTTCCCTCAGGATTGTTATTAATTTGTACACCAAAGCAAGGACAATTTGAGCTATTTTAAATATCCATCCCACAGTAATGAATTAATTACCATATAATACTTAAAGCTTTGATTATTCGTACATAAGAGCTTTCATTATTAATGATTGCTTATGAAATTAATCTTTTTAATTTCCATTATGATTCAAATTAATTTGATTAGTTGGTCTCATAATTTACATTTCTATCAACCTCTACTTTTAATTTCTGAAGCATGAAATGACATAAAATGTCTTTGGGGAAAAAGCACTTAAAATTAAAATTTTACTTTAATGTACTAAGTAAATGAATTGAATTAGATGAATAGTAAATGAACTTTGTTTTCATTCACACACTGTCCTCTGGTGTTTAAATGTCCACATTGCATGTTAAAACGAAAACCCAAAATCAAATTTAAAAAGTTAATTGCTTCTTGCACTTGGGACGGTACGTTTATCTTTATGTTTGGTCTAATAATTATCCACCTTATTTAGATTGTGGGTACATGGGTAAAAAATTCAAATGACTATGAAAACTAAGTGCTTTCCAAAAACACAAACTAAAGGCTTATAGAATGAATATTTGTGTTGACAAGATGTATAGATTATCTTTTTAAAAGTGCACATGAAGATTTCTTTTAAAATAAAATCACTCATTACCAAATAGTTCACTTCATTTCCTGCCTAGATTTTCTCCTTAAGACTCTTGTGTTTTCAGTAAAGGTTTGACAAAGGAGAGTTCAGTAGTGATCTAATGCAGTCATGAGGAGAAATTAGGCCGTTAAATCAGGGCTTGGTGTTATTTCGGAATTATGTAATCCTAACACATATCCCCCAATTACTTTAATTGAACTTTTTTTTTTCTGTAACATCTTCTCTCCCTTGATTTGAACTGCAATCAGAGTTAAAGCTTTCTAAATGCTATCTCTTTATTTCAGTTTAAGTATATTTTGGATTGGCTGAAGGCTAGATTTGTGGGTTTAATTTTTTTATTGTTTTATTTTTTTGAGTAGTCTTTTCCATTTTCTTCTAAATGATGACTGTAATTCATGTTGCTTTTGAAATGATGTGAATCTAGTTTTGTTTGATAGAGCTGACTGAGTTCAGTGAGTTCCATGACCAGAATATGAAAAATGATGAATATAAATGTCAGCCTTAAGAGAATTTTTTTTTTTTAATAATATGTCCACTAAGTTCTAGTCACTCTAAGGAACTAGCACCATGCCCTCAGGGAAAAGCTACTTTCCAGGAGTGATGTGTTTTTGCAGGTAAGTATATTTTCCTGAAGCTGGAAGAACACTTCTCAGACATATAAATGGGAGCATTACCTCTTTAGAAGTACGGGTAGACCAGATGACTTCTTACCTGAGGAGCAGTAATATATAATCTCTAAAACATGAGAAGTTTTACCTCAGAGTGATTTATACCCTGGAGAATTAGGACTAGCAATCATTTGATGCTATTTCTTGGAGAAACATAAAAAGATTTATACACTGAGAAAGAAATGCATCTCACAGATCACCTGCTTAGATATATTTTTGAAAGTTCATAAGGGCAGGGAGCATCCTTGGCTTTGTTCACTATTTAATCCCCGTATCTAGTAAAAGATCTGGCCTATAATAAGATTCAACAAGTACTTGTTGGAGGAACAAATTAATGAAAGTTGGCATAATAAAATCCAAAGCATTCATGTGATAATATTTTTAACATTCTACTAATGATTCTCTCTCTCTCTCTCTCTCTCTCTCTCTCTCTCTCTCTCTCTCTCATCTATCTATATCTACTCTATCTCTCTCTCTCTATCTATCTATCTATCATCTATCTATCTATCTATCTATATCTATCTATCTATCTATCTATCATCTATCTATCTAATCCATCTATCTACCTATTTCCTATATTTCTAATCCAGCTATATCTTATACCCAGAAAAAATATTACCTTGAAATTTGAGAGGAATAAGTATTAGTGGCTTCATT
Organism: Cynopterus sphinx; assembly: GCA_030015415.1. NCBI lineage: Eukaryota > Metazoa > Chordata > Mammalia > Chiroptera > Pteropodidae > Cynopterus > Cynopterus sphinx. The sequence continues at coordinate 174,831,898 of CM057379.1, forward strand.
TTAATAAAAGAGTTTAGCTAGAGATTGGTCAAGATGTTTGAGGTCACTATGCTTTGTGGTCAGGCCCTAAGTTTGACAGATTCAGAACTTGGATGTTACTATTATCTCAAAAATCACTACTACTACTACAACAACGACGACTACTACTACTACTACTACTGCTGCTGCTGCTGCTGCTGCTGCTGCTGCTGCTGCTGCTGCTATTACTATTACTACTACTACTACTACTAGCTAACATTCACTAAAGGTTTAATCATATGAGAGACTCAATATCTTAATTGCCTCATTTAATCCTCATAAAGACTTCTTGAGGTCAATAACATCATTGTTCCCATTTTTGAAGATGAAAAAGCTGACTTTCAGAGTGGTTAAGTAATTTGTTCTGTTAATGCAGCCATGTTAAAATAAATAAGGATTTTATAAGAAAAAAATAAAACAGATATTAGAATAATGACATTAAAAATGCTTTCAGTATGTTAAGAGAAAAAGAAATGCCAATTTAGGATTATAGAAGTTTTGATTTGGTTGCAATATTCAATCTTGTCAGTGCGTTTCTGTGATTATAGACCAATGGCCTACTTTGCAACTGTGATTGCAACTTAGTCCAATGATTCCTTCCAGATCTCCTGTGTCCCGTGATATGCTGTGGAATATGAATCTCTGCTTGGGAATGGGCAGGCCTGCCAAGGTCTATACCTTTCTTCTCTATTAGAAGGTCACTGGCTGCTTCTCTGCCATCATTGTAACTTCCCAGTCATTCTTCCTGTACAGACACCATGCGCCAACCTCAATGTGAAGTCCCCAGTAAAAATATGAAGAGGTTTAAATCAGGGCATGCCTTGTAAACTCTCTTTATCCTCTACCTTTTAGGAGTGCTATAAGTTTACTTTCCCCAGGCCTATTGTGTTGGGGACACCAGGAGGCTCCACTCTCTTCAGGGAGACCAGGCCTACCCAAGGCCTAAAATAATCTTGATTCTGTACAATACTGTTAACACAAACATTCTTCAGGAGGTAATAATAGTTAAATTAATAATAATAATAATAATAATAATAATAATAATAAAATAGTCACTGAGCACTTACTATGTAACTGACAATACATAGTAAGTGATTATAGGTATTATCTTACTAGATTAAATATATAGATAATAATTATATTGAGATATAAAGATTATAGATAGCTTTGGGTAGGGAGAAAAGTTATGACGATAACAAAGTAGAATATTATTAACTCACTTGTTTTCTCCTTTATTTTATGTTTCAACATTTGGGAACTGTGAGGCAGGGCCCTCCATGCTCTGTCTTGTTCACTGTTCTACGCCATATGCTATTTCAGTGTGCAGCACATTGGAGGTGCAAAAATATTTGTCAAATACATGGATGAAAAGGGAGTGAAAGCTCACTTCCACTGATAAACAGTTTATTTTCTGTGCAAAAACCTACTATGGAGCCAAATTACATACAGATTCAGAGCAGATAGTTGTTTGGGAGATATTGTTTTTGGTGGCACTGCTCTGTGACAGTAGCTGTTGCCTTGACTATTTTTGCCAAGAGCAAATATGACCCTCTTTCTTGAACAGAAGTGATTTTTGGATTTTGTTTTTTAAATAATGGCTTTATTGAGATATAATTTACATGCCATAAAATTTACTCCTTTGAAGTGTAAAATTCAGTGGTTTTTAGTATATTCAAAAAGTTGTACAGCCATCTTCACTATCTAACTTTAGAACATTTCATCATCCTCAAAAGAAATCTTATACTCATTAATAGTCACTCATACTCTCCTCCTTCCCTGAGCTTCTGGCAATTACTAATTCCCTTACTGCCTATTTTGGACAGTTTATATAAATAGAATAAAATATGTAAGGCTTCTTTCACCTAGCATACAATGCTCAGGGTTCATTCATGCCATAGTGTGAATCAGTATTTCATTCCTTTTGATTGCCATGTAATATTCCATTGTATAGGTATACACACTTTGTTTATCCATTCTTATGTGGATGGACATTTGAGTTGTTTCCACTTTTCAACTATTATGAACCAACACGTTTGGGTTTTTGTGTAGATATGTATTTTTATTTCTCCTGAATATCTGCCTAGGAGTGAAGTTGCTGGATCATATGACAATCGTGTTTTACTTTTTGAGGAACTACCAGACTTTTCCCCAAAACAATTGCATCCTCTTACAGTCTCACTAGCAATGTATGAAAGTCCCAGTTTCTCTAAATACTTTCCAAAACTTGTTATTATGTTTGTTTTTTTTTTTTTAATTTTAGCCACGTTAGTGGGCATAGTTCCCCATTGGGGTTTTGATTTACATTTTCTTAATGGCTAATGATAATGAGCATCTTTTCATGTCCCTTATTAGACATTTGTATGTCTTTTTTGGAGAAATGTTTATTAAATACTTTATTTTTCAGTTGGGTTATTTGTCTTTTTATTGTTGATTTGTAAGTGTTGCTTATATATTCTGAATACAAGTCATTTATCAGATATATGATTTGCAAATCCTTTTTTTTCTCATTTTATGCTTTATCTTTTTACTTTCTTAGAGGTGACATCTTTTGAAGCACAAAAGTTTTACATTTGGATAATGTCCAACTTATCAAATTTTTCTTTTGTTGCTTGTACTTTTGGCATCATATCTAAGAAATCAATGCCTAATACTAGTTCATGAAAATTTCTGCTGGCTTTCTTCAAAGAATTTTATAGTTTTATCTCATACATTTAGGTCTATGATCCATTTTAAGTAACTTGGTGTGAACAGAAGTGGTTTAACTCATGGAGGTCTTTCTTTTTGAAACTTCTGGACTCAAAGAGGACCATTCTTTTTATTTTACATGATCTTTATTCAGATATTAAGAAGGCTGCAAATCTTATTTACACCAAAGCCAAATTATTCAATTTATGGTAACTGCTCTTCTGATATGTTGACCAGAGAGAAAGCCTTTCTTTTACGGTGACTTCTGTAGATTGATAATCATGTACACCATGTGTTGAGAGAAAATGTTCCAGGTGCTTTAGGCTATCCATGGTTTCCTATATTTTGATCACACAGAACATATTGTTCTGAGCTTTTGGTCATGGTAAGAGTTTTAAATTTAGTAAAATGTATAGCTTTGTGTAAACTAAATTGAAAGTCATGATCCAGAAAATAAATATCTTGGTAGCCTTTACTTTTTAGGAGCTTAAAAAAACATTTTTTTTTTTGTTAATGTCAACTCAAGTTTGTGGCTGATTGTTAGGGGTTTAACAGGACAGCATTCACCTTGGCACTTGTGCAAATAGGTCTGCTTTCTAATAGGTTACTACTTACTCCTGAGGATAACTCATAAGATAAAATTAGCTGCTGAAAGTTCGCAGGTCTGGGCTTCCCAAGCCCCCTGGTGGTGAAGATGAGCCACGTGTTCCTGTTAATTGATCCCTGGTTACAATCTAAAGAGCTAGAAGCCGACAGTTCACTGCAGATAATTTTCATTTGGCAACTGAGTTTTCCCAAGTTAATAAAACATAAGGTTGTTAAGTCTCAGAAGATAGAAAAAGGGACATTTTAAAAATGATTTACATACACACTGGCACAGTGATTTTTCCATAGGTCTAAGAATCAGTGAGAATAACATTTTGCTGCAGCTAGGATTAAAATGTTTCCTAAATTTATTACAAGATTTCTATCATTATTATTTTATGTTCCAGGATCTATATTTGTGTTATCACTAAAAATATAATGTGTTCTCTTATGTGGTAGAAATAAATACATATTCAAAACAGAAGCATTTGACATAATACATGGTTCAGAAAATACTCAAAAGACACAGTTTGAACGAATTGTTGCTCCATCTGGTTATAGGTAACCAATTTATTATTGAGTGAGCTAGGGATAAAAGTGGGTTTATCTCTAGAAAATTCTCAGTCCTTCTTTCAATTAGTCACCTTATTAAAAAAAAAATTTGGCTTTCATGTGAATTTGCCATAAAACTAATAAAGCTTAATTCTTACAGTCTTTCATTTGCCAGTGCCTATCTAGGTTTGCCCTATACCAAATTTGCTTTTGTAATTGTATAATCTTTTCTTTAAAAGGAGTGTCCAGAATGTTTAAGTTTCAGGTTTCACAAATCTGGATTCATCCTTGTCTGAGTTAGCTATATTGCCTTTCTTTATATAGGCTATTTGCAAGAACAAGTGGCTTCATTCCTGAACTGAATTATTTCTTCAAGTTATATAAAGAGATGGCAAAAGAGGGAAACCCTAGATTCTTGCATCTTAAAAAATTATCTCTATTTATCTATAGACTCTTATTCTCTTTTGCTTCCAATCCACAGTGTACCACTGAGTTAGTGGCTGAGGTCTAATGTGTTCTGTGGCTGGGAAGTTTGGTTTTCTTCTTGACTTGCTAGAACTCATAGAGAAGCCAGTTCTACTTTTCTTGGTGGTTCCACAGACCATGCTGTGTGGGATGCTCTATTAGGGATATCTGGATTTGGTATACCCAAATGCTATGTTGTATCTAGGTGGTAGCTTCTATATGTATATAATAGGTGCAAATGGCTTTTCTGCTTCAGAGATTTCAGGTGAAGTTCAATAGAATAGAAGCTATTAGGAAGACGAGATGATTTGAAAATAAAAGGACTTCTATGTAAGTTCTGTGAAGTTTGAACTATATCTATTTTCTTTATCTTCTGGCCTTCATATTTAGTGCAGGGTATATAGTAGATACTCAATAAATATTTGCAACATGAATAATTTACAGTAATAATCTTTGACAATTTTATTGACCTCATTTAGTTAAGACACTTCTAGCTATCTTAACAGTAATCCCCAGAATCTCAATGGTCCAACAAAAGAGAATTTTACTTCTTGCTTATGGAAAGACCAATGGTGGGAGGAAGGAGGATAAAAGGGAAAGCATTGAGGGGCCCAGGGCATCAACATCCAGTCAGCTGAGGCAAAAAGTGAGAACACAGAAGGAATAATGAGCCAATTCCAAAAGTAGAGTACATCCTTCTCATGTTCATTTGGAGAGAACTTCATCACTTGACTTCAACTCACTATAAGAGAGCCTGGGATATGAGGTCCCTGGTTGGTGAGCTGCTTCCTGGGAGCATCTCTGCACAAGGGCAGCAGCTGGCCTTCTCTGCTACACTGCATTGCAGGATCTAATGAGAGAGAGAGGGGACAGGTAATCCCAGGCCGAAATGAAGGGGCATGTGATGACAGAGGAACAAGATCAAAAAGAGTTTTCAGAACACCAGTTAGAAAGAATAAATGGAAGCACAATAAGGATACAATGTAAAAATAGAAGCAATTAATGTGAAAAATGTCTTTTGATCCCTTTGTATAAACACAATGCAGCATGCTTTAAAACCCCACTCTATGTGTCTCTTGCTTACATTTTCCTCCTCGGACTAAACCTTCCATTCATTTTCCATGCTTCGCTCTACCACAGAGACTATGAAAGCCTTTCAAAAGCAGTTTTCAGTCTTGACTTGAGTAAGAATGCTACACGATACTAAATAAATCTTCAACATTCCACTTATTCCAGTTTCACCTTAGTGATGTTACTCAGTTTATGGCTGTGAAAAAAAAAATACCAGTTATATATGTATATTTTTAAACAGTTTGTCATCCATAGATTTTTTTTGTTGTTGTTGTTAAGTGTTACTCTGACCTGGAAGTCTCTGAAATAAAATGAATTTCTAAAGAAGAAGGTCCTCACACCAGAGTGAAGGTGGCAGTCTATCTCTGGAAATAAAAATTGTGCTGAAGTAGTTGCAAATGAGTCAACCTCAGTGAGAAACAAATTGTTTGAACAATAGACTTAATTAACTTGTGTTTAAGTCTTCCATCACAGCAGGTGTGAAGTCCCAGGGCATCTGCTGATACACCTGAGCTGGAAACCCGAGTTGCTTCTAGAGGAGTGTGAAAAATGACTGAAGCGTTAAATAAGGCCAGGATGGTACTGGTGGCTGTCCCCTGCTGTCTTTAGGGAATGCTCCAAAGGGATGGGAAATATAGGACTGAGTCTCCTGGAGCTTTGTCTACTGTATTTCTTTTTACTTTAAAAGAGCATTTAGCACTAACAGAAGTGCAGTTTGGGTTGACTTATAATGAGGACTCTCTCCATTAGGGGATACATGCTGTTTCTAGTTGATAAAGGGAAATGCTAGAAAGGTGAGGTCTAACTCATATGAATGAAAACCCAGATCAGATTGATCCCTTTCTCATTTCTAATCTAATGGAAAGAAATCTTTTGCTTGTACAATGAAGCACATGCTTCAAGAGCTTTATTTCAGGTTTAATTCTCCAGTAAACAGAATTACACACCTCTCTCTTGGGAAATTCTGTTTAAGTTGGGCTTGCCTTCATTAACTTTTTTTTTTCCTTAGGCTTTTAAAGTATTTATGGTAATGTGTGTTAAATATGGCAATAAAATGCCTGGGGACAAACGACAGAGCACAGTCATCATTTATTGTCTAGTTGTGTTTTCAAGCTTGGTTTCATCCACTAATAACTGGTTATGAAATTCACTTGGGTTTCCTACACTATAAAAAAAAATCAACCTACTTATTATTAATGTTATCGAGGAGACCAACTACATTTAGGGTTAATTTTACAGTACTCACTTGGGAGAAAAATAACTTCCCCCCATTCTTATTTTCTGTCAGAAATTTTGCTGTCTATTTATGACACAGTTTTAGAGAAGGAAATATAATTGATAGGTAGAATTTTCTGAAGATTCAGGTGAATTCTAGAAGAAGAGAATAATTAAACATATTGTAACCATCTTACTTTTAGTCAAGACTAATTATAATGCTGACAGTTGACGTGTGTGTATTTTTATACATGATTTATTCATTCATCAAATACACAATCAACAATTATTGAGCACTTTCTCTATGACCAGCAATGTCCTGGGGGCTGACAATGCAAAATTGTCTAAGATTGCCATGATGAGTTTATAATAGAAGGCTATTGATCTGATAAGTTTATCAGTTCTATCATTTTTGAAATATGTCCATTAAATGTGACCTTAGGAATAGATTTTATGAAGTTCTCTTCGGTTGTCCCAGGTAACTGTCAGCCTTTTGAAAGTCAAGAGATGTGTTGCCAGTTGGTTTCTTATAGAAGCAGGTGCACAGATTGAGTTACGAGAGCAAAAGTTGTATTGGGCAGTAACACCTGTGAAAGGAAAAGGGTGGAAGCCTGTTTGGGTGGGGAAGGTGGGAAGCTCTGAAGCACAGACTGCCCATTGGGGGAGCCCTGCATTGGGATTCCTAAACTGTGCACTCAGATTCTCCAAGAAACCATGGTGAACACACAGAGGTGCTGCAGGAAACTTAAAAATTTCCAGGGAAACACAGTAACATTTGTCAGATACCCTGTAAACTACCACTCTTACCTTGTTTGGACTTAGCTACTTACTAAAAGGAACTGGCAGACAGCTATTTTGGCTTAGGAAGGGCCATAAAAAAATGCCTGAGTCACTAAGGGTTACATGAACTGAGAAGCTTGGGGTAGGCCTTTGTAACTTGGGATACACTAGAAGAAACGTGACCTTGGCTATTACTGCTTTGATTAGTCATTGACTGTGGCCACCTGAGAAGAGTGACCTCAGCCAGAAGGTTGGGTAGCCTAGTCTACCGAACCATCTATCTGGAGACTGCCCACACTAACCACAGCTTAGTCAGTGTGGACAAATGTAAAGAAAGTCTTTTCCTGAAGGGGGATCTAAGGAATATACCTCCGCGTGCGCCGTGGGTGGGTTTGGCTTCATGTGTGAGTGTATCAAGGATTCATTCTTCTTGGCTTCATTCTCTCTGAATGCAGATGGGCCTTCTCCATCATGTAGAGAAAGTGAATTTCGGTAGCTTCTTCATACCTCGAAAGACACGGCCTCTCTCTTTGGCTTCAAATAAAAAATTCCTGATTGGCCTGGCTTTGTTTGTGTATCCAGTTCTGGACCAGTCACTGTGGCTGGAGAATGCTTGTCTAGGCCTGGTTCTAGGCCATATGTTCTTTCTCAGATATTCACATGCCTGGCTCTCTCTCATGATTCAGGTCTTTACTCCAATGTCACTTGTACAGAGTTCCACGGGCAGTCTCCATTCACCATCCTGCTTCATTTTCTTCCTGACACTCATTACTTTTAGAAATTACACTATTTACTTGTTACTCTGTGTGCTTATTGTCTGTTTCTTCCAGCTCCACATAGGCAGAGAGTTAGAATTCAATTAATATTTATTAGAGGACCCATTCGTATGGCCAAATGAACATGGTCGTATGTCTACTGAAGGAACCAACCAGAATTGTTGCTATGTGGGCAGGCATTATGGGGAGCAGTTCCCCAAAGGAAGTGATTTTAGGCAGAAAAAAGCAACAGTCAGCTGGTTGTTCCAATTTGGAGGCAATATTGGTTTTCAGTGTGGCCAAGGCTGGACCTCGCCATGGGATGTGGCGCAGTGCCTTTCCCGCCAGCCCCACCATTCAGATTGGACTCGTTCCTTTGATGTCAGCAGACATGGTTGTCTGTGGAATTATAAGAGAGCTTCAGCTGGTAATTCCAAACAATCTTATGAAGAGTGAGGAACTGTTACACAGTTCTAATATCTGTAATCTCCCAGAGCCCTTGCCTTCTTTGACAACTCATTTCCATCTCACAACTATGTTAGGTGGGTCTTAGTGGGACTATTAAATCACGAGGCCCAGGCTCATGAATAAGCTTTTATGTGTCAAGCATTTGTATTTCACTTGTGAACTGCTTCTTATCTAGATGGCAAAAAGCAATTCCAGTAACACTTAACTTAATTGGTTTTTGACCAGACAAGGACCCTAGACCCCACTTACCGAGCTTGGGCAGTACCCAGTGGCAATCCTAGAAAGCATGCATCTTTTATGCTCAGTCACCACCTTCAGTCACCCATTACTTCTAAACCTGAAAGCAAGCAAATTCTCGGTGTGGTATATACAAGGTTTGAGGAACTTAATCTTGCAAATAACTGAAAGAAATTATTAGACAACTTAAAGGTTGAGCTCTATTTGAAAAATGTGCTGGATTCTCATCCTGCCTGCCTATTTCCGTATTTTCATTTCCCCTAGGTATAGACCTGCATTAATTCATATTCATATTTTTGCACCCTATCCGCAAGCTCTTGCATGTATAATTTTCAAAATATTCTTCTTCTTTTTTTAAATAGTCATATTTACTTGATTGTCAACTGGTCAGAGCAGATCTCATCCTTTCTTACTTTTGTGAACTAAGACGTGATTAAAAGAGCCAGCCCTACACACACATCACATCAACTTGCTGTCATCTTAGTGCATGATCCTGGAAGTCTCATCCCGTCCTTTATCTCAGTTTCTTCACCTGTAAAACGAGGAGCCAGAAATACCTCAGGTGTTCCACAGCCCTGGCCTCGATATACTTTCTGTTTCCAGAGAGCCTCTTCTTGCCACTGGCTGAGATGGGGGTTTCCTTCCCCTGGCTGTTCTCTCCATCAGGCCTCCTGTCTTCACCCCTGGCTCTGGGCTCAGATAAAAGCTGCTCTGGAAGCTGCAGAGGCAACAACAGCCCTCCTCCCTGGAGGGGAAGAAATTTGCTTCTCTGACACTCATGGGAATTTCTCATCAACCTCAAGGGAAGTACCCATGACAAATGCAAAACAGCTCCAGGGCTCTCTGCTCAGCTGGTGACACCAGACCGTGTTTGCTATTGACTCTAGCCAGTGATACTCATGCTGCCTGTGGGGGAAAAAAATCTATTTTTATCCCAGATGATCGAGTGTAAATCATATGCCTAGTTTACAGTAGCTCAGGGCCAAGAGAAACACTGTCACTTAATAGAAAATACTGACCTAGAGCATAGAGGCCAATCTTCTGAGAGGAAATAACCTGCACGAAGGAGGGCAGGACGGAGTTTGTGACCTTATTTAGCCTTTACTCGAAGGAGAGGCTAATTATCATAAAAACTGATTTTATGTGGCTATCAACTGGCCCAGAGTTTATATGCTGTAAGAGAATTACAGCACTTAGCGCACCTTGCCAGCACAGCAATGTGACTACTCAGCGGCATTTGCCATCTCCAGCAGGGCATTTGCTACCTGGGCAGTTCTCCTTCTGAGTATGTTTCTTAAGAACATGGTTTTTAATAGCTTTGACTTGACATTTATATCTTGAGCAAAAACAAAATGAGCAGCTAAAGACTAATTGTGCTAAATAGTCTAACAAGCATAATTATCAGCACTCTGGCAGGGGGCACCGAAAGCAATGTCTCAGCGTGTCTTTTTCTTTTTTTCTCCCCCTCTTTCTTCTTTTTAATTTATTTTTTAAATTTTTCATCCCTCAGCTCCTTATTTGAGGCTTATTTAACAGAAGCTGATTGCACTAGCCTAATGATTCCTTTTTTTGCATAATCTACAATGCAATAACTTAGAAGCATTTTAATTTTGGCATAATGTAAAATTTTGGTTTCTGCTCTGTTAGATTCTTTCCATTCAGAGAATAAAGGGATCGCAGAAAAAGCAAAATCTTGGCCTGAACTCCAGCTTTGGAAGTTTTTGCACAGAACCTCCTGACTTGTTTTACGGGCCGCTGCATTGCTGTGTCACAGTGCTGAGCCTGGTGTTGGAGTTAATTGCAGAGGGGAGGAAAAGGGTGTGCACACGGCCTTGCAAATTTGGTTCCTATCAAGTCAACAGCAAAACTGAGAAATGAGCTTTTCACCAGCAAATGCTAATTATAATGAAAAAACTCCCAACCATATACACAGGAGAAAAACAGATATATAAGTACTGTACTGTAATTTCCTGTGGATCACAGTTGGCAGCATTCAACTACACAAGTCAAGGACCTCATAGAAAGATTATCTAGAAAATCCCTTGCTTCAGAAGCCAAAATCCTTTAAGTCTTCAGTATTTAAATGCAGCTGTATTGCTGATTAGATGTCAGAACTAGAGCACGCTGAAGTGCCCTGTTTAGTGATTAACTCAATGGACCAATTTTGCTTTCAGATACTTCCACGGAGGAAAAATTTACATACAAATTTAGAACCGACTGTCATCTTTCTGGGTTATGCAGGAACTGGGGGATGCAAAACTTGTAAATGCTACAATAATCTCTTCTACAATTGTCTTCTTTCTAACTTAATCTTAGTGAATCATCTTTATCACCAAGAGTATGGCATAGCCACAGGGATGTTGCTAGGATAAAATCTTTTCTCTTTTTCAGTGCTTTATTGATTTGTGTGGCCCCACTCTGCTGTGTAGGAATCAGCACTCAGAGAAGGCTTCCAACTCCGTAGCATGGATTAAAATTTTGGGCTACATGTGGAGGTTTCCTAGTGCAAATATTATCCGAACTTTTTTGCTTTTGTGCTTGTAATTAATCCACTGTGTGTATCATAAATTTGGGCACAACCTTAGCATTCCTCATGACAGAGAGAAATTCTTGTAAGTCTCAGTTTAAATTCTCCCTCTTTCTTAGGTCTCTAGGCTGAGGGAGACAGGGCCACCCACAGCACTGCGGGCCACGAAGGTCAGTGAAAAGGTGTGAAATGGTTTAACTGTAAAATCCAGCCTGTCTCAGCCAAGAAGGGCATTTGATAGCCATACCCAGAACATGGCTCTATCACTCTGGAGGCTCATACTCAATTTAGAAACTGCGTTTTTCATGGAGAAGACTGAGTAGAATTTAGAAGGGCCAAGAAAGAGACTAAACTCTAAGCTCTAAACTCCTGAAGATATAAAAAGCCATAATAAGTAAGGAGCAGCAGATGTTTATTAGGGGCATTAGAAGAAAGCACATGCAGTTGAAAAAGACTATATATAAAATCTGAACTGTGAGCAGCTGCAGACACAGAGATTATTCTACAGTTGGTTAAGTCTGATCCAAGGAAACAATCACAAGGTACACACGGGGAAGGGGCCAGAATGGCAGGCTCACTCCTAAGACTTGTAGGATCTAGGCCAAGCGTACAAGGGCAGGCCCATATATTATATGTCTAGATACTTAAAAATTATTAATTGGGTTTAAAAATTCACAAGTAAAATATGTTCTAGCTTCTTCCCTTGACAAATTTAATTTTCTTATGACCTGGGAGGTTAGGTTCAGATCAAGAGTCCTCATTGTCCTCAGGCCTGTGACCTATCCTGTTTTCTATCACTGCAGGCTCCTTCCCACATAGCAAGGCCCCTCCTGTATGCAAATGTCAGCTTCCATGTGCGAGCTTCAGCCACACCCTTGCCAGTAGTCACCTCTTGGTCACTCCGCTAACACTGGGGTCGCACACACCATTGGCAAGCTCGCATCCTCAGGACAGCCCTGGAGAAAGGTGTATGTACAACTTAGACATGGGCACAGGGCTATTTGAGTAGAGAATTCCAGAGCCCTGGATTCTCACAGAGTAACCTAGAGTGAGCCTGGGCTCCAGCTGTGCCCTTAGGGAAGTGCTAAATCTGAGGTCAGGGCCTTTCACCTGAGCCTAAGGCCAGCATATGTACATAGAGGAGAATCTGTGGATCTTGGTGATTCAAGAACAATAAGAACAATCTGTCTTGGCCAGATCAGAGTAAGGATAGTTTCTTTAGACACCTTGGTAAGTTCCCAACAATTCCTGGTAAAAGGGAAATTGAATTTTATGCAATAATAGTACTCCAAGCTATTCTATTTATAAACTGTTACATATGGTTGTACATTAGTTATCTGTACATGGTTCTCATTCGTAGTATGGGTTCAATAATTTAAACTTGATCTTACCTCCTCAAATCAAGGACTTGGATCCAGAGGAACTCTGACTGACAGTGGCAGTACACATTCCAGCACTCAGAGTAGGAAGACCAAGTCGTGAATCTTCTCTTAGAGATTTCGAATAAACCTATTTGGATGTGCCATAATCACCCAAATTCTAACATAGGTAAGGGGCTGGGAGAGGTGGTGGAAACAATAAGGATACTAAAAATTATATTCTGAGCAGGGTTCTATGTGTGCAGTTTTCTTTTATTCTCCTAATCAACCAAAGAAATGAGGTATGATTATATCCACCCTACCTCAGAGAGCTGGAATAATGTCACACAGCTCATGTCTACTGTTCTCTATTATGATGCTTAAACATTGTTGTATTTTTTTGTTTATGACTTTTCCCCCATGGATTTCTTGTATATTGCATCCGTGTTTTTACCTGGTGCATTACAGGTAAAAACATTGTTAAGTACACATTAGTTTCTCAAGTGTTTAATATTAATTAAGTCAGTTTTTTGAAAGTCCAAGAAGGGAAATGTAGCACAAAGACAAAAGAGAGAGTTAATAGAGACTGAGGTATTCTACAAAGTGGGCAAACACAAGACTTGGGGCTGTTAACGATGTCATTTCTAGTCTCTTGCATAATATGTAATGGACCACTTTCCGGTCCACCTGTAGTGAGAACAGTTACATCAAATTGCGCCATTTTACCTTATAAAGAGAAAGTATATGTTTGCGTTTTCTGTTGCCGTGAAGGACAACCTTGTCTTCCTCAGAAGTGAGACTTTGTTGAAAATTGTCTGCATTTTTACAGATAATGCTGACCAGTATTTAAGCAAGTATAAATTTGTTACCCAGTAGCCTTACTAATTTTCCTCACTTAAAAACTGTTGAATTATACTTGGAATTTACTATACTTTGAATTTACTCCAAATTATACTATTGAATTATAATTTTCCAACCCCTCTGGCAGGCTGGTAGGAGACAGAAGAGAATGGGCTGCTCCTAAAAGACTACAAGACACAGTGCTAGACATGATCAATTCTTCTTCTCAGGCTCATGCATCACATGTGTCATTTTTTAGGAGCAGTGAATGAAGGGCCGTAGGGCCTCGCTTTGCTGGGGAGTGGAAGTTTCCTCCCCTCTCTGGAAATTTCAGCAGTGATCTCTAAGTTATATCTTTTTCAATGGCTTGGAAGACTCAAATACAGTGAGTTAACTAAGGGCTTGAAGAACTGTATGTAGCCCAATCTGCCTATTTTTGTCCTCAACTACAAATAAAAGATTTAAAAAGTAACCATCTCTTTCTAATAGGTTGTGCTCCTTATTAACATAATTTTAGGTCCTGTTTTTCATGATATTCTCATTCTGCCTGCTTTCCTCATGGACTTAATGCGATTTTATTTTATTTTTTTTTGCAGCAATTTGGGGCCCACCACCTGCTTCCAACTCTTTCAAGGCATATGATAAACTAACTAATTGAGAGAAATCATCACAAATAAAACTATGTAGACTCATCACATAGATCTTAACCATAAAACTAAATATAGCAGAGGGTACTGAAATAAAATATCAAACTTGCATTTTTTTCATTCTGAGTTGATTACCTATTGCTTTTCATCGAATGCTAGTGGCCCGCAATTTCTCCCTAGTTCACCTGAGAGCACATGGTATCTCTGAAACTCAGAGTGATAGATAAAACATTTTTTGTGACATTTATTATTTTTTGATAAAGTACCGTGAGAAATAAAGGGCCTCTTCCTAAAGTTTATTTGCAGTGTTTTGTTAATTCAATTTATATTTACCCTGTTTTCATAGTCAGTCCTTTCCCATTATTTACCCAGGAACTATAGTGTCCTGAGAAGAAACCAATAATTTCAAAGGTAAGACTTCAAGATAAGTATCATAAAGTAAAAAACTGAAATGCATTTCTACTTGACCTCTTAGGATTACAAAAAAAAAAAAAAGCATGAGAGATGAATTTTCCTTACATAGTTATATATTATTGTTTCTGTTTTTGCTCATTGTGCTCAATTATCAAGAATCTAGAGAAGACAAAACAAGCAAGTTCTCACTATGGTAATACTTGGAGGTAGTTGTAGAGGCTGAAGACATTGTTTCTGTTTTCACCTTGGCTTGGGACATTAGTGTGACTCCCACTTAAGTCATAAGATGCCCAGCTTTTTCCTTCTTACACTGCATACAATATGTGCCCAGGAGGAAAGCTGCTCTCTAGTATGTTTCTTTTACATTATTGGACTTGGCTTTGGCTCCCGTGGAGCAGTTTTTACCAGCTTTACAAACAGATCAAAGCTTTTTAATCCCATGCTGCAGGCTTTTATTCATGTTTGTGATGCCTGCCTGCCACTCCCAACCAGAAAACACCTCTCAGCCTCTCGGTACGATCCACAGACACTCCACGTCCTTCGCTTCGCAGGGTTTCCAACTGATGAAGTACCGGGGTCCAGCTATTGACACTGTAGAGTGAAAACAGACTTGAACTAAAAACTTGGTCTCATTGTTAGAGCAGCAGGGTTTAAGAGGAATATGAGAATCAGGAATTCTGCTTTATTTGCTTTACATTATGAAGGATTTCTAACTCAGAAGACCAAGATGAAATAGGTCAGTTCATGGATATAAGATTTTTTCACATGATTTCAGAAGGAGCAGCTAGGTGTTGCTGACCATAAACAAAAAGTTAGCCCGATATTTCTCCAGCAAAAATGGGTTTATTAGGGAACAACAAAGACTTGCAATCCAGCACAGGCAACCATGGCGAGCTACATGCAAGTTTGCTAAAACAAAAAAGAAGAAGTTCTTTTATAAAATGGTCAAGAAGTCAGGAAGATCTATTAAACACCAAGAGTTTCCCTGATTGTGCTTTGTGATTGATTGATGTGGGGTGTGAGAACTACTTCTCTGGACTCCCTATTTCACTTTTGATGATGTTGCTGTTTACTATTAACTGTTTACAGTTTTGACAAATGCTGAAGTTTTTCTTTTATAGCGGGCACCTGTTTGTTTTTTTCCTGCTCCTCATTCCTTCCCCCTTTTTCTGGTTTATGCCCCTACATCGCCTGTTTCCTAGGTGGAACTTCTTCTC
Organism: Cynopterus sphinx; assembly: GCA_030015415.1. Lineage (NCBI taxonomy): Eukaryota > Metazoa > Chordata > Mammalia > Chiroptera > Pteropodidae > Cynopterus > Cynopterus sphinx. The sequence goes on from CM057379.1 coordinate 174,847,732, forward strand.
CCCAGGAAGAAACGTGAGGAAGCACTTACTAATTCTTACTTGTTTTGTGACCTCGGGCAAGGGACTCCACTGTCCAAGTGTCAAATGTCTTACCTGTAATAGAAGTGAATAATGCAATTCATAGGATGATGATGAGGGTCTGGCATTTAGTAAACATTTTATAAATGGTAGCATATTATAATGAAAACAGTGTGATAAGCCAGTGAGTTATTAGTTCACTTATGTGCTATTTAGCTGGTATTTACCTGGGACAAGTGTTGGGAAAGGCCTTAAGAAGCAGGCTGTGTGGCCTCAGATTCAGCTTCATTGGTTCAGGGAGGCAGACATAGCGCAGGCCTATCAATCCTGCCTCCTAAATGCCGTTTGTTTGTTTCTGTTGGAGAAGTGCCCTCAGCAGGTTCCTGAACCAGAGCCCATGCCTCTGAACTGGGGCATGCTGGGGACTAGGACGTTAGCTGGCTGCTCCTCACAGTGCTGTCTCCCTCACTTTTCAACTTCGCCCCTTGAGTAATGTTCCTATCTCTTTCTGTAGTAAGTGAATATCCTCCACTGTTACTCCATTGTTCCCTTACAACTTTTTTGAAGATTGAGCCAAGTTTTTAATACATTAACTTGTTCTTAAAGCAGCTTAAGAAGTGTTTGGTCCCTTTGCCTTTCTCCACCTTACTCTGGGCTAGCACAGTGTGCTGGAAGAGACTCTCATTTCTTCTCCTCTAAGCAATAGTTCTCAAAGTGAGGTCTCAGGACCAGCAGTATTGGCATCACTTGAGAATTCATTAAATAAGCAAATCCTCAGGCCCCACAGCTAATGAATCAGAAACTCTTGTGTGGGGCCCACTATTTGGGTTTAAACGAGCCCTCCATAGTGATTCAATGCTCACTAACATGTGATAACCACTGCTCTATATTTTTAGATTCAGACTTTGTCTCTAATACACTTCTCTGTGATTTGTCCTGGCAAGCCCCTATAGTGACACAGTAACAGGTATAAAGTCAAGGAGTGTTGTGTCTGCCAAAAGCATCCATTGTTCCATTCAATTTCATGTAACTACTTCACTAGGCTGAAGTGGATAATCCTATCTGGCAGGGTTCTCATTGGGTCACCATTTAAACAGGCTTGGACTCATTTTTGCCCTGACTAGCTTCTTGGTCTTTCCTCTGCATCCTGCCATCTGTGTTTCCCAAAATGCCCTCTCTCAGTAACTTGGTCACCTCAAAACTAACCTAATGATGCTTTGAATGTGCGGCAGTGACCTTCTAAACTTTCCTGATCAAACTTGTTCAGATTTTCTCTACACCCTTGAAACAGCTATCCCAATCTTTATTTTCTTGAGATTTAATGGGCATATAGCACTTTATAAATTCAAGGTAGACAGCATAATGACTGGTCATCCATAAATCATGAAATGATTACCACAATAAGTTTAGTTAACATCAGTTACCTCATGTAGTTACCAAATTCCTTTTTCCTTATGATGAGAGCTTTTAGGATCTAAGCAATTTTCAAATATATCAGACAGCAATGCTATAGTCATCATGTTGTACATTACATCTCCAGTGCTTATTTGCCTTATAACTGAAAGTTTTCACCACAACTACCCCTATCTTTAAGGTGATATCCCAGTTGCTCCAATTATAGATGCCACCTGCAGCTTTAAGAGGATCTTATCAGTATTTTCCTGAGTCCTGAGTTCTTTACCCAGTGGAAGATAGCTTTCATCGGCTCTGCAAATCTGGCTTCTCTTCCTTTGGTAGGTGTCGCCAAGCCCCAGAAAGCCCTCTTTCCTAGTCCCATCTCTAAGGATAGTGGGACCTGGGAGCATATTCCTTCAACTCTCTTACCTGTCTAGCCTGGCCTGCAAGATCTCACTGTCCTTTTCATTTTGTCTAGGATCTTAAACTCTCCCAAAGAAAACAGTGCTCTTCCCCAGCCCTCCGGCTTACCTTCACTTGGTTTCTTACCTCCGCTAGGGAACTTGTCCTGTAGAAACTGTGCAACATGTTTTTTTTTTTTGCCCAATTTTAATTTTCAAAAAGTGGATAGACTAGTACAAAGAAAGTGTCCACATCCTTCCTCTGGACTTACCAGTTACTGACATTTCACCACATTTGCTTTATTCTATCTCTGAACCATGTGAAAGTGAGTTATAGACACCATGACATTTTGCCCCTAAATATTTCAGTTTGTGTTTCCTAAGAACAAAGACATTCTCTTACATAAGCACAATAGCATTATTATATACTAAATAGTATATGAAATTATATACTGTATGGTAATGAGTATATAGTTCTGAGTCAAATTTCTCCAAGGGATGTATGTTAAATCATGTCTTTTAAAATCTGGAACCGTCCCAGGACTCCTTTAGAAAAAAATTTAGATTTATCTTCCATTCAGTGGCTTTTTGAAGAGTGCAGGCTAGTTGTTTTGTAGACTATCTCACAGCTGAGATTTATCTGTTTCCTCATGATTAGATCCACGTTAAAGATGTTTAGCTGGAATACTACGTAAGTAATACCATGTTCTTTTTACATCCAGACATTGGTGAGATGTGGAGAAGTTCAGGTTACATGAGTATAGAAATATATATCATAATCTCAGGATAATAGAGCAGAAAAGAAGCTGATACTCTGATGCAACCACCTCATCTTACACTGAGACACAAGAAGTCAAAATGCCTGTCCCACGACACAGCTGGTGTACGTCAGCTGTGGCTGGTACATCATTTATTAAATTCTCCTAAAATGTTAGTATTTGTTTTCCTCCGCGTTTTAGGACCCTAGTGAGGATGAGATTAATACTGGAGATTTGGGGGCAGTTGACATATTTATACAGATGCCAGAATGTGTTATTGCAAAGCTTTTTCTTTCCCCTGCTCTGAAGGCTGGCAAATCCCCCTGGTGACCTCGCTGAGAGATACTCAACGAAGCAACGAAGCCCTGTTTTCAGCAGGAAAGTCAAGTTTTATGTAAAGAGTGGCCTTCTACCAAGTTCCAGAAACACTTCTAGGTTAAGAGAAGCAGCAGCCCAAGCACTTCTGAGCTATTTGTGTCGATTTAAAAGGCAAGTGTCTTTCCATTGACCTGTTTTCAGTGCTATAATCCCATTACCTTGGCACTATCCTCTGGAGTTTTGCTTTGTTTGGGAATTTTAAATTCTTTTATTTGTAACAGATCAAAAGCTATCTGGCACACATGCTGCATGCTGCCGGCTCTTTGATGGATCTCGAAGCCTTCCTAAACGCACACGTCCACATATTTCCCCGGTAACCACTCACCGTCTGTCTGCTCACTGCTCCCAATTTTAAATAGCAACCTTATTCTCAAACCTTTCAACTCCTCTCCCTAAGAGATTAACTGGTAACTTTGTTGATGAATAGAAAAACATGACTTCCTGTGAGACTTACCAGGTAGTTTTATGCCAGTTGGGTGGGGTATTAGAACAACAACTTCAATTTAGGTTGCAGTAGAACTGGCTTGGTGGGCTGACAGGCTAAATAGTCTGGGTGGTGGTCTGAATTCCATAATCTCACTTCTGTCACTGCTTTTACAAGTGGAACAGTGCAAAGCCTGAGAACTGTGTTGAGTAACTTGAAGGGCCCAGTACAGTGGTGGCAAACAATGGCCTGTGCCCCAAATCCAGCCGCTTTTAATTTCTGTCCAGTTCACTCTTAGCATGCCTTTAATCCTTTTAAATAAATAAATAAACACTAATAATAATAATAATAATAATAATAATAATAATAATATACTCTGACATGTGAAAATTATATGAAATTCAAATTTTACTGTCCCTAAAGTTTTATTGGAACACACACGGTTATTCATTTATGCCTTTTCTATGGCAGCTTTTACATTACAAAGGCAGAGTTAAGTAGTTGTGACAGATATCCTAGGCTCACAGTGTCTGGAATAGATTTATTCTTTCATCAAATACACACTAGACACGTAGGGTCGGGCACTGGACGTTGAAAGACATGAAAAAACAATCTCAACTTTTGGGGAACAATCTCTCAGGTGAAACAAGCTAAACAGAAAAACTACATAATGAGATAAGTGGTATAGTAGAGACGCATGAAAAGTGCTATAGGAACACAGAGCAGGCAACCTTTCTTGGGAGGGGTGGGGGAACAGGATGGTCTTGAGAGGCAGGCAGCTGACATGTCAGCCGTTGGGATGGGAGTGAGGTGCTCAATATTCCTACCACCTCGTACAACTGCTACTGTAAGCTTTGTGGTATTTCTTACCAATCTCCTTTCTTATGCATGTTTTGTGTGTTTGCATTCATAGCACAAATATAATTTTGTATTCTACTCACTTGTCACCTGCTATGAGTGGGAGGCAGTATAGGGTTGGCATTAAGTGCCAGTGTTGGGATTAAACTGCCTGGAAAGTCACTTCACTTCTCTAAGCCTTAATTTCCTCATTTGTAAAATGAGGATACAACGAAAACTGCCTGAGAGGGTTGTTGGGAGGGTTCAATGAGACAAAGCCTGAGCACATTTAGCGCAGGACTTGATGGGTGATAAGTGCTCTGTAAATGTCAGCTAGTATGGCTCTCCTTCTTGGCTTCAACCCATTGCCTGACTGTTCTCCATGCAGCAATCTACCAGGGAGACGAGAAGTGGGTGGAAGTGATGGAAGTTAATTCTGGGTTAAGGGCACTTCTGGAAATGAGGACAGAATGTGCAAGAGTACCAAGGCATCGAATCACATGGTGCCCCACAAAGCCAATGCACTTAACAGATTTCTTGTTTATATTGTTACTTTATTATCGGAAGATTTGAGTCAGATTATATGAATAAATAAACATGCAATGAAATCATGGTTAAGGGCAATTGACTAAGGTGCTGCATCTCTGTTATATTTCTGGCTGCAGCTTGGAGCTTGTGATGTAACAGATGCTCTGGAATTTGTTTTTTATTTTAAATGAAAACATGGAATGGTGTGTCAGGTAATGAAAAGAGTTTGGCACAAGAAGAGCATGTGAGAATGGCAGGAAATGATGCTAGAATATTAGGTTTGAGCCCCGTTGCTGGTAAATTTGAGCCTGTTGTGAAAGTTCTCCAGCGTCTTAAACTATACGCAGCACAAATCTAAGGATTTAAACACGTTTTATCTTAGTCAGACATGTAAAAAGAATTATGGAAAACAGAAGGGGAAAATCCTGGAATTAAGGAGAACCAAACATAAAGTTACAGGAATAGCTCAAGTGAGAAATAATAAAAGTGCAGAGATGGAGAGGATGGATTCGGGAGCTATATCTGTCATGATAAGACAGGGTGTGGTGAGCCAGGGAGAAGTTTCCAGATTGACAAACTGATGACACAAGAAGGAATTGGTTATACAGGGCAAAGTGGTACAATCAGTTCGGTGGAGTTTGCATTGCTGTGGGATGTAGACCAAGCTGGACTTGCGGACCTGGGGCTTGGGGATGGTTAGAGCTGGAGATGTGGAGTCGAGTCATCAACATGTGGGCAGGAGCAGAAATTGCAGGAGTGGAGGGGTGGCCTGGGAGAGGATAAATTGAGAGAAGGAGAGGCGCCGGACAGAACCCTGCAAATGTCTACATTTCAAGGATGAGTGAAGGGAGATGGGAACTGGCAAAGAAAAGAGAGTAAAGAAAAGAGAGGGTATAATCAGATGAGAGAGGGGAGCCCAAACTGAGGAAGTTCAAAAAGCAGAGGGAGAAAGATTTCCAGATGAAGGAAGGGTCTGCGGGCTCAGCTCAGGAGGGGAGTTCAACAGGATAAGTTTGGAGAAGAAAATACTGCATTTTCAGTTCGTAAGGAACCGTTATGGATAGTGGTTTCATCAGCATATCAAGGGTAGGATGTGGTGCTCCAGTGAGTGAATGTGTAAGAAAGAAGCGAATGTCCTTCCTTGATTGCAGTGCTGACACCCATCAACTGTGAACTTAGATGTTCAGTTGATTAAATCCAGTGAACTCAGATTTAAATAGCAAGATTCAGGAATCAGAAAAGCCTTCACCGTATCACCTTCCTTTGCATCCTTGCTGATCTGCTTGCCCAACGCTGCCGTTTACAGTAAATTACCAAAAGAGAAAGGCCTACTATTATCCTTTAATGGAAAACTTAAGCCACGCTGAACATGAACCCCATCAGTGTGTCACATTCCCAGCTAGTAGGGGTTATACCACGGACATAAAGCAAAGAGGAAACAAATGCTGTGAGCGCTCCACATGTAATTTAGAGTTCAGCGTCTTTCTGACCATACATAAGACACCACAAGCTACTTACATTCACACTAGAATATCCCAGAGGCATTTTTTCTTATTTTTTATTGGCTGGAACAGCAAGAAATAAAGACTAAGATAAATTTAATATTTGACTCTAAATCTTTAGTTTCCCTCATTAGGCTGACTTGCCTGCAGCCATCTTGCTGTAAATTAAACAGCTGAAGCTGGTGTGTTGCCAAAACGCACAGCCGGAGAAATGTTAACAGTTTTTTCCTTGTTCTTATGCCCGATCGAGTTAAAAACAAAAAGTAATCTGTTTGCCATTCAGAGAGGTCACTGGAAAGGGAGGTTAAAAAACAAAAAACAACCCCCTCCCAAAATAACAACCATCAACTTATTTGGGGAGTTGGAAAGAGAAAACTGATTCTATCCTCAGTTCTAAGCTGGTCTTTGTAGAAAGTAGCTAATGGGGTTAGATATGAAAACTGCCCAGAAGAATGAAGAAAATGCCTTCAACCAGTAGAAATAATGAAGATATAATAACACCTCTGTGTGTGGAATGCAATAGAAATGATCCTGAGGTGAGGTGTCTCTGCTAGGGGCGTCAGTGTGCCACACCAGACCTCTCCATCAGGTGTGCCAACAGCCCGAGTCTGGTTTTAGGTGGAAGTGCGGTTTGGTTCTCTCTCTAAATTTAACTCATTTCATAGATCTTATTAATCAAGGACAGACAGTTTCATTGGCCTCCTACCATACGAGTGACAGAAAACAGAGTTCTGATTGAACAAATATTTATTGAACAGTACAAACTGCCTATAGCCGTAGAAGCACAGAAGAAGGCAACGTGTTAGCCTTGCTTCTGCTTTCCCACGTCTATCAGATTAGTGGCGCCAGAGACAAACACATTCCTTAATCTGTCAGCCTTATTTGTGGTGACTCTGGAATTACCAGTGAACACGTTTTTAAGGCAGGTTTTCTCAGCCGGGGCTGCACATTTGAATCACCTGGGAGCGCTAACAGCATACAGTACTCTGACCACACTCTAGGCCGATTGCATTATGATCTCTGGGAGTGTGACCAGGCAGCAGTATTTTTTAATGCTTCCCAAACGATTGCAAAAAGGAGCCAAGTTTGAGAATGGCTGCATTAATTCTCAGTTCTGGACACACAGTGAATTCCCCTGGGAACCAGCCCTGACTAAGTTGATCAGAATCAGAATTTTTTCTTTAGAAGTTCCTCAGGTGATTCACCCTAGAGTGAACTATTTCATCAGAATATTTTTTCTGAACAGATTTTGATTTCAGGAAGAACAAATAGGGTATATGGCTTGAGAGAAGGCGAAATCAGAGACAGGAGGGGGAAGAGGACTAGGAAAGAATCTCAGATCCTGAAATTCAACCTTTTCCAACTTTGCATTTTTGCCCAGTGTCAGTCTTGACCTTGGTTTATAATACAAAATATGGAAACAAACCAATATGAATCCCCTTTTCCCAACATTGTTTAGAAAATAAGCAGAGGCTTCTTGCTTTCACCAAGCTCTGACACAAACGTGGGGCTAGGGAGGCCCTTGTCCATTTTAGACTTCAGCACACAAACGTCTATGAAACATTGATTCAAATTCCCCTTGCAACCACCAGGTGACAGCAGCAATCCAGCTTCTGGTTTAGCCCAGGAAATGCTGAGCTATGATGGTTTGACTTTTTAAAATTAGTGTATTGGTCGTAGAATTGTGGAAATTTAGACCTTAAAGAACATTTCTTTTAAATTCTATTAATGTCTAACCAATATATTATATACCTGAAACTAATAAAAAATTCTACTGACAACCACAGATGTTTAAATGGAGGAAAAAGAAGAACATATATTAAGAACATTTCATATTCAGCACAATAAATTCAATCTTTTAAGAAAAGGGACATTGTAACATTTCCTAACACTTACTATGTGCCAAGCACTTTACTAAATGCCTCATATGTTATTTCATTTAATGATCACTATAGACTTGTGAGATGGATACCAATACCTCCATTTTACAGGTGGGGGAGCTAAGGCGTGATAGATTAAGTAACTTTTTAAGTTTCAGAGAAGTGACAGAGAAGTAAGTGACAGAGGCAGAATAGAGACCCAGTATGACCACATAAATCTATGATCTTTCCATTATATCAGATCATCCCTTGCCATTGGGAGGATCAGGCATCAGCTAACATGTGCTTTGAAGGTTAACTTGGAGCTGGACCACAATGTGCTTGGGTGGGCAGTTGTTGTGAGGAGGCGGAGATTTACCAGATGAATAGTAGGAGTGAAATCATTAGGAAATATGATTACTGTTTGTGTACCTTGCTTTATGTCCCAGTACTTGTGCTTGTCACAAGAAGGAAGAGAGCAACAGAGCTTTCTAAATGTGAGCTGTCTGGATTCTCGGGAGTTGCTTCTTGGACTCAGGAGAGGCCTGACCCAGAGAATATTGTGTTCTGAAGAGGGACAGAATGCTTTTTTTCCTGAGGACAACATGAACTTGAAATAAATGTCAGATTTTAGTGAGAATATTTACTAATGGAAGGTACCTCTGTACTTGTTGCCATTGTAACTAGATAATATACTTAAATCTCTCCTTCGTAATTGTCTCTCTTTATTCTCATTAGGTAAGATGAAGAAATTATCTCCCTATACTATCCTGTTCTTCTCCTCCCTGTAAGTTTCTCAATTTTGGCTAATTATATTCTTATTTTTATGTTGTCAAGGTTATTAATTTACATTCTGCTCTCTAACTGTAAATATATGAACAGTTGTGATATAATTACATAAAGAGTGTCTACTACGGAACAGAGCGGTTTGACTGGTCAGTAGGGAAAGACACATTGTGCTCTGTGACTAACCTCATGTCCTTGTAGGGTAGACATATTGTGCCCTTGTCCTTGTGGGGTTAATTCTCAATCAACAAGGTCACATGGATTCTCTTCTCTAACATGTTTAAAACCATCTGGACTACAACTTTCTTGTAAACATTTTTTAAAGGTTTCATTTGTCTTTCCTATTTCTGATTTTTAGAACAAAATATGCTTCATCTGTCTTCTCACTAGGAAATGGCCCCTGGACCATCCTATCTATTGAATGGTGCAGTGGACTCACAGGTCTACATCTGTCACTGTGGGCTTCTTTTGTATTGCACTGCTCAGCTGTTTTCCCTGTTTGTTAGATCTCACGTTTTCTCCTTAATTGTATTTGCTTTTTTTTTTTTTATTTCGATGAAATAAATTCTTAATAGTTACTTAAGAAATAGTGCACAGGGAGTATATTTTCTAAGGGTTTGCATATCTGGGATGTCTTCTTGTCACTCTCACTTGATTGAAATTTCATGAGAAAATGTTCTTCTAATTTCACTCTTAACAATTTTTAGTACTTATTTTTATCTAGTAATAAGTGACTGGAATTAATGTTAGTTGTGTCATATAATTTCTATTGAAATTATTTCAGTACTATCTTAACATTATTTTTAACAAAAGAGATTATAGGAGTAAATTATGATCTTAAATGAATCTTTTTTGGCTGCTTCCAGTAAAAAATACATTTTCTTCCATTTGCTTCACACCTTTGTAATATTAACTAGGCATTTCCCCCCTGGCCCCCCTGCCATACATTCTATTTCATTACTGTGAAGCTTTCTGGAGGAGTTTTAAAAGCAGTAGTCCTATCATCATTTTGTAAGTCTCATTTTCACAACTCATTTAGAAGCAAAATATTTTATAAGAAGCTGTGTGGGGTCCAGAATGAATGAAACACTGGTTGTCAGGCAAGATTTAGACAATAAAGGCTTACAGTAGATTTAAAGCTAGAAAGCCCATCTGTATAAAGAAAAACCCTTTAGCCCACCAAGAAAATGCCTATGGGCTTCAGAAATTCCTTTTTTCCTCTTTAAAAGAAAGAAAATGCTTAAAAATTTTTATTTATGCTCCAATGCATTGTTGTTTATAGCAGAGCAATCTATAATTCTCCTGTCAATAGAACTCAAGTTGCTTTTAAATGGTTATTATGGTCAAAAACGCTCGGACAAAAATATTTGCTGTATTTTCCACTCCAATGATCTCAATAGCACCAGAGTGGATATATAATTTTTTCTCAGGCCTGATGGGTGACATAGCTCACTTTCTTTGTTAGTCGCCCAATATATGGAGAGGCAGTATAACACAGTGGTTAAGATGAGGCGCCTAAGGCCTGACTGCCTGTGTTCAAATCCTGTCTCAGCTGCTTCCTAACTGAGCAACATTGGGGCACGTTGCTTAAGCTTCCTACAGCTCAGGTATCCCTCTGCCCCAGATGTCCCCTCTGTGAAATGAGGATAACAGTAATGCTTATACTGCAGGGTTTTTGTAAAGGTTACAGGTTATCTCAGTCAGCCTCTAAAAGAGCTAAGAATACTGCTGGGTTCCTGACAAGCCTCCCAGGAATGTCTACTGGCATCATTATCATGCAATTATGAATTAGGCTACCATTTCCCACCCTCAAGGTAGCCCTGAGGCATATTAGTGCCCAAAGAAAGATGTGATCACTTAGGGTTTATGAAGGAAGAGGCAAATAAGATGCAGTTCTTTTTCAAAGCTTTGGGGGGGGGGGTGGAGAGAATAGATCTAAGAACAAATTTCATTGACCTAATCTAAGAAATAGATGGAAAAGGAATGATGGAAAAGGGAATGTGTTGATCAAAATGTACATCTGTTCATGTGTGTGATGGGTAAAGAGGGGGTGACCTTAAAAAGAGAAGAAGAAACCTTTACATAGCATTCAAAAAATACAAACAAAAATAATCAACTAACATTTTATGAAAGAAAATCTGCCTTTATGTTGGCACATTAAACAGTCCACCAATACTTTGCATTAATTTAGTAGATAATGAAATAAAGTATTTAAAGCTGCATAACAACTCCATCTTCAAAATAAGACATGAGTTTCTGAATTTTGAATTAGAATTGAGAAAGGTGTAGGTTTCAACGGGTAGGTTGTTGACAGTGAGGGGGTGGCCATAAACTCACCTAGATCACATTAGTCCTTTATGTTGGGTCTTGGTTTCCTAGACTATGAAATCAGAGGCTTGTGCTTAATGAGCTCTTCCAACGTAACTGTCTGGGGCCTTGAGGAACTGTGGGGCTGTTTCCTCCACTATAATTAAGTGTGAAATATACAAAGATGGACATTCAGGGGAAACCCAGGAAGATTAGTGATAAAAAGCTTTGTTTCTTTGATTCCATGTTTTAAAGACCAGGTGCAGAAGGGGACAAAAAGTTTAAATGGAGATCAAATCTAGCATTAAAAAGGGGATGAAAACTATAGGGGTGCTCAAATTTTTCTTCCACGGGATACTGAACAGATTTTGAAATAGTGTTCAATGAATCTCTGGGTGTCTGTGCAATGATATTAACAAAGAGAATATCAGGTTTCAAGGAGGAAAGCCCCCATTGTTCCATTTCCATCTGAACTGACAGATTAAAGTTCTTAGCACATGGCCTCCTAAGCTCTTCTAAAAACCTATATTTAAAACCTGACATTACTTTGTGTTTAAACAATTGCTGTGCAGATTATCTTAAATTCACCTGACCATGAGTTTTTGATATTATTAAAATGGCTAATTAATTACTCATAGACTGCATGTAGACAGCAGGTTTAGAGTAATTCCCTTGAAAGCAAATATTTAAAAAGGGATCTTGTGCCCACTGAGTTCTCTTTCTTCAGATGCAATGAGCAAGGCTCAGCTGTGCTTCAGCCTTGAATCATAAAAGTTACAGAGAGTGGTTTGTCTCGAATGAGGTTCCAGCTACAATTGTCAAGCCTTAACCACTCAGCCATGCACATAGGAGTTTTCCACAGGAGACCGTAATGGTCAGCCCTGCTTAAGACTGCTGTACCCTGGATCCAACAACGGAAGGAAAGTTAGGAGAAGAGAAACTGCTTTTCTTGAATGTAACTAGTAAATATGTCTTTCTAGAGATTGGAAAATTGGGAATGATCTCAAGACATCCATCTGACAAAACTTGGTTTGAGAAAGAGTTAAATATGCCAACAGGGGCTTCAGCATGCATCATGCATTATTACTTGGAGGAAAGTGCTACAAACTCTCATTTATCCACAATTTAACTAAAAAGAAAGCTAAGATAAACCCTTCTCCCCAAACTCTATCTTCAAAAGAAAGAAATAACAAAGTTGTATGTGATATTGGGGATGCATCAAAACACCAGTAGAATTATGTTGGCGTAGGCCAATTCTTAAGATGATGTCAGTTTTTGTGACATTCCTGGTGGTGTCTCCAAAGCACTATAGAAACTTGGGGTATTTGTGCCCCCTCTAAAATTAAATTGCACAGTGTCATTTTTATAGTTACATTGTACTGCTTCCCTAACTATCTCTAACCATTCCAGATAAATTTAAAGCTGAGGCTAAGTGTTGCAAGCCAAGCCCCATGTTTTAAAATGATCTTTAAGTGTTCAAAGTTTTACCTGATAAAACATGACTTTTGACTCCTCTCACTTTCCCCACACAACTTAACTTAATAAAACAGATAGATTGAACAATCTGGCTGAGCATATTGATAAGACAAAAGACTAGAAAGAGGTTGATTCAAGAAACCACCGAGATCCTTATTTCTTAAGGTCATCAGTACGTTGTGTTTCTAAACTTCTTATGAAAATAATTTGATTTTTAGCTGCAGTATGTGCTGCTAGAGGCAAGCCCAGATATACAGAGTACCTGCTGAGCCCGTGGTAGGATTTGAGGGGTGTGGGAATTAAATGAGATTTCAAGTGCCTTGCCTATCACTGATACACACAAGGCATTCAATAAGTATTCATTTCTTGTTAGTCCTGCATTAGAATAAATCTTTAGATTCTATGTTTCTAGTTCTCTTTAAATATATTCAGCTCATTCTTTCATTTATGTACAGACTCTTTCACCAAATATTCATTCATAGTGTACCATGTGCCCAGCCCTGTGTTGGGCTACAGGATACAGTGGTGAATAATAAATTCTGACCCCACAGAGCAATGAGTCTAGTGTTAGTGACATAGCAGAGATCATTCCCCTGATAGGAAGGATGAAGTCGGGAACTTGTATGAGAGAGGAGAGAGTTGGAAAAAGGCACTAGATAAATGAAAGGAATTTTGGGGTCCCTCAATCTACTTCTCTTTGTGGTTCAGAGCTGGCCTCCATACCACCCTTGACTCTGTGCCCAGAGGCCAAGGTGAGAATGACATCCCTTCCTTAGTTCTGACCACATCCAAGCGTAGTGATGCCAGAGGAATTGCTGCCTTAAAACAAAGGAAAAGAACAAAACAATAACAATAACAAAATAAAAGCCTAGAAGCTGAAGAAAAACAAAACCTCATGATTTGTGCATTTTTCTACAAAACCATTTTGTTCCGTGGCAGAAGATAGAATCTGTGTTTGATTTCTACAAGATACGCAGTAATGGGTTATGTACTCCAGGGAAAAGCTATTCTTAAGGGAGCAAGGATGTGATGGATTCACTTCCCCAGTGAGGTTTATGCTATGTGGCAGTTTTAGTGCGAGCAGGTATTTGGTCTATAAACTGGGAGAGCTCGGCATCAGCGGTAGCTGGTTTCTAAACGAAGAAGAATGCAGCTCTCTCCCTCTCACTCTGGTTATTAGTCCTTCTGGGGATAAACAGGAAGATTAAGTGTTTTCCTGCTGTTGTGTTTGCCTATCACGGTAATGTGCACACGCCCCACTGGCAGCACCTTTACGCAGCCCCGAAGACCTGCGATTTGGTTGGAGCTGTTCATTGCGAGGCCAAGGTCTCATTGTGTGCTGAATGGAGTCAGGCTTATTTCCGCTCCTTGTTCAAATGCTCCCCCTCTCAATTAGATGCTCTACGATTAGCTGCTTTGCAATTAGACACCGGATCTCTTAGTCTGTGAACATCGAGTTTCTTGGTCCCCAGAGGCCATTGCATGCCCTCACTCCTCAAAGCCTGCTGTTCTGCTTGCTGCAGTTTAAATGGCGCTGAAGAGGCAGGCCTGGCAACCGGCTGGCTTCACAGAGGGCCTCTGGTGCTGCTGATGGGTTGCTGGAGACCGAGGTCAGGTCCTCGGGTGGGCTGGTGGCACCTCAAGTTGTCAATTCCAAAAGTGATTTCATTCTACAGGCCTCATTCATATTAACTAATCTCATAAGAGACTGGCTGATAAATTAAAATGCCAATTTATTTATTTACTATTAGAAATGTACTTACCCAATAATATGTCTCTGTCAGCCACTCAGTTCAGTCTTGTCACACCATTAAAGTCTGGGAAACCAAATTACAGATCACGAGGTTTCTTGGTGAAACGAAAAACACACTCGCGTATTACTCATTGGAGTGTAAATTGAGACAAATTTTCTGGAAGACGATGTTTTATTGTGTGCGATCTTTGAACAAGCATGATGAGTTCTTTATAGTGTCTCCTATCACCCCTGAAAAATTGATTCGGTGGTGGAATCTTGCCCCTGCTACTGGCTGAAAACTTGGCTAGTCCCCTGACTTTTCCGCTTACTCATCGGGAATAGATTGGCCAATGGTCAAAGTCACACACGCACGGCTTGCTTCAGAAAAGAAGAGTATCAGTCCAAGCTATTAATCACACTTCAACCTTCATTCAGAGGTAGGACTTTTCCTCCCCTTCTCCCAGCTGACACCTCTGGTGGATGGCAGATGGGCCACCTATCTTTTGGACAGTGGTTTTGGTCACCTCTAATTCTCCCTTTTCTTCTTTCTACTTGCTTATTGTATTTCCTGGATTCTCAGAGGATGGGACATAGTGAAGGAGGAAGATATTAAGCTTAAGGTGAGGGTCAATGTATTTCTCCTGCAACTCCTTCCATGATGGGACCCTAAGCACAGCTTAGCCGAAGGCATCTTGGTCACAGACTCATTTCTCCTTCTACACTTTCTGCCTTTTCTGCCTGCCTTTTCTCTTTTGACTCTTTTTGTTCAGGCACCCAGCTTTGGCGTGGAACATCTGTTGCAGTTAGGATCTAGGTACATTAGCTTGTGTGCATCTATTGTCTCAGACTAAACGCCTAGAACTGGAAGTGTGCTCATGAGTGAGTGCTAGTAAGCACAGTGGGTGAGAGCGTGGGTTTTGGCGTCTGTTGTTTCCATTTGCCAGGATCAAACTGTACTTTTAACTTCTTTTATACAAGTATTGAAAGCCTTAAAGATATTCATAATAATAGCAAATGTTTATTCAGTACTTACTATATCTCAGACATTGTTCCAAGAGCTTTATCTGTACTAACAAGTTTAGTTTCTCAACAATCCTGCGAGTTATATATTATTAACTCCATTTTATAGGTAAAGATTCCACAGCAAAGCCAGACTCCGCAACTTGCCTAAAGGCACACTACTAGAGTCTGACAGATCTAGAATTCAATCCAAACAGTCTGACTCCAACACCCGTACTCTTCATTGATCTGCTTATTAATGTTCATGAACACAACAATTCCAGTTCTAGGAACTCAGTATAAAGAAATAGACATACAAATGTACCCGGATCTTAATCGCAATGTCTTTAATAACTCTAAAACACTGGGTACAATTCTTGTACTTGATAGTAAGAGATTGATTAAATAAAGCACTGTTCTGTTACTAGGTTAGAATCAAAGTCTTTAAACATGTATTTTAGAGGAAAACTCACACACAAAAAATGCAGAGCTGCACTCATAGTCAGAGAAATGCGAACGGAAGAACCAGATACCACTTTACAAGTATCAGAGTAGAAACAATGAAAAGGAGAGGTAACATTCAGTGCTGGCAAGGATGCAGGAACAGGCACGTTCCTACACTGCTGATGAGAGTGAGAATTGTTATGACCTTTTTGCAAAGGAATTTAATAGAGACTTCTAAAATGTTTAAAAATTAGAAACATGCAATCTTTGAACAACAGTCTTATTTATGAGAATTTATATTATAGAGAGTAAAGCAGGTACATAAGGCAAAAATCTAGAAATAATTTATTGTCTATAATAGGATAGTGGTAAACTAATTATAGTATGTTTGTGCTTTGTTATATAAATGCAGCTCTTTAAGATAATAAATTGTATCTTGATTTATTGACCGAGAGGATTGTCCATGATATATTATGTGAGAAAAGTTGTTTGTGAAAACAAACAAGAATCTCTGTATATATGTATGAAATTGTGTATAAGGATGAAGAAATTTCTGGATAGTTACAAATCAGGATATTAACTTTGGCTACCTCAGGTGAAAAGTCTAAAGGGGGTGTGTTTTTATGCATCTTTGTATTGTTTCACTGGTTTCAGCAAGCATTTATATATAGAAATTAAATTTTAAAAATGATATTAAATGATATGAAATATATTTATGACCTGTTGTCAAGTAAAAGAAAAAATACATAAGTCCTATTTTAAAAAACAATTTTTATGTGGGTGTAGAAAAAAATACCGGAAGGGTTATAAAGTTCAAAATACTAACAGAAATTTCTTAATCATGGAATTTTTATAGTCCTTGTGTTTTCTGAATATCAAGCAATTAACCTATATTCATTTTATGAAAAAATTATTAGAAATAAAATGAATTGGTTGTAAATAAAGACAAAAGATTAGAATTGATTTAAAGTGAATATTTTTAAAGAGGGCAATTGGTAAAATGAAGTAAAAATTTTTTTTATGAAGTTTATTGGGGTAACATTGGTTAAAACAATTATATAATTTTCAAGTATACATTATAATTTGACATCGATATATTCTATTGTGTGATTACCACCCAAAGTCTAGTTTCCTTCAGCTACCATGTATTTGATCCCCTTTACCTTGTCTACCTCCCCCCCACCCCCACCCTCAACGCTCTGGTAACCACTAGTTCATTGTCTATACATTAGAGGGTGACATCTCCTGTGCGGTTAGCAATCTTGTCACAACACATGACCTAGAAAGATTAGAGAGAAGATCAAAGTTTGAGATTTCTTTGGTTTCATAGAGGCAACATTTTCCATTTAAAATACTCTGGTTTACTCCAAAGATAGATAGATTGATTGATTGATTGAAAGATAAAGCATTTGGAATGAAAATTTAACAGGAAATGAAGATGAATCCAGGAAGATGTGTGGATAATGTAAGACATAAATGGAGTGCAGAGGTGGATGTGGTGCAGTCGATGGCACCAGCTTCCTGACCCAGGACACAGTCTGGCTTCATGCGTTAAAACCATGAAGGCCCTGAACACATTCGTCAAGGACATCAGAGATATGTTTTGTGTTAAAAATTGGCCTTAACTCTTTTAGTCAAAGGCACATGGTGTTTGTGCCTTTTGTCACTTGCCATCTGCAGAATTTTGTAGGGTACATCTGTTTGGAGTTGGGGAAATATATGCAATATTCATCAAACCCTCTGTAGTATTAGGAGGAAAGGTGGTTTAAGAAAAATAAATTCTTTTCATTTCTTTTTTATCTAGATAATATCCAAACCAAATTAGAGAAATAAATGTAATGACAGTTAAGACCTTAAGCTCCTTTGTCACTTAAAACTGTGGTTGAAGATAACCTTCACCGATCAGACTATATCATAAAACCGAAGCTGTGAAGGCCAAAGACCAGAATTCTTGCCTTTTTTTTGTTTTTCTTTTTCTTTTTTATTCTTTTCAGAGAGATCCCATTCAGGAAGGGGTTGTAATGTGAAATGAGGAAGAGATAGCAATTTATTTCTTACTGTCTGTGATGTCCATTGTACAGTTTTGACCTCCATTGTTGTGGGGAGTGTCAATGGTCCTTAATTGGTTCCACATAACCAAGAGGTGGGGTGTTTCAGTTAGGGGCTATAGTGCTGCTTTTGCAGCTGCTGAGTGCTGGTATTTCCTGGAAGGCTGAGTTGATGGTGAAATGGAATGCTTTTTGCTTTTATGTCCCCTTTTCTCTGATATTTTCAGTTGTTAACTCAAGGTAGAAATAGACCAAAATAAAAACTGAAAATAAGAGCTTCAAGTAAAACATCTGTTTGGCCTAAGCCAAATAGAATAGAAAACCCAGATTTCTGGCTTTTCAACATCAATTAGAGCAAATGCTATGGAAGATTTTCCTAATTAGTCACTTCTGGAGAAACCCATGACATGTGATCAAGAAATAATCATAAACCTAAGAGCTGATATTTAAAAAGAGCTTACTGGTTTATGCTTCCTTTTTTTCCTCCTATTTCAGAGGATCAGATGTGAGTCCCCTTCACAAAGGCACTCCAGCACCTCTTCTCTTCACTTCATCCTCCTGTAATCCACTGACTTTTATCTCTGGGCTCTCTTTGTCCCTAGGGCCATTTCCTCTGCTCATAAACACACTCTAGTTTACTTCATCCTTTAAAACCAATCATCCGCCCAACCCAGAAAACCTGCCCTCAACAGCCAACACTTTTTTTAACCTCCTTTCTGTAAATCTAATTCACTAGAAATGTAGTCTGAATGTTCTTTTCCTCTCATTCTCCCCTCAGTCATTTCCAAACTAACTTTCACTTTCATTTCTCTGTTGAAGGTAAAAATGACCTCAGATTGCCAAATTCTCCTCTTCCCTGAGCACTAAGGCACTTGACATTTCTATTGCTTCCTCTTTCTTTCAATTTTCATTCCTTGGCTTTTGCAATATCAAACCCTTTTCTTTTTCTCAGATCTTTCTGGCTCAATCTCATCTGCCTGTCCTTAGAATCTAGTGTTTTCCATTCTCTCTTTTCTCTGGCTTTGGAATAACAGAGCAATATTTATTCATTTCAGGTACTATGATAAAACCCAGGATACAAGATGACTAAAACATTACCACCTACTAAAAATCCTTGGACATATTCTCTAATATTTCCTAACCTCAATTTTCTCATACGAAGACAGGTATCATAAATATGGGAGATCCGGACCTGCATTCCCAGCTCCCTGCTGTACATCCCCAGCTGGGAGCCCAACATGGCCAAAAGCAGATGACTCAACGCCTCACCCCCAATCTCTTCCTCCCTCAACAGTCCCTGCCATAATAATGTCAGGCACATTTCTTCAGTCTAGACACAGCTAGAATCATCCTACATCTCTCTTTTCTTCAAAGTCCACATTGGATAAATCTCTAAGTTGATCACTTGTTTTTCAGAAATATTGTTTAAATACCTGCCGTTTCTTCACTTTCTGACGCAGACCTCCTCATTTCCCATCTGGAAGATACTACAATGGCCTTTGCTTTACTTCAAGATCTACATCAGCCCCCAAATCCATCCTCCACAATGCTGTCAGAATGACTATTTATAAATACAAATTTGATCACGTCTAATCTGCTCTAAAAGACTTCAATGGCTCCCCATTGTCTAAAGAGTAAAGTCCAGACCATTTGTAAGACACTTTCTATTTGTTTACAATCCTCTTTTACCGTCTCTTATCTTGTCTCCTCCCATTACCCAGTCACTCTTATTTTAGCCACATGTGTTACTGGACGTTGCCTGAGAGGAGTGAGGTCTCTGTGCATTGTTTATGTTGTCCCCTCACCTTATAATAGTACTTTTCTCCTAATCTCCCATGTGGTAACAGTCTCCTGGATTTCAAGACAGAGTCCAAAGGCCCATTCTTCTGTGAGACTTCCTTTGATGAAAGACTAAAGGAAAAATAAAGCACTCCCTGCTCTCTGGCATGTTCACAGAACTTTGTACCCCATTCTTTCTTGTACTTCATCAGGTTGTATTCATAGACATTTGAGAGTTATCTGCGTATGGAGTAAGGACGGCTTCTCAGGCATTTTACCATCCCAAATGCTTTCTGTGGTCCTGTGGCCAGCATTCAACATATGTGTGTTCCGTGAAGGAAGGAATGACCAAAAAACAAAAACAAAAACAAAAGCCTGCAGAATGCCACTAGGTCCAGGGTTATGTGGCAATGCCAGGTATGTTGATGTGAGCAATGAAACAATTTTTGTTTTTGGTCCGAACAAATCCCAGGACATTCACCTCTGCCACTAATTCTGAATCTGTGACATTCAAGAGTCCAAGGAGCAAAGCCATGAAGGAAATATTTTGTCCACATGGGGGTAGCAGAGTCACTTCCACAATCTACCCATGGTCCCTGGGTCTAGCCAGCTTTCTCACCCTGAGGCTCTATTTCTAGACAGAACTACAGACCCAACTTCTTCCAACTTCCAAGGCCCAAACTTAAGAATTGCCACTTTTTCTGGGCTACTGAACTCAGATAGAGAATAGAAGTTCTTAATTTTAAGGTGACTAAAACTAACAAACAAAAATATGAGTGAGGATTAGTTGTAAATTGCTTGCTCCCAAGCACTGGAGTAAGTTTAAATTACCCACTGTGTTCCTAAATAATGAAGAAGCTTCCTCAAAGAAATAGCACATCATGCACCCAGATGGGCTATGCCTTTTTTTTTGTGGGTTCCCAGATGTGTATGATGAGCCACATCAATGCTCCCCAGGGCTTTATGCCTGTTAAAGACAAATGGGTGATTACTCCCAGACCCATGCATAGTACCAGCATCTCTAGTGTCAATAGTAATACTAATTTCACTACAATTCTTTTCTGCCACATTCCTACTTTCAAAAGCAGCAACCACATCTGTGATCAGTATGACATTCCTTTCCACTTGTTTTTAATACCGCCTCTTGAGTTAGTTTGTGAAAAGATTCTCAACTAAGAGTTTTTTCTTTCTATCTTCTAAAGTGTTTATTACTAGAAGATTCAACTTTCAGATTTCTCAACTAAGATTTTTTTTCTTTCTATCTTCTAAAGTGTTTATTACTAGAAGATTCAACTTTCAGATTTTCTGAAGAAAATTCTTTCCTAGGAAAGGTAAGAGGTTAAAAAAGATGTAGCTAAAATTAGATTCGTTTTTGGCTCTGCGAAAGGGATTGCAGCCATGGCAATAGTCAGAAGCAATAACTTAACAAATGGCTTCAGAAATGAGCTTCTCTCTGTGATTTGAAAGCTCTTCACGAATCCTATTTTATAATTACCGCCTGATTCTCATGGGCACTTTAGAACTTGAGTGAGTGTCTCCCAGTTCCATTTCTTGGGTGAACTTTTTGGTTAACTGTGCCCAATTTGGTGCATTGCACTAAACTCTAGCCCTATAGTTTGTTTGGTGATGACTATTTAATTATACCTACCCACCTTCAGAAAATCAGTGATTAAGAATTATAATACTTTGTTTTATTAATCTGCCTGGATTCCTTTTCATCTGAGGCAATCAGAGTATTTTCTCTTAATCTGAAGCATACCTAGAGGAATTTGGTAGTGAGGGTTAGAAGAAAATAAAGTTATAATGATGGTAATTGACCTCCCCAAGGTCATTCTAGTCACCAGCAATTAGGATAAGAATTTGAAGATTTGGGTGGCCTGTTTTGCTTAGTTAAGATGAACTTTGACCATAACATTTAAACTATATTGTCTATCATCATAGAGGTTCAATCGGTCCTTGCCTCTGTTAGCGGGAAATACTATGTCTGTGTATAAACAGTGTGTGCCTGTATGTATACAGGAAATACTTCACCTCACAGTTAGTACTTCTAATCTCTGAAATGCAGAGAGCACAGGAGAGCTGGACCAAAGCTGGTTCACAAACTTTCAATTAGTCTTTGCAATTCTCATGCTCTTTACCAAACAACAAACCCATAAAAATTATTGAACAATCTGTGGCTCACATTGAGAATTTAGAAAGCTATAATTTCTACTTTTCTTAAGAAGATCTTTGTTTAAACGAGGCTGGCTACATGCTCTGTTAAAATGAAAGAAAAGGGGAGGGGATGAGAGGGACAGTGCTGATATAGAGTCTAATTAATGTTGCCACTGATTTCTGTGTAATTAGCAGCGAATTTCTATTCTCTAATAAAGGTGCTTCGATTCTGCCAAGTTGATTGTTTCTGAAGTATGGAGTGTGGGTGTCATGGGGGACAGAAGAAGGGTGGTTATGCAAAGATATGACCCCCACATGGTTGGTCAGGTGAAACATGCACCTGCTACTTGAGATGACTAGTAGGAGCTGAGGAAAAGGATAGAAGTAAATGTCTTCTCCAGAAACAGAATCAGACTAGAACCTGTGGGCAGAACTTGTTCCTACTATTTGTACTGTGCTACTGAAAGGTAATGGACAAAATGTGATTGTGAATATAAAATGTGACACTAATCTGACCATCTAGGTAGTGTGGGGATAATATGTATTGGGGGGAGGTTTTGTTCAGTTTTCAGGGCCCTGAAAGATCTCCAAAATTGTTCAGCTAAATTTAGGTTGTCCCTTTAATTACCTCTTTACTATCACTACCCCATTACTGCCTCTGAATGATGGCTTTGTGCATTTTTCACTTACGGGTAATGAACTGTTCTTTAATCTAGTCCCATCATTCAACTTTGTTCCAAGGAGGTTCTTTATCGACAATTTCCATTTTAATCAGGAGTGAATGGGACTATTCTTTTAAAGGGGACCATCTGTGTGGGTTTCCCAGGAATGTTATCAGCTTTGATCTTTATTCAATTTAACTTTCTGCCAGAGCTTCCAGTAAAGTGTTTTAGAAAGTTGAGCTTCGTGCTCAGAGTGTAGGCAATTCCCTTGTACTCCCCAGGCCAGGGCACATGCTCCACCCCAAATGAAGTCATTTCTTTTTCCGAGTCCCCAGGTGGGAGGGGTGGGAGTAATCAGTTGGGAAGATAAGAGAATGCAATACTAGTGATAGTTCAGGTGACAGTGGGATCTGAGAATCTTCTTCTGGAAGAGCCTGAAGCAAGACTTCAATGACTCCGGTTTAAGACCCTTGGGATAGCAAGGTCATCTTAAATGGCCACTGTCCCCACAGCGTTACAGTCTTAAGCCGTGATGCCAGCCTGAGCTGAATGTGCCAGGCAATACAGTGATATCATTGTGGGGACAGGTCTAGGCAGTGTCCACTCTGCTGCAGGACTGGGAGACATGTGGGGGAGTATCCCAGGGGTGTTGGCAATGAGTTTGATGAGTTGGGCAGCAGGCAGAGGCTTCCAGCATCCAGCTTGTGTAAACCACAGAGCAGGATTTGCTTTTATAGCTTCCAGATGAGTTCTCTGGACTTCTAAGTGGAGACATTTATGTTGCCTGAGGATCCCTCTGGGTTTAATGAATGCCCCCTGCTCTCTGTCCAGGGATATGCTGCCCTCCCCATCCTTTAACTCAGTTGTCTTCTACACTTGGACGGGAAATCTTCTTGACTAGCGAAGCTCCTAGTCGTCTCTTCCTCCTCCTCCTCCTCCTCCTCCTCCTCCTCCTCCTCCTCCTCCTCCTCCTCCTCCTCCTCCTCCTCCTCCTCCTCCTCCTCCTCCTCCTCCTCCTCCTCCTCCTCCTCCTCCTCCTCCTCCTCCTCCTTCTTCTTCTTCTTCTTCTTCTTCTTCTTCTTCTTCTTCTTCTTAACTTTATTGAGGCAATTGACATATAATAAAATGCATAGAAGCAACTGACATAGAATAAATGGCACAGATTTAAAGTGTATAACTTCATAGATTTTGATGTATGTATTTACCTGGGAAACTGCTATCTCAGTCAAGACAATGAACAGATCCTTCACCCTAAAAGCTTTATAGTGCCCCTTGATAGCCCCTCCTTTTTGTCTTCATCCCTAGACAACCACCATGACAATAGATTACTTGGCATTTCTAGGATTTTATGTAAGTGGAATTATCTTCTATAGTTTTTAATCTGGTTTCTTTCACTTAGCATAATTATTCTGAGATTCATCCATTATTGCATGTATCAGGGATTCATTCCTTTTTATTGCTGAGTGGTAACCTAATGTATGGACGTATCACTATTTGTTAACCTGTTGAAGAATCATTGCCTTTGTTTTGTTTTACAAAATAATAAAGTGTTAGAACTGTAAAGGGCTTTACAGATCATTTAATGTAAGAAAATCATTGTACAGATTAGATAACTGAAGCCAGAAGAAAACAAGAATTTCCTTAGAGGTTGTTGAAAATTCAGATTCATACCTCTTCCTGCCATTTGAGTCCAGTGACGGGATGGCTTCTGCACTTTTAACAATAACCTATAGCAATTCTAATTGAGCTATATGGTCTACTCTGGTTGAGATATCAAACCAAATAATTTAAAAATTTGTTCAAGATTATAGAAGATGGGAGCAAAGGCTGCATTTAAATCAACAATTTTTGGTTTTAAGTTCAGAGCTCCTTCCACTACATCATGCCAACATCAAATAACATCTGGCACACAGAAGCCAGACACTGTCTGGTAGCATGAATCACTTACTTTCTCATGAAAGATAATGCCCAAATCTAGGACTCATCCCAGGAGAGGGCACTGATAACAAATCGATGTATGTATATATGTATGTATGTATGTATGTATGTATGTATGTATGTATGTATGTGTGTGTATGTACGTATTTTCCCTTTTCCTTTGTTCGTTCGTTTGTTCATTCCTTCCTTCCTTCCTTCCTTCCTTCCTTCCTTCCTTCTTTTCTTCTTTCCTTCCTTCCTTCCTTCCTTCCTTCCTCCCTCCCTCCCTCCCTTCTTTCCTTCCTTCTTTCTTTCCTTCCTTCCTTCCTTCCTTCCTTCCTTCCTTCCTTCCTTCCTTCCTTCCTTCCTTCCTTCCTTGCTTTACTCACCTAAATTGTAAATATGAAAAGCCATTAAATGAGAAAACCATGGTATGAGGAATTTATTTATTTTGACAGAATGACAAGTTCTTCTAGAGAAATTTCTTGATTTTATTGCATTTTGACAACCTTGCCCATCGATGGTTTTACTTAGTGACTTCTGGTGTTTACTTTTGTGACTCAGTACTTTCTCTCGGTGGCCTTTTCAAAACTGTAGAGACACTCAGGGCTGAGTAGAACATGCTAAGTCTAGGATGCTGAATATTTAACTGGAGCTGATGAAACTTTGGCCTTTAGGAATAAAAACAACAAAAAAATGTCATCCAAGTAACCTTATTCTCTATCCCTTTCTGTTGGGTTTGTTAGGAAGTAAGGCATAAAGCCTCATTTGGTATATATTTTCCCTTTGGTTATTATAATTTTGGTGATCTCTAGGTTGCCCTCCTCCAAATTCTGAATACTTTAACTCAGACAGAAAGTTTTAAACCATGACTTGATACCTAAGAGGCTACGGGGATTAACGATAACATATATAAAGTCTCTGGTCCATAAATGGTCGCTAAAGGAATCTCAGATATACAAGAGTCAGATATACAAGGAGATGGAAACTTTTAGACTTTTCTTTTTGACAAGAGGACTTTTCCAGAACAATTGAAACTGGATCACTAGAATGAAGAGTGATGGCCACCATTAGGGTGGTTCTACATCTTCTGCCCTACTACTGTATGTCTCCCTCACTTGCCTACATGTTTATTATAATCATGGAGCCGGGGACTTTGAAGCATTTGTGAGAGTCATAAAGCTAACTGGGTGAGTGTTGAATTGTGAAGGGACTCCAATGTACTTGTGAACCTAGCTGTTTTAGTGTTGCTGCATTTGAAACACAGTTGTAGGATATGCATATACAGAATGACAAATGATTTCCATGAGTCTGACAAGAAAATGAATGTCGTTACTTTATGGTCACACTTCTGTGACAGTATAAATTTATTTTGCCAAAACGTATATCTGTGTATGCAGATATACATGCCCCTTGATGGCCTATTTCTATACACAACCCAAAATACATACAATAAAAACTGTCTTTTTACAATCCAGTTAGTTATTTCTTGCATGTGTTATGACAGAAGCATTCACTGTGATTTCTGTTCTTGGGTAATGAGAAGCTGTGATAGACATTAACAGAAGAGGCTTCAAGTATAAAGTTCCCCCAGATTTTCTCACCGCCTCCCTCCAAATTTGATATGCTGTGATGTTTTTAGTCTTATTATTATGGTGTCTGGGTGGAGATGTTGAGAAGAGATGAAGTGCTGGAATCTAAAAATGAGTAAATAGCTGTCAAGAGAAATTCTGAAGAAGTGTCCTAATGGTTGGAGAAGGTTTAAAGAGTTCATTCTTGGCACTGTTGCCTATAATCAGTAATTAGTAACCCATTGAAATGACATTTGTTAAATACCTACATTATAGATAAAGACTATTGAAATTACATTAAGCCAGTGGGAAAACATACTGCAATATTCACTATGTAATAGATTCCATTCTCTGGGAGTAGGTAGTTAGCCTGAAGCCAAATGGTTCTTGGGAATCAATAACCTAATTAGCCCCAGGAGATGGGGATTTCTAGACTTAATAGAGTGGTACAGTTGCTTGAACATCTACCCATGGGCACCCACCTTAGTAGACAGATCATTTTTTTTTTTTTGCAGGCTTTAAAGCTCAGAAGAATTCAGGAAACAGCCCTCCAGGTGTTGAACCACTGTTTATTAATATTATAGATGGACTCATTGCTGTCCCTGCCTGAAGCTTTTCCTGAAGTCTCCCTCCAGTCAGTCAGCTCAGGTTTCATCTGGTTAATCCCAATGAACATCAGAGTCTCTTTGCTGCTGTAGCTTTTCCTCAGTCCAAGGAGAGGGGAGAAATTTTCAGATTTCTAAGAGGTCCGTGTATTTCAGCATACTGCAGCAATATCAGATATATGTGGGAAAAGGAAGCAAATTGTTTTCCTTCTTTAACACAGAGATGAGAAATATCTGTAAGTTTATCAAGCTCAGGTAAAATTTAATATGTATGTTTCTGCTGCATGGCTTAATTGACTGCCAAGTGTGTTAAGGAAGTTAGTTGATGACAATCGGGTGTGTTGGCAATTTCTCATGTCCAGGGATGCTCAGTTTAGGCAGATAGCAGATGCAAAGCATAGGGTTTATAAGACCAGGCCCCCGTAAAACTTAAATTAGGTTGTCTTTGCTAATGTCAATCTCTTTTTCTATCAGTCAAAATATTTGTGACAAACTTTCAACTAGACTAACAAAGAAAAAACAGAGGACCACTATCTTACACCATACACAAAAATTAACTCAAAATGGATTAACGTAAGACCTGAAACTATAAAACTCCTAGAAGAAAGCATAATTGGTAAGCTCATTGACATCAGTCTTGGCAATGATTTTTTTTATTTTAACACCAAAAGCAAAGGCAACAAAAACAAAATTAAACAAGTGGAACTAAATCAATCTACAAGCCAAGGAAACTATAAACAAAACAAAAAGGCAACCTATTAAATGGGAGAAAATATTTGTGAATCATTTATTTGATAAGGGGTTAGTATTCAAAATACATAAAGAATTCACACAGCTCAATAGCAAAAATACAATCTAATTAAAAAATGGGCAGAAGGTCTGAAGAGACATTTTCCCAAAGAGAACATACAAAGAGCTAACAGGTATATACATAGATGCTCAAAATCACTCATCATCAGAGAAATGTAAGTAAAACCACAATGAGATAATACTTAACACCTGTCAGAATGGCTTTTGTCAAAAAGACAAGAAATAACAAGAGTTGGCAAGGATGTGGACATAAGGGAACCCTTGTGTGCTATTTGTGAGAATGTAAATTGGTGCAGCCATTACGAAAAACAATATGGAGGTTTCTCAAAAAATTAAAATTGCTAGGCTATGGTATGACCTAGCAATTCCATCTCTGTCTGATAGTGACATGGCTTTCTCCTACTCTGTTTTCTGTCTCTATCAACTCTCTTGCCTTGCTTTTATAAGGACACTTGTCATTGAATTTAGGGACCATCAAGATAATCCAGGATGATGTCATCTTGAGATCTTTAATTATATCTGCAAAGACCCTTTTTCCAGACAAGGTCACATTGACATATTTGAAGCTTAGCATATGAACATTTCTTTTGGGAGGTCACCATTCAGCTCACCATAGCAACCTCCTGCTTATGTTAGTTTGGTCGCGAAAGTGCCAGTGAGGATGAATCCCAAATCTCTGGTCTGGTCTGGACAGATGGGTAGATTGTGACAAATACTTAGAGAGGAAACAGTAGAAGAGATGGTGTGTTTGTCTTTTAGTTTTGGACACTGAGTTTAAGGTGAGGGATAGAGAAGGAGGAAAGGTGACTTTACCATTTTGCCTCATTTCAATGTAGTCTTGAAACTTCCAGTAATGTTGTCAGTGTTATTTAATTGAAAATAGATAAAAACTACAATATTTCTGAGCTGAGCTTTAGGTTATTATATTACTTTTGTAAAACTTTATTTTACAAATATTTCAGGATGAACAGTCTGATATATGAATAAAATTAATTTTTCTATTATATCCTAGCAGCAGTTAGTTAATATTTGATGTATCCTGATCAGGAATCCACATTCCAGCATGCTTACCAGGCACTTTAAATATTGCTATGGAAACTGGGTATAGTATATTCACTGCATTAAAAAAATGAAATTCAATGACTTCTCTGATTGGAAAGGTTGAATCTTCTAAAAGGAGTTCCCAGAATGAAAAATATACTATATACACAATAAGCTCAGTGTTTGTATACATATGTATATTTACATCTG
The DNA here is from genome assembly GCA_030015415.1 of Cynopterus sphinx. NCBI lineage: Eukaryota > Metazoa > Chordata > Mammalia > Chiroptera > Pteropodidae > Cynopterus > Cynopterus sphinx. The sequence continues at coordinate 174,876,376 of CM057379.1, forward strand.
CATTCACAAATAGAGAGTGACACACCTATTTCAGAATTTTTTTAGCCTTAGTAAGATGTTCTACACACACACACACACACACACACACACACACACACACACACACACACGCCTGAATGAGAGAGGATAGCCTTTCTGGTGCTTTGTAGATGATGCTTCAAAATTGAAAGACTAATGAGTGATTTGATATTTGCTCCTATAAATGAATAGTATTCTTGATGATTCAATTAGCAGTCATTATTAAAAGAAATGGCTTTCAAAATTTCATTTATTAAACTTAGTTAAATTTTATTTTCTCCCTTTTTTTTGGTGAAGAAATGAAAAACTAGGCAGAAACAAGAAATGTGCAGAAAATTTTTATTGGAATTATCTTTCTAAAAAAAGTTGTGCAATAACTGAAGCATAAGTATTTGGAATTGAGACTTCTCTTGAAGTAGAGCCAGCTAGTATAGCATAGCTACCCCAAATCAAAGGTCTGAAAGGTGTGGGAGGCTATTAGCCAGAAAGTCTTATTCTGATGGGAAGAGGAAGTGAGGGCAGATAAGGAAAAGAAAATGGGCAAAGGGAGGACACAAACACAGTGAAAATCCAATGAAAAACAATGTAATTGTGGACTCACAGAATCTTAGCAGCAAAGGTTTCTTAGAGGTCACCTAATTGTGTCCCCTCAACCTTACTGCAGGAAGTGGTCACCCAAGTCCACCTCCACTTATGGTAGTATTTACAATTATACTGCTCTAACTGGTACAATGCTTTAACCTCATGTTGAGTCCAACTACTTCCCTTTAGATTCAATGGACCCTGGTTCTGTCTTCTGTAATACCTGGATAACTCTTCTTCTTTGGTCTGACAGCCTTTCAAATATTCAAGACAACTAACATTTCCCTTCCCTGTCTTAAAATAAATATATAAATATATAATCAGGAACAGTTATATATGTCTGAGGTTTTGGATGGCAGGGACATCCTAGTGAGTGTCACACAGCCCCATCTACATGATGGAGGCGAGACAACATGGCAACCTACAGAAACATCCTAGAATAGATTAATAATTTATTTGTCCCAATCTCACTTTGTTTGGTCAAAAGCCTTAAAAAAATTCTAATGCTATTTTGAATACTTTATTCTTAATTGAAACCCAAATAAAGTCTGGAAGTCATGAATTGTGACATGATTTTTAAACGGTTATTTTTCTTCATTATTAACCCAGTTTTACATCCTTGGCTTCATGATGCAAAGGGAATGAATTCAGGGCAAATAAAAGATTATCTTGATGTTTTGGTAATGCTTAGACCAAACAACAAATGATGATTTTTATATTAAAAGTTTTAAAAATAATCCCGGGGACACAGCCAAACGGGGACTTGTAATTTGAACGTAAAATTGTAGTAAGTATAGAAATTACTCAATCAACATTCTTTTGGATATCGACTAGTGGTATGTTGTCTAAAATTTTTACAACACTTTAATGTCGACAGTGACTCAGTTTCAGTGTACACTATTAGTGATGGTGAGTTACACCTTGAACTGCCCTGACTAGGAACACACTATGAGGATGGTCATCTGACATCGGAGAGGCAGAAGTCAGGTCCACACTCCCTGAGGAGTTATTCTAACACTTCAGCTACTTTCCTTCTTAATTTTTAATCAACACTGGAGATATTTAAATTTTTATATTAGTAGAAACATGTTATGTTTATTAGAAATGATTTCTTTATTGATAAAGTCAATGCTGATAAAATAATGTGGATTTGCTGAAAAGATGTACAATCTCAATAACTGTAGCCTTCAGAAAGGCACTCCTGACTTCCGACTCTGACCCAAATGGTTCAGATCTGGAAGATTTTGGTCATTTGACTCATATTAAAAAGTCAGATAAATCTTGCCACTATCATAAACCTTTCAAGGAGGCAACAGAACACCTAAAAGGGTAGAGATCTGGGACTTTGTCAAGTTTACAGAAGAGTTTCCATGACTATTTTTGTGCCCTTGCCTGTATGCGTGGCGGAATTCTGAGACTGACTTATACTGTATCATTCTACCTGGTAGCAAGGCTGTGGGAGGAAAGATATTGCCCTCACCCACCCCTAGTTATTGAAGATATGTTAGATTGAATTATTGTTCAAAAACAGTCACTCTCCTCCCAAACTCCACCCCCCCCCCATGTAAGCAGTACACTTTCCAATCCTTTGGCCTTGGCATGGCACCAGACATGTTTTAGCCAATGTGATGGTTCCATGACACAAGCAGGGGCTTGAAACATGTTTGTGTAGGAAGCTTGCCCTCTCACATCTCCGCCAAGTCCATGAGAGGAACATGCCCTAGGTGATGCTCTGGAACAAAAATGGTGAGAGACACAGAGACACTACCCAGACCCAACCGGCAGCAAGGAGTTGCCAGGCCATTAGAGGAGTCAAGACGGAACCCACAGAGAGACTTAGATGTTTATTCTTGAGTACCGCTGAGATATGGTGGTTGCTTGTTATATGGCAGTCGCTGACCTGTTTGAGGCTACTAATGTTTACCCCCCAAGTATAATAATCGTGAATGTCCAAATCAGATTAGGAACTAAGTACCTTCTAACCATTGCTTCATTTCATTCTCATATAAAAGCTGAGAGGTGGACATTATTTTTCCTATCGTATAGATAAAGCAATCAAAGCTGAGAGATGAAATAACTTGGCCCAAATCACACAACTCGGAGAAAGAGAGAGTTTTGATCTAGGCTGTGGAGTTTATCCTCTCACACTACATTTTATCACTCACTCCTGGAACTTGCTTAGATTGAACTGAATTGCAACTAAAGCTGTATTCATGCAGACAACAAGAGGGACAAAAACTGAACCCATGAATCAGTGAGGGTCAGTCATGTGCACATGCATTCATTCCACACTTTTAATGAGCATCTACTGTGAGCCAGAGCACATAGTCGTGGTATGTCCTGAATATTTAATGAGTAGCATGACAGACACTGGCCTTGCCTTCACAAAGGCTCACACTCTTATCTCATTATAGATGTGTTTCTTAAACACATGCTTCAAGTTTTGTTTGTGGTGTAAGTATTCCAGCCTCATTTTACACAGTATATATAAATGACAGCTCTAGACAAAGGAAATGCCCTATCTTTGTGTGACTTTTCATGTGGCGACCACTAACTAACTGGAATGCAAGTGAAAAGTACTCTAAGAAATGCATTTGGCTACTAATGATAAATCTGGATTGCTTTGCTGCAGAGTTCTCCTACAGGTCATAAGTCAAAGAGTTTGGGAAGAACAAAGCTACCCTTACAGAGCTACAAGGAGAAAAAAAAAACAATGGGATATTATAATTCTTATTAATAAACATGATTAAACCCAGACAATTTCTGAATTTTATAATAAAAATAATCTACTGAAGGCATGGTTAAAAATTATAATTAAAGAATGGGAATGACATTTGGTATCAGAGGCATTGCAGCAGACTCTCTGAGCAGTACACTAAACAAAGTGAATTATTTCTTCCATAATAATAGTATTTAGCATAATACAATGGCGTACTAGAAATCTAATTGCAACCTGCCAAGGATTTAAAAAAACCACAGTGATAATGTAAAAATACATGAAGAATAGATGTAATCTGTAATTTTTAAAGAACATGGTAATGCTACTATATGGTTCAATTTTCAGATATCAGGATTTAATATAATAAGAAAAGACAGAGAAAATGAAAATTGGGGAGACTTTTGAATAGGTGCTTTAAGAAGGGGATTTGCAACTGAACAGAAACAGACTGATTTTGATTACACTTTAATACGAGATAAAGTAAAGATGGGTTAAATCCAAAGTAAAACATAATTATAAGTTTCTGCATAATCCCTGGCAAAAATACTAAAGATTAGAGTCCAAAATTGTTAGTAGATTCATACAACTTTTACCATTCCCATATATTAAGCATTGTCAGAAAACATACAAATATATTCATATGTGGGAATAATTATAAGTAATTATAATTATAATTAATAAGATATCTGGATTTTAAAGTTTTGCCTTCTTTCTGAAATAGAAAAAAATCATAAATATGACTTATAACAAAAATAATTCATGCAAACACCAGAGTGGGAGTTAGACAGAATGCTGTAAATGCATTTCCACCTAGAAAAAAAAACAAGTGTGAAGTATTTTCTCTATTAAGAAAGCATGAACACACCATGCATCACACTATCTCTTGATTTCTTTTCATGGTATCTTTTGCGTATATTGTCAAATTCCCATGGGAGCACATTTGGAAGTGAAGACAGATATTAGTCATGGAGGTTAATTGGCCACAAATTCAGATAAGCAGTCCTCTCTCTACAATGCCTGAGTAAGTTGGACATTATTATTCCTAACATAAAAATAACCATTAAATGTGAATAGAAAAATCAACAACTCTTAACTTACATACTGACAATCAATAGATTTGCAGCACTACATAGAGATATACTTCTCTTAATTGCACTTTATTGTTCTTCACAGATATTGCATTTTATTTTATTTTATTTTTTATTAATTGAAGGTTAGACACTCCACCAGCAAAAAGATTATGTTTTGCTGAAGGCTCAGGTGATGGTTAGTTTTTTTTTTTTTTTTTTTTTTTTAGCAATAAAGTGCTTTTAAGTTAAGGTGTGTACATTGGTTTTTTAGACATAATGCTATTGCACACTTTATAGACTATGGTATAGTGTAAATATAACTTTTATATGAACTAGGAAACCAAAAAAATTGCATGACTTGCTCTATTGTGATCGTCTGGAACTGAACCCACAGTCTCTCTGAGGTATGCCTATATAGGTGAGAATAACACTTCATTTTAGGCGAGTATCTGAGAGTTGGAAATATCTGATTATGAAGAGTCTGAAATTGGCCAAGTAAGTGTTGATAGAAGCTGTTCATAAAATGTGGCCAAAATCTATTTTATACTTTAAGCAATCAACAGTGTGGTAATAATCTGGTGATTTTGGTGTCTTTTCCGAATGTCTACCTCCAGCACAGAAGCAGGTGGCCTTACACAAAATAAGCTTCTACTAAAAAGCTTGAAGAGTGATAAACACCATCTGCCAATGCTAAGTCAAATGTACTTTTATGGGTTGTATATTACAGGAGTGGATGGGGGTGGAGGGAGAGAGGATGCAAACACATTAGAAGGTACTGTTTTTAGAAATGGGTGTGGACATTTTGCAAACAGAATTTAAAAAACAAAAAGCATAGGGCATTGTAGAAATATAAGTAAAAATTGTATTCCTACAGTAGTCATCTGTGAAAAGTTGTTTTTAATTTTTCCATTTCAAAGTATTTTTTTAGAATATATAATTACATAATATCATTGACTTCTTAAATTTTAGAAAGGATAATGATGTTATTTTATTACTATGTCACTTTCAAATACTTTATTAAAAATGATATTTGAGGTAGAGTATTAGAAGACCTAGATATGGCTATGAGTTTATGTGTTAGAAGAATGCATATTTTATTTCTGATTGTAATAGTATTACATTTTTTGCAATTTGGATATTAAGAATCATAAAAAGAAGATATTGACAAATCTATAATTCTTTTATAAAAATTAGAGTTGTTATAATTTTGGCACATTTTTTCAGTCATTCTTACTGCTCTTTAAAAATAGATATACATATTATGTGCACAAAATTGTGTCCTATTTTTCTTAATATTACACCAGAAACATTTTTCTATGTGATTAAAAATTTTTATGGTAACATTGATTACCAAAATTTAATAAATTTCAAGTGTACAATTCTATAATAAGTTGGATTTATTTCTGTTACATATTGATCCCCTTCACTCTACCTACTTCCTCCCTACCCTCCTACCCTCTGATAACCACTAGTTTACTGTCCATGTCCATGAGTCTCTGTTTGTTCTGTTTGTTGCTTTTAGATTTATATTGCACATACAAGTGGTATTATGTGTTTTTTAACGTTTTCTCTCTGGCTAATTTTCTTAGTATGATTGTCTCAAGATTCATCCATGTTGTCGCCAATGGCAGTATTTCATCTCTTCTTATGACTGAGTAATATTCCATTGTATATATGTACCACAGCTTCTTCAGCCAATCATCTATTATCGGACACTTCAATTGCTTCCATGTCCTGGCCATCATGAATAATGCTGCTATGAACATCAGTGTGCAAATATATTTTTGGATAAATGTTTTCAAGTCTTTAGGGTAAATACCTAGTAGAGGGATTGCTGGCTCATATGGTAGATCAATTCTTAGTTTTTTGAGGAAACTCCATACTATTTTCCATAATGGCTGTACCAAATTTTAGTCCCATAAGCAGTGTATGAGGGTTCCTGTATCTCCACTTCCTCTCCAACACTTATTCTCACTACTAGTCTTGTCGATTATAGCTATTCTAACAGGTGTGAGATGGTATCTCATTGTGGTTTTGATTTGCATTTCCCTAATAGCTAGTGAAGTTGAGCATCCTTCATATATTTGTTGGCCATTTGTCTGTTTTCTTGGGAGAAGTGTCCGTTCAGGTCCTCTGCCCATTTTTAAATTGGATTATTTGTTTGTTTGTTGTTGTTGTTGTTGTTGTTGTTATTGAGTCATATGAGTTTTTTGTATATTTTGAACATTAGGCCCTTGTTAGAGGCATTGCTTACAAATATACTTTCTCATAATAAAACTCATTTTAATTGCTGTGTAATATTTCATTGCATTAATGGTATCTTTATTTATGTATTTATGTTTGTGACTTTCAATGACCAAAGAATGAACATCCTTGAATTTCAGAATATTTTCTTAGCAAGGATTTTTGGAACTAAAATTATTGAGTCAAAGGCTAAATACTTGATGCAATGCTATGGCAGACGCTGAATAGTTGTTTGCTAGACTTTTTTGATTTTCCTTCTGGGCACAGAGATGGCTTGTATTTCTCGGCCTCCCTTGCAGTTAGATGTGCACTCAAGAAGGAATTCCTTTCAAAGGAATGTGGGCAGAAATGATAAAATGATGTACAATGTTTCCAGGGTGGCCTGTAATCACTTCTCACACTATGTATACTCAGCCTCTCTTTTCCCTATCTGCTGGCTGTGTCAGTTCAGGGTGGGCTCCTGTGGCTTTTGTCAAAGACAGAAGAACATCTGTCAGGATGTTTCTGAAAGACTCTGGAACAGGATACTGCTAATTTCCACTGCCTCTAATTGATATTATGTGAGTGAAAAATAAAATTATATTAGGTTAAACTGCTGAAATTTGGAGGTTTATTCATTTTAGTGCTAGCCTAATCTTAACTAAGTGGGATAATGGCATTGGAAATGAGATAAACTTCTCTAATAAAAATCTGAACTACATGGAATTATCATTGAGAGAAAATAATATCAGAGGATGGGAAGACGGAGAGCCATGTAATACAGAGGTTAATTATGTGTTGAAACCATCTCTGGACCTAGCTTGACAGTAGACCAAGTACTCCTTGAGCCTGTAGCTCTAGGGAAAGAGACTGGAAAACAAAGTTCTGTGATGCGTGTTGGTCATTACTGCTTTCTATTAGAAAGATACAAGAAGAAAAAAAATGAATCATAGATATCTAGATGGTTTTCAAACAGAAATAAAAATAAATACAGAAAGAGAAGTAATAGTGGGGCATCAGAGAGTTAGAAAAACTATTTCTAGACTGCAGCAATAGAAAATGAGGTGGAAAATGCCTTTATGTGATGGCTCTGTGACAAAGACTGGACTCAGGGCACAGTCTTCTCTCCCAAGACTCTTATACTTGTACATGACCTCAAGAATGCTGGTATTAAGTTGTGTGTATGTTAGAGACGCATGAGGGTAAGGAGGCAAGAAAAGAAATCAGGATTGATAGTTTATGTTTAGGCAAGAATTTGGGATGGGGTTGCTGACATGTGGGACTGAGTGGAAGAAAATGGATTAGTAGCCTCCTAAGTAAAACCATATTGTCAAAGAAATCATAAGCCTGAACTAAAAGAGCTGTTCACTGTTTGAACCTTAGAATAATCCTTGAGCCCCCAAACATGAGTGAGAAAAGCTAAAAAGGCTGTTCAGTACCCCTGGAGGATATCTCCACTCCTACTGAGAATATGACCAAGAAGCAGAAAAACCTCCCAAAGGGAAAAACCAATGACCATGGAGAGAAATGGACAGAGAGCCTCATATAGAAAGTGGATCAAGGTCAAGGCAAAGCATTTCTCCACCCTGGAGGTAGGAGTCTTCAGAATTCCTCCCCAGTATGACTTCTGTAGACCAGTGACTCCCCTGTCCAGAATTTTTCCTCTTTGGAATGGACGCATTTTTTTGGTAGTTATAAAAAAATACTGTTTGGCAATAATAAAAATAATAAAGTAGTGATACATGCTACAAGATGAATGAACTTGAAAAACATGCTAAGTGAAAGAAGGCAGACACAAAAGATTATATGTTACATGGTTCCATTTATATGGAATATGCTAACAAGGCACAACTATTGAGGCAGAAAGTAGATGAGTGGTTGCCTGGCATTGGGTGGGGGTGAGACACGATTACAAATGAGTATGAGGGGCCTTTTGGGGGTGCTAGATATATTGTAAAGCTGGATCATGGTGATGATCGTGCAACTGTTTATTTCTTTAAAAATATTGAATTGTATACTTAAAACAAGAAAATTTTATGATATATATAATGTGTCTCTATAAACCTTTTTTAAAAAAATGCTAGTGAACATGGGGAAAATAAGCACGTTAATACATAATAAGAGTAAAATTTAGCATAGCTTGTCATAGATTTCAAGGAATATATATAAAAATTAAAAATATTTATATTTCCTTGCCTAGCAATTTCATTCCTAGAAATTCATTCTAAGGAAATAATTGGATACATGCTACATGGTTGTTTCTTGCAAGTTCATTTCCAATATTAGTTAATTGAAATAACTTAAATGTTTATTAATAGGGGATTGGTTAAATACATTAGGATGTAATCAAACATTGATATGATTCATGAAGGTGGTTTTACTATGCAAATCTCCATGTATTTATTGGAAAATTGTCCAAGAAGAACAACAAATATGTAGTTAAAGCATAATGTTTATAGTATGGACCCATTTATGCTTACAAAAACATGAGGGTATTAGGGTAGAGGATACCTAAGTGGACTTTTCCTGAAATATGTAAATTCTTTTCAGCTACCACATGTTATCAGAAATATAGCAGCAACGACATAGATACTTTGAAAATAAGCTTATGTTAAAGTATAATAAAAATCAGATTAAAATTTTATGCCTTTGCTTGATATTTGTGTGTGCATTAGTTTGATTTAATTCAACGATTCTCCTACTCTGATTTGAAAATAGTTATATTTACGCACACATGTGTAACTCGTTTGGTGTTAAATAACTCATTTGACATATTTTCATACTTCAATTTCTTTGATATTGATGAAGTAAATCTTAAATTCCCCTCCATTTAATTTTTTTTTCCTTTACAGTCATCTGAAGAAAACTGAAAAGAGGATGTTTAGAGACTAGATTCCTACCAGGAAGTAAAAGCAGAAAGAATTTGTAAATCTCCTTTATGTAGGAAAGTAAATATTTAAGAAACTTTATATCGAATAGCCTGGGAGAAACAAATGTGACTTTAAAGCTCTTTCTTATAGTATGTTACAAACACATTTCTTAAGGGATTTATGAGATTTATTGATGGGTGCTAAAATCCAAAGTAAGCATTTTTCTGTATGTATATCAATCTAATCTAAGATAAAAATCAGTAAATAGATCAGATCACATGTATCAGAGTTTTCTGAATAGGTTACAGTTGCTATTGAGAGCAGACAGCAGGATAAAATCATCCCCTTAAAAGACAATTACTTTCAGAACACCCTGACATTAAGCAGCAGGGGAAAAGCTGTGTGTTAGAAAGTAGTACTGCTTTGCAGTTTATTCCAAAAAGGGGCAAAAAGAGTATATTGGTAGATATTCTAAGTTCCAAGTCATGTAGGTATCAATAGAAAACTATGAAATGAGTAATTAAACATTGTTTGGAACCAATGAATATTTATGACAATAAAAATAGGGTGTCTGTATACAAGGAAGAGAGAAATATTTGGATATAAAACACAGGACATTAACTGCCTGAAAAATAGAAAATACTGGAGCTATTTTCGAAATAAAGAACTAAACTTTTACTTTATTTAATATAAGAAACTACCATTCCTCTGAGTCTTTCTGTAAAAAAGATTAAAGACTTGTCTTGCAATTGAATATAAAACTGTTATAAATTTTTAAACAGACAGGCAGTATTTAGAATTGTATTACCATTTTCAACCGGTTACCATTTCTCCCTAGTTTCAATATGTAATAGAAATGTCATCTTTTTTGACTGGCAGTATGTTAGGCATCATATTCCTTTAAATGAGATGCAGGAAAAGTATTAGCTTGGGAGGGGATCCTAGGGCCCAGGGGCAGCCAAAGGGCTGAGCATCTCACAGGCTGTATTTCTGCCCTTTCTCTAACATTTACCTGTTCCCCTTTTATACAGTTATTTAGGCCTCTAGGGCAGCCGTTTGCAGTTTTGGCTGCACACAGGAGTCACTTGGGGAATCTGAAAGTAGAGATGTCTGGGTCTGACTGCCAGGAAGTCAGATTTGATCTGCCTAGGGTGTGACTTGAACCAGTTCCTGGTGATGCTAATGTGCAGGCAATGTTGAGAGCCATTGCTCTAGTCAGCAATTTTCAGGATGTGCTCCAAGGACAGGCCACAGAGCGGCACCAGGAAACACCGGAGGAATGCAAATTTTTGGGCTCCACCCCAGACCTTGTGAGTCAGAAACCATGGAATTGGGGTCCAACCATTTAGATTTTACCGAGCCCTCCAAGTGACCCAGTGGATGCTCAAGTTTGAGATCTGGTGCTTAAAGAAACCAGCCTTCCATTGGTAAGAGTGAAGCAAGTAGAGTGAGAGAGTGTGGCACTTGTTCACCTAATTTTTTTTTTTTAATCTTCAAAAGTGGCTAATAATTTAATAGGATTTGGAAGGCTTTTTCCAGGGTTGTGTTCTTCACAGGTTGTACTGTGTAACTGATGAAATCACATGAAGTATGCTCGTTACAAACGCTTTTTCTGATTCTTTCTCTGAATTAAGTATTTTTAGACTTATCAGCTATCTGGGACGCTAGCGAAAATGACTTCACTAGCTGTACACAGTAGATGACTTTGCATATCTGATAATGTAAAAACTGAATCTGAAAATGAAATCTTACTACTCTTAAGCAACTGAGGATTTTTTTTAAGGGGCCAGTATTGTTTACTGTGATCATTGTAATTATAGGTCTAATTAAGACCTCTAATCAAGGAAATTGATAAATATAAATCCAAAGAGAACACTAAATATACTGTCTCCAATGTGTCTTCAATGTTTCCACATGAAGTAAGCTTCTTCAGTAATAGCACCATTTGTCTCTAAATAAATTTCCTTTCTATATCTTTTACATACTGTATTTGTTCCCTATTGCTATTATTAACAAATGACTACAAATTTGGGTTAGAAACCTGAGATGGGTTTATGCTGACACCAAAGTGTCCACAAGGCAGTTTTCCTTTAGAAGGCTCTGGAGGAGAATTTGTTTTCTTGCTTTTTTCACCTTCTAGAAGCTACATCCCTTGGCTTGCGGCTCCTTCCTCTATCTTCAAAACCAGCTGTGTAGCATCTTAAAAGCTCTCTGACTCTGATCCTCTCTTTCCATTGTCACCCATTTTCTTTTCTGATCTATGAGCCTCCTTTTTATAAGGATCCTTATGATTGGACTGAGCTCATCTGGATAATCCAGGGTAATTACCCATCTCAAGATACTTAACCTAATTATATCTGTGAAGTCTTTTTTTTTTTTTTTTTCTATCTAAAATTCACAGATTCTGAGGATTAGGATGTGGACATCTTCAGGGGCGGGGGCAGGGGTGATGGCTGTTTCTTATCCACTATACATATCAAGCGACAAAAAAAAAAGGAAGGGAACATTTTCTGATGGGAGATCCTTAGAAACTATATTGTAGTGAAGAGTTGAAAAGTAGCTCTTTGGGGGAGAGCCACAAGGCAGTACATTTCAAATTGTGTGCTTAAAAAATCACCTGGGGATTTGTAGGAAAAAGAAAAAAGAATATTCCTGAGCCCCATCCACAAAGATTCTGATTCAGTGGGCCTGTGGTTCACCCTGGGAATGTGTAGTTTTTTGTGCCAGGATATGCTCATGTTCTTCCTTCAACATGAGTGTTCTCAGAGGTAACTCAGTGCAGGTAATCCACAGACCACACCTGGAGAAGCTGATGGGGAGGGAGGCAGAAAAAGGCACAGAATGTGAGACAACCATTCAACTATTATTAACTCTGGGTAAACATCAGAATTACTAGAGGGACTTTTAGAATACAATTTTTTTGAGCCTCATGCCAGGAGGCTGTGACTCCAGAGGTTTGCAGGGGCCAAGGTCTGTGGTTTTGAGAAATCCTTGCAGGTGATTCCGAATGAGCAGCCCTAGAATACCTGTGCCCTTGGCAGTCCTACTGAACCAGCTGTGGCCATGGAGTCTATTTCCCTGTCCTCAGAAAAAATGTTTCTACTATCTAATATTCTTTTGCTTTGTGACTGATTAAACTATAGATCATGTTCATTATTTTTGTGCTCCCAATGCCTTTCTCAGAGCCTGATACACACACACACACACACACACACACACACACACACACACACACACACACAAATATTTTGGGAATAAATCAGTGGTTCTCAGACTTTAGTTTGCATCAGAATCACCTGGAGGGTTTGTTAAAACACGGAGGGCTGGGCCACACCCTCAGAGTTTCCAACTCAGTAGATCCTGGTTGGATCCCAAGAATATGCATTTTGAATTCTCAGGTGCTGTTGGTGCAGCTGGTCTGAGGACCATGTTTTAAGATCACTGGAATAAATAGAGTTTGAATTGTTAAAGCTCTAATTCTTTTATTACAAAATAAAAATATATGTGGTTGAGGGGTTTAGAACTTTACCCAGTTTTTGGAGTGCCCTTACTTTTTTCATTATTTCTATTTTTCTCCTTTAAAAATTTTATTCTCTAGAAACTGAAAAAAGAAAATTGTATTTCTCTAGTAACAGCCATCCTATAATGTTTTATTGTTTATTTCTTCTCTATATCTGAGGTCTCTAGAGACAAAACAATTGAAAATATCTGGGGAACTTCTACTGATAAAGAATGTTTTCAAACTCGTATTTTTAGCATTGTGGATGTGTAATCTAACAGTAAATTACCTTCTAACCTGAAGCTTTAGTTTGATTTGCATTTTTGTTTGGTTAGTTGCTTATGTTGGGTCACATTCTCCAGAGTGGGTAAAAATGTAAAGGAAGATCGTCACATGCACCTTACAAGGCTAGTTACCACTAGAAACAAAGGACAATTAAGATAGATAAGTACTGCTGAGCGATTTGTCCAATTCACTTGAGACTCAGCAATGCATACTTTTTATTAGAAAAATAAATACAAAAGTGTTCTAGTATACATTTTCAGGAAATTTGATTTCTTTGGAAGAATAGATGACTTTCTCCCCATATTCCTTTTTTCTTTTCTTTAACAGAACTTTTAAAAACAGTTTTATTGAGATTTACTACACCTACCATATAAGCATAACTTTCCTTATTCATGCAAAATTATTATAGTACATTTTCCCCATAAAATACTCCCCAAAGTTTGGATCAGCTTGCAGACAGCCTTTTGTCTTTGAATTTGGGTGTAGTAACAAGTTCTGGTGGTAAAGTAATAAAAGATATTGATCTTATTTATTGTACTCCCATGAAAAGGCCATACAACTGGACTGATAGATTGGAGGATCACTAAAAATATTTTTATAGGGTTGGGAAATTTTAATCTTGTATACAGTGCTGAATTTGACTATATTGCTGACATCTTGTAAACAACTCCTGCAATGAAGTACTATTAGTCATCATTATGTTTTTATGAGTGCACACCATATTTATAGTACTTTATTAGACTTTTATATCTTGCAAGTTTTTTCTTTTTTTGCCTTTTGCATACTTTTAAAGGATATAAATTGGTGAAAAAATTCAATAAAATGTATTATTACTCAAAATATGTATATTCAAGTTAGAAAATTTAAGGTATCATTTGCATACAATGAAAAGCACAGAACATAAATGTACAAAGAGATCAATTTTGACAAAGGCATCCATTCCTATAACGCACACCCTTGTCAATCAAGACAGACTTTTTCATCACCAAGAAATTTTCCTCAAATCCCTTCCCAATCAATTCCCCTCTCGCCCACAAATAACCATTGATCCAATTTCTATCATATGATCTTTTTTGTGCCTGGCTTCTCTTAGTCAGTATAGTGCTTTTGAGATTCATGCCCATTGTGTGTACTAATAGCTAGTTTCTTTTTATTGCTGAGTACTATTTTCTTGTATAAAGCATGGGCAAATTTTCTGTTCCTCCAAGGCTTCCCCAGTGGAAGAGGAGCACAGACAGGATCCGGGGGCTATCTTTTATTTCCTTTACTCTTCATACGTTTAAGTCATTTTTTCTTCAAGTGCCAACCTTGGAATTCCTTCATCGGTATCACTAGGACCTTACTATTAGATATGATCTTATTAGTTCAGAATATAAATATGGGGCAAAGAACCTGGTATTTCTAGTGAGTTCACTATGGGATACTTAAGCACATTAATGATTGACAGTATTGCTTTAAGCAAATGTTTTACAAACATGAAGGGTTAAGGAAAGGACTAGAAGATGAGAAATAAAGTGGCCAAATTGTTCCCAGAAATTCATGTAGATAGATTGAATGAAATAGGTTTCCAAGATTACAACAGTAGGACACTGGGTGAGGCAAAAGGAGATGTCCTAGGGCCCAGACCTAATTAATTAGTGGGGAGACAAAAAATCCAACCTGAGCAAGTTGTTTACCTCTCTGTCCTTGAAAAGAGAGTTTAAGCAAAACAAAAGAGAAAAAGGTAAGAAGAGAAGAAAGTAAAACTATTACCTTGTGGTGTCTCAAAAGGGAGAGAAAATAAATTTCCGTTTACCTAAAGAATCAAAGCCCTTCCTTGCTTTTCTCCATTACTCTCCTCCTACCTGCTGCCTCCCCAGGGCTACCAATCTCACCTGTTTTTCCCTTGTTACCTCCCAGCAGCAATGTGGGTACAGTTCAGAATTAAAAGAGCAAACATATCAGTGCTTCTGAATCACTGGTTGAAAAATATCACCCAAAGAAATGGGACCTTTCTCTCATGTATGGTGATAAGGTGCTAAAATGCCAACATGATAAGAACAGGATAAATAATGACAACAGGCCCTGTGATGCACCCCAAAATGGCAGGCTGACTCAATATGCTGTCCAATAAAATGTTTCAGATGATCTGGGGCCTAAGAGGGAAGTATGTATTTTTCATTTATATGATTTATTCTTTTAAAGTGCCAGGCTGTTATGAAACTTTCCCACCACTGTGGTAAAGTGTCTGGCTATCTCATACTTGCAGTTGTTGCACAGACATGAACACAGATAAACATACATCTCGTATTTCATCTGTTTTTGTTCAGTGCTGCTTGGGGCGTGTCTCCTGGGTTGCCAGCTCTCCCAATCATCCTGGAGTGTGGGGCTCAGAGCGTCTCTGGCTATGCTGTACCAACAGGCTAATGCATCTCCACCCTCTTCTCACCTTGGTTGGGCCTTTCCTTCCTTTTTTTTCAGGGCACAGGGGGGTGACAAGGTTATTGAAGCCCTTTTGACCATTATCCTAGCGAGATCTCCCTTCTTCCTTAAGAAAAAAGCTTTTACCTGTGCTTAGGCCTACCGGGTATTTTGAACAGAGGATGTATTAGACATAATTAGCAGAATATAATTTAACAAAAATACAAAGAACTCTTCGCCTTCATTTAGTGGCAGATGTCAGTAGTAATTTAGAAGTAATGTTGACTTTTATTATACTATATTAATAGTAATTTGAAATTATTATATATATTGTCTTATAAATAATTATGTTACTGTTATTATTATGTTCATAATAATATTAAAAGCCACAATTTTCACTGTAAGAGAAAGGAGATACAAGTATAAAATAAAATAAAAAATTTAGGTTACTTTTTGAATTTGAGTTATTTGAATATTTGAAATTTGAATTGGAGATATAAATATGAATTCATGTTTAACATTTTTAAATGTTTAAAAATCCAAAATGTTAAACCAGCCATCCTGAAAAGACCCAGTAGCAATGACAGGCCAGTCACAATGAGCATGTTAGCACCCAAACTATGGTCTCCCAAAACTATTCCTTGCTAAAAGGAACCAGAAATTTTTGAAGTGATCACTGGTCTGGGTGTGGAGTGGCATATGACAAACTGAGACTAAGTCATCTTATAAAACTGGGAAGCAAGGAAGCTGTCCACTGATCAAAGGTAGACAATTTTTCATCAAAAAAAAAAAAAACCCCAACAGCAAGTGATTAAAACAGACTAATTAAATAAGTATCCCTGAATGTATAATGATACTCAAAAGAAAGCCAAAGCAACTAACACAACTCATTTGTCACTATTGGGGAAATCTATCCTTCTTTACTCTGAAAATAAGCAATTAAAGTGAAAGAATTAAGTCTTGATCTGCCTTTCCTGTGAAAACTTTATTTGTAAGTTATAAAAGAGTTCTAGTTGATGAAACAAAACTTTTTTTTTTTTTTTACAAAAGTATTCCAGTTAGTGCATGTAGAAAAATAGAAAAATCACCATTTTACAGTATCCAATGAAATAATTGATTCAGGTAATAAATATCTGTGGATGCTCAAACTAAAAAGCAAAATATTAATTAAAAAATGGGTATTCCAAGGGACCCAAGAGGTTACACTATAACTTTATAACTAGGAATCAGGCAGTCATCACCTGTATCAACTGATCAATTAGCATTTTTATAAGAAGGGCAAATAGATATTAGGTACTTGTTAGTGTAATGTGAAATGAAGAACATAGGACCACCTGTGAAGCATCCATGCCAAAAATGTTAGCCCTAAATTTAATCAAGGCTTTATATCTAACTTCTGGGTTACAAAAGACTGGAGATGGGAAACAAGTCAAAACAAATTGGTAAAATCCAGAATGTCATGGGACAACTGATCCAGTTTCTAAGAAGCCACTGCCTGAGAAACAGGTCATGTAGGTGATGAACACGTCAGACAAAAAGAGGCTTAAGACTCATGTCAACCACAACCACAGCAGCAACAAGATTTCCCTATGTTAGTTAATTCTGTATTGGGAATTTGCATATATATTTGTAGCAAAGGACTGTGGTTGGTTTGTTGACTGATGTAGTGCTCTACTAAACTCTTGTGAAAAACGTAGCTGGCCTGGTGATTCCTGCACCCCTTTCCAAATTTTCTGCCCTCCACTTTTACCTCTATCAAAATCCAGAGCAACAAGTTCATGAAACTAATAGCAAGTAGAGGGCCATAGACAGAAATAGTTCTTCGTCAAAATGGAGTTTGTTCAGGCAGTCATAGATTCTGGGGGGTCACACAGTCAAATGTGAAAATAACCACTTTGTGACCAATGATAACAGTTATAGTTTCATATACTGAGATAAAAGTAATCAAATCTCATGTTCTGTGATAAAAAACATTGCTGCACTGTGTAGGACTGTGCTGTAGGAGTCTAAAAAAAATTTTTCTCTGAACTGTGTTTAGAATATTAATAGTAGAGCTCTCTCTTAAGTATCACATGTAGGTAGCTCTAATGGCGATAGTTCCAAAATACAAACCGCATTTAACCAGGCCCCTCTGTTTAAAATTCAAAACATATTTATATACGTACCTGTGTGTGTGTGTGTGTGTGTGTGTGTGTGTGTGTGTGTGCATTCAGTTCTATTGAGCTTATACTCACTCACACCTCCAGAATTACTCTGGCTTTTCAAAATTTTTAATTAGATGAGTTTCTTAATGAATCATGGCTAGATGCTAAACTATTCCAAGTTAGTGGCAGAGATTGAATATTCTTAAAAGAAATATTAGGGTATAAAATAAACTTATATAATAGGCCGTAATCTATCTAGATCAATGGTCATTTTTACTTTTATGGGGAGGAGGGTTACAGATTCCTTTGTGAATCCTATGAATAGTCAGGATTTCCTAGAGAAAAATATGAAGATATGCGAAAAATTAGTCCACAGTTTCAGAGGGTCCTGCCAACTCCCCGAGTTGGCAGATGTGTCTTCCAACAATGGCCATAATAATAGCTTCCATCCCACATGTGCTTCTGCAATGAGATTTGCTGCTCTCGCATCAAGAAGTGGCATCTAATTCTTTTCCTCTTGCTTCTGGGTAGTAATTTGAATGCAGTAGAAAAAATATTCTGGGACTTCCAAGGTAAGATCAAAGAAGCCTTGCAGCTTCCACCTTGGACTTTTGGACCACTTAGTCTTGTGAGATGCCCTCTCAGGACACTCTATCTGCAAGCATAGTCACCTTGCTGTGAGGATCACAAACTACGAACAGAGGCAACATGTGGCTACTCAGTTTGGTACATTTAACTGCGATCATAGCCAATAAGTAGTACCAACTGTCAAATATGTGAGGAACTCATTTCGGAAACTCAGCCCAGTTGAGCCATCAGGTGATTCAGCCCCAGTAAACATCTGATTGCAGCTGAATGAGTGATGCCATGAAAGAACTGCCCACCTGAGCCTAGCTGACCCACAGAACCACGATAATAACAAATCATTGTTATAAGTCATTAAGTTTTGGGGTGATTTGTTACATAGCAATAAAAATTGTAACACCCATCTACCCCTGTTGAGAAGCACTGCCCTTATTGATTTATTGAGAAAAGAAAATAAAGTTAATAGATTGTAGTTACAACTTCTTAGGCTATATAGTTTACTAGTTATATATTTGTATATCTTATAAAAATTGCTACCTAAGTTTTTACAATGTTTAAATACCTTCTGACTTAAGCAGTTTGGTTTTTAATTTCATTTACAAATCAGTGAATACAACTGGGTATTTAGAAAGGGTTTTCCTTGTACAACCAGTAATTCTTGCATAATGTCTGGTATCAATCTAAATTACATTTGGATGATTCTCCCATTAAATATTGCAGAATGCAGCAACATATCTTTTTCTCCTCTTTTTCCTTCCCTTCTGCTTGTCTCCCCACCCTGTTCACATACATACATAAAACACATATATTACTATATTCTCATGTTATATGTGGTCAATATCTCAAATTCTAATATCTCCAACCAACTTCCTAACATTGACTGACACCTTGATTTTAATAGTAGATAACAGTAAGAAGAAAGTCATTTTGAAAATAATTGTTTCTTATGCTTTGACCCAGAAACTCCACTTCTAGATATTTCTCCTTAAAAATGAATGGTCAATTTAGTTAAAGATTTAGTTATAAGGATGTTTATTACAACATTACATATAATAGGGGAAATAAGAAACAATTTAAAGGCACGTTAGTTAGAAACAATGAATGATGGTATTTCCATGTTAACAAATACCATGCAACAGTTAAAAATGAAATAAAACTATTCATATCAACATGGAGAGATATTCAAGATATACTACTAAATGAAAAAAGCAAAGACTAACACTAGGCATAATGAAATGTTTTAATAAACAACATGTATGTATATGTATAGACAAAACTCTAAAATTACATACCATGTTGTTCACAGAGAATACCTCTAGTTGATGGGACTATAGGCTTTTATTTTCTATTTTCAACATTTTTGTAATGTATCAATTGATTACATTTGCAATACTAACAATTTTAAGAAGAGTTTTATTTAAAGGTTTATGAAAGAAAAAAATCATAAAATAGACTGTGGACTGAAGCCCCTTACTTGTTAATTCTAAAAGTTTTTTCCTCTGTGTATGAAGAAAGAGTGGGGTAATTGTTCAATGAATCCATGTCCTCATCTATAAAATGCCTTTTCAAAGAATTCTGTTCTGCTTAATATACCTAAATAACTTCTCTTTGGCACTGTGCCTCCTATCATTCATGATGTTGAACAAAGATTCCTTAACAGTTTTTACAAGTATAGTCTACACCCTCAACTATATTGTAAATTCCTTGGTTATTGCTTTTTCTTTCATTTGTACAGTCTTCTATAATTAATAAATGCTAAAGGCTTTGCTGAAATAATCAAGCTATGGCCCATGGGTCAAATATGACCCATTACCTGTTTTGATATAGCCCATGAGCTAAAAAATAGCTTTTACATTTTTTAAAAATTGAAAAAAATCAAAAGAATAACATTTTATGATACATGAAAGTTATGTGAAATTTAAATTTCAATGTTTATATCCAAAGTTTTACTAAAACACAGATACACTCATTGTTTACACATCGTCTACAGCTGCTTTCATGTACAACATCACAGTTGTAAGAAAGACCTTATGGCTCAAAAAGCCCAAAATATTTACTAGTTGGTTCTTTACAGAAAAAGTGCCAGCCTCTGAGTTAACAACATGTGTATAAGTATCATCAGAGATATTTTTCAAAAACATCTGCTATTGTAGAGGGCCTTTAGTAGTGTGGTAGATTGCATTACTGTTCTCAGTTCTTCTCTGCAGCTTCTGTAATAGGATTATACATCCAATAAACTCATGTGTGTGACTTTGCAACATCTCCCAGTAAAGCAGACATAGTATGTACTCCTGCCCCAATGTCTTTAGGCTTGGTCGTGATCTGCTTTGGTCAATGGAATATTAGCAGATGTGATATGAGTGAGGCTTTAAATGTGCTTGCAGAGTTTGGCCTGGGATCTTGTGATCTGCCATGGGGTAGTAGCCATCTGTCCAGGTAACCACTGGTATCAGAGTAAGAGACATGCAGAACAGACCCGAACTTGAAGCCTTGTCAACTTGGCTAGTGCACAGCCCACAATGAGCAATATTTGCTCTTGAGAGTCACTGAGGTTTTTCGACTGTTTATAATACAAAAATCTGACTATTATTGTGGCATCCATCACTCATTGGTCATGATGATATTTGGGGCCACAGTCCAAGCCAGTGCAAGTGTTTTTGGCTTGTCTTTTTCAGTGTAACATTATTCTTTTCCCTTTGTGGTTAACATGCGATTTATAGGGAGGTATCTTGAGACTATGTAAATATTCTATTCCTCATCAAACTCTCACCCATTAATTTTAGCATCTATTGATGATTCTTGTCCAATTGGTGATTTTCTAATTCCATCATTTCCTCTACATTTATTAGTTGGCATTCTAGTTTAAGAGCTTTCCCTTTCTCCCTAGCCTGTCTCCCTCCTTTCCTTCCTTCCTTCCTTCCTTCCTTCCTTCCTTCCTTCCTTCCTTCCTTCCTTCCTTCCTTCTCTCCGTCCCTCCTTCTTTCCTTCCTTCTTTCTTATAAATATAGACTTATTTTATTCAATAGGTCATAATCCATTATTGATATTATTTTATTTTCATGCACAAAATTTCCCAGATGTGGTCAGCAAGAACTGTTTCAAGCAGGCTTCTCTGTTCTTTGAAATGATCCCCAGGTATCCTGGTAGTTCTGTTGCATAGCAGTATGTGGGAACTATTGCTCTAATGCATTTAAACAATAATTTAGTTCGTACTACATTTTTCATAGCACATTTTTTTATCTAAAGGGACAAACAATTGCTTCATATCTTAATTACTTGATACTAAGCAAGATAATATACATAATATAAAAAAAGTGCTAGATAATAGATATCAGTGACAGATTTCTAAGATAGAAAATGTGTTCCATAATGTGAAATAATGTTGATTACAAATTAAGTCTACTTGGATTTAGGTCAGATATAATTACAATCTCAATTTAAAAGAAAAGTAGAATTTTTACTTTTCAATTGTATACCTCTGATTATAATCTCAATCAATCTCTCTCTCCCTCACACACACACACACATACCCACACACACAAGAATATATCTCTTTGTGGAAAGGGTGCAGGGAACACAAGAATTTTCACAATGGAATAAAAATCATCTATTTTAATATCCGTTGCTTGGCTCAGTAATAGATAACAATAATAGATAATAATAACTTGGAGAAAGAACAAAATTACTTCAGTAAAGCCAGCGGTACTGTTGAATAGTTATATCACATTTTGGTCTTAAATGCGAAAAAGCATTT
This sequence comes from Cynopterus sphinx, assembly GCA_030015415.1. Taxonomy (NCBI): domain Eukaryota; kingdom Metazoa; phylum Chordata; class Mammalia; order Chiroptera; family Pteropodidae; genus Cynopterus; species Cynopterus sphinx. The sequence continues at coordinate 174,898,525 of CM057379.1, forward strand.
TTCCCATATAAAATTTTGAGTTAATCTTTTCTTTATTTCTTAAAAAATAAGAGGATTATAAGGAACTAACATTTATATCTTTAGGAAGAAGGTCTTGTTATATGTACAGATGATCAATATATATATGAAATGTTGGGTCTGTAACTTTGCATTACTAAAAGGAAATACAATACATTTCCTCTTGCAGATAACAGCACTTTTTTCCATCCTGAAATTCGCTAAGATAATTTAGAAGAAAATTCTCCATGGAAGTAAAAATTATGATTTTTGTTACTAAAAATAATAGCTGTCATTTTTGAGTATCAGAAATTTTATTTTTATTAAAGGTATTGTTTTTCTTTATTATTTAATTACAACAAAAACAAAAGTAGCCCAGTGTAGTTCTTGACCTATGACAACATTTGTGGCAGCTCTGGTACCGTTCTGTGTCTGCTAGTCTCGGCCCAAGTGTCCTCAACTCTTTATGCTGCAAGTAAAGATGTTGGTAGACAGGTGCATGAGGTAGTTTCCATGTACATCTCATTCAGAGAAGAAAGAAAGAACAAAGGAAGGAAGGAAAGAAAGAGAAAGAAGCAAAGATTAAATGCATGGATTCTAAAGCTACGTTGCTGCAGTCCAAATGCAATCTCTTTAATTTAATAGTTATTTGACCTTGGGCAAGCTATGGTTTCTCACAAAATCCATGAAAAAAGTTTTGCTTTTTCTAGTTAAGTATGTACCAAGAAATTTACGTATCATTTGTTTTACAAATAAACTAAGTGCAGAAAAATATGCTTTTCAAAGTAACATAGCTAGGAAATAGCTAAGCCAGCACTCACACCGAGTCAGGATAGGCTAGATTATATTCAATAACAAATAACCTTCAAATGTCACCAATCATAATGGCAAAGGTGTGGCGGCTTATGCTACATGTGCACTGTGGATGGGTGTTGGCTCTACTCAGACTGATTGTGAAGCCTCTTTTTGAAATATTGCCAGGAGTTGTAGTGAGGGGAAAGAGGGCATGAACCACATACTGGCTCTCAGAGAAGGAACAAAATGGCTTCAATGCAACCAACTGTAGTGTTGAACAACTATGTCACATTTTGTAATTGAACATTGGCATTTTGCATTTCAATAGCCAGAACAAGTTATGGCCAAATGCAAAGTCAGTGAGGTGAGAAAATGTAATCCTTCTACAGGGAGGGGCACCGAATATTTGTGAATGCTGACAGACTGGTGTGTGAATGGCTTACCTTAACCTTAAGCAGGTGTAGCAGAGTCCTGGTCTTGGTGATTGGTTCACATTGGACTAATCAGAAGGAAGCAAAGACTTTTTTTTGATGGTTTGGAGAACGGTAGACCTTACTCTGTCTCTAATTTGAAGTTGCCGCAGATATTTTTCTGCCCCTGGGAAGAAGCATGACAAAAACCGATGCATGCAACCAGGCAGAGTTGAGAGTAATGGAGCCGCAGCACTGAGGACCCCACGAGCCTCCTGAATAGTTTACCCCCAAAATGGTCCAATTTCTGAACTTTCCAGTAATATACCCCAATAAATTCCCTTAGGTTAAACCACTTTGAGTAAGATTTTTTATTACTTCTGTTTCTAACCAATAATAAAATTTAAGGCCTAGCAAAGTCCTAAACTGTCTTGGAAGAGCCATGCATGCATGTACTTAATAAAATTTTGTGTAACAACAATACAACAACATTATGAATATTTTGAAAAATAAGGAAATCACCTATAATCCTACTACCCGAAAATATCAACTATTAAACAGGTTTGCATGAGTCCTTTTATCTCCCTGCCCTGCCCCTCCCATGCACACCATGGGCATTTATTTTCACATAGGTTGTATCAAAATGTACAAATGATTTTGTATGCTGACCTTTTCTTTAAATGTACATTGGAGTTCTTTTCTCACATTCCTATATAATATTTATAAAGATCATTGGCATAGCTGCAAAAAATTCTGACAATTGGCCTTGATACAGTATAAATAGAAAATTTCCTAATTTTGAACATTTAGGTTGCTTTCAGTTTTTTACTTTATAGATAACAGTGCCACTCATGTATAAATACATGTGCAAGGATTAAAATGAAAAGGGCATACACAAAACCTGATACAAGTGGGTGCTTCTGTTTAGGCCTCTGTGCTCTTTAGATCATAAGCTGATGAAACTCACAGCATGCAGCAGAGTTTGGGCTCTACCTAGTGCATGTCACTGTCTTAGATACCCATGCAGGCAAATCTGCTGTTATTTATTGTGATAGGTTTATAAAGTGGCATAAACACCTTAAAATTTTTGCTAGAATAAAGAATACTGATTTGGAATAATTGAAATAGTTAAAATTCAAAAGACAATAACTTCTAAGTGGAAGATAATAAGATAGGAAGATTTACAAATGTATTAGTCATAACAAGTCATAGGGAAATGCTATCAAGATATATCAGTAAAGATTATAGGCAAAAATAATCTTTTTGAACTGAGGTCCTCCATGGGCACGAGCTACTCATGCTAATCTGTTTGACCACTGTCCCCTAAATAGGTTATACTGAAAGGGGGCAGCTCCTATGGCCCCCTGGGAGTCTATTCACTGCCCTGCATGGGTCAGATGGCTTTGCTGGCCTGGCTTCTGATGACTCTTTGGCCTCTGGTCTCACATACCCCAGTAATTCTGCAGCTTTAGCTGATATTTTTCTTGCTAGTTTGAGATTCATTTAGATTTATATCTACTTGTTATAAATAATTAAAACAGGCTGATGTGTTTATTCAAGAGTAATGTCCAGGCAGTTCTCCAAATCTATTTATCTTTCTCAGTCTCATTTAGGAACTGGAAGACTGGTGGATCCCGGACTGGACGTTGAACTTTTTGGCTCTGCTGGTCTTTACCTCGGGCACAGGGCTACAGCTGTAAATCTTAACACCTGTATCTCAGTCCAGATACCAAATATGATTTCTTGACAACCATATTAGCAAGAGCATTTAGCGCAGGCCTGTGGGAACATTGAAAACAGAGCCAGAAATTTTGTTTGGTGGATCTGATTTCCTAAATTAAAGAATCCTTCTTTGGCAGAGTGTGGGCTGGCTTGGGACAAAGTGGTTTTATTGTAGTGGAGCCATAAGGGTGTTTATTAGTAACTTCTGAGCAGAGAACAAAAAATAGGCCTAGCTCGCCAAAAGAAACCTAGTAAATAAGCATGTCCGATAGCTGGTCAAGTAAAGGCTCAACGGGAGAGGCTGTGACATCTCCTCGGAGGGAATGTGGCACAGGCTGAGCTAGAGGTGGGAGGATCTCTAGCTCCCAGAAAGTGGTAGAAAGAATGAGGATTACCAATAAGTATTAGGCCCTGGAAGATAGACAAAATGCAATCCCCACTTGCAACTCTTACATAATCACTGCATAAATGAGCAAGTGGGTTGATCCCTTTGCCTGAAATGACTAATTACTTAACATGTATCTTTGGCTAAATTCCATTCAGAGAATACAGTGACATAACATTTTTATTATGAACGTTAAAAGGTTTTAATTTTTCAACTTGTGGTTTTAGTATGATTTTAGACAATGCCTTGGAGTCTTCTTTTATAGCACGTTTCTTTCAAAAAACTCCAGTACAATTCCAAGAACAAGTATTCTCCATAATTCAAATTTGGTGTCATGCCAAAGCCAGATATAGGATTTCATTTTGATACTTGATCCTGAGTATCTAATATAGACCAACAAATTTTTTTTCCAAAAAATGCCATACTTTCGAAGCAGCCCTACACAAGTGACTTGTTTATAAAGGCTTTGCTCTGCAGGCTCTCTCAGGTCCCTGGAATGTGACTTCCTGAGGCAGGCCAAGCCTGTAGCATTCACTGGCTTCTTCTCATGCTTAGTAAGCACCATGCGGGATCAGTGGATAATATGCGCTAATGACTTTTCTGTATCCTTATAACTTTATTTACTGAAAAACGAGAGAAAGGAAAAGGTTAAATGGAAGTAGAATAATAAATAAATAAATAAATAAATGTTCCAGGATGAGAGAACTTGAATAAAATTCCCATTTAGTAAAATATGTGCTTAGCACTTAAACAAGGTGTGCAGCTGTTTTAGAAAAAGAGAAGTAGAAAAGTCCGTAGCATGTTTTCTCTTTTCAGAATTCCCCAAAAACAGTATATTGTTTCAGATTTTCTTAAGGGTTTTTCTCTGCACTTTCCAATCACCTTTGAGGACCATTACTAAAGGATCAATCTGCCGCTTTTGCTTTCTGTAATAGCCCTGGTATCTCATGGAGAGGAAATTCTTTGGCTTTCAGTTCCTATTTGGTAACAGACCCATGCACATCAAGTCTGACAGGCCATTTATTGCTTTTGGCAACAGAGTGAGGTCTGAGCACAAAGAATGACTGATGAGGAAAACTGCAGGATTCAGGAGTGAGAGCAGCCTGGACTGCTCGGCAAAGGGAAGCTAAAGAAGCTGGTGTCCTGGATGCCTGCTAACAAGGATGGCAACTCAGAGAGCTATTGCTAACCACGAGGAGCCCCACTGGCACATTCCCTTCTCCCATTTTCAGAGGGAGCCATTCCCCTTCTCATGCATTCTTTAAGTCCTCAACCACATTGCTTGCCCAACAAATATTCTGTGAAGACAAAAGGGCTGACCATGAGAATCATTAAGAATAACTTGGTACATAGAGAAAAGTCATATTATTTAGCAATCACACAGCCAAGAGTCTGAGGTCTTTAGTTTTATTTCTGAATGAAAAATTTACTTTAAGGTAGAAATGTACTTGACATCTTTAATCAGTCTCTGGTAGATGGGCATAATTGCATTCATTTACGCTCCACACTGATGTTATAAAAATTGATGCTTTTAAAGTATGGATTTCAAGTCACAATTATTTCAACTTAAACCACATAAAAGGCTTTTTAAAAGAAGAGGCACACATACCTGTATATGTTGAACTTTAAGAAATTCCCTTTACTTTCCCTGCTAAAATTTAAAAACCCTAAACAATAGAATGCTTTCAATCCTACTATGTTACTTTAGTTATTGATTGCTGAAACAATGCTCATATAAATATTGTAAGACTTAGTAATTCCTTGTAGAATCTGATTCATTAGGGAAAAGTACTCTTTGGCTGCTTTAAGCACTTAGGTACACATTCTCTGATTGAGTCTACTGTCATAGCAACTGATTTACCATAGAAAAGCAAGGAAGCACCTTTAGTCAGAAGCGATTTTCCTTCCCCTTTATTTGGAAATCTTTCCTGGGCTCTTGGAATTAATTATTGTGACTCAGACACCTCTCATGAAAAATTTTACTTAATGAATAATAATTCTGTGGCAATTTTTAAATTTCTGAAGTGCTAGATTTAATAAATGTTCAAATACTATGGTTTAACACCTATCATTGGGAGAACATGATAAAACACCAGAAAATCGTGTGACAGATGAACAGGAAAATGAATTCTATGAGTTTTTATTAATATACTCAAAAATTTCAGATCAAAAAAACCCAGAATAGTCAGAAATTTAAGGTTCATCTGGATTACCTTAATTTTAATCACATTATGGTTAATCTGATCTGACATGGGATTATAAACGGCTTTACATATTCCCAAATAGTCAATCAAACAACCAACCAATGGCCTGGTAAAGCAGTCTTCCATATTCAGACATTGTCTGAGGGGAGGAAAAGGTTAATTCTTTGGCGGAAAATGTTTTAGTAGTTCACAGTCAATGACAATGAAAGACTTCCACATAAGAATACAATTTCTACAAGGGTTCCATTATAACACTTTAAATGTTCTAAAATCAAATTGTGTTTGTATAACATGGCTACAGATGTTCACCAAATCCAAGTATTAGATTTGGGAAAACACCACTTTAACCCTTTAAAGAAAGATAGGAGTGGGTAAAAGAAAGGGATCATACGTAGGAAAGCACTTCTCTGAAACCCTTGGGGGTCTAGAAGTGCTTTGTAATTTAGAACTTTCTGGACCTTGGATAGTAATAAGATAAATATACCATATCATACATAAAACCCTGAGTGAGGTCTGGGCAGCACCCTGTTATAAAACGAATTGATATTTCAGCAGTGAAATGTGTGAACATTCACACTGGCTGTGATCAATGAAGATTAAATAGCCTCAAGTCATTTCAGGGGAGTTTCATTGCTAAATGAGTTCAGGTCTGGTCAGGCTTTGATGCCAAATGAGTTATGAGAAGTCTTTCATTTATTAAGCCTCTTTGGACTTCAAAATTGGTGGATAAGGAATTGTGAACCTGTACTGCTTTATGCAATGACTGACACACTTCTCTCTTTCTACACTGAATAAAGTGGAAAGTATGTACTGTTCAAAAAGAAAATAGATGAATTAAGGAGTGATGGAACTACAACAAGTTAGTAAAGGAAAATAGCAATATCTGGGAGCATCTGCCTTCCAGCAGAATATTCTTTATGTTTCTAATAAAAACAGGAAGCTGAGTGGATGGAAGAACTGATCTTAGATGTTCAATAGTGATTTTTGTGTTATAGAGGCACAAATATGGACAGTTAGGACATACTTTCACACAATAATGGGGCAAAAAGGTGAAACAAGGAATAATGGGATATCTAGCAATAGTAGGTATGATTATGTGACGGACACATTAGTGGAGAGGCAAAAACAAAGGATTTGATATCAGTTAACAGAGTTTCTGAGTTCAAATCCTCACTCCATTACTTGCTTAGCTTATCTAAGCCTCAGTTTCCCCATCTGTGAAATGGGGAAAGTAATATCATAGGGTTGTTAGGAGGCATCAATAAAATAAAACCTGTAAGACACTTGGCACAGTGCCTTGTGCATGGTTGGCAGCAGTTAAAAATAAAATAATATAAAAATTCAAAAAGTTAACTGTTGCTACTAATGGTAAAGGTATAATATCTCACACATCCACTTTTTCAGTTAGCATCAATGGTGTCATCGGATTACACGTAAATGTATACTTTTTTCTTTCTGCAATATGCTTCTGATGGGGTCACTTTTTTGAGGTAAACACATTTGAGCGATGTATCTTGAATAGGAATTTGTTTCAGTTATACCTTAACACAAACAAGAGGCTTTTAAAAAAATAACTTACTTCTCTACTTTAGGCAACTGCCCTGAACTTTCTCTTTGTTTTGCGTGATAGTGGGTGTTTTAAATCAATTAATTTACAAGGCCCCAGAATTGTGTTATACCTGGGTTAAAAAAACTATTATTTTCTTCCATTGTTTTCTGAATTAATCTTATCTCTTGTTGTCATATCTCATAACTCACACCTATGTATGGAATTTTGGGCTTTCTCTTTCCCCTTTACCATATAACTATATACCTGAAATATAGCTAGCACTTTCCTCCCCCACCTTAATTTTCGTTGCAAAATTAATTTACATATTTGTTAATTTTTTAATGCAAAACCAAATAACAGGGTGTGCGTGTGTGTGTGTGTGGGGGAGCAGTAAACAACTAAAAAGGGAAATTTTTCATGAATTTTCATAATTTCGTCAGTTTGAATTCACTTTCTAGAGAGGTAATTGATATTAACTATTAAGCCTGTGTTCTTCAAATAACTTTCTATGTATATTCAAATATTCATATCTTATATGGTAGGGAGGAATTTGTTTTTGATTTAGCAAAAATAAAACCATTCTACACATACTGTGCTGCCACTTGCTTTTTTTCTTATTTAACCGTGTACCATGGTCATCTCATATAGTTATTGTTCCTATTCTTTTGTAACAAGTTGCATTCTTTAAGTATGATTGTGTATAGTTACTGTCTTATTTTTTTATTCACTGAAATTATATTTATTGATCATCAAAGTGAGAAAAATATATATTAGTTGCTATGGAAAAAGCAAGATTTTTAAGAAACATAATTTTGCCCTCTGGATGCTTATTATGATCTTGAAAAAGAAATAAGACAGAGACACATAGAACTACATTAGTAGTAAAAAGTATATACGCATAAATTTTAATGGGTCAAAATAAAGTAAATTAACTTTTAAAAGGTGATTTATACGATCTAGTAAATTAACTTTTAGAAGGGCTGATGAAGAAAGTTTTTTTAGGAGACTTTGGATTTAAATTGGTTCTGGAAAGATTTGTTGGATTTTAACTGATGTAAAAGAGGAAGAAAAACTACCGTTAGCCAAATCCCTGAGAGAAAAAAATATAGGACATGTTTAAAGTAGGGCCATAATCCAAATGCATTGATATAAAGCAATTCTTGGTTTCAGAGGTATTAACAAGTGGAGAGAAATATACAAATTAAATCAAGAAAATATGGTATTTGGTCAATTTGACTGGAATGACAGACTTCCAGAAGATAGAACTGGCAGAAAAATCTAGAGAAGTAAGTAGAGGCCAGATCATGAAGGGAAATCTGAAATTTGTTCATTTTGATTCTTGCATATAGTTCTCTTCCAGTTCTTTCTTTTCTTTTTATCACAAGCTGTTAGACTTTAGGAGGAGAGCAGATGTACTAGTCTTGAAAGATAAAAGTCTATATTTTGGAGTCCAATGACGCCTTTAAAGCTGTTGGTTCATTTTGGCAGGCCCTCCCATTACAGACCGTTTTTTCCATAAAGAGATAAACATTTTGTATTAATTTACTTACGTGCCTAGCACCGTGCTATCACCCAGACATCAGTGGTGAACGAAAAACAGTCTCAGCCTCACATGCTCATGGCCTAGTTAACAGAATTTTCAGTGCCTTCTCCTCACTTCTCAGACATTGTCAGAGTCAAATTTTACTGGTCTATCAAACATTTAAAGTATCCATTGCCTCACTGTCACCTTCTGCTGCCTAGGCCTTGTTTCTCATTTGTGGTTATGATTTCCTGCTTGCCTTGCAGAACTCTGGTTTCTTGAAGTCCCCACACCCTTTCTTAATCCTGGGTGAACCTGGGTGAATTTTTCTCTCTGACAGCTATTTACATATGTGTGTGTAAATATGGACATACAGCATCTCCATAGTTATTTTGTAAAAATTTATTGGGTTTTGGATTTTTTTGATGTTGAGAAGACAACTACAATGAAGATGATGAAGCACAGGTGGATTTAGGAATATGCCAAATATCCCCTACAGAAAATGTCTATAACAGTAAACATGAGTGGAGAAAAACTTATAACTCAGTCTTAACAGTGAACATGAAGCTCAGTGTGCTTTCACTTTCTGGAGGAATTGACCTCTTTGCTGCTAAGAACTTTCTTTCTTTATCTCTGATAATATTCCTCCTTCTGGAATCGACTTTGTCTGTTGTTACTATAGCTATCTGAGAGGATCCCCAAAGATTCCCTCTTCTTCCTGTAGTCCCTCTTTCACACTGTACTCAGGCTGGTCTGTGTGATTAATAAAATATGGTGAAAGTAAAGTTATTTCACTTCTGAGATTAGATTGTAAAAGACCGACCTCTGGCACAGGCCCTCTCTCTCTCCCTCTCTCAGATTATCTCCTCTGGGGGAAGTCACGTCATGAGCAGCCCTATGCAGAATCCAAGTGACAAGGAGCTGAAGCCTCCCACTAACAAAGGTAAGTGGGCTTGGATACAGACCCTCAGGACCCAGACAGATCTGATGCCTAGACTGTGAGACACTCTGAGTAAGAATTCCAGCTGAGCTGCCCTAGATTCCCAACACATAGAAACTGTGATGTAATAAACATTTGTTTTAAACTGCTACTTTTGGGTAATTTGTTATACATCAATGGATAATTTATATACCTAGCTTTCTTTTGACTAGTATTTTCATGGTCTTTTGAAGGTCCCAGGACCACCCCAAGTTTAGTAACTGTCCAGAAGGACTTCAGATTCAAGACTCCACAAAAGGTTATGTTTGCAGTTAAAGTTTATTATGGTGAAAGACACCGAGTAAAGTATCTGTCACAGGTCCTCTCTCTCTCCCTCTCTCAGATTACCTCCTCTGGGGGAAGTCACATCATGAGCAGCCCTATGAAGAATTTCATTGAGCAGAGTCCATAGAGGTTCAGCACAGGCCTCAGAGTTCTTCATCAGAGGCCACATAAGATGTGCTTTGTCTTTAGCCGCAAACTATAGGAACATGTGTGAAATGTCTCTACCCAGGGAATCCTGTTGAAGTCTCAGGTACAAGGCTTTTTATGGTGTGCTGGTCACATAAATGTATTTTGCTATGCAACCAGCCATTGCAATTGAAACTCAGGAACCCAACAATGAAACCAGGTGAACATCATTAATCTTGATATTTGTGCGTAGCAACTGGACAAGCTGGTATAGCACAGCCCATTGCTCCAGGTGTACACAGCATAATCATCAGTCGCTGGCATCCAGGGGTTATATTCCCATTGGCTGGCCAAGGGTCATTCATAATTCTAAGACCTCTTGAAGGAATAAGCAACCAGACTTGCTCTGTTAACTCTTTCTTCTCAAAAGGTGGATGACAGTTATCATCAACTGCCTAATAAGGGGATGAATGAGACTTCAGGAAACTCCAGCCCCCAGACTTCACGTCTTCCAGCTTAGGCTGCAAATGTTATGAAGCAGAAACAGGCATTCTCCACTGTGTTCCATCAGAATTCCTGATTCACAGAAAACATAAGATACAATAAATGATTATTGTTTAAAGCCACCAAGTTTTGGGAGTAGCTCGTTATGCAGTAATACATAAATAATACAGGGTAATATTCCCTTGTTTCTTTGCAAGTCTGGCCCTTTTTTATTGGATGCCTGATATAAATTTCATGTTTTGGTGCATGGGATTTTGTTGTATTTCATTGAATAGTGTTAGATTTTGTTCACTGCTAACTAAGTTACTAGGAATTTGTAGGAATTTTTTGAGGATTGCTTTTAAGTTTTCATCAGGGTATATCCAAAGCAGCCTTTAACTTAGGACTAATTTGATCTCCATTACTAAGCTGATAACTTTCTCAACACTATTTCAGAGATTGGCAAACTTTTTGGTAAGGGGCCATACAGTAAATATTTTAGGCTTTGAAGACCATATGTAATCTCTGCTACATATTTTTCGTTGTTTCTATAATCCTCTAAAAATATAAAAATCATGCTTAGTTTGCAGGCTGTTCAAAAACAAGTTTGTGGGCTAGGTTTGGCCTGTGGGCTGTAGTTTGCCAACTCCTGCAGTATCTGATGTCCTTTGCAGTAAGTGGTCTTTCTACTCTGGCTCAAAGGAACGTGAACTACTTCCAGCCCTGTTTAAATTCCACAAACTTTTCTGCCTGTTTATTCTCATGGTTCTTTCCCCAGCCCTGGGGGGTTTCTTCTCACATTATGTGCGGGTTAGCACTCAGCCAAATAACTAAAGAAAGCTCTCCTTAAATTTCTTTCTCTGTACAGCTCTCTTCTCTCTGGCACTTAGTTCTATAAATCCTAGTCACTGTGATATCTCTGAACCCTGATCTCTCTCTCTCTCTTTCTGTTCCACTCAGCAAGACTGTAGTTTTTCTGTGGGTTCCCCTTCCTGTGTCACAGCCTGGAAGTAGCCTCTAGGAAATAAGCTATTTCAATCACAGGGCCACCTCCTTTGTTTACATCCTCTCAGGGATCACCGCCCCGTGTTGCTTGGTTTTCAATGTTTTGAAAAGCATTTGTTTCATATCTTCTGTTTTGTTTTCTAGTCCTTTCAAGTGAGAGGTTAAATTCAGTCTCTGTTACTCTATCTTGGAAAGAATCTTTATTAATTCTTGAATTAAGTTATTATCAGTGATCACGTTTTTATTTGCCTACATATACTTACTCCTATGTGTTGGTATCTATATTAAACATAAATTTCTAACACAAAAAGATTTAGTCTTAGTTAATATCTTCATTGTTAAATGCAGCACCGTATTCGTGTACACGCATAAATAACATCAGAGTAAATGCCATTAATTAAAACTGTATGTCGGTGACCATAGACACGAGATTTCTAGTTTAGACAAGTCTTAAATGATCTAGAAGATCTTAATTTAACTCGAACATTTTATAGAATTTCCCTCTTCAACATCTTTAGTAGTAAACATATAATTCTGGAAGACATGCTCTACTTTTTAAGATAGACTGTTTCAAAGTTAGACAGCAAATAATTGTCAGAAACTGTACATTATAATGAGCTAAAATGTAATTCCTTATAACATTGATGATTTAGTTATCAAATTTGAGTTTAAGTTAAATCCGGGGGACCTTTTTATATCAACTCCTTTTAATCCTTCTTCATGCATTCATTATCAATCCAGTCTACAAATATGTATTGTGCAAGGCTCTGTGCTGAGCTTGGGCTTACAAAAGTAAAAAAAAGAAGGTAAAATTCAAACCTTATGCATCTTTCAGTTTGGTGGGAGAGTTAGAGAGCAATCCAAAAAATAAGCATACAAATATGAATGAAATTACAGTGTGATATGCTATGTAGAAGCATAGTGCAATGGCACTGGATAGAGGAGGATTTGACCTGATCAGCAAAATTAGAGAGGATGTTCTCGAGGAGATATGACTTGAGACCTAAAAACAAAGTAAAAGATAATCAGACAATTATGGTGAGAGCTTCCAGGAAGAGGGAACAACTGCAGTAAAGGCACTGGAGCAAAAGAGAGCAATTGGTGTTAAATCTAAATGTAGGGCTTTCAAATAACTCTCTTAAGTACACTACTCACTCGACGAATACACCCAATCTCGGAAATATCACTATATTACCAAAAACACATTTCTGACATTTTGGGCAGACCTGCAGGGAGGCAGGTTTTATTTTAATACGAGGAAATACTTTGGATTGTCCTCTGGAGTTTTTGTGCCCGCCTCAGGTTTTGAACCTCATGTATACTGAATCTCATTACATGTTGGGATTCCTCTTTAAGATAAAAAATACAGATGATGGATATAAAGTTCAGCACAGGACTCAGAGAGGCCCTTGGAAGTGAGAAACCCTGACGCTGATGCTTCATTAGTTTTGGAATAAATCTACCTCCTGTCTTGAGGTGTTCAGACAAGGGTGCATGGTCATTTGTAATGTTATCAAGGAATTTCAGATGTTGTGTAGAAATCTAGACTTGATAGGCCTTCAAGTTTCTTCCAAATGCAGATTTTGTGTTTACTTGGCTTAAATTTGAGAAATGAATAGGTCAAAGTTTGACCACATAATCTTCACCCCCCAGCTGGTTTATGGAATGAATTATCTGATAGCCAAACAATGATGTGGTGTTTGGGACCGAGTGTGTGGGTGTGGGTGTGGGTGTGTATCTTTCAGGTCCGTCTTAAATGAATTGGGAAGTTGAATGTGCAGCTTCAACGTCTAGCCAATTATTTTATTCTAGCACTCAAATCGCAAGCCATAGACTTTGAGATAAAAAGTTTTCTGAATCCAAGCCTGGGTTTGATTCCCATGCTAATCATTGTACATATATGGAGAATATATCAGGGAAGGCCCAGAGACAGCATCTCCACCCTCCAGCCCCATTATTAACCTCACACCAATTCCCCTGGTCAGAGGAGGCTTGAGGATAGGAGATGGAGCTTTTAGTGTGTGTCCGTAATCCCTGATGTATTACATGGTCTGCATCACTGTCAGAGGGAAGAAGGCATTACAAATAAAGACTGATACCCCCTTGAATGAACAAAAACAAAAACAGAACCCTCAGAGTCAATTATGCCCTGAATCATTATTAGAAAACAGGAATAATACTAACAACAACAAAATAATAACAGTTGCGCTGTGACTGCTTTTGCATTCCCAGAGTAGTGTCTGGACAGGTCATAAAGCTCTTAGCAAACTTTAATTAGAGCTCAGAGATAGGCAAGTTACATGGCTGAAGTTCCTGACTTTCTGGTCATCAGAGATGTAAAATCAGGTGAGGTTAAGTGGTCAATGTATGGACACCTGGTCATAGTCATCTGTGAGTGCTTTTCCAGTCTGTCAGGTTTTTTGGAATCTGACCTGTTAGCAACTCTGCCAGGCACTGTGCCCTCGCTTGCAGGTGCACGAGTTCAGAGCGAATGTGTTTATGTCAGCTCATTGTCTCAGGAGTAGGCCACACCAAGTCTGGACCTGTTCACTTTTTTTTGGAGCACTGCTACAAGGGACGTACGCAGAGATAACAGTCCTGAGCCAGGTAGATTCTATCTGGGCACCTGCCGGGTGCAAATGAGGACACTGCTTCTCAAAAGGAGATGATTGACTGCATATGGCTCTAAGCTGGTTGAAGCTTTTTCCACTTTAATACCTAGGAACTTATTTTAAAAAATATTTTTACTATTTATTTATTCATAGAGACTGCCACCACTTCTATGGAAAAAGGAAAATTTTAGTGCTAGTAAGGAAATAAAAAGTAAAGTCCTGTTGAAGATATGTGAATACTTACCACTTCATGTCCTGTGTGTCTCCTACCTCACTCAGACTTCTGGGGGGTCTGTTTTGTGCCTGAGAGGACAGAGCAGTTCTGTCTCAGACAGGGGCTCTGGGATCAATGGTGAGTTAGCGGTAATTCCACCCTGGACTCAATCTTGGCTGATTACGAATTTCCCAAACATCCATATTTTCCATTAATATTATCCAACCTCCATAGATTTGATACAAATCTACTTCCAATCTATGTAATTTCCCAATAATTGGGAGAAAGGAGAATATTGTCTTTTACTTATTAGACAAAGAGTGACTGCATTTTATTTATCCTGAAAAAACACTTTCAAACATCAATGGCTTCACTTAGGTCTGGCATTCTGGGGTTTGGAGAACCAGCCCCTGCCCATCTAGACTTCATGTTCACAATTTCAAAACTTATGATTCTATTCCTTCGGATTCTCCTTTTCCTGGTTCTGTTTGTCTGCATTCCTCAGTCTTTTCTTTCTCCTCAAATTTTTATTGTAGTTTTTGGGACTGTTTCTTTGATGTCTTTCTTAAATTATTGAAATCAGAATTTCACATGCTCATCTATCTTTCACTGTGGTTTTGGTCTGAGGGTACTCTCATAATTTACTTTTGTGCTTTTAAAAAATATTTTGTGTATAAAAATCCAAGCTTATGACTTTTTGAAAAAAAAATCTCAGTAGCTAACTGAACTAATATATTTATTTAGGAAAGAGTTGGCAATGATTCCTGGTGCTTTTCTTAAATTTTAACTAATAGTTCAGAATTCATCTTCCTAATGGGTGAAACATTTTTCCCCTTAAATTCTTTATTATTCTTGTATACATAGGAGCTCATTTCTCTTTCTGTTTGCAGTGTCCAGTCATCTCTTCCTTTCTCCCAAATGAGTTGATACCACACTACCTGGAAAACTTTAATGCTAGCAATAATTTACCAGCCACTTAAATAAGAGTTGTCCTGAGACATGGACTTGGTGAGAGAGGCTTCAAGATGCTCTTATTGTTCTCTGTTCAGATGTAAAACTGGACATTACGCCAAAGGGACAAAATCTGGTTGGCTAGTGCCTTAGTTTACTAAGGCTGCCATACAAAGTAACACCAACTGGTGGCTTAACAGACAGACATTTATCTTCTAACAATTCTGGAGGCTAGAAGTGCAAAGTCCAGGTGTCATCAGGTTGAGACTTCTTTCCTTAGCTTGTAAATGGCCCTCCTCTCTCTGTGTCTTCACTTGGTCTCACCTCTGTGAATGTGCCCTTTTTATAAAGACACCAGTCATATTAGATTAGGGCCCTTTGTCATGACTCATTTTGATTTAACTATCTTTTTATAAAGCTCCTATTTCCAAGCACAATCACACTAAAGTACTGGGGGTTAGGATTGCAATATGTAAGCTTGGGCACAGGGCACAGTTCAACCTGTAGCAGTTTATTAACGAGCTGGCAACCTTATATTGACTCCAGATTTCCAGCGACAACAATTAGCTCCAAAACACAACTAACTCAAACCGTCAAAGTCAGTGCAGAATGACTTTTGGTCAGATGTTGCAGGCCCCTCTCTCACTTTACAGACTCTTCATAACAAATGTAAACAGGCTGCTTCTCTGATTCCCCGAACTGTAGCAGACCAGTGTGTAGAGGAACTGCCAAACAAAAAAAGCCACACTGAGAGGGGCAGGTGCGCCGACTGCAGCCGGAAGTGACTTTAGCACTGAGAGGGCAGCAGAAGAACCTTAAAAGGTCAAAACTACTGTCACTTGCCATGTACTACAAGGAGAGCAGATAGTAACAACACTCCTGAATTGTCAAGAGTAGATGATGTTACTTTGACAAACCTGTAGTAGGAAGCAGTGGAAACTTTGCCATTAAATATAGAGAAAATGGTTAGGGCATTTGAAGGAAATAAACTTCAGTTATTAGGGTAATACATTGATGGGAAATTAAAAATTTCCAGTACTGAACAAAAATTTTTTTTTTAATAGATGACAGACGAGTCCTACTTGGAATTCATGAAGGTTTTGATATAATCCTGAACATCAGCATGTTCAGGATTAGGGCCATGGGGCCCAAGGCTTTCCCGATTCAGTGGTCCTCAGATTTAGACTTGACAGCCCAGTGAGGCTTACAGCCTGTCCCTGAAATTCGCTGATGGTTTTCAGAGATGTTCATCAGACAACTTTTACTTTAAGCTATATCTCCTGTAGTGTGCAGATTAATATTCTAACAACTTCTATAATGTTTTTATAAATAGTGTGCTATGGCACTGTATTTTACGTGTAAGTTTGTTAAACATAGTAATACGTGTAGTGAAAACATTTAAAATACGCCACAGTTTTTATAACCTTGCTTGGTCTTTCTTCATGTTGTAGCACTCCAGGAGCTTCAAAACCGGGAGTGACCCTAACATTTCTCAGTTCACAGAGGCCTTGCCCTGGAACGTACCATGTGCTTAGCCTCATCCTTTTCTGCATCATCTCCAGTTTGCATGTCATGCTTCTGGCCACCTCTGTCTCCTTTCATAGTTATTTATAAAGTTGTTTAATCTGTCTTGCGGGACATTGTGAACTTAATTCTCAAAAGCCATCCCCCCACAGTACATGTACCTAGCCTTTTTTTCTACTTGTCAAACCATTTGAGTCTTCCATAGTGTTTGTTGCAGATGCCTTCCAAGGTAACTCTCAGAACTCTTTTATATGTTCGAAGGAAGATCACCCAGAATGCTTTGCTAGAGAGTCAGAAGAGCTGGTAAATGTGTAATGACTAGTTTTGAGGTGGGTGGTGATGGGGGAGGCCTGATTCCTAGTGTCTGCTGGTTCTAGACCTCACTGTACGTGGAGTTGGGAGATACACATAATTGGCTCTTGCTGGCTGATCAGACTTCAGAAGGTTCCAACATATCTCTAGCTTGCAGCTCAAGGATAGTGAGAAATGCTATTTTAGAAGAAATGGAGAAGACTGTGGAATCCTTTCTCCACCTGCACAGGGCAAGGATGTATATATTCATAAGACTTCCTCACTTTTCAGGTTTTTTTCCAGCCAGCTCTTCCCAAATAACTGCATGTGATCTTGTCAAACACTGAAATAGCTTTAAAGTCATGGGCAATGAATCCTGAAATGGATCTACTCAGAAGTTTCTTAAAAGTCAGTAATATGAAAGCAGTTCAAAACTCTCAGAATTAGTAATGTGTGCATACAGGTTGCCTTTGGGGTTCCATAGTCATTAACCCTCCAGATAATTTTTCTTTTTTCAAGAATTTGCTTATTTCTCCCCCTCCCCACTGCCTTTTGCATGCACACACTCACTCACTTCTTAGACACACGCTCTGGTAATTTTTATTAAAGGAAGGCAATGATACTGCCCCTTCCCCTTCCTACCTCTTTTCCCTCAGATTTTAAATTTCTCTAACCAGGGATTTTGGTTTACTCTTTTGTCTCCCAACATAATTTTTGTTGTTGTTGTTGTTGTTGTTGTTCATGACAGGTAGTCAAAAAAATATTTAAGTTAAATTAACTCTCATTTCATGGAGTATATGCGAAATACCTTTTTTTCTTCACTACAGATGCTCTTAAGTTTCCATTAATTCTTGCATGAGAATTAATTGAGATAATTTCTAATGTAAAGGAAATTTTTTTCCTTAAAAGAACTAGTTTCTCTACCTTAGACAATAAAATGTTGGACAATGGATGTTGCTGGCCTTGTTTAACTCTCTTTTAGTGAAAGTAACAAGCTTGTAGTTCTCCATCTCCCGCAACCAAACTCTTTCCTAATTTAACGCAATCTCAAAAGCCTTAGCCAGTTATGACCCAGATCTTATGCTTAGCTAGATTGGTTTCTGTGACTCAAGGGGTGAGAAAAATCTGTGTCTTAAAAACAATTGGACCCATTAAAAAGACTATAGTAAAAAAAGACAGACAATAGCAACTGTTAGTGAGGATTAGGAAAACTGATGCCTCATAAATTATGGGTGGGACTGTGAAATGGTACAGCCACTTTGGAAAATAGTTTGGCAGTTTCCAAAAAGTTAAATGAACATAAACTTGCCTTATGACCCAGCAATCCTACTGCTAGACCTCTACCCAACAAAAATAAAAATGCTTGTCCATACAAAGACATGTATGAGAATGTTCATAGCAGGTTTATTCATAATAGCCCGAAACCGGAGAAAATCAAAATGTCTGTCAATTAGGGAATGAAAAAACAAAATGTGATATATTCATACAATGAAATACTCTGCAGCAACAAAAAGTAAAGCACTGATGCATGCTATAACGTTGAAGAGCCTCAATAACATTATGCTAAGTGGAAGAAGCCAGACACAGCAAACTACATGTTGTATGATTTTATTTATATGAATTTCTGAGAAAGGTCAACTGTAAGAGACAGAAAACAGTTCGGGACAGGGAATAGGAAAAGGAATCAACCGTAAATGGACACAAGGAATCTTTCAGGGGTGATAGAAAATTTGTACATTTTGCACAACTGTAAATTTACTAGACACCATTAAATTGTTTTCTTAAAAATTGGTAAATTTTATGGTATATAAATTATACCTCAGTAAAGCTTTTAAAAATCAACACAATAAAGAAAGGTCTTTGTTAATTCTATTTACTTGTTGGTTTTCCTTGTCCGATTATAAAATCCCAATGTGGCTATGTGTCACCCAGGCCCATCTTTTCTTTTTATTCGTAGATGAGACAAGTGGCTAACTACATTGTTGGAGAAGGCGGTAGCTAGATCAAGCCCAACAAATCCATAGCTGCATTGACAGATTTTTCTTCAACCGTGGCCATACTAATCATGTAGCCTGCAGGGAAGGGCATGGCGTATTCACCCTTCCTCTCACACAGTTAGTTGTCCCTGGAAAGAAATGATGTCCCTATGGAGGAATGTGTGTCTCTGTCACCAGCTGCATGCTGGGGAAACTGTACTAGATGTAGGATTTTACACTATCTTGACTCCAAGAGAAAAAGACACTCCTTGTTCAAATGAAGCTAATATTACCTTAAAAGATGAAATCATTTATTTGACCACTAATCTCTTTCTTACTACACATCTTCCTTAGGGGCCACAGCAGAGTAGGAAGCCTATAGGGAACCTTCTGGTTTTAACTTGGGCTTTTGATATTGCTTTTGAAGAATATCCTGGAGCTCACTCTTAACCAGTCAAACACAAGATAGTAGTTCCCATAAAGGGACCAATTAGGAGTTGGGAGAGCTGGAACTTTGACAAGGAGTCTGTGATATTATTCAAGCCCTAGGGGGAAAACAATACACTATTTTTTCTTCTTCTTTTCTTTGCCTATCAAACTGGCAAATTAGAAAGTACACATTGTTCTAATTTGGAGTGCTAGGAAAATAATGCGCCTGAGAGTATAGTCTGGGGGCTTAATTTACTTCAACAATACACTTACCAATGTTTTATCCTGGTGGTCTAGTTCCTCTGCCCTGTGAGGCCAGCTACCTTTGTGTTTTCATGTTCTTTGATTCTTTTGTGTGTATCTAACTTTTTAAGGAAGTATTCACATTTCTTTCTATCTATCTATATCTATCTATCTATCTATCTATCTATCATCTATGGCTACAGTTCCTGGTCTTCCTAGGTGGTCTCCCATCCAAGTACTAACCAGGCCTGACCCTGCTTAGCTTCCGAGATCAGACATCGAACTTGTTCAGGGTGGCATGGCCATAGACCATGGACTGTGGCTCCACTGGGGAGTAAACTCAGAACCTTCTGTGTGTAAAACAGATGTGCTAATCACTACTCTATGGAACCAAGTCCTCACATTTCTTTTTTTAACTTAAATTTTTTTTTTTATTTTGATAGGAACAGTTAATGTAAGATCGACCCTCCTAACAAGGCGTAAGTGGAAAATTGTTCACTAGAGGTACAACGTGGTACAGCAGATCTCTAGAACATTTCCAACTTATGTAACTGAAACTTTATACCTGTTGAACAGAAACTTCCCGCTTCTCCCTCTCCCCAAACCCTGGTAATCACCATTCTATTCTCTATTTCTATGAATTTGACTATTATAGATACTTCATAGAAGTGGAATTATGCAGTATTTGTTCATCAATGTCTGGTTTATTTCACTTAACATAATGTCCTCCCAATTCATTCATGATGTCACATATCATAGGATTTCCTTCTTTTAAAGGGCTGAATAGTATTCCATTACATGTACACATCACATTTTTCTTATCCATTTGTCTGTCATGGGTATTTAGGTTGTTTCCATATCGTGGCTATTGTGAATAAGGCTGCAATAAACACGGGAGAGCAGATATCTCTTTGAGATTCTGATTTTGACTATTTTGGACAAATACCCAGAAGTGGGATTGCTGAGTCATATGGTAATTCTATTTTTAATTTTTTGAGGAACCTCCATACTGTTTTCTATAACAGTTGCATCATTTTAACATCCCCACCAACACTGCACAAGGGTTCCATTTTCTCCACTGAGTTATCTTTTTTTTTTTTTTTTTTGATAATAGCCATCCTAACATGTGTGAAGTGATCTCACTATGGTTTTGATTTGCATTTCCCTGACGATTTGTATTTACCCTTCTATTACTAGTGCCTGGCAATGCCTAAAACACAGCAGATGTTGTTCAATAAATGTTTGTTGAATGAGTGAATTAACTTGTAAGTAATGCCATCTTCAGTACAAGCACAACTGAAGATTTAATGTGAGCTATGGGGGTAGGAGGAAGGGGAAGTTGTGTCTGTGACATAAAAGCAGAAGATCCCCAGGCTCATGGGATTCTCTCTGGGTTCATATGAGAAGGCTAACGAAAATGGCTGAGACCTCGGGACTTGGATAAGTTCACCACAATGAAAAGAGATGTGTTTTTAGAAGAAAAAAAATTAAATTATTTTTAACAATATTTTAAAAATCACTATCTTAAATGTTTGCATTTTCCGAATGTTTGTGCTCTGGAGCAGTGCCCAAGAATATATTTTCCATCTCTCCCATCCTTCAAGGCTTGTCTCAAGATGTTTCAAGCATCTACCTCTACAGCTGCTTTTCCTGAATCTCTCACTTATTCTAGCACAACTATTTCCCCCAAACAAATATCTGTGTTTGACCCTTCTTCCTTTGAATCCCCACAGCTCTTTGTACTCTTCTTGCCCACTCACCCTACTCCACCTCATCTCCCATGAGAGCTCCCTGCACTTATCTAATCTTCTCCTTTCAGTGGTTAGCTCTGTGACCACAGCATCTTTTTGCACTCCGTACAGAAACTAACACTAAAGGCATTAAACATTTGTTTAATTGAATTTTGATTAATCAGATCATTTGATTAGTATCAAGTAACTTTATTAGGCAAAGGAGATAACTCTGACAACATGGATTATAGACCCCACTCACTATTTTAAAGTAGCTCCTTTTCTAGAAACTGATGTCTATACATAGGTGTTGTGATTCAATTTTAAAATAGAAAAACAATCTGTTTCCTAAAAAAAACCCTTTACCAACTTGACATATATAGAGAGACTATTTTCAGCTGACCAAGTTGATAAAAAAAAAATGTGTAATTTCAGGAAGGCAGGCAAAATCAGTGGTGAAATTCCATCTATTTAATTGTTGCTATGAAAATATGTAATCGATATTTATTCCAGTGAATAATATTTATAAAATGTTTTGCTCTATATGAAAATGTCCCTAACTAATATTATTTTATATGGATAAGGCAAGCTTTAGAAAATTAATTTGAACTTTTTTTGGTTAGTTTCATACTATCTATAGTTTCAATGTAAAACTTTCCCTGTATTTTCCCCAAAAGTCTACAAGCGTGGGCATATCTGGAAAGATAATAGTTTTTCTTCTATTTCTATGTAGTGTGATAGAAGCAGCCACACCAGTTGGGTGATATCGGTGTGTGCTGAATTTGAATCTCGACTTTGACAATAAATAAATGAATCATCTGGAATAAGTCACTTGGGACCTCGATGCTTTTTAATCTGAGTTATGAGAAAAGCAGACATCAAAATTTGCCATCAGCAGCTGTAAGATTTCCTGTCTCTTCCTCATTTGCCAAGGCCCATGGTTGACACTCTTTATTTCATTTCCTTTTTCTTTCCCATGCAGCTGCAACAACCACTCTCTAAATAACCAGGTTAAGCATCTGGAGGCAGAGTGATGACCAATGTAGAATAGAAAGGCTAAGTGGCCATGCTTGGGGTGGGCACAGGGGGAAGGGAGATGAGGTGGACTGAAGTGCTGAGGCATGAGTAGGGCAAGGCTGAAGAAGTTGCAGTAAGAATGCATGTTGGAACAGAGGGGAAGGGAAGACAAGTGGGTGAGGACAGAAGGAATTAGCTGGACTAGAAGACCTGGGCTCTGAATTTCTCTTAATTTCAGGGAAAGATTTCTCTCCAATCTCGTTATATTTATATTTCTGGCTATTTAATTTTTTTATTTTGAATTAATTTTAGGCTTACAGAAAAGTTGCAAACATAGACTAGAGAGTTCTTATGTATCCTTTATCTATCTCACTCTACCTTTATTTCTGTTCTAGTCAACATATTTATGGAAGTCACCTAAAATTCATTTTGGAACAAGGCCCACAGGTGTGCCACTAATCTGGCCACCCAGAGGCTGTGTGCCTCAGAATAAACTTGTTGGAAACGACTGATATAGACATCTCTGGCAACTCTGACATGGGAAGGATGCCTAGCTTAAAATTGAACTGTACCTTATAATTTGTTCAAAAATGATTTGGCCACAAGCAAGAAGAAACTAAAGAATATGATCAAAGGAAAACTGGACAATAGGACCATCTGGTTAAAATGCTAAATTTGTGGAAATTGAATTTTTTAAATATTAGTGATTAGTATTATGCTTTAAGCACTTATGAACACATATTAGATCTTTCCCCCACTATTAGGCCTTATAATAATTCCTAATTTCTTTTGGCCAATAGATATTAATTAAAACTATTTAAGATCCAACAGTTTGTGGCCTGCTTATATACATGCAATACTGGGGATAATGAGACATTATTATAGCATTATCTTCTCTGTAGGGGTTAAATGTATGTTTGTGGGGGTGTATGTGTGTGCATACATGTGGGGGCATTTACATTTAAAAGTATCTGGAAGGAGGTAACTTAGGGTTTCAAAGTTTCAATGAATAGGTACTTTTACGAGTGTTCACATGTCCGTGTTTTATGTGTTTCTTCTTTTTTTTTTTTTGTATTGAGTAACATTGCTTTTATACCAATGTTACTCCAAGGTTGTTCCATTGTTGTTAAGCAATTCTTTTTTTTACAGCTTTTGTAAGAAGCAAAAGTTGTTGTAAGAAGCAAAGAACATAAGTAAAAATCTGGTACAAAAAAGTTTTTCTTAAAAACAGGAATCAATTAAAACAATCAGACAAAAATACTTAAGATTCATAGAGCTACAAAGTCACCATGTGATATATATCCCCCATTACCAACACTAAAAGAAACAGCAATTGTGGTTACTCATTTTCACTTGTGTTATTTTATCAATTTTCTTATTAACCAGATTGCTTTTGAATTAAATACCTATATTTGGTCAAATTGTTTTCAGTCAAATTATCTGCTGCAGTTTGTGAAATTTGAAGCATCTTGGCATTTCCAGTCAGGGCTTGATGTGCTAATAATTGACAAGATCTCTAAATGTGAAGCAAAAGGACACTTTCATCAGTTTTGGAGTGTACCTTTGGGAATAAGCCCACCATTCAGTATAATGAGTCATTTTTCAGAGTGAGCAGTGAAATTCAATTCTGCAGTGAGGAATAAATGCTCTAACAAGTGTGTGGCTCTGGTAGAATTTTGGTCATGGACACTGGAACAGAATAAGCCCTATCCCAGGTATTAAATAGACATAGTGTAGTTATCATTTCACAACATATACAAGTATTGAATCATTACATGGTATACCCGAAACTAATATAAAGTCATGTCAATTGTACCTCAATTAAAAAAAAGAATAAATCTTTCTTCCCCTTCATTACCTAAGTGACTAGCTAGTCTACAATGAGCCTTAGAGCTGCTCTGGCTGTAAGTGACTGAGATTTTCTGCCTGGTTGTACTCCAAGAAAAGTGTGTGCTATGATCTTACAAAAATCTGGAGTAACACTGGAACTTTGCAATAGAAAACTTTCATTCTTCGAGATGTTGAGTTTCCAGGGAAGTCACAAAGCTAAAATGAGTGATAGAGGATTCTAGTAGGTATCATCTCATGTTCACAGCATCTTGCCTTTTGTACATGTTGAGATGGGCAGGAGTGGGAGTGGAGTGGGGTAAGGAACAGGCTTAAGGGCCCAGTCTTCTAAATGGTTGATAACCAACTGTGTCTTGGAGAGAACTGAGTCTTTGTTTCTCATAAAAAAATATTTGAACCACAACACCATTTCTTAAACCCTGCACATCTGAAACTGTGATTTCAGGGTCCTTTTGCCTCTAGTGTCCCCATACTCTACCTGCCCTAGCACAGTGTTAGAACATTAAAAAACCAATTCTGCAACAAAAACCCATCTGTGTAGACCTGGTATTTATGAGAATTGGAAAATAGCCCTGAAATCTAGGGTTCTAGCCTAACTGTACAGCTAATTTCCTGAGTGGGCTGGAACAAATCTTGATGGCTTTGCTCTCCTTTCTTTCTCCATCCATCTATTCATCCATCCTTCTGATAGGTCATCACTAAGTGCCAAGACTCTGTAGAAACAAACAAGTAAAACATGGTTCTTTTGTCAAGATACTTGGAGTTTAGAGGAAAGGACAAGCAAAAATCAAAGTTTGTAATCTAGTGTGATAAGCACGATGTCAGAAGTGTGTGCAAAGAGTGCTAAGGGAGCACAGAGGAGGAACATCAAATCACACTTGGAGACGGGAAACACTTCAGGGAGCACTCCAAAGAAGAGGTGGTGTCTTCCTGAAAGCTTAAACTCTGTAAAACGGGAGGGGTACATTAGTTGACTTAGAACAGTCTTACATCTATATTCTTATGTTAATTAAAGAAAAGCTCATTTGAGTTCCCCATATAGGGAGAAGCTTTCCAGAGCCACATGAGAAAAGCAAAAGATATAAAATAAACAAATTTGCCTAATTTATCCATTACCGCTCATACCCTTAAGAATGGTATAAGTGTTAAGGCCTCCTTCCTAATGTGCTCTAAGAAGAAAAGATTGGTTCCTGGGATCTTCCCGTCAGCTAATGTATTTATGTGTAGTCATTTGAAGGGTATCTGGCCCTCATGAAAAGCCACAGTCACCTCTCTAAATTCTTCCCTTCAACAGCTCCTTCCTTTACTGTGTCCTTGTAATTAACTGTGTAGTCTCCTAGCCTAGGCGGAATCATTCAAGTGCTATAATATCACAGAGAAGCAACCACCAAATTTTGTCTCCTTTTATAGGTACATGTAGCCCCAAAGTTAGTTTTTCACTAAATATCTCTGGTAACTATTTGATTTTAACACAATATCACACTTTTCTAAAAGTGATCTGCTCTAAATCTGAACTAATTATAGACACAGTTGTAAATCTATGAAAATTGTTTAAAAAGTCAAGCAGACAATTTCAGTTTCTAGCATTCACTGTTGGTTGCCTTTCCAATGTTTACCTTTTCCTCTTCTTTTTTCCTAAGGGGATTCCAATTCGGTCCAGAGGGGATACTAATTAGTCCAAGTCAATCATGAGAATTCCATCCCCTTAATCACTGGTTGGTTTAGGAAAGGGCAATTCCGGATCCTGATGGGGAAGACAACTGGGGAGCCTCTAGGAAAGTTCTCTTTCTTCTCAAAGAGATATAGGAGATATTCTCTTATCTTCCTTGGAACATTGCTGTCTTGGGCTGTGCTTCTGGAACCACTGAAGCCACATTGTTACCAGCTGGAGGATGAAGCCAAGATGAAAGAAGGCAGAGCTGGTAGTAGCTTATTCAGGAGTAGAAGAGGAGGCCTGAACTAATAATGTGCCTGAAACCCGGAACCCCATCCTTCTTAGAGCTTCCTTATTCAATGAGACAGGAAATTTCTTTGTTGTCTAAGCCATGATGAGTCAGAATTTTCAATTATTTGGAACTAAAGCCATCCTAACTAAGCCAAGTGTGCTCTGAAGTTTATGCATTTCATTCATAGATCATTATGTCAGACATGTAGTTCTAGGAAATAGGCTTATCTGATTTCCCAGTTCATGGCAGATTGGAAATAACATGTTAGGAGGAGAGAGAAGGGCTATTGGAGACAGGCAGCCAGACAGGGAAGAAAGACATAAAGATAGAAACAAGAACTCAGGATGGAGCAGTGTGGGATTATTTAGTGCTGGGACAAACAAGTCCTCTCACCTCCATAGCCCTTGTGGGTATCAGAATATATCTCGATGACTAATCCATAATGATGGCCACGAGTCATCGAGGGAAGTTTGCTTTCTGTTTAATGTCTGTTTTAGATGAGGCTGGTTAATATTTAAAAATGTTTCCGTAAACAAATAAAGGTTAAATGATTAAAGGGATAAATTATTTGAAAAGGCACACAGAGAACAAACTCACCCTTCTTAGGATCAGTAAATGAGTGCAATACATGTATGTAAATGGACCCTGTTAGAAGTTTACTTCACCCAGAGAAAAGGGAGGAGAAAAATAAGGTAGTATTTTGATTGCTGCATAGAGCAGCTCATTTCAGTTTCGATCCCCGTGAGAAGCCCCAGCCGAGGAGCAGCAAAGCTGGCGGATAAGGACGTGGTGCGGTTCTTCTGCAAGTTACTTTATTTTGGTTCAATGGCTCAGCAAGCCTGGCTAAGCTGTTTTCTCAGAAGCCAGCCAGTAGGAAGTAAATAAGCTGCTGACTCTCCTCCTAGAGGGAGATGAGTACTCCTAATTAAAATGTAAATAATTCCCAGGGCCGATGGCTTGTAGACAAAAATGACTGGAAAGATTGCAGACACTAAAATTACACCATGCAAAACAGGTTCTAAGTCTTTGTCCACACAAACACTAAACCCACCCAGTAGACTTAGTCACCTGAGTGAGAAATCACTCAAGTCATTTGCAACCACGTACAGGAAACCAGCTGGTTGCTATCCCCGGCTGACGCCAGAGACTAAAATTAAGGGTGGCTTGTTTATCAAGTGCTTGGGGCCTGGACAACTCAGAACACAAGTGTTAAGATGAACACAGGGCTTTTCTACAATCAGCTTGTGAATCTGTGGTGCCTCACACCTCCCGCCCCTAGGACTGGGTTGCTGCTCCAGGCTGCACAGCTGCAGGCTCAGCCCAGCCCCCAAAAGCCGGCCCCTGTCCTGCTCAGAGGAGGAAGATGAGCTGTCTGTACAGGTCTCCACCCATCGGGGTGTTATATTGTTTTAAAATCACCTTTTATTTAAGGAGTACCCTGAAACTTAAATAACATGCAAATAAAAGCTAAATGGGAGAAAACCCAATACCATTTCTAGTTACTATCAAACATGTGCCTTATACACAGTAATACTTATAGTTTTTTAAAAAAAATAATAAATAATTTATTAACCTGAGTACTATATGAAAAAATATATAAAGAATTAAAGAGTTTTATTAAGAATGAAACTTGGACTGTTTAGATTAGTGGTTTTCAATGGCATTTTTTTTTCATACGAGTGTATTGCCATCAAGATTGTTACTAGTAAGTTATTATTATTATTGTTGTTCTTAATAGCCAACATTTTGGCATTGTGATAAATGCTCTGTTTGTCATTTCATTTTATTATCACAACAGCACATGTACAATTATTAAACACGTTTTACGTATGAAGAAAATAAGGCTTGGAGATACAAAGTCATTAGCCTAGGAACATCAATTGAGTAAATGATTGCATTACTAATGAAACATAAGTTCATTTCAATGGTCAAATCTTAACCATCACATAGTTATTGACAAGTTGTACTGAAGCTTTCCAAGATTTTCTCTAGTTTTTTAAATAAAAAGGCCTTAAGGATCTCTCGCTTGCATTGTAATATGTTGTTTTCAGAGAGAGAGGAGGCTGGAATCATAGCTAATATGCAGAAAATGGTAAGAAATTATGTATGTTCATGAAGTGTCTTATGTGTTTGTCATAGTAGCTAAAAGATTGAGGGCTGATTTTGGAGTTACTTATTTTAGGCAACTCTAATTATTGAAACTGAGTTTAGTCCAACACTACAGCGCTTTCCAATTCAAAGTTCTAGTTTTTTCATTTTCCTAAAATGCTTACTTACTTTTAAGGTTCATTAAAAAACTGATATACATTAATTCATATTTTAGACTCATTCATTCAGCTAGTTGCCATTTATTGCCTTTATAACGTCTAAATAATACCAAATCTGCAGTGGAAGGTTATGGCACCAGCAGCTCATTTTCATAGTCTTTCTTGGAAGGTGCTACCTTTCTTTTTGATTACCTGGTTTGGGTTCACAAGATGTAGAGGCTTTCACTTTGGGTCCTACCTGCACTGACTTAGGGTTTTATATACAAGCTAGTTTTGGTACCCATGTTTTAGAACACTGTTTTGTAATATTAATCTAAATATATATTATAATTTAAATATATGTCTTTTGTAACATATATTACAAAATACATGCTCGATGTTCCAGCAATACATGCTCACTAGAAAAAAGTAATAATTAAGAAGCATTTGAAGTTAAAAAAAAATTTCTGAAATTTTGCTGCCAAAGGTAATTATTCTTTAGTTTAGTGTTTACCTTCCATATTCTAGAGTTGACTATTTTATGAAGGTTCCTGACTTTTCCATGCCTGACTTTGGTGGGACCTTCTGTTCTGCTCAATTTGATGCCACTTCCAGGAGTTTCTCCTCTAGCTTGGGCTCTGTTCTGGAAGGAAGCTGCCATCCCCAAATACATTATTTTGTGGATCTCCTTGTCTCCCATCCTTTAGACACCCACTTGCTTCTCTGCATTTAACTCCTCTGCCTGTGGTTTGCCACCACCTGCTTTTACTTTGTGGTCTGTGGGCATATCTTGTGCTGAATTTAGTTGCATTATGTTGTTCATGGGTCTGGTTTTTTTTTTTCCTATTTAGTTGTTCTATCTGTTTTTACGTAGAAATACAGAAACAAACAAACAAACAAACAAACAAACAAAGGCTACGCCATTGTTACTTCTATCTTCCCAGAACCTCCCTTTATTCAGGCTTCCTATTTTGAATAACAAGTTAATGTGAACTACAGAACAAGATCGGTGTTATCCTTAATTGGCCCCAGACTAAGAAATAATGTTTTACATATGATATATGTGTCAACCCTGGATGCACATCAACAGCACCTTGGGAGCTGTAAAAATTCTGATGCTAGGGTCCCATCCTCAAGAGATGAGATTTAATTGATCTGGGGTGGTGTGCTCCCTAGGTGATTCCAATTTATAGCCAAGGTTAACAACCAGTAATAATAATAATTAAAAAAAATTTTTAGGTGTTTTGAAGACTTTAGCAATATACTGAAACTAAACAACTCTCTGTCTCCTCAATCTGTACATGAGTGTAGTTTTTTCCTCATTCTTATCCTATACGGTTCAGGTGAGGCTGACCTATGCCCCAGCAACTGGAGTAATCAAGTTACCTGGGTGTGGCCAATCAGGGTGATCCATTCCTGTTTAGGGATAGACACACATGACCCAAACTAAACCAATGAAAACTTTCCCCATGATTTTTGCTAGAGTTATCATGAAAGAGTTACTCTCTCCACAGAAATTGTGAGCTGCAAGATAAATGTAAACCTTGAACTTTGTTTTGCCATCTTTACTCCAAAATGAGGAAAATCTGCCTGAGAATAAAGCAGAGAGGAAAGAATTATTGAGAGATAGAAAGGGAAAGTGTTCCAATAACACTGTTGATAGGATATTTACAGGTCCAAAGTATAATACCCCTCTGTGCCTAAATTCAGAATAAATTGAAAGATAGATGCAGAGGTTAGGTAAGTGGAGATGAGATAGTTGTATTAGTGAGAAGTTGATTAAGCTCTTGTCTTTGGATTGCTTCACAAAGAACTTTGTAACACTTTACTACTTAGTTAATCTGATTTACAACCAGTCACTGGCATACCTGGAATCTTTCGACTTTGCCCTCCATTTCAGACTGCTTAGCATAGGTAGGAGAGCAAAGTGGAAGACGGATGGCCTAGTCAGACAAAACAAAGGGCACTGGAAGAGCAGAACCATGCCCACATACCAGATTCTTTTCCCAATTCTCCAGTTGGATAACTTTTTTCCAGGCCATCGCTCATGTTTTGGTGACTTAAGTTGCTGCTAGATTTTAGTCCCCACTCACTTCCTCTGTACCAATATCACTCCTTTTCCAGATCATTCCTTTGCCCCTTGGAGAAATGAATGGGGAGACCAAGGGTGCTAGGGTCCTTCTCTTGTTTGCTCATACTGAGAAATTTATCATTATTTGAACTCCTGAATCCACCTCCATATGAAGTCACTCCTGAATTTTGCAATTGTGATCAAATAAATTTTCTTTTTTAGTTTAAGCCAGTTAGATTTAAGTTTTTGTTATTTATAATCTCAAAGTTTTATGTGAGCTAATTTTCTTACATTTAGTAAAATTAATTTAAAAAAACATGTATTGTATGGCTGTAAGGAAATATCTTTTTCATGCCATAAATGGGCCTCCCTTGAGTACACATTAGGTTTACTATTGGATTTGGACATGACTATCTACTTGGGGATCTTCATAAGGTGGTCTTATTGACAGATTTTCCAGGTTTCTGTCACTGCTTCTTCATCCTCTCCCTTTTGGTGTAAGGTGGTAACAGTTTTACTATCACTGGTGGTAGCATACTGTACCATCCCTTGTCATTCCCCTACTTCTCACACCTTTTGTAAATATTCTATTAATTAACCCTCGTTGAGTTATTCTGCTTGGTCTTCTTTTATTGTAGCATATTTTGCATTGGCCCTCTGACTAATAGCAGATTGGTCCTTATGTTACACTGACATTGGCATACTTTCACTGGCATTAAAATGTTTTCAAGAGACCTGACATAGTCACTATTAAATATACCTGCTTACTATACAAAGTTCAAAACCCTTTAATGTTTTGCCCAAGAGGAACTTTTTACTCACCACCCACCCAGTAGGTACAATGTTTGGCTATATATTGAAGAGAAATAAATTTTTCAAAGAAATATTCCTCCCCTTTCTTTTTCCTGATCAGGTTAACAAGAACAATAAAATAACATCTAAATAGAAAGAAGTGTTTGCTTATCTCAGAATTCCCTGAGTGGTGAGAAGACATTAAAAAATGTAGTCAATTTAAACTGTAAATATTGTTTTAAAGTATCACATAAAAAAAGAGCTTTAATAAAGTCTTTTTTTTTAGTGGGGGGGTGGGAAGGTAATGTGCAATGGCTTTTTGTGTCCAATTATCAGACAAATGTATTGTTTCTTTCTACTTTTCCTCTATTGTTTTTCCTTCCCCAAGAGAGAATCTACAGTATTATTTCTACTCTCCATTTTCCTCTCATTACCTATTTGCTAACTTCATTTGATATAAAAATAGCTTTATACATAATTAAAATTGCTTTTGGGAGGGGAATCTTAAGGATTCTGATGTGCTACTGGGGTTCTTTTAGCTACACAGTATAAACAAGTCAATGATTTTCATTACATTCCAATAACCAATGAGAAAACATAGTGGGAAAAAGAGACATCCCATGCACAATAGCATGAAAGGTCGTAAAATATTTATGAGTAGCCATAACAAGAAATGCGCATGACCTATATGAAGACAACTATATAACTTTTATAAAGAAGATGAAAAATAATAATAAAAGTTAGCATTTCTGTGTACTTCATGCTAGGCACTGTGCTTCGTCTTTCCCTGTGTTGCCTCCTTACCTTTGAAGCAGAGAAGCACTGCAAGAGCCAGCACATGGCTCCTGTGCCTGGCTCAGTTTATTTCAATTCTCTGTGCTTCAGTTCTCCCATCTATAAAACCAGGAGAGGGACACTCTGTACCTTATAGGATGGTTGTAAGATTTAAATAAGTCACTACAAACAAAGTGCTGAGTACAGTGCCTGGCGAATAGCAAGCTCTTTCTATATATTAGTTATTTTCAACTCTTCTTACAACAACCTGATGGCACAGGACCATTATTACAATTATGTTACAGAAGAAAAAACTCATATTAGAGAGGACAGTGGCTTGTCTAATGTCATCCAGCAAGTAGGTGAGTGAAATCCATATGCTGCCATGTCCAGCTCAAGAACTAAGACTCTAAATTTATTACATGTTTGTGTTTCTAGAAGAAGGCAATGGCACTTGTTCTGACATTTTGTAGAGTAATTCTGGCGTTCATCTGAAAGAATTAACAGATAAAGTGTTTTTAAAATGGAGAAATAATGGGAGATGTCATATATAATTTCAACAAGAATCTATATATTTCTATGTTAAAAGAGAAGATAATTAGGGTGATGAAAATGTTTCCTATCTTGATTGTGGTGGTGGTTATATGACTATAATCCTAGCCAAAATTCTTAAAATTTTACACTTAAAAGGGGTAAATTTTATGTGTGAAAATTATATTGCAGTAAAACTTGGGGAGAAAAGATAACTATAATTAAAAAGGCAAGCAATCAACTAGGGGAAAATTTACTCAAATATGACAAAGACTTAATAAGTTTGCTATAACACCCCCTCCCCCCAGTCAATCATAACTGATGAACCAGCAATTCCAGTCCTGGGCATATACCCAGAAATGAGTGCTCATAACTGCCAAAAGACATGTAAAGAATGTTCATAGCAATAAGTGTTATCCATCATAGCTCCCAATTGCAAACAACCCAAATTTCATCAACAACAGAATGAGTAAATAAACTGTGGTATATCCATACAATGGAAAACAACATAGCAATGGAAAAGAACAAATGGTATATACAACATGGATGAATGTCCCAAATGTAATGTTGAATAAAAAAAGTTTGACACAAAAACGTTCATATAGGTTGTTTCCGTTTATAAGTACAAAACAAGTGAAATTTATCTATGATGATAGAAGTTAGAATAGTGGCTACTTGGGAGTGGTGACTGCTGACTGGCAGGTGATGCAAGGGACTCTCTGGGTGCTGAAAATGTTTAATATTTTGATCTGAGTGGTAGTTGCATGGTTGTGTACATATATAAATTTTCATTGAGCTATACACTTAAGATTTATTCACTTTCCCGAACGTACACTACAGCTCAAAATAAATAAATAAACAGCCTAACCTGAATTAATAAAATGGGCAAAGGACTGAGGTCACAAAAGAAGAAATCAACTGACTTAACTATAATGGACACATAGACACACACTCTATCTCAGTAATTAGATGAATGCAAATGAAAAGTTATTTTTAAATTATAATACCTATAGCTGAGCAGATGCGGTTGTTATGAGGAAGACACTGAGATGATTTGTGGGCAAATAAATATCAAGGAAGTTCTTAAATGAGAAACCAGTATGGGAGGGGGGTGAAGTAAACAGGGAAGAGGAAGAAGCTGAGCAAAGGTGTAATTTCAGGTGAGGTCTCATTCTCAGCCTAGTCTCCCAGGGAGCTCTGGAGTATAAATGACACCATACTTTCTTCTGACTTAAGGCAAGTGATTAGGGTTTTCATCCTCTTCTTTCATACTCCAGAGTAGGTTACCTGCTGCTTTGGTAGGCATCAACTCCTCTTACCCCATTTCTGGCCCCCAGTGCATCCTGCCTAAAGGGTGGCCAGTGGGTTATGTTAGAACTAAGTGTGCAAAAGCTGAGAAATGGGCACACAGCAACAACAAAAGGGATTCATGGAACCTAGGTGGAGCATTGATGGTGTCTGCAACAATTGTGTCGATGCTAGGTTGGGGGTGAGTGGCCTGAGGTATCATTTTCCATGAGATTGAAATGACCAATAATGACCAGCAAATGGAGAAATAAAGCCAGGAATAAATAAATGGTATCTCCCCAAACTACTCTGTCTTTCCAATAATTTTCCAATAATTTTCATATAAAGTAGATGTTTTATTGTCAAGTTTAACTGAATGGAGATATAGCAGATTTATAGGAAAAGAGGTGAGAATTGGTTTGTTCAGAAAACATTCAGATTTATTCCAATCTTAAAATTTGATGAGTCATGTAGATGCTATAGAGAAGCATTTGGGTTGTGATATTGTGTATTTGTTTTCTCTGGCAGGCTTATTTGGTTGCCCTCAATTTGTGTCCTATGTTGCACAGTCATATACAGTCTTTTCTTTGCAGTTTATCACATTTGATCTTAATGGCATCCTGTGAGGCAGCAGGACTGGTTGTTTTTCAGATGAGGAAAATAAGTTAAATCCTTGCTTTTCAAAACTAACAGCCCATCATGGCCACTTGTGGGAGTTTTGTAAACTACCATTTGAAGTGCCTGGAGGTGGGGACCAACCCCTGTATTTTAAAAAATTTTGAAGGTGATTCTAAAATACAGCCAGATTTAGGAAAGTAAGAATTAGGTGAATTTCTTAGCATTCTGAGGAAAGAAAGAAAACATACTTAGGACATTAATTTATTTGTTGAGCAATGACTTTGTGACAAAGATTCTGCTAAATACTACTGTGATCAAAACAGAGAAAAGACAGTCATAATCCCCTTATCCTCATATAAAATTTTAATCTGAGGAAAAGATTAGGGTTTACAGTGGGAGGAGCAGGGTGTTGCATCATACAATTCCTTGGGCATCACTCAACATTGGGCAGACAAAACCTTCTGTGAAGCTGAGTTAAAACACAGATATTAAACTAATAATTCTAAATATGGCAAACTTTAAATCATAGAACTTTAACATATTTGAGGAATGAGAATATCAATCATCTTCCTATAAAGGCTAACTGCTCTTTATTTAAGTCACTGGCACTATCCCATGAAGACAATCAAAACTGCTAACTGCTTTTATATATATATATATATGTACACACACACACACACACACACACACACACACACACACACACACACATACACCAAGTCCTCTTTTTAATTAAAACATTCCAAAAGCCTGTGGGTTGATTGCTGCACCGAGGAGTCCATGCCCATTTAATTTCAAATTTCGTAAACAAGGCTTAATTCCCTATTGTGTGTGTGTGTGTGTTTTTAAATAATTATCTAAACCAAAGACATTCCTGCAGAAAATTCACCTAGAGTCCAAACAGATATTCAATTCACCCTTTATTTACCATCTTCTTCTAATGATTCACTAGAGGATTGGGGGAAATTTTTGTTTGTTTATTTTAATAAGGCAAACAGACAAATAACATTTGGTGAAGCTGAACACATAGACTTTAAGGTTTCATGGCCTTTAAACAAGTATCCTAAAAGCAAGTATGAACCATTTGTCTGAGTCCTGCAGCCCAGCACACAATGAAGGCAATGGGACTTACCCTCACATGGGGACTGGAGGCAATGGCTTTCTTGGAATGGGGAAACTCCATGAAAAAGTCCAGAGAAGAGATGAGGAAGTACCAATTTCAGTATGCTTTTCTTTACACAGAAGCTGACAACACATACAAAATTTGTCCCATAAAATTGATCTCTCTTTGTGTTTAAAAGTATAATCTATTTTTTCAAAGTATCCTTAGCATATTTTTAGCTAGCCTCAAGATAATTGTAAAAAATGATTAAGTCTTTATAACACTATTTTTATAGACTTTTGTCATTCTGATTTATTGAATCACACCATCTTCTTTCATCCTTTTTAGTATGTTCTTTGAGTTTATCAAACTCTTCATGACAATCATGACAATTTCTTTAAATTCTTATTTTTTCTACTTTTCAGTATCATTTATGACTTTATATATTTGGGTGGTGGTAGGGAGAATGGTACTACAGCAGTTGGTTAAACTTTCGATTTCAAAGTGTTTCCCTGAAGGTGGTATAATGTCAACAAAGCAAGTAATTAAATTGAGTAGGTGCCGACTGTGGACAAAGCCTATGCCAAGTCATTAACACAGCAAGTCATTAAGCAAAGTCACTACTAAACTCAATAAAGCAAGATTTGCCCTAGATAAACTAGCCTGGAATAATACAAACTGGACTATGGACTACATTAGGTAAACTTTCAACTAGGGAGAATGTTGAAGACAAAAGATAACATGGCTCTCAACAAATGTTCAGAGTCAGAGAAATGGAGGGGACCTCAATAGATTATTGGTCCAAGTCCTTCTCTTAAACATATGATTAATTCACCCTTCTGGGATATATGCCTGTCCCTTCTGGTCTTCAAAGTTAATCAGAATGCAACTTATTATTTTTTAAAAAAGATTATTTCAGTGTTTAGTGGCTCTAAATGGTTCTGCCTTCTGTCCAAATGAAGAGTCTCCCAAATTTAAAATCAGTTTTCCTTGGTCGAATTTTTGGCTTCTCGAAAATAATTGCTTATCAGCTTTCTCATTAAAGGAATTAAACACACAAGCTCTAGAGCCAGATTGTCTGGGGTGTGAACACCTACTCAACCACAGCTTTTTAACCTTTTTCTTAACCTGCCTGAGTTTCCTACTTCAGAGGGTGGCTATGAGGCTTAAATGGGATAATGTATTTAGAGTTTTTGCTTACTACTTGTACATTATAAGTATTCAATAATGATAATGATGATGATGATGATGATGATGATGATGATGATAATAGTTACTAAATGCTTCCTACATTTGAAGGTGGTAATTGAACCAATCTCTTAATTTTCTGCTACACATTAAAAATTCAAATTTCTTTTTGAAAACTTCAAAATTGTGTCACTTTTTTTCTGGACAATCAGTTCAAGGCTATTTAATATAGTGGCTGATATCCCCAATACACTCGAAAGACTAGAAATTTATATTATACCATGTTTTTATAACAATAACCTTTAATATTTAAAGGAAAGATTGCATGAACTTGGTACACTGAACTTCTGAATTTGAAGATGTCAGCCAAGGTACATATTACTTTTCTTTTAAAATCAGTCCTTAAAGGAGCAATCAGCAATTAACCAGTTCCTGTGAAAAGTAATAGATATGTTCTTTGCTATCATGCTGTATACAATCTGCTAAGGAAGGCAAATATTAATAAAATCGTCATAAAAAACAAAGGCCTAATTAATAAGTAAGATAAATGTTATAAATAAGTAAAGCATACTTTTGTGTCAGTATGTTTTAAAGGAAACTTGACCTCACCAGATTTCCCTGAGGAAGTGACACTAGAACCAAGACCCAAGGAATAAGTAGGTGATAGTTTGGCCAAGTGAAGGGAGGCAGTTCCAAAATTGAGAACATATGTAGGAAGGAACTGTTCCACCTGAAGGGCTCTTTTTGGGAAAAGGACATTAGAAAAAAAGAGAATCAGAAAGGAAGTTAGCTTCATTAGGGTGCTGACAACAAGGGGAGGAATGCCACTAAGTGTGGCCTGTCCCTACAGACCCTTACAGGCCTT
The DNA here is from genome assembly GCA_030015415.1 of Cynopterus sphinx. Classification (NCBI taxonomy): domain Eukaryota; kingdom Metazoa; phylum Chordata; class Mammalia; order Chiroptera; family Pteropodidae; genus Cynopterus; species Cynopterus sphinx. The sequence continues at coordinate 174,936,242 of CM057379.1, forward strand.
GTTAAAGATTGTCATCCTTATCTAAAAAGTATTGGGAAATAATTGAAGATTTGAATCAGATTGTATAGAACAAGATCTGATTTGCATTTTGCAAAGGTGAATATGACTGCAGTATTGAAAATAGATAGGTAAGGAGCCAAAATGGTTGCAAGTAGATCAATTAAGAGACAACTGTAGAAGTATAAGTGAGATGTGTTGCTACTGTGAATGGGGTCTTCATAGTGGAGATAAAAAGAAATGTACTGATGTCATAAATACTTATAGGCAGAATTTGGAGATGGGTAGATGTGGGGCCCGAGGAAAGAGAAGGTATTAAACTGACTCTTAAGTTTCTGACATAAATAAATGAAAGAATGAAATACCACTTACCAAAATAATAAACACTGTAAGATAACCCAGTTTGGGTTTTAGATTATGAATTTTACTTTGGGCATGTTGAGTTTTATGTAACTAAAAAATTTCTGGCAAACATGTAATAGAAATTTTTTTTAAAATGGAGAATCCTGATGAACATTTTGTCTAACTATAGTTATCTTGTTTCTTTAGTAACTGTGTTTGTCTTTGGTAGTTTTAGTGTCTGTTTTTCTAGAACAGCTAGAACAAACCTTGCAAACTTCCTTATAACATATTGATAATAGCTTAGGATCTGGGGCAGTCCAGTTAGAAATGTCAGATTGAATATAAGCATTCAAATCCCTTCCCTCCTTCACCCAGCTAAGAGAACAATAAAATGATTTTAAAAAACCCAAAAAGCAAAAAATCCCCCAAAACATAAATGCACAAAGACAAAGGGAATGGAAAAGGAGACTGCCAGTAACATTTTAGTAGCTAGGAAGCAGACAGACAAATAGTAACTGAATTAGGACACAAGAGAAAGCTGAATCTTAAACTTGATGACAACCAATCCAACTTACAATTTACATCCCTAAAAAACTGGAACGACAGGTGCCTTAAGAGGTGAGATGAGGGTAGCACTACACAGAGAATTTGGTGGAGAGTCTTTACTAGAAGTTGATAGATCTTTAATTTCCCACCTCTATTCTCTGCAGATAGAAGATAACTTCTCCCTCATCAATGTGAAACTGAAGGCTTATTCTTATGATAAGAAGGACTCTGGGTTGGGGTGATGGTAAAAGGATGAGTGCTACAATATTGAAAACCGGGGATTAAATGTAGAATTATAAATTTTGTGTTGAAACTTCCTCAATGTTTTTCCTCCACTCGACTCTCAGAACACTATTAGCCAGGCTTATCTTTTCTTGGCAGAAAGCAGGAAAAATTCTCTGGGTGATCCGATCAGCCTAAGAAAAAATTACATGTACATGGGCTCAGTATGTTGGCCTATGTTACATCATCCTGTAGCAAACTCAATGAAGAGTCTCCTTATGCACACAGAGCATCCTCTCTTCAATGTCCCTTTCCTAAAATAAAACTAGATAGCCTATTAATGAAAGAGACCAAAATAACCAGAAGAAAGCACTTGAAGGAAACAAACTCTGCCAATAGAACACTTAGAAAGCAAATTATCTTGTTGTCAGAGAGATAGATATGAAATAATAACAGAGTTTATATATAAAAGAAATATTCAGCAAGCTCAAAAGGAACTTAGATATTAAAAATATAACAATTAGAAATGAGAAATTAAATATAAAAGCTAAAAGATAAAGTTATGGCAATTTCCCAGGAAGTAGAGCAAAAAGACTAGCATACAGATATAGAAAGGAGAAGATACAAAAATTTGATGAACAGTACAAGAGGTTCAACAATTAAAAAAAAAATTAATGAAAATACCCTACAATCTCAGTTTTCAGATTGATGGGCCCACCAACTGCCCAGAATAAGGGGTAAAAATGTATATTTACCTGAGAATAACATAATAAAACTTTCATTGAAGTAATCTCAGCACCTATAATAGTGCCTGGCACATAGTAGGAATTCAATAAATCTGTATTGAAGAATAAATAAAATAGACAGAACAAAAAGGACAGAGAAATAAGACTATCAACTTTCAGAATAAAAAATGTCATCTTTCTTCTCACTAACAATATATGAATCTAAAAGGCAATAGATAAAATGCTTTCAAAATTGAGAGGAAAAAACAGATTTCTAAACCCTGAAAAAGCATTAAGTGTCGTATAAAGATGTGTTTAGAGATTCAAAGTCTTAAGAATTTTATTGCCTTTGTACTCTTTCTCAGGAAGTTTCTGACTTGTGTCCTTTACTAAAAAATCAGGTAACAAACCAAGATAGGAATCAGGAAATAGGATCTAAGACTAAAGAGAGGTGAAGAGAATCCCCAGAATGATGATGAAGGGGACCCAATCTCCTAACTGGAGCTAATGATAGAGAACATCTGACCCAGATTGGAAGAAGCTCCTTCCTCCAAAAGATGAAATGGTTAGAGTCTCCAGTTCATTTGAATATATTGAAAGGAGATGTACACAATTGAGGGGGGAGTTTGAACTTGTAATAAATACAAAGAGAACAAAGTAAACAGCAATAAAATAATCAAGACAATAATTCCAGGGAGGTTGCGTAGTAAAAAAAAAGTAGTCATGGTGGTCTATAGATATTAGCTGTGAATAGCATTTGCCTGTTCATAATAATGTGAACCTTGAGTATTAGCTATAATGAAATCACAGTATGGCTGTCTTAGTCTGTTTGGGTTGCTATAACAAACTACCATAGACTGGGTGGCTTATAAATGACAGAAATTCATTTCTCACAATTCTAGAGGCTAGGAAGTCCAAGATCAAGGCATTGGCAGATTTGATGTTCAGTGAGAGCCTGCTTCCTGGTGTATAGACAGTGCCTTCTCACTGTAATCTCATATGGCAGAAGGGGAGAGGGAGCTCTCTGGAATCTCTTTATAAGGGCCCTATCATGAGGATCCCACCTCTGTGACTTAATCACCTACTGGAGGCCTCACCTTCAAAGATCATCACATTGATGGTGAGGTTTCAACAGTTGAATTTTGGGGGAATGCAATCATTCAGGACACAGCAGTATTGAGAGAATGAGCAGACGGGAAGAGGGTTCGTGATGGGAGTGGAGAATGAAGAAGACAATGGGCTAAATATTCACCTTCTAGAGTGAGATGACAAAAGAGAATGCCTAAAACATATACCATAGAAAGACTCAAATTCTCTGGTCTGAAATTCATGATGAAGGTGTGGAGTAGATGACCTTTGAATTTCTACCAGCTCTGATGTTTCATGAATTATTGAAGTATATGACAAGAGAAAGCCTGTATCATTAACAATATCGATTTTTTCCACAGAGGGACTATGGAGTCCACTACGTGCTCCCAGAGTCCATAGGATTATAAATCCTGGGTTACCTTCCTGCAATTTTCACTCTGTCTCATTCATAAATACCAAGGCACAAAATAGCTTTGGCTTTTATTTTCACTTTTGCAATCGCTTGGGAATCTTATCAAGGCTGAGCAAGAGATTTGGAAACTCATAATGCATTTCCCAAGAAGTTGCAAAGGTTGTGAAATTCACAGGGCTCTAACGTTTCAGGGAGAATGGGAGCTGACTGGACATGACAGCTCATTTTCAGTAATGATCCTGGGCAATTCTCTGGAAATAATGATCAGGGTATTGCAATTACAGTCTAGTTGTATGCTTCCAGTTGGGGTTTCTATCCGGTGGGACATCTGCAGGATTTTCTCCTGTTCTAGACATTCACTCAGCAAGCTAAACATAGTTGGCCAGGAGAGGCCATAAATATTACAGCCCAGCCCTGTCCCCTGCCAGAGCTCAGAAGATACAAAACCAAGCCGGTGCCAGTGACAGAGTTTCAGACTGGATACAGATCAAAGAGATGGAATGAGATTGCCTTTTGCTTAATTCTTGGCTAAACTGTGTGTAATTGACTGTGTGACCTACTTTTTCTGGCATTCCACTCCCCTTGCAGACCCCTCACGTAATTACTCAGAGATCTTCTTCAGTCTGAGTGATTTTAGGCCTTGATAAATTATGCCTCTGTGAGAACTAACCTTTAGTCTATCCTTGAAAACCCAGGAACAACTCTCGAAAAAATTATTTTGAAAAACAAACCACTATAAATTGATTCTGAAAGCTGATTGTATTGCAAAAAGGCATAACCTCAAACAACTTTCGTAAGTACCCAGAAGCAACTTCTGAAGACTGTCTGATGTGTTGATTAGAAATAACTGATCCTTGAGCGTGCCGATACTTAATGAGCCATTAAATAAAGTTAATTATAACACTGCAGAGTCAAAAAATCCATCCCAACTTTTGCTTTCCACTCATTCATAAGGGAGATTTAAAGATGAGAGGGGCTTGATGGTGGTGATTATATTCCAGGGACTACTCTGAGATAAACTTAGCCTTTACTGTGTATCTATCTTGCCTTTCAGTGCCCCTTCACAGTGGCACTCTCTTCCCATCCTACAATACATCTACTGAACAATTTCTCTCTCTCCCCATTAAAATGTTAAAATCAATCAAAATAGTGTGCAAAGACTGTTTCAGTTTCCATTGTTTCCTCTTGCAGGAATATTTTCATTTTAGTAGCTCTTAAAATAAATAAGAGGGTCTGGGGTCAGAGTTAACTTTGTAGGAAGGAGTAGAGCAGAAAGAATAAGCTTCTCATAGACCCCAGCTTAAATCAACTGTGGACTAAAATCTGAAAAAGAATGCATGTAAAGTTCTTAGCACAGTGGTTGGCATATGTAGTGAATGTTCAATAAATGTTAGCTCGTATTTTTATTCTAAGTTTATCATTATGGATCCCATCATTTAGCTCCTGAGGACATTGACTGAACATACACTGACAAGGCCCAGGGGGTGGTATAAGCCATATTAAACGTCTGGACTTACTCAGAGTATCTTGGCTTCTGCTCTGGACAGTAACTAGAAAACGATGCATTAAGCTCTCCTTACCCTCGCTAATGGGAGCCTGTGAAATATCCTGGGGATTACAATTTTAAGAACTCTTACAAGAAATGTTTACAAAGTTTTGGAGGCATAGTAGCTTCTCTAAAAGGTCCACAAACCTAGAGACTTTGCTGAATGTCAACTTCAATTGAAAAGCTCTGAGACCAGTGAGTAAATTGCTATGCTAATGAGCAAGGCCAAAAAAATGCCTGGCAAGTGTAGCTCATCCTCCTGGTATTGTTCTCATTTTTTTTTTCATAGACAATCAATGTATTATTATTCTTCTGTATGTATGTCTCCCATTGCTAGTTCTGGCAATATAAGTAAAACTCTAAGAACGGGATTATTCTTAGATAACAGAGTTTCGGTGTAAATTAGTTTATGGAATATATAATTTGAAGGTGGTTTTAGTTATGACATGAATGAGTCATTTATAGCCAACAAACAAAAGATTAAAGTATTTCAGCGAGTATTCTCACCTAGTGCAAAAATTGTTCATCAAGTAAAAATGAAATTTTGGTGAAAGATAAAAAGGCAGTAACTTATTGTACAGATATCCTCCCACATGTCTCAGCTTATATATCACAGCATTGTTTATAGTATCAAAAGATTGGAAATAACTCAAATGTCCATCAACGGGGGAATAATTAAATAAATTACAGTATATCCATCAATGAAATATTATGAAGACCTATAAAAGAATGAGCAAGTTTTGTATCACTGGAAAAATCACTATTGTATATTATAAGGGAAAAAAAAGCAAGGTGCAGAATACCGTAAAAAATAGGTGGAGAGAAAGCATACATACACATATTTCTTTATAAAGACAGATTATCTCTGGAATGATCCACAAAAAAATAGTAACTTTGGTGGTAGTGGGGAATGGGAAACTGGGTGATGGGGACAGAACTAGGAAAGAGATGTCTCACTAGAAACACTTTGGAACCTTTTGAATTTTAATCATATGAATGTATTATTGTCTCAAAAAATAAATTTTTTTTATTTAAAAAGGAAATAAAGAAAAGGCAGTGTTTTGTGGTGTGTGAGTCTGTGCATAGGAAATGACATGTTTATCAACAAAATAAGAAGAAAGCCAAAAAAACTATATAAAATATTCTCTTTTTCTCAGTTGGGAAATTTCAAAATTTCTAGAAATACTCTTTAGAAATATCAAGCAATTTTTGTGTGCTGAACAGTGACCATTTATTATCAATTGAATCTATGAGTGTCAAGTGGGAGAATAATAAGGACAAATTGTATTGTTTAATAAGGATTGTATTTTTTCATACTATGTCTTAGTAGACCACTTCTTCATCAGAAAATCACATTCATTGTAGTAAATAGGATGATTGGCCTGTCGATATGTGTTCAACTCTAACTTTAAGATTAGCTGTCATATTGTTGAGTTGCCAATGGTTAACTTAAAGTAGTTTAAGCCTATAAGCATAATCTCATCTCCTTTGGCATAGTTTAATTAATTCACAGATGGGCAGCCTAAATCAACCTTGAAAAGTTTTGCTATACGTATTAGTTCTTTATTTCTATTCTGTTAATTTATAACCAGGCTATGATTTCAGGGCAACTATTATTTATGTTTTTCTTCATACATGTTTTCACTTACCATGGTACTTAGAGAATGGTATTTATAATGAGATTCCTGGATGAACAATAGATAAGGGCAAGGGAAACTGACTCATTTTGTAATGAGTCTGCAGATACTGTAGCACTTTTAGAAGTAGCAGAACAGCTCTCCTGTGTCTGCTTGACGTTGAATTTCTCTTTTGAGGGCTGCACTGGATATTGATTGACAAAGATTTTATTCCAGTGGCTGGCACAGTTTTTCTGTAGAGAATCAGATAATAAATATTTTGGGCTCTGTGGACCATGAGGCCTCTATCACAGCCACTCAATACTGTCCTTGCAGTCAGAAGCAGCCTTCTGGCAACATAGCAAACACAACAGTGTGGTACCATTCAGATAAATTTTTATTCATAAAAACAGGTTCGGGGTATAGTTTGCTGACCCCTCGTTCATTTTTTTTTTAATTTACTCTCCAAGAAGATCATTCCATTTTGGGGATGATATCAGAATAGATTACATTTAATTAGAGTTCTTTGTATGTTGTGATGTGATACTCTGGCTTCCTATAGTAAGTGGTAGAGACACAGATGTTAGAGTTAAAGAAACTTGGTTGGCTTTCCAATTCTGCTCTGAAGTAGCTGCATGGCCTGGTACGTGGATACAACTAGTGTTTTAGATGGGTGTAGTAATGATTAAACAAAAGTGTATGTTTAATGCCTGATACAAAGAAAATGCTCAAAAAATATTAGTTTCCTTCTCCAATTCCACAAAAATATCCTCCTTGATACACACAAGATTTGTGCAATGCCCCAATCATATCCACACAAACCCTCTCTCAGATGGCTTGGAAATTCAGAATTAATTCTAATTAGCTTCACTTTCAGATTATGCTATTTTTTAATCTTTTCTCAGTTTTTTGGAATCCATTTTGTTTAGTTCTTACAACCTCTTGCATGTTAACAGCGGCATGTCATCAAAGAATTTAACCAAAGGCTTTGATTCTAAGAACTCTCAGGGAAGTAAAGGAAAACTATAAAATATGCTATCAGATTTTAAAAGTATACTACGCAAAAGAGATATGTGGAGACAATAACAAATTTAGACTCTATTCGATGTTTGCTATGACCATGATTTAGAGTCAGTTTTATTGTAAAACTTCTTGGGGAATTCACTTTCAGTATCATAAATCGTGGGTTATAAAAACAATACTATTTGAAATTATTCCCTTTTGAAAAGTTTAATTTAAAAATATGCATACATATATGTGGCACTAGTGATAGGGAGTACTTTCATAGTAGGAGAGTGATTCTGTGTAAACATATAAACATGCTCGGATGCCACAAAATTGAGTGTATTTAGCACATATTTTTTGGTTGGGGAATATTTAGATCCTTCTATAATTAAAAAATAAAAATAAGAGAAAATTTTCTTCTTCACTAGGGAAATTATTAGAATCAATGCTAACATGGCTATTTAACATCTATAAAGTAGTAATACCTTCAAAGAAATAATGTAGTGCAAAAGCAATATAATTTTGGAAAATAATAATTACCCCAATAAATAAGAGATATTCTTTCGATCAGGAGAATTAAGAATTAGTAAAAAGCTTTATCCTTGACCCTTGTGATCAGAATTCTTCAATATGTGACTCACTGCATTGTTTCTTGGTTCATTCACTCGTTCACTTACCAAATACTTGTTAATTAAAGAAAGCACTGTGTTAATGATCTGAAAGCACAGTGTTAAGTATCAGGAACATAATTTATTTTTAAAATTAGAAATGCATAAATAGTGATTACAATATATTTTATATGTGCTACTATAGAAATATGTATCAAGAGCTGAGAAAGTAGGGCAGAGGAAAGAATTCATTCCAGAGGGGCCAGATGAGTGTGGGGAGAGAAGTGGTCAGAGAGATTTCATAGCATTTAAGCTAGGTAGTTTTGAGGATGAAAAGGCCAGGAGCTCTAGACAGAGTGAACTACATGATTAAAACAAAAAAGCATAAAAGTACACTTTGCATCTGAGTATAGTTGTGGCTGGAACATGGTTTCATGGTGGTGGGGGGGGAGGGTTTTCTGCCGTTATTACAAACCTTGGTCTTTCATCTGGGTGGGCACTGATCCCTTGGCCACCATAGTAGTTTTTCTCTATAAAGTCTATGCTTTGAACAGCTGACAATCCAGGTATACTAGAGAAGTGTTTTCAGATTTCAAAGAACATAGATGTGTCTTTGATCTTGGGTGATTGAAATTTATTATATGGATAGAAGAGAAAATTAGGAGGCAAGTATGGGAAACCATTTTAATGAAACAATCAAGCCTATGAAGAACCAGAGCATTGCTCATTCATCTCCAGGATCATATAGCAATTCTAATGTCCCCAAAGCAATACTGAGGTTTTCTTCAAATAGAAGATTAGTTCGTCCTGTACAAGGTACTCTTCATTCACTTGATTCGGCTTTACTCTTCTTCTTCTTCTTCTTCCTGCTATTATTACTGCCCTTTGTCTATTTCTCAGTTTATCTATCTCATGGATTCTATTCACTCATTGCTTCTTCTAGCTCCTGGAGTCTGCTTAGTCTCTGCTTCGTTTTCTGCCTCCTATTTACTGTGCTTCACACATCGTTTTCTGTGTGCTTTTGTGAAGGAAAGAGTTAACAACAGGCACAAGCCTACTATTCTTAGAAAGCCCTGCTTGCAAGGTTGACCCTTGATAGACATCTACAAACTTAGATTTCAGGAGAGTTCTGACCATTTGCTAAATAAGCATAGCTTACTATGCCTAAATTGTCTGAACAAGCAATATACTTTATGTTAAAGAACTGCTTTCCTTCTCACAGTCAAGAATTTGGTATGCACCAGGAAGAGGGTACCTATGTGACCAGTCCTCAATAAAAATCTTGGTCACTTATTTTTTTCTGTAATGGGCTTCCCTGGTAGACGCTTCATTCCTGTTGTTACAGCTTGTTGCTTGAAGCATTAAGTGTTTGCTGTGTGGTTCTACTGGGAGAAGACTCTTGGAGCTTATGCCTTGTTTCCTCCAGACTTTGCTCTATGCACATTTCCCTTTGCTGATTTTGCCCTGTATTCTCTTGCTGTCATAGCTGTAAGCTGAGTATAAACTGAGTATAACTATGTGCTGAGTCCCTGTGAGTCCTTCTAGCAAATCTCTGAACCTAACAGTGATCTTGAGGACCTCTGGCACAACTTTGCTTTTGAACTTCTGAAGAATATCTTATTCACAGTCCACTACATGGTCCTTATTATAATCTGACCTGTGGCTATCTCTTTATCTTTATTTCCCATCACTCCCCCAACCCTCTGTTCTAGTTATGTCAGATTCCTTGCTGTTCCTCCGACATTCCAAGCATGTTTCTATTTCTTCAGGTCCTCTATGTTTACTGGTCCCTCTGCCCGTGCCTTTTCTCCCAGATATCAGCATATTACTCATTTCATTCATGTTCCTGCTCATGTCACCTATCTAAAATAACTGTCCATTCCCTTCCACTTGCCATCCTGTCTATCCCTTTATCTAGATGAATTGTTCATAGCACTTATTGATGTTTTACATTATATTGTTTTTTGTTTGTTTGTTGACTATCTTTCCCAATTAGAGTATAACTAAATGAAGGCCAGAACTCTTGTTGATTGCTCTCTTTTTAGTAGCTAATACAGTGCTTGGCACATAGAAATGACTCAATAAATACTATGTTTGCATAAGAAATTAATTAACAACTACACATCTTTATTGGGCATATTTCTCTTACCAGGCCACATTATATGCCCATAGACAGCATACAGATGTCTGCCTTTAGATGAAGCACTGTAGAAGAACCTGCGTATTATTCATCAGTATTTACTCTTTCATTCTTCTGTAGTAATAGAACACCTGATTTTTGGCTGGGCACATGGCCACTAGAAATAAAAAGTCGATTTCCCAATCTCCCTGTGCTGATAGGTATGGCTATGTGACCAGGTACAGGTCAATAGGATTTAAGAGTAAGTTGGATGTACAACTTCTAGGAGTTATTCTTAATTAGAGTGGGTTCAATTTTTCCTCCCTATTTTCCTGGCTATACTTGGAGATATGGCAGCCATCTAGAGTTATGAGGCAATGTTAAGAATGGAAGGTACAGACAATAGAACAACAAGATAAAAGGAACCAGGTAATTGGAGGCCAATACTAATTCTGAAGAACCTATCTCTGAATTTTGACAAGAGCCAGGAATAAACTTCTATCTTGTTTAAGCATAGCCATCCAGGATTTTCCTCCCACTTGAAGTTGGCCTCAATCCTTACTAATACAAGTACTAATCTCTACTCCAACTTCTTGAATCCAGTTGGTAGTTAGAGTACAAAACACGGTACTAAAGGAACTATTCACTTTGTGTAAAGGAAGCTGTGGGCACGGCAGGAAGGCTGTCAAGCATAATGTTATCCTGTGGGAAATGTCATCTGTGGAAAAGGGTTGTAGTAATATCCCCCAATGAATCATACCTTCCTGTGTACACGTGCTTTTTTGCAATGTAGTGTTGCCACCACTCCCGTCAAGAAGCAGAGAGTATCTCTCAACCTCTGAAATGTAGGTTGGCCTTGTAACTGGCTTTAAGCATCAGAATGTGACAAAAGTAACACTGTGCTAGTTCTAGAGTGTAAGCTATAAGAGACTTTGCAGTGTCCATTCTCACTCTTTTGAAATCCTGAGATCACCAAGCTCTGAAGCCTGGTGTAGCTTACTAGAGGAGGTAAAACAGTATGGGGGACAAAAGAAGCACCACAATGCAAGGCTAGGACCAACTACTAGATATCTGAATGAGGCCTCATGAGTGATTGCAGGCAAGGCCATCAAACTCACTTCCAGATGACCAACCTTACAGAATCATGAAAGCAAAATAGTCATCGTTTCAGGCCACTCAGTTTTGACAAAGTTTGTTACGCAGCCATAGATACCTGGAAATTAATCTGAGCAAGTATCTGGTTTTTGCTGCAGAAAGATCCCAAGACAAGGGCGGGTATAAATGAAGATCACTTAAATTTATTAAGTTTGGTAACTTTTAAAGAGAAATATAAAATCTTCAGCTTACCCACTCAAACAGTAAAAATGAGAAACACAAATATTCAAAAGTTACAATAATTATAAAAAAGTAGTAGAAAGAACACTGAATGAGAGGTTGGTAGAATTGGTTTATGGTCCTCCTTTCATTAAGTAGTTTCATGACTTTGAACAAGTTTCCTAGCCGTTTGGTGTCTTATTTTCTTTGGGTATAACATGGGAAACACACCACGGCTCACTTACTCATTCATTCAAGAAACAATTATTACTCCTAACTGTTGGGAGCTATTCTCATGACGGGTGAGATGATAGGACACTTTGACTTTCTCCTTATGTATTTTTGCATAATTTGATTTTTAAAAGCATAGATTACTTTTTAAATCAGAAAAGAGTATAAAGATGTTATTATGGGCTGAATTGTGCCCTCCCACCAAATTGATATGTTGAAACCTAACCCGTAATACCTCAGAAAATGACTGTTTTTGAAGACAGGGCCTTTAAAGAGGTAAAGTTAAAAAGGGGCTATTAGAGTCGGTCCTAAACTAATCTGACTGATGTTCTTACAAGAAGAGGAAATTTAGATGCATAATGAGACATTAGGGATCTGTATGCATAAAGACCATGTGAGGACAGAGTGAGATGGTGGCCATTTGCATGCTAAGGAGAAAGGCCTCAGAAGAAACCAGTCCTACAAACATCTTGATCTTGGATTTCTAGATTCTATAACTGAGCAAACAAACTTCTGTTGCTTGAGCTGCTCTGTCTGTAGTATTTTGTTGTGGCAGTTCTAGGAAACTAATATGTTATATTGAAAAAGAACTAGCACTTTCAGTGAGCACACCATCCTTATTTTTGAAGTACTCATAGTCAGGTAAGAAGAGAAAGATGTTAATTTTTAATACAATGCAATATAATAAATGCTATGCTGGAACCATATAAAGAATATTAGGGGAGTCCAGAAGAGGAAACCTAATCAGCTAAGGTAAGGGAGACAGCCAGTGGGCAGAGTTTAGAAAACCTATTCTGGGGGTGAGATGCCACCTTCACTGTTGAAAGAGAAGAAGGATAATACTCGTCCTAATGACTGCCCCCTCTCTGCCCCTTTGTGTTTGTCATATGGGAGCACTGGTCTCAGATAAGGATTTCAAGAACCTGTAAAATCTCTACAAACACACACAGACAAAAAGGGGAATATTGTCAATGTCCTGTTTCACTTATTTTTTTTAAGGACATTTAAAATGCTATCTACCATCATCACCATACATGAATATATTTTAGCATAAAAAATAGGAAGGACATTATCTCATAATAAAGAACAATTGTTTAAATTCAATACAATTGAATTTAGCTTCAATTGAATTTAGCTTCAATTTCCCTCCAGTGTCCTTGGTCTTTGCACTGCACATGCATTAGTTAGACTTAGAGGAGCATGTGATGGCCACTAGAACTTCATGTTATGAAAGCAGTATTGATTTCTTTGGCAAAACTTGTAGTTTTTCACCAAAATCTATTCCTCCTTCTTCCATGAAATAGAGATTATACTAGGTACAAGGCTATCAGCAAGAGACTACATCTTCATCCTGTTTTCACAACTAGAGATGACTATATGTAAATTGAAGTTATATGTAATGTCTGGGTCATCTCTACCTTAAAAGATAGGCCACTTGCCTTGGAGTTCCTCTCTTTTCTCTTCTCACAGGTTGGAACACTGAATGTACTCACAACCTAACTTTGACCAGGAGGATGAAAACATCACCTTAGGGAATAGAGAAGCAATAATAAATGGAAAAAATTTGGGTCCTGGAGTGACTTTGTAGGTTAGAGACTGGAAAACTTGACTGCTTGGAACTATAACATGAGAAAGGAATAAACGTCCATTATTTAATCCTCTGTATATTGATATATACTTTTTTGGATTTTTTTGGCAGGGGTTGGGGGTTGGTGGTGGGGAGCGGACAGCTTAGTCTTTAACCTAATAAGCAACATCTGTTCTCTCTTGCTTTTACAGTGATATGTGCCTTCCAACTTACCCTTCAGAAGTTCCAAGCTACTCCTTTGTATCCCACCCACATAGAATAAGTGAATTGCTAGGTCACCAGAAAGAGAGATTTACATATTATTCTCCTACCCAAGTGTGGAATTCCCCGGGTGGAGAAGGCCAGTTACCCTCTTACTGCTCTTGCATAGTTCTCCCATAAGTCTCCACCTTGTTTCCTTTGACTTACTTAGATTACAGTTAAGGGAACATACCCATGGTGGTTTGGCTGCTCAACCAATGGACATAGCTCACCCACAGGACTTTCCACCCTGCCTATATCACTGCTATTTTCTACCTTCTGAACAGCCTCTTTAACTTTCCAGAGAACTATAAAATACGCATTCTCTTTCGAATCATACAGACATTTTCAACTCATAGTTATTGAACTGGTACTTTGTAGGGTGTAACATGAGATGAAGTAGGGAAAGTCCCTGATTTTCCTTGCTACTTGGAAAAATTGACAAATAAATAGGCAATTATAAATTAAAGTGTAAAGTTCTGTAATTGGAATAAGTGCAGTGTGTCATGGCAATACTTAGAAGAGATACCTAACTCAGTGTTTGTACAGGAGGGAGTGAGGTTGACAGTGTCAGATAAAATAAAGGCATGGAAAAAGGTTAAGTAAATGTGTACACTGGCTGTATAAAACTGCATACCTGTTAATTAGTAATAAGACATAATTTTAAAACTTCAAATAATTTAGAGTTTATAAAGCAAAACCTAAAAGTTCTTTCTCCCCTACATATTAATCGTAATCACCATAGTGATTTGTTCATATTTGGTACATATTTTTCTAGATATACAAATATGAAAATAGATATACTAATACATATTCATGAAAGATTTTAATTTTTCAAAAATGTAATCAGTACACATATTATGCAGCCTCCTTTTTTCACATAAATTTGTTCCCTTATCAAAGGATGTTTACTTTCCTTCATTTAAAAAATCATTTATACACTTCCCTACTAATGTTATACTTATTTAATAAATCTCCTCTTTTTTGACATTTAGGTTGTTTTCTAGATTTTTCTTCTAATAGTTTTTCAAGGAACATTCTATCTATTGTACTTAGTGATAAATACTAAGAGAAAAGGATTGCAGTCTTAAGATTCTGTACCTGCCCAAAATATCATATATATATGAGAAAAAAATTAGACATCTTGGAGTATGTAAAATATCAGACAGTTACCTTCAGCTTTTCTTTGTGGGAATTTACTTGAGGAATCACTCTAGTAAAATCAAAATCAAAGCAAAACTGTATCTCAGGGGAATTTAAAGTGTATAAAAACATGAATGAGTGATCAATCTAGTAAGAGTTAAAAGAATGGAGGATCATAGCATGGTTCATGAATGGGGAACTTGAGTATTATACAGAAATTGATATTTTCCAAATTAATGTTTAGGCTTCTTTAAATTCCAAACATATCCTGAGAGGGGTTTGTTTTGAATCATAACCAAATTTTCTAGAAAAGTAACTAAGCAAGAATGGTTAAAGCATGTTTATAAAAAAGGGTGGGGGCTGAAGATTGGTGTTTATCTTATCAGATACTGAAGTATTCTATACAATAATTAAATCATGTTAAATACTGAGAATAGACAGATAAATCAGTGACCTAGAAAAAACAAGCTGTAACTAGAGCTTATAAAAAATAAAAAGATAATAAAATAGATTTTAAAAAGTTTACAAATCTAAGGGTAAGGAACTGTTTTTTTAATAATGTGGGAAAAATAAAATTTTAAATGAGTATTTTATTAGAACTTTGAATCATAGCTTATATACACAGGTAGATTAAAGAGTTAAAAATCAACTATAAAAATTGGAAAAGTTATAAAAACAAGTTTATATCATTGATTTATGAGGGATGGCTTTTTCAAGCAAAAAGAAATGATGGAAGAAACCATAAGAAAGGATAATAGATGTGATCATATACAAATATAAAGTTTCTGTACTTAAAAAAAAATTCAGATAAAAGGAAAAAGCAAATTACAAACTGGGAAAAGATCTGTACAACATACTTTGCAAAAAACAGAGTTACTGTCACTTGCCGAATTTCCAATACTGGTTAAATCCAATTCTCAGCCTAGTCTGTGCCTAAATGTTTATAGATGAATGTGTCTGAAGAAAAATAGAAAGCCATGTGTGCTGATATAACTATAAATTTACTGTTAATTGCCTTCAACTGAGACTTTATAGTCCTCTTCTAAAATTGTAATTCATTTCCCTAGTTCACTCACTCTCCAGTGTCCCCTGACAATTTCATGTCTTCTTCTTACACTTCAAACTTCCAGCATTTCCTCCCTATCCTCCCTTTAAACTGACGATCTTATTTCACTCAGAATATAGTGGCAATCAGAGGAGAATTTTCATAAAGTGATACCACTGTGTCATCCCACCTACTAAAAGCTATCCTCCTGTTACAGAACCTTCTATGCTCCCATCAACCCCTTTGCCAGGGCACTCATTCCCATCTTCTCATCTATTGAAGAACAGGATGCATCTCCAGAAATTTTCATTCCTTCCTCTATCAATGCAACCATTCCCTTCAGCTGACAGTCATGATGTTATTTTTCACATCTTAAGAAAATCTCTTTTGTCCTACTTTCCCCTCAAGTTATTACCCATTTCTCTTCTCTCATTTGCAGCAATTCTATTAGAAGAAGATATATTTACTTGCTTTGACGTTTCCAATTCCTTGACTTCTATTCTCTCTTTAACTCAATCCATTCAGGCTTTCACCCCCACCAACTCAATTGCCACCCCTTTTGTTCAGGTCACAAATGACCTTGATTTTTGCTAAATCCAATAATCAACCCTCAGTTTTATCTCACCTGATTTATCAGAAGCATTTGACACAATCATCCTGTCTTCCCAGAAACACTTAGTTCACCCAATGCATCCAACACACCACTCACCTTACTGTGTTCTTTTTGACCTACTGTTTTTCATGTCTCAAATGGCACTCTTAAAATCACCTCTCAAAGGATCTTTCTACATCCCCCAACCTGTTCCACTGCAGTCTTCCCCATTTCAGCGAATGATAACTCCATCTTTCTAGTTGCTCAGATCAGAAATCTAGAAGTCATACTGACTTGTTTAGTTTTTTTATATTCTACTTCCAACCAGAAAACCTCTTGTCTCTATCTTCAGAATCAATCTAGATGCTGATCACATTTACCTTCCTCACTGTTACCACCCTGGTGCAAGCTACCACATATTTCAAGTGAGTTAATAAAATAACCACCTAACTGATGTTCCTGCTTCCATCTTGATCCTTTTGTTCTCTACCCAAAAGTCAGAATGATCCTGATAAATCAGGTTAGCATGCCCAGTCTTTGCTGAAAACATTCTGACAGATTCTTATCTCAGAGCAAAAGCCAAAGTCCTCAACTGTGATAGGCCCCCTTCTTACCCTCATCATCTACACTCTCTCCTTGCTCACTCTGTCTTAGTTACAGCAGCTTTCTTGCTGTTCCTGGATAAGCCAGGCAGCTTAGGCCTTTTCAATGGCTCCCTCCCCTCCTTTGTATCTTTACTCAAATATCACCTTCCCTGCCCACTCTCTGCAGCCGTTCCTGCTAAATCTCTATCCTCTCCTTTTCATTTTTCACCTTAGTTCCCATCATCATCTAATATACTATATAATTTTACTTATTTATTTTGTCTATTGTCTGCCTACATACATTAAAATATAAGCTCTATGAAGTCAGAGATTTTTGTTTGTATTATTTTTTGCTGATGCAGTCCCAGTGCTGGCATGTAGTAATTTGATAAAGATTTGTTGACTAAATTAATGAGTTATGTTTAATAAATATATAAAAGACAAATGGGGTGTAAGTCTGTTCAAAATTCCTAAAAGGTAATTTTATAATACAAATCAGAAGTCTTAATTATGTACTCAGTGATTTCACTTCTAGAAATGTATCTCAATGCAGGATTTCCTGAGCTAGTTAGTATAAAGGAAATACTGTGCCAGAGTACTAATAGGTGTGGAAAACAAAGAAAATATTATAGAAAAAAAAGTCTCTTCTAACCTGCTGTGGTTCTCAGACTTAGCTGCGCATTATATAATTCCCTGAGGTGTTTTAAAATATATTGGTGCCCGAGTCTTACCTTCAGAGATTCTGATTTAACTGGTTTGGACTGGTTGTCCCTCTTGTCATGATATTAGCAGGCTATGATGATTATTACTGAGATCCACTAATTCATTAGGGACTGTAAGTGGTAATTATATTCACATCTCTGGGCCTGTATTTTCTCATACATAAAATGAAAGGGTTCGGGTACATTGTCTGTAAGCACCCTTCCAACTGGGACATTTTATGTTCATGTGAGGAATGCTCGTGCTGTTTGTAGAAAGTATTTCCTGGTATATGCACATGAATGCATGTATGTGATACCTAAGCACCTGACAAAGGCTCCACCTCCAAATACCATCCCATTGGGGATTAGATTTTAACATAAATTTTGAGGGGACACAACCTTACAGTCTATAGCAACATAGTACACTGGGAAACACCAGCAAATGGTAGCAAGCAACTCTTTAGAAGCATCTAGACATAAAATATGAAAAGGACTTTTGATCCGGTAGAAGCCTTCTTATGCTCTCTTTGTACATATGATTTGTAGCATTTTTACAATATTCCTTTAAGTACTACAATTAGATAAATCTTCCACTAATGAAGAAATAATTTTATTGGTTTTGAGTTAGTTCAATTGCCAATAATATTTTGTTTGGTTTTTTTTTCAGCTGAATAAACAAAACAATAAATTCAGGTGGCTATTTATATGTATGATATACTTGAAAAAAACTTTTTAGAACATGAAAGTTCTTTATTCTATCATTGAAAAGATAATAAGGCTAAGTTGAACTAACCCATTTAGTGATGCATTTCTTCCCAAGGAAAATTATGAAGTTATTCGACTTCACTGCCCCATATAAGTAGATACTAGAGATCATATAAAATGTTACTGAACTAATCACTGGGAACTACAAAGCCCAATTACTCACTTAGGTAACAAAAAAAATATGCACTTTTTAGAGCAAATAACCTGTTTTGTAGAAAACATTTTTGCATGTAACTGAGTTAGTTTTAAATCCCAGATCCATAACTTACTATTAAATGAGAAAATTCATTTTGCACATATTATTAATATATTAATAAATATATCAAGTTCATAAGTGTAAAATGCTTGACACATAGCAAATGCTCATTGTGTATTAGCATTTATCATTATTTAGGATGGTTTGTGTAGCTATTCTTATAAATATTATTAAACATTACTTATGAGTCTTTTGGTTAAATCTTTTTAAGATTAAGAAAAGTATACATATATTTACCTTTCCTGTTATCCCACAAAATGAACTATCTCTATAATGTGAGAGTGCTGTAGTTCTTGTTAACTTTTTAAATTGTTAGTTTACCACTCAAGATATCTGTTATCAAACAGTACTTGGCTAGGTGTTTTATTGATGTGATGTTGTAATAGTTTTAAATTGCTGGATAGTGCAAAGAAAGTGAAAAATTAACTTTCTGATCCAAGAAACTAGAACCTGGGAGTGAGCATGGGTAGAGGGTGATAGGCAAAATTTATAGGAAATCCTTTATCAGTGAGCACCCAGTTAACTGGACCTTATGTACAGAATTTTAATAGATGCCCTTCTGTATTGCACTGAGTCTTACTAAGCAATGTTTTCTTTATGTAGAGTAGTGGTATTGAGATTCTGAGCATAAACCTCTCATCAACTCAGAATAAGTTTCTGTTTGGGCTATAGAAATAAGGAGGCCCAAAGAACTGTCTTAGAAGGAAGACCGGAGTAATCTTATGAATACAGTAAAGAATCAACAATATAATCATATGACCTAATGAGCCAGACCAAGAGATAGATCTCTGTTTATCTCACTAAATGGTAATATTAAGAAAGATTATCTGGGTGGTAATAGTTGTTCTGGACAGCCCCTTCTCTTTGTTAAATATCACCCTTGAGGAGTGATTTGGGGATAGTTGAAACCCCCCAAAACTGGCCTGGCTTGAAGCGTTCCTGCAATGCCCACATTATCTTGTTTCTTAAGGTTGTCTTTAGTTCTGGTAAATGAGAAAGCACTTGGTAGCTGTTTCCTTTCTGAGACCTGCTGAGTTAGTAGGGAAGGAAGTAGATGTTCTGCTAAATTCTGACCTGTGGGGGAAGGGCAGGACTGGGCTGCTTTTTCTGAGCACCAGCTTCTGCTTTTGCAGGGCTTGGTTTCTTAAGTGTCTGTTTCTTCTTTATAAATGTCAATAAAATTAGTCTGAGGAGTCCTAGCTAATCCCCCTTCTGGGAACAAATGACTGAGGATGCGAGGAGTGGCTTTCTTTGTCCAAACTCTTGGCCACAACTCTGCTCAACATTAACTGGTTTTCTTTCTACTGTTAATCTTTTAAAGATATTGTCAAGCCTTTAAAACAAAAGATTTCATTTAAATATTACCTCTATGCGAATGTTTTTTGCCGATGTGGAAGAATATAGCTTTGAGAAAAATCCAATTGGAACAAGTCCTGTCAGATAAGCATGGTAGAATCACCGCTTCTGATCCAGACTGGAAGTCTTTGGAAGCCTGAGGTTGGATGTGGTTCTGCCATTAACTGACATGTTTCGTTATTTGTTTTATTTGATGTTGAAATCATGCTTATTATATTATTTACACCCCTTTCCAGCATTACATCAGTGTCTTTGGCACTCTGGACTTATTTGCTCATGAAAGAGAAGCTTCTGCTTCATTAGAATGTCTCGATTCTCTTCCTAATGTGATTATTTTTGAAACTAGCTTCTGGAGCATTAATAGATCTCTGATGCTTGTTTGCAGATGTTTGGGAAATGGTGGTTGATCTGAGAATATTCGGAAAGAATTAAGGAAAAATGAAGACTTCTGCCATGCCGTCTTTGTAGTCACCTCCAAATTTTCATGTGAACCCGAAAATGCTCTAAAAATAAAGCCTTAAAAAAAAAAAAGCAGAGAGAAAAGCAAATAGGTGTCATCTGCGAGGGGAAGGGTAATGAAAAACAAGTGTGCCAAGGAATTTCCCTCCTCGTCTCTCTACTTTACTATAGAGTGAAGACTGCAAGACCAGGTAGGAGGAAGACGAGTGTTGAGGTTCTGCTTGCTCACAAGTTGCTGGGGGACCTTCCAACAAACTACCTCCGCTTTCCGGATGTCCATTTGAAGATGGTTAAAGTGACACAGCTGCACTGACCTCCAAGTCCCCTTCTGTCCTACAGTTGCAGACTGGGAGCTGAAGGACCATGCCTTCCCAGTTTTCTCCTTCAACCCCGGCCAGACACACCTTACTGGAACCCGTTGGCATCGGACAGCGTATTCCCCGACGTACTACGGGATCCTAAACGCAGGCACCGTTCGCGGCCACTACAGGACTGAAGGGGTAGGGGCGCAGGACTGAGCCCTAAGGCGAGTAAGGCAGGAAGCCTCTGAGGACTGACAGCCCATTGGAGGGCGGAGGGGGCGGGGCCACGCTGAGGCCGAAGGGGCGGGGCCACGCTGAAGGAAGGCCTAGGGGGCGGGGCGCCGCGGGCGGCCAGGCCCCGCCCCTCGCGGCGCCGCCACGCCCTGCCCGGCGGGCGGGGCTGCGGGCGTGCCGACGCCGCTGACGTCACAAGGGGCGGGGCGTTCCGAGGGCTCGGCCGGCGCGCGGGCGCGTTCGCCAGTCGCTGCTGGGGACGCGGGCCGCGCCGCCGTCGCTCGGTCGTGGCCGCCGCTGCTCGCGGTGACCGTCGGTCCCCCTCCCGGAGCCCGGGAGCGACGGGGCGCGCGCCCGTGTGTGTGTGTGTGTGAGCGGGGCTCCGAGCACCGGCGTTCCCCTCGCCGCCTCTCTTTTTTTTTTTTTCTTTTTCCTGCCATTTATCCAAGGGAGGGGCCGGCCCGCACGGTTGCCCTTCCTGTCGCCCCGTCGGGAGCGGGGTTGGTGTGCGGAGTGGGTTGTCTTGTCTTTTTTTTTTTTTTCTTTTAAACTTATGAGCGCTTTTTTTTTCTTCTTTCTTCTTTTTTTTCTTTTTTAAGGCTCAGCGCAGCCTGCGCTGGTTTCCTCGGTGCCTCCCTAACCGCTTTCTGCCCCTTCTGTCGCCTCCCCCGCCCACGGTCGCCCTTGCACCCGCGCCCCTGGCCTGGGAGGGTGGGAAGCTTTGTCCCGCTCCCGTCCCGCCCGCGTCTCCGCAGCCGTAGCCGCACCTGCCTCGATATGAATGGGGTCAACGACCCACCTCTTTTTATAAAAGATATTAAGCCCGGACTGAAAAACTTAAATGTCGTCTTTATTGTCCTGGAGATCGGTAAGTAGGGTCCGCAGCCCGCCCCCCCCCCCGCCGTCCCCCGTGCGTGGCGGGGCTGGAGGGTGGGGCGCCGCCGGGTGTGCGAGCCGGGGGCTCCCCTCCCCCTCCCTCCCTTCCGCCGCCCTTCCCCATCCACGTGGTCCCGGTGCAGCCTGCCAGGGCTCGGAGCCTGGCGGCGTACACCTGGGCCTCGATTTCTTCCCACCTTTCAGATGCCTTAAGGTCCGGGAGAGCTTTCCGGAAGTCCTGATTATCTAATAATACACCCTCTTCCCCTTTTTGATTTTTTTTAAAATCCTCCCAGGACGCGTGACCAAAACCAAAGACGGCCATGAAGTGAGATCATGCAAAGTAGCAGATAAAACGGGCAGCATCACTATTTCCGTGTGGGATGAAATCGGAGGTCTTATACAGCCAGGGGATATTATTCGGTTGACCAGAGGGTAGGTGTGCATAAAAGGGGTACGGGTGTGTGTGTGGCGGGGGGGGGGAGTACTTTTTAAATAGCAGTCTTTGGAATCGGAATTGGCTGACGCTCAGGACCTCGGCAAGTTCTGAAGTTCCGTCTTCTGTGGGCCACTCCCAAGAAATTGTGAGCCCCTTTCATGTTAACTTCGGATGATGGACAGAGTAGAGATGCCACAACCTTGACTTTAAAAGCAGTCAGTTTCAGCCATGTATCTAAACACCCCCTCCCCTCGCTCCTGCATAGATTTTTAAATACTATTCTGGGATTTTTGAGCCTTTACTGGATTGATAGGATTAACGTAGTTCATACTTTATCTGTTTCAGAAATAATTTAATATAGTTGTCACTTAGTTCTTTTCCAGCCTTTCTCCCATTTTAATGACTTGAAATCCTGCCAGTATTTTACTTGTGCTTATTTAGAGGAGAAGTCTACAATATCTGGAAGGCACATTCTGGAAAATGATTGATTCCTTGTGCCTACTGCCTTAAGGTCAGTGTGGTACAAAAACCAGAATGACATGCAGAAAATGTTTGGCAGAAAGTCACCATCCAAAATGTCAGTTGGAAGATTGGCTTTTAAAAATAATTTAGCAGAACATTTTTTGTTTGGTGATTAGACTGCCTTTAAAAATTTACCAAACCTTTATCTTAGGAACATAAAAGACTAGAAAAGGATCTTAATAGATTTTGGAAGCTTTGTGGTCAATAGAATTGTAATAATTTATTGTTCATAACTGTAGGAAAAGTGGATGGAAATTGATTTGGCATAAGTAAATAGAATTTCAGAGAAGTGTTGGATCACTCAGAATATAGGAAGTTAGAACCCCTTGGTGATATCTTACAGGCCTTACATCTTCAGGAAGTGGGGCAGAGTATCATCAAATAAGGAAGTGAGAGTCAGGACTTAGACATTTTATTCTCATACACTGACTCATGACATGAATTGTGTCTTCCAAACCTCCACATCTTTAACTTACACAAAGGATTCCTACAGGGGAGGGTGTGGTGATGATTAGCATATAATTAAAGTTTTTTGGGGTGCCAAAGTATCTAGTGCTTTCAGGTATTTTATATACTAGAAACAATATTTCAAATATTTTCTGTATCATAGTCAGAAAATATGAGGATGTGTCCATCCAAAAAATTGTGGAAAAACTAAACTCAGTAGCCATATAGTATCTAGGATTTTAAGGAGTAATTTCCAGGGAGTGCAATTTAAAGGAAAATTCAAAACCAAAGAAACTCTATTTTCTAACAAGGGTGACCTTGAAATTACTACACATCATCAACTTCCTCTTCTGTAAAATGGGAAAATGGGAATAATTATGCCTTATTAAAATAACACATCTAGCAGAGTCTGGCCCATTATAATGCCCTTAACTTCTGGTTGAGTCTAAGGAAAGAGGCTTTTGAAGAAAATCATACATCTGTATAAAGGTAATTTTTTTATCTAGCGTAGGATGGGAGTCTTTATGAAATAACCCTTACTAAATGAAGAGAAAAATTTAATGTAGAACTAGCAAATTTTTATTTTAAAAGATAAACTATCACTATACTTAAACAATAGTTATTTTTAATTTACCATTCTAAGTCATGAAGCTACCATAGTAGTCATACAAAGAACCACTGAAAACCAAACCTTGGACTGATTTTATAATATTTATTAATTTACATTTTTCATAGATTTGTATGAAGGGTTATTTTATCTAATGATGCTATCTGTATTCAGAATCATTCAGCATAAATAATGCTCAGCCAAGTTGGTGCTAAAAATTGCACATTTGAAAAAGGCAGTGGTGAGAGATTTGTGATCTTGTTTTTTTTTTACCTCCATTAAATTTTACCAAGTTTTCTGTAGCTTGGGAACTTACATGTTTTATGAAGGCGCAAAGAAAAAATTATAGCAATATCTGACTAGACCAAGTTAATGAGTATAAAAGTAAGCACTAGCGAGTTGATTTTCTATATCCTGTGGTTGCAAAAGAACTTCTGCTTAAACTTTGCAATTAAAAGTTCTAGTTTTATTAAGTGACTAAAGATGTGACCTTTGGAGTATAATACTGTTTGCACAAAGACTTTGTTTTCTAGGGTTATAGATTAGATGATTATGACAAAATTTGGCAGGAGAGTTTTCTTTGTATTATTTCTTAGTATGTAACAAGTTAGATTAATTGTATTTGGTTCACTATGGTAGACCCCGAGTTTGATCCCCACTTGCACCCAGTACAAAATAAACAGTATAGCTACTTGATTTAAGTATACATATTTCTACAGAACTGATGTTTCTTTTCTTTCTAGGTATGCGTCTATGTGGAAAGGATGTCTGACACTTTATACTGGAAGGGGTGGAGAACTTCAAAAAATTGGGGAGTAAGTATTAAAATGCATTTTATGTAATTGAATAAATTACAAATAATAATCTACTAAAGTAAATGGTAGGTATAAGCTGTAAACCTTTTTCTTGGCTTGTTTTTGACTGGTAAACTGAATGCCTTCAGCAACTTAACTGTAAAAATAACTTCCATGTATGTGTTCGTTGAACAGCTATCCATACTGTTTTCTATGGTTGAGAATGTCAGTTTTTCCTGGTAAAGAGCTTAAGAAGCTGTACTTGAGATAAGCCCCCGTGGGACCATTTCAGTAAGCTTTGGGAATGCATTTTTCAGATGTCACAAGTGCCATTTGAAGTAGATTCTGTCTCCTAGTGAATTACCAGATAAGAAGCTAGCTTTGGGTTTTGGCCATATGCTTAAATTTTCTTTTTCTGTTTATGGGTGAATATGTTCATATGGTAAAAGGACTTGCAGCAATGAAAATTGAAGTCCTGTATTTATCCACAGTCTAGGTACCGTACAGGCAGCCGCATTGCGAGCTTCCATACACTACTACCTTGGTAATCTCCACCCTGACTTGGAGGAACCATCCTCTCTAAGGGTGTAAAGGTAATTCACCCTCTGTACTAGCCTAGACATTTGGGATATACTCATAAAATATGGTGTAGGTAATAAGTCGAATCGTTAGTCCATTCCACTTGGTTATTGCTTAGACATCTACTTAATGCCATTAAATTGCAGGATATTTAATGAGAGAAGCCACAAGTGGCACCAATAAATAAAGGAGGGAAACTTCTACTCTAAGGTATATGATACTTTGTGTGGAAAAATAAGCAATCTTACTAGCTTTTAAAGATCAGAATTTGGTAACACTGTCTTCGTTAGGAGGAAATCAGGATTCACTTATGTTTGTATTTAGAGTGGTAACAGGACAATGTGTTATGAAAGGTCAGCATCAATATTACTGAAAGATTTAGGATTCTGTCCTGACCTTCATGTATAGAGGAGTATTTATAATGTAGGTCAGTTATGTGAAGAACCACTGGAAGTCTCTCAGTTCTTAATGACTTTGTCAGAGTCAGTCTAGCATTTACCAAAGCTGGTTCTAATTTTTATTTGTGGGGTGAGGAGCCAAGGAAATTGTTTGTAATGTTAATATATATCATAATTGGCTTACAAGAAGCATTGGGATAAACTTGTGTTGATAGCCAGTTGTCTTCTTTTCATGCCTGCAGAATCTACTCTTAACCTTGAATGATTATCTTTGCAGATTCACAGTGATTGGTCAAAAGAGGGACTGGATGAGAGTGTGTGAATGGATCAGTGCAAATCCATTACCACTGGAAAAACCACTCTGGAACCCTAAATGTGGTTCAGTGGCATCAGCCTGTGTGGAAAAACAGGACAAAAAATGTGTTTCTGTGTCCTTAATTTTTGACACAATTTATTTTTGCAGTATAGAAGAATTAAAATAGGATGTTTCATAAACTGTGGGCAGTCAAATATTTGATGTTTTTATACAACATAAACTTTTAGAAAGTTTCTGTTATAAATTGAGTTAGCATATCGCTTTTTAGTTAATTCATGTGACATACATTTTTCATTTGTATGAGTTATGCATGTTTTATAAAGAGGGGTTGATTACTTTATTTCGGAAATCATTTAACTTGTCCTTTATTTCCTTTCAGATTTTGTATGGTTTATTCAGAATTGCCAAATTTCAGTGAACCCAATCCAGATTATCGAGGACAACAAAACAAAGGGGTAATTAATTTAAATACATAGTCTTATTTTTATGATTAGGCTAATTTTGACCATGTTCTGTAATTCTATGGTGAGGTTGCAAATCCTGTCATACCCAGAATATAATGAAGACAATCTAAAAAGGAATCTTTTTAAAGTCATTTTCATTTTGTATTTTTTATTAGTCTGAATATGTTTATCTGTAGTGTTATTTAGCACTTTGGGGAGTGGGGAGTAATATTAGGAAATACGATAAGATCAAAGATTTGGGAAACATTCCTGAATATTTTAACATTGAAGAGATGTAGATAAATCTTTTAAAAAAATTTTTTAAAAACCTTAAAAATTAAAAGAATGGATATAATATGTTGTTATGATGATGTAAACAGGTTTTTTAAAAAAATCTTCGTTTGGTTAAATGAAAAAAATTTCTTTTTAGGCACATAGTGAACAGAAGAATAATTCCATGAATAGTAATATGAGTACAGGTACATTTGGACCAGTGGGTAAGATTTTTTTTTTTGCATAATTGGGATCAGGTGTAAGAATTAAGGGAGTATTTCTTACGAAAGATTTAGAGGGAAAAATTATCAGGCATAAATTAGTAGTACTTAAAGAGAACTACTGGTAAACAGGAAATTCACAAGTAGCTGGTTTTCTAGAAGGTAGATACCCTATTAAACTAATTTATCGAACACATTTTTTATTTATATATTACTGGGAATACCGTGGTGAACATTGCTAATAATTGAAAATCTAAGTTTTGGTGTTGTGTCTTGTTATTTTTCCATTGAGTTTTATAAAATTTCTGTAATCTAGTGATTATAATAGGTACAGAATTACTGATTATTTTTGTATATTGAAAACCTTTTGTCTTCAGACTAATAGCTGACATTAATTTTTCACATGCTGATGGCTAACTCTCTTTAAAAGATTAGTCTTTACCCTAAGATACCCTCAAATATATTAGTGGTTCTTATAGCCATGTTAAAGGTCTTTTGAAGTCTTATTCTTAAATAACAGAGGAAAAGCCTTTTTGTGATTGGAGTTCATTAGAGTGGTTGAAGTCTTATTTGAACTGATAGCTACATGTTTTGGCACATCTGATGATCATCACACTGTGGGAAACTTCACTGTCTTTTTCTTTAAAAAGTTATAATTACATTGTCTTTTTTGAAACATCATTAATCGTATTTGAACCAAATGCCATTACTTGTACACCATTTGCCCTTTTTCTTTTTCCTTTATATTGTAGGCGGTGCATTGTCTATGCTTTTTTCCTACTTCAGCAATTTCTCATTCTTTTGCCCAAGTTGCTTTTTTGTCACCCTCATTTATACAGCCTCAAGTTTAATATATTTATAGTAATCATATGTTTGAAGAAACCTAGAACCCACATTGAGTTTTTTTAGTAGTTTAAGAATAAAGGCATTTGTTTTCCCTAATATTACTTGTAAGCAGTTAATAGCATGTGTTAGAAATTTAAATAGGTGGACCTCTGTAAATCAGTGTCTGAAAATGATGATGAATTTTTTTTTTTTTTTTTTTTATTCTTTTTTTAGGAAATGGGATTCAGACTGGCCCAGAATCAAGGGGATGCCAATTTTCATATGCTGGTAGAAGCAATGGCCGGGGACCTATAAATCCACAGCTCCCAGGATCAGCTAATAATCATACAGTCATGACCACAATAAGTAATGGCAGGGACCCTCGGAGAGCCTTTAAAAGATGACCTGTGCCAAATACTCACATGTAGTTTTTAAACTACATGCCCTACTTGAACACTTATTGCACTTTTATTTATTGTTAACTGTGAAAACTATGTTCTTTATGGTTTCCATTTATGTTTTTGGTTTGTTAACAAGAGTGGTTTGTTTATATAGCAAAACTGTTAAGCTGCTAAAGTCTCATTGAAGAATGGGAACATGCTGAAAAGTAGGGACATTTATTTTTAGAGTTAAAAGGTATTTGGATATCCTCTAAAAAACCACCCATTTCATGGGTGAGTTACTTAAGACCATCAGCAGCATAGCCTCTATGAGTCTGTCTTCTGCATACATTTTGTAATATTTAAAATAAGGCTTTGTGGAGAGGTTCTCTGTGTTAAATTCAGATATTGCCAACTAGAACAATAACTACCAAAAAAATAAGACCTTGGTCAATGCTAACAGATTTGTGAGTGTGACTCCAGAAATGATTGACTTCTTCATTGAGTGACTGCCATTATGATTTTCTAAGGATGGAATCATCTTAAACCGTTGTTTTATTACCAAAAAACACATTCTTTACTAGAATTATGGAATAGAAAGTGAACTGTAGGATAACAAGTGATTTTTAGAAAAAAGCTACATTTATTTTAGGGTAGTCCTACTAATATTTATCAACTTTGTGCTTTACACTGAAGGAAAATTTAAAACGAGGCCTTGAATATTTATTTTTTGAAACCATGTCAAATATTAAAGTATAATTTAAGGGAGTTGTAAAGTAATAATAAACATCTAATTATTTTTAAAAATTATGTGAGAAACATTATAGTGAAGGCAATTCAAATTGAATTCATGGAGAAATATGCAATCTTAAGTTATAGGGTCCTAGGTACTTGCAAAAACAGCCTGGAGTAAAAATCCTAGGTGTACTTCATTTTGAAGGGTGTGTGTGTGAGTATGTGTGTTGTCAAGTTTTCTGAACACAGTTCACAAAGCCTTATCAGCAAAAGTTTAGACATAGCTCTCTCAAAGAAGCAAATACAGCTTTATTCAGAAATGTAAAGGTAGAGTTTATTTATGTGTTGTAAATGATCCCTAGTTACACTTTTTATTGTAGGGTAGATAACGTGAAATTTTCCTTTGTTAGAATCCAACTCATTTTCAATATCTCTTGAATAAAAACTTGCATTAATGTTAACAGACTTACCTTATTTTTGCTCTTTCAGTGATTTACAGTAGAGAGCCAGTACATTTTACTATAGTTGTAATGATGCCTTCAGCCTGGCTACTACTACTTAGCTCTGCATTTGTTGCTTTGTCTTTTTTCCCCACCTCAAATCACAAAGTAATTTAAATAAGACTTTGTTTTATGAAAATTCCATAGTGTTCTAATATAAAATTTGTGTCAGATTATTCATTTGCTCTAATTTTGTGTATCTAACAAATATTTCAGTACATAGTACGTATTAGACACTGAGGAGAGTTAATGGGTAGATGAAATAATTTCAAGGAGCTCATTTATGGTTTATAGTACTTTGGTAATGGATTTATATATTACAGCAAGACGGTTTTCTTTTATATACTGATTATAGTTAATTGGGCTTTATGACAAATATTTTAAGATATTTGTAAAATTACAGATGTTTGTAGTAAAGAAAATACAAATAAGTTTTCTTTTGAAGTAGTGAAGGGAGCAATAACTAATTTATTTGCGGGAGAATATGATGTTAAGGTGGTTTTAAAAGAAAGAATTTTAGAGTTTTAGAAACATCAGTATGGATTGCTGAGCTGCTAATTCTGCCCTTATTCTCTCCTTACTTATGATGTTGGGCAAGTTATATTTGAAACTTTTCTGTAAACCTTAGGTTCCACAACTGTAAAAACAAGTAAGTAATATTACCTCTTTCTAGAGTTATTTAAGATTTTCCATGTAAGTGATTAGAATGATTTCTGGCAAATAAGTCAAATGTCTAATCATACTTGAATAGAAAAATATGCAGGGTTAGGTGTAGTAGTATTGTTACTCTTAACATGTTAAGATTAAATAGAGAAAGACCTAAGGTTTTACTTTTGTAATTGGCTTTTGTCTCAATAATCTAACCTTGTTATATGTTCTTTGTCATTTATTAACAAATTTTTTTTTTTTAAGGGAAGCCTCCAAGCCAAAGCAAAGTGAATTACAATCCATAATGAACATTTGCCTTACCAGTCTCCTTGGACCATACTCAACAAGAAGAGGAAGAAAGTTTCCTACCTTCCTCCTTCCTGATGTTTTCTGCTGTCAACTTATTTTTAAATAAGTTTAAACACCTACTGAAAACAAAATCATTTAGTATAGAAATACATGCTTCTAGATTGGGTCCTAGTTCATTTCCACAAAACAGTTCTGTAATGGATGCAGTCTCATGAACCAACTAGCCCCTCTTGTCTGGTCAGGGTTTTTTTTTTTTTTTTTTTTTTTGGTGGGGGGTGGCAATTGCTACAGTACAGAAATGGGAAAATGTAACCCATGAGGCCAGATGAAGTGTGGTAGTAAAGGCTACAGTATGCTTTCTCATCAGCATTTAAACAGGTTTTCCTATAGTATACCAACTCTTTTGCTTTGTTCCTATAGTTTTAGAAATTCTGTTTTAAATATGAGAATAGTTTAACTTGAGGATATCCTGAACATTTGCAATACTGAGTATTTGTCACTTGTATTTTTATCATCTAAAATTTTAGAATGTTTAATTTGCTTGGTTGAGTAATGCCAAGGGAATGATAAGAACAAATATGAGGTTAGTAAAAAAGTTAAAGTTTATGATATGAGAACAACTAAAGTACATACAGGTAGGTGGTTAACTGGCCCTAAAAAGTATCCTCAGGAGGTACAGATAGAATGTTTTTATATTGGTCTGAAGACACCACTCTCAATTGTTAATATAGATCTGACATTCCAGTTACTTAAATTACATTTCTGGTATCATTAAGGTAATGACTGCTCCACATAGTTTTAGGCCACCATGACTTATGATCCTTTAATATATTTGGAAAGGCCCTAGAGACAACAAACCAGAAAACCAAGTGAAAACATAATCAACATGGAACACTTCCAAGTTTGTCGTTTCCTACCTCTAGGTTTATTCTTGGGATTATTTGCCCTATGATGGCTTTTCCTGCTCTCTAACCGCTATCTGATGAGAGTCTGAACATTGCTAGTATAAAAGAGAGTCACAGTTGTTTTTTAGTATGGGCTGTGATGGATAGAGGCAGATGTACTGACCTTGCTACATCTGTGTATTTAGGTTCCAGCTAATGATTTAATGTTGAGGTGATTAAACAGTCCCACATTTCACAAAGTTATGATAATTAACAGTTAACATATGTTTCTGAGAGAATCTGATTGTAACCTTTGAAACAGCATTGTTATGTCAGGCCCCCGAGGGAGAAGATAGAAAAACATTTTACATTCAACTTTACTCCAAATTCCTTGAAGTGTGCGTTATTGGGGGTACACCAGAGTTTGTATTCACATACTGTAACAAAATCACTTCAGGTTTCTGAGCTAAAAGTCTTTATTGATGGTTTTCTCAAAGCACAGATCACAGACTAAGGAACAGACTAGAGAGAATCAAGTCCAGAATGACAAACCATTTATTTGCATTCTTTCTCATTAAGAACATGAAACCCATGTACCACAACAAGCTAACTGGTGTGATGTAAAGAAAATGAAATTTTAAGTTTGAGTAGTAGATATTTATTTAAGCCTTTTGAAAGGCCTTGATAACTAACAGTTTTATTGTGGCTCTCCAGACATGGCAACCCAGGCTTGGTGTCTAGGTCTTGAACAGTAATAGAGCCCAGGTATCTTGGGACTGTTGACCCTGCAGTCCTTACCATCACACTGTATATATGGCCTAACTGAACCACAACTGAACAGCTATTGACATAATTAAAAAGTTCTTTAAGCATTTCCAACCAGAAATTCAGGTAAATTTTACTCCAAAATTGGTGCTTATGGACATAGAGTCCAGTTTCTTGGCCCATATATTGAATATGTGTTGACTAAAACCCTCAAAGAATGTTTTATAAACCACCTATATGAGAGTCTCCCCAGGAATTTAGAAGGATGACTTGCTTCTCTGCCTTACCAGAAAGAGAATTTTAAGTATAAGTCTGGAAGAGCAGCTTTTGAAACAGATTGAAGAATTCTTGTCTTCTGTCCTTGATATCTCCCTTAACAACAACAAAAAACTAGTTTGAAGCTTATGTATAGCTCCTCATCTTTTACCTTTGTGAGGCTGAAATATACCAAAGTTCTGGAATGTAAAACATGGGAAAATTGTACTTAGAAACATTCCTCCAAAGGGCAGAATTGGGTAAAGCAGGGTAGTCCTAAGCAGAATAGAGGTTGAGTATAGCCTCTGGATGTGCATATTGGGAGTTTTGAATTAGGTTCAAATAGAATTAAAACATCAATTTTAAGATCAGATTATAGAGTGAGTCTAGCTTCATCTGGGGCTATATAGATGAAAGTAAAACCACCCCAGCTTTAAGACATTTTTAAATGGGTTTTATTGTTGCTCATCTCAGCAAATATGTCTGCAGCATAGTCTACCTTCCCTCTATCCTTCAGAGCTTCCCTCCATTCCCTGCTTTATTATGTGGAGAGATGCTGGTCAAACTGAAAAGTCATTGGTTAGACATATATACATGTTCCTGGCGATGCCTATAGAACCTACCACTTAAAAGATCTAAATCTGTGCAAAGGGGCAGCTACAATATATATTTTCCACAAACAAATATGCAAGGCATGATTGACTGCCATGGGGGCTAGTTTTTAGTTTTATTGAAATATTTGTAAACCTAGTAGGAGGCCAAGACCTCTCTGACATGTTACTGGACTAAATAAGATACTGAATAAAAACAGGCTAGTCAGCACAGCTAGTGCCACCTACTGGGTAATTAAAGTTTCTGTAGTTTAGGAATCTGGGTTAACTGGAAAAGGTTCTGTTATTCTGTTGGATAATTTTGTTCGATGGTTTAAGTGTAACATGGGAGATCATTACAGAATAGTTGGGCCACCTGTTTAATACTAATGAACAGGCAACACTGTGACATCAAGTAAATAAATCTCCATCAGTTAAATAGGTTTATTAAAAACCTTGAGCTATCCCTAAAACTACTGAAAATGGGAGAGGTTGCCGAATGTATTGTTACCTTTTATCAGTAATGCTTGGGGGGAAGTGTAAACTTGAAAATACCCTTTTTAAGTTTTTAAGTGGTGTTGAGGTAGAACAGGAAACTTCCCTTAACAAATTTTACTCCTTTACCAGTGGTATTTTGTAGAATTCTGGCCAAATGACTGCTGCTGTTCTTTTTATATTAGCTTTGCAGGCCAGACACAACGTGCTTTGGTGAAAACACAGTTTTGAACCAGTGAGATCTTGGTTTGGGTTCTGGATCTGCTATTTACTGCCTCTGTGCCCATGACCCTTGTTATAAAATGAGGATGATGAGACTGACTATACACTCATAAGGCTATGAGGACTGTGTGAGCCAATGTATGTAAAACATCTATTCCAGTTCTAGGGCTAGCATCAGTTAGCTACCTAGGGCATTCTGTTTGGTCCCCAAGCATCTCTAGGTAAAGTGGGAGCCTGGCAGGACATGGTGCAAAGTCCTCTGTGTTGGAGTGCCAGGAGTAGAAGCGGGGGGACACAGGAACTTCAGTGTTTTCAGGTCAGGTGCTCAGCTATTCAGATTTTGATTCTAAAACTGATTAAGGTTTGAATTGACAAGAATGCCTTCTGCTCTATAGGGTTTTGTCTTTTCTCATCACTGGGGATTCGGAGTTGACATGCTCGAGTATATAAATTCCATGCTAAGCCAAGACCCCACCACTACAGAAGCATCTCTGAATGAAACACAAGAAAAAACAACTGTGTGTGTTTTTTCCCAGTTCATATAGACATGTACATACACATGACACAGTCACTGCCAACAAAGCCATTTCTGCATTAAGTTCCACATTTTCCAGTTTTAGGTATTTTCCTTTTTTTTTTTTTTTAAATCACATAGTGCTTAAGTATATTCTGTACTTCTTTAATGGGCTACCCATAATTTACTGAGCACTATGTACCAGTTCTATGCCAATGAGTTACCTGTATTATCTCATTCTATTAAATGACCTTGTGAGGGAGGTTTTGTTATCCTCACTTTATACATAAAGTGACTAAGGTTTAGAAAAATCACATAATATGCCAAAGATCACACAACTAGGAATTGACAAAGTCCCACATGCCAAAGCTACATGCCAATATGGAAACAAAGTCTCCTGCTGACTCACTGGTCAGTACTGGACAGGAGATGAAATTTAGGTTGGTTTCAAAAGGGAATGTAGGTTCAGGTATAGGCAGTGGGGGAGATGGAGAATAGAAGTACGTAATTTGACATTCACATTTTTATCTGAGATTAGTCATACTTTAAATATCAACTGAATACAGACCAAATCAAAGAATTTTAGTCTACAGCAAAGGTGTTATCAACAGGAAAAAGGGATAATTGGATGCCCCCCTCCCACACACAAATATTAGAAAACCATGGGTGAATTCTATTGAAATGGAATGGAGAAAACTTTAACAATGGCTCAGAATTCAGAAACATTAAAGGAAAGTGATAAATTTGATTATGTTTGCAAGGTTAAAAAATAAAGTATAAAGGCAAATGATAAAAATACTTGTAATTTATACCACTGACAAAGGGTTACTATTTCTAATATATAAAAAAGCTTGTAAAAAGTAAAGAAGACCAATCACGATGGGAAAAATGAACAAGAAATATAGACCATTTACAGAAAAAATTTTAAATGGCTCCTACTAGTAAAAAAGGATGCTCAACCTCATAATGTAAATTAAAATGCCATTGAGATGATATTACTCACTTTCAGATTGGTAAAATATAAAAGTTTGAAATCATACTCTACTGGTGACACTATGAGAAACAGGCACTTACATTCATAGTTGAAGGGAATGCAAATTGTCTAATCCCAAGGGTTGGCAGAGGGGTAATATTTGGCAATTTTACATTTAAATTTGCCCTATGACCCAACAATACTGCCTTTGGGGATCTACCCCTGTGGCAGATTGTTTGCAAATGCTGATATAATGCTCTGCCTGTATGCATATTGCTGTGTCACTGGGCTTGCTCCTGTGCCCAGCACAGTAGCAAACAATGCAAACAGAAGACTGAAAAGTACATTGGGGCTTGCTTTCTCTTGATTCCCTTGGGACCCCGAGAGTGCCACTAGAAATATAAGTGCTAGCTAGCCTACTGGAGGATGAGAGGCCACTTGAGGCACCTTGCTGACAGCCTGCCAACCTCCCAACATGTGAATAAGTCTATCTTGGACAATGAAGCTCCAACTGAGTTGCCAACTGACTTTAGTCACACTAGTGAGAGTAGCAGAAGGATAGAATAGTTGATACAATGTACTACCTTTTATTTAAGAAATCTGAATTTTTAAAATGGAAGAATTGACAATAAAATTTTAAATTATTTCTTGCAGGAAAAGGAATGGGAAATGGAAAATAGACTTCACTAAACATTCCTTGTTTTTTAGATATAACTTTGGAATCATGAAAATATTTTATATATATAAGTATGCACACACATGTAAAATAAAGGTAAAAATTCATATCTAAAGCAAAAGCAAAATACATAAAAATTCTGTTGATGGCTTAAGCAAAGAAGTATTTCAAGTATTTAAAAACATAGTCATTTGTTTATGCATTCTTGATGAATATATTCTAAGGTAAAAATGAACTAGTGAGAAATATTAATTGTTAATGATAACATTGTTATTTTAAATCTATTATATTTTTTCAGGATAAGTAAAATACACAATTTTGTTAATGGTTTTAGAAATTAAGAAAAGATATACAAATATGAACTCAAAGATGCTAAGTAAAATTATAAATTCTAAATGTAATTACAAATTTGAATTAGCAATACTGCTATAAAATATAATGTATTTCCTTAAGAAAAGTGACATCTTTCAAAATCATTGTTGAATAATTGGTGAGAAACTTTTTGAGAGATCTAGCTGACAATTCAAGACCCCCTTGATCAACTGCAAAAAATTAGGGAACCAGGTGATATGCACATCCTGATTTGAAGCAATGAGTACTAACATTGGTAGGTATTCTTTCAAAAAAAAATTGAATCTGAAAAAAAAAAGAAGCTGAATCTATTTAGGTCTCTAGATGTAGCTACTAGTTATAGAATGTACAGGGTACAGAGGAACAAGTTGAACAATGCCATGAGAAATTATAGGACCAACATCCTGATTTTTAAATATAAGAAAAACAAGAGGTAAGGTGATTCTAAAAACACTTAAGAGAAACACCAATCAAACACAATGTGT
Source organism: Cynopterus sphinx (assembly GCA_030015415.1). Lineage (NCBI taxonomy): Eukaryota > Metazoa > Chordata > Mammalia > Chiroptera > Pteropodidae > Cynopterus > Cynopterus sphinx. Next base: position 174,972,801 of record CM057379.1, read on the forward strand.
GAACTTTTTAAATTTTGTTTGGAAAAAAAAAACCAACTGGATTAAAGCACTTATTAGACATTTGGCGAAATTTGAACAATAATTAGATATTGATATCAGTAATTTTTTCAGATGCGATATGGTTTTGCGGCTATGTTAAAAGAGTCCTTATTTTTTCTGAGTTGCATTCAGTATCAGTTGATGGGGTCAGGACAGAAATTACGCAGTACTAAGAAAAGAGAAAGTTTAATATAAATAATTATTAGTGTCAGGAAGTTAACAAAGAGACAAAGCACCCACTAAAGAATAGAGAAAGAGGAGATATAAAGAGAAGCATCAACTTACTTGAAAAGAGCCAAAAAATTGCCGTGAATGAGTTCATATGCATCAAGCCTAGAATATTCTAAGTGCTAGGTAACTGTTTGTTGTTGTTATTTCATGTTAGTGATTTCCCCATTATCAGTCAGCCTGAAATATGCCCTACTGTTGGTGAAGCCCCCTCCTGTCCTGAGCTAGTATTATCAAGATTCCATATAAACCAGAAATTCAAACCTTGGACTCTTGAAGAAGCAATTGGTACCTAAGAGAGTCCTATTTCCCTCCGTTTCTTATCTTTCTAGGGGAGAGGCAGCAGTAGCATTGCTTGCCTCAGCAAATGAAGCAATAATAGAGGCTCTGCCAGCAGTGCCAAGGGCAGAAAGGTAGTGACAACAAAAGTGCTGGCAACGGCATGGGTAGCAGTGCACAGAAGTCTCAGTGCACAGAAGAGCTGTGAATGGAAACAGGGTGCTGATGGGGCCCCGGGGGGGCTCAGAGGCAACGAGGGCATTGTGGTCACTGCGTACCTACAGGGGCACAGGAAGGTAAGTCAGACATCTTGCCATGTGGTGAGGTGAGGTGGATGTGTAGACACCAAAGTTTAACAGCTAGCAGGAGGAAGTTGACTGAACTTTGGAGATTTTGGAGGGAGGTGTTTTATCTTCTCCCTCAGTGGTGGCTGTGTGTTTGTGTGTGTTCATGAGTTTGTGCGATACTAGCATGCATATATGCGGGTGTGTATAGACATCTGTTTATGTGCAGCTGTGGCTACAGAAGGATTCCGATTCAATCTCCTAGTTAAAAGGAGTCATACTTCACATTTAGATTAAATAGATAAATAAATGAACATTGCTAGGTGATCAATCATTTTTTCTCTCTACAATGAAGTTATATATCTATTTAATTTATGAGAATTCAACTAAAAGTGCTTCACTTAGCAAACAGCCTACCAAACAAAACAAAAAAAAACAAGATAGAAGTGAAAGACAAAAATATTCATTTTCATAGTGCGTCTACCATGACAGCAATAACTGTGGCTCCTCTGTGTGGTTTCAGTTCTTGTGTTATTCTGAGAGTGGAGCTCCATGGGATTTTAGCCCTTAAAGACATGTTTTGTTTGTTATTTCAATGGGACATGTTCTCTAAATGCAAACCAAGTCCCTCATCCAGAACTCCAAGAAGAATACCAATTTGTCACTCTCCTAATGAAATGAAAACATTTGAAAATTATATTTTTCATGACTCATATTAAGTGGAGTTATTTGAAACATATTACTGGGTAGGGCTATATACACAAAATTATGCATTACAAATTAGTTTGGGGAATTTTCAGTATATTTAGGCATGACATGATTTTATTTTGCATGCTGACCTTAGACCCTTGTTACATAAAACATGACTCCTCTGTATGATTTCTATTACATATGTTAAATCAAAACAAAAGTCTCATTTGAATGTGTTGAATCAATGTTACACAGAGGGTATGTCAAAATTCTATGTTTATCATTTCGTTTCACACACAACGACAATAGCTCCCTTAGAGCAGTGTGGGTTGAGCATTGAAAAGTGAAGATGAAGTTTAATGTAGCATCTGGTGAAGGAAGGATCAAAGGGTACCAGAAAAAAAACCTTCATATTTCAAAGGGACTAGACAGTAATGGGTAGAAAGGTGATAAAGCTGCCAAAAGGACTGAACGTGGATATGTAAATTGCTAAGTGTAGGACTGGTTTTACCTGGTCTTATGTGACAATGTGAATATTATAAATTGCTTATCGCATTTGAGCCATCTGAGCACACCTCCACCCCTACATTTTAGCCATGCCATTTAAAGGTGTGAAGCACCCATTGATCCAAGGCAACCTTGTGGCTTCCGCTCAGCAGAACTGAATGCTCTTGATTTTGCCTGTTACCTTCCCTGTTCTTTTTCTGGATTCTTCTTTGGCATTGTCAGTACTTCTGGGGTTTCAGCTTGCCTGGTTTTCTTGTTCATTGGTAGTAGAAGATCCTTCTGGACTTTGAAGTGGGGCTGGCCCATTGCTGGGGCTCCTGAGTATCGCCTTCCCTGTAAGCCTGTGTAACTGTCTGATACTTGTGTTTTGAGAGGGAGAAGAAGGTACTGGGAGGGTGATAAATGTCCTGGGAAGAAAAGATCAGAGCATATGGAACTTGACCAAGAACAAAGCCTTAGTCATCAGGGCAAGGGGAAGCTCTGAATACAATGCAGCAACTGTTCCCTGAATGTGTCCTTGATCCCGCAGTTCCAGCTGGGGAAGGGGAGAGCTGTGGAGATAAAGGGAAAATGCTGATGCACTAAATGGCATTCCACATTAGAGAGCCAGCACACTGATTTGAGATTCTTCTAGCTCTAGCATAGAGTCACACATTGCTAAAGTCAAAGGATAGGGAGCTATTCTGTTCTTTACCCACCTGCACCTTGGGACTCACCCGAGGTTTCAGGGGTTTGCCAACCGGCAAATTGTTCACTGCTGGGCTCAGGCTTTAGTGGAGGAGAAGGTGCACATGCAGAAAAGTTGTGGCCTCTGACTTGTGGGGGGGAACTTAGAACTCTCCACTTGGGAGAACACTTCTCAGGGAGCTGAAGTGCCCTCATCAGCCCTCCCATGTGGGTTAAACTTAGTATTAATTTTTTTGGTTTTAACTTTTTCTAGAAATTTAAATTATCTCTTTACATGTAGCATGTAATTATGTGACCTTAAAAAAAGTAGTTTCAAATGTACATAAATTTGTTGTGCTCTAACACTCTAATTTGTCTTATCTGTGGGTGATTCAAGTTTCTTGTTTTGGGACATAAATGTGAGTTCCTAGGCTTTCTGTCATATGTTCTTTAGACTTTAGAATGTTAGTAATGCAACTAATTTTTCTTTTTTTAAAAGAAAATACATAGGAAGATTTCCCACCTTTTCAAGAACAGTTTGGGAAGAAAATTAGTTTTCTCGATTTGTTTTATATGATTTTCACACAAACCTCGTAAAGCAAAATCAATATGCAATAAAATCCTGGAGCTGTTGCTGTTAGTTTCTCACGAATAAGTATATTATACCTAATCCCCTCTCCTCCTCATGTACTTTGCCTACATTTTGTGTCTAGGTACAATTTGAGAAAACCAAATGTAAAATGTCTTGCTGCACACTAATTTCTATCTTGTACCCATCTTACCTACTGCACACCCCACCCTGCCCCAGCTTTCAGTAGAAGCTTTGCAAAGCTGCATAGTATTTTTCTTTTTCTAACTTTACAGGAAGGAAGGAGAGAATGCCAATTTATAAGAACAATTGGCTGCATTTCCTGATGATAGAGGAGGGCGAGAAAAAGAAATCAGAGAAAAATAAGTCAGCTGGCAGGGCTCTCTTCCCCACTGTTTAATTCTTACCTCCACCCTCCCTCTTTCTGACTGGGGTCAGGTTCACCTCAGTTCCAGGGGTGATTGACCTGACCTTCAGCTGGGCTGCTTTGAGGGCTGCCCCTTCTTTGCACCAAGTGGGTTTGGGCCCAACTCTGAATACTGCCATGCAAATACGGCCAGTTACTCACAGGTAGGTCATGTCTGCTGGCTTCCTTTTTTCTTTGTTTCACAATGACACACACAGAACCTTGCTTTAAGCTTCTAGGAATTAATAAAGAAAGAGACAAACATAGACTACCAAGATTCTAATTAACTTTGATGTGGATTTATGTGTAAAGTTGGATGAGTCACTGATTTTTAATAAATGGGAGAGAAAAATCTTAAAGATTAATATAATAGCTGAGAACATAGGAGCTAGAACTTTGATGCTTGCTTAATTCTTTCTCCCAACCCACGTCATATGGAGAAAAAAATATCAAAGACCTTTACAAAGGGGGAAAAGGAAGGGGGATTATGCAAATTAAAAGTTCACAGGACTAAATCATTACTCTTGTGCAAATGAGCTTCTCCTTCATGGGTCTTTTCAGGAGTGTTTTAGGGCTATACTTGCTGAGGATACATTACTGAGGATAATGAGAAATGGAGGCATGATAAAAAAAGAGACTGATTATAAATGAATTGACCTTTCTATGTATTATGAGAGGTTAAAAAAAGGAAAAAAAAACAAATCTGAGGCTCAGTAAAAACTTAAAGTTGTTTACACTAATATTCATCTTTTAAAAAAATAGCAATAATGAATTAGTGACATATACTAATTCATTACTGTATATGTCTTCCCATCCTCTCACCCAACCCAGACAACATGTCAGAAACCCAGACGAGTATGGCTGTTTATTTGGCTGTCCTCATGAATCGTCTAAGCGGTACATTAGCTTCAGGGCTGGGGCTGTCCTCCCTCTTTTGCTCTGATTTAGGTTCGAGGGCGAAGCTAAGGTTTCTGTCTGACTGCTAAAGGAAGCTTCTTAGTCTAGGGTACAGTGGCTAAAACCAGCAGCTCTGTGGGCTCTCAGGCCACTCACTTTTCCATCTGATTGAATGTTCTAGTGTTGTGTCATTAAGGTAAAATAATTTAGCCTAAAACTTCCTTTGTATTGATAGTAGACAGCTGCAACATATAAAGATAGATTTTGAGTGGTTGTACGGATAAAGTGTTCGATTTTTTTCCTAAATGATAAACTGACGTGGTGATAGATATGAAACCATGCACAAGGCCTTATTGTGTTTGATTAACCTTGACTGTGGATGCTTTTGTAGCTTAGGCAGCTAGTTTGAACAAACTTGTAATTTCACAGGCTTATCAAAAAAGCCATTAATCTTTTATCATTTTATAAAAGAGGAACTTAGTATATATTTACCGATAATGAGGGGACATATGTAGGTTGACATAATTTATTGATACTTTATTTCATACTCGAGTTCTGTAGACAAACACTTACAAATAACATTCTGGGATGTACATCTTTTCTCATCTGCCATATTTTTTTCTTAGAATAAATTCATGAGACTATATGTCAGTGAGGAAAGTTACTTCTGAGGGAAGTAACTAATAGTGATGAAGACTCTAAAGGCTGAATTGGGCTTTTTGCCTCTTATTAGCTGTGCAATCTTGTTTAAGTCGTTTAACCTCTCTAAGCTCAATTTCTTGAGCTCAAAAACTGAAATAATATCACTTCATCTAGAGTTTTGTAGTAAATGAAATAACACCTGCAAGCGTTCATAGTGTTGAGCATATAGGAAAGCACTTACTAGCATAGCTATTATTCCTAGAAATAAAACTGCTGGGTTAAGAGAATGTATATTGAAACTATTGGTGCACATTGCCAAAGTTCATCTTAAATTCTGATTGTAAAGTTGTGGGACTCATTTGTGAGCATCTTATCCTAAGAGGTAACAGTCGTGTGCATGAATGTAAGAACCTGCCCCCAGCATTCACCTGTTTCTTTTGTATCTATTCCCTCTACTTCTGATAACAACCCCTGATTTTCCTTGGGAGAACCACATTTTCTGTAGTCTCAATCCACGTAATTAGATGGGGCCAACCCCATTCTCTGGCCTCAGCAAGGGCCAGGAGTAGATGAGAAAATTCTGGGTAACCAAGACAACACACCTCCCTGTCACAGCTATTGGTTCAGTAATGGGCCTATGACTTGAGCTGGACCAATAAGAATTCACCACAGAATATTATTGATATTGTTGAGAAAATGGCACCATCCTTCTGCTGGGGTTGCTAAGCCTGGAGTTGCTGGTGACTGTCTTAGCTCTTATGTGGAAAGAATCTACTGGGGAATGAAGCATGGAGAAATGTAGAGCTGGGAAATAAAGATGTGTTCTGAGGGCCATGTTTGAACACCTGGATGTAGCTGGTTCTGGACTTTGAGTTATCTGAGTCAATATCCACTCTTTATTGCTCAGATTACTTTGTGTTGGGTTCTTACTGAAAGGTGACCAAACCTGACAGATCGTATGATATTCCTCAAGGTCACATTCTGCAGGAGAAATAGCAGAGTTTCTATCACATTAAATGTCAGACATTTATGTTCCAGGATATTCTGAATGCTGTTAGGTCGCGAGTGGTGCCTGTTTGATGTTATCATTGTGATGTGCAGCGTTCTTGAGACCCCCACGAAGGACAGAGACCTCCAGATAAGATGTTAACAGGAAGCGCTTTATTCACGGATTCGAACCCGGGCCCCCACCAAGGGCGAGAGCCCCGAGACCCCCTCTCCCCTGAGTTTTATACCCTCTCGGGGGGTGGTTACGTGACCTTCTCCCTGATCGGTGGGACTCAGGTGCGTCATTGCAGTTACATGCATAAGCCAAGCGGAACATGGGTGAGCTATTTTCCCGTTAACATTTTTCTTTAATTACTGTTACTGGCATTGTTGGATAACTTCTTCTGTTACTGGTATTGTTGGGCAACTTCTTCTATTGTCCCTTGCAGGCTGCTGGCTAGGCCAGGGGCTAGGCCAGGTGTTAGCTGCAGGGTTAAATGGAAAATTCCTATAGGGGGATTATCTTAAAGGCCTAGGGACAGGGTTTAAAACAGCGTTTTACACATTGGATTAAGACCTCCACTGGACAGGTTTATGTTTCATCAAAAGCCCAACGGAAACCGTGGATACTTGTTGATTACTTTGTATAGTTTGTATAGCTATAGTTCTATGAATATATGTATGCATTCGTAAAGGTAAATACAGGGAATTTAACAAAAGCTGAACTGAGTTGTTAAAATGAAAATCCACAAACTATCTATTGGTGTTAATTTCTAAGACTTCTTTCGTATGGGTTTGCAAAACAAAACATAAACATGGTTCATATTTGACTCTCATTCATCCACACTGGGTATCCAAGTCTGAAATAGAGAGTTCAAGTTGAGAGATCATAGAAAGCGAAGACAAACAGAACATAAAGGCCAAATTTGGGGGGGAGGGGCGGCTATGAGCACTGGTTCAAAGCATTTGCAATTCATTGTGTAATGAGGAGTCCTTAGAAATTTTGAGTAGGAAAGTTTCTAGAAGATGAATAGGGCAATAATATGCAGATGAGGAAAGAGGCAGGAGGCAGGGGAAGGAATCAATGGACTACTGTAGTAATTCAAATTGAGATTTTTTTCAAAAGGGGGCAATGAGAGCAGAAAAAAAATGATGGGTTAGAGAGACATTGAAAAGAGAAGTAAACAAGATGTGGCCACCCCAAGAATAAGGGGCAACAGAGGTAGAAAAGTCAAAGACGAGCATGTTATTAATTATTTAAAAAGTTAGGTTGGTGATTAAGGAATCCAAACATTAGGAGTGATTTGATTCAAGAAGTGTTCCCCAGCTGGGACAGAATGAAATACTCGTGATGATAGTGCCAAGAAATTCAAAATGTTAGTGTTCAGGCAGAATTCCTTTTCCCCAAATAATACTTGCGTAGTTATGTGTAAACATTTTCTTCCTCCAGGGGCCTGTTTTTTCCCTTGCTTATGTGGCTGATCATCTTCTATTTATGTGATTTTCTTCCCAACAGAAGTCTGATATACTTGATTAGGATTCTACTTACAATCAAATGCCAGTTCTGCCTCCTTGAGTCTGCTCTCAGTCACCTTGATTGGAGTTTTAAGCATTCACAAACATTCCCTTCATACATTTTTTAAAGGCAACCTTTGGAGTTTAATCCCATAGTTGAAAATGTATATTCAATGATGTAGATATTTTCTAGTTTGTTTATTCTTTTATTCATTCATCCTTTTTTGTTTGTTTGTTTTAATCATTCATTCCATAAATACCCAACTTTTGCCTACTGTGTGTCATGTATTATTTTAGTTGCTGGGATAATAACAATTGGTGACACAGGACAGTTCCGCCCTTCTCAGCTCCTGATGCTTACAACTAGGAGATAGTTCCCTCAAAACCCAGGGTACGGGGATAATTCCCATTGCTGCTGGAGCTCAAAATGTCAGTGCCCCTGGGAGTCTCCATAAGTGTCCATCAATGCTGGTCTTATCCTTGTTAATGGCTCCATTGTCTGAGTACCTAGTACTGCCTAGTACTAGGGACAGCCAGAGGTGGTAGTGAGGTAGCTGGGTACGTCCCTAAGTTTGGGCTCAGGGCAGCCATGGCTGTGAGAGTGTGCATAATGTGTAAGGAGGGGACCATCTTCTGATGCTGTGGAGGCTGATGGCTTCAATGCCAGCTCTCCTAAACTTCCAACTTTTTTAGCATTTCTTACTCTTCCCACCCAACCTTAGCTTTATTGAGATATTATTGACATAACATTTCCCAGACACCTAGTGATAGGGGCCAGGGGCAGTAGCAAGTGCTGGGGCCAACTGTAGGCATACTAGCAGCTGTGGGGCTTGGGCTGCGGGTGTGCACTCATACGGCTGCAGGGTCTCCCCATGGGTAGTGAAGGTCAGTGATACGAGTTGGACCATGGGCATGCAGGTGCAAAGCTGAAGGGGCCAGCTGCAGGTGAATCAGCAGTGCAGGCCAATGACAAGTGACCAGGCCAGGTCTGGGCCCACAACCAGCTTCAAGATCGTTGGCCAACAGCAAGTACTCCTGTGGCTTCAGGGTCTCCCTATGGGCATGTACATGGCAGCCTAGGCTGGTGATAGGAGCTGGGACCAGGTCTTGAAGGTGTACAGCTAGAGGGGCTAGCCCTGAATCCACATTTGGTCTTGGGGGTCAACTGATAGGTTCTAGGCTGGTGTCTTGCCCTCCAGGAGAGGCAGAGGTTGGGGCTGACTGCCAGTATGCATCCTAGCTCTGGCAGGGGAGGGGAAGAGGACAGGATTGGGGAGGGAGCTAGGTGAGAGCTGATGTCTGCAAATGAGAAACCTGTGAGTGGAAAATCTCAGTGATGGGATCTGTAGGGGCCCACACAGCTATCTCTGGCCCTTGGTTTCCTCAGCAGTGAAAGCTGCTGGGTCCTTTACAGAATAGGTCATTGGAAACCCTGCTGCTCCCTCTGCATGGCTGACACTGGTAGCTGTTGACTTTTTGCCTTGTTCCTAGCTGACTCTGAATAGCTGGGAAAGCTGGTTATTCACCCTGTTCTCCCTTCTCTGATAAGAGGAACTCTTTTGAGCCAAGGAGTGCATCTTGGTGTGGTGCGATGTTAGCCTGGAGGATACAGGGAGAAGGAGCTGTTCTTCATTCCCTTTTTTGTCTGGTTATTCTCAGAAGATTCTTGTGTTCCATTGTGTTGCTGAAGTTTCTGAAGTGGAGTCCTAAGCTCTCTCGGAGCTATTTTTGTTCATGGATCATTGTCTAGTTGTTGATCTTTATCGGGGTAAGAAAGCTGGGGTCTCCTACTCAAGCATTATGGTGACCTCACCTGGCTTTCTCACTCTTTTATAGTAGCCCTTTTGACTGGGACTTACCACCACCACCCCAACAACTGGAGTGTGCATCTTGACTCTCTCTGCCTTTAGAATAAGTTCCTGCTTACGAAATTTTTTTTTCTCTCAGCTGCTGCAAATAGACTCCTGATTTTCCTGCTCCACCATTCCTCTAGATATATAAAGACACTCTAAATCCTTCAGCAAGTGAAACTTTAAGTCAAGTAATGTACCTGTAACAGATTAATTAAACTCTATCATCAACTCTTTCTCTCTCTCTCTCTCTCTCTCTCTCTCTCTCTCTCTCTCTCTCTCTCTCACACACACACACACACACACACACACACACACAGGCACATATGTATAGAACATTAATCCAGAGCCTAGCAAAGGACCTTGCATAATAAGAAGGAAGGACAAGAGAGAGAGCATGAAAAAGGGAGAAAAAGGATCGAGGAAAGGAATAAGTTCTAGTGCAGAATTTAAGACATTGGGCACAGAGTAAATTCTTAATAATTCAAGATAGGAGGAATGAGTAGAAGTAAGTAGTGATTTACAATTTTCTAGAGATTCTGATACATTATTTAGAGAGTTTATGTTTTATAATCTAGAATATATAAGGAGAAATAAGGTCATGTTTGTCAATAGATAACATGTAACCAGAATATTTCTAGAATATTCTAGGATGTAACTAGAATACTGTAACATAATAGTTAAAGCAGAATCTTCAAATACATTTACAAACTTACTTTAAATTTTCAGGGATAGAAATGCCATTTCTTCAGAAATTTCAGATGACTACATTGTGCCAAATTCATATGAACCATTTGTGAAATTCATGTGAGAAAATAACAGTGTAGGAATTGCTTATCCAGAATGTAAGAAGGCTGCAGCATCAGCTGGAAAGTCAGCCTGTGACAGGCTTTTCGCATCACTGAGGGGCAGAGCCCCGTGCTGTGAGAGGCTGAGGCCCCTGCTGGGAAATGCTCTCTGCACATTTGCTGGGTTTCTAGGATTGCTGGTCTCTGTGTTTTGTGGTGTAAGCCTTAAGCAGCAGAATATGTGAAATGAGGACAGGTATATTCAAGATATCTTGTAGTTTTTGGTTGCATGTGTTTAAACTGTTTAGAAGCAGTAGCTCCAGGTTCATAACTTCTGTCTTTTATATGTGTTTAATCGGTTACACAGCCTATTTCCTCTTCGTAAATCAATAACTAGGAAGCTGATCTTTCTGTTCAGAAAAAAGGGATATATCAGACTTACTGTCATCAGGAGTCTTATGAATACAAAACAGTGTCTAGTGGCTGGAAAGGACTAGGTCCAGAAAGGCTATTGCTTCCTGAGCTGAAATCTTTACTATAAATGTAATTACATGCCCCCAAGTAAAGGCCCTTTTGTTCAGCTCTAGACACAAAAAAATTTGCAGAGAAAGTGATGTGTGCAATTGCTCATTTGAGCTCTTTATAGGGAGTAAGGGGCTTGAACATGACGTCCTTCCTTCCCCTCAAGACTTTGATCTGGATGAAGTGAGATGAGAGTGACTAAAGTGGAAGATAGGTATGATTTGATAACAATGGAATGATGCTCTACGTGAAATTAAAAAATGATTTAAAAATATTATATTAGACGTGTTGTCTCTTTCATTTGCAAGAAATAAAAATTAAATTTGAACTTGTTTAAAGAAAATAAATGTACTGACTCCAGGGTATATGATCAGGCAAGGCTGGATCCTGGTATGTAAGTAAGGTTTGCGGCCAGGCACCTACCTGACTTACTCCATCACTTCACTTGTCTTTTACTTGACGTTAGCTTTGTTCTTAGGCTCTTTTCAAATAGCTAAAGGCTTACATTCTACCACCTTTGTGACACCAGCAGAGTAACTCTTACCTAATAAATCCAAACAATTCTCAAGCTATTTCATTGGTCCAGATCAGATCATATAACCATTTCTGAACCCAGCATTTACTCTGAATCACGGAACCAGGATCAAGTGCCAACTCTTTTTTCCTCAGTCATATTAGGCTCAACCATACCCACACCAAAGACTTGAGACTGAGAAAGGGATGGCTCTGTGAAACATATGAAAGAAAAAAAAAACAAAAAACAGAAAACTTAAACAAGTGGAAAGACATTTTTTTGTTCTTGGATAGAGTGGCTTAAGCTCATAGAAATGTCAATTCTCTCAAGTTAATATATAAATTTAAAGCAAGCCCAATAAAAATACCAATGAATTTTCCCCTAGAACGAGACATATTGAATCTAAAGATAATTTGAAAAATGATCAAGTAAGAGCAACTAAGCAGACCCTAAAATGAAAAGCAGTAAAAGAAACCATACTTTATCCCCCCATTAAAGTTTCCAATATTACCTATCATAAACAATATGGCAGTTTTCTCTACATGAACTCTTGTGCATAAATGCAAGATTTTTCTATAAGGTATCTCCTTAGAAGAGGAATTAGTGGTTTAGGGTATGTGCATCTACTAAATAGTTCTTTAAATTTTTTTTTTATTATAAACATATAAAAACTTAATCACAGTGTGACATAGATATTTCTGTATGTTTCCAAGTACAGTTTTTATGCTTACTGGAAATACTGAGAATAACAGAACCTACCCCACAGAACAAGAGTTAATTGAGAGTTGAGTTTACTCAACAATTAATGCAATAATTGTATTAGAGAAAATCTAAAACCAAATAGCAATGTGAAGGTGTTAGCTGAACCTTCAACCTCTTTTCAGCAGGGAAGTCATATAACTGACTGACCTTAGTATTCTTGGATCATTTTAGCTCTTTGAGGCTCAAGATTTTCATTCTAGTCCTCTCCCACTTTTTTGAATTGATCAGTCTCTTATGTCAATGCTTTTAATACTTAAAAGGGTTCTCAGACTCCTTGAGTTATTTAAAATTCACACTTGACTGAGTTTTCTGTTTTAAGCACCTAGCACAGTGCTTGGCAAATAGAAGACCTTCTGTTCAACTGAAGTCTTTGTCAATTATAGTTTATAGCTCTAACTATCCCTGACCTTATTTGCATAGCTCCATGCAAAGTTTCATATTGGAATTTCCAATGCATGTTTGGAAATAGTATTGCCAGATGGTTTCAACAAAAATATGAAATCGCTTGAGAAAATAAAATTGACCACAAACCAAAATTACACATACCATGAACGGTTTTTGCTGATAATCATTATTATACCTTGTTGTTTGCATTAGATAGTCCTTAATCAAAAATTTAATTTCAAGAACTTACTCTGTTTTCAAACAAGTGGGTAATATATCCTAAGAAAGCAAATTCATTTTTTTTTGAGCCAAACACTTAATCTGCTGTGTTAATTGATCCATATGGTAACCATGATCAGCCCTAATTTTGTAGAGCAACTTCTCAAAAGTTCATTCTAGAACATTTTTTTTCTGAGAACTATGTGAAGCAGAGTAGAATTTTACAGCTAGATTTATATTTACCAGTAAATTTTAAGTTCATGTGTATTAGTTATCCATTACTGTGTAACAAATTACTCCAAATCTTAGTGGCTTTAAGTAACATTTATTATCTCTCACAGTGTTTATTATTTTCTTGGGTCAGGAATTCAGAAGTGTCTTGACTGGGTGGTTCTGGCTCAGGATTTTACACGTATTGAGTCAGTTGTCCACTGGGGTAGCAGCCATGTAAACATCTAAAGGGGGAGGGAAGATTCATGTCCAAGATGGTTCACTCACATGGCTGAAAAGTTGATGCTTGCTTCTTGCCACAAGGGCCTCTCCAGGAAACTGCCTGAGTAAAGGTCTGCAGGAGCACTATGATCTGTGACAAGTGTCCATGTGGAGATTTCAAAACATCATTTCTTGTCCTGAGAGTCTCATAGTCTATTAACCTCTACTGATAGGGATGCTGTGAGCAAAAGTTAGAACCAATACTGTATGTAATAGGAAGAATTATATCTTGTCATGATTTTCTGAAAGCCAAGACAGTGGCATTTTGTCTACCAGTTTTCAGCTGCTTTCTCAATGTCATCTTTATGATAATCCAATGAAGTGGGTATGTAATTATCTTCAATTTACAGATTTGGAAAACTGAGAAAGAGCCTACTCAAGCAATTGCTCCATGGAACTAAAATTTGAATTTGGGCAGTTGACTCTGAGGCCTTTACTCTTACAAATCAAGCTATACTATCTCTTGTTTGGGTCTTATTTAAATACAAATTAAAAATTCCATTTTATTATAAGAATTTTGAACGTACAATAAAGTAGACAGAATAATTCTATGAACCAACATGTTCTCAACATCCAACTCCACCATCAATTTATGGCTATTACTATTTCATATACATCTCTCTCTGCTTAATTTATTTGAAGGGCATCTCAGAACTCATATAATTTCATGCATAAATATTTCACTATGAATCTAAAAGATAAGGAGTTAAAAAAAACATAATCAGGCCAAAAGAATGAACATTAATTTTTTTTATCATCAAATATTTAGTCGATGTTCAAATTTTCAGTTGTTTTATAAACATTATTTCTTTTTAATAAAAACCATTTTTACTTGAGCCATGATTCAAATAATGTTCACACATTGTGATTGGTTTATATGTCTTTTAATTTTATTTTAATCTAAGCTCTCCTCTATCTTTTTATTTTTTATTTTTGTTATTTATGAATGTGGAATTCCAAGACTTGACTATTATAAACAAAGCTGTAATAAACCTCTTTGTATTTATTTTTCTGGGAACTGATGATTCCTGTCTTTGTCTATTTTTTTATTGTAGTGTTCATTTTTTTTAAAGAGATTTTTAAGAGTCATTTACATGTTAAAAAATTACATCATTTTTTGATATGTGTTACAAGTATTTTTTCCAATTTGTTGTTCATATGTTAACATCTTTTGCGGTGTCTTTCTCTATAAAAGTTTAAAATGTATGTTTTCAGATTTACCAGTATTTTCTATTATGACTTTTGGATTTGGCATCTTGCCTAGAAAGGCCCTCTCTATGCAAAATCATGTAAAACAAGTAACTCATGTCTGTTTCTAGTAGATTTATTTAAAAATACTTAAATATTTAATTTTCCTGAGTTTATTTCAGTATAAGTGATCTTGTGTTATTTTTTAAATGCCTGCCAGTAATTTTAATATCACATGGTAAATGATCTGTCTTCCCCTCAAGATTCATTATGCCAACTTTATCACACTCTAAATCCCACTGTATTCTACTCCCCTACTTCTTTTTTTTATTACAATTTATTTGTTAAATAAACTGGGTTTTAGAGTTTTCTCAAATTTTAATTTGTATTTCATCATTATGCTGTCTTCTATCATTCTTACAAATTGATGGTTGCAGCTTGAAGGTTGATTGGATTCATGATTTGATCTTGATTTTGTTAGCCAGACTACTTCGAGGGTGGTGTTGTGGTCCTTCATCAGCAGGAAGAACTTGGACTTGAACTTAGGCATTTTCCCAAAGGTGTTGCATAGAGATGCAATGGGATATTTAAATTTTTGAGTGAAACACAGCAATACTCATCATCTATTGGACAGGGCACAAACTACTGGCACAAAATTATTTCCACTTAGGTAGCACTATAATATTTTCAATAGTGGAATATATTTCCAGTTTTAGATTTTTGGTGGTCGCTGGAATAAAATGCAAGTGCCTATGGAAATCAATGTATAACAGGAAGTGAAGGTAGCATGTCTAATCTGATTCAACGATTTGAGAGGCTGTAAAGTCCCCAAAAGATGCATATAGCCTATAGTTAGTAACTATAACAGTTAAAAAAATGAAATTAACAAATTTAAAAAATGTATTTGTGTTATTTTTTCAAATGGCTATTAAGTTGTTAAAAATTACAAACTTAAGTACTTTCTTAATTACTTAATAAATGAAATTATTGGATATTAAAAAAATTTTTTTTAATCTAAGGGTAATGAAAATTACTCTTAGACATCAAGATATTGTGAACTGAGAAAGTTTGGAAGCATCTGCATTAGACTCTTTTTGTTTTCATCTGTATGCAGCTAAGAGTTCTGTTATAAGAAGTGTCACCACTGCCATTTAAAAACTTACTTCTGCTTATCTTATTCATAGCATCTTTCATTCATGTTTGCTTTATTGCAACTCCTTTAAGTCACTTGACCAATATTTTAGGGTTAATTTTTGCTAAAATTAGGTAATATAGTACAGTTGAAAGTAGTCATAGTGTCAGTACAGTAAAAAATTAAAGTTTATCATTTATAGAGATTTAAACTTGCTTTGTCTGCCAATTGGTATGTGGTGCTGCATTAATATGGGGCTGATTTCCTTATTGAAAAGCCACAAATTTAATTTCCAGTGAATCTGGCTGCATTACTGGGCACAGGTTAACTATAACATATTACAATGTTTAAAGGCAGATGCGCAAGCGTGGGCACCATTGTCAACTGCATGAAATGCCCACTCTTCCCTCAAGACATTTTAGAAATTTAAGGTCCGCATGACCATTTACCATTCAGACAAAGGCAGGGTGTCAGGATCAACTGATATAGGAAATAATAGCAAGCTTAACTATTTTATTATAATTCTTTAAATAAAATAGAAATAATAGTTAAAAATTTTTTTTAAGACTCCTGACCTTGTATACCTTCTGTTTGGAGACCACTAATGCAGAACACTTAGTTACTGCTTGGTCACAATTTCTTTGCTATATGTCTTCTTGAGCTAAACCAGTTTACTGGCGGTCATGGCCTTAGGCAAGTCAACTATAGCCAGATTTGCATCACTTCCTGACACAAAGTTTGGTACCAGAAACCTAGTCTGACTGTTTTGTTCAGAAGCAAGTTAAGCAGTCTGTATTTCTGAGTTTTCCCAAAATTTGGAGCAGAATATTCTGGGTAGCAGAATATATTTGGGAACTATTAGAATGGGTTTTGTTTCCCTTGGTTTGCTTCACCTCTCAACCATCCACTCCTTTACTGAGCCAACATCCTCTGTGGCCTCAGGAGGCATTCATTTTTCTCCAGGGATGGCCAGACACAGAAGAGTCAGGAAAGAAGAAAAAGTTATTTGCATTTTCAAATATACTGAAAAAAAAAAATCTATAGTAGAACAAAGTTTTGAAAGCCTGGGCATTTTTAATTTGCAAGATCTTTTTGAGAAAGAAAAAAAAATTTTTTTTTTGAAACTTCATAACTTTCACTTTGACTATCAAGAGCCAAGTGGTCTTAATAAATTTTCATATGTCAAGTTTATACATTAACTATGTGAGAATACTGCCACCCACCTCTATTCTGCCGCCTCCACAATCAACCAATACACACAGAGAAGAGATACAAAAATCTTTTTTTGTGCTACAGATGAGGAAAAGAATTTTCAAGAGTTGATTATGTCATTAATACTCCCATCCTCCAAGATGGAGATTGATCACAACTCCGCATAAAGTTTGGAGGATGGTTTAGAAAAGAACAGTGACTTGTTTTAGAGGCTATAGCCCAAGGAGACCATCAGCTTCTCCATGAAATCTACTGGTTTCCTTGGTGCTGCTGTGGTGGGTTAGTAATGGGGAGAGCATAGACTAATGGGCTTGCAGGCAGCTGCACAAGTTTCAGGCAGCAGAGCCTTCCTGATCTGAGAAGCTGTCCAGAGGTGGGGCAAGAGTATCCAAAAGGACATCACAATGAGGATGAGGGGGATAAAGAGATCACAAACCAGTCATTTTGAAATCATGGTGGGCACACAGGCATTTCTTGTCATTTACTTCTGCTTGCCTTATTGCTATCATCTTTGACAGTAAGCTAGGCATCTCTCCCCCTGCTTTCATGATTCTACATATGTCCAAATAGAAAAAAGATATAGCTCCCAGGGAAAAGTAAGAAAGGCCTAAAGCTTGAAATAACTGAATTAAGATTCTGAAAAAAAAAATCAAGAAAAAAATAACTTTATTCTACATGCATTTTTGAGTTCTTATAATGAGCAGAGATGGTTCTAGTGATTGAGGATACTGTAAAGCACACAGGAGAGATAAGCTTTGTTTTTAGGAGCTTGTATTCTCAAAGGGGAACCCAGACCAAAAACTGAAAAAAGAATACAACCTAAATATATAGTTTGTTTAATGATGTGCTTTGGAAAAATTAAATCAGGGATATGGAATAAACAGTGAGTAGTAAGGTGATCGACAGTGATTGGGAGGGGGAGATTAAAATTTTACATAGGGTTGCTAGGGAAGTCTTTACTAAGACTGCTATCACATCTGAAGGAGGTGAAGGACTGAGCCATGAGGTAAGTGGGAAGAAAGCATTCCAGTTAGAAGAAACAGTAAGTGCAAAGGCCATAAGACAGAGGCATGCCTGGAGGGCTGATAAATAGCACAGAAGCTAGTGTAGCTGACACAGAGTTACCAAGGGTAGAGTGTTAGTAGGACTCAGAGAATAACATTGTGTGTGTGTGTGTGCGCGCACACACACACGCACACATGCGCATGCTTGTCTACATGTGTGGTGTTGGTGACCAGGAGGAAGGAGTATAGCAGATATATAGAGAACTGTAGGCCACTGTAAGAACTGAGGCTAAGAAATTGGGCCTAATTTCTCTCTGAGTGAGATGGGATACCATAAGGAGTTTGGAGCAGAAGAACAACATGATCCGACTTCTATTTAACAATAGCACTCGAGCATCAGTGTGAGAATGGGCTGGAGAATGGGTAGGGTGGAAGAAGTAAGGTGATCAATGCAGAAGTTCTTGCAATAACTCAGGTGAGAAATGATTGTGACTGGATCAGGGTGATAGTAGTAGGGTTGACAAGAGTTGATGAGATTCTGGATTGATGGTTAAATGTAGGGTAGGACTGGAGCAACAAGAAGTATAAAATTATCATGGACTGAGATGAGTAGACTGAATAGGGCAGAAGTTCTGATCTGAACTTGTTGAGATGGGCTGCCTATTAGATATCCAAGTGGAGATAAGAAGGAAAACAAAAAACATAAATGTCTAGAGTTCAGAGAAGTCTGTGCTAGAGCTATAGATTAGGTAGTCATCACATAATGATGCCTTAAGCATCCAAGAGACTAGATGAAGTACCCGAGGGAATAATGATACAGTGCAAAGACAGGATCTCCAAAAACCTAGGAGAGAAAGAGAAGAAAATAGAGTCATGTCAAAGTCACATAGGAGCCAACATAAAGGAACTAGAATCATTTGAACAACGAAGTAAATAACTTAGTGATGATTATAACCCAAAGTATGAAATAAACATGGATAGGTCCATACTAATAAGAATAAATGACTGAATAAACAAACAAACAAACAAAAAATAAATAAAAAACAAGCAGATAAATAGAAAAGAGACAAATCTTTCTTACAAAAAAAATTTCATTTTGAACGTATAGATGCTCTTCCCTTCAGGAAGTGGAAACTTTCCTGACATGAGAGTGGGTTAGACTTTGTGACTTAGTTCTAAACAATAGATTCTAGGAAGGAAGAAGCAGTAACTGTACAGTGGAGAAACCTGGAAAATACTGAATACTGTCATAGACTAGAGGAAACTAGGGAGACATAACAAAAAATGGATTCTAAAACAGAAAGAGGAAATTAATAGAAAAACTGGTGAATCCAAATAAATCTTGAGATTAGTTAAAAATTATGTAACAAGGTATTTTTTTTTAACTTTGACAAATGTACTATGGTAACTTTTCCCCCCAACTTTACAGTCAATCTAAAATTATTCCAAAATATAAAATTTATTTAATGACATAAAAAAACTAAGAGAATTCAAATATTTTCTTTCATTTAGAAAAAGCCCTCTTGAGATTGTCACTGTTGGCTGGGGCTCTGAAGTTATCAAAGATGTTTGTTATGGCTGCTAATGTAACCTTAGACAGTACACTAACAGAGAATAGGTGACATGAGCCAATATCAGTTGCTCTGGTTACATGCAGGAGACTTGCTGCTTAAAAAGAAAAAGCCAAGTAGGTTCAAGCTTGACCTCATTACTTGTGAACTATAAAAAGGAAAACACCAGTGCTTCCTAGGGAATAATATAGCTTAGATCTACTGAGCCTAGGAAGTCGGGAAGGGAAAAATGGAATCTGTATGGCTGCTAAGGCTGTTCATCACTTTCCATATAGTCCTGCTTGATTATGTGTTTTTCTTGATGGGGGCTCATATTTTCAAAGTTAGGATTTGAGGAATTTAAACATGTTTTAAAAGAGTTATCTTATGTCTTGAACATGTGCTACCAATACTGTTTTAGTAGGTTACACTCATTAATTTATTATTTCTTTTACATATAAAATGTTTCCATTCATTAAAACAACTCAATTAAAAACAATAAAAAGACTGAATATAGTATGGAAACCTAACGACTTCTGAAATTGATTACTAGAGGGACATAAAATACGTTAGTAAATTCAATTTCTAGCTTCACCGTTGACCATCTGTATGACTGTGAATTTATTTCTTCTATTTTTTCAAAATATTCATTCTCAGATTATTTTTGTTTTCTTTGTAAATGATAACTTTAGGGTATGTCATGTTCCCAGTGTATTTGCTCAATTTTATCATTAAGCAACATTTTTTTAAAACCTAGCTTAGATATATAATTCACATATCTCAGCTAAAATCCCTAAGGGCATGTATATATTGGGAAATTGTATTATCTTTTGAGATAGCAACATTTCATTATTTTAGAATTATATAAACATACTTTTCTATAATTCCATTTTAAAATATATACTGTCTGTTGACAGTAAGGTGAAAGGTAGTGATGTCACTACGGATTTTAAAATGTCTCCTTTGACTTAGATTGTCTTTGACATTTCTTGTTTGGGGCTTTTTTTTTTTTTTTAATCTAGCAAAGAAACCTTTTTTTTTCTTCCTTTCTATCTCATCACTTGTGAAGCTGATGGACAAACAATGCCCTGGGCACAAAAATTATATTTCAATCCTCTTTCACATTTCAATCTGTATGAACACCTGCCTGATACAGGAAAGGAGGAGCATTACACTGCAGTCCCCATCTATCAGTTCACCAGAGTAGGTTGAAGCATGATCTTAGCCACTTGAAGCTGAGTTGCAGTCAGGGATTTAATTTAAAAAATGATACACATCACTCAAGATATATATTTCTAATCACTTTAAGGAGGTCTAAAGAAATGACAACAAAAAGGTCAACTGGAATACAGACTTGATTCAATGGCCACAGGACATTTTTGAACCTGTGACTTCTGCTGGATTTTAGGATCCGGGAGAATTTCAACTCCCTTTTACCTTCAGGCATACCCCTACACATTTCTTTAATTCAGACACTGAAAAAAAAAACTGATCAGAATCATTGTTTTCTCATCATATTTTTAAGAACATTCAGAAACTTTGTTTCACCTGGGGGAATGGAGATGTTGAATTTGCTCACCTTCAAGGAACTGGTTTCTTAATCATAAAGGATCTGCACTTGGAAGGCTCCAATTTGTCATGTCATAGCATGCGGTTGGCACTACCAAGGTGTTCACTTGTGTCAAACCAGTAATATTTCTCTTTTTTAGTTTACATTTAGTCAAAGTAGGAGAATATAAGATCATTTGAATGTGCCAAGAAAACTATTTGGGGATGCCTCTTTGGGCAGCTTTAGCTGTCCAAATTATATTGAAACATCTGTTCTCTATTTGGATATACACATTTATTTTAAAAGGTGAATGTTTATTAACAGCCTTGTGAAAGCTGAAGAAGAATCATCAGCTTCCATTTAAAAAGGTTTCTATTTAGTCACATTGGATAGTATTTTTAGAGTATTTTAATAATATTTTTTGAGTAGCCCAGGTTGGGTATTAAGTATTAAGCCTGCCCTTAAGATCTAAGGTTATTATAGGATAGTATGGAGTTAAAACTTGGAAAAACTAAAAAGGTGTATCTTGATATTATAACCACTTCTAAACTTTTTAGAATTTTGACATTCCAGTTTGATTATCACATTTTTATGACAGATTTCTGTCTCTATCAAAGTAAAAGTGCCATGTGGCATATACATATATTTTAAATTAATGTGGATTTGAATTAACTTAGAATTGTGTGAAGCCTGTCGTTTACAGAAATTTTAGGCATGGCAGAATCAAGGTGGCAATTAGCAACCAATTTTGAACACTCATTGAGCTTCATCTTCCATCGCTAAATCCTTCATTTTAGGTGAATAATTTTGATAAGGGAAGAGTCAGTATTCCACAAATTCATGATGAAAGACAGCTATTGCTCAAGCATAATTACCGTGACTGACATAAATACTTTATAGTAAGTAACAAAACTCTCTCTCAACACTATCAGGCCATTCTGTATTCAAAACTCAATTTTGTAGATAAGGAGAATTACAAAGAAGATGAGAAATGGCATGCATTCTAATCTGCCATCAAGGTTATTCAGTAGTCAAATTCTTTTTTTTTTTTTTTTTTTTGCTTTCATAACATACTCTATCTTTTCGAAAACCCTATTATTTTAATAATACAGTCTTACTTTCTAAAATAAAAGTGTTTATCAAGGAGGCAGATTTTTCTCTGAAAAAGGCTTGGAAGAAAAATCAGAAAAGAAGAAAATCAAGCTATAAAAGATGAAATAATTTGACTGGCCAATTTAAATGGTGCTGTGTCTAAGCTTTAACCTTTTATTTCCTCTGCAGTTGAATTAACCCATTTCTTTCATTGTGTATCTTATTGGAGAAAATTTCTAATAGTCAAAAAGTCCTCATGGCCTTTGATCTTAAGCTCTTTGCTATGAAACCTGTTTTCTGGCACAGCAGCATGACTTAAGAGATCTTGATTATCCATATACCAACCTCAGGAATCTGGAATTTTCAGCCCCATATACTTTTCTGCTTTAAGTTTCTCTGTGAATTCAGTTTTAGAGTTGCAGCGTGACCTTGAGAAAATTGCTTAACCTTTCTGAATATCATTTGACTCCAAGATTCCTTACTAGGATGCTTTTATTTCTAAAATACAGTTGATGAATTCTGTGAATAGAGAATAAATGTAAAACTAAAATATGGAGTTCATTCAGTCATTAATTATGTCCTTTTTATGAGAAAATATGTTATTTAAACAAAATACTGTATGTTAAAATACGCTATGGTCTGAAGGGATGTTTTTAGAATTTAGAACCATGAGAAGTTTCTCTCTCAAAACAGACCAGACACATTTCTAATGTAATGGGATAGAGTGTTTCCCTAAAAAGAAGGCTCTCCTACTTCAGTTCTGTTTAAAAAAATATCAAAAAATTGGAAATAAGGCAAAGGGATGGCTGTGTGTGCTTTCACTGTCATATACTGCAACATTATCTAATGGCCTGCTGAAGGATTACTGAATTCTTTTGGGAAGTAAATACTCTTCTTTGACATTATTTGCTATTGATTAGGGCCCATATTCTGTGAAGTTACATGAGTTTTGTCTGATAGATATGCAAATGATTTCTGTCTATAGAAAATGTAACCCCTAAGATTATGATTTTACTGCTTTGTAGACTATCCACCAGTTTTATATGTAGCCTAGCAATTTTATTCCAGGGTTCCTCTTTCAGTTTCTATAATTGCTCAGTTCTCTAAATGCTCTTTGAACCAGCTTTATCATCCTGCTATTTCCCTTGTTAATGAGTTAAGTAAATTTTGACACACTTTATAATTTTAAGAGTCATAGTTGTACCATTAAGAAATTTTTACTTTGACAGTTCATTGTTGCTTTTGCTACCTTCCTACTGCCACCAGCTGGAAGAGTAGAGTGTTGCCCAAAGTAGAAAACGTCTGACTTGAAGTACTGAACTCCTAACTATTTGGATTTTCATTCTTTTTTCTTCATCTGTGTCCTAGCCCTTTACTTCATTGTGTCTGTTGTAATGATTGAGTCCAATTACAGTACATTACTAGGACCTGAAGCTTAAACATTTTTGCTTTTGACTATTTTCAAGCAACTTAACATGTAGTGATTTGCAGTTTTGCTGAGGAATAAATTTTGTTTGCTAACTTTGCAATACTGGTGAACTGGAATGACTCAGAAGTAGGGAGGGTCCAGCACAGCCTCTGATTTTTAACTTGACAGTGTTGTTCTATACTCATTAGCATGCACACAAACTCTCCTAGAGTAGTAAAAATTTAGTTTCTTCATGTAAAATGGGCTATAAAAGAAAATCATCTGCTAGTGTTGGTAACGGTAGTAAAGAGAAAATAGGGAGATCTAAAAAAGTAATGATTCCTAGCCACAAATAGAAGTTCAGGAGGTCTAAGATGCACTGTCTTTTTACAGTTAATTCAGCCAAGAGGCATGAAAAATGTTTATCAATGATTAACTACTCAATTAAAATAATATATTTATTCTTATGAAGTTGTCAAAATAGTATTGGCATTTCAAGGCTTTGAGAAAGGGTTGTTCTTGTTTGAAAGGTAGATCAATAAATTTGTATTTATGATATCTGAGTTCAAGTTATCCTTCTTCTGCTAATTAGTATAGAATCTATACCTATAATTTCTGGGTCATAAATTCTAGAAAGATATTGTTTGTTGATTTATTGACTATGTTACATGAAGTTCTAGGTTTGGGAGAGATCAGTGAATACTACAAAGATTGCCACTCTCTAAGAGATTTTGTTTTGCCTTGTAGAAAGGAGAGGTAGGGAAAGGAGGAGGATGGTGAATGGACAATAAAAAAATAAGCAAATTATCAATACCTTAAATTATTAACTACCTTAGAATATGATAATTGATATAGAATATAGAAATGGAATAGGGTAAGTGAGGGTTGGCAAAATGTGTGTGTGTGTGCAGTTGTGTTGTTAAGTTGGTGACAGTAAGCCTCCATGATATGAGCAAAGACATGAAAAGGTAAGGAAGTTAATCAAGCTGTGAATAATATTCATCCAGAAAGAACTTATAAAGTGTAGGTGCTAAGGTGGGAGCTTGTCTTGCCCATTTTCTAGAAGCAAGGAGAGACCAGTATGGCTGGAGTGAAGTGATGGAAGGGGTGGGTATTTGAAGATGAGGTCAGAGGGGTAAGCAAGAGGGTGTTGTCAGTCCTGTAAGGTTTAGTAAGACATTGTTTTTACTGTGTCAATGAGGAGACAATCGGGAATTTTGTGCAGAGAATGATGTGAGTATTTAGAAGGATCACTCTGGCTGCCATAATGAAAGTAACTTGTAAGGGCCCACGTAGGTTGGGGAAGTCAGAGAACTGCTAAGAGGCTACTGCAGTAGCCAGTGAGAGATGACAGCTTAGACCAGGTGGCAGAAGAGAAAGTGATGAAAAGCATTCTGATTCTGAATATATTTTGAAAGCACAGCAAGATTTGTGATTGGATTACACGTGGGCTGTGAAAGAAAAAGATAAAGAAGACTCCAAGATTTTTCATCTGCTGAATGGGAAGGCAGGGCTTCCATCAAATGAGAGAAGACAACGTAGAGCAGGTTTTGGCAGTAAGATCAGGAATTCAGATATGGGAATGTTGTATTTAAGATATTTATTTTTTAACCAAGGATATAAAAAATCTGGAGCTTGTTAGAGAATTCCGAGTGACAGATACATTTGTAGGTGAGCAGCATATAGGAAGTATTTAAAGCCATAATACTGCTGTGAGGACAAACCCCTTTGTCCCCAGTGCAGATAAAAAAGAGAACAGGATCAAGGACTGAGTCCTGGGGTATTGCAACATTAAAGGGTCAGGAAGGAGAGGAAGGACCAACAAAGGAGATTAAAAAGAAGCAACCAATAAGACAGGAGGAAATGAAAGAATGGTGCCCTGGAAGCCAAGAGAAGAAAGTGTATCAAGAAGGAGGGTGTGGCCAACTGTGTCAAATGCTGCTGATAGGGCAAGAAAAGGGAGGACTGAGCTACTGGGTTTGGCAACATGGTGGCTCTTATTCAAGTTGTTAAGGTGATTTTGGTGCAGCATTGAGGCAGAAATTCAACTAAGTTGGTTTTAATGGAGAATGGCAGAAAAGAAAAAAAAAAACAGAGACAATAGCTGTAGATAACTTTCTGGAGTTTTCATTTAAAAGGGAGGAGAAAAATGAGAAACTAGCCAGGGATGTAAGTGAAATCCGAAGAAATTATTGTTTTATTTTTTTAAATGTTTTTTAAAGTTGGGCATAGCATCAGCATGATATTTGTATTTAAATGGAAATGATTCAGTAGAGAGTACTGGAATGATGACTTGAGTAGGCTATTGGAGATGGGATTTAGTGCCTAAATGGTGGTGTTGGCTTTGGGGTGGATCATGAATACTAATAGGTTGGGAGGTAGAGATGTGGTTACAGATGCTGGTAGGTGGGTAAATATTGTGTGGAAGTCTATGTAAGTTCTCTTTTGATTGCTTTAATTTTCTCAGTGATGTAGAAAAATGAAGCCAGGAGGAAGTTGGAGATATTTGAAAAGAGTGAAAATGTAAAAAGATTTTCCTAGAGAGTGGGAAACTGAAAGGTCTTGGGAAATTAAGTTGTGACATCCTGGTAGTATTAAGAGTATATCTGAAGATTTGTTCGTAAGTTTAAAGTGAGACAAGTCAGCGTGACTTTATGTTTTTCTCCACTCACATTCAGTTGCATGTGGAGGTTTGGCATAGGGCAGAGAGTTGGATTTTAACCAAGATTCTGGTATTTCAAGTAAGTGTGATAAATCTGAAGAGTTGCAAAAGAGTCAAGGGTATAATATGTAAGGGAACAATGATAAAGATAAAGGGGCAAGGAGTAGTGGAATGGTGGAAGATCAATGGAATGGAGGCCCTGGTGAGTTTGTCAGATGATTTGATTTAAAGGTTATTCTTGATTACATTAATGTTAACTCATTCTATTTCCAAAAGAAAACAGTATTTAAGATATTCTGTATTATTTTCTTGAATCAAATTTGTTTATAGAGCACTTTAAAATCTGATTTTTCTCAATGTGCACTAACTTTTGGAACCTTTAGAAGTGCTGCTCTTAGTAAACTATATGAAAAGGACCATGTTAATTGATCTATAATAGAAGAAACTTCCAATTCCAAATGTAATTGGACAAAAATCACTTTTTTAAATGGGTTTTTATTTATTACCTATGTTAACTATTATAAATAAAGCAAAGATACACATTTAAAAAAAAAGATGACTGGGGCTAGGATAGTAGAAGAAGTGAATTGGAAAGATTGAAGGTGGTGGTCAGAAGGTGGAATGCATAAAATTAACATCAAGAAAGGCTGGATTTATTGCTAATGACATGGTTCAGGGCCATAATCAGGAAATTAGAAGCTGTGGCAGAATGGTTGCCATGATCAATGGAGAAGTTCAACAAATGGAGGGAAAGTCAGGTTTTGAGGAGAGAAAAAGGTGAAGAAGTATTCAGAGAATGGTTTGTGAAAATAAGGGAATGGCAGAGAGCCAGTGATTCCCACGTTTCAGATTTAAGCCTATTTTTAGTCCCTTCCTTAATGAATCAGACTGACCAATAGACTACTGCAGAAGTGATGACATGTAATTTCTGAGGCAAGGTTATCACATGCACTGCAGCTGTTGCCTTGCTTTCTTAGATCACAGGCTCTTGGTGAATCCAGCTATCAGGCCATGAGGACAGTAAAGCAGTCTGATGGAGAGGTAGAGAGGCCTCATTCCTCAAAACTAGCACCAACTTGCCAGCATGTAAGTGAACCACATTAGATGTAGATCTTTCTTCCTCAGTCAAACCTTCAGATGATTGCAACCCCTGCTGACATCTGACTGCAGCCCTATGAGAGATTCCAAGCCAAAACTGTTCAACCAAGCCATTGCCTAATTTCCAATCTGCCAAAACGATGCTATCTAATAAACGATTGTATTTGTGTTAAGTCACTAATTTTTAGAGTTATTTGCTATGCAGCAAATCTATTGATAATACCAGGGGATTTTGAAAATAATGATTCTGAGGTTCAGAGGCCCAGTGTTTGGGTTTCTGGACTGGGGGAAAAGAGGGAGAAGAGTGTGGGAGATGAGAGAGAATCTGGGAGGTTTTGCAATGGCTGACATAGCTGAGGATAAATAAAAAAGAAAAAGAGAGGTTATTATTCAGACAATGTTGGCAAAGAGGGGAGTTCTGAAATTCTGTCTCCATCTTTGATGATGGAGGTGAAATGGTTGGAGGCAGGTGATCGTCATCCCAGGGCCAGTTCACACTCAGCCACTGACCTTAAGTGTGGGCTCTGTATAGATTCCTGTTGCTTAATATATGTTGTATATTCTCATTTAAAACTTTGATTTCATATTATTATCCTCACTTCACAAATGGGAACACTGAGACCAAAGGAGGTAAGTAACTGGTCTGATTTCACACAGCTAGTAAGGTAGAGAATTTGAATTTGGGTCCCTTGCCCTTCTTTCCTATTTCACTTGGAGACAGAAATAGTTTGAAACCAAAATACTTTAATTTTCTAAGAGTGGGTGAGAAGTTAGTCATCTTAGACATCAATTGGCAAGTATCATTATAAATACTCTAAAAATCCCACATGATTTATGCACATAATGAGACAGAGAAGAGTTCAATATGATAGCCATTGACCATGAGCCATCCAATTAGAGTAGTACCAAGACCTAGAAGATGCCAGCAAATAGAAGAAAAAAGATGAGAACAAGAGGTACAAAATGGATTTAAAAATTCATTGTTTTGTTGTCTCTCTCCTCAGTTAGAATAAAAATTCTATAAGGGCAGAACTTTGCCTAGTGCCTGGTACTCAGGTGCTCAATACATATGGTGTGTGTTGAATGAATGAAGAAATGAGCTGAGCCAAAGGAAAAGTGTTTTGGACAAAAACATCGTACATAAAATGTTCAATTTAAGAGAGTGGTCAGGACAAGTTGAAGGCAGAATTTTGAGGCTGAAGAAATTTGTCTTTAGGACTTCCTTCTCCACCCTCCCTGCTCTACTGATCCAAACTCCAGGGTGTGTTCACATTCAGAGGCATTTCCTCACTTCCCTTTTATTGCTGTTTTTGCTTTTTAGGACTTTTAGAAACATTGAGAAACAAATAGTTCTTACCTGGCAACATATCATAGATCATCTGGAAACTTAAAAAACAAAAGAAAAAATAAAAGTAAAAACAGTGTCTGCACATAGCTTAATTTAATTGGTTTGGGGTGGGACCTAGACATTGCTAGTTTTTTAAAGTTCTTAAAGAGATTTTACTGAGTGGCTGGGAGTGAGAAACAACAAACAAATGTAATAACTTTCTCAGATATTTGAATATTGAGAAATTTTGGCTTTTATAGGAAACGAATGTAGGTTTAACTAGTGTAATTTCAGACAGTGGGAGGGAAAGTCCCCAGAAATCACACTAACCTAGACCTAGAGTGGCAGTTAGGGAGGAAGTGTTCAAGAAATGTTTGCTGACAGGATGAATGAATCCATACCAGGCAGATGCTCTTTGCTCTGTGTGTGCAAAGGCCAATTTCTATATCTTAAGAAGTTGAGCTACAGAGACCGCTTAGACGATAGAATAGTCCAAGAACCAAGAATTCTATATCAGTTGTGGTAAAATGGATGGTTGTGAATCCATGTGTAGACGAAACATAAATATGTCTTGCATAATATACTACTTTTTTCCAAAAGCATATTAATAATTCTACAGTGAATAAAAAAGTTTTCTTCTTAAACATATTGAATCCACTGAAGCCTTTTTTAGTTCGTATTTCCTTGTTAAACAGAGAGCAAACTTAAAATTATTGTCATGTGGGAGTCTTTTTTTTTAAATATTGAAAATAAGTATATTTAAAAGAATGATCTCTCATTCCTCTGGTCTGGAGGAAAGCTGTTTTGAAGCAGTAAAGAACATGCATGGAGTGGTTGAGAACTGTTTACTGTATACCCAACATATTTCATTTTATTTTGCACTGAAGGAAGCTAGAATGAATATGAGCTCTGCGTGTACAAGTTTGATGTAAAATAAAGCTTACCCATCATGCCCTTCTCAAAGGGGGGCCCAACATTATTCTTAAATAAACATAGAGAGAGACAGTCCCAGAAACCTGTTTGGGGCTTTTGGGATAAACAGTTTATCCATGGTCCCTCCAAAATAACCATAGCTCTTATTCTTATTAAAAGTGACAATATCTCTCTCTGTCATGATAATTAGCAGTCAAAAGAGTTATCTATGTCTTTACCAACTGCAAAGAAGAAAGGGTAAATGACAAAATAACACCATTGCCTAAAATGAGTGAACATAATAGCTAAATGCTTATCTTTATAGCGGCTCACTGCTTCAAGCTGATATCTGAATGGAGGATACACAGGCCACTTGTGCACTCTCCATCAAATCATTAAGAAGTGCAATGACAGTGACCAACTATGACATTTATTATATGCGAAACACGTTTAGGGGACATGAAAAACCAGGCGGTCATAAAACAACTGTAAAGATGCAAGACCAAAAACATCAATAGTGACATTCAGCTGCTCAGTTATGCCAGAAAATTGTTAGTGCCCTTTTGTTTGAGACTTTAATTTTAATGTGGGCTCAAGACATGAAAAGGCCACCAACATATAATGGTGGATTAAATATTTGACTTGGAGTCCTATGTCCTGGTTCAGTGTCACTGCTCTGACAATTAAAACTTGTTGATCCTTAGCAAGTCCTGTAATCCGAGTCTCAGTTTCCCCATTAGTAAACAGGAAACAACCAGAACTTCTGCTCCATTACTTTTTAGTTAGTTATATGGTTCAGATGACATAATAAGTATTGTAAAAGTATTTCATAAAATATAAAACATTTTGCAGATATTTATTATCACTGCATTGATTGTTGATGGCCATATTTAGTCCAAAGTAGTGCTGCTCAGATCATGGCTTCACTACCTCTAAGTTCGGGTTTAGAGCATCCCATCTCCCCACCAGCAATAAATATTTATTATAGGGTCCAATAGCTCTCCTGTGGCTTCAGATGAAAGGAAATTGTAAATGCATCTCTCTAGATATCCATAAACAAATAGGGGAGAGAAAGATGACCAAAACTTTTCTGGGTAGAGTCAAGTGCACTATTTATGCAAAAACATTGACTTTTTGGTGAGGTCGATAATAAAAGGTTTTGAAAAGTTATGGAAAGACATAGATATTGCAACCCTCAGGAAGCTTGTCACTAGAAGGGAAGGATTGCTCAAATAGTAGATGTACAAGGACCAGGAAGAGCACAATATGAGAGCCATCCAAGCTGCCCAGTGCTGCGAGCAGCCAGCTGTGTGGAGGTTTCCCTTGCTTTCTGTTAAGCAAGATGTAGATAATCGAAAATCCCATGTAAGGTAGAAAAACATTAATAAGTGTCTCAGAACTGAGGCCTTGCTACCTTAGCATCTTTTGCACCTCGGCGCACTTCCAGAATGCTCACACTAGTGGTTATCTGTGCCACGAGCCTGGAGGACTCACATCTCTTTCTCCTACTTTGCTCTGCTCTATATGAGGTTCCATATCTTTTAATATTTACATTTTGGTTTCTGGTACTCAGATCACAAGCCCAGGCAATGCTGCCTTTGCCCTTTGGCTTCCTGAACTGCAATCATGCACATGCTCAGTTCAGGTCTCTCAGACCCACAGTAGTTTCTACCAGAGGCCACCACCACATACCCACACACCTGGGAGGGAGATCATGCAGAGATATTTATGGTGAGTCAATAATAAATATATAATTCACAGTTCCTGGACAACCAGAGCAAGAAGAAAATTTAATGGGTTATAAAAAGTGAGAGTATCTCACACTCAGCTGGCTTCAGAGCATTGTGTCATCTCTGTGTACCTAAAACTTCTTTGGCTTTGAACTTCTTTTTTATCTCTAACCACGTCCCCTAGCCCCTAAAATACCTTGTCTGGGACTGGTCACTTGGTAAGGCCCAACTTTTGCCTTTTCTAGTTCCTAGCATTAACTCTAATCTTTTACCTTTAATGAAAGGTCCTGAGAAGTAAGTGCCTGAGTAGCTGAAACTTGGACAAAGCTCAATTTGGTTTTGTTTTTCAAGGCTACACAGGGCACATGAAAAGAAAAAAAATAACAGTCATGATTTTTTTTTCACCTGTGCTAAGTATAATGAAAATAAACAGGCCTACTTCATCTTATTATTATGATTTATTATTATTTTTGGTAAAGAAACATATGGCCTGATCATATTTCTCCATTTCCTAGATGAGTAAAGAATTCTAAATTCCAGTTAAAGATTGAAGGAGATGTTTGCAGAAAGAATTAAAACCAACTGGGTAGAAGGAATCTGGGGAGGTGCAGTGATTTTGGCTATAATAATATTGAAATCTCAGGAAACCAGCTTGTGTGTATGTATTCCCTTGGCTGGTCCATTTGGAAATAATGGGCCATCATAAAGCTTTTCTAGAAGTTCTATCATAATAATGATTCAGAAGACCTTCAATTTCCAGAGGAATAAAGCTTTACAGCGAACAGAGAGTATTATGCAGATGTATCCTGCAGAGGAACTGCTGGACAGATTGCTGTTCATATGAATTCTTTTGGCAAGAGGTATTGAAAGTTCTGGATTCGTAAAGTTGAAATCTGTTAGCAAATGAGCTTAATGAATCAGAGAAAGGGAAAGTTCAGCTGCCTGTGTATGGGATATGTTCTGTGTATGGAATATATTTTATTAACACTGAGTATTACTATTATGATACAGTAGAAGTGCAGCTGAGTCAGACTCTAGAGCCTCTGATCAGGGCAAAATTAGGATTAACGAGAACAAAATTCTGTGGTGAGTCAGATGAACCAAAAGATTCATGGTATTCATTTTAAGAATTATTTCTCAGTCTTTCTCCACTTTTCTTTTGGTTTATTTACATTTCCATGATTTTTTAATCCCAGAAAGAACTTATTCTTCAATATGATATTTTTAATATGCATTATTAATTTTTAGAATTTAGATTTGTAGCCTATGAACGGATTTTCCTCTCCCCCCAAAGAGAAAATACAGAGTGATATAATAAATTTGATTATGTCATATGTAGGAGTATACTTTGGACAATGTGAGTCATTTACATCAGTGAAACAGAATTCCTACAGCTCCTTTAGTCCCTAAGTTCATTGGGGGAAAAAAAAGCATCTCTGCTAATATTTATTCAGTCACTTAATTATTTTATAATGAACACTGACAGCTTTTAAAGGACCTAGATATAG
The DNA here is from genome assembly GCA_030015415.1 of Cynopterus sphinx. Taxonomy (NCBI): domain Eukaryota; kingdom Metazoa; phylum Chordata; class Mammalia; order Chiroptera; family Pteropodidae; genus Cynopterus; species Cynopterus sphinx. Next base: position 175,005,433 of record CM057379.1, read on the forward strand.
CAGCACACACATTTCTGTTTGTTTCGTCATGGGTTTGGGATTTTTGTGCAGAATTTCACGGTTCTCTGGTTCTCTGGTTTTTAAATAGATTAGTGTGACACTGCAGAACATTTCTTGTTAGTGGGGAAAAATTGGCAGCAATAAGTGTCTAGAAAAAATAGGGTTGTTTCTCCCAAATAGAGTGCTCTTAAAGCTATGAAAACTAAAGAATCATATTCTGTTTGGTCTTACTGACACCATTAATTTTAGTTTGCTGTGTATCTTTCTCTTTTGTCTACTCTCTTTGCTCACACCCCTCACTAACCCTAACATCTTCATGTACTGAAATCTGAATAGATCTAAATTTTTCTTTTTCTTTTTTAAAATAATTTTTTATTAAGTTTATTGGGGGTAACATTGGTTAATACAATTATATAATTTTCAGGTATATATCATAATTTGATATCTGTGTCTTCTATTGTGTGTTTACCACCTAAAGTTCAGTTTCCTTCAGCTACCATATGTTTGATCCCCTTTATCCACTTCACCTTCCCCATACCCACTATATTTGACCCCCTTTTCCCCATCTACCTCCCCCCTCCTCTCCCACCCTCTACCCTATAGTCTATAGTCCATGTCCATGAGTCTCTGTTTGTCCTGTTCATTTGTTGCTTTTAGGTTTGTATCCCACATATAAGTGATATCATGTGATTTTCAACTTTTTCTGTCTGGCTTATTTTGCTTAGCATGATTATCTTGAGGTCCATCCATGTTGTTGCAAATGACAGTATTTTACCTCTTCTTACGACTGACATTCCATTTTATATATGTACCACAGCTCTTTAGCCAATCAGCATAGGACACTTCAATTGCTTCCATGTCCTGGCCACTGTGGATAATGCTGCTATGAACATCAGTGTGCAAATACCTTTTCACATATGTGTTTTCAAGACTTTGGGGTAAATACCCAGTATAGGGATTGCCGGATCATATGGTAGATCAATTTTCAGTTTTTTGAGGAACCTCCATACTGTTTTCCAAAGTTGCTGTACCAATTTTCAGTCCCACCAGCAGTGTATGAGGGTTCCTTATTCTCCACATCCTCTCCAGCATTTGTTATTACTTGTCCTGTTGATTATAGCCATTCTAACAAACAGGTGTGAGATGGTATCTCACTGTGGTTTTAATTTGCATTTCCCAAATAGCTAGCGATGTGGAGCATCTTTTCATATATTTGTTGGCCATTTGTATGTCCTCTAGGGAGAAGTGTCTGTTCAGGTCCTCTGCCCATTTTGATTGGATCATTTGTTTTTTTGTTGTTATTGTGTTGCATGAGTTCTTTGTATATTTTGGATATTAGGCCCTTATTGGAGGCATTGCTTACAAATATATTCTCCCATTCAGATGATTGTCTCTTTACCTCGTTGACAGTTTCTTTTGCTGAGCAGAAGCTTTTTAATTTGACGTAGTCCCATTCATTTATTTTTGCTTTTACTTCCCTTTCTTTTGAGGTCATATTCATAAAATCCTCTTTAAGTCCAAGGTCCTTGAGTTTAGTTCCTATGTTTTCTTCTATGCATTTCATTGTTTCAGGTCTTATATTCAGGCCCTTAATTCATTTTGAGTTAATTTTGTTATGTGGTGACTTTCCAGTTTTCCCAGCACCATTTATTAAAGAGGTTTTCCTTCCTCCACTGTATGTTTCTGGCTCCTTCATTAAAAATTATTTGCCCATATAAATATGGCTTTACTTCTGAATTCTTGATTCTGTTCCACTGGTCTATGCGTTTGTTTCACTCCCAAAATAATGCTGTTCTGATTACTGTTGCTTTGTAGTATAATTTGAAGTCAGGTAGAGTGATATCTGCAGACTCGTTCTTTTTTCTCAGGATGGCTTTGGCAATTTGGGTTCTTTTGTGCTTCCATACAAATCTGATGATTTTAAAAAAAATGCCGATAGGATTTTAATGGGGATTGCATTAAATCTGTATAATGCTTTAGGTAATATGGTCATTTTAACTATGTTGATTCTTCCAATTCAAGAACACAGAATATCTTTTCTTTGTATCTTCTTCGATTTCTTTTAGTAGGGTCTTATAGTATTGTTTTCATTATATAGGTTCTTCACATTAATAAATTTAATGTTTCATTAAATTTATTCTTAGGTATTTTATTCTTTTTTTTTTGCAATTGTAAAAGAAATTATTTTTTCAACTTTTTTTCTGATACTTCATTATTAGAGTATAGGAACGCTATGGATTTTTGAACATTGATTTTGTATCCAAAGACATTGTTTTTAGTAGTGTTCTTGTGGAGTCTTTAGAATTTTCTATATAGAGGATCATGTCATCTGCAAATAGAGACAGTATGATGTCTTCATTTCCTATTTGGATGCCTTTTATATCTTTCTCTTACCTGATTGCATTGTCTAGGCCCTCCAATGTTATATTGCATAGCAGTGGCAATAGTGGACAGCCTTGCCTTGTTCCTGATCTTAGAGGAAAGGTTTTTAGTTTTTCACCATTAAGAATAATGTGGGCGAGGATTTGTCATGGATGGCCTTTATTATGTTAAGGTATTTTACTTCTGTACTGATTTTGTTAAGTATTTTGATCTTAAATGGGTGCTATATCTTGTTGAAGACTTTTCTTGCATCTATTGATATGATTATATGATTCTTATTTTTTAACTTGTTTATGTGGTGTATCACATTAATGATTTGCATATGTTGGACCATCCTTATGCCCCTGGGATGAAGCACACTTGATTGTGGTGTATAATCTTTTTAATATGTTGCTGCATTTTGTTCACTAGTATCTTATATAGGATTTTTGCATCTGTGTTCATGAGAGATATTGATCTGTAGTTTTCTTATTTGTGTTGCCTTTACAAGGTTTTGTTGCCTTTACAAGGTTTTGGTATCAGAGTAATATTGGCCTCATAAAATGAGTTGGGAAGTTTTGCCTCTTTTTCAATTTTTTGGAAGAGTTTGAGGAGAACAGGTATTAAATCTTTGAATATTTAGTAGAATTCACTGGTGTAGCAACTGGTCCTGTACTTTTACTTTTGGTAGATTTTTGATGACTGTTTCAATTTTCATACTGCTGTCGGTCTATTTAGATTTTTCAGTTCTCCTTGATTCAGTCTAGGAAGGCTGTATTTTTCTAAGTATTGGTCCATTTCTTATAGGTTATTAAATTTGGTGTTATATACTTTTTCATGGTATTGTTGTGTGATACTTTGTATTTCTGTGATATCAGTTGTAATTTCCCCTCTTTCATCTGCAATTTAGTTTACTTGTGTTCTTTCTCTTTTATCTTTAGTAAGTCTAGCTAGGGGTTTGCCAATTATATTACCCTTCCCAAAGAACCAGCTCTTTGTTGCATTTATTTTTTCTTTTTTTGTTTGTTTTCAATTTCTTTTATTTATGCTCTAATTTTTATTATTTCTTTCCTTCTGCTGACTTTAGGCTTCATTTATTATTTTTCTAGTTTTTTAAGATGAAGTGTTAGGTAGTTTATTCGGGCTCATTCTTGTTTTTGGAGGTAGGCCTGTAAAGATATGAACTTTCCTCTTATGACCACTTTTCCCATGTCTCAAAAGTTTTGATTTGTTGTACTATCATTATCATTCATTTCTGTGTATCTCTTGATCTCTTTTTTTTTTCTTCTGTGACCTACTTATTTTTCAGTAGCATGTTGTTTAATCTCCATGTATTTGTGATTCTTCTTACTTTCTTTCTGCAGTTGATCACTAGTTTCAAAGAATTATAATCAAAGAATATGGTTGGTATGATTTCAACCCTCTTATATTTGTTGAGGTTATCTCTGTGTCCCAGTCTGTAGTTGATTCTTGAGACTATTTCATGTGCACTAGAGAAGAATGTATAAGCAGCTTTTTGGGGATGGAAGGCTCTATATATGTCAGTTATGTACAGTTGGTCTAATATGTCATTTAAGAATATTATTTCTGTATTAATTTTCTGTTTGGATGATCTGTCCATATCTGACAGTGAGGTATTTGGGTACCCTACTACGGTAGTGTTTTGGTCTGTTTCTCCCTTTAGTTCTGTTAGTAATTGCTTTACATATTTCAGGGCTCCCTGGTTGGGAGCATAGATATTAATAGGTGTTATTTCTTCTTGGTGCATGATTCCTTTAGCATTAAGAAATGTCTCTCAGCATCTTTCTTTACCTTTTTTTATTTTGAAGGCTATTTCATCTGATATTAGTACTGTTACTCCCACTTTTCTCTGAATGCTATTTGCTTGAAATATCATTTTCCACTCTTTCACTTTGAGTTTATATTTGTCTTTGTAGCTGAGATGTATCTCCTGAAGGCAGCATATGGTTGGGTTTTGTTTTTTGACCCATTCTACAATGCCGTGCATTTTTATTGGTGAGCTCAGTTTATTTACATTTAGGGTGATTATTGAAATATGAGATCTTATAGCCATTTTATCTTTTGCTTTCTGGTAGCTCAGTGTTTCCATTGCTTCCTTGTCCTTGTGTTTCTGTTTTCTTTATTTTGGTTGGTTTTTGAGGATTTTCCCTCTAATTCTTCTTGTTTTATGTTATATATTTCTGAATCTTTGGTATGTGGTTACTATTATGAATATGTAAAGGATAGTTATTTACATACAATCATCCATTTTCTTCTGTGTGTGCCTTAACTTCATTCCCCTTTGCAAGTTTAGGTCTTTGAATCCTTCCCTTTTCCATCATTGTTATCTCAGTTTATTCCTATGTATGCTGAATGTTCATTACTATCTTGTTATAACAATTCTCTTATTATTTAAGCTTATAATGCTCTGTTCTTAGTAAGGGTTGCACTCCTCTGCTTCTATTTGCCTGATAGCCACTTTACTCCTAATTATGTTTTTTTTTTGTTGTTGTTGTTGTTATAGATGAGCTGATCTCTTTCAGTATTTCCTGTGGTGCAGACCTTGTAGTGGAGAATTCCCTCAATTTTTGTATGTCTGGAAAGGTCTTATTTCTCCTTTATATCTAAAGGAGAGCTTAGCTGGATACATTATTCTAGGCTGGTAGTTCCTTTCACTTAATAATTTAAATATTTGATTCCATTCCTTTCTGGCTTGGAAGGTTTGTGCTGAGAAGTCCCATGATAATCTAATTAGTTTTCTTTTATATGTTACTGTTTTCTTTTCCCTGGCTGCCCTGAAAATTCTGTCTTTGTCATTCATTTTTGATAATTTTAATACAATGTGTCTTGGTGAAGGCCTTTTGGGGTTGAAATAATTAGAAGTTTCATTGACTTCTTGAATTCCAAGCTCCACCTCATTCCTTAGATTTGAGAAATTCTCATCAATTATTTATCTGAAAATGGTTTCTAGTCCCTGTTCCTTTTCCTCGCCTTCAAGAATGTCCATTATGCTTACATTTCCTCTCCTGATGGTATCAGCTAGTTCTTGAATTTCTCTTTCATTATTTTTCATTCTTCAGTTTCTCTCTTCTTCCTTCTGATTTATATCTAGATTTCTATCTTCGATATCATTGATTCTTTCCTGAATTTGGTTGATTCTATTTCCCAATCTTGCTATTTCATTTTTCAACTATTGCATTGTGTTTTGTTTTATCCCAGAAGATCTATTCTGTTCTTTTTTGAGGGTTTCAGTCTCCTTACTCTGCTCATCTAGTTGTTTTTTAATTCCTGAAATTGTTGATATGACTCATTTTGGAACTCACTGAGTTTTTTCAGAAGTACCATCCTGAATTCTCAGTCATTTAAGTATCTTATTTCTATGTCTGTAAGCTTATTTTCTGGAGATTTTTCTCTTTCTTTCTGAGATGTCTTGTCGCCTTGGTTGTTCATGTTGTTTAATGGATTATTTCTCCTCCTGGGCATTAATGGAAGTATATTCTGCTGTTTTTCCAGAAAGAAGATTTATTATATAAAAGTATCTCTTTAGCCTGTTGCAACAAAGGCACTTTTCTTTTGGTTTCCAGTAGGTGGCATATAAGCCTCTTAGATCCCTGGTTTATATAAAGCCTTAATAACTCTTTTTCAATTTTCCTGTGTATATTTAATCACACTCACTACCTTTAGTTTCAGTCCCTGTCAGTGTCAACGATAGCCTCAGCAGTGTTTGCTCAGATTCCCTTGTGTCTTGAAGTGTATGGAAGGAGGGGCCCTCTGGGTTGGGAGTTGGGGGCTGTGGCTTAGCCTTGGTTTTGCAACTGCAGCTGGCAAAAATCAACTGTTGTTTCTCTGTGGTCTCCATCCTGCTTTTCTGCTTTCTGCCCTGACGTCTGGGCCCTGCTGGGCAGGGAGCTTGCAGCACTCCCAGGCAGAGCTGTTCAGGGAAGTTGCTGCACCTTCTTCCCTCCCACTCCTCCTACAGGGAGCTCCAGTGGCTGTGATAAGCAGCTTCTTTATTACTCCCAGTCCAGTGCCCAACACCCAGGGTTCTGACCTGTGATAGCTCTTGTGTGCAGGACCCATGCTCAGATGTGCTGGTGTACAGTTTGGGTGTTTTTTGTTGAGTTTTAGTTGTTAGCTTATTGTTGTTTCAAGAAAGAGATCTGGGGATGTCTCTCACTCTGCCATGTTCCCCCCCCCCCCCAAAAAAAATGATCTAAGTCTTTCTGCTCCTGTCGAAATTAGAAGAAACTAAAATAAATTATAAAATGCCTTTACAATTCTGTATTCCTGTACTGAAGTAGTTTGAAGAGATGGCAAACTAGAATTACATTGCATGGCACATTATCCACATGACTACCTCCTTGACTCTCCAACTCTCTTTTCTCTTCCCTAGATAGCCAACCAGAGCCCTACCTCCTCTTAAGTTTGCCAGGTACTCTGCCTTTCCCTTGTTCTCTCATTCAGTTTTCTAGATCTATTCTATTGGTCTCTAGCTCTCTGCTCTCTAGTGTCTTACTCTTCACCAAGTACCTCATGTCAGCATAAAGAAGGCCCTGGAGTGAGCAGCAACTAAACCATCTCCTGAAGGTAGCAGAGAAAGAAATGTTGTGCATATATTAATATTTTTAGCTTTGCTAAATAGACTCAGACACATTCTAACACAGATTTAGAACTCAGATCCTGCATAAGAAATATTGGCTGCTACCATCCTCTATTTCATTTCCAACACCTTTTCTTCAACATCTCCTGTTTTTATGCTTTGCTGTATGCAGTATTCTTGGGAAAAGTAATGGAAAGTGCCAGAGGCTATTCAGGAGGTAAGGTTCTGACTGTTTTTTTGAAGGGAGAAGGCTTAGCCTGACTCCGAGATGGGGCATGGGCTCAGGGAGAAACTGTCAAATACTGCTCTATGTAGATATCTACATTTAGAAGGGCAGTTCCAAGCCTTGTTAGAAAAGAATAAGACAATGGGGCAGTAAATGTGCATATTCTTTGTGAGAAAGGAAAGACAGAAATATTTTGATGTAAAAGAGGGGAGAAAACAGAACTGAGGACAGGAGTCACAGAGACTACAGGTTCAAAAGAAGAGACAATACAGATATCCAAGGGAGAAAGGTGGGCAATGAAATTAAACATAGGAAGAAAGTGTAAACATTTCTTAGAATTATTATTTTATTCCTTTTAAGGAATTTATCTTATATTGTCTTTGTGATTGTTATTTGTGAACATGGCTTCCCTTTTCTTCTAAACTCCTTGAGGGTGGCATCCAATTTGGTCTGCCTATGTTGAGGGAAACCTTAGGTGCACCTGGAGATGCAGCGCATATCTAGAAGGGCCTTGGGTCATAGTAAATGTTTGTGAGGCGATGAAAGAGCCCAGGTGTTGAGAGAGCAGATGTGAAAAACTTAATCAGGGTCTTGAAAATTCTGATAATAAGTCTAACCCCAGTTTTACCATCTTGATAATATTTACTTAATTTATTTAAATACAATCTTGTGTGATAAACTTGCCTATTACCTTATATCTTATTTGACTAAGGCTTTTCCTTGACATTTACCATGAGTAAAATACAACACAATAAAATAAAAATAAATACATTTAAATTACAATAAGAAGCCATGCTCACTGTGGGAAAAAGTATGAATCAACTATAATTTCTTTCAGACATATCAAAATATAGCTATATATTTATATATTTTGGTACCATGTAGTTATTTGATAAATTGTTAATTTATTTAATAACATAACATGAATATCCACATCATCAGGTTTCAGTGAGATGTCAGCAAATGTTGTTTGAGAACAAGTTATATTGGAATAAATCCATATTCATACTGTGAATCATTTATTCTGTAACTTGAAAATCAGATGTTTGGAACAAATGGTATCATTAGTTAGGAAAAGATCAAATTCTTCCTAGGAACTTGAATAATCATGAAATACACAGCTCCTCAGTGTAGTACTCAGTATAGAAAAAGCCATTTGGAAGGCAGGAGTATGGCTTCTTTTAATAGCATTTTGCTATATTCTACAAGGAATTTAGTAATTATTAATGAATTCACATTTGTAAAGCATTTCACAATCCTTTCAATTTAAAACTATACACTACATTATCCATAAATATCACTTTAGGGCATGGTTTTGCCTTTTATTTTTTTCTACAAAGAAGAAAAAAATGTCTTTCATATCAGAAAAGTGTCTAACGTATTTTCTGGTTTTTAGTTTTGAACTCATATTCTACTAAAAAAATGAAATATTTTAGAAAATGATTTAATGTCAGAATTACAATACCAGATTTATTATTCACAGCATAATTTTTTATTAAATACATTTTCAATCCCATTATCATTTTTTAAGCTACTTAGCTCCAATCAAAATGAAAATGCCCATTTCTTCATCTTAATTCATGCCTTTCACATTCCAGTGCCCTGAAAAAAGGTTTTCTCCATTTGTAAATGGAAAATTCTGGGTTACTCATTATATCTGAAAGATAGAAATATGTAGTGGAAATGAATGATGAAAAAGCTCTACAACAACAACCATTTGCTTCATTGTGTTTGTTGCTCTAGAATATTATCTGTTATTTTTGTCTTCACCAGCACCATGTGGTTCCCTTTGCAATGTTGTTTATTCTCTCTACCTTTTTCTGGGGGTCTAGATGGGTTAGTTGCCTGAGACTTGAAAGCATACTTTCTTCCCTTATGCATCATAATTGGGAAAAGTTTTCCTCTGAAAGTAGCACTAGGCTGAAAATAAAGGTCTTTAAAAAGCTAGCAAGAAAGCAAAAAGATTTTTTTTTCTAATGGATGTAAATAGAAATGTAGTGTATGTAATGGGTCCCAAGAAGACCTAACTGATTTGTAACATGAAAAAGTATTTCCTCCAAACACTGTGTTTCCTGGAACTTTATTTTCAAATGACATGTCTTAAAAGGAAAAATAAAAGGTCTGTTACTATTTTAAAAGTCTGGGTTATTAAAAAAAAATAAATGCATTCTCAGATAAGACATATAAATTTCAGAAGAACTGTCTTCTAACAGATTTTATTTTATTATTTTACTTGGCATAACAGATAACTCAACACTCGATATCATAGATGCCATCTGTTTTTGGTTGACCTTAATTTTCTGGATGACTGCTTTTCTTCAAATATTCTAAGTCATGACTAAATTTCATTTAACAAGAAATTTAGGTTAGTTTTTGAACAAGAAATCACATGTTTTGAATCCAAACACATTTTAACAAACTGATTTGTAATTGTGCTAATGCCAAGACAAGTCCGTTTTTTATTTGGCTCTTTAAAGGTCAACAACATATAAAGCTGTATTTATTTTAATTCTATTTTGTTCTGACAATTTACAAACAATAGCATGATATTTATAATAAGGGCAAATTCTGGCTCATTAATAATAAAAACTGATTACAATTTTTTAAATTTAACTTAAAACAATTTATGATTTATTGAGTCACATTTCAATTGATAAGTTTTATTTTATTTTGGAAAAAATCAGTATTTCCCAAATTGGTCTGATCATAAGCATTACTGGAAAGCTTGTTCAAAATACAGACTCCTAACCCTCTTACTCGAAATTGGTGAGTATGGGGCCCAGGTTTAATCATATCCTCATATGAATCTTAGGACTAAGTGAGGGTAGGAAACACTGGTTATCAACCCCTGTGACATATTCAGTTATCTGTGGGAGTGTCCAAATATCAGTATTCAGGCCTTCTCCCACGACCAATTAATATAGACTTGGGCTTTGGAATATTAGAGTAAAATTCCATTTCACTACTCATATGATTCCATGCTACACACTGATGGGAAATGTATTGTCCAATTATGTGAATGTTTCCCTGTAAACTTTAGCAAGAATTCTGAGAGCTAGAACATTAGTTCCATGAGGACAGGAAATATCTGTCTTGTCACCTCTGTTTCTTTTGCCCCAAGGACAGTGACTTTCACAAATATTATGGATGCACAATAACCACTTATTGAGTAAATAAGTAGTCTCTGTTGGCTAAAATCCTAATCATGTTCAAACACTGAAGTCTTGCTACAAATGAATTTTAACAACTGAACAAAAAAATAGTCTAACAATGGTTGAAATTAATATACATAATGCTAGAGATGAGAGATAGCCAGTGAAGTGAGAGAAAGACTAATTCCAAGATATCTCAGTGAACCAGATAGGCCTTTCCCCAAAGTCCAGAACGGGCACCCATCTGAGCAGTCATTATTGTCTGTTTACTGGCAGCACATGTAGCAATCACAGTTATGACCCTTCATCTCCACTTCTAGGGATGGTACAGAGTAGTGGCCAGCCTCTGGGGACTAGGAGAGCAGAATCCTCTTCCTTCGCCTCCTACCCATCCATTCTGCACCTGGTCCTTGTCAAAGCACACACTTATTTCAGTTAATTTTGGCCCAACTCTTCCTGCCCGCATCTACTTTTCCTCCTGTTTATCAGCCGTTTGCCAGTGTGCTTTTGGCACTCTGAGACTGTCATTTTGTTATATGACCACAGTAGTACCTAGTATGGTGCCAACCACACAGTTGTGGCCAATTCTAACACTTAGGGATGATAAATATAATAGACAAAAGAAGATGATCAAGAAAATACGACCCCCTCAATAAACAGGAAAGGAAAAGGTAATGATAGAGGATAGTGCAATGGTAGAAGCTTTTAATGTAATTTTTATGTTGCCTTTTATATAAATGGCCAGATGTGAATACTTGGCTAGAAAGATTATCAGCTGTGAGAGAAGATTGGAAGTCTGACTGAGAAAGAAGTAAAGAGTACCTAGAATGTCTGTTTACAGTTGAACTGGCAGGGCCAGATGATTGGCAGTGTAATGCAGTGGAAAGAGAACTGGATGAATGTTCAGAACATCCAGGTTTTATTCTCAACTTATTGGCTAATTGAGTCACCTTGGGAAAAGAAGTCCTCAGAACTTTGCTCTTCATACCTGTAAAATGGAGATAATATTACATACCTTATAGGATCGTACAGAGTAAAGGAAAAAAAAAATTATGAAGTACCATTTGGACCGGGGGCATGCTTAACAATTATAGATGTCACTGCATAGCCATCAGCTTTTGTTTTTGAGAAATCATGAAGGACAGTTCTTTGCAAGACAGTAAGCAGTGTATCAGTTTGCACTAATATCTGGTAAAGGAGTTGAAAAAAACAGCATCAATTAGTAACATTTAAAAGAACCAAGAAGTTGAGAAGCAACCTACATGGCTTTAGGGTCAAATGGTGCCTTACAAATTTAATTACCCTTTATAATTGAGGAAAAGCCCTAAAAAATCAGAAAATGGCAGTGGCTTCCTTTATGATTATTATCAAGATATTATTGTAAGCTGAGCTGTTCAAAACTCCTATTATCATGCTTATTTTTGGCATATGCATGATTATCATCAATTCACTGATAATTTACTGTATAGTGTGCCCTATATTAAAGAATAAAAATAGGGTAAGCAATCAGCTCAAGGATTTTATGTAAAGTTAAGTCAGTTTACCAGGATAATGTAAGAGTTGATTTGAGTACACTGTAGACTCTGAAACAGGTGGTATTTCCTAACGTTATCAAGAATCAAGGAAATCAAGCTACTTGTAATCTCCAATGGCTGATAGAATTGGAATGACTGTGCCATTGTTTTATAAAATGCCCGAGTGTGGTAGAAAGAGAAGAAATCTACCATGTCTACCTGAATGCCCTGAGAGCGGTATTTCTCCAAAGTGTTGTGTGCTAATCACCAATAACATAGTCAGAAGAACTTGTTAAAAATGCAAACTTGTAAGCCCCTTTACAGACTTACTGATTGGGAATTCTAGGTAGAGCTTAGCGTGTATCAAATACCCTGGAGATTCTTAGGCTTATTTAAGTTTGCCATCTGCAGAGAAGAAAAGGATTTATCTATTAAACATTCTTACTATGAATATAGCTAAAAGAATTGAGAATATCGATAAACACTCAGATGAGTGTAAATATGAGGGATAATTACTATTCTGGAAAACCAAAAATCAATGATTTTAAAAAATTTAGAAGTGAGTCATTCAAATGCAGAATTAATTCCAATGATGAAAGCAAGGTGATAAGTTTGGAAACCAAATTCTGTGGTATAATAATAGCCATCTCCTTGAATTGGAACATTTTAGGTCACTTCCTCAGAGGACCTTTACCCCCCTTTTTTTTTCTTTGTCACCAGGTAGTGAATACCGTTATCAAGTTACTGAACCAAGCAGCTATACTTCCTAGGGCTCAGTAGTTCCCATCCTAGGTTACACATTAGAATATCCTGGAACAATTTTTAAAATTACCAATTTCCAGGGCCTATCCTCAGTTTAATCGGGATTTTATAGGTGGGGCCCAAGCACTGGTATTTTTTAAATGCCTCCAAGTAATTCTAGTTTTGAGAACCAGAACTGCAAACTACTGTGTAGATAAATGAAGGTGGGCTACAGAAGTAGGAGAGAAAAACTAACGTGTGATCTTACTCTATTACACTTACGTACAAAAATAGAAATGTTAAATGTTTAAACAAGTATACCTGAATTAACAATGTTACCAGCCACATTCAGTGACCTAAACGACTTTCCCCTTGAAATATTTGCACATCCGACTCCTTCATCTTCACTGTCCTTGACAAATTTAAGGTTTTCATCTTGAATGGGTACAATTTCAGAAGTCTCTAAGATGACCTTCTTGTTTGTTTTCATTATTTGGTCTGTCTGAAGCCCAAGATGTGAGGATGTTTCTCCGGGGATTAATTCTTTCTTTTAGTGGCAGATCTGTTTGTGGATCTGTCAGGAGAGTTCTATGCAATACATTAGTCACCAATTTTATCTTTTCAATGCTTGAACTTGGGATCAGGTGCATGAATAAGTACTTGGCAAGTTATATTGGAAAGGTTTGTGATTCCTAGTTTGGCCATAACTGTCTGCACAAAAGTTAGCCTGGTTTTCTCATTATTGACTGATTGATTATTTGTTCAACAAATTTATATTAAACACCTGAAATATTACAAGAATTTTACTGAGCACCGAGTACAGTATATCAGGTTAAATACCTAATCATTGTCTGGGGAGCAGCTCATTGTTACTTTTATTCTATCTTTTTTCTTCCCAGTTCTTCTTCCTTCCCTTTCTTTCACTTCTTTGCATAGAAGAATCTGCCTTTAACATTCATGGAGTCTGGGGTAAGAGTACAAGTAGAAAACTATTATGTGTATAAGTATTTAAAAATGATAAAACAAGCTTAGAAACAGTTAAAATATTTTTTATTCTCCTATGTTGGTAAATATACCCTTGTAATGAGGGAGAATGTTCAAATTTAGAATTCTCAGACTCAGAATTTTGAGCTAGAATATGGTGGTTCTGGGAGAATCCATTGCTGGTACCCCACACTTGGCTCCCTCCTTTTCTTTTCTCATTTCTGGTTCCTCCAGTTCTTGAATGGGCTTTACATACGTGCATATTATGGAGCTTGCATGTCCATGTTCTGTCCAAGGTCACCCTCCCACTCCCTCCAATCAGCAACCTTTGGCCACATTGGAAGCATGTATATCAGTTTGGTCAGTTGTTGGAAGGGCAGGCCCAGGAAGGAGGCCTAGGCAGGCACTGAAAATCGCTCAGGGGTATTTGGGCAGGGAATTTTAAGGTCTTCTACTCTCAGAGCATGGTTAGGCAGGGGGCTAGTGGGCAGGCTTTTATTGGGCATGTCCCTTTGGCCCCAAGGGGAGGGATGCAGTTAGAGGAGAGAAGGGCCTGAGTGGGACCTCTCATGAATGTGGCATCCTCTAAAGTTGAGGTCCTTCTCTGGGTCTAATGGTGGTTCTGCTTTTACTTGCCTGCTTATTTTGCTAATTCAACATGCATTAAGTACCTCCATTAACTGCAAAGCATAGTAGGTACTATGTGTGTTGGTGCAGGAAAGGAAGAATGAGGAAAATGTAAAGAGAACTTGTTTTTCCCTCATCTAGTCTCACTTAGTTTCTTCATTGGTATTTTTGGACAGGCTGCATATCTCTTGGATCACGCTTCTTTGAAGGTGTCTATATCCAATCTTTGTCATGAATATAATAGAGAACATTTCTTGTCTGGGACTTTCGTGATGCTTACGGACACTACTGATCAGAACCTGCTATGTCAGGTTGAGAGCAGAACAGGCTGAGTGAGATTTAAACTGTGGTACATCGCACATATTACATGTAAATAGGAGTTAAACTTTATACTTGAGATATAATTCCTAATTTGAGAAATCTTTTGCATCCTTTTTAGATTATGCTTTAATAAACACAGATAAATTTATCTGAGTCAGAATCTAATTTTATTTTATTCTTTCCTTGATGATGAGTTAAGGGAGTTCAGAGGTAGTTACAAAAGTTGACTTTTGAGCTTAATGATAAATATGCAAATGCATGCTAAAATAGAAATCCAATTTGAACTAATTCAAGTGAAAGCACATAGAGAAGATTAGCTTAAATGGGTATTTTCTATCTGTCTTTTTTCTATATGGAGAGTGGAGAATCAAAGACAAAGTGTGTAACTGAAATAACATTGAACACATCTAGGTACTTTCCAAACACCTTGTACTTTTGTGAGGCATTTGGGGCAGCTATTAGGTTATGTTGTGCTTGCCTGGGAAGAAGCATACCTGGTAGTAAACCCCTAAAATAGGGAAAGATAATCAAGAAAAAATACTAGTAAATATTCCACGAAGAAGGATACTTTAAGAATAAGCAAAGGCAGTTGGCAGTGAAAATCCTTGAAAAATGTGCTATGGGCCTTTGAGAGAAGAAAAGCATGAAAGGAAGCAGCATTTCCAAAACCAAATCTGAGTGAAAATTGGATAGGAGATCTCTGGGACTGTGTGCCTTGATTGCTTAACCTGAATAATTGTACAGAGGGAAAACTTTCTGGGTATTTGTTGTTGAATAATTTAGTTTACCCTGCTGATTGAAAAATGTCTCACCCAACACCAAATTGGCTTTAAATTGTTTTCATATTAAGACCAATGAGAACAATTTTTAAGTTTATTGTGGCTTTCTTTAAATACATTTCAACTCTTTCTATAAAAATGGCTCATTTGGCAATTGAGTAAGAAAATTTGATTAAAGTGACTAACGTACAAATAATCAAAATAGTAAAAAAACTTTATGAGATTCACAAAAAGCCTACTTGCATGGTCTTATCCTCGGAAATCATTAGCTAATGTTCCAAAGATCAAATAATAAATACATAAGTGGATTAAAGAAACATAAATGCAAACTCATTGAAATTTAATTTACTTTAGATAAAATCACATATATATTTGAATATTGAATTTTAATGATGTAAATATTTTAGGGAGAAAGCAGGAGTTTGAGAGTAAACATAATAAATTTATTATAAGTTTGTAAGAAGTTATCTCTAGGTATCTTTTATTCTTTACTCTTGGCTTTTGGTGGAGGATGCATAAAAAATAACATTGCAAATCTCTTTCTTTTTGTTTTCTTTAGACTTTTTTTCTTTCTCAGTCCATGTTCCTTTCTATTCCTCACCTCAAAGGATCAAATTTCTTGTTTATATTTTAATGTATAATTTATATATACCTACTTCTAACTACACTTTAAGATTATAAGGACACCTTTACCATAATACCATAAACACAGAAATAGAAAATCACTGTGTGGAGGAGAGGAAAAATCTACTAAAAACTTTGGTTAATACCATTGCAGTGTTTATGCTTAAGCATGAAATCTAGCCATTCTTTTCCAATTCAGTGAATTTGGATATAGGACTGGATCTACATTGGTCAAGAAAATGAACAGTTTAGTCAAAGCTTTGAAGGGATCCAAATAAACAGAAATAAGTTTTTGTTTTTTTTTAAAGGGCAAATAAATTCTTATGTGTTCATGTGATTTGTACTGCCTGCACTCACATAAGATTGCACTGTACTTGGAGGACAATTTATGTTTTTATTAAAGGAATGAACTTGGTAGTGAGAAAATTATCTTCACAGTGAACTTTCTGGTGGTAAGACCCACATAAAATTTCATTGATTTAGGAAGTTGCTTGATGTTTAATGAAATCACTAAGAAGCTGGTGATAATAATGCAATACTTCTCAAATTCACCTAGTGATGTGTGGGAATAGCTAAGGAAAGTAAATATCACTTCCTTGCCCTCAAAGTCAGATCTTAATACCATGTAATGGGTCTGGGGGAAGAGCTCACACTAACTTACTTTATAAACAGAGTTTCATATTTATAATTAAAATTCACTTAAAATTTATATTCTACCTCATAATATATCTGCAATTTTCTTGATGTTAATAGTATGTTTTAATTTGACATCTAGTAATATTTTAGAAATGTACTATAGTTATCCTGGGGTTCCTTATGTCTTCAGAATCACCTTCGATTCCCCTGAGGTTACTCATACCACGATTGGAGAATCATTGTCCTGGAGGATAGTTCCATCGAGCTGTGATGATTTTGTAAAATGCCCTTTTTAACCCCAGGGAAGGTTCTATCCTGGGAAATAATTTTCTAGAAGTACTTGGTGATGCTGGCAACACAAAGAGCCATTTATCTCCAGGATCATCTTTTTCAACACTTGTCACTACAGTTCTTTGAATTACATAATTTTTCTTTTTTGTTTTAGTCTGAAAACTCAACTACAAGTTTATGACAGCTTCAGGGAGAGAAAACTGCAGAAATTGACCTCACTTTACTGTTTTAATCATTTTTCCCCTTCAACAGCAATAACAAAAATTATTGTTTTTTCTATTGCTAGGGTACACTCCTAGGGAATCAGAGAAGCACAGGCATGATTCCTGTTCTTAACCTACATAATACAATAGAGAAGATAGATAATACACATGAAAAGATACATAGTTATAACAGGTTGCAGAACGCAAATGATATATTTTAAAATTAATTATTTGAGTTAGCAAAGGCATTCTATGTGCCTACTCTTGATCAGGCATTGGGCGAAGCCATGGGGGAGATCCATAGGAGAATAAAATGGTCTTACACGTGAAAATAATCTAATGTGACATAATTAATATGGCAACTGATGTATGTGGAACCTGCTATGGAAGCACAAGAGAGATATCTTTGGGAGATTTTGTGAAAGCAAGGAAGAGTTCTCTGTTTTACTGAGTGCATCTGTTCTATTTTTGGCACCACTTCTTTTATTTTCTAACTCCACAGTCCGTTACAGGAATCATTCTCTCTCCAGTTTCTTGGATAAGTTCACCTTTTTATCTTCTTAGCTCTTAGAACTGGATTATGAAATGGGAATGATGTCAATGCAATTAGATGAACTTAACAATCTCTAATGCTGCCAGAAATTCTTTACACATCCCACATAAGTTTCCTCTTCTAGTCTCAAGAGCAGCTAATATGAACTTTTATTATTGTCCTCAACCCAGTCTCAGTTCTTCCATCAGCAGGCAATTTTTTTGCTTCACAAAAAAGATTTAGAAATCATTAGTATGCAACACCAGTGTTTAAAGAAACATAAAGGTATGAAAAGCATATTTTGCCTTGGATAGGGCAAGAGGTTCAATGTGACTGAATGGGGTGGAGGTGGGAAGAGAAAGGGATCAGAGATAATGAAGGCACATAAGGGAAGAAATACAGAGAGGGACCGCTGAAAGAAATGTTACAGGAGTTCAAAGGAAGGTGAGATCACGGAGGGTCAGGACAGAAAGAAAAATCATCTCAGAATTGTAGCATTTTGGAAGTTTTATGAGGACCTATATATTTTTGAAAAGACAGATCTTAGACAAGCAGAGAGATATGGGAAAGAATTCTCGACATGGGAAATGAAATGAATTATGGCACTTATGGCTTGGAGACCAGAATATACTGGAATTCTTCCTTTTCTAGTAAAAGCTGTCCCTCTTTAACCTCTGTACATGTTTAAGCATTTTTTTCTGGTTCACTTCCCATAATGAATTGTGTGAAGAAAAGTCTTTACCAAAAATTAGCCTAGCTCATTAAAAAAAAAAAAAAGAGAGAGAATATTTTGCTTTTAATAGAAATTTTGTTTGATTCAAAGTAGCTTAGGAAAAATGGGAAGAATGACCATTTTTGTTCATAAATGTAGACTAGCTAGTACATTTTGGGCTGCATGGTATTTTGTTTATTAGCTCCCTGTCAGCCTCTTTTCTTGCCAGCTGAAGTATAGTAGTATGATTTTGTTCCAAATTTTACACTTTGCCAAAGGTCTGTTTCTCAGCTGCATTTTGGGAACAGCTGTCAGCTCCAAGCAATCTGATTGCTTTTCATAAATGATAAATCACTTCCCTGTATACTGATTTGTTTAGGTACAATAGGAAGAGACGTCATTCCGCCTGGCATGTTAGCAGAGGGATTGGTAAGATGAGGATGGTGGGGGAGAAGTGTGAAAGTGGGTGTTTCCTTAGTACTTAATGTTCAATTAATGTTAATTTTATTTCATTTGAATAATGGAAAGAAATTATCTTTATTAGCAGTTCTGAAGAAGCAAAAAAAAAGCACTTTTTTTTTTGTTTTTTTTGTTTTTCTGTAGGAGCCATAATAAAGTTACTACTGGGTTATCTGTTTGAAATAAAAAAAAAATAGATTCTTTGGGATCACACATTCTTTTGTTTAAAAAATTGTCTATACAAGTTGTAAGGGTTAAAGAGGTCTTAGAAGTTACAAAGAGAAAGCTCGAGTTTCTTTAAAGTATCCAATTAGTGAGACTCAGCAGTCCATGAAAATATTTATCAAATTCCCAGCTCAGCTAAGACTATCTGCTTCAATTTTCCTTGCACAAAATCACAGAAATCTACATTTGCTGCTTCACATTCCAGGGGAACAGGGGAAAACCTGGAGGGTGCAGAGGAATCTCATCTTTCATGTATTATGTTTACGGCTTCAATTTTAGTTTTGGAATAAAAGTTTTGAGGTGAGAGGTAAGGGAATTCAAAATTTTCTTTTGTTTTGAAGTTTGTTTATGATGGTGTTGTCCGTGTGTCCACTTCTGGTAGGTTTGTGTCCACATCTTTCTGTGAGAGACTTGGGCAATCTATCTACCTAGCTCCTCTTGAATATAAAACAGGTAATCTTCAAATCACAGACTTTCACTAAGAACAGTAAGTGGCCTGCAATGGCATAACAGTGTTTTTTAGACCCCTAATTTGTAAAAGCATGTACCTTCGTTGTAAAAATTAACCCCATTCTCACATTCTATGAGCCCCCAACCTCTGCAGAGGCTGCTTGGGAGCTGGTGGCTCCAGCCAAGCTGACTCGGTACAATCAGATAAAGCTGAAAACCAATTGGCATCATTCCTCAGCTGGATGTCAGCAGGCCAGGCACTTACTGCAGGGATGCTCTTTTATTTTAATAAGTAATTTATTTAATGAGCCGACAATGGCAAAATGTCAAATATAGAGACTTCAAAGATGAACAGCACGATTGCAAGGAGCAGAAAGTCTACTGGGTTTGCGATATTCAGCATCCTCAGAAATGACGTTCCTTGAGCTGATTTCAAAATCACTTGGCACCTGGTTTGAAAAAAGATCTCTGCCATTAGTCTTGAGAGAAGTAATGTCACCCATATTGAGTTTTAGAGTTAGTAAAATGAAAATGGCAGGTTCTGGATTTAGACAGTGTAAGGTAATGTGCACATGGCAGCATCTGATGCTTGCCTTCAGGGTGGGCAAGGAAGAGGAAAGAGCCCTCCACTTTGGTTTGTTATCAATTAGAGGTGTGTACTTGGACAATTTACTCCAGGCCCTGAGATACTTCTTCTCTCACATTAAATGGATGGGTCTGCATTTGAAGAAGTTCAAGTTCCTTTCCAGATTCTGAGATAGAATTCCCCTGAAATTAATAGCCCTTCAGTGTGCAAATGTATTCATTAATTCCCTAATTCTAGTTGGTTGTGAGTTCAAATCCTGTAAAAGTGAAAAGCCTCAGTTAACTTGAAGGTAGAATGTAAAAGTTTATAGTAATTCTATGGACCCAACACTAATTTAACAATTATCCATTGAGTACTTGCCTGCCAGCTACTGTTTTAGGTACCAAATGTAAGGCAATGAACAAAACATCCTTGCTATTGTAAAGCTAACTTTCCATTAGCTCACTGACCAAGTTCGTACCAGGTAGCTCTAATTCACACTTTGAATGAGTATTCCTACTAGGAGCCTGTGTCAAAATTCTACTTTTTTTTTTCCAAATAAAAAAATGTTGCATCGTGAATTGTGCTGTGTCTGATGTGTTATCTGGCATATTCTTCAGGCATTTCAATTAGTTTCTTCTTCCTATGTTAGAATTTAATTAAAACTCTTATTGCTTAATTCTTCTCTTCTGACTCTGGAAGGCTCTGCAGTATGCCCATAATTCTTTCCAGGCCCAAAAGCAGGGACGAAAACATGTTTCTACTTGGAGTCTGAGGTTCTGCGCTTGAGCCTGTTCTGTGTCGCTCCTCTCCTGGCAACGGTGCATAACTGTGAGATACTGATTTGCACATGGTGCTGGCTGGCTTTGCTTCTGAAAGGAATAATGTACAATGGCTAGTCTCCGATTGAGGTGTGGGACTGCCATTTGGGTGCGTATAACACTCTTTATTTTCCACTTACTAAGAATTCTAAGGCTCAATGGCCAACATCGGTTATCCTTTACATTGAAATTTTTCAATTACCTTTTTTTATAACAGTAACATTTATTATTAAAATTTAGAAAATAAAAAAGTATAATAAATAAAAATAAAATAAGCCATAATCTCATGACTCTGAGTTAAACATTATTAGCCTTCTCTTTGCATATATTTTATAAAATATATAGTTTTGTACTATGTTTATTTTTTGTCTTTAGCAGTATCTTGTGAGAAAATCCCTGATAATATTAAAATCTTTGAAGATCTAATTTTAATGGTTGCATCATATTTAATTTGATAGCTTTATTGTAATTTGTTTAACCAAAGCTTTATTGTTAGATGTAGTTTTTAATTTATTATCCTTTTAAAATACCATGGCTAATAGCCTTGTTAATGTATTCCAGATACCTCCCTAAGTAATTCCTTAAGAAAAATTTCAAAAAATAAAATTATTGGATCACATGACATACATGTTCTAAGGCTTCTGACACATATTGCCTAATTATTGTCTAGAATGATTCAGAAAATATATTCTTGTTGAATCATGCATTCACTTTTTAGAAAAATCTATATCAATTTGTTAGGCAAAAGTAATTTGCTAGTGTGAGTGAATATGTGGGTCACATGTTCATTGACCATTTATTTGTTTTTGTTATTTCTGTCTATTATCTCTGCTACATTATCTATTTTTCTATTGTGTGGAACACTGAATAATGGCCTCCCAATGATGTCTATAACCACATGTTTAAAACATGTGAATTTGTCATTTTACCTGGCAGAAGGGATTTTGCAGATACGATTAAATTAAGGACTTTGATAGAAGAGATTATTTTGGATTATCCAAGTGGGGTCCTTACAAGAAGGAGGCAGAAGGGTTAGAGTCAGAGAAGATGTGATGAGGAAGCAGAGGGCAGAGAAGAGAGGACCTGAAGATATTACATTGAGGGCTTTGAAGATAGATGTAGGTGGCCTCTAGAAGCTACTTAAGGCAGGGAAAGGGATTCTTTTCTCGAGAGGTCCAGCCCTATGGACATCTTGGCTTTAGCCCAGTGAGACAGACTTTGGACTTCTAATCTCTAGAAATGTAAGAAAATAAATTTGGGATGTTTTAAGCCACTAAATTTGTAGCAATCTGTTACAGTAGCTGAATACAAATATAGTATATTCTTATTATTTTCATTGATATGTAAATACTCTTATACGATCAAGTTATTAACTTGTCATAAATGTTGCAAATATTTTTTCCCAGTTTGCAGTTTGCTTTTAAATATTTTTATGGTGTTTTCTGATATAGAGTTTTGTTCTTAACTTCTAAAATATTGATGTTATGTTAGATAAGTTTTATTTCAATAGTATACAAATTTTTAAAAATTTTGCAGTTAAATCTATGTATCTTTTTCTTGGTGATATATTCTATTGCTTTTAAATCAGTTTTATATTCACCAATGTTACTTCCAGCATTTTTATGGTATGCGATTTTTCATTTATTATTCTTTATTAAGTTTTTATATATTTTTAGTCCTATTTCAGGGTTATCTAATCTGCCCCATTAATCTGTCAAGTCCTGTGCTATTACTACACCATTTAAATTACTGTAGTTTCATAAAAGTTTTTATATCTAGTAAGGCAAGTCCCCATCCATTACTCTTTTCATTAACGTTTTTTAAATCTGGTCTCAACATTTTATTTTTTCATATGAATCTTAGAATCATTTAGACAAGTTAAAAAATTCATGGGTATTTGAATTTGGAAAGATGGCATCTTTTAATATCAGCTCTTCTCATAGAAGAAGATAGTGTGTTTTTCCATATACAAGATTGAAAAATATATTTCTTTAAAGTTTTATAGATTTATTGATATAATCTCAGATGTAATTCGATAAGTTTGGTTTTAGGCATTTTGTATGTTTTGTTACTATTAGAATTAGAATGTTTTCCATGGTATTTACAAACTAATTTTAGCTGATATATTGGAAAGCTCTCTATCTTTATATACATATCTCTGTTTTATTGAACTTTTACTAAGTTTTTCAGTTAATTCTCTTTGGCTTTTTAAGATATGTAATTATAGCACATGAAAATGCTGGGGATTTTATCTCCTACTTACACCTTAAAAGTTGACCTTTTTTGATTTAAAAATTTTAAAGTATTGACCAGAATTTCTAAAACCATGTTGAATCTTAGCAATAACATGATGTGTCCTCATCGTATTCATACTGTAAAAATCTTATCTCGAGTAATTCACATTCACTGTGGCTCTGGCTTTAAGTTTAAGAATGATCTCATTATTTATGTTAAGGAAATATTCTCTTCCTAGTTTAAAGCATGGATTGAAAATATTTAAATCTTCATTTTCTAAATGGATCTATTGTACTAATATTTAAATGAATTTCTTTTTGAATAATAAACCTAATCTGTGTTTCTAAAATGTACTCTTTTGTTTATTGGAAATTCTTTACAATGTACGATAGAATTTAATTGGCTAGATTGTTTATTAGGATTGTTGAATCTATATTTACAAAGACCATGTTGTAGTTTTAATATTTTCCTCTATTAGATGTTGGGTTTGGGGTCAACATTTAGCTTCCTAAAACATTTTTGGTACTCTACAGTTATTTTCTATTTCTTGAAGCACATATTGAATGAGGATTTGAAAGATGTTACCCATAAAGTTAGCTGCTTTGTATCATTTTGAAGGTCATTTATTTTTTGAAGTTATTCAATTTCTTTTATGATTTCTTCTAATTGGTTTTCTTCTACTTGTTATTTTTGGTAATTTATATTATCGTCACAAAATTGTTCTTTTATTGAGATCTCAATAAATTAAGTTTCCAAAGAATGGTTTGTGGGACTATATTTTAATTTCTCCCAAGATGGTACATAACTACTACCATTCTAGATGCACAGAAAAGAAGTTAATTTGTTTCATGCCACAGATGCTTTAGGGCTTAATTCTCTCTTGAAACTGGTTGAAAAGGTCTGGAATAGAGTTATACATAATACTTAAAAATAATTATAAAAGCTTCATTTTCTGTTTTTATATTCTCTGTCTCCTTACAGTCATTTACATATGGATTAATTTCTTTTTTCAAATTAGTCATTATTTTTTCCCAAAGAACCAGTTCTTGGATTTCATTTACAATTTGGTTATATTTGCATTTATTTTTATTATTTCTTTTCTTCAGATTTTATTAGGTTTCTTTTTTTTTTGAACTCTTTCTAATGGTTTGATTTGAATAGCTAACTCATTTCAAAGAGAATAACAACACAACCATTCTCAGCAGAGTTGAATAGGTAAGGTAAAGCAAAAACAGAGACTTTTTTTTGAATGTCATTCATTGGATGTCAATGGTTGTAGATCTAGAAAAGTTATTTACTCTGTATATAATTTTACTCTAGGGGCTGACCAGAGCTTACTTTCTTGTAAAGATAAACCATTTCTTGGTTATAAGATATTTATAGAGGATCTGCCATAAGTGCTAAAAATGGAGCACTCTCCTAGCGGCAAAGAACATGCAAGAGGAGCCGATACTTTTGAGCATTTTGTTGCAAAAACAAACTAAGCTTGTAGTAGCCATTCAAAGAAGAAAGATCATAGCCAGGATCTGGAATAAACAGACAAGACTTTCTGAAAAGGTATAATTTGAGCTGAGTTGAAAAGGAGAAAATAAAGGGTTTGGCAATGTATCTGACTGGTTTGGAGGACAGTATGGAAAGAGCCTAATGGAGTTGAGTTTGTAGATTGTGGAGTAAGAGAATAAACTGATAATAGCCAGAGCATATGAGGTTTGTGGAGAATGTTCCTAAAGCCAGCGCCACTGGTACCTCAGCGGTAGGAAGCCATTGAAGGTTCTGTTAGAAATGATCCAATGAAAATGTCCTTTCACATGATTAGGTTGGCATTAGTATTCATGCTGCATTGGAGGGGAGAAACCTGACTGGGGATCAGGGAGGAAGCTGCAGTAGTTCGTGTATACAATGTTGAAGACGTGAACTTAGTGACGACTGGACTACGAATGAAAGGATCATTTTGACAGGTAAAAACAGAAAATAGAGAAAGACAGGAAAAGATTAAAGACATCTCTCAGTTTTGATTTTTAAGCATTTGAAGCCAAATGGCTATAAAGGAGTCCTATTTGAGAAGAAATATAATGCACAGAATTTTGGACTTCTTGAATTTGAGGTTATGGACATCTATTTGGAGAGTGCCTATAGTAGGTAGGAAACATGAAACCAGTATGCAGAGAAATGGAAGATTTGAGGCAGGTTTGGCCAGAACCAAGGACTTGGATGAGTCTATCAGAAGGTTAAATGAAAATAGAGAAGAGCAGAGGATGAAGTCATTTAGTCCTGCGGAGCTAAAGCACAGTTTTGGAGTTGTTGGAGAATAAAGATGTGTGAACTACAAAAAAGGTGGGGGGTATTATATAGGAATTGAAGCCAGTAGGTATAAAGTAACATGTGACATTAGCTGGGTAGCAAAAGGAGAAACATGTGCTGCTTGAAGGAAGGGAAATAGGGTCAAGCGAACAATAACATTAATGAAAACAACAACAACAACATCAACAACAACAACAGTAATAATAATGATGATGATGATGATGCTAGAAAAGTTTTTATATAGAATAAACATCAAATTTTGCTTGCAGGTATGCAGGGAAAGGCAGCAAGGAGTTCTGCAGAGAAAGACACTTAATAACAGGAGCAAATTTTAATTTTTCTCTGAAATATATTAGCTATACTGACCCAAATATATCAATTACATTGAATAAAATATAGTTTTAGAAGTTCTTAGTAGAAGTTAAGATAAATAAAACTAGATGTGGTCTAGCTTCAGAAAGGTCTGTTCTGAGTGATAAATAATAAACTGCTATTCAATATTAACATATAATATCTAAGAGCACAGGAATTGACAATTGATGACAAGTATGAACTAAGTTCATGCTAAGAAGTTGGAGGATAGTTAAAATCAGGGTTAATCTGTTCTAAAGAATAACTGGATGGTTTTATCAATATTTCTGACTTGGCCCTCCAATAAATGGAATCTGTGTGTCTTTGAAGTTTATAAATCAAAGTGACTTTGATATAAGCTTCTTTGGAATAATTGCAAAAATACTGAAGTTTTCTTTAATTTTTTTTCCTTTTCTCTTGAGTTGTTACTTGGAATTTGCATACTTCTCTTAGAGTAATAAAATTTAATCTAGAGTTCAAGGTAGCTATTTATACTTTATTAAACTCTTAAACTTCAGATAATATTTCTTGGAGTGGTGATTTACATATGGCTGAAAATTTTACAGGAAAAGAATTGGTTACATGGGCTTTCTTTTTTTCTGAGAAGGGGTAGAAAGCCACAGGAGAAACAAAGTAGAAAACCATTCTTGCTTTCTGATCTGAGAAAAAAAGATAAAAATGTATATGTCAAGGTGTGATTTAAAAGTCTGTGCCCTTGCTTATGCTGAGGAGGAGAGAAGGAAGTGAGGAGCTGGAGGATTGAAGTTAGAAACAAGAAGAGGGTGCTTGGAAATGGGGTCACCCAGCAGGAAACCAGTGCAAAGATCAGAGGGTGCAGGAATGCTTAGATAAAAATGGAGAAGGGCTGGTAAAGAAAAAAGGGATGGGACCTAGGGAGCATCTGCAGGAGCCCCCTGAACTGGTCTGATAGTGCTCTTTTGTGCAAAACCTTCTCTGAAGGTGTAAGGCCTTGTCTTCACAGCTACCCCTCTACAGAGTTAAAGGCCCGCCATGCTAAAGCTAGTATCTCTCTATAGTTGCCAACGAACATTTTTTTTTTTTTGCAGTAAAAATGTAGTTTCTCTTAAACACAGCATAATATTTTTTTTCCTCTAAATACCTTTCTTATTAGGCATAATTTTGTTCTCCACATTGGAAAAACGCCTTGAAGAAAAAAAATGATTTTATTGGGCTCTTCATATTCAGACAAGCTCTGCCTATGCTGCTGGGGAGTTGATCAGAGTCTGACTGTGGGAAAACCTGGGGCACATGTGCTGTTCCTCTGGTTCTGGGGTGTTCTCAGGTGAACCAAAGTTCTGAGGTTCACTGCCCAGTACAGTTCCCATGGGGTCATGAATCAGAAAGAAAAGACGTTTTATATTATCTATAAAAAACTTTCTTCAATGGATTTATCATATCCATCATCCTGACTATAAAAAAAAGTTTGCTTTGCTTTAGATGAATGGTATATTTTGAAAAAAATTACAGAACTGAAGAGAAAGGACACTGGCATGATTAGGGACACGGACTCTGGAGCCAGAATGACTGAATTCCTATCCTACCAGCAATTTGATTTTGGCTGCGGGTGGAATCTTTCTGTGCCTCATTTCCTCATTCATTATATAAAGATGTTTCACTGTGATAATATCTATTTCATTACTTAATATATGATGATAATACTAAAATAATAATAATTATTATTTTATTATTGTTGTACTGATTAAATGAGTTGGTATATATAAAGGACTTAGAACTGTCCCTGGCACATGTTTAGTTAGTAATAGATAATCAATTCAGTGTCAGAGACTGATCCTGTAGCTTATGTTTTCTGTAATATGTGGGCTATGGTTTGAGGTCAAAGTTTCCATAAAGTATCTCCCTTCCTCAATATTTCCTTTGTTTTTGTAGGAACCAAATCATACTTTTCACACTTAAAAATGACAATAATGTTGTTAACTTGCCTTCTGGGTATTGTGTTCTGTATTTTTGTTCTAGTGCCAAGATAAAATGAAGATCTTTGACTAACTACTTCAATATAGCTTAATTGAATTGATTTAGTTCAGCTATTGACTGGCTCCATCCACTGAGGCAGCTTTGCTCTGCAAGACCTTTTTTTCCCCTGAAATAATATTTCAATGAGTTCACTGCTAATTAAAAAGAAAAAAAAAAAGGAAAGAATTCCGCATTGAAACTGGAACACAAAACTTGTTGGCTTACATGGCACTCAAAATTACAAAAAAGTGATGAAAGTCAGTGATAGAAAAATATGAAGAGAAGTGTTTCTATTCTCTATCTTCTAAGAAATTACTAAGGAGTGCTATTTGTTTCAAAAAGATCTTAAAGTTTGAATTTCTTTTTAAATTTCTGATGAGGTTATGTTTCTAGGGGTACAGATAAATTTATCCATTATTCACTCACACAATCTATTCATTATAAAACTTGTATTGACCATCTACTTCAGTAAGGCAACCCACTATACTAAGTCCTAGAGGTACAAAGATAAATGAGACATGGTTCTAGTCTTTAAGGAGCTAACCATTTTGTGGTGGGGATAAAGTGATATATGAATAACTATAATATATGACATAATTTTCTAAGTGGCATATTAAAAAGATAAGGGAAGTGCTATAAAGATTTAAAGAAGTGAAGTAGTAATGTTAGTTTGATGGGTTAGCAAAATTGTCATAAATTAAATGGTATTTAAATTGCATATTTGAAGGATGGGTAAAATTTAGACAATAAGAGAAATTGGCAATAGGAAATTTTGGCTAAGAGAGTAGCATGAGTAAATGTGGAGAGATGGGAAAGGATGGAGGACATTTTAGGGAAAAAAACATACGTAGTTTGGCGTAGGGTGCAGACTTTATACAATGAGCATCTATTACGCTCTTGGGGCTGCTCTAGGCACTGGAGAGAAAGAGCTGAACAAGCTAACTGAGTGTCCAAGTTCTACAACAATTATATATTAGAATCAGGGACAGATAACATACAAATAAAATATTAAAAAATCTAACAGTGAGAGATTCTATCAAATAAAAATAAAAATATTGGAATAACAAGCAACAGAGTTGAGAGAAGTTACTTTAGAGTGGGTGAGACAAGGAAGCCATCTCCAAAGAGGTGAAATTTGTTGTAAGATTAGAAAAATGGGAATTTAGTCTTTTTAGGCTTGGAAAGAGGGAACTGCAAGAGTATTGACTAAAAAAAAAAATAAAATAAAAGGCTTATTTGGAAAAGAAAGGCTAGTGTGGCTGGAGAGTCATGACTAAAGGTGAGAATGATACCAGTTGAGATCAGAGACACAGATAAAGGAAGGATCTCATGAGATCATAAAGATTAGGGAAACTATTTTGTGTTTTATTTCAAATGCAATGGTATATCATTGTAGGGTTTTATGCAAAGGAGTGATGTTTGAATTACATTTTAGAAAGAGCACTAAGGCTTCTTTGTGGAGAATGGACTGTGGATTATGGAGGAACAAGATAACAATTATTGAGGTCTTTTGAAGTTTATTGTAGCAAACAAGCAACAGATGACACTGCCTTAGACTAGGGCAGTGGAAATGGGAGCTAATTCTGGAAAGATAGGGAGCTATAGAGTGAAGTGCTTTGCATTATCCTACTCTGAGGATTTGAAATTAGTGAAGGCAGAAAAAGGAGTAAAAGTATTTTTGGATTTAGATAATTCCAGTGTTTATACTTTGATTTACTTTTTCCTGTGGAGGATGAATTTTTTTAAATACACATTAGTCATTGATGAGTACATTACATAATAATTACTTCTGTGGTACCCTAGCGATTTTGCAAAATAAGAGTACTTTCAAAAAGTAGTCTACTTAATAATTGTCATAGAATCAGATTTCCTTTCTCCTTGGGAAGGTCTTCAGGAAGACAGAGTAGAGATATTGTTCTGGTGTTTTGTTTTTTTTTAGCATAATGAGTCCATATTGTAATATGATAAGTGATCAATAGTAATAAAATAATGTTTTGTTTGTTTCATAGATACTTTCATCTGAGGAGTCTGGAAGTCCTAAGACAGGAATGCCCAATTCAGATGTTTATAGGACTGGGCAGGAAATGTGAATGACATAAGTAGTGAGCTATGAGGAAGAGAGAAACTAAAAAGCTTATCTACTTCTAAAAGTGAGTAGTCTTTCCTCAATTGTGGCTATGTGGATATTATAATTTTTTAAGAGAAGAGTCTGAAAAGTCCCTGATTTTTAAAAGATGATAACTAATTATAAGAAATTAATGCACTGTACAGACCAAAGCAAAATCTGTTTGCAGGCTTGTTTCAGGCTGGAGGCCAACACTTTAGAACCTCTGAAATAAAGTTTTCTCTAGCAACCCAAAGGAAAACTCTATTTTGGCTAATTGATGGTAAAGCCAGAAACAAAGCTCAGTCAGTGCCTTGAAAACTGAGACCCAGTGGGGAGGGAATAGAGGCAGAAAAAACTGTGAGTGTTGTGGGAGAGTCTGAGCAGGAAGAGGCAGCAGAGGAAATGAAAGAAGGATGTCCAATGAGGAGGATGGTTTGGTCTGATGACGATGACACAATGGGAAAAGCAAAGAAACATTCTGCCTACCATCATCTGGACCCCATGAATGTCTGTGGTCATCTGATAGGAGAGTTGTTTTTTTTCTGGTAGCAGATTGTACCTGCATGTCTTTCTAGACACTACAGGTCAATCTAAGGGATTATATAATCTTGAAGTGATATAGGCCTTTAGAATCTGTGGCTTCCTTTTGAGGAATTATAGATGCAAGCTTATTTCCAACTCTTTTTATTATTAGTTTCCTGATTAAAATCTCTTCTTCAGTCAGACCCAGCTTCCCACTGGCCTTCTTGGCCACACACAGTGCTGGATCACTCTGATTCATAGTGATCTTCCCATCAGCTGAGTTATACACCCTGATTAAGATAATATTTAAAAATCAATCAGTTGGGTACTTTTTCCTGGCCTCTTTGCATTGTTTTTTATTTTTCATATATTTATCTTATCTTCCCAAATAATGAGTAAGCTTGAAGGCGAACAATCTAAGCTTATCCTTCATCATCCACCAGAGAATTTAACATGGTGACTTTATACGCTGTAGGTACTGCCCCAACCAAATGTTTCCTATCTACAAGGTAACAAGATACTGAGTTGAAGAGCAGAAAATCAAAGTTAGCCAACCACATTGTCTATGTGAAATAAGAAAAACCTCTTTGATTGATTCCCTCCCACACACTAGATTGAAATCGATTTTTAAAAAACTTAATTAATGGCATTTTGTCATTGTATAGGCATAATTTCTGTGTCATGAAACCTAAGAACAACCTCTACCCAAAGTAAGAGATGGTAACAGTTCATAAACCTGGAATTTTCCCAAGTCATTTAGCAAGCATTTAATGAGATTTTTTTTTTTTTTTTTTGGTGGGGAGGGGTGCACCAATCTTTAGAATTGTGGCTGTGTTGTGGCTCACTGTCTGTCATGGTTGCACTAAACCTTTTGCATCAATGATCATCAGAGAAAAGCACAGCCAAGGAAATCTGTACTTGCATAATACACTAGAGAAAAAAGAATGTCTTTCTTTCCCTACCCTATATTGCTAGTTAAAAGACAATTGTCTTGCACTCTTGCTAGAGAAGCTGTAAAAAACTTCAGTGGATATTTGAAAGTGAATTTTAATATGACATGGAAAACAATGACATAGAATTTCAACAAAAAGAAGCAATACATCAGATACCACTTTGTTAAGGTCTTATTCTAAAGCACTAACTTCATATTATCAAATATTTTGTTGGCATTATTTATGCATAAGGTCTAGGCACCTTGGGAGACATGAAGGGGGGGAGAGATGAAATCCCTGCCTTTAAGTTTTTTTAAATTAGAGGAGAAGAAGTAATATCTTGTGATATGTGTTTAATGACATAAAATACACAGTGAGGAGATGAAGGGGGGTTAATCTAGCTGGGGAACTCTGAGAGAACCTTACAGAATAGTTAGAATTTGATGAGACCTGGTTGGATGGGTGCCCACAGGAAGGAGGTAGAGGGAGGTGACCAGATGAAGAGAACCAGTTACACAAAGATGCAAAGATGCAGTGTTGTGTACCTTGAAGGTTTATGGTTGGTCCCAAAAGGCTGGGAGAGAACTTCTACCAAGGACGTGTTGGGGACAAAAGGTGGGGTGCTTGTGAGAGTTAAGAGTAGAATGAAACTAGCCTCTATCTTAGGATTTGTGTCTGCCTCTCAGGTGGAAGAGAATTTCTGATGGAACCGTATTTTATTCTTTTTTTCTTAATACCAATAAATGCTTAGTACTTTTGTTATTCTTTATAACCTTGATATTTACATGAGTGTCTTCAAAATGAGGCTTTTTATAAATGTTGAATCTAGTTAAATGTGGGACAGCTACGTATACATAAGGAAGTTTGAGTTCAGTTCTGTGTGCAATAGGACTTTGAAACTTATTGAAAAAAAAAGAAATTATATAATCAGAGCTGTGCTTTCTGAAGGTAACACAGACAATGGTATGAGGAGCAAATAGAGAGAAGAAAAGCCCAAGTAAGGAGATTTGTCAGCAGTTGTCACAAAAATCTAGGTTAGCAGGACAGAGCCAAGACCCAGGAGCAGAGGCCGTGGGATATACCAGAAAAATGAACTCAATTAGTTTTGACAATATTTTGATGTAGAGAATGAAGCAAATGAAAGTAAGGCCCTGGAGTTACCATTACCTATCAAACTCAGGTTACTTAAAAACTTTTTAACAATTTGCCACTTCTGTGTAGTTAAGTAAGCTACTCCAGATCTCTTATTTCTCTACTACTGGTGAAATTCAGCATAAATTGTTAGTCTTTAAAAACAAAAGCAGGATGAGCCAACAGCTTGATATTATCACCAAATCATTTTGGCTGGTGGCAACTTTTGAGGGGTCTTGAAGGCAGTAACCATTTATAGGAAAGACAAAGGGCTCCAAAGAAAGGGTTAGGAGTTAATGAACAAGGTGGCTCCCATCAAATTTGTCAGATAAGGAATAAAAGTGTCAGTTATGCCTCAGAGATTTTGCTGAATGATTTGGGGATGTCTTCAATATAAGCTCATGCACCTATATTCAATTTTTTATTTACAGTATTTGCCTAGCTAAGGACTGTGATGTAAGGAAGAATCTTGTTTCTTTCCTCCTGCTTTTAGGAAATCCTATTTTTTCATTTGAAAAGTTTTATAGGAAATCAATAAAATGTACTTCACAATAAATTATCTTCCTCTAGTGAGGAAATCTTCATCATCATGCTTATATGAACTGGAAAAAAAAATTTATAGCAAATTTATACTGTAGCTTGTCAAATTGGGAATGGCTTCCAAAACAATAAATGTAAAGGATCCCATGACTTTATCAAGGATTTCACATTTGTTTATGAAATGATAAAATTTCAAGAAAGCATCTACTGACAGCCTTTGAAGATTGTGTAGAATTATTCAGTCCCCACAGGTGAGCTTACTATTCAAAGGAATGGTGACAAATGTCAACAGCCAAGGCATCAAAACAACAATACCAATTACCTGTGGACTGTCAGAATCCAGTAATGTCAGAAGAAAGGAAGTATGCAATTTACTACTTACAAGATGGTTTTAAGATAAAGGTCGGATGAAACCGTATGTGTGACAAGCATGATGGAGACCTTTGAAAATGAAATATTCTATAGCTGAATAGCTATATAGTATTTCCTAACAGATAGAGAACAGTATCTATTCCTGAGTCCTGATGTTTGTAGCATTAAATGCAAAACAAGAAAGAGGTTATTTTTTCTTGAACTGAATATTGAGTAGTTTATGGAGGAGAAACTGGCATAAAACTTATGACAATCGGTAGTCATCAGATAAAAGATGTTTTATGATCAGATAAACAATAAGAATTAATTTATTCACATGATGTTTTTGAACATTTACTTTGTAAATGTTACAATAATACAAAAAATAAAGAGTAGTGGTAATTACTAAATCATTATTGTTTTGAAATGGGGCTATACTTTGGTAAAATTGGGATAGAATTGGATGGCTTTCAATGACCTACATTTCCTGCTATTTTTTTCTTTCTGCTTATTTTTCTTCTTTCAGTTTCTTCCTTTTTATTGTTCTGCACCTGCTCCTGTCTGCTTTCTCAGACCTTTTCTGTCCTAGAGGAATATGAGAGGAAAAGCTAATTTGCCCTTCGGTAGTGGTTCTTAACTCTGGCTCATGTGAATACCATGAGGGTGGGCAGGGAGGGTATGGAGAGTGCTCCCAGAAAGTCTGACTTCATTTTTCCTGAGTGTGTGGGTATTTATGAAAGTTTGAGAACCAAGTGATCTTTATGTTTTCTTCCTCACATATACTCGAACATAATTTTGAAAAATTCTATTTGACTTTGAACATTTTAAAGTTAACATCTAAAATATTTCAACTTAAGGCTAAGCAGCTTCAAATATTGTAATTTCCTACATATTTCTACATATTACAAATATAATTATTTGCAAATAAATTATTACATGAATACAATTAAACTAAAAACTGTGAGATTTGATACCTACCTACTTTTTAAAAAAGCAGATGAACAAGCCCATTTTTAGCAGTTGAAAATTTAAGATGATTCTTTTTCTTCCTTGAATTCCTACTCCTATTCTATTTTTTTCACAGAATTTTAGGTTTATTGATTATTTCATCATATTTCTCTTCAATAAGAACACATTTAACAGTTGAAATTTAACATTAAAAAAAATTCCATACAGCTTCATGTTGATATCACCCCACCAGCTGAATTACCATTACAATTAACATGGACTTGACACAAATATATTACAAATTTTCATAACTATTAAACTTAAAAGGCATAATTTTAAATTCATTTTTAATAAAATTATAGGGCTTAAAAATCAGTTAGCTTACTATCCTTTGATGTATAATACCTAGTGATAAAATGAAACAGTGTTTAGGACCAATAACATCCCATTTTTCAACTTTATAGATGCAGATGCTGACAAATCTTGTTTACATAAATAAAAACATTGGCATTGGCAACATTAGTCAATTTTTAAAGATTTTTCTGAATTGTATGCACAAAATTAATAATTCCCCCTTTTAATGTTTAAAAATATTAGTGGAAAATTGGATTCAGTTCTTTGTTCAATTTTGTTGGAAGCAAAAAACTACATGAGTAACCTGCAAAAAGTTTTCTTACATATTCATTGAACTATCCTCTTTCTCAATACCAACACCAAATTGATCTACTATTAGTGATCCCCCTATGGTTACCCCAGAAAAGGTAGCATTGTAATACTTGTGAAGTGTGAGAAGTTTCTTCCTTCCTTCCTTCCTTCCTTCCTTCCTTCCTTCCTTCCTTCCTTCCTTCCTTCCTTCCTTCCTTTCTTTCTTTCTTTCTTTCTTTCTTTCTTTCTTTCTTTCTAAATGAGAAGAAGTCACAAGTGAGAGAAGTGAGAACATAGAACTGGGTTAACATCTTGATTGTACTGATCTTGAGAAGGTAAGTTTTTTTTTTTTTGTAGGAAAGGAAAGGAATAAAAATTGAAGATTTTGAAAAGTCTTTTCTCATCCCTGGGTTATATATATTTAACGTTAGTACTCTCATGAGTATATTTACATTTTAGGTGAAGGTACTTAGGAAAATGTAGTTTACTTGAAGACATTAACTCTTGGAGTTAAATAAATAAGGATATAAATAAGTAAATGAATAAATGAATAGATGAATAAATAAATAAATAAATAATAAATAAATAAATAAATAAGAGAACTTGTGGATGATAACGTTTTCAAGCAGAATCTCTCAGATCCTATGTCATAGGCAACTAAAATCTCACATATTTCTTTCTGACTTATTTGATTGGTAATGAAAAAGCTTTCATGAGTTTAATTGTAATGGGCTGACTACATCAAAGGTATAAACTACCAGTACTACTTAATAGAAGTCTAATACAAACCATGTATGTGATTTTAAATGTTCTAGTCGCTGCACAAAAAAATGCAAAAGAAGAAAGGTGAGATTAATTTTCATTCCATCTAACCCAACATATTGTAATATTATAACCTCAACATGTTATCTATAAAAATTGTTAATGATGTGTTTACATTTTAATTTTTGCACTGAGTCTTTGAAATCTTGTGTGTATTTCATACTTAACAGCATATCTCAATTAGTACTAGTCACCTTTTATGTATTCAATAGTCACATGTTTCTATTGGTTACCAAATGGGTAGAGTGACTATAGATGTTTGGAAACTAAGTTTTGTGCATTTTCTATTACCGTTTTGTAGATGTAAAGTCAGCTCTTCAAAAGTAAGAAGAAATGCAAACCCACTAATTTGCATTTTGCTAATTGACATTCTTTACCCCATTCACACTCCCTGTGAATTCTGGCACTTTACTGAAGTTCTCATTAACTACTGATTTTTTACAGCATGTATCGCTTGTTGGCAAATGTGCTTGGTATAGTACTTATCACACTGTTAAATTACATTTGATTTGAAGTAGAATAATCAAGTCTACTTTTCATTAGAAAACTGATTTTCTTTAATTTTTTATTAGTTGTATTAGCGTTCTCTAAATCATAAAAATTAATAATTTTAGATGCTTCGCAAGCAATAGTCTGAATTGAAGTTTGAGTTGAGATCTATATCTAGTACCCATTTCCATGAGGATTGGAGCCCCTTTACTCCTATTCCTCCTATTCTTCCTATGAAGCTAGGAAGACTAGAGAGTGTGTGAGATGTCCAAGACTTTCTGGTGGGAGAAGAGGATGACTTGTTCCTGGTGGCTTCAGAGAAAATAACTGGTACTATTGAATAGAATTTATAAAAAGACACATTTTTGTATCTCTACAAGAAGACAAATTTTCCAACACCTAGAACATGTATATAAAGAAACTTTCACTATGAAGTGATAAGATCTGCCTAATTTTTCCTTTTATTGAGAGGTTGAGAAACCAACTGTAGTTTTGTGGGTTATCTTTCCGCAAAAAGCAACTGAACAAATGGAAAATTTCCCATGAGATATATTAGGTTTAACCATATGAAATTGCTGGTTTCAATCATCTTTGACTTATAAAAATGGCCATTTCATATGATTCTACCTATTGGAAATAGAATAGTACCCAGGGGGTAGAACATGAAATCTTTTAGGTCACTGATTGAAAGGCCAATATTTAAACCATTGACATTCATCTTCAAATAGGTAGTGTGGCTTACATAGACCACAAAGTTGTATTTAGTTCCTCCAACCTTCTAGGAAGACTTGGTAAAAAGAGTTACTGACCTAGGAATGGCCCTTGCTTCAACTAGCCCAGAGGTGTTTTGTTCATTTGATTTTTATGGTGCTTGGGGAAGTGGCACCAGCTTTAGAAGTAGAAATGTATCTCCAGAATATCACAGATTTTTCCAAGAAGCAACTGTTTATTTTTTAATCTGTGTCACTTCATTGGGAAATTAACTTCATAGATCTGCAATCAGAAAAATAGCAGCACTTCCTTTTATTAGCTCTTTATTTACCCTTTCAATTATCTAATGGAGCTTCAAAATTTTAGCATTTTGGAATATTATTTTATCTATAATGTTTATAATTTTCATTATTACTATACATTATCTTAATCTCTGTCTGAAATTTAAAGTTCAAATTTTTTTGAGTTTATCCCTAAACTGTTACCCTGATATTTTTAGTTGTTTTTAATGGACATTTTAGGGTCTAGCTATATCACTCTTCTCCCTTTTCTTTCACCCTTGCAGTGGCTACTCCTACTCCTTCTTCAGATCTCAACTTCTAAGAAGCCTTCCATGACTTCTTTGAGAGTAGTTTAGGCACACCTGCAATGAGCTCTTAGAGCTATATATACTTTCTATATCACAGTGCTTTCCTATAAACTGTTATTTATTTTCAATTTTATAAATACTCATATAGCGCCTTTTATGTGCTTGACACTTTTAAAGTACTTTGTGACATTAACTTATTTTACTTATTTGGTCTTTACAACAGACCTTTAAGATAGAAGAACTACTACTGCCCCCAATTTATAGATGAAACAAATGAGGTACAGTGAACGGTAAGTAACTTGCCCAAGGTTACAGCTAACAAATGATGGAGCAGGATTTGAATCAGATGTTCTGGCTCTTCCACCCCCCCCCCTTTTTTTAACCACCATGCTATGCTGCCTCTGGTTTTATTATGAATCTTCGTTTAGTGGTAATAACATAGCCCCCACCCTTTGACCCTTCTCTAAACACCATGTCTCTCTCATTAACTTTTACATACCCTCCCACAGACTGTAAGCACTTCCAAAGGACAGTAACAATGCCTACTTTGTTTCCTATTGAATTCTAGTAACTGCTAAGACAGTGCTTAACAGATAATTGGTATTCAATACATGTTTGTTCAACAAATGGATATGTATGTTCATTGCGAGATTTAACGGAGGTAATATTTCTAAAAGGAATGAAATAATGACAACATCTCTTAAGTACAATCCAAATGCAATTCAGTTACACCACAGGAAAAGGGAAATTTTACTGACAAGTAGTATTTTGAAAATTTCAAATGTCTAAAAAAGATTAAAGCTAAAGGAGATTTCAAAGTTGGTTTTGGGCAGTTCAATTTGAAGCAAAGCAGGTGCTATTCAAACCTCAGCACTCCCAGCCACAGGAAAAGGTAGACAGTTATGAAAGCTTGCAGGCTGAATGGAAATTCTAATTCCTTGGAATGCCCTGAAGAAGAAGGCAGGGCTGTGGACTATTTTACTGTAAGAGCTGATAACCCTGAAAAGATATAAAAACATATAGAAGAAGGCACAAGCCAGATAAGAGTCCAAGTTAGAGCTGTGTTATCACAGTCCTCAAGAAATCATCGGCAGGGCCCAAAATAAGGCAGGCTGCAGGCAATTACAGATTGTCATTAAAGTTAAAAATATGACCCACAGCACTGTTGCTGTATTGCTTTGGGCTACCAAAGCTCCATGCTGTCATTTGTGACACAAAGCATAAGAAAGGACAGTCAAAATTCTATGCTATTTCTGCATTTTGTTGCAAAAATAAAAATCTGTACTTTTTTATACAATTAAAATAAGTAAACTCAGACTGATTTTGAATACATAAAGAGAAGGCAGAGAAACAACACTAGATATACTTGAAGAAGAACACTCAAACAGTTATTCTATAATTGTTTGGGCTTATGTAGTAATATAACTAGTAACAAAGATGACTCTGTCCAACTGGTCTCATTCAATAGTTTTCAAAGCCAAGAATTGCAGACCATAAACACTGTAAGCATTGTGTCTGGTGAATTAAACAATGTATAAGGAAAATGACCAAGCAAATAACATTTCAAGTAGCTGTTTGATGTCCAGAAAAAATCTACACCAATGGCAAGACTTAGATGAAACAAGGTTCAATTCTGAACGAGGGTACAAGGATTAAGTGAATGTAAAGATGAACATTTCAGTATGGGTACATTCTTTATGTAACAACTGAACCCCTTACTCCACAGTGCAGCAGAGTGTAATTTAACTTAAGAGGGGGTAAATGTGCAAAATAGAAAGGATTTGGCAAAAGAGAAGGGCTTATAATATCGAGGATAAAGCAATTTGTAATTTGATTTTTAATCTGTAGACCATAGGTAGTATCCAGTATCAAACAATCCAAAGAAGAGGTCACTAACTAAAATAAATCATGGAAACATTAATGAAATTGAGTAGAAATGATGAAGCGGCTGGATTTGTCAGCATTTTAGCAGATGGAATAGCTCTGACTGATGAAATGACAAGGTTCTAAAACAAAACTGAAAAGTAAATGTACAGCCAGATAATCCTGGCACCAAAAATGTACAATTGCATAAAATTTGAGGAATAAGCCAGGAAGGGATCTTGAGAAATGCACCCGAATGGTGTTAGACAATATAATTGTTTGTCACTTGACTCAAACCTACCATTTCTGATAACTGCCATAAGTCTGACAGTCAGTAGAATAAAATACTTGATGCCATTGGTTGGGTTTAGATGACAATATCACAGATAGCAGGGTGCTTTTTAAGTGACCATCTCTCCATGTTTATTTTACTACTACTGCTGCATGGGTTTTATCACATTACAAACAAATCCAATGCTTTCTAAAGTGTGGACCTTGAGTCACTAGGGACGCAATGAAATGCTAACAGATATTCTGTGGAAGGTTCTTTGGTCAAATAAGTCTGAAGAAGGCTTATTATATGATTCACTCTTAGATAGTCCCCATACACATTAATACAAAGTCTTATAGTAAAATGAGAATTTCCTAAGCTTCTGGGACTACTGCAATAAATTTTTAAGAAGCACCCATAATATCTCAGAGGGACTCTTGTTTTTGGAGCAATGTTTGATCCTCCCAAAGCATTTGTGTACCTAAGCCTTTCTTAGTACCTATGGACTGCTGTTTGGGAAAATGATTTAACCCTTGCAAAGAATCAGGCTCACCATAAAATGCTGGCTCACAACTGACATTTCAAGTGAATTTGATTATATTTGGAAAGATGCTGCCTTACTTTTCTTGCTTCGATTTGTGTGAATGATAGACTCAGTTTTTATAGATGATTATAGACAGGCTGCAATTCTATTATGCTGAGAGTATTTGCCTAGTGCATAGTCTCATTTATGGTGGCAATTCTGGGTAAGG
The DNA here is from genome assembly GCA_030015415.1 of Cynopterus sphinx. Lineage (NCBI taxonomy): Eukaryota > Metazoa > Chordata > Mammalia > Chiroptera > Pteropodidae > Cynopterus > Cynopterus sphinx. The sequence goes on from CM057379.1 coordinate 175,045,808, forward strand.
AAAGCCACCCTCGTTGTCAGTGATTTCAAATGTCGTAGTACACAGAAGCATCTCTTTAGTTGTCACTTGAAAAATTAAGACATCTGACTAGACCAAACATTTCTTCTCTTACTGCCTTACTTTTATTTTTAATGAAGATAATTGTTTAAGGATATTTCAGTTAGTTTATAGACTAAACCCAATTTCTAATTACCTTAATTTAAAAAGTAACAATATATGTGTCAATAATTTTTTAAACATCAACACATCAATGAAAACACTGCATTACTAGACTAAGGGACAAAACCACAAGGAGAGGGAAATGTCAGGTATTGAGGAAGAAGACCAATTATTTTCACCAGTCTGATGACCCGGAGGGTTGGGGAGGGAGAGCCACATATAGTAAAACTTGTAGTTATTTACATCTCTTTAAACTTCTATGACCCATTTATTTACACAGGCCAACCTTCAGTCAATGTTTCTGTGGAATATTTAACAAAGGAGATGTCTTTTACAACTCTTGGGCATTTTAACCACAGCTGTTTAAGACCTGTGGATAAGTTCCACAGAAGATTGTACCATGTGTGACTCTGGGGATTTCTGAGTTTTGTCTGCTTCAGCCTGATTGCAGCATATCTTCTTTTATTTCTTAGCAAACTTGATGTCCTAGTTTTAGATATTTCATCTACAAGTGAACATTAGGTTTTTGAAATGATTATTTTTGCTGTCCTGATTTTCCCCAAGGCTTTAATCTTAACAATTAAAATTGAGATTGAGATAGAAGCAAGCAGAAGTATACACTCAAGAAAGAAAATCTGAATGGGGTTCAGTTAATGAAATATTTTCTTTGATTTCAATCTCCTTACAAGGAAGTCAGAGTTCTTACTATAATTCTTATAATTAGTGTGGACCTTATTTTTCAAATGTGAGCAGATGTAATATATAGAAGTCAATAGTTTTCTTCATTGGTGAATTTATTTATCAAAGAAGTTGCATTGGCAGAACCAGGAAGATCACCCCACCTTGGGCTCAGATGGACCACTTCCTTATTTAGAGGGGATAAGAGCACTAAAATTTTGGATCTAGATACTCCTGGGTTGCTTAAATTTGTGTTCATCTAAACTCTACCTTTTGGGTGCGATAGGAGTAAGTATAGTTTTCTCAGTCTGTTTTATATTTCTCCTTTCTATAAAGAGCAAAGAGGAAAGGAAGAGTGAAGTGAAGAATAGTAGATGTTTCATTTTTCAAACATTTATCTACATGCATTTCCAACAGGTAAGTTTATAAAGCTGAGCTGTAATTTACATGTAGATCAAAGTTTAAAACATTGCTTGGCTTTCTAAGTGCAGATTGCCATTGGCCAAAATGACAGGAGAAGTGAGCTCAAGTTAGAAAAAAATTTTGGATGGGTGATGTTCATCCCATAGCATGTCACTAGTTACTGCCTTCAGAGACTGTGGATGCCCATCAGGACCCAATAGCTATAGAATGACTTTGGGTAGTCCTCCCCAAAATGGGGGATGCCTACTGGGGTTTGACTTTTGGGAGATGGTCAGTTATTTTCATTTGTCTTGAGAAACAACCCATTTGGGATGGCTTCTATAAATAATGAAATATTATAAAGGTCACAGTAGATATGTATTTAGACAAATATAGTTTTCCAAAACCCAGAACTGAATAAGTTAGAGTTGTAGGACATGTCAGGACAGACTGGTATTCTGAGATGGCCTAAGCAGAGACATTTCTCTTGGAAAGTGACCAGCTGTGACTAGAAAGTGAACTGTTTTCTCTTATTAATTTCTAAGAGTTTGGCCATTTAGAAAATTTCTGTGTTGAACTGAAATTTGGTGACATATTTTATTCTCCAACTAACTTTCACAGGATGAAATATTATCTTAACTAGGTCAGCTGGCCTTTCCATGAACTAACTCTTACCTGATGAATACTTTTATCTTAAGGAATGACTGGAATCCAGGAACCTGATTCTGCAGTTCTACAGAATGATAGAGAACCCTTATGTATGCCATAGTCACATTCTGGATATAGGAGAGGTGAAAATCATGGTTGTGTCCCAAGTTAAAGCTTGAGGCAAGGTGAAATTGACTAGCATTCTGGGAATACTTTTCGAAGGTCTTTGTTGCACTCAGTTTCTCCTCAAGTCTTTCTCACTTTCATTGATTATAAAAACTACGTTTAGAATTTGAAGATTCTCTAAGATCATTTTACCTGATAAACACTCACTGCCTGTTGAAAAATTCCTTTTTCTTATCTGATGATTGGGTCAAGAACTGTTAGTGCATCAAGGGGTCCTTCTCTTCTTATTCTCTCTTGTCTTTTCTTCTTTTATTTCCCTTTCCTAGTCAAGCCACCTTAAATTCTTTCTAGAATTTAATATTTTAAAGAATCACAATTCTTTTTAGGATTATGACAATAGGAGTAGAAATGGATAGACTTTTATCAAGAGGAACTGACTAGAGTAGAGCCAGTTTGAGGAGAGAGGGGAAGGAATTAAAATAAGAATTACAGTCATCTAGCCCAACCTAGAAGAAAGGCAGGATAACAACTTAAATAAAACAATTTAGGAGATGAGCCAAAGCTGGGGAGAAGATGATGAATTAAGTTTTGAACATGGTGCACTGGGATTGTCAGGGGAAAATTGATGTGATGCAAATAACCTTAAGTCAGTGGCTCAGGTTCACGAAACAAATTTGGGAGGTGTATTAGTTTCTTGTAATGGCTGTAAAAAATGATCTCAAACTTAGTTGCTTGAATCAAGACAAATTTATTCTCTGACAGTTCTAGTGGTCACAAGTCTGAAATGGGTCTCTGGGCTAAAATCAAGGTGCTAGTAGGACTGCACTCTTAGAGCCTCTAGGGGAATTATCTGTTTCCTTGCCTTTTCCACTTTCTAGATTCTACGTGTATCTCTTTGTTTATAGACGTTTCCTCCGTATTCAAAGTGAAATGTGTAGCAACTTCAAATATTTCTCTTCCTTCTTTCATGTATAAGGACCCTTGTGATTATATTTGGCCCACCCAGAAAATCCACACACCTAAAAAATCCCTTTGGCCATGGATGGTAGTTTACGCTCAGGTTTCAGTGTTTATGACACGAGCATCTTTAGTGGGAGCATTATTCAGCCTACCACAGGAGGCATTTGTCTAAAGGTGACATTTGGATTTACCCTTTTATAAACCCAAGGGAATGTAGGTAGAGAAAGAAACCCAGAGGACTGAAGAATAACACGTCTCCTCTTAGTTTTCTGTAATTTTTTTTTAACTCCCTCTTCTCCTTTCTCTTTTCTGTGTTAGGGGTAATTCTCTTGGCCAATTGTATTTTTCTCCCTACTCTTTTAACTACTCTGTGATATATTCCCAGACAAGACTTTAACTCTCTGGTGGAATTTCTCATAGAAAAGAGAAATTTTATTTCCTTGCTTATTCTCATCTGCAGTCTTGTAAAGCACTAGAATTTCTAAAAAAGCAAAAATTTCATTTTTTAGTTTTATTTTCTTTTCATTTGTTTAGTCTCTGTAATCTTTAGTCAAATCTACTTAGACTGAATTTTTAAAATACATTGTAGTTAAACTACTGCTTAATATGCCACATGTAGTTCATTCTTACCCTCTATTTAAATCATAAGGAAATAATTGTGTTTTCAATACTAGGACTAAATTGCTGTGCTATTGACAAAGTCTTAATTGACTTGAAATATGAGAAAGCTCATGCCCTTCTCTGATATAATTGACTTAGACACCTAGGTACTTTACCTGGGCTTAACTACTGAGAATGCTTACTGATTACTAACTTCTCATTAGGACATGTGCTCAGTATTGTCACATACATTTGGTCTGAGAGGCGGTGTGCTGCAGGCTGAGAAGCCCCTTAACCTGTGGCAGCAGTGTACATGGGCTTGGGAGTTTAGTCTACATCCATTTGTTCAACCATGATTTTTTATTCTGCAGTAACTAGTGGATGCTCTGGTGTACTAGGCATTGTGCTAGACCCTGGGCATGAAATATTGAATCTAGTCCCTAACATAGTCTCTAATGATTAAGATACTTACAATCAGTGGTTGGGGATGAGAGGGAGAAGTTTCACAAGAAAACAAGCAACTATAGTATGTCATGAAAAGTGCTGTGTTGGGGGTGGGAGCCTAGAGTACTATGGGAACATATGTAAGAGGGCTCTATAGGCACTGGTTCCAGGAAAGCCTTCCTATAAAAAAAAAATCAAAATCGCATTCTAAAAGGCCAATAAGAATAATCCAGGCAACTATAGAGATAGGGAGAGGGCATTATAATCTTTCTTGAGGGAAGGGTTAGCAAGTGTAAAAAATGAGGAAAGAGAAAGCAAGGTTGAAATGCTAACTCAACTCCCTCTGTCTGGGTATCCTTGGGAAATCACTTAAGCCATCCAAGTCTAAGTCCCTTCCTCTGTAAAATGAGGCTAATAATGTCTTCAGGAATTGTCAAGGAAATGGTAGAGTTTGAAGTTAAGATATTATCTAGAGGTAATAATATATTCCTTGCTTTTGGTTTGTCTTTTTAATTAGTTACATAGTAATTAATTGATGATGTTCTCTACTCCACAAAAGAACCCAAACCCAAAATAGCACATATAAAATCTCAGCTTGAATCCAGGTTACTTATTTTAACAGCATCAATATAATTTAAATTATTAAATGATTAATAATGATTTTAATTTGTCAGTCACAGTTGAAGTAGTACTCTTATCTCCAACTTACATAATTATACATATATATAAATATATGTATATATATTCTTTTACTGGAACCTTATTTTTTATTTTTAAGACAGTTTGATAAAGCAGATAAACACATGGCCACATGGGTTAAAATAGACCAATCAAGAACCTGAAAACCAGCATGTATTATTTTATTTCTGTATTATATTTTCATAAAAAGTTTTTTTTCAAGAAACACTAAGTTTGTTAAGCTGGAGGTGCTCTTTAAGATGTTGGTAACAGTTGGGGACAGTGTGCATGACTAAGAGGGAGTGAAAATCATTATTTTAAGTGAGAACAGTTTAATCATGCTGACTGAACGCATCCTGCAATTTAGAACAATTTGTCCTTTCTATAAAAGTCTGCATTATCATCATTTGTCATTGCTCTTGTTATAAATATATTAAGCTCATGGGATGCTGGACAACACTTTTTTGGGGGACAGAATTTATAAAAATTATTTATTGTTCAATAATTAAACAAGCATCCCAAATTCGTAGAAAATTGAGAGAAAAAGATATAGCGTAGTGAGTCATGGAGTGTCAGAGAAGAGGTTAAGTTCGAGGGCCTTTTAATGTCAGAGAGATCACAATTTAAAGTCACCTCACCACTACATAGCCCTGCAAATTTATCAATCTTTATGTAAAATGGAAGTATGAACAGTACTTCCTCAAAGGGTACTTAAAATAATAAAATAAAATAATTTATTAGAAGTAATTATGTTTCCTATAGTACTTTGTGAGAGAGAAATGTTATTACAGATAGGTGAGAATCAGTAACCCTGGATATCTTTTCCAATGAGAGAATCAAAGGAAAGCAGTTGGACATGGGTCAGAGTGGCAAGGAACATGAAACCCAAGTGTCAGTTTTGCAGGCTGGCATAGCATCATGCATGCATAGGTCCTGCATAAATTGTTTGGATAATTATAAAAGTAATGGGATGTCAGTAAATCAAGTCAAGGAAGTTCCAAATTGAAGTGATATGATTTTGAAAGTTGGCCCCAAGAGGTTTTTTAAGCTGTTGCCTTTTGAATATGATTTTATCCTAATAAGCTAATTAAATCTAAAAGTGTGAAAGTGAGTCTGAACATGGACTTATCTTTGACTCTTGTCTTATTTTTTTAATAAGCACAGTACTCTCTATCCCTCTCTCTTGAGGTGTGTTTTCCAGCTAGAATACTTCAGAATAGATTGCTCAGGCTACCTTCATTAATGCTGCAGCTTTCTCCAGTGCAGGGGTGGATCTGATCATCACATGCCTGAATTAATGGAGACCCACTCCAAGTCACACACATGACTAGCTGAGTGGCCTTCATCTCTTTCTCCACTCTGCAGAGAGCACTGCTCAATGTTTGTGCCCAGGCCTGCCTAATTAAGAAGGTGTTCTTACATTTAATATCATCCTATATATTTTTAGTTCTGAGATGTTCTTAATTCTAATGACAATCCCACTTTTAAAGGGACCTGGACAACAGGCCAGAAATGTTCTTTGGTGAATTTATTAGACACTATTTAGGCTGATAACAATCTGTTTGGTAAATCAGGGGAAATTGGACAATTATCCAGATATCCCCAGAGCAAAAATCACGTTGGGTCTGAACAGATTGCTACTTTTTTAATTCTTTCCTTCAGTGCTTCATATTACCTTTCTGCCTTTAAAAGTATGCCAACTATACTTAAAAAAATTTTTTTTTTTTTTGCTTGACTGTAAAAGAGGGAATATAAACATGAATCTATGTGGCAATATACTACATGACTCACATCTAACGCACACCGGCCTTCCTTGAATCAAGGTTTCATGAAAAGCCATTGCAGGAATACTTCAGGGCTTTATAAGCCTAATTAGAATTTTATTAGCTTAATCATAAATTACCCCTGACTCAGGTCTGCTTGTTACCTTTTCCCTCTCCTTTGGATTTTGACCTATGGGCTTCCTGTTTAATGTGGCAGCTGCTTAGATCCTATGTGAAGGATAGGCTTGAAATGCATGCAGTCAAGGGGCTATCTCTCTTAGTCTGTTTGAAGTGCACCTGGAAACTGCAGGTTTAGTAGGAAGAGAAAAAGCTCAAATGCTGGCAGGCACTGCAGCCTGAAGTATTAAATGGGTGGCACTCTAAGGGAACATGGCGACTGCTGCCTCTGCACCAAGGGTGCTTTGGTCTTAAAAAAAAATTTAGATCTCATTTGAAAAGGCTGCATGCCGTTTCTCCCTCAGATCTAAGTTTCAAGATCCACTTAGAATTAAAATTAGGCAACAGTGAAAATGAAAATTTTAAATTGCCACACATAAACTCATCAGTTTATGGATATGGAGGAATACTAAGAAAGTTACATTCTGGAATGTAGTCCAATAGCTCTGAGAATTAGGCGCTGCTCAAATGCATGAAACCTCTATCACTTAAGACAATTTGCTGGCTGCTCTAAGTTCACAGCACACTGTAAATTCACCTGAATCTGATTTATGTGCATGCAAACACTGTAATGAGAAGAATTACTATGACTGTTAGTGTTGGATGCTATCTGAATGGGTGCCAAGATGTTGGCTGATTATTGGTGCAATGCCAGGCTTTTTTTTCTTTTTCAGTATATGTATGCTTTCAAATCACAGGATTGCTTTGGTCAAGAAGCAACTATAAATGTTTGTTTGTTTTTTAATATGGATAGATCATTCTGCATTTTATTGTTGGGGGTTTTAATTGGCAAGATGTGTGGTCTCTTACTTTTCTTTTCGAACTGGTTTTCTGTGCATCCAAGGGTGCTAGGGTAGACTGTCTCTGCCAACAGCTACAAGATCGCCTTGATATCTCTCTAACACTGGTTTTCTTTTTTTCAAATATATTGTTATTTTTTACAGAGTTGTTGGTGTAACTGAAATCCTTCATAGATTTTTAAATTTATTTTTAGTATTCACATTTTGATGACTTCAGTTGAAATTTTAATCACACTTAGTTTCTGCCTCTTAACCCTTCTTGAAAATATCATGGCCTTAGATCAAAAGTTCTTAATCTATTTAACTTCTTTAGCTCCTGAAGGAAAAGTTCATCACTTTTTTTCTCTACTGAGGTTGGACTCCATAGGAACAGATTCTCTACAAATGTTTCAAGAAAATCTTTAAATTTTTTGAAAAACATATAGCTTACTTTAACTTTGAAGACCTGAGAGAAATTTTGCTGAACTCTAGATGCGTAATGCAAGCCAGGATGCTGACAGCTGCTTGGACATCACTGGCATATTTTCTTTTCTAGGACCATGTAAGTTCTTGCTTAAGATGGGAGAGAAAGTCTATTACTTCTAGTCTCATAAGGACTGAGATCACGTCTTGTCATAATTGTACCAAACTAGTGTTATAATTCAGTATCAGATGCTTACTCTTCTGTAATATCATATTCATAAGTCCAACTAAACAGGTCAGAAACATTCATTTTCTTATAACATAAGCATAGTTAGAAAAAAAGTCAAAGAACTAGGGGCCTCTTACAAAGAAAAAGAATTATAGGGAGATTGGCAGTTCAATGGCAAGGCAATAAGGCTAGAACTAATCTTTTAATCAAACATTCAAACACTGAAATTTATAGTGAGTACCTACTACATATGACATACTATGTGAGGTATTATATTGTCAGGAAAAATTGTGAAATATGCAAAAAAAAGATAAAGAAATCCTGAGTTTCCTGTCCAATACTACCTTCTGGGTTATCTCTGATTCTCATCATCTTTTAGCTATTTTATAACTCTCTAAGTTGTAGGGAAGTGGTAATGCAAATGATTCTTGTCCATACAAATGTAAATTAATTGTGTCTAGTGGAATAAAATTGATTATAGCCCTATGAATAGACCTGTCTGGCAACTAATTATAATTTTATTTTAGAATTTCTTATCTGATTTTAAATGTAAGGTACTTTAAATTTTCCTCTGAATAGATTGTAACAATTTACTGGTCCTTTCATTAATTATTGAGTTAAAACAATCTTTGACATGTTTATTTTGTATTTGTACATGGGTCATAATTATACCCTTTTTTAAGCACACTTTTTAACAATTTGGCAATAAAAAATATAACTCATAGTTTGCTCTTAAATTGTTTGCTTTTTAATTGGGGAGAGCAGATCTATAACTACAAGTGACATGTAATTCTGAGCTCTTTTAGTCAATGAGGTTGGTGTTACAATATATTTCCAGGGTAGATTGCGTTAATCAATAACTATTTGCACTTATTATTCCTTCATTCCCCTTAACTAGTTGATTACTTACAACTGAAAAAATTCATGTAAAAAGATAAAAGAGTAAAATTCTAGCTGCTATAGCCACAGAGATTTGAAAACAATTTTTATGACTTTTTTATTATAAAAATAAAAATTTTATTAATATTTAAAAAATAATAATCATGAAAAATAAAAAAATTTGAAAACTATGGAAAAACAAGGAGAGTAAAAGCAATAACCTGCAGCTCCACTAATTAATGTAAACATTTTGATATATTTTCATCCAGACTTGCTATGTTTAGTTTTGTCGTTTATTCTGTTTTAGCTTTGTTTGTTGTTTGGTTTGTTTCTTTCTTTTGTACAGTGTATATAAACTGAATAATGGTCCCCCAAGATATCCGAGTCTATGGAACCTAATCCATGGAATATGTAAGGTTACCCCACAAGGGAGGGTAAAGTGAAATTGTAGATGGAATTAAGGTTGCTAACCAATTGACCTTGAAATAGGTAGATCATCCTGGATTATTTAGGTGGCCCCAATATAACATCAAGGGTTCTTAAAAGTGGAAGAGGGAGAACCAGAAAGATTTCAGTGTAAGAATTCAGTCAGATGCTGGAGGAGAGGGCCACATGCCAAGGAATGTAGGTGGCCTCTAGAAGCATCCAAAAAGCAAGAAAATGAATTCTTTTTTAGAGTATTCAGGAGGAATGCAGGACTGCCCACACCTTGATTTTTGCCCGCTAAGATTCATTTCAGACCTCTGACCTTACAACTGTAAAATAACTAGAAATATAAAAGATACATTTAGACTGTTTAAGGTACTAAATTTATAGTAATTTTTATAGCAGCAATAGGAAACCAGTACAGTATAAATAACATATGTTAATCTATAACATTTATGTACCTATGTATTACTTTAAATTTTTTATGAACATAATTTATAATGGATAGTTCATGATTTACTTAATCAGTTTTTATTGGCTATTTAGAATATTTATATTTTTTTCTATTAAAACAATAGACTTCTATTAGCATCTTTGGGCATAAAGCTTTTCATATATTTTACATAATTTCCCTAGGATATATCCACACAAATAGGATTACGGTGTCAAAAGGTAGAAGCATTTTTAGGTCAATATAGCTGTGAGGAAGGGCAGAGGAAGATTATAGAAATTACATTTCTGACCAATGGGGATGTATTTTCAGCTTTTACCAAATGTTAGAACAAACTATATTATTTTCAATATGTTATTTATAACCAGCTACATGGTAACACACCTGTAATTCTTACTTTATATGGCAGGCTAAATAATTCTTAATAAATCTGTTTGTTAGCTTCCTAAAGGATTGTAATAACGAATCTCTTCAGATACTTTTCCAGCTAGGTGTCTTGGTAAAGTTGAAACACTTGAAAATTGTAGTCAGAATTCCTGTGCCTGGAGTGTGAAGATCAGTAAATAATTCCTCTGCCTCTCTCTTCCTCTGAACCCATGTGGAATATTGCTTTTGTCTGGATATGCTACACAACACACTGTCACATGTTCACCTTGTACTTTCAGAGGCTAGTCTTTGAGCAAAAAAACAATGATGTAACCATTTGGGGAAAAATATGAAATTTTTTCAATTAGCTATTTCCTAGATTCCCTAGATAACTAGCAGAAAGGAGGTTTTAAGTTTTCAAGCCAATCTTAGTAAAAATAAAGAAGTCTTGATTCTTAGATACGCAGGAAAAAGTAAAACAGGGGAAAAGAAATGAACTCAAAGGTCCCAGCATAATGTTAATTATTATATTTAAAAATTTTTTGCTTATTAAAAGTTTCTCAGTCACCACTTTATCATCTTCTTAACTTATTTATGGATAATTTCACTTAAGGAGTGCTGAGAAGGTGGATCAGAATAAGTCCGAGTGTGTATTAGGGCTGTTTGCTGGCTGGGAGATGACTTCATGAGAGACAGCTCTTTAGGAATGATGCTCAACATTAATGGTAAGAAGATAATTGAGTGAAAAATGTGTCATTCCAAGATGGAGTTGGACCTTAAGTCTGCTATAAAATAAAATTAGAAAAGGAAAGCATTAAGTGTTGACCTAGAAAGACAAGATATGTTATAACTTCATTAGAATATGTGTTTGTGTGTTTTTTTTAATGAGTTAAGTTTTATATGGGGTTGCAAGGAGGATAAGAACTATTACAGAAATTTATTTAGACTAGTGGGAGTAATAAAGAAGTACACTGAATAAAATGGCAACAATTGCTCAAGAGCTAGCCGGCAGTTGCTCCGTTTTATTTTCCCAGGGTAGAGACATTTGCTTAGAATAAAATGGATTTAGAAATAATCACTTTCATCCTGAATGAGTCTACCCAGGAAGAAGAAGCTATTAAGCCATCAATGCAGCCCCCTCTCTGTTCCTCACCTAGGTATTAAAACAAAATGTTTGCAAACCAAGGACCTCATTTTCCAGAGAGGCCTGTAAGTTAATGACCTTGCTTATAGAACCTTGATTTGCAAATATATTTTAAATATTTACCTAAAAGCTTAAGTTCCTAAAATATCAATTGTTTGGAGATAAAATATTGAGGACCATGATGTTATGTACAGAAGTATATAATAAGGCTACTTTGGAGATTGAATTTTGCAAAAAAAAAAAAAAATAGTATCTGAATCTGTAGTTGTTTCAACACTCAATTGTGCAAATAAATTAAGTATTCTAATTCCCTGTTCTTGCTTTGCATGTATAAATATGATATTTTGTACTTGTGGAATTGTTTAGATAATTAGAGAGTTGCATTCTGTGCTCAAAAATCAAATCTTTCAAAGGTACATTTGGCTGAGAAAAAAGTGTGACTTTTTTTGTGTGTATTTGTTTTTTTGGGTTATGAGAAAAGGAAAATTCTTTTGGTTGATTTAAGTTATATTACTGCTGGCCTCTCAGAGTGACATGGCAGTTTGTGTGTGGAAAACTATTGAATCAAGGAGAAAAAATAAAAAGGTGATTTTAAAAAGCATAAGATTTATGTGGAAAGATGTCAAATGGTGCATGGATGACAAATACAGGCTATTGGGCAGTTTCAGTCATGTTTGTACTCAGGGAAGTCTTAAGTCAAAGATTTATTGATTCATTGATTTATTCAATAAATATCTATTGCATACTTAATAGGTGGCAAGCAGTCTGCTAGGTGTTGGTGATTCAGGAGTGAACAAGGCAGATGAAACTCAGGTCTGACTGGAGAGTGAGTGACCAGGGAAAGGATCATTAAAGAGTCTTGAGGCCTGGAGGGTACAATTGTGGTGCTGACCATTAGGGAGGTACAATTCTTAGTTTCTATCTTACTGATAGAAATTAGACTCCCTAATAACCAGGCAAGTGTCTGAAAAAAGTCTTTGGAACATTGTACACCTAACAGGTTCTTTGGACTTTTCAAAGCAAGGGTTGGGATCTGGAGACCACATTCAGAGGTATCCTTCTGAGAATATTTTGATGACAGGTCTAGAATCTCTCAAGCAGGGTTAGACCTTTCACATAAATAGTTAATAGTTATTTAGCTTTTGGTTCCAGGTACCATAAAAATACAATAGAGATAGAGCATGTCGATTCTGCCCTCACGCAGTTTTGAGGCTAGTGAGAGAGACGAACGATAATCAAATAATAACAATAAAAATATGTGATTATTAACTGAGGTCAGAGGTTCAAGTCTCTGCAAGAGTATAGAATGAGACCTCTCAACTTTGTTGGGATCTGAAAGATAAATAGAGTTCAGTGGGAGGGGGCACAGGGAGTGGAAGGGAGATGGACATTTCGAAAAAAGCCAGCTTATGAGAATTTCTAGGGTTCAGGATGAAGAAGACCATTATGGCTAGACAGAGAGTTTGGGTGAGAGTAATAAGGTTATAGGCAGGGTAGGCAAGGAAAGTAGGTTCAAAGAAAAAAGGAGTCATCTTAATGCTAGTTGGGCTGCTGGTAGTTTCTAGTGAGATAGAGAGAAGGTCTCTGCTTTGGTCAGAAAACAGGGAGTGGAGCGGGATGGGGGATGGGGAGTCATTAGATTTTTTTTTTCAAAATTTGGCTAACACATTTATTGAATGTCAGTTGTTTGCTATAAAATTCTAAGTTTGAATGTAGTAATATACCATTATGAAAAACCAATGTACCATTGGTTTATCCACATCTAGTCACTTTCTCTATTTCATGGGCTTTAAGGAATGATTTGATAAGATGTTTCTTATAATTTAGCATAGTACCTGCCTATTAAGGGCAATTTTATATTAAGGCCAATTTAATCACAGTAATTGCTATGCTGTAGACTATAACCTAATGAAGGCCTTATGTATATGATGGAAATCCAAGTAAGGGGGTGGGGAGAAGACAAACAGGAATCATAACTAAATAGTTTACATATTAATCTCAAAAGCTGAATTGCGCAAGACCTGCAGAACAGATTTATTTTAGCCACTGAAATTTTGGGATAATTCAGATGCATTATCTTATGTTAAAGCATGAGACTTTACATGAGAATTTTGACAGTCTGATCTACCTTCAAAAGATGTATTCTATGTGAGAAAAAACTTTAGCAATTGAAAGAGGAGATTCTATATGTTCATATGAATATTTTTGTACTATAAATTCTAGTATGAAGATTACTATTCTGACTTAATAAATTTATTTTTAGTATTAGTTGAATAGGAAATTTTTATTTTTCTTGTACGATTTAAAACAGCAGTTTTCAAACAAGCATTCATATGAATCTGGAATTACATGAGACTGCAGAAGCACAAAGTCATGGATATCTCCAAGTGAATCAATTTCCAGATCGTCAGCTTCTGTGGGGACTCTTTCCTAAAACTAATCTCCCAGAGAGAATAGCTGTGGTGGACCAGTTATCCTTCCCCGCTGTCTTTCACAATCACTCTATTCTATATAAGAAAATCGTGTCTCTAACCCATCTCTAATCTTACTATAGTGTGTAACAGTGATATTTGAGACTGCATCAGCTCCTGAAGGAGGCTGCTATAAGAGCAAAGCAGAAAAAAACATTGATAAGAATTACTGATGCATGCTGCACCTTATTTCCATATCATTTCAGCAACAAACTCATGTTTTTCTGTCTGTGTCTATCTCACAAGGAATTTGAATTTATAGGTAAAGAAGGATTTATTATGTTTATTAAAATAAACATGGAAGTCAGACATTTTCTGTTAGAAAGTAAGTCTGATTTGGTTGATTGGTTTGGCAGTGATGACAAGTTTTGCCAATTAGTTTTATGGCAGACATTTTCTATAAATTTAATAAATTAAATTTTCAGCTCTGAAGTTTTTGACAGATACATGTTTAAAACATGTATCAATATAAAATATGTTGGTAAATGCACCTCTTATAATTTAAACTTACAGCAAAAGTTTTAGAAGTTAATTTAAAAATATGAGGGGATACATAATTTCTCCAAAGCTCATGAGTGTAAAATATTAGCTGATTAGAATAAGAGAATGTGTGGCAGCCCAGGGAGTGAAAAGGAATGTTCCAAATCTCTCACTAGGAAAATGATTTAGCACTAATGAAATACTTTAAACATTAAGTAAATAGGTTTCCTAGAGAATGAATATATCATATGTATATATTTCTTAGTCGTTTGGAGGACAAAGAACGAATTCCTTGACGTTTTCATTGACACTCTGTGCTTCTTCTAGGGGAGCATTTCTTCTTCTAAGGGAGCATATCTTCTTCTAAGGGAGCGTAAGTTGTCTTTCAGGCATTAAGAAACAAATAGCTCACTTTAATTTTTAAACACTCTGGAGCCAGGATCAGGAGAATAGTGTTTTAACTCCAGATTTACTACTCAAAAGTATATTTTTTCACTATAAAAGTAATATTTCTTATAAATATTTTTGGAAATACCAAAGTACACAAGAGCGTAAAACCAGCAATGAATTGTCATTTAGATGTATGTCCCTCTATTTATTTTTCTAACATTGAAAGGAATCTTACTATTATACTTTATAATATTTTTAATTTTATCAATACATCTTGATCACTTCTCCATTTCTTTAAATGTTATTCTACATTATTTCTAATGATCGAATAGTATTTTATCAGAAGGAGGTACCATACTTCGTATTCCTCAGACTTGAACAAATACATCAAACCTTTTCAAAGGAAAACTAAATTCTCATGCTCCCTTCAAAATTGCTTTATATTATTTTTATTATGTTATTACTTTCTTATGTAGAAACATAAAGTTAGGATGAATTCTTCATGATCCTAACTTGTGTGCAACTATAAAACCAACACAAATCTACCTTTAAATTTGGATATTAAATCAATATAATCAAAATGCCATGTTGATATTTAATAGAAGGATGATAAATGTTTTATATTTCTTTCCTGGCATGGTTCATTTGATTTTGAGACTGGTGGGTCATCATCTGAATCATCTTGATGATCATCACCATTATTTTTCCTTCTAATAATAAACTCCTTTAAAACCAGTGCTATTATTT
This sequence comes from Cynopterus sphinx, assembly GCA_030015415.1. Taxonomy (NCBI): domain Eukaryota; kingdom Metazoa; phylum Chordata; class Mammalia; order Chiroptera; family Pteropodidae; genus Cynopterus; species Cynopterus sphinx. Next base: position 175,061,228 of record CM057379.1, read on the forward strand.
TCATGGGTCAGTCAGTTAAATGATACACCTCAAAATACAATAGCAACAAAAGTTTAAACACAATGTTTTTGAATGCTAAACTCATTCTTCTGAGATAGAAACATGGTTCCTCACAGTGTGAGGGTGATAGCTTTATTCCAAGTGACCACTCAGTCCTCACACAACTCTTCTTTAAACTGCCCTGTCTTCTCTATTCTTAGGGTACTATGTAGAGTTAGCCTTCAGTTGGCACTACTAATATGACTATAAACACAAACACATACTTGGGCATTAAAATCATAGCTTAGCTGTTAGTTATAAGTGGGTTTGTCAGATAGTTCAGGATAGCTTTACATTGACATTTTTTAAGATTACCATCAAAATAAAAACACTGAATTAAAAAAAAGAACTTCTTTTATAACTCAGACCCTCAAGTAATAAGTCTTTTGGAAGTCTACTCTGATGAAATTCTCTATTGCTCAGTGTTTGGTATATTAGTTTTCTATTGTTGCTATAACAAATTACCACAAACTTAGTATCTTAAAACAGCAGTTTTAAGAATCTTAGAGTTCAAACGTTCTTTTGGGGTCAAAAGTCCTAAAATTATGGTGTCAACGCAGCTTAGTGTGTTTTTTTTAAATTATTATTATAATTTTTTTTGAGCCTCTAGGGGGCTAGTGTGTTTCCCAGCTTTTTTCTAGCTTTTACAATGCATATTACTTGGCTCACAGCCCTGTCTTCCATCTTTAAAGACCATCACTCCAACTTCTGCATCCATTATTCCATCACCTTCTATACTGCCTATTTGCCTCCCTTTTTATAAGAAAACTTGTAATTAAAATGGGCCCATCCATATATTCCAGGATACTCTCTAGATCCTGAACTTAATATTAAGATCCTTAATTTAATCATATCTGCAAAATCCTATTTACCATGTACAGTAACAGATTCAGAGATTCTGTGGATAAGGATGTGGATGTCTTGTCAGAGGTCATTATTCAGCTTACCATATGTGACCACTAAAAACTTTCCTTATTATAAACAATGCTGTGATTCTGCATATTGCATTCAGCAGCCATGATTATTTTTTTTAGGATAAATTTCTAGTGCTGGAAAATATAAACCATGGACTATTTACATTAAAAAACTGCAATTTTTTGATAAACAATGGCCAATTACCTTTGGGAAGTGTTGCACCAAATTGTACTATTGATAGTAGTGCATAGAGTAACTTCCCGTCTCTTGACCATAAGGAATATTATTATCTGTTAAAATTTCTTTACTATCTGATAAGAAAAATATGCATTATTATTTTATTTTAGGGTAATTTGATGTTAATTATTTTGGTGACATTGAACATTTAAAAATATTTTCAATGGTCATTTCTACATAAGAAAATAATTTAAATGGAAATTTTCGCCAAGGCTGTATTACTTATAGGGGTTTACTTAGCTGTATACAAATTGCCTAATATGTAAATGGAAATTGCAGCATCAGAAGGAAAATATAGAATGCTTTTGAACCAAAGTTCATATTTTGGAATATTTAGGAGAGGAGTTAGTTGTTTATGTAGATGTAAGGATGATACTGTTCAGGGAGGAACTGAATTCAGCTCAGAGTGTTTTGTGCAGAGTCATGTGCTTCATACTGGGATAGACTGGTCATACCTAGAAGCATGTCAGAAAGCTAGAGTGTCACTTGTTGCCACTGCCCTAGACTGCAGTCATCTTTCCAAAGAAAACATCTTGTGATATTTTTCCATTGTTAATAAATAAGGACTAAATATTTTATCTGAGAGCAATTATTACTTCATTATAATCATAAAAATGAGTGACAGACTTTTTAGATAGATAAAGATTTAAAGGATATTTATGAATTGTTTGATTACACAATATTACATGCTTATTCAATAAAATTTAAATTCAGGTAAGCAGAAGAAAAAAAAGCTAGTGATGGCGAAGAAGGAGTATGACCTAAAACCTTGTTATCTTTAGGATGGTTGGAAAGTCAGAGGCCTGGGGTGTTTGTAGCAAACACCTACTAATCCAGAATGATAAGACCTTAGATGTAATGGCTGAGGCTTTATAGGTGGCTAGATTTTTATGTGCTATTAAGACTCTATCCTTCTCCTTCCAAATAATTCTTAACTTGTTGCCAAGTTAGGAAAAACAGACACAATGCAAGAAGGCATTTGACCCTGCAGAAACCATGCTAAAATACTGCTTTCAGAGTTTTGAAAGACAATGATATCTTTTCTTTACATATGGAATCTTAATGGGGCTTTGCTTTCCTTGAAAAAGGTAAGTGTCAATGGTTTTCTTCCTTTAGATCTTGGGGAAGAGGCTGTTTTTAGCTGAGGGCTGCTGCTTTGCCTGTCACCGCAGTGCTGTGTAGGATGCCTGGTAGAGAAGGCAGCTGGAAAGGAGGAAGTCAGAAAGTGAATGCGCACAAAGAGAGAGCTCTGGAATAACAAGAGAATGGGCTAGGACTCCCGCCCTGGGCAAGGGAAGTTTTTCTAGGCACAGCAGACCAGGGCACCTCCTGGGAAATTTTATTTGTTTGGTGTTCCAGGAAGATCGGATTTATTTGCACCATTTCAACGATATTGTAAGGATAAAAATATGTTTCCTTGTGCATAGTAATTAACAATAGTCTGCAGAATGGAATGTTCCAGGACTTAGAGAATGTTAGGCATTTTTTCAGCTGCAGCCAGCAGATGGTGGTAGTGTACCATAAAAGGCAAATATATTGGGCTTGGTGATGCTGGGAGGTTCAGTTTTGTTTTGCTTTGTTATTTAAGCTTGACAATACCTGTCTATATATTCTGTGGATACAGTGTGTTTGATCCCAGTCTGATCTTAAACTTGTTTTATGATGATATCATTATTTTTTACTGCTGCAAATTAACTGTCGGTTTCAATCTACCCCATGTTTCAGCTGCCTTCGGGGATCATCTTGTCAGTTATGCAGCTTTCCAATTTTATGGCTGAGATCAAGAATGATTCCTTAAAGGCACATGGGAAACACAATATGTCTTTAGATTGAAATGTGAGAAAGTGGAGGTGAGCTTTGCTACATGGCCAATACCGTAGGTATGCAGGAAAGATAATAGCAACAAAGGTCCCAGCTCAGTTGGAAATTTGAATGTCTTGACATTTACTCAGGTGCAGTCATTTGCGGAAGTATTGATAGTGACTGCTATCAATGGAGTGAGATGGAGTTAGATGACTTCCAATATTATCTTACAGAGTTATGTTCAAACATGGGAAAATGTAAAGAGAAACTATGGGCAACAGCAACGCTTCCAGATTCAGAGGAAATTCTTTCACTGGGACATAAAATACCATACATATTTATTTATTCTTTTTACATCTAACGCTAATAGAGTTCCTACTAGGTGCCTGCTTTTGTTCCAGATGCTAGAAAGTCTTTGTGACCTTATCAGTCAGAAACTTGATTGTTCCGAACCTTTTCTTGAAGCGTAAGGGCATCAAGAGATTAGGATCCTCTTTATAGAGTTGGTAAAGCACCACTGATGGATGGTAAACTTGAAGGAGAAAGGGGTCATATTGCAGCTTGTCCCAGTCAAAGATTTCCATCAGCAACACAGTCATAAATCTGTCACTGAATTCTGCTACCGGTTAGCACACTGTCCAAGGATGTACTGAGAGACAGGAAGAAATCTCAGAAGCCAATAAAATAGGCCAGGCTGTTTTTCAAATGTTGAATGGATAGAATAAGCATGGATTCAAACTCCCTGCCTAATTATCCGGAGTGTACAAAATGTTTGTTCCTCTAGCTTCCTAAGTAATGTTATATCTGCTCCTAGAATTTGCCAGTTTTTATCAGAATTAAATAATAATGGCTACCCTTTAGCATGCTCAATATGAGTCAGGCTTCTTCCAGGTATTAATTCAATCTTTATGGTACTTATTCAAGGCAGGCATTATTATACTCTTTTTACATGTAAGATAAATAACGCTTAAAGAGGTTGATTAACTTTCCTGGTAAATAGCCAACCCAGGAATTTAAAAAAGATCTGTCTGTCCATGCTCTTCCCACTAAGCCATAACATCCTGTCTTTTGAAGTATCGTTTGCTATAACACTGTTTTATTGGCTACAAAAGGGATAAAGGCATCAATCTCAAGATTTTTGCCGAGAGCATGACAGATGTAAAGGTGTCAGGCAGGAGATATAATATTCAGGCGTCTGAGGGGTCCCATCGTATAGTCTGTAGAGCTTTGTAATGTTGGCAAACAAAATCAGCAGACATGGCCTGGAGGTTCAGCCAGCACAAATGGGGTGGCTTGTTCTAAGCAAGGGCTTCAGAGCAGCAGACAGACTGTGGAGTTAAAGCCAGGTAAACAAAGCCTAGTTAGAACTACCGCAGTGGGAAAGTGTTTACTGGAATACAGGGTGTAGAGGATGGATAGCACTGCATCTGTCTTTTCAGCTCCACTGTCAGGCAAGGATAACAACACGGCCAGCAGAAGCATTTGAAACCCAGGCAGCCACCGGTATTTATTTATAGAGAAAAAATGAGAAAGGTGGGATAAATGCACAGAAACCCTTTGAACACTAAACATAGTGCAAATGGGTTCACTATTGATTCTTAGCGGAAATGTTCATGTCTGCCTTATGAACAAATATTACTCCTGAGACCATCTTTAACAAAATATTTAGTCTGATCTCTCCAGACTGCATATACAAGCTCATTTTTCTCTTTATGTTTTAGAGCTTTTCGCTGAGTTGTAGGCTCTGTGCAACAGTCCCAGAAGACTTTCACAGGAGAATTCAGACAAGAGAAAATAATCCGAGGTGACTGTGCAGTGGGTTTCCATCGAAAGGTAACATATTGTAGGAGAAGAATGAGAAATTGTAGAAACTTAGCATAAAGGAACGGAATGGCATAAAATCAGCCAGTGTGGAATGACAGGAGGCAAACTTGCCAGACATTGACCAACTTGACTCCTTTTTCATGTGCACATGATTGAATCCATTGTGACCTGGACACAGCTGAGTGTGGAGAGCTGCTTAGGGCAGTTTAAGAATCCATTAAAATCATTAGATTTCTTCTGAGCTAGCCAAAATAATCAAATTTATGTCCAAGTGGAAACTAGTTTAGCTGCCGATCTTACTTACCTTTCATAAGAATTGAAAGAAAAACCTCATGCAAAGTTCACTCACAAAGGACTTCTAATGGTTCTTCAAAAACATTGTAATCACCCCCAGTCAACAATGGCTTTGTATTTATGGTCTTAAAAGCAGTTTTCAAAATGTGTTGTGACTTCATTAGAATAGTCTGTGAACTAAGATTATCCATAGAATGGAGGTGAGTCATCGTAACCATAACATAAGTGACTTAAAAGAAAATCAAGCTGCATATTTATTTGATTGTTCAAAGTTCTCAGTGCATTATCTGGATTGCTTGTTCATTTCTGTCTGGGTTAGTGTCAGAAGTTTTCAATTGCAAGTCCCTCCAGGGCAGGGCTGATGTCATTTCCATCACTTTGAGAGTCCCAAGCTCCTCATCCAATAAGCATTTCTTGAGTGCCCATTATGAGACAGGAGTTCTCTTTGGGGGCACAGTGCTCTTCCATCTAGAGATAGCACCGAAGACATCTTTTTTTTCTTTCCTGCATAAATAAATATAAATGCGTGCAGAAAATTAAAGCATTTTTTTGATTGATTTTTTTTTTCTGCAAGCTTGTCTTTTCCTTCTTTTGATCTATAGAGGGAAGGAGTAAAAAATCAGGTATGTTGTTTTTTGAATTTTGAGTGTCCATTTCCAAGCTAAAGCTGATGTTGGTACAACCGGTTCAGCCCTAAGTGACTTGCCATTGTGTGCTCTGTGGCAGACATTTGGTTGTCTGTCTTTTCTTTCTTTCTCTCTCTCTTTCTCTCTCTCTCTATTTCTTTCTTTCTTTCTTTCTTTCTTTCCTTTCTTTCTTTCTTTCTTTCTTTCTTTCTTTCTTTCTTTCTTTCTTTCTTTCTTCCTTCCTTCCTTCCTTCCTTCCTTCCTTCTCTCTCTCTCTCTATTTATTTTTTTTTGCTTTTGCTTTAATCGCTTCATAGACTGGAAAGAAACATAAAGCGTTATTTCAAAAACCGCACCTACAACTACTAAGGCTTTTTTATGCCTGGGGGCCCCCACCAACATCTGGGAGGGACTTTTGGTAGTTAAGTTTGTAAACCACATGATATTTGCAGCAGATCTAGGAAAACAGGAATCCAAATTTATTTATCAATGTCTTTAGTTAGATTACCAAAGGTCTATCAATCTTGGGAGCCTCATATGTTCAAAATTCTGTCTCTGTGGAAATGTTGGTATGGCTGCATGAACATCTGGAGTTTTTGCCTTTTGATATAAATCATTTATATTTGTAGAAACTATTGTCTTTTTACATTCTTTAGTCACATATTCTGAATAATGTTGCCAAAGGTAGGAAGTGAAATACAGCTGTCCCTCTGTACCCATGGGTGATTGGTTCCAGGACTGCCTCCACCCCAACCCCATGGGTACTAATATCTGGGGATGCTCAAATCCCTTATATAAAATAAAATAGTATTTGCATATAACATACCCATATCCTTCTATAAATTTTAAATAATCTCTAGACTACTTATAATACCTAATACAATTAGCCTTTGTAGTGATTGATAATTCTATTCTCAGACTCATGATCTGCCACAAGCTCTTACCCAAAAGCATCCATCATATTTCATGGCTGTGCTCCCCCTGCCATGTCAGAAGGGGCTGAGTTCAAATCACACCGGGTCCTGGTGAATGTGCTCGTCAGGGAGGTGTTAAGGTTTACTACTTAGGCACATGGACTTTGAAGATAGATCACCCAGATTCAAATCCAGTTTTGCCCATTATCACTGTGTGACCTCGAAAATTTTATTTAACCTTTAAAACTCTCTTTTTCATCTGTAGTTAGTGAATAATAGTAATAAACAATATTTATTTAAACTGTTTCCATGTGCTAGATTCTATGTTTAATGTTTAACGTGTACTAACTCATTTAACCTTGCAACAACCTGTGAGGTGCAAATTATTTCTAACACTCATTTTATAAATAATAATAAAAAAAATAAACAAAGAAGAAAACAGAAAGACATTTTTTTCTGGGAAACAGCTAGTAAATGTTCTAGCTGGGCTTCAATCCCACTTACTAGCTGGTGTTGTGGAAGTGATAACACTTCATACTACCACTGGACTCTTAACAGTGCCTGGCACCTTTACACATGAAATAAATGTCCGTTAATTCTGTTAGCAAGGAGGCTGTTCCTCTGGCTTTAGTGTTGTTGTCCACCTAGTTTGCATTTTGCTCAGTCGAATTTCTGAAGAGGTAACATTCTCTGTTATGAGACTGAGCTCAGGCTCATTAAGGTGGTAAATTTGTATTAGTGTTAATTTAGAAAGCCATTCCAATCTTAGACTCCCGTAGACACTGGAAAATTTTAGTAAGAAGCTTTTACTCCTCCCTGCTTTTCCATGTTCCTCTCCTTCTTACTTTATGAATGTGTTCGCTAATTCTCCCCAAGTAAATGTACAAATTTAAAATAAAGTCTTCCTCTCTTGAACCAATAATAAAACTAAAAGGTTACATTTAATTCTAATCCCAAGATGATATATCCACTTGATCTGAGTATGAACAAAACTGCACTGACCCCCCAGTATTCCTTCTAGAGAAGATCAGGACACACTCATGGCCTCAAAAATGATCACTGAGCCCCAATATAAATAGCAGTGAATTGGTCATGCTAACTGACAGCTTCTATAGCCCCTTGGCTAAAAGACGTTTGGAGAAGGGTCAATAAAAACTAATTATAGCTTGAGAGTCTTACCTTGATTATATGAGGCTAGGGTTAGAAGCCCTTGCAAATTACAATTTTGCTTACTTTTGGGAAATAATTTTTTTTTTAAATGGATGTGGATAGAGCAGAGGAATAAGGGAGGAGGCCAGAGGGTGCCTTGTAATAGTTTACAGCTGTTCTTTCACCGGAAGTCAATCTGACATTTTCCTCCTATCCTCTGGGTCTTGGCTTGTGACTTTTTGTCATTTCAGTAAGTATTCTGCATCTTTCTTGTCACAGAAAATGTGGCTTTCCTTATCTGTAAGGTGTCTCAATTTAGTGGAAAATAGAATTGAGTCCACAGCCCACTCCCTGTTCCAGGAATGTTTTTCTCAAAATAGGAAATATATAATATGTAGGCGGGGTGGCTAGAATTAGGTTGGATCAGTATGAAACAGGAAGATTTGTTTGCTTCAGAAAAAAATCTCCCACTGCCTTGTCTGGCTGCAGAATCCAGGACAAATATCTGGACTCAGAGGTATAAAAATCAAACCATTCTTGGTGGATTATTATAATGATGACCCTCCCTCTGGATTCCTACGTGCCCTTTTCTAAGCCTTTTCTGGCCTAACTGGCATTTCTATTTAAGGTTTTGAAACCATTATATTTAATGCCTTCTCTTCTTGATTAGGTCAAAGAGAAAAAAATGGACTTTCCTATGGAGATGGGCAAGTCTTTTCTTTCTTTTTGTTTTATAATGAACTCCAATATAAAACTGTCTATTCTCTAGACATTCAGATGAAATTAATCTTCTCAAAATGAGAAGGAAGAAAGTTGGAAGTGCAAAATTATATGGCTGTGTGTGTGTGTGTATGTGTGTGTGTGTGTGTATGTGGCTTCAAAACACCTATCTGGGTGAAGACTACCAAATTTATTGCTATCCAGCCTTGAATTTCTTATTTCCTCTCTACCTGTTGGATAATAAAAGCTCAGATTTGTTCTGTTTCAGTATACCACAAAGCAACAACAAAAACTCGTGTCACTCCATCTCCAGCATAATGTCTGGGAGGAAAGAAGGGAAAATAACTCAAAGCATGTTTGGAATTTCTAGTACCCCTAACTGAGAAATGGGGAGGGTCACAAACCACAGCAGAGTGTACATTCTTACTAGGTGAAGGATCTCTGCGTAACAGGACTCATGGAATGCCGATAAAACTTTTACCTAGGAAGGAGATGTTTTCCACTCCCCCAGATCTCTCAAACAAAAACTTAATTCTTCCATTAAAAAAGAATTGTGCTTTGTGATTTATAAAGTTTATTCACTTTTTCTTCAAGTTGAATGTTAAAGTTCTGCCTTGTGCCCTTAACCTAATGGATATTTCAAAACTGGCAGCTTTGCTTTCATGCGGGAAGAAAGAATAATTCTGAATTAAGAGCACCAAAATAGGTTAAGGGTACATTATGTCAGAGGCTGTGGACTGTTAACAAGAAAGGAAACACAAGTCATAGGGTATAATACAATTAAAGCCAACTGGGTAGGACTGCCAGCCATTGCAATCCCCATCACTTCCTCTGCTGATGCCAGAGGTGATCCTTTCCAGTCTGTCTAAAATTTGACAGAGTCCTATGTATTTTTCTAATTTTTGAGTGCATCACAATTAGCGAGCCTAATAGATGCTGTGGGTGCCCTGCCTGGATCCCTTCACCAGACCCATGCACCCTTCTTTATCTGCTGGGAGTATTGGTTGCTAATAATCCACAACTGCCACTCCCTGCACTCCTTCCAGAGAATAGCTGATGGCAGCTGTGTCTTCCTACAGGTCATAAGCCTACAACTAAGATCAGGCAGTGATTGATGGATATGGGGTACAAATGGCTGGTGCTTCTCATCAAAGGAGAGGGTCATAATTAACTTTGTAGTGTGATCTCATGGATCAGGTCAAGACCAACCTGTATAAGGGATCACATCCTTGCTCAGCCCTTTCCTGTTTCCTATCCTGCTTGTCATATCTCTCCTGAGGAGCTTTCCCTGAAGAGCATCCTTTCGATCAACTTTACACAGCAGAATTACTGTCTTAGGCTTTGATTCCAAGAGTGTTCAGGCCTATGACTATGAGTTTGCCCAGATATTGTAACTTATTTTGTCCTGATAAACAATGCAATATCATTGTAACCAGAATTTCACTGGAAAACAGTAAATTATTCTCTCAGAAGCATTGAAGTCTCTTCTATTGACACTTAATGAGTTTTATAACAGAAGCAGAAAAGTTTTTTGGTTCAGTAGTGTTCTCTAAGCAGCCTTTCTCCATCAACTTGTACAGAAGAAGCATGGTTGGCAAAGCTTCAACGACACAGAGGTTGGAAATTTGAGTTCAATGACTGATTTCTACTCCCTTCCAATTTTAGGTAGTTTGTCTAATATTATCTCTATTTATAGCACTCTTTCTAAAAGCTTGGCTTTTCAAGTTAGAATGATGTCCTGCCACAATCGGAATAATTATTATGGCCTTAGTTTGTGGTAGTCATCTAGGTGATACAATAAAAGACCTTCACTTGATATCAAATAGTTCATGCCTGAAATGGTATGTATTTTCAGGGTCCTCTGTAATTAGCAATGTGATTGTGTAAATGTCTGAAAATCTGTACTAGTTTTAGAGAAATTGGCCTAGAGCCCATTTTAACCCAGGAAAAAAATTGCAAAATTTGAAGGTCTCCTTGTATCACTACCAGCTAGTGGTATGAAGGTGGGCTGATTCAGCAATTGGAAGAATGGTGATTCTAGCTGACAGGAGCAGTCCTGGAGGAAATGTCAAGTTGACCTTGCTGGTTAGGAAAACAGAGCATGCATAAAGGTGATGAAAAAAGACATAGGGAACAAATATTTTAAAAGCATTATTTCTGTTGGGTGGGGCAATATGCATGATTCCACAGCGGAAGTTTGTACCCTTCACAGACATCCAAACTGTACTTTGAATCAAACACATTGTCTAAATATGCTGACTAATGCACCAAATTGGGTATTACTGATTCTCAATACAGTATTTTGGTCTAAAGAAATTAGCTCTTTGTTTCTACCATGTTTTTGCTTATTTATAATCAATATCTTATAATTAAATCTAAAACATTGTTTTCAAAGCAAGCAGGTGTTTGCTACTTTCTATTTAGCCACCTGATGTTTATTTGGGTTCAATTTCTTCATATTGTCAAGTGATTTTTGCTGGGTTCAGAGGATGTGAAGTTGTTAGCATTTAATTTTTGAATAGGATGCATCTATTTGAAGGTCAGTATTGAAGAGTCAGGTAGTTATTTATAATATTGTATAATTTATTGTTTATTTGTAAGAATCACATAATTTTATGTTCTAAGGCTGTTTCCCCAGGGATTCTGATTCAAAAAGGCCACTGCTTTTTAAGGAAATATAAACACAGTTTGTTACTGTTGAATTTCTAGACAAAAAATCTTGAAACTTTTTGTTCATTACTAAGAAAACAGAGGTAATTATTATAGTTACTAATGTTCTTGTTCAAATTTTTTCCCACTTGCCATGTGATTATTGTGCAACTTGAAAGGGTAGGTAACATAAGAAGCATCTCTGAAGTTAGATACTTCATATCCTATTTGATAGAAGGGAAGCAAGATTTTGTGAGTCAAAAGAAAAGAATTACTTCAGAAAATCTGAATAATTCCCCACTATTTTCCCTATGACCTTAATGTGTTTTATAACCATCTATTCCTATCTATATAAAAAATCTGTTAAATTTTTGAAAAGAAGAGTAGTGGTACTGATAAAAATGTTTGTCTTGAAGTTTTATTATCAGACAAAAATTGAAATGTAAAAATGAACTTTATATTTTATATTTTAATGTAGTGTGTTATTAGAATGTTTTAATCTCTAACTTTCATATTTGTAAGATTTATTAAAAGAAAAGTCAATGGAATTCAAAATTTTAAAATCTCATGAGAATAAAATATTGACCTTAGCTCATGCATCTCTAGTAGCATTTTTTTAGGTCAGAACCTAGCAAGGTAAAAAAGTACTGTGTAGAGGAAAGACCCATGCTTATAGAGTGACTATATGATCTCTAAGTTGGTTTAAAATTTAATATTTTTCTTTAATTCTCTTTTTCTAATTTTTTTTTTGCCCATTCCTAGAAATAAACTATGAGTTCTTGAACCAGAGCAAAAACTCTGATATCAACCTTTTTCAGTTGTTTGGCTAAGTAGTTGTTTGACTAGACTAACAGTTTTCGCCATTAAGGCAGATTAATCACCTGTGAATAAATAATTATTTTTACAGATACAAATATGGGTGATGTATGGAAAAACAAACCACTAACATAATGGAAGCCTTAAAATGTTTAAATTTATATGTTCTTAAAAAAAAGGCATAGATAATCCAAAGGATGGCTACTTTAGAAACAACCTGATATGTTAACATGCATTTATATGATTGTTAGAGCAAATTTTCTTCCATAATTAAAACTTTTAAGGCTAACATTACAGTTAACTTGGATTCTCTGAGTTTCTACTAACTAATGATAGAGTGAGGCCATCTAGAAATACTCAGTATTGAAGGTCAGACAATCTAGAAATAAAACTTTAATTTTATGCAATTAATTTACTAAATGAATAAGCCACTTCTGGGTAATTGAAAGTTATCTTCAAGTAGGAAAAACATAATAGTTACAAAAAAATTGCAAAAGTCTCCAAGTTTTTGTAATGCATAATGATAATTATTTGTGTATGTAAAAAAGTATTTTCTAAATTAACTCATGTAGATTCCCCAACCGTATAACATGAAATATACTGTGGCTGTACTGAGAAAGGGGCTGGAATTGTGTGTTGGCAAGTTACTTGCTACCTTTCTTCGGTTTTCCTCAGGGCAATCCCTAGGATGTGTAGGTCTCCAGGTAAATCTCTTTTGTAGGGTCTCTGTCTTCATAAAAAAATTGATTTTAAAAAGTGTAAGGCATGGCAATTTTCAATAAAGTTTCAGAATAATGAATTCAACAGAGCTATCTCTGCATTTGTTTATTGTTCAACCATTCATGTAAAGATTCATCTTAGTAGTGAGGAGCTAGGTATTTTATCTTCTTGTTCTTTATTGTCAAAGTCATGGTTCCTGCCTAATTTCATAATTCTCACAGTGTGAGAAAAAGGTAGCAATACTGTTATTGTTCACACTGTCATGGCACTACAGATCCTGTTTGAATTGAAACAGTATAGATCTTCTTGCCTCTGTAGTTACTAACACCATTTCTTTAATGCTGGTTAATTCATTACTCATGAGTTTGTATCATCCATCATTTCATAAACACTGGTTTTCTATGACTGTCTCAAAGGTTATTTCTGTGTTTTGTTTACATTGACTACAAATGCAATTCTTATTCCAGTATGTGCAGAAAGAGGTGAATGATAAACTGTTTTCTGGACATACAAAATTTAGTGTTTAAAATTTCATAACATCAACATAGAATGATACATCTTCCAATTACGTCTTCTCCTGAACTCTTTAGGCAGTGGCTGTGCCATTTCTAGAATATGATCTGTTTCAATGTTTGCTTTACTTCTGCCTTCTACCACTTCCACCGGGAGGGTAGGAGAGAACCATGGGGGATATTTGTACAAGAAATGTCCATCCCTTGTACAGCATGGCTTAAGACCAGCTTGGCAGAGAATAACATCAACACATGCTGTAACATAAGAGGACTGAAAGAATCGTTGGACATAGGGGAACAAAACTCTTGAAAGCTTTTGGAGAAGATGGGTGAGGTGACCCCAGGAAAACAGCCCGACATGCAACGTGGAACTTGATGAGGAAGTGGAATGACAGACAGCTCTGAAGAAACCTGCATCCACTATGTTTCTGGTGCTATAGTCTGGAGGTGCACCTCTGTCCTAAGGCTTCTTGTGCCAGCCTCCATGCATGGCTTCAGCCTAGGAGTTGGCAGTGTACCATTGGTATTCCATAGCCTTGAACTTGTCCTGTTTCCCTCAAAAATGTGTTTCCCTAGATCAGCATGCCAGCACTATTCCAGAGACCCAATCTCATCCAGACTCTCCTGGCTTTATAAAAGAAATACTTTTCCAACTACCAGACTTTTCTCCTGAAAACTTTTTGGGAACATTTGGGGCAGAAGCTTAGACAGATCTCTGAAAGGGAGAACTGAAAACTGGGGCTCATAGGGCCCTGAGTCAATCTGAGTTTTCCTGTCCGATGGCACTACCAGCCCTGGCTGATCCCAGGCACCAGAAGAGAACTTATGAAATTTCTTGGAAGTTACTTTAAGGCATTGGGCTCCCTGAGGAGCAGGCATAGGGCAAGGGCTCTGCTTTCCTGGGTCTAAGGGTTGTACAAGATTTCCTCATAGCTTCTCTGTGGCAATTTGTCTCACTAGCTATTGCTTTATGCAATCCTGGAGTTTATTCTTAAATTGTTGCTAAGTTACTACTAAAGTGCCCTCCTCCACGTACCAGTAGGTAATCTTCAGATATGTTTTTAGGGCCTTGCCCTGCAATGGAGATGAGGAATGCTAAGACTTTAAGAACAAATCGCCCATGCTTCAAGTATAAATTCATAACTTCAGAAGCATTCACATTATGTTTAATAGTTCTTCTTCATTTCAAATAGTGGTCCAAACTCTGAAGAGAGACTGTCAGTTCACGTACTCCTCACACAGAGAAAATGCTCATGGAAATCAGGGCCGTCATTATTGCTTACTGTGTTTTCATCTAAACTGGTGAAAGTAGAGCAACTTGTCACTTCAGTAGAAAAAAAAATGAATATATAATTTTTGTGCGAGCTTCAGAAGTTGCAAGTTATGACTAGTAATATAAATCTACTTTTTAATGTCTAGTCCCACTCAAAGAACAATGAAAGGTAGTGGAAGTCTCTGTCTTTTTGTACTTAGAAGAAACAAAAAAGTCATATTTTAAAGGCGTGGATCAAACAATATAGTTTAAGAACTTTAGAATGATAGTAATTAGAAACAAATGTATCTTTTGCAGAAAAAAAAATGCATCTTTTGTGGAAAAATGCAATAAAATATTTTATTTCTTTGATGTTGCTATGGAGAAAAGATGTGGGAATGGTTAGAAGATGGAAATTTATTCCTGTTTTGAAGTATAGATAAATTCTCAGCTTTAATTTAAATTTAATTGATTTATTCTGCTTTTCTATTTTCTGCTTCTTCTTTACCCCTCCTCCCCTATTTCTTTTCCTCCTCATCTTTCTTCTACTTTTTTGGTACCTTTCTTTCACATGTGAGGAATTTATAATAAAATACTTTCTTTATGTCTAAACTGATCACTTCCTCCAGAAGTTATTATTTAAATTTACTTTGGAGAAAAATTAGTTTGCTCTTTTTCCAAAATAGGGATGCCTAGAGAACCCACCTGCTCTGAGCGATGAGTGCTTCAGGTAAAAAAGTGGGTCTGATGCAAACTCCATATTTAAAAATCCTTGGGATAATAAATAATCTGTCTTGGTTTTAGGGTTGATTCATTGCTGATCCCTTTGCTTATTCTTATGTAGCTATTAAAGAAATAAAAGGCTACTCTTATGCATTTTCTATATTTTTTCCTTTGGAGAATATGTAAGAAAATTTGACCATGGCTACCACTGGGTTATGATACTGGAAGAACTGGGAAAGGGCTAGCTTTAATTTTCATTTAATATCTTTTTTGCATCATTCAAATTTCCTTACCTTGTTCCATGAAGTGATAGGCAAACTTTTAAGACAGACCCAGTATTTCTCATCTCTCCAAAGTACATGCCCTGCATAATCTCCAGGTCTGTGAATATAATGGATTTTACTCTTGTGATTTTATTATGTATTGTGATGTAATTCACTTTAAGAGAGATAATTCAGGTGTTCCTGACCTAATCACAGGGGCCCATTAAAGGCAGAGAGTGTTCTTTGGCTGCTTAGAGGAGGATAAGAAATAGCAGTAATAGCAATAGTAGAAGCAGCAGCAGTTGTCGTAATAATAGTAGTAGTCGTCGGTGGCATTGGTGTCAGCGTTGGTGTCATTGTCATCATCATCATCATCAGAAATTTAGACCACAAAGATTGCATCTGCCATTGCTGGCTTGCAGATGGAGAGGGCTACATGGTAAGGAATGTGAGCAGTCTCTAGGAGCTGAGAGAAGTCCCTGGTTGATGGCCAGCAAGGAAATGAGAACCTCTGAACTTCAACTGCAGGGAACAGAATTCTGCCAAGAATGAACACAATAGCAGATATCCCCCCAGAGCCTTTAGACAAAAACTCAGTCCAGGCAATCCCTTGATTTCAGCCTTGAAGAAAGGGAAAGAGAACCCAGCCACACACCATGCTGGGTTTCTGACCTCCAGAACCATGAGCTAATCGGTGCTGTTTAATGCTGCTAAGTTTGTGGTAATTTGTTACACAGTAATAGAAAACTACTATCAGTTTTCTGTATTATCTTTAAGAAAATTAACAATTATAGCAGAGAGTATCTGGGCACTAGGATTATGGGTCATTATTTCCCTACTTAAATATTTTTTACTTAAATAAGGAAACACAGTAAATGCTATTTTAAAAGACCTTACTCTTACTGTAAGGATAACATGCTCTTTCAAAGTTGAATATAAAGTTACTGCACTTAAAGTCAATTTTCTCGTTGATTTTCATTGCATATTTTTATTTATTCATTTCTTTCTCATCTTAGAAAAGATAATATGTAACATTATAAATTAGGAATGTGTTTTCATGAGACGAAATTCCTTAAAATTGAATAAATAAAACAAAACTCCAAAGCAATACCAGCTTGAAAGCTATTGTCAAGACAGTTACTAAACAAGGAGTTTATTCCAGGACATGCTGGAACTGGAGGAAAGAGCACACCTGGTTTGTTCTTGTCTACCAGGTGAACCAGGTACCTCTCACAGGTCTTGATGCAGTATGTGCTCCACATTTACTTGTTAATTAGAAGAAATGAATGCACTTGCTGCCAGTGTTGCATTTTAAAGACTATAGGTTTTCTTCCACTCAGACCCTCCCTTCCACTATTTTGTTTCATACTTTAGAGCTGAGAAATTTCTATTTCTGTGCATTCTTTAATTCCAGAAACCTACAGCTTCTACAGTTTAGCCTCTTCCCATCTCTATCCTGGACATTTATGATATGTTACATAGCCGAGCTATAGTATCTCCATTCACTATCTTAAGAACTGTTTCTCAAATAAGAATTTCCTAAAGACTGAAAATTTATTTTTCTCTCAAATTATTTGTTCCCTTTTGCTTTGCTACTATAAGTTCGAATTCTTTATGTAAGAGATGCTCAGTACTTTCCCTTTCTTCAATAAATAATTTTTCAGTGTCACAGGTTTTCTTTTATGTTTCTGTCTTACCACAGATGCCCAATAAATGTAATAAATCTTAATAAAAATTTTCCCCTCCAAAATGAATAACTTTATTGGGGAAACATTTCTTGCAGACAAAAACTCCCCGTGGTTATTGGATAATTCAGGTCTAACTGCTTTTATTTAATCTCTGAAAAGTCTAGTTACAAGGTAATTGAGAAGGATCTTTTGGTCTCTGACAATAAAAAGAGTGATTGTAGAAAGAAAAAAAGAGAGAAAACTAAAGGTTATAATGAAATTATACCCAAGGCACATCAGTCTTCCTTTCTTTGGTTAATTTCAAGGGCAACCCCATAAACTAAAATATTGCTTTTCTCCATTCATCCTGGGAGGGAGTTTCCTTTTATTATGCAGGGGTTTAAAATTATTGATCTAAAGCCTCTAGGAAATTTGATTTTTCAAATAAGAATACAATGCCTTTCCCTGCACATCTTTGGGAGTCTGGCAACAGTTAACATGCAGTAGACCTTGGAGAACACAGATATTCACTGTGCTCACTTAGAACAAGATCCCCAACCCTAGGCTGTGGACTGGTACTGGTCTGTGACTTGTTAGGAACTGGGCTGCACAGCAGGAGGTGAGCTGTGGCAGGGCAGCCAGAGAAGCTTCATCTGTATTTGCAGCTGCTCCCAAGTGCTAGCATCATCGCCTCAGCTCCACCTTAGATCATCAGGTATTAGATTCTCATAGGAGCACCGGTCCCTGGTGACAGAAAGGTTGGGGAC
Organism: Cynopterus sphinx; assembly: GCA_030015415.1. Lineage (NCBI taxonomy): Eukaryota > Metazoa > Chordata > Mammalia > Chiroptera > Pteropodidae > Cynopterus > Cynopterus sphinx. The sequence continues at coordinate 175,079,118 of CM057379.1, forward strand.
CACTGCCATAGGTCTTCAAGTGGTTGCAAACATAACAAAGGACGTCTTGCCCCTTGTGCTAAATCTGTACAAGTTGTTTTTCTCCAACTCTGAGCTCTGAAGTCTCAATTTAACATCCAAAAAATTGAGCTGTGTTCTTTCCCTTTAGTACCTCATTACCAACAATAAAGAACTGAAGAATTGGAGTGTTGGCTGGCAATTTTGCTATGATATATGGCCAAGCAGAATGCAGACTTGCTTTTAGTCATCTAGAGGACCTCTAAGTTATTGACAGGAGTAGATATTTTTCAACTACAACATAGAAATAGAGGAATCATACACAATGCCCAGTTTACCAAAAATACCAATCCCTGTGACATCAAAGGACTCTGCAGGTAACCCACAGGTAGTTAGCAATGCTAATAACAAGAAGTGCTTTTTCATTAAAGCACCTGTAAACACCTTTCAACATGATTGGCAACTGTGCATTAACTATGCAACATTAGCAGCAATCTTTACGAATTCAGTAAGCAGCAAGAAAAAAGTTCTTAGGAGTTTTGGCAAGGGTGTTTTTACATTTTATATTTCCCTAGGAATGTTTCGTGTTTTGTTTTGTTTGCTTTGCTTTTTCAAGGAAAATCCAATCCTGTTAGTAGCTGCTATTCTTGTGTCTGTTTCTCAGAGAACCCCAAAACCTCCATTTCTGTAGACCAGGGGTCAGAAACTGTGGCCCGTGTCTAGGTTACATTCAGAGAGCAGACAGCTATGACTGGCTTGCACAACATTTAAAATGCTTTGAGCTAGTTGCCAAAAATTAAAAGCAAGGAGAATATCATGTAAAAAGAAATTTGATTTTTGACTCTTTAAAAGAAGTTCAAATTTTGGCAACACTGGGCCTGATTTCTTACATCGAAACTGGAGTTGGGTAGTGCCTGCCAGTTTGCTCTAATCCAGGGAGGCTCATAAATGTACCATCATTTTTTGGGAATTGGAAAAATGCACCGTCTTTGGGTGGATGAATTGTAAAGATGCCCCATCAGAGAGGACACATCCTACATATAACAGCTTTAGCATAATTGCTGCCACCTTCTCAACCATTTCACTCATGGATGATGAACCTTTCAGGCATTTGGGTTTGTGATCCCTGCCAAAGCCTTTGGAAGAAGTCTGCCTCTGCATTCGTCTTGATGAATGAGGGCCAGCCCTGAGGGTTTTCTCTGATTGCTTGACCACAGGAATGGAGACACCAGCATTTACTTGGCCCAGCTCCTGTTTTCCTTGAGAAGACGGTTGAATGATTTTGTAGGAATTATAATTAGAGGCTAGGTCTCCCTATCCTCAAGGTTCACCCTACTTTCTTAGCCTTCATATCTCCCCTTCCAACTCTTTATTACTGATTTGGTATTTGCTCATTTTTTTAGCCTATGAGAGGATATGTCCAAGCAGGGTATAGTGATTTCTCCAGCATGACACAGGAATATGACTCTTTTTACTTAAAGAGTTTCGGGCAGACTTTTTGTGCCATCTTTGAATTAGCTGATCCCAGTATCTATCTCTGTTGACAGCCTGCCCTTATTAAACCGTGCCCCAAAGTGGACCCTGTAACCACTGACAGTGGACGATGCCAAGGAGCTCAGGAGCCGCTCTGTGGCCTCAGTGAACCTGAAAATCGCATCTCTGAGGTTCTCCAAGAGCCATGAGCTGCTTTATCTTAGCATTTGTATGACAACCATCAAAATCTTCTACATAGTGCAGCTGTATGTGATACTGTATGAGAGACAATAAAATGCAGTTAACATTATACCACCTAACAGGTTACAAAGTGATTCATCATTACACATAGTTGGGTGATATAACTGGGAGTCTGTTTTGTTAGAAGCATGGATTTCAGACTGGGGTCCAGCACTGACTCCGACACCCAATAGTTATGTGAACTTAGGCAAGTCTTTTAACTCTGTGACCTTCAAAGGAAAAACAGTTATAACACAATGAATGATAACTTAGAGTGGTTAAGAACTCTGGAGTTTCCTCCCTCCCCCATCTTACTATTTGGAGTAAATTAATTTCAAAAGTCTCAGGTGCAAAAATGGTACCTTTCTAATAGGATGTGTTTGATTAAATAAGATAGTGCACGTATCCAGTGTGTGGTAGGTACTGGAGTGTCCAGCCTGGTGTAAAGTAAATTATTAAAAATGTTGTTTTCCTCTCCCCCATGCTTGTGTCTTACTGCTTTGGGCACAAAGAATTTTAGCAAATGGGAGGAACAAATGATTGCATTGCTCAATAAATATTGAATGAATTGATTTTATAACAGGAAGTCTTTAAATGTATGACTATCAAGATGCTTTGCTAAAGGTGTGGCTTCTTATTGGGGCAATTCATGTAGAAATTTAAAAATAATTTCAGTGTTTCAAATAATGCAGCACAATGCAATGGTCAAGACAAAAATAAGGATGTATCTTTAATAATGGGAGTGACTGCCTATTCCCTTTAGGAATGAGTTCCTGGCTGCTGAAGTCTTTATCTCGGCACCCAGATCAAACAGAATACAAGGGTCACAATGCCAATTTCATCTGAAACTTGTTTTGTGGTGTCAGAGTCTCCGTGTTTAGAAAAAGACTGGTGGTTGCTATGGATCTGATAATAATGACTGCTGCCTGTACCTCAATTCCTCATCCTCTCAATCTCCAGTATAAAATCACTTAGACTTGGGCTGTAGGGCAGTAAACAAACTTTGGAGCAAGAATTAACTGAGTTTAAGCATTAGCGTCTTAATGTAGGAAATGACTTTCACTGTAACCTTTACTTACACGAGCAGCTTGGCTATGTCAAAGGAGCTTTTTTCTAGTTTCCTGATGGTAGACTGAAACACATGAGGTTCAAACCTTGATCTTCTGCGCAGGTAGTGCTAAAAGCAGAAATATTTTGGGCTTTCATCATACAATAAATGTGAAAAATCTTTATATTTTGTACAGAAGTGGTCTTAGTGTGAGTCTCTTATTTTAATGTATATAAAGAAATTTAGCCATTTATTAGATTCTTGAGTGGAGTCAGAAAAATATTCCTGTTGAAATATATGTCTATATATTCTTTAAATAAAATCTTGTAGAAAAGTGACATCTTTGTTACATTTCTGTGAGATTTGTGATCCACGTAATAGATGCTTCTTGCTCGTGAATTATATTTCTAAGATATGGATCTCAGTGCTTATTAATGTATAACCAATCTTTGGGGGAAAACTAATCCAGTCCTTGAGCTCCAGGCACATAAAGTTAGAAATGGGTTATTGAATGGGTGGGGAGAAGACATATCTGATTTGGGGACTCTGCAGTCTCACCAGAATGCAAATAATTCAACAATAACCCAGAACAAATAGCTTCCATTTCCAGAACTGCTCCTCTCTGTAATCCCCATAGTATGTGTTTTCCAACAATTATCTGGCCCAATTCTCTCTTTTATTGTTTAGGATCTTAATGCCTCGAATGTGGAACATAGAACAAATGTTTGTCTGTAAAATCTAAGAAGATGCCTAAGTGTAGTTTTTCACTACATGACATAAGCATTTTTTAAAAGGAAATGGAAACATTACATTAACTCAGGATCCTCCAATTCCTTGGCGGCAAGAAGTGCTAGCAACTCCATAAAGGTTAAACAGGCATGCTTAGAGCCCTTAGTGAAATTAAGTCTTCTACCAAGTGTATGATGCTCCAGGAGACAAAGGTTTATCCGTATGAATAACTGAATGTACACTTCAATACATTCGCGTGTGCAGGCCACTTAAGGTATTACAAGGTCTGGTACCAAACAATAAAAATGCAGATGGAACTATCAAATTCATCAAGCTGCTGCAACAAATTCAGATACTCTCCAGAGCTGGCAAGGTGATGTCAAGAAAGTTAAACTTGAAGAATGAGACTTGGATTTCTAAATGAGATCAGGGAAAAGAGAAACAGAGTTAATAGGGAAATCAAGACTGAAACAATCAACATTGCAGCTACATTTGGAGGAGAGTTTAAAATCAATTCTTTCTGCTTGTTCTAAAATTGTTCTGCCAAAAAACTGACATTGTTATGTACTTTTTATTTAGGTTTATTTAGTCTTCTTTAACATAGCTATCGTTAGTTCAACAATCTAATGTTGGGGTACATTACTGCAAAATAAGGACATAGCTGTGTAGTTGTGCCATCGACACATTGGTTAATCTTATCCTTTTCATAAGACTAAGTAGTTTGTTAATACTGTCTTGGACTACCTGTATTTGTGAAGTTTCTTATAGTGAGTGGTACATACTAAAGTTAGGGAATTTGCTCCCTGCTACCTGTCTTTAAAGTATAGTTTAATAGTTTCCTCAAAACAGTAGCATTCTGTAATTAAAATAGATGAAGCAATATTTTAGTATAATGTTAGGCAGTAGTAAAAATTACCCCATCTAAATAAATGTGCACATATACATAAACACTAGCATGAATTAAAAAGTTAAGAAACATTAAAATTCTGTGAAATTAATATATAAATAAAATACAACCTGGAATAAAATTACCATTATTACATAAAAAAGGAAAAACAGACTTCCCTTCCCAAATCTGTTGATTTTAACATCTTATAAAACCTACATTTGGAGTGTAAGGGTTATTTTGATTTTGAAAAACATTAAAGAATAATATGATCCAACTTCCTAGAAAAGGCAGTATGTCTTAATTAATTTTGAAGAATTGTGTTCATTCTAATGTCAGAGACAATATCCTTTTGAGTTTCCTTAAAGAAATATTTGTAATGTCTTTTATTAAGAAAAATATAGCTTTAACATAGTAATTGTGTTTTTTATATTATTTTAAAATGTTAGGAAAAATATTGTGACAATATATTATTCCAAAATATATGAATGTCTTTAGTACTGTTATTTAAGAAGTGAAATACTTGATCTAATATTGTAAATATTCTATTTTAAGCACATACTTTTTGTCTTCATTCTCATTGACATTGTTTCCTGTTTCTTTTCTTTTCCAACATCTCCTTCTTAATTTCCTTTTCCTAATAATCCTGACTTTTCTACATATCACACTAGAGAAAAACTATAATCTTTCAATTTTTACTTCATTTTCATAAACGATGGCTTCTATTATGTGGATGGCCAACTGAAATTCCTCTTTTACCTTTTAAAAAAATTTTTTCTTCTTAAAAAATAAAGTAGTTACATCTTTAGCTTAAATACATATGTATATTATATATCCCACACTTGAAAAATAATACTTAGATTCACAGAGTTCTGAGGAAATTCAATATTTTACTGGTACTCTATCCTGCAAGCTCATGGAATGACAAAAAAAAATTAATCACATTTCATGACTAGCATCCTAAGTAGCCTCTGGTTTTTCTGACTAAGCCAAATTGGTCAGCGTTTTTCAACTGCTCCCTTTCTTCTTCTGGGGGCAATCTTGGAGAAATTCTGCAGAAACAGAACCTAAGAGCAAATGAAAATGGAGCCCCTGATGGGTTGCTTTCACAGTAAATCTTGGTCACGTGTGTGCTGCTGCTATGTAGTCAATGATTACTGCTTGGACAATAACAAAGTAGCGAGTGGATGGCGCTGGAGATGCTGGAGATGTGCAGGAGTCTGTGCTAGGCCCAGGTTCCTGACCTAAGGAAGGCGCAGGACCGCACCGCAGCCTGTGCTGCTCAGGCGCTTTGGTCCACCTGCAGGACAGCGGGCTTCACCCGCTCCTCATCCGACCGCTCGGGGTCCTCAGAGGCCAGCACGTAGCCTCCCTCATAGTGCACCTTCTGTGCCTGGTCCAGGGCCACCGACTCTTCTTCCTCGTCTTCCACAACAGCCAAGTCCACGTTGCTGTCCATGCCAGGGTCCATGCCAGGGTGACTCCCTCTGGAGGCCGCCCTGCCAGCATCCCCCTCCGCGCCCTTCCCTTCCACCAGGTCGCTGGTGAGGGATGCTTCGGAATGACCCTCGGCCAAAGAGCTCTCCTCGTGATCATTCGGCATCTGCTCATTGCTAGGCATGTCTTCAGACTTGGTCTCATTTTCGGTCGCGCTTTCTCCCTCTCGGACTTTCTTTCGACCGAAAGTGAGGGGGGAGACTTTGAAGGGGGAGCTTTTCCCTGAGGATATTTTCTGATGACTGGAAGCGAGAGATTTCTTAATCTTCTCTCTCCGCTCCGCAGATACAATCTTCGTCCCCAGCTTGTTCATCTTTTTCTCGATGTTCTGGCGAGAAAATGCCTTCTTGAGGCTATCCACTTTTTGGAGGCTGGATCTTTTTATTTTTTCTGCCCTACTTTCCTCCATCTTTTCCTCTGCACTGTCTTCCAGGGCCTCCTCGTCGTGGGGCAATTCATCCTCGGACGAGAGGTCCACCGTGTGCAAGGTTTCCTCCAGGGATTTGTTTTCATCAGCGAGGTCCTCCTTCCCTTCCGCTGGTATGGCAGCTGGCTCTTTCACAAACACACTGGCAGGGATCTCATTCTCTTCCTGAAAAGATGGACAGTGTAGGTTTCATGTTAATAACACATTTCACAAATAGTCTTGAACTGCTGTAGTTTGTGAATGTGTGTTTTCGGCATGATAGAAACCCAACGCTTGTGGCTTCAGCTTTCTAGAGCATAGAGAGTTAATTTTAAATTGGTCAAGGCATCCCCCCCTCCCCCAGGATGGATAAGACCAAGGCCTGCCTATTTAAAAGATCATGAGGGCATCTGGAAAGGGCTCTATCAGTGACAGGCAGAGGGGGAAGTGGGCTGTGGCTCAGATAGACCAGGAAGCTGCCTAGATAACGGAGCTAAAGAAAGTTTCTGTGAACCGTCTCTTCTAACCTTTCCCTGTTCCTGCCCAAATCCCACTACAAAAGAGCCCAGAGATCAAGTTGGAAGTTAAAAGATGGAGGCGGGGTGAGAACTGGGAGGTCCTCGAGTGTCAGACACCATGTAAAGCCTTGATCAGGTTCTCTCCCTAACGGGAAGTCAGAAGTAAAGGATATGGTCAACTTTGGTATCTGTTCGAGAGTACACACACATTTTTCTCATGACATAATTTTAGAGGAAGGCACACAAGGTTAAGCCTTATTGGGGACCCACTCACAAATCTTTGTGGTTTAGTATACCCTTTGTGGGTGTTAGTAAGGGAAGGTAGCACACTATGGTCATTTTAAGAGTAGTACAGGGGAATTATGCTGCCAGGTATGGCTTATCAAGTGTTTATTGTTAAACAGGGCTTCCCACCTAGAGTTAAAAGTGAGGAGAGCAGCTCAGGAATCTCTCTTCCTGCTCCCATCACTATTTCCAGCATCCCTCTTTCTCTAGCTTGTAAGCATACAGGCAAAGATCTGCCCCTTGTCATACCTTGGAGAGCAGAGCCTGAGAACCTGTCTCCAGACTGTAAGAGAGATGGTTCTCCAGTGCTGCCAAGCAGAGAGACTTGAATTTAGACAGACTTGGATCACACTGTATAGGAATCCCTCTGAATTTTATATTTGCTTTAAATATTGAAAAATGAGAGTCAGCCAGCAAGGTGCCTCCATATTTTCAGTGAAAGAAGTGGAACAGTAGGAAGCATGTGTGACAGGAGGCCCAAGTCCTAGTACTTGCTGTACTGCAAAATGGCTGTGTGACTGTCAGCAAATAACTTGATCTTCTTGGGTCTAAGTTTCTTCCAAATATAAACAAAAGGAATGATCTAGATTAGCATCTTTCAAACTGCACACTGAGGACACTAGGGGTTCTTTAGGAAGGCTGAGGTAGGCCAGGCTCCCAAAACCATGGCATCCTGGCTTCAACCAAGGCCACGATGTTACATGATTATACTGTGGACTATCCAGTACTTTTCAGCTGGAAAATAACTGGATGTAGTGAATGTAAAAGTCTACCTAGAATGAAACTTCATGCAAAGTTCATGGGAATGGTGGGAACTTCCCTTCTCGTTCTGCAATTTTGATTGACTGAAAAATTGGGGTAATTAATAATAATAATAATAATAATAATAATAATAAACATATTCTAACAGTGAACATGCACATTTTTTAACTTCCTGCCAAAAAGATTAAATGGACAAAGTTTTGATATAGAGAAACTTAAAAATTCCTCTCCTTATTACCATTGAATGATATAACTATGATACTCTGAGAAGACACAGCCCTGTGTTTCCCCCTTATACACACACATACACAAACCAGAGCACTTTCTATAAACTGTTTGAAATAAAGGATAAAGTCTTGAGTAGAGGTAAAAAGCAAAATGCCTGGTTAAACAGAATCCTTGGAAGAGTGAAGAAATCCAGGATTTCTTTCCCAAAGTTCTTTCCACACCCTCCCATTTTGAATGACAGCCCTAAGAAGAGATAAAAAACTGCCATTTGCGACAACATGGATGGACCTTGAGATAATCATGCTAAGCGAAATAAGCCAGACAGAAAAAGCTGAAAATCACATGATATCACTTATATATGGGATATAAACTTAAAAGCAACAGATGAATAGGACAAACAGATTCATGGACATTGACAATGGACTAATGGTTACCAGAGGGTAGGCAATGGAGGATGAAGGGGGTAGTGGATGGGGTAAAGAGGGTCAAATATAGAGTGGTAGGGGGAGGGTGAAGTTGGTAAAGGGGATCAAATATATGGTAGCTGAAAGAAACTGGACTTTGGGTGGTAAACACACAATGGAATATATAGATGTCAAATTATAATGTACACCTGAAAATTATATAATTATATTAACCAATTTTACCCCAATAAACAATAAAAATTAAAAAAAAAGACAAAGTGAAAAATTGAAAGGAGTATGGGATTCTCATGAATCACATATGACATAAACTTTTACAGAGTGCAGCTTCTCCATGTTTTAAGTTTCAACTTGTCTATCTTGTTGCCATATACTCCCCAAACCAGTGGGAATTTTTGTCTCTTATTCACTGTTATGCCCCAGCAATTAGAATAGTTCCTGGTAGCTCAACAGCTACTTGTCGAATGAGTGTATGCTGGGTAAGCTGGCTTTCTAAGACAGCTCTGAGGGTGGCTGGAGTGGAGATTTCAAACCCCTCTCTTGGTTAGGCTTGAAGACGACAAAAGAAAAGGTTTCTCTCTGTGCCTAGAAGGAATTTGGCTGATCATTGCTGTCACTGGGAAATGAGAAGAACCTAAGGCCTAAGGGGTGCAGCAGTTTCCACTTTTAAGGAAGGATTTTGTTCTCAGTGGCTGAGCATGACTGAAAGAGGGGCAGACCGCAGGAAGAGCTAGGACTTTGATGCTTAGTCGGGAAGCAAAATTACTTCTGGGGTTTGACAAGAGGATTGGGATGGTTTGACAGGAGTGGCTTGCAGGAAAGGAAGAAACCAAGAGCTCAGTGAAATGTTATTAAAAGTCCTCAGTGAAGAAAGCAAAATTCAGGTAGAAAACTGTAAAAAGAAGTCTTAGTTACCAGAGAGGAGGTATATTTGTGTAGCATAATTTCTCAGGGTAATCAAAGGATTACTCTGATAACTTTTTTTTTTCAACTTCAACAAAAGGAAGATATATTAACTCCACTGCTAAAAGAATTGAATAATAGTGTAGTTTTTAATTTAAATGTAAATTTATTATTACGTTGAATTTATTATGTTGAATCTTACACCCTTGTCTCTCATCATGTGCCCTTTGAGGACATTTGAGGAAAGTGCATGATCGGGTCAATCAGAAGGGATCTGTGGTAGATACACACTGCATATATGAGGGCAGTTGAGAGATCATGGGAAACCCAACTGAGCTCCTTTGTGCAACGCCAGGGAAATTTATACAAGGGCTCTTTAATGCCAACTTTGAAAATAAACCCAGCAGGAACAGACATAATCCAGAATGAGTTGGATGTGTCTTTATGCAACTGGAAACAAGTGAGGTATGTCTTCTTGGCTAACTGCTATGCTTCTGCTGTCATTTTAATTACTTAAGCAGCATTTTGTGTTCTGGCTATTGGATAGTGTTTATTTTGTGGCTTCTTATGGCATCTACTCTGAAGGTGAGACTTTCCTTTTACACAGGAAGGTGATTGTTTAGAAGCAGAAAAATACTCTCTTCAAAATCTCTATTCTTTAGTAAAACGTACATCATCATTGACTATGAAGTATTACGATGGTGAAAATTCAACTTGAACTTCAGACAGTAGATTGTCTGTAACTGCACTGTCCCTAAGGTACCCACTCTCACCTGCACACGTCCTTGCTCAGGACACAAACACCTCAAAGAAACACTTGATATTTTGTTTGCCTATAAGTGAGTGACACTTTCACCTTTAGCTCACTGTCATAAAGTTTTTGATCTGCTTTTGCTTCAGATTCCAAGATTACAAACTCTTTCAAGGGGAAGGATCAATTATACATCTTTAATTCTGTCATTGCTTACTTTTGGTACCCATATGTCTACTAGGGGTTTTGATGACTTGATATGGCATCCCTCGTGGGTTGCATCTCTTCCTTAGGTAGTTCTACCAAGTCGAGGCCCCAGCAGCTGATACTATTTGTCCTAGAGATTTATTTTCAAAAAGATACTCAGGCTCCACTGACGCAGCTGCTCCTGGTTCTGACCTTCCACAAGCACCCTTAGGAAATTTTCAAAGGAAGAGAGAATTAAACAGCATAATGCAAACATATATAAATGATATGCTTGAGGCATAAAAGAGAAAAAGAGTGGAAAGAACTCTTGAGAAGTGGCATTTTTCCTTGCTCTTGAGTTTGTTTGCTCTTTATATTACTTCTTGTGAACTAATAATCTCAGTTGTGCATGTGGATATCAACACAGAGAAACTTGCCAACCTGCTGGCTACTTCTTGGGTTGAAGCTCATGGAAGCAAATCTTCTGTGCACGTATATAAATAATCACACGTCAAAAGAGAAGGAGATTCTATGACTAGCATTGGAAAAGGAAGTCTACAGTAAGTCATTTTTAAAAGGTTGAAAAGCTTGAATAAAGAGAGACAAGCCAGTAGTTTGCTCTCCTGTCACTAACTTATCATCCCCATTGTTAGAAGAAAATAACGCTGGCTGTCATTCCCACAGGGATGTGGTAGTATCCTAGAGGAATATGAGGACCATAAATTTGTGTACATGAAATGTTTTACCCAATAATCTCTAAATACTAGTTATTAAAATGGAACTATGCCCACCTGACATTCTGATTTATAGGTCTCTTTACACATTGATGGTTTTCTTCAATTTGTGTTTCTGAGGTATAGATTGCCAAGTGGATAAAGCCATTGATTAGAACTGCACCCCTAAGGCAGCTGTCGGTGGAATCAGCAAGTCATAAGAATAAAATGCATTAGTTATAATCCCTGAGCAGTCTTTCACATTCTGGAGGATTTAAAAGTTTCATTATTTTTCAGTGTTATCAAGGGTTCAATTCTTTTTTAACATCACACTGGTTAGGTGTTCTTTGTTACACACAAAAAGACACAAAATGAAACAAAAACCAAATCACACTCAATTATTTAAAAGCTGATGTAGAAAACCCGGTAAACATGAACTTTGCCATAGTGGAATTATAGTGTTTGTTTTTACTAATTTCACAACTTGACTCTATAATTTCTGTTAATAAAATGAAGCCTTGCTAGTCACTTTGTTTCTCAGGGCCTCTGCTTCTTTGATATCAAATGAGGTTAAATTAAATGATTATTAAGGTGCTTTTCAGCTCTAAAATATTTAATTCTGTGATATTAACCTAAGTCCCATGAAAAATAATTAATAAATTGTAGAAGCAGTCTCACAGCATACTAATGGCAAATATGTTTTTTTTGTTTCATGCAAGAATCAAAACTAAAGGAACTGAGCTCCACTGGAGAACATTTTTCATTCAATTTGAACAAATCTAGATTAAAAAACAACAGAAGAGGTAACATTTACTTGGAAGGGCTGCATCTGAGAAAGAGTTTCATTTTTTAATATGAGAGAAAGTAATGATTCTTTTGGAGAAATACCAACAATAATCAGTTATTCACTTAAAGTGCCTGAGGGAGTGCTGACATTCCGTAAGTGGAAATAACAACAATAAGGATTAGTATTTTGTTTATCTCGTAAACTAAAAGGGCACTGACTAAGTAGCATATTGAAACCAATATCCCACTATAGGAACATTAATCAATGTGATATAAACATCAAGAGTTGCAATATAAAGGTGTCTTTGATTATCTATATCCCCATTTCTTCTAAGTCTGTACTAATTTAGCATTTTTCAGAGCAGTGGCTTTGGATAGAGAATGTACAATCTTTTAAAAAATCAATTTTAAAATAGTCTGAAGTTGTTACACTTTTAGCACCTTTCTAAAATTCAGACCTCATCAAAGAAAACCAAATGATGAATATTTGAACACATTTATGGGCTTGATTCTCCACGAATGTATCCACAGCAAATATCTAACCTCTACTCTTTTCACCCAATTTCACAATTTTATGTGGATGAAAGTGTAAGCTGTCCATGAGTACTCTCATTTTCTTCTCTGGATTTGAAATCATTCCCAAACTGCTTTTTCAAATAATCGTTACTAGAACCTTAAGAGGGCATAAGTGGGCATCGCACCCTCAGGCAGGGTCAGTTACCTGTGAAATTCTAGTCCCTTCAATCAGCAGAGAAAATTTCCTCTTGCCTGAAAATTCACTGATTTTCCGTATGAATTCTATTTTTAGGAAAAGGAAGCCGTACTTAGGGGCAAAGAATTAGGCTTATTAGTCTTTGGCATTTGCTTTTTAATCAGCAACCTCTCTGAGTCTCATTTCATTTATACTGGGTACTGTCACAGTATTTTGAATCTGAACATTGACCCTAAGCTATTATTTCAAAAAATGTAAAAAAGGAAAGCTGCTAAGTTTAACAAGAACTTTACAATTTATTTTATTATTCAAAGGGAGGTGAATTTTCTCCAGTTTAGATACTACTGGCTATAATATGAAATAATTGTTAAGGCTTAAATCTGTGAGTCCGGCACAGATTTAAGTAAATAAAAGACATTTTAAATAAGATAAAATAAGTACAAAGTTTGGAATTTTAAAAATACAAATGTATAAGTGGCTAGTAGATGATCCAACCAACCAAGCAACTAACCATCTGACCAAAAAGCACCTGCAGAGTTTGGAAGACACAACAGGACTTTACAAACTAGAAACGTAATCTTCTAAACACTACAGTACTGCAAGAGCTTCTATTCCTTGAGTTCTTGTACCATGCTAATTACCAACCATTTTAAGTATGTTATTCCATTATTCTTCACCCTAGGAGAGAGATACTAGGGAAGAAGAATTAATGTTTAAGAGCATAAACTCTGGAATCAATTAAATGTGATTTCAAACCCCAGTGTCACCTCTTGCTTACTCTATAACTTCAGACAAGATCTAAACATCTCAACATCCTCATCTATAAATTGGGGAGAAATGAGATAATACACAAAAAGATGATAGGCAGAGTTATTAAGAGCTCAAAAGATTTTTGCTTTTATTCATATCTTCAGTGTACAGATGAGGAGACAGAAGTTTGGAGAAGCTACAAAAATGTACACACAGTTGGCAAGTGGTGAAACCAGGATTCAAAACCAGTGTTGGCATAATTAGTACCCTAAAACCCCTACTTTAAGAAGGATCAAGAGAAAGCAAACTTTCCACCAAGGAACTGCACTTGTATTTGTTTATTTTTTGTTTTTTTAAATAATCATCATGCAGTGCGTTGAAAGTTGAAATTTCTAATATCCTTTAGTTGAATAAAGGATCTTACATGGCTTACATTCCAATTCCTCGCTTCCTAAACTGCTCTTTTTAAAATTAAGTGTCTTTGGGGGCTTTCTGCTGAGAGGCCCAGAATGGAACCTGAACAAGTTGCTTTGGATTCTCTAACTCCCACCTTGGTCATGAGCACCCCTATTTTACCTTTCCCTCGCTTTAAGGAGAATATTACCATTTCTGGCTGCAATTTCCCTCCTGTCAATCCAATGTGACAAAACAGACCACTGTGGCAGGGTTTCAGCAGCAGCATGTGTCCTTAAGTTTCCCAACAATTGTTTTTTTTAAATGTCAGATTTATAATTCTCTTGCAATTTTAGTCACATATCCTCTCTACCCCTCCCCCTAACATCTTCGGAACATCCGTTGGATAAACAAAACAAGAACCAATCCCGACAAATTGTGATTTTCCTCTACTAGATAAATACATGTTTTTTTTTTTTTTTTCTTTAACTGAGGAATAGGACAAGAGATAATCTCCTTGATTCATATTGAAAAGAGGGAAATTTCCTCTGATGACAGATTTAAACAGGTCTGTACACGTTTAGTTTTGTTTGGAGATCAGTATTTAATTTAGAAATGCCTCGAGAGCTAAGATTTCTAATATCTTTTAGGCTAATAAAGTAAGAATCTTATATGGCTTAAGAAAGGCACAGTTACCATATCTCCTCAGTTCATCTGGTGCATGGAAAGCTATTCCATTTGCATTAAAGCTAAAAAATTTCCGGGCTGCAAAAGCCTGCAAGGTACAGGAGGACACTGGCTGCCTGAAGCTTTGCAACATCAAGCGCAATTTTGGGAGGACAAAAAAGCAGCCAGATGAGTCTTTCCTTTTATGGGGGAAGAAGGCTTAACGTCTAACTTGGCAGAGCGGACTCATTTAGAAAAAGAAGGCTCCCTTGGTTTAAATCCCAATTTCTAAATCTCTCTTGGGAGATGAAGGCTCTTCTTGTGTGCCTTTCACAATCAAACAGTTGGTTATAGCCTCTCCCCTCCATGGCTTTGAAATCCTCTCCTATTCACATGGTCACAACAAGACAGCCCTGGGGCAGGGATGGCAATTGATTCCTGGGCTCTGTCCTGGCGGGGTTCCACTGGGCGGAAGGGCTTCCAGCGTTAGGCAGGGCTGCCCTTGGATTCACAAATGCCCACCACTTGTCTGAACAACAGCCCCACGCAATCTCCCTGTCCCCAGATAGCCTCTTGCTACATTAATTGCATCATTGATGCATTAAAAAATTAAAGTGACCTTTTTATTCGAAGGCAACCATTGGAAGCAGAAAATATTCAAGACTAGCCTTTGTAACTTAAACTGATAACACTGCTTTTATTTTACTTTGCAGTTGTGGTCTCCGTGAGCAAAGAGGAGCATATCTAGTGTGTTTGTAAAGAGTTATGCTCTATATTTTTATTGCATCATTTGCTAGAAAAGAACTCAACGAGATTGCTTTGGCCAAGAGTCTTAATAGAAAGATGCTAGTTCAACTCTAATGGAATCCGTTTTCAATATTTGGTTAGTCCCCAAAACACTGATAGCTTTTGGACAAAGGGGTACTTTAAACAGCTATGAGTTTAACTTCTTTATTTACAAACCAACCAATAATCAAACTAAACAGAACCCTCACATGATTACCCCATTACCACAAAGAGTTAATAAACAGCCACTGAAGTGATTTGCCCTGTGCAACTAATAGCTGCAGTCAGAGCCCCAAGTTCATAATGCAAAGAGACAAATGGATTTGACCCGGCACCTCGGCATCTGCTCACCTGCCCAACCTGTATGACGTGCATCCAGGTGCTCCCTGACACATAAATGACCTGGCCTACTCACCCCTGGGGGATCTGCTTTGGGTTTAGGCTGCAGTGACCTGGGAAATTCCCACAGAGTGTGCAGATTGCACACTCGTCTGCTGAAGCCAGACAGGGACAATGCCTTGTGTGTGTGATCCCTGACAGACAGGACAGGTGCACCATCTCACAGACAAACGGCCTTGAGGAACAGGCCGATCTCTCGCGAACTTGAGTCCCAGCTGGGTGGGAGGCGTCGCGGGCACTGACCTGGAAGATGAGCACTTTGAAATGGTTGCGTCTGAGGAGCTGGGCATGGTTGTTCTCCAGCCTCTTCACCTGCGCGCACTGCCTCTCCATGCGCTCCCTGACGGCGCGCGTGTGGGCGCTGACCTTGCGGGACTTCTCCAGGAGCTTGCTCACCGCGTTGCTGGTGGAGGCCTGGTGCTTGGAGAGCTTGGTGAGGTCGTTCTGGATGCCCTTCACAGAGCCTTCGAGGCTGATCTGCCGCTGTTCCATCTTGTGCTGGTTGTCCTGCACGGCATCCAGCATGGTCACCAGCTTGTCCAGGAGGGTGAGCACCGTGACTGCGTTCACCTGCGAGTTGTCCCGAAGAGCCTCGTCGGTGCTCCCCAGCATGAGGCTGGGGCTCGGGGTGGTGGAGGGCACCGGGCTGGGGTTGGCTGGCCTCTCCTGCCGCAAGCCAGAACCCGGCTGCTGGAACTTTTCAGCCTGAGCAGCGTCCTCCCCCATGGCTGGAGAGGTGGGAAGGTTCTCCTTGCTCCAGTGAGAAGGACGGTGGTGCGGGGTGCAGAGCAAGGCCGGCTGGGCTGAGCTCAGGGCCCCGCTCTCCAGGACTGGCAGAGGTTCAGGCAGGCAACAACTGGCTACACTGATCTGGGGAACTGCATTCCAGCTGCTCTTAAAAGCCCTACTCCACCCAGTGGGAGGCGAAGGTTACAGAACTGAGAACTACTCAGAGTTCAGAAGCACGCTCCCACTTCCTAAGCACATTCTCCCCAGCCCAGGGCACTTTCCTGCAGGTTTAGCTTTTCTTTCCAACTCCTCTTCCCTTTTAAAAATAAGTTCAATGCCATATTTCAATCATGACTTCATCTAGGGGCGGAGAAAAACATGCTAACCTGGCCCAGCTCCACAGCCTCCAATTGGCTAAAGCTAGTAAACTTTCCTCTGGCTGCTATGCTACAGATGCAACAGAGTGCCTGGTTGGTGTATTTTTTTTTTTTTTTCCTTCCTGGATACAAGTTATTGTAACGGAAAGTATTGTTTGCATTTGCCCTAGAACTAGCTGATGGGCTGCAGAACACCTCGTATCCTGAGAGAGGCCAAGTTTAAAAGGTACTTAGAGCCCGTTTGTGTTGTTAGTTTTTAATTTCCGAAGGCATGGAAGTAATCCTGATAATGACAAAGAAAACAGCCCGGTTCTTCTTACTACCCTTGTAATTGGCCATGCGAGATAAGCCGAATGAGACTGAGCTTCAGGGATGTTAAAGCATGTAAAGCTGTTATGGACTGTTATGAAATAGAAAATTTTTGAACAACCACTTTTTTTTGTAATAAATATAGAATTTCTTTTGAGAAGTAAGATTGAAAGAGGAGTCTCCCTCCTCGAGTAAAAGTCCTGGTCTCTTTAAGAATCTACCATGCTTATTCGTTTTAAATAAATTTCAATCCTTACTGAGAGATTTTCTCAAATACCCATCTCTGTAAGGCATTTATTGACACGTGCCCAGAAGTGTGACTGTCAGGCAAGTAGAGTTGGAGTTTCTGAAGTGCTTCTAATGTTTGACATTTCCAAATTCCTGTTCAGTGAAGTGGCACACCTGTTCTAAAACATGGCCCTTCTCAGCTGAGCCCTTGAGATGTGGGGCTTATTTCCTAAAACGACTTTACATGCTTGAATTGGTTTTAAATGTATTCAGCCCTTGAAAGTGCTTTCAGCAGGAAGTTTGTAATAGGCCTTCTATGAACAGTTTTGAGAAGAACAAATGCCAGCTCATATTGGGTAGGGATTGATAATGGAAAAGTGCCATACTTCAGTGGTAAAATCTGCATGTAAGCCAATCAATCAGCAGGTCATTTGTTGTCACATGTATTGAATTTGTGAATTTCCACTACCTGCTCAATTCTATGATTGATGAGCTATTCAAAAGATACTAATATAGCATGATCTAAGACCCTGCCCTCAGTGAGTATACCTGCTAGAGAGATGAATTAAAGATATTTACAGAGGCCCTTAATTTCCTCAGCTAATTGGTAACCCCAAAACCTACTTAAAGTATTTATTTTTTAAAAATAGGGACAAAAAAAAAATGAAAAGATTTAGTTGGAACTTTATTTTTTAAAAATGTAAGAAAATTATTTAAATTAATTTACTTTAACAAAATTTAATTGGTTGATGATGTGTTAAATATTAGAACAAAGGATGAATCAAGTGCTGATTTTGAGAAGCATAATTTTCTAACAAAATTATATGGTATCAGGATACAATATCCCTTTATATTTTACTTCTGTGGGTAAATCATAAAGAGTCATTATTGTAAAAATATTTGAGGGCTTCATCAGTTTCCCAAGAGCCTTTCTTAAATTTTGACATTCAAATCATTCTCTTTTGAAGCACTTATTGTGCCATCATCTGTGTGGATTTTTTCTTCTTTAAATGTTAACTATTCCAGCTGCAGATTCTCATTCGTCAGAGAAGATGCCCATGATTCAATGGCTTCTCTAACATTACTTTCATCAACTTCATGATTTCTTACATATTTTGAAAGATTTGTAATTTGATGTTATAATCACTTTGCCCTGATTTTGCATTGATTTGTACTGATTTCACATCGCATCGTTGGATATTGTAGATTATGCTGGATGAATAGTGCCATTAAAGACATGAGGTTGAGGTGGGAAAGGAGAGAAGCTAGCTGTTAAACAGGAAGAACGGTTTACAAACGAGCTTATTTATTTTTTAAAATTAATTTTGAGTAACATAATTAACATATCATAACAGTTCTCTGCTGCTGTGTAACAAACCAGCCTCAAATTTGGAGACTGAGAAACACAATAGTCATGAGTTCTATTTAGTCATGATTGTGTGATTGGCTCGGCAGGGCTCAGCTGGAATGGGTCATCTCTGCCATGTTCATTCAGCTATAATGAAATCTGAGGGGGTCTTCATCACATGTCTGGCTCCTTAGCTGGGATGACTAGAATGTGGAATTTTTCTCTCCTCAGTATTTTAGCCTCCAGGAACTCTTCCTCTGATCTTTTGAGTAGAGAAGCCAGACTTCTTTATATGATGCCCCAGGATTGTCAGGAAGTGGAAGCAGAAGCTGCCAGGTCTCTTAAGACTAAACTCTGGAACTTTCCCTTTGTCACTTCTACTATACCCTATCAGTCCAAGCAGATCACAGGCCAAGCTTGGATTGAAGGGGACAGGAGACAGACTCTACTTCTTTATGGGAGAATTAGAAAAGTCCCAAGGTAAAGGGGAAAACAACGTGGGAGAGATTGTTGAAGTAATCTTTGGAAACAATCTACCTCAACCTAAATACTTTCTTCCAAAGCTATTACAAATGAAGGTGAAGGCCCTTTCAAGCTCTATTTTCATTCCATGCCCTTTCACCTCTTGTCAGAAATAATCATTTTATGAATTTCAAGTATGTCCTTTGGAAATTATATTTATAAGTGATCAATTCATCAGTGAATAGTTTGATGCTGTGATGTAATTTGCTCTGTTGCACAACCTTACAATTATGGGAATGATCAGGAGCTATATAATGTCCTGTACAATGTCTTGTACATATAACTAGGTAATAAACGGGTCACAAACTCTAAGGCCATCGAGAGTTTATACATGAGGAAAGCAAAGGCAATAAAAGCACTGTTGTTCAGTTAGAGTTTGAGGTAACCCTGAGCGGCCACACTCAAAATTTAGTTGACCTGAATTAAGTTTGAGTTATGTCAGAGAAATGCGTGAAAGTTAGCAATCAACTCTTAAAAGAAATTTTTTGAAAAATTAAATCTACTTATTACATACTATTATGTTCCTTAGGAATTAGGTAGTTCCATAGAAATTGATACAATGGCAGATAGGAGGCTCATAGAGGTTTTGAACATGTGAAAGTCCTGTGTTTAAGAAGGATTATGGGAGCAATAAAATGTAGCAAGGGATTGTTATGTTGGTAATGTTTGTTGAATGGGAAATAAGTGCTAGAAACTGGGAAAGCAAAGATGAGTGACGTTTGTCTGCTACCCTTCAACCACTCCCACTTTACTGGGATAAGGAGGCAGGTTGACAAATACTGGGTATAGATGTACAGGTGTGGTGCTGGAGTCAGGTTACATGAGGGCTTTAGTCACAATGGTATAAAGGACTGAATCCTCCGACTGATGACCAGCTGCCTACTGTTACCTCAGATTTCTAAGTCATATAAGGAGAGAGATCACTCCAGGAAAACGCTTGCTTTATTACAGGTTAAAGCATCAGTCACAGTCTCTGTGAGGTTTCCCATTTGGGATCATTAGTAAGCCCCAAGGCTTGGTAACCCGTCAGCATAATTTCTAGACCAGAGGCAGCTCAATGGCTTTTTTGGTTGGCCCTTTCCATTTAAACACCTATGGGAATCCTGACATTCTAGGCCTTGCTACATTTCCCACTGAGAGGCAGGATCTAATTCCCATTTCCTTATATCTGAAATAGCCTTAGTGACTTGGTTGGCCAAATAGAGTGTACCAGAAATAACATGCTGGGACTTCTGAAGCTAGGATATAAGAAGGTTTGTGATTTATTCTTCAGTTTCTTGGGACACTAACTCTAGAGGAAGCCAGCTCCATGTTAAAAATCTGGCTTTGTTGAGACTGCCATTCTGTGAAGAAGCCTAAGATAGCCACATAGAAAGGCTATGAGGAGAGAAAAATACCTGGCTATTTTCAGAGGTGTCAACTGTCTTCAGCCATTTGAATACCTCCTTCTCCCTGCCCTGCACCTATGACTCTCTAGTCATTAAAAAGCAGAGATGTGCCATTCTTGCTGTGTCCTGCCTAAATTTCTAGTCCACAAAATTTCATGCATAATAAAATGATTTTTGTTTTACGTCACTGAGTTTTAGGCTGGTTTGTTACACAGTAATAGATAATTGTGAACATGTAGTTTATAATGAAAATGCAGCTCTTTAAGAATTATTGTTTTCAGTCTGGTTTTGTTCTCAGACTTCTGCATCCAAAACTTTTTATATGTACTGTTGCTCTAAAACTTAACTCTTAAAATAATTTCACAAAAAATAAATAAATAAAGATATCTGTGTAATTGTTCTTACCTTAAGAAAGTCTTAACTCTGAGCTTGATACCTAGGTGGAGGGGTAATCATAAACTAAGATAAAAAGAATTTGGCAGAAAGGAAGGTGGAATTGAGGGAATATCCAACCACATCTGGCTTAACTCTATCGTACATTCTTCAGTGGGTTACAGGTGAACATGATGATACAGTTTGTGGAAGGCCTGAAGATCTTGCCTTATCTTTTGCTGTGGAAGTGTGAAGAAATTATGTGTTCATTTTCACTAGAAATATTAATGATGAGCCCTTCCACCATATGATAATACAATAAAAACTGTGACCCTGAAGAGGGCCCTCATCTGATTGTGCTGGCACTCTGATCTTGGACTTCCAGCCTCCAGAACTGTGAAGAAACTGAGGCATAAGAAATTAAGTGACTTGACCAAGATCACACAGTTTGAAAGAAACAAGTCCAAGGCAAAAAACAAACAAACAAACAAACAAAAACCCTAAAACACAAAAAACAAAAACAGTTGGAAGTCGTTATTCAGAAATGACCAGAAGAAAGCAGAAGCTTTTGAAAATAACAGAAAATTAATAGGAGGGGACACAAGAGGCAAATGTGGAGAGAGTTGAGTGTTCCATAGACAAGAAAAATCTGAGGGAGTTCATCACCACCAAAGCAGTATTGCAAGAAATGTGAAAGGTACTTCTTTAAGAAGAAAGAAAGAAATTTAAAAGATAAGTAAGAAAACATCACAAAGAAAAAAATATCTCACTGACGAAGGCACAAGCACATATTAAAAGCAGTGGATCACCCAACACTAAAGCTAATACAACAGTTAAAAGACAAAAGTAGGAAGATCATGTGTAACCACAACAGTAAATTCAGGGATACACACAAACATACACACGAAAGAAGTAAAAAATAATGACAAAAACATAAATGAATGTGGAGGGGGTGAGTAAAAATGGTATTGATTTTAGAATCACTGAAGTGTTTTAACTTAAGCAGCCATCAACTTAAAGGAAACTGCTATAAACATTGCTTGGTATATGAAGCACATGGTAACCAAATCCAAAAGTCTACAAGAGATATATAGGAAATAGAGAGAAATGAATCCAAACACACACTACAGAAAATCATCAACATACAAGAGAAGAGAGTAAAAGAATAAAATAGGAGCAGAGAATAACAACAAAAATCAGAAAACAATAAAATGGCAACAACTACATACCCATTAATAGTTACTTTAAACATAAATGGATTAAGATGCTCTAATCAAAAGAAGAATGGATAAACAACGTACGGTACATATATACAATGAAATATTACTTGACCATAAAAAGAATGAAATCTTACTATTTGTGATAACATGGGTGGACCTAGAGGGTCTTATGCTAGGTGAAATAAGTCAGACAGAGAAAGGCAAATTCTATATGATTGAACTTATATACAAAATCTATAAAACCAAATAAACGAACAAATAAAACAGAAACAAAGCCGTACATACAGAGAACAAACTAATGATTGCAGATGGAAAAAGCGTTGGGAGACTGGGTGAAAAAGGTGAAGAGATTAAAAAAGCAAAAATTGGTAGTTACAAAATAGTCATGGGATGTAAAATATAGTTTGTAGTCAATAATATTGTAATAACTGTACATGGTGTCAGGCAGGCACAAGACTTATTGGAGGATCTCTTTGTAAATTATATAAATGTCTAGCCAATATGCTGTGTACCTGAAATTAATATAATACTGAATGTCAACTGTAATTGAATAATTTAAGAACTTAAAAAAATATATTAATGATGAAAAGTACATGATTATATGACCTTATTCTCTCCCAACCAAAGTCCCCACGTAACCTATTCATGATGTCAGTGTGAAACACAGGAAATCCTCTGGAAAGTGACGAAGCATAAATGATGTGTACTATTGACATAAAAGGTAGATTCCACTCCACTTCTTATGTGCTGTCACTTGGGCAATGCCACAATTTTGGGAAATTCTAGAGGAGCTTACATTCTCGAGATCTCCTCTGCCTCTTAGACTTCAATTTCCCCTTTACCATTTCCATTCTGCTCTGTGCCTTCCCAGTAGTGAATTTCAGCCCCTGCATTAAGCATCACAGAATCTACTCATGTAAAGCTTTCGCCATCATAGTGAATGTTAACGAAACTTTAGGGCCACAGTCATGAAGATGGCTCTCATCTTATTGGTTTCTGTCCTCCCAGTTTCATGTAATCTGTTTTCTCCTTACCTCCACAGTCTATTTTATGAAGGAAATTTTTTTCTCAAGTATAGAATCATGGTTTTATCCTTTACCCCAAGGAGATAAGTAATAATTATTATCATAAAAGACAGTTTCCTCCTTCCTAAAAAGAATTCTGGTGCCAGTTAACTA
Source organism: Cynopterus sphinx (assembly GCA_030015415.1). Classification (NCBI taxonomy): domain Eukaryota; kingdom Metazoa; phylum Chordata; class Mammalia; order Chiroptera; family Pteropodidae; genus Cynopterus; species Cynopterus sphinx. Next base: position 175,102,325 of record CM057379.1, read on the forward strand.
AACTCTTTTCCATCTTGTTTTATTGTCAAGATCAAAGGCAGGGAGAGGAGTAAGAAAACATTGTTCATTTATCATTTATTCATTCATTCAACGAATATCACTGAGCAACAATTAGACAATGGAAATAATAGGAGTGAACAAGAAACAAAGTCTTGGTTCATATGGAGCTTATACTCTGAGAGGTGGGGGTGAAGACAGATGGTAAATAAAAATACAATGGGATTTCAGACAGTGATAAGAAGTACTTTGTGATCAGACAGTGCTATGAAGATAAATAGAGCAGAATAAAGGGCCAGAAGGTGATGATGGTACAAGGAAGTCCTTTATGAAATAGGGCTATTTAAGCAGTGACACGTTGTAGGAATCCAGGTGAGAGGAGAGAGCCTTCTTCTGCAGTACTATCGTGTTTTTAATACAGCGATAGAATTTTAGGTGGGCTTGTGTACACCTTGCTAAAGTAAAGATTAAACTTCTAGTTTCTCTTTAAGCGAGGTGTGGATGTGTCACCAAGTTTTGTTCAAAGGATGTAAGCAGAAGTGATATGGGCCACTTCTGAATGCTGCCCTTTGAAGAATTAGGAATGTGCTCCACTGATTTCTATTCTTCTTTTCCCCATGTTTTTCCTAGGAGAAGGCGAACCTGACTTGGATGCAGAAACAGAAACCACTGAATTAAAGACTGAAGATGGGAGCTCTTCCTACTGTTGCCCTCTTGCTCACTCAAATCTCTCTCACACTCTCCCCGCCTCCCTCCTCACCCCTCCCCCTTTTCTTTCTCTGTTTTTCTCTCTCATTACCCCCACCCAGGTGATTGAGCTTGCACAGAAATAATAGCTAAGAGCATGGATTCTCAAGCTAGACTTCTTAGGTTGAAATTTCTGCAAGGTTTTAAGACTTTGGTCAAATTGCTTTTCCTTTCTAGGCCCCATGTTCTTATTATAAAACGAGGATAATAATAATCCTTATTATTATATGTTGTCATGAGGTTTAAATGAGTTAATGTTTGTGAAAAGCTTGGATTAGTGCATGTAACATAGTAGTTAGCACGTGTGTTAAATACACAAATTAATCAAATAAAAATTCTTAATATTACTGTCTAATTTAGCTTCTTAGCTTCAAAGACATAATTTATTTACTTTTTAAAAAATATATTTATGTCTTGAATTTCATATGCCATATTCAAAATTAAGACCAGCTTTCCCTCTCTGACTTGCTCATTACAGAGTCCTTTGTGGTGTGTTCAGAAAAAAATGTGTGGGGGTGCCTCAACCTTCCCCGCCAATCAATTAACTAACTAGTTTCAGTGAGTTGCTACCTGCTCATCATAGACTTAGACAATACAAAACAGTTTGTTTTAAGGTCTTCCTCCTGGAGAAGTTCAAAGTCTTTAGGGAAAAGTGAGATTTACGCACAAGAAGCAATTAGAAGACAATACAAGGCAATACCTAATGTGGCATTGAAGTTGTCCCCTTTCAGTCTCAGGAAACCCCTTAACCTCACAGTAACCTTAGCGTTTGCTTTTCTCATTACAGAACCCTAAAGCAAACAGGAAGTGATTTAAATTAGAAGAGTAACTTAATAATAATGCTTTTCTTATAATTCAGTGCTTTTCATTGACATTGTCTCGAGATACTGTAAGACCTTGAAAAACAATAGTTGAAGGATGTAGGAGGGACCTCCCTGTTGTTATTTTTTTTTTTTTTTAGTAGAGGCCTAGGGCCCTGAAAAAGCTGTGAGATGAGCAGATAACGGGGTGCTCTCTTCCTTCCTCCTCTCTTCCTGACAGAGCTTCCTTCTCCAGCTGCCTCCTCCATTTCCCCTCCCTCCCCCTGCATCATGCTGCTGTTTATTGAACTTAAATCTCCCTTATGAAGAAAATTATGGAGATTTCTTTAGTCACCTGTTTCAGAGTTTAATGAGTATTATTTTTAAATAGCTATTTTTGAGGTCTACTTTGTTCCTTGAGATGTCGTGACGAATGAACACTAAGAATTTTATCAGCTATTAAAACACACACACACAAAGACAACAACAAAAACTTCTCACTCCATCTTAAAAGGAAGTTATATTAATTTGAAAGCTTTAAAGAAGGAAATTCCAAAACCATTTTGGTAACCAAGTCTTTTATTTGTCAGGAAGTTCTTCATAGATAATTTAAATCCTTATTGTAGCAATATAAAACCATTTCCTCTCATTTTGTTCTGTTTTTTGAGTTAATAAACATTCATGTAATGGATTTCTATAAATTACCTACTAATCATTTTTCTGTAATTTCTACATATTCATGTTAAAATTTAGGATCCCTGGTTAAAATGAGGCTGTATCTATATAGAACCCATACATGTAAATGCTTTTATCAAAAATATTATGGCAATGCAACACATCTTAGTAATAAAATATTTTTTGTCGGTGAATAATGGTGGTAACAAGAAGCATTTGCCTGGTGATTTACACTCGGAAAGCACTTGAAGTATCTTGAATTATCTCTGAATGCTAAAAATGTGTGATTCCAAATTCCTCTCCCTCTGGGCTCACATTTGTTGGCCTCAAAGAACTGTTGTCTTAGTTGAAGCTATGGCTCTGTTCCAATTAGAAAAATAAATAACTACTGTGTGAGCCAGAAATCCAGGTAACAAGCATAGGTGACAAGTGCTGAGGGAGTAAGGGTTTAGCTGGTCGTCCTCATGTGTATGATTGCTTTATTAAAACGTATTTTGAGTATCTCTTTCTAAAACAATTTTAGGCTGTTGCATAGACACAGTCATAATATCAGGCCTGATGAATGGCAAACATTATGGAATGTATTATAGTGCAAGGAACTTAGTGTCTTCAGGCATCTTTCTTCATTTGCAAAACTTGTCCACTTGATTTCTAAGGCCTTTTCTAGTGATAACATTTTATAATTTAATAAACATTTTAACACATTTTTGCAGTGTAGTTTGCTAGTACTATTCCAGATTCTCAATTTTAAAAACAATACTGACAAACTTGTGAATCTGAGATATCCAGGAATGAGGGGTCAGCCACTCTGCCCACAGCAATGTACCCTCCAATGATGGATGCTGTCACCTCTTTCTCCTCCTGGAGTAAGAAAAAACCTGGGCTGGGCCTGAGGTGCCACATTGTGACTAGGAGTCCAGGTCTCCCCATGCATGCCAGCGCTTAGAATGAGTTGCAGTTAGGTCCAGGAGTCTTTCTAGGTCAGGTGGACAAGTCACAGGTCCTAACCTCTGACCTCTCCCAGAACTTCCAGCTGCCTTCCTTGCCCAGCTTATACCTCAAGCCCAGCACACAATCATTTTGAACAGGGAGAGGAGAGGGTCTATGTCTTTTTCACACAGTCCAAGAGGCTATAGGTCCCTTCCCACACACAACCTTTCCTTTTATTAAAAAACAAACAAACCAAACAACCCATAAAAAATCAAAAAACAAAACTAAACCGAAAAAACAAAACTGAAAAAAAAAATACAAAAAATACCCATGAAAATAATACATAAACAAAAACCTGAAACACCATAGCATCTTTTGGACACTAGATCTCACCTCTGCTCACAGGCAAAGTAGTCTGACAAAGTATGGCATTTGAGTGGATTATGAGTCAAAAGACATGAACTTGAGTTTCAGCTCTGACACTATCTGGATGACATTGAGTACTCGACCTTGAGAAAATGAGTGTCCTTTTATATAATATGAAGGGCTTGACTAAATGATCTAATTCAATTCAGTAAACATTTATTAATGGCTTCCTACATTCAAGAACCTCCAACAGGACATTAGGGTGGAGTTGAGGAAAATACGAAGATAAAAATGTGAGAAGCTTTCTGTGAAATACATACCCAATGGGAATAAAGGCAGGGTTAAGGACTGTAATAGAAAGAAAAGGCACAAAATTCTAGGAGCACAAAGGAGGCTTGATGTGCATTTGAGTTTTCAAGTATTGTGAAAGCTGATGTTCATCTACAGCTAAAGACCCTTTTAAGGAAAGGTGTGGTTGGTCTGCATTTTAGACATTGTAACTAGTGTATACAGTTCACTGCAGCAGCTACTGAGAACCATGTTCTACTATGGTGATTAGGCATGTCCACCTCTCACTACTAATCGCACTCTATGGGGTGTAAAAGAAATGAAAATGTGGGAAGATGGAGTTTTTCCAGTTCTGGGATTGACCTTTAAAAGAATCAGGGCAGAGAGAGGGTAATGAAGCCAGCAGATGAAACTAGTGTAAATATCTCTGACATAAAATTAAACTAATTTAGTTTAAATGGAAGGAAACCCAATCTAAATTAGAGAAAAATATTATCTAAATTATAGGCTCTTTTTTTAATGCAATTATATTATTTTTCCAAGTATGTGTGGTAAGTTGAACTGATTGCTGCAAAAGCATTTCTAAGTTTAAGTGCTATTGGAATCTTGTAATGGATAGATAAGTTCTGATACATTAGGACTCTTTTGAATGCATGTAATTCATGTCTTAATGTATTTAAAGCAAAATGACTAATCAAGCTCTTTAAATTTCGTTCATGCTGCTCATTTGTTGTTTAGTGATTTTCTTTTTTATTTAAACAGTTTAGAGGTAAACTTGAGTCCAATGTACTTCCAGTTTTCAAAACTTTACAAATTAGTAGGGCCTGGGCAGAGGCTGTCTCATTTTGGTTCTTATTTACTAGAAACGGGGCAGTTTTATTACAATCAGATCTGAAACTAAAAAAGCTTTTTTATCTCTAAAAAGCTGTCATTAAACGAGTTATCAAAGAGGGAGGCCAGCTGGCTGCTTCAGGCTGTCATATGCCACGTGAAGGGCGTGACTGATGGGCTTCTGGAAGCTCTTCTTGGGCATGAAAACATTGACAATCATTGGGAAGATGGAAGTAAAACAAAGAAAAGGAAAGTTCTTCACAGAATCTGCCCAAGCTTGGCTATTGGTCAGGAAAGAAGGAAGTCACAACTAGGCAAGAGCCAAGCAGAGGCTGAAATGACAGAGTTTAAAAAGCATCCTCGAAGGAGAAACAGTCTGGATGCAGGAGCAGCCAGGAGCAAGGAAGTACTGGGTGGTTTTCCTGAAGAGTTTATGAAAACACGGGAAATATCATGTAAACTTTTTGGGCCAGCTGTAGGAGCTTATCACCGTGGTATTAAAATGGCAGGAATTGTCATGAGCTGACCTTCCACTCTATCTGCCAGAGTCATGTGGTCTAAAATATCAACTTCTCCAGTTCGTAGGTCCAGAAGTTTAATCTTATCCACCCATTCTTAGACGATAAAGTTTGTGAGAAACTGACTCATGCTATTAAACACATAAGAGAGTGATTTATAAAGCATGCGGAGTAATTAACTAGGAGAGAATGACTTGGCATAGCAAACCACAGTGGTCATTTCCTCTGTCCTGGCTCACTGTCATGGAAGTTGTACCTCCTTTGGTACAAAATTACATGTTTGAAGGTTGTCAGTAAGTGCTGAAATAAAGCAAAAGAAAATAGGCATTTATTTTCTAGAAAATATCTTATTGAGGTGAACATTGCTGTATGTACTGCCCTTTAATATTTTGCGCAAACTTCTTTCTGCCTTTTCACCAATGCCTGGCAGTAAAGGTATTTTCACAAATCTGTAGCAAAACAAAAAAAATATATATAATAAGGGAAGTACAAATGAAATTACCATAAAACCAAATACATGTAACTTTAAAGAATGTGCTTGATTCTGTGATTGTCATTATTTTTGATGTCAAAATCTTTTTGATTTTGGAGAATTTGTAATTTTTTTTAATCTGGCAGAATGAAAATATTGACAACCCTGTGACAGGCAGATCCTCATTTTTTCTTTTTTGAGGGTGATTTATGGTTCCATGAAATCCCAAAGTCCAAGAATCATGGTTTAGAAAACTAAAATGAGATCTCTGTACCGATGGCTTTTAAACTTTTGACCAAGATCCACAGAGATCAAAACATATTACCCCATCGAAAAGTATATGCAACTCACACATACATACATATGCATATATAAATATTTACAATAGAAATAAAAGTTTCACAGAACACTGCTTAATTTTACCTCATGGGATACATTCTGTTCTATTTTACTTGTTAAAAATGTCAGTTGCTATCCAACAATTTGATCTCATGACCCATTAATGAGTCACAACTCACGATCTGAAAAACACTGCTCTAGACTCAGAGCCCTCTTGTCCTAGGACGTAGCTGAATAAACACTGACAGGTGTTTCCTTTTTGGATCTTTTTTCTTGGTTCCACTCAGATTATATCCCTCTTGTTGCACATTTGTTGCCCTGGAAAGATTACGATACAATTGATTAAATAAAAACTTTTTTATGCTAGTCATATCTATGTCCTGAGGAAATTCTTGTGCCACTCGCTAAGATTGAGAAATATTCTCTAGTTCCTTTGGATTTAGAAGTCACATTAGTCTTCTTTTTACAGCACAAGAAGTCCCCTTGGTCTTATTAGCCCCACATTACAAAACACATCTTACAGGAGTTTATTCTGCAGACCAGCAATTCCCATCTGTTTTAATCGCTTCTGTTCACCTCAATTACAAAACATGCCATTTTAGTTACTACTCAATTTCAAGATTTGGGGAGGAACAGGTTGGCACACCTTACTCTAAACCTTGAACACTGACCAAGCATTGTAAGATAAGATAATCTAGAGGAAAGGAGAAGAGGCAGCTCATGCTAACTGAAGAAATAAATGACTAAGAATTAGTTAAAACATTCAGATATAATCAATTTGGCTATGTAAACCTGTTGCTCAGGTAATGGAGAACAGAAAATATCTCAGGTAGGTTTTGTAGTTGTTATTTTTTTTATTTTGGGTCATAGGGTTGGTGCCAGTGCAGCAGTGTTATGTGATGGTTCAGACTGTGGCTGTGGTGCCAGATTATCTGGAATGAAGCCCATCCTCTGCTGCTTACATCATAGGTAGGTAAATGTCCCATTTTAGGATGAGGAGACGGAGCCCCAGAGAGGATAAGTGCCCTTGGACGAGTTTTGTAACCTCTCTGAGATTCAGCTGTAAAATAAGAAACACTGAGAGTACCTACTTTGTAGGGCTGCTGTGAGGATTAAGTGAGTTTCCATATGTAATGTGCTTAATCTGGCTTGTGGTAAATACTTACACATTTTGTCATATTGCAGTTATCATACAGCTAATGGTTTACAGGCTGAGTTTGAGTCAGTCATCGAGATTCAAAACCCAGCTTTTTTACTTTCTAGTTGGATTATATGGGGAAAAAATTACTTAATCCTTCTAAACTGCGATTTCTGCATTAAAAAATTTACTGATAATACTTACTGTAACGTTGAATGTTTCACAGATTTAATGATACCACACAGTACTGTTGTATAGAACGTACAGAAGCATTAGTCAGCTAACCAAAATTACCAGTGCATTCTTATTTTGTATTTATTTAATTAATACAGTCTTAGTAATATATTATTAATTGAGGTCTTACACATCAGATGTCTTGGATAAAATAAAACTTAATAGTTCTTTTTAAAAATATTTTCCTAAAAGGGAAAAACATTCTAACTCAGAAGAATCAAACAAGCATGGAACTTTAAACAAAGTTGAAGAAGTCACTCCATTTCAATAGCTGTCCCTTTGAATTTCCATTATGTGCTAAGTACTGTGTCCTATAAGGCAAATTTTGCCTGGCAAAGGTTGAAGAAAAGTCAAATTTAAAAGGCTACTATAATTAGAACTTTTGATAATGGCACTTAAACTGATTAATGTCTGATAGTACCCACTCTACTGAAGCATATTTTTTAGGCAGTTATACATTTATATTAAATTAAACATTTGTTGAATAAATGAGCTTATGTAGAGGTGTCTCCACGCGATTCTCGGAGTTAATTCTATAACAATGTGGCCAGCGTAGGCCATCTCCCTTACTGTTTGCTTGTAATGTTCTTCCCATTCATTCTCACATGGCTGGCTTTTTTCCCTCATCATTCAGAGTAGTCTTCTCTGGTCATTCTACCTAATGTGGGTCCCATTCTTAGCCTCTCTCCCCTATCACTGCCTTTTTTTTTCATTGTGCATATCACTAGTTAAAATAATACTATTTATTTGTGAACTGCTTATTGCCTATCTCCCCTCTATATCTAAAGTTCCACGAGAGTAGGAATGTTGTCTATAATATTCACTGTCTACATTATGTTTCTACCTAAATTAAATAGCTTAAAACAACACACGTTTATTATCTCAGTTTATGCGGGTTCAGAGTCTGTGCATGAATTAGCTGGATTCTGTGTTCGGGGTTTCAACAAGCAGAAATTAAGGTGTTGGCCAGGTTGCAATTTCATCTTACTTGGAGTCTTCTTCTGAGCTCATTTAGGTTGCTGTTAGAATTTAATTTCTTGTGGTTGTAGGACCTAAGTCCCCTTTTCCTTCCTGGCTGTCATCTTGTGGGACATTCTCAACTCTAGCAGTTTCCCAAGGTTCTAACATGAGGCAATTCATTTCTCCAGGATCAGCAAGAGAGTCTGTGACACTTAGATCTTTTTTTAAGAACTCACTTGATTAGGTCAGGCCTCCCTAGAAGCTCCTTTTGATGAACTCAGAGTCTGACCTAGGGATCTTAATTATATCTGTAAAATTTTGTCACCTTTGCCAAACAGTGTAACTTAATTAGAGGATTGGTAACTCATTGTATTCACAGATGCTGCCCATTCCCAAGGGGTGGAGAGTATATAGGGTGGGTACATCAGGGACAGGAATCCTGGAGGCCAGTTATACTTCTGTCTACCAAGTTATATTTCTGTAGCTCTAAGGCCTAGAAGAGCATCTGACACTTAGTAGGTATTTAATACATACTTGTGAATGAATGAATGAATGAATGAATGCCGAGGAAAGAAGTAAAAATCAAGATTTAGTAAGAAGTGAAAATAAAATATCTCCTATGCATTCTGATGTATGATTAGCCTCTTTTATTGAAATCAAAGCTTCATGTGATTTGATTGTCTATTTAAGTCATTTTCCTCACTGAGGGGCTTGTGACCATTACCCAAGTAAGGGGAAATCGAATGGTATTTATTGTATTATATTAGCAAAATTTTGTAGTATAAGTTTGAGGGATTATTTTGCCTATAATGCTATGCAGATGAAATTGTTAAACTTAAGGAAGCTAGGATGGCTTATACATGGAAGTCCAGCGTATCATTAGCAAATCAGGAATAATTGAAATTAGAACTTAGAGTTTTTCTGTCTGTCATTCAATTTAGTAGTGCGCTGTTTCCCCAAAATCAGAGAGGAAGAAGGCATTTTTATTTCCAGGAGAAATAAGTTAAAATAAGCTTTAGAGAGATGTTGTCCTGGCCACATCTAAGATATCACGTTGTAGAATGACCCCCTTAAGGAAATGTCAGCAGTCGTATTATATGAGACATAAACTTCAGGGATGACGCAGACATAGATAGTGTTATTTGTCTACTCAGGCTGCCATCACAAAATGTCACAGACTGGGTGGCTTAAACAATGGACATTTGTTTCCTCACTGATCTGGAAGCTGGAAGCCCATGGTCAAGGCACCAGCAAATTCCGTTTTTCGTGAGAGCTTTCTTCCTGACGTGTAGACAGGAAGAAGACTTGTCGAGTCTTCACATGGTCTTTCTTCAGTACGTGCACTGAGGGAGAGAGAGAGCAAGCTGTGTTCTCTCCTATTCTTATAAAACACCACACCTATCATTTAATTTAATTTATCTTCTCAGAGGCCCTGTTTTCAAAAACAGTCACACCAGGGGTTAGGGCTTTAACATATAAATTTGGGTGGGGGGCATAGTTCAGTCCATAATAGATAGTCACAGAAGTTCTGGAGAACAGAGGGACCCAGTTAAGCAGAGTAAGATCTCAGGTTTCGGATTTGAATCACCTACATTTGAATTCCAACTCTACCTCCTGCTTGCATTAGGGGCACATCCAATATTTGTGGGGCCTGGAACTTATATATACAATTTTGGAAGCCCTTTTTAAGATAGAAAATACAATATGTGGCACAATGTCTTGGAAGGAGCCAATGCAAATAAGGACCTCTGAAGCTTAAACTTTATTACTTTGCAGCAAATTCACAGCTAAGCAAAACACTAAACCTCTTTGAGCCTTGCTTTCCTCAAATGTGAAATGGATATAATCATTTTTATATTTAAATAACAGGGGTATTGAGAGGATTAAATTTCAACTAATGAGCTCTCCATGTTAGCTATTATTATTGTTGCCTTTTTTTATTATTGTCACCATAATCATCATTATTCAGCCCCTCCCGTCACAGAGGAGGAAATAAACTAAAAGCTATTACATGATGCCCTCCATCACTCAGCCAGGCAGCAGGGAGACTGGGCCAGAGTAATCCTCCTGACTCCTGATCTACACTTTTTCCACAGCTCCATAGAGACAGCCTATCGTACAGCTTCCTCTCCAGTGTTCACATCCCTAAAGGGTATACTGGTATAAGCATGTTCACTCCCGATATCTAGTCTATGGCTATTCTATAAGAACAGCAGATACTAATTTGGTTGAATTTAAGCTTTCTTTTTATTTACATCTGATGGGGTTAAATTCCATGAAATAAAAATCTGAATTCATTAAATCCAAATTCTTATCATTTCTAATTGAAAGGCTAGGTTTCTGTCTCTATTCGGGATGAAATGATAATGTGGAAACAAAAAAGCTTCTATGTAACCTCTTTTGGGAATGACTCCTAAGTTCCCACATGTGCAGATTTTGTCAGGGACATTAGATTTTCCTGGGAAAGGTCTGAGGAGGCAGTCCCAAGGGCCCTGACCCTCCCCTTGGAAATTTGTACTGGATAACTTGGCTCTACCCCATTCCTCTCACAGTCACATATACATGAGAATCTTTCCATGTTATCTTGACTCTGGCAGAAATTCATGCCTCAGAGCTGGTTTTAACACTTTTAAAATACAGATAATGTTGATTCCAACATACCTAAACTTTTTTTTCCCCCAGTGACCCACCACATTCATATTATGGTTTTCTCAGGGCTGGGCAAGCTAAGAATGGTTGGTGTTGGACCTAAAAAAAAACGCTAGTTCTGAAAATTAATGCAGTGTGAAGTATTTGACTCAGGGCTTTCAATCTTTGTCCTCTGTTTCTGAGTGAAAAACTATACAACCCTGTGTAAGTATTTTTCTCATTCCTCTCATTTTCAAATGTAGCACAAATATAGAATTTTTGTGAAACCATCAAAACAAACTGTAGCAACTTAATAGACTGTACAAATATGTAGGACACAGATCAGCATGGATTTTCCTGGCTCTGCTAATGGTTACAATAAGCATAGGTAAGTTATTTCATCTGCAGTTCTTATATATGTACAAATAATAAATTAAGTTTTGGAAGTTTCTATTGGAAAAACATCATATAAATAGGGAGGTTATGACTATCTTATGGCTTTAATTATTACGATTATTAATATATCTAACAGAAATAACACTGCTAATGTTGTATGACTAGAAAACAACAGTAACTTTTGCTTGTAGGATCTTCATGAGGATATTTCTGCTTCATCTATCAGATCTGTTATTTGTCCAACAGCCGTGAGCATATGGTAAAATAGAACAATTAAGAGAACTGTAGCGACAGCCAAGTGCATCTGCCAAAAGACCTTTCTCCTTCTCTTCTCAATCCTTCAAGGTGGGCAACAGAGAGGCTGGTGGACTCTTACTCTGGGCTCTGTGCCTTGCCTAACCTCCTGCCTGCAGGCCCTCTGCTCTGCTGGTTACTGGCACCTGTACCTTTATCCTTCTGTTTTAGTCTCACATCCCTATTTGTACTTAGTCCTCAATATCCTAGCTCCTCCTTTCCTGTCCAACTCTCTTTTTAGGCTCCACCCTATTTAGTAGAGATTCTTCTTGGTGTCAGGGCTCAATGTATCTGCCCTGTTCTTTGTTTTAAAACCTTGTAATATCTTGAGTTAGAAGATTTACTATGGTAGTAATTTCCTATAGACATAAGAGAAGAAAACATCTGATCGTGAACTTATCTTTATGGAACAGAAAGCAACAAATGAACAAACAAGAGAAATAAACTAACAAAATGCATAGGCACAGACAACAATATGGTGGTTACCAAAGGGAAAGCGAGTGGGGCAGGATGGAGAAGAGGGTAAAGGGGGTCAAATATATGGTGATGGAAGGAGATTTGGGGCAGTGAACATGTAACGCAACATACAGATAATGTATTATAGAATTGTATACTTGAAACATGAAATATTATTAAACAATATCACCCCAATAAATTTGATAAAATTAATAAAAAATACGTACATGGATCCAGATATGATGGCCATCACCTCATTAGTCTATATACTGATACTTGCCAGCATGAAACTATTTACTTCTTAATATTTATGAGCAGAATATTGGTTCCAGGAACAATATCTTTTTAGACTTGAACTTAGAACAATCATTCTCAAGTATATTGCTTATTTTACAAGTATGTGTGAGGTGCTACATTTCTAGGTGTTTGAGATAAATCAATCAACAAGACAAAGATAAAATGTCTCTGCCCTCATGGGCTTATTTTCCATTTAACTTGTATATAAATAAAAATACATGTGGATTTCTGTACTTGCTTGCATCCTACAGCTTTCCCTGCATTTTGCCTTTGGGATGCAGCAGTTTGTGTTGTACAGGAAATAGTGTGCCTTCCAACAAAGTGAAAGTCATGCCACAGGCTGATTTTTCAAACAGGATGGGCTTTGACAGGTTTCTATTTAAATATGCGTGTGAGATACCTTTCCATGTTTGTACAGAGTACCAGTGTGACACGTCTTTCATCTCAAGCAGGGCTGTGCCTATGATCTAGAGAAGAAGCATGAGAACTACACAAGTTGACTAAATATTAAACCAAGTTGTATTCAGAGCCTATGTTGATCAGCCCTATGGCCAGACCACAGAGGAAAATACAGAACAAAGGGAGATTCTTGAAGAGATTAATAACACCTGTTTACCCATATCACAAACACTGCATACCCATACCACAAAAGGAAAAAGGACAAACAAAATGTTTAAGTTCTACCCTACACAAAATAAACCTAATCATTCATTCCCTATAGCCATACCATGTGGAACCTACAGAACAAAGGCTGAGATTACTAACATGCATTTAACCCTGCTTACTCATACCTTGAAATGAAAACATATAAAAAAATTAATTTCTTAAATACTTGGGGTCTCATTCATTCTCTGAGAGGAGACCACACTCTGCCTGCGGAGCTTTATTCCTTCTCTAATGAACTTTTTTTGTCTCTAACTCTGGCTTTTGTGTGAATTCCTTCCAGCATATAGGCAAGGACCTTCCTCTCTTAGTGTGGGCCTTGAGTCCCCACCTGGAAGGATTCACACTTCCTGCATCACCACTGGTGGTGAAATGCTACGATCCCAATTCAGGTTTGCAAAAGCAATGTGTAGTCAGAGTCAACCATGAAATTTTCATTTATTTTTTCTTTCGACAAGACAACAGCTAAATAAAACAAAGCCATTTGCAACAACATGGATGAACTTCAGGATAATCATGCTAAAGGAAATAACCCAGACAGAAAAAGTTGAAAATCATATGATATCACTTACATGTGGGATATAAACCTAAAAGCAACGAATGAACAGAACAAACAAACAGAGACTCATGGACATGGATTATGGACTAGTGATTACCAGAGGGTAGGGGGTGGAGAAGATGGGGGAATAGATGGGTAAAGGGGGTCACATATGTAGTGACAGAAAGAAATCTAACTATGAGAGGTGAACATACAGTGTAAATATATATGCCTTACTGTGAAAGCGTATAGCTGAAACTTATTGGATTTCATTAACCAGTCACCATAAAACAACAACAACAACAACAACAACAACAACAAAAAGTCACTGTTACATTTCCAAAAACAGTAGCTCCTATTCTACTATTTTTAATGGTAAGAATGAGAAGTTTAGGAATAGGCATTGGATACAGCATGGAGCATTAATTGTCATTGCTTAGGAGATTTGGAACATAAATAATTATGCTTGGATAAAAAAAAAAGACTTAACACATGGGACATGGATCAGCATGGATTGTGTGTGTGCATGCGTGTGTGTGTGTGTGTGTGTGTGTGTGTGTGTATTTTAGGGAATAGAGGAAGTGTGAGTTGTGAGTTGGAGAAATACAAAGTATCTCCTGGTTTCAGAACCAGTAATCTCTCAAATGCTTCATTCATGCACAGGAGGCTCCTGGGGATGGCTTTTTAAATCTCTGCATTAGCTAAAACAGTTGTAAAATCACATGGAAATAGATGATTTACAATTGACTGCAAATCAAAGAAGGCTCCTGTATGTTGTGTGTTTAGCAGGCACAGGGAGTGTATTAAACTTATGAAATGTGTTTTGATAACCCACTAACAAAATTTGCCTGTGATTACCACCTCTTACTTCCATGCCTGTTTTCCCTTCTTACCCCCATATTAGAGACAGCTAAAATCCTCAGCGCCAGGAGCGATGATGAGGTGGTTTTCAGCACAGGCTGTGATGGCTCATTGAGTGCACCTGGGCTGTGTTCCTGGTTAGATTCTCCACATACACAGTCCTGACATCAGAGCTGATTTCTGTCAGCTCTAATGTGCCTGAAAAATTTCTTCCAAAGCAGTTTCCTCTTCTAACACATCCCAGGGGAATTTCCCCTAGAGGGTGTGAGGCAACATTAGATTGTGACTCTGATAAGATATTCCCATGGTGGAAGAGTTTTGTATGACAAGCAGCACATTACATCTGTTGTTTTCTTTATATAGGGTATTTTTCACACTGAATGATACTGGAATACAACCCAGGACTCTGTCTTAACTCCCCTGCAGTCTTGTACTTCCTCCTCCTCAAGACGGCAGATCCTAAAACACTTAGTGACATATGGTAGCCTATCTGTGAAGTGTGCTGAATGCAGTCCATTTGCTTTTTGACTCTGGAGTATTATGTTTCATTCTGGGCATCATATTTTTTTTAAAGGTATATTGACAAATTGAGACTCGACCACCAGAAATAATTTTTGAAACAAGAGAGGAGCAAAAATAATTATATTCATGTATGCATAAATAGTACCTATATAAAAGAGGTTTCCAAGAATAGTGAAGAGTCAGCAAAGTACTATGAGAAACTGTTTAAAGAACTGGAGATCTGTTCAGCCTAGAGGGATTTCATCTGTCATCCACCTATCTCTATCTCTGTCTGTCTATTCTGTCTGTCTTTCTGTCTGTTGTCTATCATCTATCTGTCTATTTACAGGGTTGCTGTGGCCATGATCCAAATGCTGAAAAGGTTGTCATGTGAATATGCAAATTATTATTATTTTTCCCATGGAGTTCAAGTCAGCAGAACTGGAATCAATATGTGGGATTCATGGGTAAACAGATTTTTATTCTATATAAGGAAGATCATTCTGCTTGTTTGAGCTGTGCAATAATGGAATATTTATGTGCAAGCAAAAGCTACATGACCTTGTAAAGAGAATTCCTATACTGAATTAGGTATAATCTGTGACAAATATTAAATATTCTTTAATTTTGTCAATTAGGAATTCTTATTCAATTTTCATTTTGACAAAGGATTGACAAAACCTTTAAAAGTCTCTCTTTTTTTCCCTTGCTACATCCTTTAACAGAATAAGACAACTGAGCCAACTAAACTATTCCATGGCTTGAACAAAGTTTGTTTTACATCCATTTTTTTGTTTTTGATTTATTTTCTCTTCTGGAGTACATGTATGAAGGAATACTTAAAACATCAGCTAAGTATTCATAAATCCTCATTACAGTCTGAGCAACCTCCTAAGATTTTAACTGAGTTTTGATGTCTTGTTACTTCCCTGCTTGTAGGATTAATTTATGGATTTTGCTCATTCAGTATCTATTCCCATTTCTTCTGGTTTTGTTGTTGTTGTTGTTGTTGTTTGCTTGTTATCCCAACCTTCGCCCCACTGCATACAGTCTTGGTAGTTCCCTCAATCAAAGATTCTTGCCTTTTCCTTGCTAAGGGGTGGGGACTGACCCACACTTGGCCAATCAGACTTTCTTCTCAGAACTGGAATGTGGAGTACTGTGACACAGAACCAAGAAAGGTTTGAGCTGATTGTTTCCCTATAGCACACTGAGAAGGGAAAGTCTTTTAGCTCTTGTGTCCTAGGTCCACATGACAAGATGACTCCACAAGAGTGTATTTTTTATGTAGCCATATTGCTTGATTGTTTAAATGAGAAATTTATATCAAGATTCGGAGTGTGACCTTATATGCTTTCCGTGATACATATGCAGTGTCTTCAATTAAGTATCTTTTGGAGAGAGATTTCCATGGACTCTTTTGACTAGAGGCCTCAGGGTGTGAGAATTTCTGCTTCCTGAGGCACTGGAAAGTTAAGGTCAAATGCTGGATGTGTTTCAAGTTCTGAGACAATACCAGCAGATTTGAAAGCTGGTGTTTGTGTGTGCGTGCATATGTATGTGTACAGAACTGGGGAGGAAAGGCAGCCTCTAAAACTTTGCTTTGAAAGATGCCAAAACAAGGAGCCACATATTTTTATGGGAAAGATCTGTGTGTTTGGATGAAACCTGTTTCTTTCATAAACATAAGGCACAGAGAGGCCTGACTCCCCTTGCCCTGCTTTTGAACTTTTGTTCACATTAAGCAATTTCCCTCACCTTGGCTGCTGAACTTCCTTTTGTAGTGAGTGAAATTCATAAGTACAGTGACCTGGCAAGAAAATGGTGGAAAGAAGGGTGAGTTGGACTAGATTGCATTTTTCCTGAACACTCTGAAATATCAGGATATATGGAACATGAGTCATCATTTTCTGTTGGAAACTTTTATGACCTTTGCAGAGTAGGTCAAATTCTTCCCAAGCTGTGCTTCTTCACACCCCAGTGCATGATAGTAAAAGGGCAAATCCTAGGGAGGCAGAAACATATTCATAATTTTTCTTTCAATCTGTTACACATTATTGTTTTTTTTTTTTTTTTTTGACATACTTTGCTTTACATGATAGTACCAATGGTGGAAACTAAGGTCAAGTGTGATGAGAGACTTGCCTGGTCTGCCTTGCATGACTGTTTAAACTCAGGTAGTGTAAACCCTAAGCCCTACTAGAATTAGAATGGTAGAGGAGAAAGGTCTCATGGAGGGTGTGGGAAAACCATTTAGTTACAGGGGAGGCCTCTGAGGGAAGACAAACACAGGCCACATGGTGAATCCTGGCCATTTAACAAAGTTGAACTTGATTTGACAAACTCAAACAAAACAGGTGCAAGTATTGCAACTCTGTCTGGGCCAAGGGCCATTTTGTAGAGAACCACAGAATTCTATAACTCTGTCAGCCCTAAGGTTTATCATAGTATGACCAACAATGTAAATAGAGGAGAATCAGGACTATCAAAAAAAGTTTACATTGCACACACTATGCCTTTAATAATGCAAGAACTGGGGTGTGGAGTAAGGGAGCAAGCTGGCAAAATTCACTGAAAGATTAAGTTTGTATAGAAGAACTTAGCATAGAAGACTCCAGCTATATCAGCTTCCTTTTTTTATTCTACAGAAATACTTCCTTTTTCTAAAATCATTTAGAAATGCAGAAATCTACACAGTGAATTTTTCTTCTCTAAATCTTATACCTGTAAGGCTTCTGATCACTTTTCACTCTAATAAATTTTAATGTTTGTCCTTCTAAAATAAATTATACATTGCTTTGCTTTCTTAAAAGATTTAGTTAAGATAATATAACATTTTCATTTTTTTGTTTACTGTCAGATGCTCGGCTGTCACTTTTTGTGACTGCCATTCTTGCCTCTGGTAGACTTTCTGCCCATGTCTAATTTGCTGCTTTTAAATGGCAATGGCTAAAAATTCAACATGGATAAGCTTAGAAATTTTGATGATGTATATCCTTGAATAGGACAAAAGAAACTGCTAAGTCAAGTGCATGAACTTTAGCAAAACCAGTTTGGTGACACACATTTCAGTTTCTTGAAGACCTTTAAAGATACTTCTCAGAGGACCTCTTTTTGTCCATCTGTGTCTTAGACATTTGAAGTTATCAGATAAGTGACCCTCAGATAAGTAAGGAATCATTGGACTGACTGCTCTTCAAAGGTTAGAAAAAGAATTAAATATATCTATTGCCCAACTGGCAGTTGGAGTCAGCTGCAAGAGTAGGTGGCAAAGTCATTTAGATACAACAGCTTAATCACTATTTCCATGCTGCTTTTCCCTGAGTGAATGCAGAGGAGTCTTCCACAGCAAAGATACTATGTCAGTAGAAGGAGGAGCAGCAGACAGCTCCTAAAGATGCTATGGGTTAGGCCAGGCTGGAAGTGCAATGTTTGGATGTAACAGACAAAATGGGGAGAAGCCTTCTGCAGAGGGTGGCTGAGGGACCCTGTGACCATGACTGAGGGGTGGAACTCTGGGTTTTTTAATTGAGTCATTGTAAAACTATTAGTGACCTGGCCTTTGGAACTGTACTTATCAAGAACTCAAACGCCCTGTAAGACTCAGAGCATCTGGAACCTGGGAAAAAGTGCCTCTACCCCAACACTTTTATTTTAGAATAAGGAACCTAAGCTGAGGAGAACAAGGTCTATGCCCCAGGATGAGCTGGAACAAGAACCCAGAGTCTGTGATGTCAAAGTTAGTGATATTTTTTTCTTATGCAATAATGCTTTTAAATGTAAAAAAAAAATGTATATACAATCAAAGATTTTCCACTAGAGACAAACCTAGCACTAGTTTCTGGATATGAAAATCCTGAGGTTAAAATTAGGTAATTTTCACATTTGAGTAAAAGATGACAATCGATCATCTACGGCATAATAGCAAAATGATTCAAAAGTTGTTTTTATCTTTTTTATCTATCAGTAGATGGCAGGAGATACCATCAAATCAAGATTAAAAAGGGGAAGCAAATGACAAAATTCAGTCATTGTTCCTTACATTCATGGAAAAAACAGTATCTAGGGTAGCGATTGTGCTGTTATGTTGGTACCTGGGGATAGAGTATTTTTGAATATGGATTTGAGTTCAGTTATTAGTTTCCTGATTAATCTGTCAAGATTACAGTTGGTTTAAAACAATAGTCAAATATTGGAACTAAATTTGCTCTCTTTTGAAGAGACATCTGGAGAAATGAGTCATCACTCATGTTGCTAAGATTAATTGGGCATTGTAATTGTGTTAAGTGGATTCACACACCGTGTAAGAATCCAGGAGCTTTTCTCCTTTTTATTTTATTATTTTTTTCTTCAAGCAGAAGAAAGAGAAAATAGAGCTAGCTATCTTCAATGTGGGTTAAGGAAATCTAGCATCATAACTGGCTTTCTCCAAGATTATGCAGGTAGAGCACTATAGTTAAACAGTATTAACTAAATACAAGAATGTTTTTCACACCTTAATGGACTCTGGTCCCATGAGCTGATGATTTTCCAATCCAAATAAAGGTTATTTTTATCAAGATTAAATTTGATTTTACTTATTAGTATTTCTGAAGTGCAGACTTCTCTTAGAAGCCCCATGTTTTTCTTATCTGGAGATTACAGAAAGGTGAAGAATCTGTGGAATGTTCAAGATTGAAACTTTCAGTCCTTAAGTGTGTTATTCCCTTTTTATCCACTTGCTATCACTTAACAATGATATGATTCTTCTCCATGATATAAGCATTTAAATCAGCTACTTGATTTCTTTTTAACTTGTTCATCATTTGACTCTCATTTCATGAAGAATTTTTAAGAAAAAGTACTCTATACATTTATTGATTTTTTTTTCTATCTTAGACAACGACTTAACTGAAAACAATCTGCAGATTAGGAAGGCAAACTGCAAGAGCATTTACACAAAAGAGTCCAACATCATGGGCGTGACCTGATGGGCTGTCCAGGTGGGGGATGTGCACTGTAGAGAGCATTCAATCCTGGAAAACAAAAATGAAACCTGATTTGCTTTTATGTGGACCCCACTACATTTTCTTGTAAATTTCTCCTCTGGGAAAAATCTTTTACTCAAAAACACTATGTCCTCCTTTTCAAAAATATCCAAACTCTGACCAGTACCAAAATATGCTATCAAGGACTATAAAAAACAATCTTTTCAGTTTCTGTGGTATGTCACCTGAAATTCTCACATTTGTCAATCAATCAATGTTACTGAGCTTGGCATTGAGCTGTTGTACTGGTGGAAAAGCTTTTTTGGTTCAGGATGCAGTATTACTAGGTGTGGGAAACTAGGTGTGGAGCACAGAGTAAGCTGAACACCTTTTCTACAGTGATTTAATAATTTATTATATGCTATAAATCAAATACTCTATTCTACTGTTCAGTAACACCCCCTTTTATACTCTAAAGTGACAATAAATTACATTGTCACCCTATTCACTGGTTGTCAGCTCTCCTCACTTCCCTTTCAAAATGCTCTCCTGTTTTGTGTGTACCATTATCTACTGAGCTCATTTGTTAAGGATGTATGTATGTTATAGTCTCAATATATTTTCCCCTGTATAAATATTGTTTATAACAAAGAATCTCATAAATTCTTTCACATAATAAATTATAAACGACTAATAAAGCTTAAGTACTATCTCTGTTAAATATATGCTCATTTAAATAGAAAATAAACTTTTAAAGTCAGAGAAATACATCTCTAATCAAATAATTGTGAAGCACTGTGAAAATTTGAGACTATCCTACTTGCAAGCTAACAAGTTAGACCATCAGAAGATATAAGATGCCTGGGTCAGAGATAAAGGATAATTTATTACTCACAGCAATATCAGTAGCCAGATTTCAGCTATAATTCTCAGAGTGGTACAAAAGGACCAGGTGTTATTGCACATGTGTCACAGGAGAGGAATACAGAACTTAGTGATTCCTAATATTTTATAATAGGCAGTAAACATATCTATCCTTCGCTCTGGAGAGAAACACTATATAGTCCAAGGCTGTTCACTAAACAAGCACGCTAGAGAAGATAGTCAAGAATAAAGACATGCTGAAACATGAGACACCCATGGAGATCTGCCTCCTAACAACAATTGAAGATCAATAAGAAGACTGTGAGAGATCTTTTTGGGAATTCTTTTTTGGCAAATTTTGAGTTTTACTGGAGGCAGTCATGCACTTTGCTTATTCATGGGTCTGGCTTCAGTTTTCCAAATGGTTCCAAAAACCTAGTCTTTTAAGTACATTTCTGTCAACACATATATCTTATTTTTTTCCCTTATAGTAGGAGTACTACATTTAGAAATGCAAAAAAGTATAAAGAAAAATATAAAACTTATTTGCATTCTCATTACTCAGAGGTAATCTCTATTAAGATACTTGCTTTTTTTAATGACATAATACATATTTATTTTTTATATAAATTGAGATAGAGTATAGTATCTTGCTAGTTTTGCTTATTTACATAATGAAAACATTACTTTAAGATGTAACTTTTTTTAAAGTATGAATTTTTAAAGTATGAATTCATCGTCAAAAAATTTTCTACCAAATATTATCATGACAAATATTCTGGTACCCAAACGTCTGTTAGTGCCTTTAGTTAGATTCCTACAAGAAGGATTATTGGGCTAAAGCATTGACTTTTTTTTTAAGTTCTTGATTTCTATAGTCCAATTGTTTTCAAGAAATATCACATCAATTTATATGCATGGCACAATCATTGAGATTGCTTTTCTCTCCACATAATCATTACAGGTGAATGTTTTAATTTTAAAAACTCTTTATAAGATAGTTGAAAATACATTTTATTTAGTATTTCTGATTATTATTGAGAAGAAAATATTTCCTTTATATTAATTTATAATTTATATTAATTTATAATTGTATTTATTCTTTTATGGATTATATTTTTGCTCTTTGCTCATTATTCTAGTAATGTTTTAGTATTTTTTTTTACTAAAGAAAGGTTTTTCCAAAACACTTCATGTGATATGAACTAAGATTTTGTCAAATATTTCCCCACTATGTTATTTTTTAATATTCTGATGCTAGTTTTAGACATTTAGAAGTTTAAAATGATCTAATAAAATAATTAACTTATTATCCATATGTTTATTTTCTATTGCTTAGAAATTCTTGTTCACTCAGGTGGTTAAATATTTACTATATTTTTTCAGATATTTTATGTTATATTTTTACATTTTTATCTATATTTCTAAATATATTTTAATATGTTGTATAGGCAAGGACATTTCCCCACTAAACAGCAATTTCCCCAACAGCAAGTGAACTATTTTTTACTCATTTATTTGTGATGCTTTTCTGAATATGTACTAATGTTATAAATTTTAGGGTGTCTATAAAGTGTTTTAGTGTTTGAGGTATATTCTTTCCTCCCCTCACAAATGTAATATTGAATGACAATCTTGTTTTGGACACAGGTTGCACCTTGTTGATACTCATCTCTTAAGGACTGACATAGATATATTAGAAATATTTTATTTCATGTATTGATAAGAACAAATAAAATGACACAATACTTGTTATAACTCCAAAATATACTCTAAAAATTTAACAAAACTTTTTCAATTAAGAAAATATTTAAATGGTAAAGATAAAATATATCATAATTTTTTTTACCAACATTGCATTTTAATTTTAAAAAATTTTTTGAAAAGTGAAACTTACATTATATTCTTTCAACGTGAAGTAACCTGCTTTAATATTCAGTTGCTACCCATTTAGAGAAGAAAATTGCTCTTAAATGGCACATACATTTTTTTGTGATAGTGGTGGAAGTAGAAAGGATTTCCTTGAGAAACCGTTTACATTCTGGCAGTGGTGTAGGTGGGAAGCAACAATGAAATAAAAAAGGATTCAACTTTATTTTTTCCTTCAGAGCCAGATAATAACAGGCAAAGCCTTGTTTCACGCAAAATCAATGGGGTGAGTTATTTTGACAGAAATTTGCCATCCTTCATTGATCATGTGGTACTCCAGATAATAAATATTTTAAGCTGGTGCAGTGTTGGTAATTTATTAGACAATATGAAATAATGAAAACAATGCAAAAGTCTAGAGACGATAAAACTTAGATTGGTGAAACCAGAAGGTCTGTATAAGTGTTAGAAACTTTCTAGAATTTTTCTATTATAGTTAGTGTAAGAGAAGAACACAGTTGCTAAGTAGAGCTGGGTGTTTTCATTTCTTTTAAAATTATCTCCCTCTGTATTTTCTTATAGAGGTTATACTTTTTCCTAAAAAGAAAAACTTAGAAAAACATTTTTTGTTACAAGTCTGGGATGTAATTTGATTTGTATTTTATCTCTGTTTCTCTCCAGGTCTAGACAATGCATTCACATCTCTAAATTCAGATGTCATTCATGAAGATGAGGATCAATGCAAAAATTACATTCTTCACAGAATATTGAAATGCTAGGGTCCATTAAACTCATTTTCAGTAAATTCAAGTTATTTTATTTTTTCACTGTAGTCTCCAGCTACTGAAGTCAATGTTGGGGGAACACAGCTGCTTCACAGATGCTTGGGATATCAGAGAAGTGTGTGCTTTGACCTTGTAGGAGCTTAACAGGCCTTCAGGCAGATCAATATGCATCTTAATAGGGCTTCAGGCAGATCAATACACATCACAGAGAGAGTCTAGTGGAGGTAGAGTCGAGTCCAGCACAGACTTAGACCCAGTTGCCAGAGTCCCATCCTGGCTTTGCTATTCAGCTTAAAACTTTGTGTAAGCCACTTAACTTCTCTTTTAGTTTCCTCACTTGTAAGATAGATAAGAATTCTGCCCATGAGTGTTATGAGGATTATATGAGCGAATCTGCATAATGCACTTCAAATAAAGACTGGCACAGACTAAGAACTCTATATAAATGTTTGTTAAAGAAAGAAAAGAAACTTCGTGGGAAGACAGAAGAGGGAGAAGAAGGCTCATGGGATCACCTAAAGTCTATTTATTAGAAATAGAGGATTCTTAGAGGGGGGAAATAGAGAAAATAGGCCTTGAGAAAATAGGCTTTGCCGACAGTCTACAAAGTTTACATTCACTTCACAGAGTGAGATTGAGGCTAAAATTATCTAAGCGAAGTGACCAGTTTTTGTGTGCAGAATGTGGGTGAGAAAGAAAGATGAAGCTGAGCGATGGCAAAAGAGAGACTTTGAGAAGCTGTCTTTCTTGTTTTTTCTATTAAATCCACTTGTGAATGTGGTTTTAAGTCATCTCAGATGCCTTTTGAAAGAAGGCAAACTATGTATTTACTCATTTAATAAGGTAAAAAATAAGTCCAGGTAATAAATAACTAAGTAAGTCTTGGGCCAGGAGATGGTAGTCAGGCTGAAGAAGTAGATTTAGGGATGTTGGGGTGATACTAACGTTTGGACTATACACTGAGTAAATGTAGAGGAAACAGCAGACATATTATCTTGCAGTATCGGGCTCAAGAAAAGGTTCTTATGGACTAATCTACAGTAATGGAAAATGTACAAAGATTTTGATTAAGTGAAAACAAAGAATTTATTTTTAGTTTAAGTAGAGATGGTTTCAAAGTAATAGGCAATATGGAATTGGATCAAGGCAGAGAGAAGAGAGAACATGAACAGCAGCTGTTTCAATATTGGGACGACTTTGTCCTTTGCAGCAAACATGCAGAGATACAGAGAATATAGTTTCTCACCTAAAAAGAAACATCGAGGGAAATACTGTTTTTTATGTTAACTCCTGGTAGCAGTGGAAGTATGCTTTTAAATTAAATTTGGAAATTTCCTCAAAACTGCTCCTTCAAAGACAAATGATCCTCTTACAATGTGTCTAGTTAAATAAAATAATGGATGTGAAAAGCTTTGCCAAACCTTAACATGCTATATAAATGTAAGGTGTTATCACAGTATACAACGAAAAATGCAGTAAAAGAGATTATTTTTGTCAACTAAATAGCCAAATATAGGCTGCATGACAGCACTGTGAAGCAGAGTCATAACTGATGAATGACCGTGTCCTGAGAGGGTTGATTAATGAGTGGATGCTAACCTGGAAGAGTACCACTGCTGTGACACCACTGGGTTTTTTGGGTTTTGTTTTATTTCTTTGGCCCTTTCTTGTTTCAACTATTTTTCAGTGAGTTAAAGACATATTTATCAAGTACGATGATAAGACTAGTATGAGGGAAGTAGCTAATATACATCAACCTTAGAAAGTATACTGCTGCATGAATAAACCAAGCTTCAGACAGGCTAGTAACTTGCCCGAGACCATTCATCTAATGGTACATAGTACTACGTGAGTAATCTACTCTTCAGCTAGATTGATAGCTTTCCCAGTAGAGTGGCAGAGCTGACATTTAAAACTAGGCAATATGAATCTAGAGAATGTATGGCTAAACCACTTTGCTTGATTAGTCGTTCATTTACAGTAAGTCCTCACTTCGTGTCATGGATAGATTCTGTAACTTAAGTGAAATGACATAACAAACACCAATTTTACCATAGGCTGATCAACATAAGAAGAGTTAAGTCCCTATGGCATCTCATCAACTTTATAACTAAAAGACATCGAATGGAATATTATTTGAGGCCATATTGTATTTAACAAACACAAAGCGCTAACACTCCAGGGACAGGTCTGAGCATTATACAAATGTTATTCACTTTATCCTTATAACAACTATATGGAATAGACATTATTATTATTTTGATTTTATTGCTTAGAAACCAAAGCACAAGGAAGTTAAGTAACCTGTCCAAGGTCACATGGCTGGTAAGTGAATTCCAACACAGGCTGGCTGGCTGGGGAATCCATGCCTCTGACAAGCATGCTATGCTACCTATGCTCCCTGCTATACTCCGTTCAGCACTGTGACCAGCTTCACAGAGCCAGATCTGAAGTGATCCTGCCCTCTCCTTTCACGTGGAAACCACAAAGGCTTTGAAGTTACAAAGGAAGCAGTGAGCATTTATGATTTAGTGGATGCTCTTTTGACCTACCTTGGAGCATCCATGCCTGAAGGCATCTTTTCTGATGCCACCAATTCAATCCAAGGCTCTTAAATCCTTGTCTGTGGTTCTCAGTGCCAGACAGCATTTCCTCCTGCATAAAATACATCCTCATTCTCATTACATCTCCCCATAAAACTTTCATCAATTTGAAAATTGTAAAATGCATTTCTTTTTATGCAGACATTTAATCTATGGTTAAATGACAATTGAGCAATATATCCTCCTGCATACTCAAATACCATCCCAACTCTGCAATTTGAAAATAAATTGACAATCTTAAAACTGGCATGGGTTTTAAGGAAAGGAATACTGTCAACTACAGACTTTAGAGGATGTTTATCTGCAAAATGAACTGTAGGACATACTTTGGCTTGATCAATGGATTTTTACTTAAGAGAGGTTTCAGATGGAATCACCAGTTTAGCAAATCTGATTTGAACTTATCTGTGGGCCAAATGCTGTGTTCCCTTCTCATGTGCATGGATGAAGCAGAACTTTCAACCTCTCAGCCTCTCAACCTCTCACTTTCAGAAACAGTGAAGTTTAAAATATAAAGGTGTTGTTTTTGCTTCACACCCAATGTCAGAGCAAGATATTTCGATTTCTCTTGACTGGCTCCAGGTGATGTTAAGTAGAATGCAGGATATTATTAAAACCAATCTATCTTCATAGGCTTTCTTTGATTCAAGATCTGAATCAATATGTAAAACAAAATTATTTTTATTCTAAGTTTTCTTCTAAGGTTTTTTCATAGCTCTTACCTACAAAAGACCAAGTAAAGTAGCATTTTTATTTTTCCCATCTAGAAAGGTGATTATTACAGCTTTAATATTTTCCAAAGAAATATAGTATCTCTTAAACAATCTGACTCTTGCTTACTGGATTCCTAAAGGATTTAATCACTATCTTTCTCAAGGGTTATGAAAGAAAATTTCCCCACTTCAACTCGTCAGCATAGTGACTTACATATTAACAATAACATGCAGAGCGTGAATCATAAAGAACTCAGCTAACACTGAGAACAGTATTACACGACCAACCGTAATGGTTAAGTTGAGGTATTCAGACATGCTATCAGAGAACTTCTAAGCACTGGTAGAGCAAAGGTCCTGATCAAAATCCAAATCTAGTAGAAACTGGAATATTCTAGAAAGCAAAACAAAATACAGAACAATTAAAAATATAATTTTGAAGATACTTTTTAATGCTTGGTACATGACATGTGATTGGGAGACTGACAGCAGCGACTCTAACTAGAAGTTTTTTAGAAATGCAGAATCTCAGGCCGCATTCCAGACCCTCTAAACTGAAATCTAAATTTTAGCTAGATCTTCGGGTGATTCATTTGTATATTGCAACTTGAAAATTATTTAAAGTATTTTTGAGAATGGAATTATGTGAATAATTACTGTTTTTAAAAAACAGTGTCATATACCAATAGAGCATGCTCTTCCTTATTTTACAACAGGACCATTATTTCATAAGAGACATATCCTCACATTCTCTTGCTCTGGAAAGACAAAGAATAATACAGAATTATTTTTCCTGGAGGAGCAAAAGCAGTTATAGGGGAAGGAATATCACTCATCATTTTCAGTAACAACAAATGCCAGCTTGACCTGCATTGTTATTTCTGACACATCGCCTTGCATTTCTCGTCACATTATGATGGTTGATTCTTTCCCTTCCTTTTTTTGTTTTTGGGTCAGAGAAAGAAACTGACCTAGAGGTTGCTGCAGGCATTTGGAAATATGGTTTTCCTTGTCTGTTCATTCGATCTGAAGCATCTGCTGCAGCAGTTCTCACCTGGGTGATTTTAAGAGCTTATCAATCATGAGACTGTTGAGGTACTCGAGGCGTCAAGCAAGCACCTCTCCCATGACATGATAACTTGTGTTAATAATAATATGAAGCTGTGATAGGAGATGTGGGAAAAATAGAAATTAGAGAGATGCCCTAAAGTGTGAAGGGAGAGGGCGAGGGTACCTGGACTAAGTCGGGAGACCTGTATCCCTAAGTCATGTGGAAGGATGTGGAACAGACAGACCTTTCCTTCAGCAGCATTACTTGCGGAGAAAAAATAGCCATCAGTCACTTCCTCACCCTTTCACTGAGGCCAGACAGCATGGACAGCACCTGTTACCACACATTTCTTGATCCATCATCTTGGAGGTTTATTCTGAATTTACTAGGAAAAAAGACGTGGCCATTAGACACAAAGACCACATGATTACTTTCAGTCGTTCACATAAGCTAGACGTGTGGGGAAGTGCAGCTGGCTTGTTAACCTAGGAACCATTTCAGCCATCAATAGAAAACACTGGAGTCTCAAAGCCCTGGCTGATGAAGTCCCCTACAACAGTGTCATTGATACTATCAATCACATTAGTTGCACACCATTGCTTGGAGAGGTTGACATTATAGCTGGGTCCTCTGAGTAATCCCAGCTAATTTTGCTGCTTGTATGTTTTGAACGACATGATTGTCTGCCAGGGTCAAAATGAACTTGCAACTGTATAGCTAAACTTTGGTAAATAAAGAGGGAAAACCCCAGTTTAGACGAGGAATAAACACTCTATAAATGCTGTTTCAACATTTTCTTGCCCTGACTATATTCACATTCACATGCACTCTTCACCCACGCCACCTTCATCTAGTTTGTGCTCTTGCTGTGGTCTTCTAGTTGGTCTTCTGGATTCCATCCTAATCACCCCTTGTCTATCCTCCACACAGCAGTCATAGTTCTCACCCCAAAATGTAAGGTGGGTCATGTTACTCCTCACATCTAAACTCTTTAATGTCTTCTTATCCCGCGCAGGGGAAAATCTGAAGTCCTAACTTTGACAGACAAGCCCTGAGGATCTGGCCAACCACCACCCATACCTTGTGCCCTTCTCTGATGTCACCTCCTGCCTCCTTTACTATTGCCTAGCCATCATGGCTTTCTTTGTCCTTCGTCACGCTCTACACTAGAGGTGTCTCACCTCGGGGTCTCTGCCTGAATTAAAATTTCCGAAATGGACACTTATCCTTTACTTTAAGTTTCTGCTCAAGAGTTATTTTATCAGAGAAATTCCCCTGAATACCTTCTATAACCTCTGCTCTACAGTACTTGTATAATTTAAAAATGTCTCATGCATTATATAGTTTTCCAATATATCTTCCACAACTAGGAAATAACTCTGTGTGAGCAAAAATTGTGTTTTGTTCACCACTGTCTCCCCAGTGACCTGACAAGTGCCAGAAATATACTAAGACAAATGTTCAGTTAATGTTTGAGAATAGATGATTTTCAGTGCTTGTTTGCACACCTGGTACTTTGCTCATTTTCTCACTCTACTTAACTCAGAAGCACTTTTCTACCTTCCTGCTTTTGTGTTTTTGTGTTTCTTCCTGTGTCTGGGGTGCCTTTCTAATTTCTCATGTCAGCATGTTCGAGTCTTACCTTTCTTCAAGTCCCATCTCCTCTAGGAAAGCTCCCCTCATTCTGTTCTCAGAGCTGACCCCGTGTCTCCTCTGGTCCCCCAGCACTGATCATGTTTCTCATGCACAACTTAGGCCTCCCTACCCTATGTTAGAGTTATTCATCTTCACAGACTGGAAGCTTTAAAGTGTGGGCCATGTCTGATTTATATTTACCTATCTATCCCAATCCCCACAAACTCTGCTTGTTGCTTTGTATATAGAAAGTGCTCAGTGCACATTGGGTTAATAAATGTTGCTGAATAGATTGACTTTGCTGTCTCAATGTTGATTTGATGGTGTGGTTCCAGGATGAGAAAAAGAAGCGGAGTGCTCTCATAATCCTGTGGTTTCTATTTTTCCAAAGTCAGCCCTTGATGACTATTTGTTTTGTTGTTTTATGTGCGAAGAGTGTAGAAAGAATTTTGGTCTTGGATATTGCATTTTGCTTTATTTTAGTAAGGGCAGAAAGAGAAACATTCATATGAAAGAAAAATTACCTATTAATCATCAAATCACTTGTGCTGCTCAGCTGCCTCATTCCCAGGTTGAATTAGTAACTGGGGAAAAGGTTTCTATCAGAGGGAACTCCGTTAGCATTTTTCACCACCTGAAAAATCATTTTCTTCACCTGTCTGATGAAACCCTTCCGTATATCCTGGGCTAAGAAGAAAGAATCAAGAGCAGAAAGTAGCTATGCTTAGAAAGAGACTTGTTTAACAATCTGATTTTTCTTAGCATGGATTTTTCAACTCCAAACTGTCAAGATTCTCTATTAGAAGTTCACAGTGTACTTTTTTTTTTTTTTTTTGGTGCAACAGCTGGTCTAATTGGGCAAGTTTTGCTGTGGTGACATTAGGGCTCACTAGACTTTCTCTTATCAGTGGTGTAAACTGTGAGATTTCAACCAAGCAGAGGATTAGGTTCTAAATGAGAAATATAGATTCGCATTTCACATAATGAAATAATGAACTTCAGTGTTACCTTTCTAGTGACAAAAGCAGAAACTTAAATCCATCGTAGTGTTCTTTGTTTAATCAATAAATAAACGAGAGACACAGAAGATTTATTTCTTCTGTGGCAACAAACACCATCATTTTTCTTAATTATCCTTAGGTTTGCCTCTTCTGCTTTCAGATTCTTTGAAAGTAAAAAGCTTCTTTACACTAAGAAACAGACATGAGATCTCTTGTGTTTTCTCTCTCATACACACAGAGTTTTGCCTTTTCTGTGGTGATACTTGCATTTCTTAATTAAAACCTAATAAAGTCAAAGGTTTGGCAAGGCTGTTCAGGCTACGTAAGGACCAAAGGTTCCAGCTGAGGTAGACAAAGATCAGGGCAGCTGTAGGAGAAAAAACAAATAGTTTGAACTTTGGATCCACAGATGGTTATGCCTGCCAACTGTTATGAGCCAATGAATATCTGGCCTATCATTTGTCATATTTATTGCAGTACATAATGCTGTAATTTCTCACGGCATAGTTATTTATCTTGCTGTATTCTCTGAACAGCTAAAATCGCAGCCATGTTGGAGCATTCATATACAGTTTGGATTTTATCTCTAAAAAGGAGCCATGCAAATTGGCACAGGCCTCCCCATCCAAGAACTGGAATTCTGAGTGCTGCAAAAGCAATTAATTGGCAGATTATGGAAAAATTTTGACAATTGAAACTATGCTCCCAGTCTTGCTCCTCTGTGTTTAGCCACAGAGCCTAAAGGGAGCAGAAGCTCTCCATTGCAGTCACTCCCCAGGAGGTGCTGGGCTGGCTTCCTGAAGTGGTGGCTACTGGAGCAGCAAGGACCATATCTGGAAGCTTCTCTGGAGTGTATGCAGAGCCCTCCAATTGTGCAGTAAGAAAATGGGCTCTGGGAAGAAGAAAGTTGAGGTGAGAGGATGAAAGCATGAAGTACTCAGTCATTGATTCCTGACAGCCGTCTGGGGGCACTGTGACGTCAAAAGGAGCAGCAGGAACACCTGTCTCTACTGGCACCTCCACTACTGGCAAGTGGTGAGTCACTGAATAGAGGCCACATAATGCCTGGTGACAGAAGGTGTGATTCACAGGTGGGCGGAGAGAGTCTTCAGGGTACTGTTGCTCACATGCCACATCTCAGCATTCATGATGAATCACTGGGTCCAAGTGGGGCTTGGAGTGGGGGCAAATTTTAGTGCACATTGGAGTCTCCATGAATGGTAGATGTGAAAATGTAGGTGTCTCTCATCCAGGCAGGATTAGTTGCCTTTGTTCTTGAGGTGTGAATGCTCACTCTGCTGTTCGCGATAAGAGAGCTATTGGCCACTCGGACCCCTGCAGAGCACATCAAATCTCACTTTAGCCATTAGTTTTCTTCACTATGGCTTCAATCAGAAATGTTAATAATGATTATTCCTGAGTCATGAGACCTCTCTCCTCTTCCTTCCCCTGCAAGGCTGCGAAGTGGCCCTAAGGTGTTCAGCAGAAGAGAAAGGAGAGGCGATGATGTCATTCTCATTACCATTAGGGCTAATGTTAAAAGGCTGAGGGTTAAGATGCCAAAATCCTTAAGCCCTGCCTTAAACACTATACAGTCATCACTTACCACCTTTCAACTCCTGAAATAGGTGGTGTTCCCTTCTGCCTCAGGATTCTGCACGGCTAAGACTCTAATAGGCAAGGTAACTCAGGAGGAGAAAAAGGAGGCTCTAAGGATGTAATTTGGAAAAGATACTTCTGAAATATATCTTTCCTAATGAAGAAACAAAACGATTGGTATCTGTGGAAGCTCTAAGGCTGGCTGAGGACCAAGACTTGGGTTTAAAATGCAGTGCTCAAAGAAAGAATGAGTAAATAACCTAGGGCAAACATGAAATACACACAGGGGCCTGGGAGAAGAGAGTCAGGAAGGTTAAGACTTAGAAAGAACAGAGACTTTTAAAAAAGGTCAAAGAGGACAAGAGGCTTTTAAAGTTATTGTCAGTGCTTAGAGTTTGGAGTGATAGTGCAAGGTCAATGAGCAGCAATGAAAAAGCCCATTCTTTCAAGTCCTCTTTTGCATCTGTTTCCTAGGTTAGGTAGAATGCTTTTTAGCTTAGGAAGAATGAAAGAACAACTAGTAAGAAAGCAAGAAGACCAAGATATGGACAAAAAGCATCAGAGAACATTGTTCAGATTTTCAGACACCTATTTCTAGTTCGTAGCGAGACATAAATCACTGTGTGACAGCACTTGAGGCAGCAGAGACAGTGGGGGAAATGCGAGCACCCCTAAACTGAATAAATGTCTCTATTTTTAAGAAGGGAGGGTATTTTATTAAACAAATGATTTATATACACTTGAAAATGTAAGCAAAGTTGGGAATGAATGTCACAGTCACAGAGCTAAAGGAGTCTAGAGGTAAAGATAAAGCTGAATTTGTTAATGAGAGCAAGATGGCAGGTAACATGCACAAACTTCAGTATGGCAATCTGTGCACAAAAAACAGAAATTCTTAACAGAAAGCAGGGATTGTTCTTTTAGGTCTTGGTGGTAGATGAGAGGAGAGACTGACTGTTCCTCCTGAAATTCTTCCATTCAGGTCTCTCCTACTTCCTGATATACAGCTAGCTTTAAAAGTACCTTTCTAGGGTGTGACTCTACTCTTTGTCCTTCTTCCCTTTTAGCATCTCTCAAAACCTAACTTGAATTGATAAATTTGGCATCGTGGTTATTTATATTAGGAAGACAATTGAAAAGAAATTATGAAAGGTCTGCTTAGAAACTGTTGGAAAGGCAGCTGAGACAGGATTTGATAAATGTCTGCTTCTTGGTCACCTTGGGCAAGCTAATGGCCCTGATCCTTGGTTTTATCATCTCAGAAATGAAAACAATAGCTAGGTGTCAGTCAGTGCTCTCTCCTCTCCAGATTGCCTGCTCTCCCCCTTCTTGCTTTTTCTGTCCCTTGTTTTCTTTGGTCTATTCGTGGGTTTTCCATTCATTTTATTTGTAGCTTATTACACAGCATATTTTATCAGGTTCACAGGATTTTGTTTCTTGACCACTCCGTGTAAATAGCAAACACTCTGAAATCACTGAAATGTGACAAGAAATGAAAAGAAAATAGAAATTCAATCAGAGCATGGTAGTTCTAATTGTCTGTTGTTTATACTGTTGTAAAGAATCTCAAGGTGCCCTTACACTTGCTGCATTTCCTCATAGCATCTTTCATCCCATGTGGTGTAATTGAATGGCACTGACTGAAAGGGGATGCAGGTTCTAGCAGGAGCTTTGCCACTAATTAGCAATGTGACTTTGAATGTTTTTTTTTTTTTATCCTGGCTTTGTTTCCTCATCAGTGTAGTAAATGAATTGACCTAAATTATCTCCCAGGTCCAAAATTTTTCCAACTCCAAAATTTTAAAAGGTCCATGATTTCAAGCCAAAAACTATATTATTGAATGAAGTGACAGCATGCTTAAGTGCAAGTTGATTAGGGAAATGGCATAAAATTTATCTCTTAAATTGGCTTTCACAATAATAAATTACAGAGTAAAGATACAGAGAGATACATTTTATGTAAGTGTTCAAGGAAGCATAGCTTACTTCAAACAATGGTTTCTGAAAATAACCTTTCATTCTTTGCCCTTATGTTTTCCCTAATGGATGGCATAAAATGGATACTCAGCCTGAATAGTGGCTTTCATTCAATTTTAAGTCACCCCATCATGTTGTGTACTGCTGCTTTCCACGTTAGCTGACATTGCAGGATGTAGCACAATGCAGAGTGAAAAGTTAGAAATGTGACATGGCATGTCGGAAACAATGCTTGCTTTTTGCAGATTAGTTATCATGTAAAGCATGGTATTTAGAACCATCTTTAGATAATTTAATAGCTCTGCATCTCTGATAGGGAGGATGTCAACCTGAGTTAATTTTTTTTTCTTATCAGATATGATGGGACAAGATGACATTAAAACGGTTGAAAGAAACTATTCAGAATACATATAAAAAAAATCAAGCAAAGCTTTAAGGAGCTTAGAAGTTGCTTGGATTGATTCACAGCAAACATAGAATTCAAAGAAAAAATGATAATTGTCACAGACTGTTGTCCAGGATAAACCTAGACATTTCCCATTGTTAGTCTTTGTCCTGATTCTTCAGTTTTCTGTGACCTCGCAGTCTACTAATGATGACTGACTTCTAATCTTGTGAAGGAAAAAGTGTTTTAAAGTGATTTATTCATTTATTTGTTCTCTGAGTTGACTCAGGCTCACTAATCTGTAGGTATAATGGAGTCGCATTATCAGTAATGTTCTAAGTTTTACCGGCTCTCGCTATCACTTGTCAAGGCACATGGTGTGCTCCCCTGAAATGGTAATTCCAAGTCTTTCTACATGTGCCGGTGAGATGCCCAGACATCAGATGGCTGCTCTACTTTCAAATCAGGCACTGCAGCCCCCTAACAGGTGCACGAAGGACAAGATAGAGCCCTCTCAGTGGCCAAACTGTAGGATGGTTTGTGGCAAAATGGAGGATGAGACCTCTCCCACTTTTTCTTGGAATCTTTTAGGGAACAACCATCTGGCACCTCTATCAGTATGAAGTTTCATGAAACGGGACATTGGGGTTTTACCTGCAGCCCTGTCTCCTCCTAGACGCCAGACAGGTATTCAGGGGGAGGAAATGGAAAGAGATGAGTGCCAATGTCTGGGTCCTCTCCGCAGCAGCTAAGTCATTGTTTTGGGGTCATGTTTCATTGTCTTAGAGTTGGCTTTCTCTGGGAAATTCTTCATCCCTTGAAGAAAATAAACTTCTGTCAGGTCCTCTTTACCAGTTTGCCTGAGATGGCCAGACAGAATTTTCTAAAATATAGTAGCAGCACAGGCTCAAATTGGGATTCCTGACACTATTTATTCAATAAACATTTCCTGAGCATATTTTAAGTGCAAAAGGCTTTCTTTCTCCTTTATTTCTCTCTTCTCTAAAGAAATTTTTTTTCTTTGAAAGATTGGTTTGAGTTGAAGAATCAACATTTAGGGACTCCTATTAACTGAGACCATGAAACCATTTTCAAATAAAACACAATTAGAGAAGGGATGTACTTTTGGAACATGGGTTTCTCTAACCAGCGTTTTTTTATATACAGAAGGCTATTATTAAACAACTTTGATTTAACTGGCTGATCAGACATCTTTGTAGAGAAATAGAAATAATTAGAAAAGTGCAGAAGTATTCAAATTCTTCAGAACAAGCCAATAATGGATAAAGTATAATTTAACTTTCTCCTTGGTGTTTGAGTGGATCTACGCCTCGACTGGGAAAGCAGGTTTTGGTTGCTTTAAAATTGTCCAGCATTTTTATTGATATTTCTCTTAGAATTTTAACATTATTTTAGCAACTTATTTTTCATGTATTCTGGTGCAAATTATTTTAGTGTATTTTACAATATTACATTTTGTTTGAATGAAGTGTAAGACAACATTTACTCCTGTATGTATGTTGCTGTTAAAGTTACCTGCATTTAAAAAGAGCTTGGCGCTCTTAACCTTTTATAAATTGCATGTAAACGTTAATGAACTACAATGTTCATTTAAACATGGCTAAGCACTAACACGTTTTATATAATTGCTCACATAACATTCTCAATTTCAATAAAGAATGCCTGTTGCCTAATAGTGTCCTGCAATATCTGGTAGTCCTTCAGACTAATGGCAAAATATTGCCGCCCTTTATATTTGAAAATGATAATAATGATGAAGATATGTTGAAATGTGCTTACCAGATCAATATGTGATCAATAGTTCGCTGTGCACCGAGTAGAAAATATTGTAGTCACTATTGGCAGAGTCCCATATTTTATGCATCATTGTCTTATAGTTGAGGATTTTATATACAAATCAGTGTATAGACTCAAGTAATCAATCAAGAAATAATGTAATTGATGTATATGCAGCACCTTAATCTTTCATCGTGTCAGACCTTTGTTCAAAAGAATGTGCTGCCTCTGGTTGCTGTGTAGTTGTATGGTCACTTAAGGGGTACTTCTTTATCATTCCTTTATCCCATCTTGTTTCTGTTGGGCTCTCTAAGCTGCTCAGGCTCATCCATTGTCTCCCAAAACATCCAACTTAGACAATTTGTGTTGAATGGCATTGCCTTTCTATATCTCGGGGCCATGCTTCTGGCAATGTCCGCTGTGGTCCAGTATTGACATCCACTATGCTCATTTCACAACCAGACACTGAGCTCTGTTCTGGGAATAGTGATACGAGCCTCTTACAGTTCAGTGAGGGTATTTGGAGAGGTCTCAGAAATCTAGCCACGCTAGGCTTATCAATCAAGACCAAGGGAGGGGCCCCAGCCTAAGCTCTGCCATTGGGACTTCAAGGGAAAAAGAATCTTGAACAGAGAGAACAAAAGCCTGAAAATAATTCTAGGCCATTCTCCCTGATGGTAGCACCCTGTGATCACAACCACTTGTTCCTGCTACCATAATATCTGATGTTGCTCAAGTCTCTGCCCTTTGTCAAACTTGGTTCTTCAGCTTTTCCTTTCACTTTGTACACAATTCCACATCCTTCCAATGATTTTTTTTTCCAGATTGAATAGGCAACAGTTGTTCTTTGCTGCTTTGTGACCAGTAAACTACAACTCATGGAGAAATAGGTAAAATGCCATAACTCAGAACAGTAAATTCTCCAAGAAAAGGTAAGAAAAAGTATCTATTTGACTTTTAAGTGATGTTTTTAAGATTTCTGAGGAAACAACATATGCGATGATATAGTAGGTTCAGGTTTTCCATTTCACAATGCTTCATTTTTAAACTGGTGGCCTCAGTACAACGAAGCCTTGCTTATTAGATTTCTTATTTTGGTGTTGACTTTGTCAGTCTGTAGTGAATGAAATGGTGTCATAAAAGCCAAATTTAACTCTTATAGTATTTTGTGGTAGCAGTCAACAAACAAGTAAAAATGTATAGGTAGTAAATAATAACAGTTCATGAGCAACTAACACCCAACTTAGACAAAGTCTTTTTGAATTATGATTTTATTTGCAAATGCTTTCAAGTTTCATAAACAGAAATTACTCTTTTCAGAATATCTAAGAAACCCCTCAGGATTTGAGAATGGAAAATGTTGTCATGACTAACCAACGGGTCACACAGGAAAATACACATTTTTGATCTTGGTGATGTTAGATGGCTATCTTTACAAGTGTTGTTAACCAATTATGTTTTAAAAAATATTTTACTATAGAAAATTTTAAATGCACAGATAAATAGAAAGAATATTGTAGCGAATCCCCGTATACTTATGTACTTTGCTTCAGAAAGTATTAACTCATGGCCAATTTTCTTTCTGTATCCCTCCCTGAAGTAAGGAAGTTCCCTTCTCTGATTATTTTGGAGCAAATCCCAGACTACCTTTTCATTTCATCTGTAAATATTCCGGAATGTAGCTATAAAACAAAAATTCTCTCTCTCTTACACATATCATGAAAGAATGATCACCACTAGGAAAAATTAATCGTTCCTCTGTATCATCATTGTACAGCCAGTATTCTTATTTCCTGTCTGTTCTCTTGTAGGGTCTCCAGGTCACATCCTTTAAGCCCCCTCTGGTTTCAGCCTTACAGTTTTGTGTGAGCTCAGGCTCCTTTTTGTGGACAATGTCTTACTCTAAGCATGAGTCCTATGTCTCACTATGTCAAAGGAGACAGCACACCATTGGGTGTACAGTGCATCCCAGAAGAACCTGGAGAACCTGGAGAAAGACTGAACCAATAGGGAGCAGGATCCTATGGAGTGGGATGCAATGTTTATTCATTCATCCATTGACAGACACTTCAACTGCCTCTACCTTGTTATTATTGTAATAATACTGCTATGAATGTGGGTGGGGGTGTACAAATAATCTCTTTGAGACTTTGTCTTCAGTTCTTTTAGGTATGTGCCCCAAAGTGAAATTGCTGGATGATGTAGTAATTCCATTTTACATTCTCATTGACAGTGCATAGGGTTCCAATTTCTCCATTTCTTACCAATACTTATTTTTTGCCATTCTACAGGTATGTTTTATTCTCTCCTAATCAATATCATTTTCATCTATCTTTCTGTCTTCATGTCTATCTTCTCTCTTTTTTTTAAGAAATAAGTTGGTCAAGTTTTCCCAAGATCAGGGTTCTTATTACATGTCTATACTACCCATTTACAATGTAAGACTTATAAAAATCCCATCCAGAATATGAATTGCAGATATCAGTGCATTATGGACACATGATATATTTTATCCTTTTTCAGATTATATATTTTCTACCTTTGTTCTTTGAAGAGGCCTAGAACAAAGAACAAAGCAAATTGCAAAGGAGCACCACTAGCTCATAGTCGCTGCTACATTTAAACCATATCTTCTTGGAGAAGAGGCTGACTTCAGGTCTGGGACAGGAAATGCACAAGATGAACATGGAAATCTTGTCATACTTGAAAGCAAAGCCACTATTAAAGATTACTGGGATAATTTCAAAAGGGCTCAGGAGTCAATATAAGCAGGTTAACACTGACTAACAGTGAACTAATTTATGCACAAATAAAGATAACCATTCTTATGGATTAAATATATTAAATATATTTAAAGAAATGAATTCATAATGATGCCAGAATAAATAAGAAAGAAAAATTTATTAGTCATCTTTGGAGGATTCTATGAGTCTGATTCACTATTTTGAAAGCTGATTAGTAAATTAATAGAATCAAGTTTTTCTTCTGCTTTTGCCTATACTAACTGTACCTAAGGTAATCAAATTATTGATGAGATGGTTTCTCTTCATAAAATATTTTAATTAATAAATACATAATATTACAGTAGCATGTTTCAACTCCTAATTACCTGATGGAGCTGGGCATTGAGCACCAGTGGCTCCTATCATCACGAAATGGATGATAATTGGACATTATGCGATTCCCACTGGGAGTTTGCAGAATCACCTTGGAAGGAGTCCCATCAAAAAATAAAACCCAAATCTCATGAAGCCTGTAGATCTACCTTTAGTTTACAAGAAATGTGGGTCAAAAAGAACAATTGTGTTTTTCTTAACTTACATAAAAACTTCAGAAAAATACTAGACATCGAGACTGTGAATGAACGCATATTCACTGAGCAAAGTAAGCCTAGACTTCTCCAGAAATTTCACACAAAAAACACATAAGTGCTCAGCTCAGATTTTTGTGTTGGGAAGGGGTTAATGTTAATGGCAAAGAACACTTTTTAAAAGAAGTTGGCACTTAACATAATGCATATTATTTCCCCTGACCCCTTATATCATATCTTCTTATGTTGCTTTTGGTTTTGTAGAATGAGATGAAAGAAAATCGTGAGCGCTCTGTAGTACTATGTGCTTGGTTTTAGTAATAGTTGACTCAGATATTTTTAATGTTTTCCTCTCTGCAAAGGGGGCAGCTCAAATAAAAGGCCTACAGGGATGGGGCAGTAAAATTGGATTCTATAGCGTTCAGGTTCTTGACTACAAGAATAATCCTATTAATAATTTTGTGTTCTGACCTTATATATTCTGAATTCTTTGTTCTCTATCTGTTGAATGCACACACTTTTCAGTGATTAGTGAAAATCTGAAAAATTTGAAACGCCAATTTACAGGTTACTTGCTTTGCTTAGAAACCAAGGAAGAATTCTAAGAGTTCTCCCCTATGTCAAGTTCAGAAATATTTGGATATTATTCACTTTAATGATTAATAAAGGATTATTTTTGTATGAGAGCAAGCTGCAAACTGCAAGATTCCTCATAATGAATCTTTATTTGCAGACAAATTATTTATTGCTTGTTTCAAATCTACTCATGACTAAAATTTATTGCTACAGATTTATTGTGTGGTGTCAGTTCATTCCTTCAAATATTTGACTATTATTCATGAAATATGTATTGAGCACCAGCTATGTACTGGGTATTGTACTGGGTCATGGAACTGTAGCAGTGAACAAGATCTACACATTCTCTCCTCTCCAGGAGGTTATAGTTAGACGGTTTTTCTAGGCAAACATATGCCAACATGGCACTAAAAGTACAAAAGATTTATTGGAGGAAATACTCATGACAGATCATGAAGAAGAAAAGGAGTGTGAGTAGATGAGGAGAGCCTCAGTTCATGATGTGGTCTGACAGTGTTAGAAGAAGAGAGGAAGGAAGGAGAATTGGGTAGAAGAGCTTAAGTCTATAGTATAGCTCTGAGAAACTCTCAGCTAGGCTGACAGGGAGCCCTGAGAAAAACTTGCTCGTTAGAGGGGTACCACCCAGGCCAGGAATGGCCCAGTTCTAATACTTTTTCTGTGCTTAGTCTTTGACTAAAAGCAGCCTTGGCAAAGCATGACCTAGGTGTGAGTGCCATGGTGGACCCAATAGGTATGGCAGCTGGAGGCTGTCAGCTACTTACTTACACAGGTTCTTTCCTGAAGGGTGATCTAAAGGGTGCACTGCTATAGCTTTGGGGAAATCAAGTGGGGAAGTGCAAGCACTGAATGAATGGATACAAGGGTAAGTCACGTTACAACAGAAATATGTGGGAATATTTGACGGTATAACAAGCAAAGTTTATTTGTATTCATTGTTGTTTCCCTGTTCTACTCTGTGTCATAGGGAACAATGTTACCCAGTTTCCCTTCTATGTTCCAATACCGGGCACATGCCTTTAAGATAATTTCAGCCAATGGGATGCACCGTTAGGATATTAGAAGATGGGGAGGAGAATCCAGTGTATTTCTCCCCTACTCTATCTGCCTCCTCTCCAGCAATAGCTGCACCTACTCTGGGTTTTCTAGCTCCTATCAGGAAGTCCCTCACTTTGTGATCCTGGTTTTCTCTGAACAGCCACCATCTGGGCAACACGGCTTATTGTCATTGTCCTTTTACTCCATAGAGATAATAACAACTTCTTGCTGTT
Source organism: Cynopterus sphinx (assembly GCA_030015415.1). Lineage (NCBI taxonomy): Eukaryota > Metazoa > Chordata > Mammalia > Chiroptera > Pteropodidae > Cynopterus > Cynopterus sphinx. The sequence continues at coordinate 175,143,675 of CM057379.1, forward strand.
ATAAATCTCTTGCCTCACAGTTCCCTATTTATTTTCACAGCTGTTTTCATCACCTTTGTAACTGATTCCTTGTATTATTAAATCCCCTCTGTTTGAAATACCTAGAGAACTCTCATTTCCTAGTTATACCCCGACTGGTCAACCTAGCCTGAAAGAAATCACAGAAAAGATTTTCCTAGTGGACTGACGTTTAAGCTAGCACCTGAGAGAGAAGTAGGAGCCTTTCAAAATGGGCTGACCATAGTACTATCTTTGGGACAGTACTTGTACATTATCTTTCACTTCAGATGATTTGTTAGTTTTCAAACAGCATAGTGGCTAAACGCACAGATTCTGGAGCTGAAGTGATCGGTACAAATCACAGTGTCTGCTACTTTCAGATATGTGACCTCAGGCAGTTTCCTAAGTTCCCTGTGCATAAGTGTCCTCTTTTGTAAAATAATAATAATATCACCTTCTATGGGAGCTATGAGGAGTCAATAAGTTAATATGTATAGACAACTCAGTGTTTAATATTATTCTTTTTATAGGCATGGCAGGACTTTGCAGAAGTTTTCCCATCCTCATGTGCACTCAGACTTCAGGAGAAGCATATTGTAGATGTTGCTTCATTTTCATCTAAAATCTAATGTTTCAGGGAATAAGTTGAGGTTAGCTTGATTTTTTGACACTCATTCTAGGTCGCCATCTTTTTCTACCTGGATACTTGTGGGTTTTTTTCTCCTCCTAGAACCTCAATTTTATTAGGATATGTCAAGGTGTTGGTCACTTTTGATGTTTTAGTTGACATAGAGGTTTGCTCTATAATTTTGCAGGTTTATTCATTTTTTCCTTTGAGGAGAGCTCCCCCCTCCTTTATTATATCATTGATGCACTTTTCTGTTCTATTATACAGTCTGTGGGAAACCAGCATATTCCTTTCAATTTACTCGGTGAGTCAAATTGACTCAGTGAGTTGACTTGCACAAAGAGGCAGGACCTTATAACCACGGTAACTGTTTATGGTACACACCATCAAAAGTAAGGCCAAGCTTGTTCTTTCTTTCTTTGGACATTTAATGACCTCTCTAATGTAGATGGGCTCTGTCCAGTTGCTAGCAGATATGTAATCAGTTGGAATATGCTCGGTCAGTTAGAAAGCTGTGTTTGCTGTCATAATCTATTGTCTGTGCTCTGCTCTTCCCCACTATCGCTCTGTTGTTAGCTCATCTTCATTTGAACAGTCCATGGTTTCACTTACATCCAATATTAGGCTTTACTCAGTGATTAATGTAGTTCTGGCTGTGGTCAATAAGGAGCTACAAATTTCTATACACTGTAGAAAGAATAATGGAGCGAAGACTCCTGGGGATTGATTTGCTCAAACTAGAGATCCAGTCTTTCCTGATTCTTCATTGGCTGTAACTGGGAGTACAGGCTCTGGAGTGACCACAAAGGAACATTTTGGGAATGAGTGTCACAATCCAGGGCTACCTGGACTTTATGGCAAAGACACAGTGGTTAAGAGCATGGACTCTGGAGAAAGATAAATGAGGCTCAAGTCTCTGTTCTCCATTCTCCTAACTGTGTGCTCCTTGACTAATTACTTAACCTTGCTACGCTTTAGGTTACTAATCAGTAAAATGGTTTTTATAATAATACTTTCTTCATAGGGTTGTTGGGGATTATTAAATTAGATAATGCTTTGCATATTCCCTGACACAGAAAATATTCAATATACCTAAGTTATTATTGTCACTATTATTGTTCCTGGCCAATAACTAAATCAGTGCCATATATTTTACTGCTGTGTCTTTCTGATTTTTATCTAATAAATACACTTATTCTCTTTTAAGACAAAGAATTTGAGTTGCTACTCTCACTTTTGGCTCTTGAGGAAAACAATTCACAATCTAGGTAGGAAAATCAATGAACTGGACATTTGAGCTAGCATTCAGTTTTTAGCAAGAATAAACTGGAGGAGAATGTGAGAAGCTTAAAGCCTTATTTTTTAAATGGCTTTGGACTGGAGTATTCTATTTTCTTCTCAAGGAAGATCAATTACCTAGATGTCAGGCTTCTGCTGCTTGCTCTTCTGTTCTATCCTCTTTCTCTTTTTCATTTTTCATTTATTTTTTCTTCAGCTTTCCTCTCTGAAAGAACATGTCCAACCTCTCTCCACATCCCAGATTTAATGTTCTGCAAGGTCCATTTATTTCTTTACAGCTTAGAGTGATATTTTAAATACTGTTATAGCATTATTAGTTACCTTACATGCTTTAATTTTTCCCCTAATGTGGCCACTCCCTTTATAAAACGTCTTCTTACATCTTATCTTTCATTTTAAATATAGTAAAAACAATGTACTAAAATGTTTGAATATTTCTTGGAGAAAATCTTTGTAAAAATACACTCTTCTAGCTTTATCATGTTATCTTTACTTTCTTGTCAAAACTTTTCAAATAATACTGTTTATTTAGTTTATACTTATCTTTGATAGAAAGTGGGTCTTTTTTGATCTGTTATTTGAACAAAATTAAGATGGTACATTCTCCTTGGGTCTGTTCACTGCTTAGTTTGAAGTTTTCATTCCTTCTTTTAACCTTATGATAAAAAAAAGAGATAATATAGTTTAATATTAATAGTTTGGTTCCTAGTCAGACAGAGAGAGAGATAAAGAGAAAATTGAAGCCTGGACAATCCCAGAAGAACAGCACTTTATATCCCTGTTTTTCATATCTGATTTTCCCTGTGACCTACTGTTGCTTTTAGGTACGTGACGTCCTTTGCCTATTGTCTGTCTGCCAACCTGGGCAAATGTCCTTTTAAGAAAATGTCTCTGAATTGGGATGAACTTGTCAGTTGGTGAGAAGCTGCCTGTCTGTGCTCCCTTTCGTGTGGCCTCATATGTTTCCTTTGCCCGGTGGTGGTGCCTCTGCCTTGGAGTGTTTTTCATGAAGCACTGAGACTGACTCTAAGTCAAGGAGTTCCTGTTTTTCGTACAATTCTTTTCTTCCTTCCTTTCTTCTTTTCTTCCTCCTTTTCTCTTTCTCTCTCCTCTCTTTCTCTTTTTAGGAGAAATTCCCATACAATTCAGAAAAATATTCCATCACACTGAGGAAAGGAGAATCCATTAATGGGAAATTGGGGTCAGCGAAAATCCTTCTTTCTCACTACCTTACATGGTTTGCTCCCATGACTCTGATGCAATAGTGCTGGGGATCCAAGTGTAGCTGTTACCCTTTGTCTTACTTTCTACAACTCTTCACGGTTGGGCTAAGGCACTCGGCTGAGTGGGGGATGAAATTCATTCTTGCTGACTGAGCTGTGTGACCCGGAGCATGACTGCTTCCACCCAAAGGAAGAGGCATTATCTAAAAATTATCATAAATGCATTGTTTACTTGACCAGACTGGGAATCTGAGTCTTCCGGAGAAAAAGTGGAGCAGGGGGCAGTATGCTTATTTCTAATTCATGTGGAAGTTTAGCGCAGGCTATAAGTGGCCCTTACAACATTAAGGTGAGTTTGTGAGCTATGTTTTTTTGGAAGAGAGACCGTTACTCAGCTCCTGATGTCTTGCCTTAATGTTGTCCTGCTGTACCATCTCTGGGAGAAATTCCTTGACACAATTTGCTTATTTTTTTAGCTGATATGAAAAAGGAGTTTTGACCTACTTTTCTGTTCTCATCTTTCTGACAAGCCTCTATTTTATTTAAAAATATATATTATTTAGTTGAAAAACTTAAGTAAACAAATGAATAAATAAATGGATAAATAATTAATGAAATATCTTTCTTCCAATCCTATCCCCAAATTGCTGAGTTCTTATTCCACTGCCATAGATAACCACTTTTAATAGTTACGTTTCTTCCATAATTTATTTAGGCATACATAAGCAAATACTGATATATATTTTTTAATTTTTCTATTATTCTTCTAAATAGAAAGAATGTATCATATGGCCTATGTTTGAATTTTTGCTTTCATCTAACAATACCTTCAAGGAGTTTTCAAATCTGAACACTAAATGGTTCCTCCTTCTTTTACTTAGCTGCATAGTATTTCATTGTATGGATGATTTATTTAATCAGTCTCCTCTAGATAAACACAGGAATCTTTCCAGTCATTTGTTCTTATAAACAATGCTTTAATGAATAACCATGTAAGTTATTCACTTTGCACATGAGAAAATGTCTTTAGGATAAATACCCACAAGCAGAAATGAGTCAAATGGTATTTGTATATCTATCAATATTACAAATATTACCATCCCTAAGATTTCAGCAGTTTATTTTTCTACAGATGAAGTTTGAAAATGTTTGTTTACCTACAGACTTGCTAAAATAGTGTATTATCAAACCTTTAGATTTTATCAATGCTGATAGGTGAGAAATAGATTACAGTGTCATTTAATTTGCATTCCTTTTAGTGTGAGAAAGATTGGGTACCTTTTCATAAGACTATGAGCCATTTGTATTTGACTTTCTGTGAGAAATGTTTATATCCTTTTTTCTCCTGGGTTATTGGTTTTTAATTATTTAAATCATTTTAGGAGCACTTTATATATTAATGTAGTTCTTTCTCTGTTATATGAGTTATAATTTTCTTGTTATCAGTTTATTTTCTCTTTGGCATTGTTTTTATTTTTTTAAATTTTATTTATTTTATTTTGTCAGGTAGAAATATTTTTTTGATGTAACCAAAACAATCAATTTTTTTTTTAAATTTCTGGATTTTGGATCTGAATAATATTTTGAAAGAAATCCTTAGAACTACGTTTATAAAGACATTCTCCCATATTTTCTCCTATGATTTAATTGATCTGGAATTTGTCCTGGTAGTTTTTATAAGGTATCAGTTATGGATATAATTTTTTTCTAGTTGGCTACACAGTCTAAATAGGAATAAGATATCAGTTCTCACAGTCACTACTTTTATTCACTCTTAAACCAGAAGTAATAATCTATGTAATTAGACTAAAGAAAGACAACTGAGATATAAAAAATTTAAAGACAATGAAAAAAATCACTGTTTATGGGCAATCTGATTGTATCCCGGGAGAACTCAAGAGGATAAACTGGAAAAGGAATACCAAAACAATAAGAGATTAAATAAGATAATGTAGTAAAAATTGTATACATATAAATCAATAGCATCCATATACAAGTAACACCCAGTTTTAAGAACTAACATAATTAAAAAAAAATCTCATATGTAACATCAGTGTTAATAATATCTAGAAATACATTTAATAAAGTATATGCATGATCTATATTTTTAAAAAAGTTTAGAATACTGTTATAAAAGGCACCCCAAAATTGCTGAATAAATTGAAAGATATATTTTGTTTTGGATAGTAACAGTCAATGAAGATATTATTCTCACTAGGCTCGTAAGAAAATCAATAGCATGCCGATAAAAAATCAATAGTGTGTGTTTAAAATGTGCATATTGATGCAAAAGGATACATGAGAAAATAAATATGAATAGCTAGTAAAATTCTGAAAAAGAAGAACACTAAAGGAGCACTACCACTACCAGATAGTAAGGTTACCAGAGAACCTCAGAATTTAATGCAAATGCTACCAGTGCATAAATAGACTCTAAAAAGTAATGGAAATTTTGTACATGATAAGGGTACATTCTCAGTCTAGTGATAATGAAACAACTCATTTATTTTAAACTGCAAGTTGTGAATCATCCTACAAACAGTGAAAATTCTAAAATGCATTACAACAATTCTACGCCCTGGAAAAGCTAATGAGATTGAAGATGCACTTTGGGTTCCAAGTAAATCCACAACTTCAGTAAAGAAATAACTTGTTTCTATGCCAAAATGAAGCAAGTTGCCAAATTCAATCTACAGAGATCAGGACACAATTTATATGTATCATTTGCCCATTTCCCAGTGTATAGCTAGATGGAAGGGGAGAGGAGTTAAGACTGTTTTACAAAAGGATAGCAGGATATCTTTAATAAAACTTCTAGGAATCATTTGTAAAAACTGCTTTTAAAAAATTCACTGTGTTTATTGGGGAAACAAGGTGGTACTCTTGAACAATTTTTAAAATACCTTTTTTACTCGGTGTAAAAGAAATTTTATAGAACAGCAGGATAACTGCCTTTTATTGCCTTACAAATAATTTTGCTTTATTCTAATACTATCATGGAGAAAACATGTAGGTCGTTGAGAGTCCACCAGCAGGCAGAATATTGGGGGAGACTAGCTGTGTGCAGTGTTAATTGCTTTCATTAGTGTTCAGGACTTCTTAGGAAAATACTTTGGCTTAGAGAAGTAGCTCCAGGTTTTTCATCTCCAGGTGCTCTTATTCTAGGCTTGTTGCTTTATCGCCTTGCTTATCTAATTTCACTTTTCACCCATTTTCTAGGTTAAATTTGAATGAAATGTCTTCATATTGTTCTGAGATATTGGGCAAGATGGTAGTGGGATATAGATTAACTAATTCAGGTTCTTAAAGTCATTTGATTCAGGGTGCAGTATAAATGCAAAGCAGGATGCGCCATGAAGCAAAATGCTAATTATTGCAGGCAATGCAGATGCTGCTTTTAAAGGTACCAGATGTGTATCTTCTCTTATATCATGGGCTGGCTCCTGGAAAAGAACGTGAGGCATGTGAATGGTATAAGCTGAGTAAAACAAATCACTGGGAAGAATAGAAACCACCTAGCAAGCAGAGCTACAATTATCCTTAGAAAAATTAGAATGCCATTTCCTGGAAGACAGCCAGGTAGAATAGGCAAGAAAATATCTGATAAAATACTGGGTCTAAAAACATGTTTTAAACACTGATGAATTATGCTTTTGTTTGTTTTCTTTGTACATTGTTATGTGGTTTATTAAGAGGTCAAAATACCAGTTAGAAGATTTGGACACAATTTAATCTAAATTATGAGAATTTTTCAAGATAATTTTTTTAATAGTGTTGGCTCAGAGCAAAACTGGATATTTAGTTTATAACAGATTTGTTATGTGCTATGAAGACCGGGTAAACACATGAGTGTTCATGGAGAAATTGAATTGCTCTCAACTATCCACAGGATTAAGTTGGTCTTTTAACCTACTTATTTGTGTCACATATCCCAAGAGGTTTATGTCTAGTAAGAACACATCAATACAGGGTAACAGGCTGGAGGTAATGGAAAAGGAGGCATATGCTAACTACGGGGGTAAATATAGTTGCTCCAATTAGACATGTAAAAAATCCCTGTAGTTATGTCAAAGGAGAAGACCAAGTCAGTTACATAATTTTTATTATCAGGAAGGAGGGAACACATCAATTTTTCAAAAGATAGTTTTAGCACTTGATTCTGAATAAAATTTAATACATAGGATGTAGTAAAGAGATATCTAAGCAACATAATTAACTGTTTTTTGATAGTTTTATAAAAATAATGAAGAAATTTGAAATGTAAATTTGACTCAATTCTGAAAATCATAAAATCCTATTACCAAATATGGGAGATAAAAATATATATATACCATTTCACAAACATGTAGTGCTAGGCCCTTTTATCTTGTGAAAGAATTATCTATATAGATATTGCAGAGACCTCAAAGTCCAATATGAACACAGGAATAGACAAATATTCTTGATTGTTTGAAAATCCATCCTATATAGAAATATTTTATCATTTCAGCTAAAAAGGAGCTTTATTTTGGGATAATTTCTTGAATATATTTTTTAACAGTCTCCATTATTTACTTCTATGACCCTATTCTGTCTAGGATAATTTTATTTATAATATTTACTATTTGAGTTATCTCTTCTAAAAACAAACCAAAAAAAAAAAAAAAAATCCAGATAAACAAAAACCAGGATATACATGAAGAGTTCCTGTGAGGAAATAGGCAATTTCAGGGACCAAATTGAGCTACCCACACAAATGGTCAGAGAAGATGGCAAAGAAGTAAAATAATCTCTCCAAACCTCCTATCTTCCCTCTCACTCTTGCCAGATAACCTTGCAACCTTGTTTCAGGGGAAATAGAAGCTGTTACTCAGAAATAGCCTTAGTAGCCTTAGCTTCTTGCTCTGCCCCTACCTAGAGTTTACCTTTTCATCCTTGTCCTTTCCCTCTGTTAAAAGATAAACTGAGGCATCTTAAAAGTTTTCTGAGTTTATTTGAGCAAAAATCAATTAGAATCGGGCACTACCCAGCAGAAAGTGGTTAGAAGCTCTCCACTGTCAGAAGCTGGGTAAAGACTTTTATAGAGAAAAGGTGGAAGCCAAGCCAGGGAATTACCAATTAGCGGTAGCTTAAAGCCTAGTTGGCTATTGTAATTGGTTGTCCTTAGTTGTGTAACCTTGGGGCATTTACAGGTTTAGGTTTTGGTTTGTTTACACAGGCCTCCTGGCATTGGAGTCACCTTGTCAAATGGCCTCCTTGTTTAGTTAATTTATCACCTTCTTTCATCTGGGCTGAAGGATCCCTCTCTCTGCAATCTCAATCCTCTGCCTTCTCCCGGATCTCTTTGTAAACACTCTTAATTCTCTGCTCCTTTCCATTAGCCTCTGCAGTCACATCTTTGGGAAAAGCAACAGTTACAAAAATGATGACAATGATCATGAAAACATCACTCTTTTGCCCAGTTTCTCCCTGTTTCTAGTCAAACCTGATGTTTACAACTCGTTGCCACTTTTTCATCTCCCATATTTCCTTCAATTTGATGCTGTCTGGATTCTCCCTCCTGCTCTTTATGAACACGGCTCTTGCCAAATCACTGATAATGCCCTCATTGCTAACTCCTGTGGCACCTCCAGAAGCCTTCCGGCCTCTCAGCAGCATTACATCTCTTGTCCCTCTTGACACTTTTTTATCTGCTCCGGGACACATTGCTCTGAGGTCCCACTATTCTGACCCATGATCCTGGCATCCTTTGGGCTTCTCTTCTGCCAGTTCCTTAAATTTTGATAGAATCTTCTTCCTGCCTTATTTTTATTTCACACAACACACTTGCTTTGGGGGAATCTCATCTATTCCTATGGTTTTAATTACTATCGATCTATTGAACTTCAGATTTTTACATCAGCTGCCTACTGGGCATCACCTGCTGAAACAAACATCAGGTCCCCTAAGCACAGCATGCCAATACCTGAATTCCTATTTTGTCCCCTAACTTGCTCTTTCTGTGTGCCCTGAACTGGCATTCACTCAGAAACGTGGGCATCATCCCTGACTTCTCCCTCTCCACCAACCCTACCTCCCGTTAGTCACTAAATCGTGGATTCTGCCTCCAATAAGTACAATTGTCTGCAGCTTCCCCACTACTATCTTGGATCAAGCATTTATTGTCTCTTACCTGGGTTATTGCTATCACCTTATCTCCCTGCCCCAGGGCTGTTCCTCTTTCATGTGTTCTTACTGCAGCCAGAGAGATCTTGGTACGAAGTAAATCAGATTATATCAGTTTCATTCTTAAAAACCTTCAGACTCCCCATTCCTCTCAGGAAGAAGTTAAAACTGTTCGATATGGCTCATAAAACTCTTCAAGATCTTATTTTCATTTTCTTCTTTAGTCTCATCTTTTTTTAAGTATCATTTTTTTTAAGCCACAAGAACTTTACTTTAATTCTCGAACACATTGTACAAAATCCGTGGTTAGGAGCACAGACTTTTTAGCAACAAACTATTTGAGTTCAAATCCCAGCTTAGTTATTCAATAATGTTTTGACCTCAAACAAGTTACTTAACTTCTCTCAGTTTTTCTATCTATGAAATGGGATGGTAATACGATTATTGTGAAGATTAAATGAGCCAATGAATATGAAACATCAATGTTGGGACAAAAATAACTTTAATAAACATTTCTTTCTATCATCATCAATGGCCCTAACCACTGAAATGATTGTGTCTATCCCATATTTGGGTTTCAAAATAAAAACAATTCTAAATTGTAAAGTATATTTAGGCAATAAGCAAGACTAACAAAGGCGTTATTTTTTTTTTTTGATGATTGCTACTTTGATCTTTTATAAAATTACTTTATCAAAAAAAAGTGAAATTTTTTTTGCTTTCACTTTGTTGGAGATTAATCTGGATTTATGATCCAGTACATGCTTTACCCTCTTCCTAGGGCACTTTTCCTCTTTCTCACGGCTTCTTTTTGAGTGAAATCCTATTCCACATTTATGTCTGCAGTTTATATGTTAGTCCTTCTCAAAGGATCTCCCTGACCTGGGATCTGAGCTGGCCCCTGCTTACGCACTCTCAGTGCATGCTGCAGCTCCTAACTTGGCACCTATCATTCTGTGTTATTATTTCCCTTTTACTTCTATCTCTTACGGTAATGCTATGGCCATCAAGGCAGGGACGACTTCTATTTTGCCCACATTATTAACCCCTGTGCCTGGCAGAGTACGTGCTCAATAAACCAGTGAGCAACTAAGTGCCAGGAACCTCACTTTTTTAGGCATTATCGCACTAGGACGGAGATAATTTCTGTGTAAGAATAAATTCATCTGTTTATATTTTTTTGTAGTTTATTTTCTTTTTTTCTTTTGACGTTAAGGTGGCGCTGTCTTAAATGCCACTCACACCCAACGAATTACTAGCTTGGCCTTTGCTGTTTTCAAATGGAGATAATAAAAACGAGGTAACACATTTTCTAAGAGTGTTTTTGAAAACTTTTGCAAAATGTGATGGTGTTTTCTCTGTGTCGGGTGGGAGACCCAGGTATAAAGTCATTGCTCTTGATTCTGTTTTTTTAAGTCTGCCCCAAGATCCTTGATAGTGGCAATATTGATCCTGGGGCGATTGGTAGAGAAAAAATTCCTGGCTAGGAGCCTCTGAAGCCAGGGTCTATTCACCTGCATACAAAGGAGTTCCTGTGCTTCAGACTTGAATCTCCCTGGGAGGCCCCCGATTCCCTGTTTGGCAGTGAGGTGCTGGGATTTCATCACGCTATTGTAAATTATTCCACAAACATTTATAAATTCTTCCTGGGAGATTTGTACTAGCTAGCCCCTGTAGGGGCATGATGTGATACACAAAGTCAAAGACATGGTCCTGCCCTGCAAAATTAAAACCTAGATGTCTCCAGCTGCCCTCTAAGAACCAATTCCCACACCTTAAAGGAAATACCAACACCTGCCCAGGATACTTGGAAATGTCCAGGGAGTTTGGATTTATCTCATCAGCTTGGGCTCTATTTTCTACTGAAGCTAGATTTTTGTTGTTTATTTTGTGTTTTGTGGCTGCTCCTTTAAACTCCCCTGGGATGGGGGCAGAAAAATAATTTTTTCTCCAAATTTATTAAATTCTGCTGGCTAGATTAATAACATGAGACAGATTAACAGGAGAAAATATCTAGATTTATGACACATGTACACTCAGGGTTCTTTAACCCAAGGACACGTTAGACAGTTAAGGCTCATATGCCATCTGGAGCTAAGAAGTAGGGTAGGAGGTGTGTGATTTAGAATTTCGAAGGGCAGGAAGGCGATTCACCTGGTGGTAGAAAAGCAAATGTTTGGTAAATAAAGGTTTGCTGAGCCATTTTAACAGTGGGACACACATAGGACTTTAATCAAATGGTCCTTGCTAGGTTCTTTTCCTATCATGTACTAATTCATATTAACTATAGTTATTTAGGATAATAGCTTGCTTCCTGGAGTAAGTCCTCTACCTAAATTTCTTTCAGGAAGTTAGGGGGAAGGGTTTTTCTGAATGTTTTTATCTTGAAAATAACCAGCTTAAAGTAATCAATATCCCAAAAGGCGTATTTTGGGGTGGCAAACTCTGCTTCCCCTCACTCGTATCAACCCAGACAGAGGACACCTTTCTTGCCCGTGATTCTTCCCCTCATATTCCTAAAACATCACTCTGGTAAGCAACTGTGTGTGGCAGCATTTTATTGAAGAAAGTGGTAACAGTGAGAGAAGTTATAGGTCATTTCATGGTCAGAGAATCCAAAATTGAACATTGGGCTCTTTAAAAAGTTCTTCAGTCATTTCTCCCAGCCTAAGTTTGGGGTACATTTTTATTTTTTTATTTTTTAAAGAGAAAGCCTTCTCTTTCATCTCTATGCTGCCTTTTAGCCACGCCACAAAGAAAAATAATACTTTCTCATACTTGTTTATGCTGAGCAATCTAGCCCTCCTTTTTTTTTTTTTTTTTTTTTTTTTATCTATAAACTGCTTGGGCTTCCTCTGCATGGCTGTTATTCATCATTGTACTTTGCTAAACAATGCACTAACTACCTGTTTCACCCCTTCTCCTTTCTCTCTGATTATGTGACTTATAACACTGCCACCACTCTAACCTCTACTCTTTTGAAGGCACAGTGAGTGTAGCCACTTTTGGTTTGAAAGACACTTTCTGCCATTTCCCTTACAAAAGTTTGAGACCTAGGAACATCTTGGAAGAAGATTTTATTTATGGAATGCTTTAGTTCAGCACTTAAAGGACAAAGGCTAAGTCTTGTTCAATATTGTATTCTTATCCCCTGTACACAGAATAGGGATTCAACACATATTTATTGCCTGAATGACTTTGCAATTTCTAGAATAGCTGTACTGGAGTTTAATGTGTTCATCTTTTCCTGACATAGCTCAGCACCACCTAATATTTCTATTATCTAATATATACTGATTCTAGTATATTCAGGGCACTATTAATTTGAAATCACATATAGTCCTCTGGCTTGTGTTCTTTTCACAGCATTCTCATTGATGTTTAAAGCAAAACAGTGAGAATCTGGCAAAATATTTTGACTTTACAGACTGTGGTGTTACTCTCTTCAGGGGCTCTGGCTGCCAATATCCTGAGGTAGAATGAACTTTTGACTTTGGGCACGGCACAAAGTCTCAAGCTGTTCCCTGTCGGAGTGAGGAGCTTGGTTGGTGGCTTTGCTAATACTTTAAGGCAGCTTCACCTATATTTGAATCGGTGAGAAGGTCTGTGCCTGAGAAGACAGCAGACCAGCCAAAGATCAAGGCTTGTTTTGAATATGCCATCCAGGATTCCTGGGAATCCAGCTTTTGGAATCAGTGTTTGACAATTGTGTTTTTCTTTAAATAAACCCCAACAGTTTTGCCACCAGCAGTTGTCTCCTGAGTGTTTTTAAGCATTGTGTCCTTGAAAGGAGTTTCATCTCTTACATATCCAGTTTATTTTCTCAGGTGAAATGATCTCATGAAACCATTTTAACTTAATAAAATTACTAGCTTGGGCTGAAAAGCTTTACATTTGAATAGGGCATTTTTTTTTACTTCCAAAGTAGCTTTTCAATGAGAAAACTGACGGTGATATAGCTGTTGACCTTAAAGATGAAATATTAGCTTTTCTGTGCTGTGTACTTTCTCGGGAGAAAGTTATGTTATTTTCCTGGTCCTTCAGTAAAATACTGTGGTCCCTCATGTAGGCAGAATGCTTTGGATTTTAAATCGACAATGTCACAGTTTTCCCTACTTTCATCATCGACTGCTGCATTTTGTTTGGGAGCCAGAACAACAGAGCTGCTGGTGCTGTTTGAGTAGATTTCTTTGTTGTGTTCTCTTCTCATTTTGAAATCCATAAGAATTGCTACTCAATATAAAAAAAAAATAACAGTTGAGCTTCATTTTAGTATTGGTATTGTGACTCCAGCAGTGAGCACTGCAGCATGCTCTGGAGGAAGCTTTTAGGAGACGCCATCATTTCTTCCTGACCCCAGCTGGTGATCAGTTTATGTCCTGAAGCTTGCCGATGAATAGCCCTTATAATTCCCATCCTAGTGTGGCTGCATCCTGGCGTGCTCCTATCTATAAAGAAAATCTGACAGTGTTTTGAAATGTTATTCCTCTGTAAGCAGGTAGAGAAACACCTTAGATTAATAGCTTCTTATTTGCTAAAAAGAGAAAGCGTTTTTTTGTGTCACATTAGAATGCTGTTCAATAACTCTAACCCATTAGGGTGTTTATGGTCCTTTTATGGTTTTGTTCTCTCCTCTTTCTGTTAACATATTACGTCTTTCGTTCAATAACTTAATCATTTGGTGATTCTTATATTCCTTATTCATGTATTATTTTATTCAACACATATATTAAGTATCTTTTACATACAAGATACTGTGTAAGATCATTAATCCTGTCCTTCAAAAACAAACAAATAAAAATACCAAAAAAATAGGTTGTTAACATCCATGGGTTTATAAGCTGACAGGGCAGAAATACATAAATGTGTACAATACAGAGTTGTTACAAATACCTTTATGTTGCATGCTTTAAAAAACTTTTTTATAATTTCCAAATTACTTCCTCCTAGATTATCTGATGTACACATCATTGTGTGTAGACGTAGAGTTGAGATTAGAATCCAGATCTTCTGTTTCTCTTTCCTCTTGTAATTTTGACTTTACCATCCTTGTGGCAACTGTATTTTGCTCAGCATTAAAATCACACTTAGAGGATACATTTGCTTTTCTGAAGATTTTATCAAGGAATGAATTTTTTTGCTATAATCATTCTCCTGTGTCACGGAAGTTGTTCGTTATAGAGTTTCTTTCCATGCCCGTTATTTCACTCGTCCCAAGAGTATTTGGAAAAGAGGGCATATTGTAATTAGAGTGTTCATGGAGAAATGTGGATGCCAGACTGCGTTTCTGGCAAGGACAGCAGCAAGAGACAAACAAAACATTCTAAAAGGTACCAGTAACTACCACTTAAAATATGTGCAAAGAGAAAAGAATTCCCTTCTTTGGAAGCTATAGTTAATTTACTTTTAAGAAGGGACACAACAGTCTAGAGCAGATTGTAATGGTCGTTTAGCCCACGGAGGGGAAAAATAAAATTATATCTCCCAAATAAACTATCCTCTCAATTATGATCTCTATGGTCTCTTCCAACTCCAAAATTCTACGATCCTAATTATGTTCTCTGTGAATGTATGTCTCAACTTCTCCAACAAAAAAAAGACCACATGGTTCAGGGTAAAGTGAAGATATGAAAACAACTGATTATCATGACAGATTGAGAAAGCAGAGCCAGATAATTCTTTTTTTTTCCCTCTACCCTAGCTTATGTGACTCAGTTCACTTTGTGTTGTGTAAGTACAATCTGAAGGAAGACCCACATTGATGAGACTATGCTGCAGATATGAAATGATGGATTATCAACAACAAATTATTCCACGACTGGAGGATACACATATTTAGTTTACCTAAATTAACTATCACATTTAGAGGTTTATTTGTTTGTTTGTTTTTTTAGTAAAGTATTTTATATTTGTTAACATCATTGTATCATAACAACCCTGTGTTATGGGCAATGTGCTAACTAGCAATGACCTACCCCAGAAAATTTTTTTCTTCTTCACAATACCTGAGTGACACAACACACTCAAATCAGTTACAGTGCTCACGATGGTGGTTGTCGACAGGAGGGCTTTTTCATCCCCTCCAGTCATGTCACAAAGAGCCTTTAGTGCCAGATTAACTATTTTTGAGTTACAAAAACATGATAGTTTTTGAGTAGGGGTCATGTCATAAGTAGATTAATATTTTCAGAAGCTAATCTTATATCACTGTTTGTCAACAACAACAACAACAACAAACAACTAAACAATTAGGAGGCTCTTACAAATGCTCCAGGAAAAAGTTTTGAGAGCAGAAATTAGGACACCAGCAGGATCCCATTCTCAGGAAGCAAATATAAAAGAAATGAAGGTAGAGTCACAAGAATGGGAACTGCCTGGATACTAATTTGGGGTATAGGAAACAGAGTCAGGAATGAGTTGAAATCGGTAGGTTAGTAGGTATATGGACTATATTTCCCACTGAAATAATAGTATAGTGATTATGTTTCCAGTTTTATTCATAAAATACAATTTAATTCAGAAGGTCACTCCTAATTAGAAAAGCATGATGGGAATGGCAGTCAGGGATCAGTGCAGAGTTAATCAACAAAGTCTGCCTCAGACTGGGTGTGGTAGACAAGAGGAAGAGAAGATGATTCCAAGGTTTTGAATTGGGTGAATGAAGAGATAATGATGCTATTTATGTAAACAGAAACAGAGAAGAAGTTGTGAACAAGTGAAATTTGAGCTGGTGTCCATGTGTCAAAGTCTATTGCTTAATTTAACAGTTCTGTGGACATCATTAGTGTCCTCCAAAAGGCCAAAAAAAATTTGGGCCTAGAGCTTAAATAGATAACTGGGGTTTAGAGACAGTTGATAGTCATTTCCATATAGAGTGACAGTTGAAAATGCAAGAATAAATGGAATGTCACTAATAAAGAAAGTATAAAAAGAAAAGAGAAGGGGTTGGGGAAATCTTTGGAGAAAATACATGAGAAGTATGGCTGATAACCTTCCTGGGTATGTTCGTTATACACAGAAACCAAAAATCAGAAGTGTACCACAGAAATATACAGCTTCTTTGGAATCACAACTGTGTGTGTGTGTGTGTGTGTGTGTGTGTGTGTGTGTGTGTGTGTGTGTGTTTGGTCAAATATTATATCATGGTTTTTACTAAAACAAGCAGGGCAAAGGTGACATAATTCGTACAAATTCTTAGTTGTCAATCATGATGTGGTATTTATTTTCAACCAGGTAATGTTTTCTCTTGTAAAAAGATCAAAAAAAGCTAAAGCTCTGGGTTTGTGCAAACGGAATAACTCTCCTGGTTTGTAACATGCGTGCTTCCCAGTTTGTTTAGCCAGTGACCTCCAATTCGATTCAGAAGAAGTATTATTCACTGCAGAATGAGAAATGATTCATTTCTGGTTCAACTTTAGCCTTGGGCCTGTTCCTACATAAAGAATTGCCTGGTGAGCCTGATTATATGCAGAGGCTTAGAGGCTTGAACTTCCAGAAAGTGCTCTCTTAATCATTTCACTCAGGTCTTCATCCTGACAGAGCCTGAAGGAGAAATGCCAAAGGCTTATCAGTTTTCGACCAACATCTTCAGAGATTTTGCTCCTCTAGGGGCTTCTGCGGCTGTTGAGTCCCTTGCCTTGCCCCCTTTTCCATTCTCCCCCTCGTATGTTGAATGCAAAGACTAATTGATGAAAGCCATGTAAGTTATCATTGTTCCTGACAGAGATATTCTGAAACACCTCACTTAATTCTTGCTCCCTCAAAGGGCTCTGACACTCTATCCACCTTCTATCTTTTTTCAGCTTTGTTTCCTTTCCCAGTCCCTTCCCAGTCTCCCCTCTCTTTGACAGCCTATTTAGTACTCTGCTTTCCTGAGCGGAGTGAGAGTTGCTCAGCAGAGTGTCATGCTGTAATGGAAACTGGGTCCCATGGGTGCCCACTGCCCGCCCCTGAAAGCGTTTCATCTTGTCCCTTGCTACCCCAGAGAATAATTACTTCAAAGACCAGTCCCAGTGCCTGGTATTTCAGTTTATCTCATTACCTCTGTTTTTTGCCAAGCCCGCCAGTGTGCCAGAAATCAAATCAGAGTTGTTGGCAATATCGCCTGCCTAGCATGTTCAGCCTCTCCACTGCCTGACACTCTAATGTTCCCTGATTGCAAACCCTGTCATCATCTTCTTTGAATTAGCTGTGCCTCCTGAAATGGCATAATGGCCGTGCAGTGCTGGAGTGCTGATGTGGAGTCCTGTTTTAACTGTCTGTCAAAAGCCCCGACTAATGAATTCTATTAGCATATTAGCTTGCCAGCTTTGGGAACCCAGAAGGAGCCGGGCAGCCAAATGCAGTTGGCAGAGCATAGCTGCAGTGTTTCAGAGAGCTCCTTGGCAATGGTGGCACCAGAGACTCCAGTAATGTAAATGTATAGACATGGGAATGTATACAGAATTAGAAAGGTTATTTGTTATAATATACTCAAGCATAAAAAAATGGGATGAGAGATGACATTTTTTGACTGTGAGGCCTACCTCAGGCATTTTAAAGAATAGGAGAGCTATGAGAATACCCCCAAGGCACTCATAAACTAATCTTATATTCTTTCTGGAAATTAGAATGTATGAAAACAAGATATACTTTACACATGGATTTAAAAAGATGGCTTGAGATACTCATCTGATATTAATTTCATTTTAACTATGATGATCAGTGATTGGCATCATTGCATTAATGATTGGGCATCATTCTTAGGACTGCTTGTTGAGAGTGTATGATGCCTTAGAGACCAAGACATCCCCTTCTCAACCCTTCTTTGAAATTCAGCTCCTCAGGATAGCAAAATATGAAATTGTTAATAACAAAAAAAGTGCATTTTTCTAACAGAAACTTGAAGTAGATATATATTTATTGCTGATTTTACATTAGTGTTTAGGATAAACTTACTGTAAGTGCTAGTACCAGGGTTGCTAGGCAACAAGTGGTGATTGTTATGCCCAACTCTTAGTGATATGCTTAATGGGTATAATCTCCAATTTAGTGTGAGATTAATTTAAAAATGTATAGCTTGAAATATTATATGTCAATACACTTTTAAATATTGCAACATGGCATTATCACTAAATGGGTAATAGGCAATGAATTCCAGAAAGGTTTCCTAAAACTGTATGAACTTGTAGTTAAAAGTAAATTATTCTGCCCACTAACATAACTTTTGAATAAATTAACAAATTAATTAACATTAACCTCAAAGACTTCTTGAAAACCTTCATATTTCTGGGTAAAGAATTGCAGACATAGCAAATGTAATTATAAGGTCTGCAAGTTCAGTGCTAGGCTGTTTTTATTTGTCCATAGTCTCTCATATTAAGTATGATCACTTTTCAATCTTTACTGTCAATAGAAGAAATGCATGAAGGAATTTTGACTTACTGCCTTGGATGTAGCACTGAAATCCTAATACCAATTTTGTAAAGACAATCCACAGTATTCGAACACAGGATTGTTTTTACTCCATGACCATGATGCTCAAAAATTTGTACGATCTTCTGATTTTAGTTTTCTTTCATTTGCTTTTGTTGTTGTTGCTCAAGTATTATTTGTTTCTTCTTTCTTAAAAGTACATACAGTTATGCCTTTTTTTTATGGTAAATGAAGTTAACTTACTGTTTATTTGACTCTTTGGAAGCTGATGAGTATAAAAAATGAAGTTAAATAAGTGATTGGCTATTATAGATACTATTAGTTGCTTATTTAACAGTAAATCCTGCTTATGTTTTCCTATTTCTTAATTTCTTGCTTCACAACCTACTCTGATTTCATTCATGTTCCTGGAAGAATCTGGGACCCTCCCTAGCCCCTTAGCAAGTTGAATCTTGATTTGTTTCAGGCTAAGCCAATCACAATAAATCTGGTTTCCTTGACTGCCACTGGCTTAGGAATTGTGATGCAATTCTGGCCAATGAGACATGAGGAAATATGAAAAAGAGATGTGCCTTAATTTCTCAATCTGGCATTCGGATATTATATGATCATGTGATATTTAGAACTACTGCACCAAATTATAACCATGAAGAACACAAACAGGAATAATAACCTGAAGATGGCAGGTACAAAAGATGTAATTGTTGAACCAGTGAATTAGCCAACCCTATAAGTTTGAACTTCTTGGTGAGAAAATACGCATTCCTATTGTTTAGGCAATAAACTTTTAATTTCTTATAGTCAGGACAGTAATTGATATTACCTTGCATTATTTTAGTTTTAGGTAGGATTCATGCAAAGACAAATGTTTATGATTTCTCAAATGCCTTCTTCTCTTAGTTCATTAAAGTTGCAGTCAATGTATAATATTTTTCTTTGGTTCAATTGGCTGGCTCTTAATGGCATATGCTTTCACACTTGCCTTCAATGCAGCAATCAGATGAACTGATTGGTTGATTGTTCTCTTCATCAGTCGTTTGTAGGCAAGCCCCTCTGCCAGCCACCTAGAAACAGTTATAAATACAACACAATCCCTATCATCAAAAGGTATTCAAAAAGACAAAACTGTATTTTCTGGAGCATACTAAGAATGCTTCTTTGGCTGGAGAATGGAAGAGGATAATGGATGGGAATAAGAGAGGGAGGAAAGAGTGCCATTTATATTTTCAGGACTAAAGTTTTCTCAGTAAATAGATTTTCATAAAAATGCACTGGCTCTCTCAGTGTCAGTTTCCCTTTTGAGTGTTTGCGAGGAAGGTGAGCACAGGTTACAATGGAGATCACCTAAAAGTTCAGTTGCTCAGCGTGCTGCTAATGACTGGGGATGACAATGCCAGGTGAATATGGGGTGATGATCAGGGCGTTAATGTGGGCTAATACTGCACAGCTTAGGAAACCCAGACTCACCTGGGTAAATAAACTCTAATCAGAAGAGGAATAGATGATATAAACACTTAGAGAAAAGATGTCCTTATTGTTTACTTTTCGTTCCAACCACACCAAAAAAATTACAAATGCTAAACTATTCCACAAATACTAAGCTATTTCCAAATACTAAACTGTTCTAGACTTTGTATCTTTGCACATACTAAAACATTTATGCGAATTGCCCTCTGTTCCTTTTTATCGTCTAAAATTTATTTATTCTTCCAAGTTATCTCAGCCACTAATACTCAGATCATCGCCTTCTATGAGCTCTTTCTGCGTCCCAATCCCTTAAAGATTTAATAAGCTTGTTCCACTGCTTGTATCTTATACAGTATCATGCCTTTCAATGATTTTCATATCTTTCTTTCTCATCAGCCTGGAGTTTCTTTGAGGAAAGACCCATGGTTTGTTCCTTTTTTGTTTGTTTGTTTTGTTTTGTTCTGTTTTGTTTAATTAAAAGACTTTTTTTTATTTCTCTTTGTATTTTCAATGACTAACACAGTGCCGGGCATACAGTAGGCAGCCGAGGCTGCTCTCATGGTATTATGTAGGACAGATGCTGCAACAGTATTAAGAATGAAAGAAATTAAGCTTTATACTTATTTAAGTACCTGGGCTCCCCTTTGAGCCAGCATCAGACTACATTTGCCAGTCTAGACTTAATACCAACAAATATGACAAACAGACTCACTTCAGTGCATATTATTGAATTTATAATTATCTGTGATTTTTGTTTCCCTCCTTTACTAAGTGTTATCTGGGACTCTGAAGCATCGATAATGCTTTCTAATGAAACAAAGAGGAAAGACAAGGCTCAAAAGAGTTATTGTTACATGTAGTAATGTAAGAGGAGAAGTGAAGTTAAATTGAACAGCTGATGTTACAGTTTTTGATTGCCTAAGGAGTTTCATTTATTTGTTTCCTACTGGACCTACTAATTGAGATAGGTGAAACCTGGGTTTGTATTGGTGGATATAATTGGATGGGCTGCAGGGAACTTCACTTTATTTTGTAATTAGGACCTCAACTTGACCACTGCCTATATTCCTGTCATTCCTGGGATGACCCCAGTGGAGTCTGTCTTTGGCAGTCTCTTGAGTCTTTGCTAAACAGTGCTGTTCAGTCTGAAGAAGCTATGAAATGAATAAGAGAATATTGATACCCTACTATTTAATTGCCTTATAAATCCATGGTAAATTTTTCAGTGATTTTAAATTCTGAAAGAATAGCAGACTCATTGATTTCTATAATTCATTTATTTAGAGATTTCTATTATCAACTGAATTTGATTGATGGTTTCATGACAAATAGCTGTGTGCTCAGCACATGCCAGCATTCTGTAAGCTCACTCAGCCATAAACAATGTGTGATATAATTCTTGGGTCCTTTTGCTGAGTCTGTACTTTGCTACTTAAGGAACCATTGATTGAGATTCCTTAAATGATGGCGGCAAAGTGAAATTCCAACTTAATTCCCTTGGCTAAAAGAAAAAGATATTTGTACACAGACACTAAGAATCCTCAAAACACTATTTCGAGATCCTGTGGCATTTTACTTCAAAATGTCAAGCCCCCTCTCAGGGTTCAGAACACAGCATAGTCACTTGGACAAAGACAGTCACATGCTGTGTGTGCTGTAATAGTTGAGCCCATCTTTAAGTCTGCTTCGCTCAGATATAAGGGATGGTAGGTAGTGATGATACATCTTCATCAAAAATTAAAACAGAGCCCCATAAATCTTTTTTGTTTCTTTTTCTTATAAATGACTTTGATTCACAACATCTATATGGATGAAAATCAAGTGAATTTCTATTTTAAAGGTAATGGAAAGTCATTATATAAGAGTGCAGTCCGGAAAACTTGATTGTCAATGAGATATTATTGACTTTAAATATTCTATTCAGATTACATAAATGGATATTTATGACATCTATTTTAAAATACTATCTGTTTTTCCTAATTATAAAGCAATTAATTTATGTTAAAGGAAATTGGAAAATAAAGAATATAAAAAAGAAATTAAAATTACTAATAAAACCAGTAACCAGATATCACTATTATCAACGTTTAAGCTAATTAGCTGTTGAAATAATTTTCTTCCAACATCAAGCAAGCAAAGATTATTATTAAGCAAGGGTTTATTGGTCATAATGGTGAGGTTTTTGTATTTTTTCTATTTACCTAACATCTACCAGAGAAATGTCAAGATTGAGTCCAGAAGTTGAGTCAGGGACACTGTGGCAAGCTGGACAGGTGTGTGGCTGCACTGGGTAGCAGACATCCTTCACCCCTCGTGAGGTGAGACATGAAACCATTACCACCATCTGCTGCAGAAGAACGGGAAGTTTCACTTTAACCCCACCTTTTGCTTTATAAATTATAAATTATATTTATAATTTATAAATTATAAATTCACAAATAAATGTTTCAGTTATCTAAAATAAGATGAAACTATGAATAAGATGAAACTATAGCTGAAAGAGACTAAGAACTTATGCTATCTTTTTAGATATGTAGTATAAAAAATTTACTCTTGAAATGTGATTAGTTATTTTTTAGTACACACTGTGACAGGATTAGAAAATATTGCAAGGATTTTAAAGCAAGATCAAATAAATAAACATCTTTATGGATAGCATTCCCATTGTCATCTAATCTCTATTTTACATTAGTTTCCTTGAGTGTCAGGTAACCATTCTTTGTTATTTGATGAAACGAGTTAACCATTTCACACTTAGCTTCTTGGGATTTAAAAGACGTGCTGTGAGTAACACACTGATAATGAGTAAAGAATCTAGCAACTACCATTCATAAAATTACTGTGGCTTTTAAGGAAAAACTAAAGAAAATAATTTTCGATACTGATTTTCTAATCATTGGTGAATAAAGCATATAAAAATAATCTAACAAATTATAATATAATATTTGGGACTTTTAATGGGCACTTTCATCATGAATTGTACTACACCGAATATAATTAGTGAAGTTATAGTTTATCATATTGAATAGATGAAATATTTGTATCATTAGAATTAATTTCTAATTATAATGAAGGAAAAAAGTGACACTAATAAATAAAAAATTCAAGTAATTGTCCATCTAACTACTACTGTTTCAGTTCTGAGAGGAGCATCAAAAGATTTTGTGGTAACATCTTTCTGATCTTTTTAGTTTTTCATTTTTTTTTAAATGTAGATTTGTTTTCTAAATATGCATCAGTGATGATCAGTGAACAGGACATAATTTTTCTGAAGCTTCTTTTAATGATTTTTTATTTCTAGCTTTAAACCTTCCTGGGTGGGGGGTAATATCTTTTCTAAGTTTGTTCACTTTGCATAGTATCTTACTAATTTTCTTTAAGAACTAAATCTTTAACATTTCAAGGAATAGACCTTCTACAAATTGGTGAACGAAGTCTTAATCAATCTATTTTTATGCTCCCTCCCCCCACCCAATAAACCTTGATCATACACTATCACTCAAGCTTTGTGATTCTAAGCCAAAAAGTTTTAACCATTTGAGTCCATTTTGATAGTCTACTCAACTCCCTTACTGATTCTAGATATTGCTCTTTAGTCTACATTCAGATTGATTGTGCTGTCATTGAACTGAGGTGACCAGAAAAAAGAGACACCTTGTTGCCTTAGAGATATCTAGTCTTTAAAATGTTTCATATCTGAAATACTTTCCTAGGTATCTTCAGCATTATGGTTCTCTTTAGCCATAGAGGTAAAATAAGCTGATTTTAAAAGGAATGGTTCATAGTTATTAAACATTCTTCTAGAATCTTGGAAATTGACAAGATCTTATATCATATACATATATTTCTACATTAATGTTTTCTAAAGTTAATCTTTTAATACCGGAATACATTAAAGCTCATCTATTTTTTTTTCTACTTAGGTAGACTTGGTAGAGTTTTGGGGGGCACTTTTTCCCTCTGTAAACGTGAACAGTTCACTACTGAGGTAAGTTTCATATAACCTACAAATTTGATTTCTCCATTTGGCCCCCCCTTTTAAGATTTTATATAAAACTGCTTTATTGGGGATATTGCTATTAGCACTTTATCATGAAGAGAAATTCCTATTTATCTTTCCCTTTTGCCCTCGTCTCTAGGATGATTTCCTCTCTGTGAGAAAAACTTTAATTGTAACGGAAAAATCTTTGTGTGTGTATGTGTGTAAAATATTAGTGTGGGACTTTGTCAAAGTATTTTCAAAAGTCTAACTAAGTGGTATTCATTGGTTTCCCTTTGAACATATGCTTATATATTCCTATGTTTCCTCCTTGACTGCTTTTTACCTTTATTATGGAAATCTTCAGACATAAAAGTAGAAAGGAATAAACCACTGTGTACGCATCAACAGTCTGCCCTTTTTATTGTTGTATCTGTCCTTTTTCCTAACTTTTTTTCTTTTTGGTTGTTCCAATGCAGTCCCCAATATTATATTATTTTATTTGTAAATACTCAGATTTCTAACAGATAAACACTCAAAAAATTTTGAGAATTTCTTAGTATCTGGTTTAAATTTTCCAAATCATATAAAAGAAATGTCCCTCATAGATTATTAGCCAAGACTCCACCTCAAATAAACCATACTTCCTAGGTACTACATTTTAAACATTTATATAGATGCCATCACCTTATCAAATTTGGAAATCAGACTGAGGGACTTTTGTTTCCAGAATCTCCTCTGGAGTGGTTCTCATGAGTATGAGTCATGCTGGCAACCTGCCATTATTCTCCTGTAGTGGTGGTTAATAACAACAGGTTGTACATTTTGTCCAACAGTTCCATATTTCACCCTTGAGTTCTTTTGGAAGTCTTAGGTAGATACCGTCTGGTCCTGGTGATTTATTTACGTTTAGTTTGTCACTTAGGTTTAGTAAAATCTTGTGCTTTCCACTGTTTGTTCTAATATCTCTGACTTGTCTGCTTTAAAGTAAAATAGAGGTGAGACTTTTTCTGAAGTCTTCAGACTGAAGCAGATAATTAATTGATTCTCCCTCCCATCACTTTTCATCCCTGAGTGACCTTCGCATTTTCTAGCTGGCTTCCTGACTTTATTGTACTTCAAGGGGTTTGCATTTTTGCTTTGGAGTCCCTTGTGAGGTGCTCTACCAATTTCTTCATGGACCATTTGTTTTTAGTTTGCCTCTGACCTACTCTACATTCCTTTTCTTTGAGAGTAGCAAGTTTTACATTTAAAAATACTTGCATGGCTCTTTTATGTTACCAGCTTGGCACGAGTGGCTTTTGATTAGTGCTGTATGTTTGGACCGGTGCTTACATTTTTCCTGTCCTTTAAACAAGGCGTTTGGATATGGTATCTAAGAGTACTATTTTGAAAACTTTTCCTATCCAGACATGTACCTTTTCACTCACCTTCCCTTGCCAGAATTACAAAACCACAAGTTGGAATTCGAGGATTTCCTTGCCCTGCGTGAATGTCTGGGTCATAAGTGGGACTGCTGTTAAAGACTGCTTCTCCCGCAAGATACTCCTGGCTTTATTTTACAATCCACTCCTGAGAATCATGTGACTTGTATCTGGTTCTGGAAGGTACTGTCCAGCTTTCTTCTGCAGCCATAGACCTGCCTGGTAGCATTTTTCCTTAAGCCACTATTAAAACTAGCATTTGCATTTTTTTGTTTAACTGCCTGGACAGTGAAAAAAGGTAATCAGGAATTTGTTCAGAATTTAGGTAGAGCCAATTTGACATTTATTATTTATGTTTATTGTTTAACAACATGGATAATATACTATCGATAATTAAGATTTGACCTTATATATTGTTTAGATGATATACAGCAACAGTGTCTAGTAGAAATATAATGTGAGTTACACATGGAACTTAAAATTTTCTGGTGTCATATTTAAAAAGGTAAAAAGCAATATGTGAAATTAATTTTAATAATATATTTTATTTAGCCCAAATAACAATATAATTATCTCAACATGTAATCAATGTACATATTATTAAGATAATTTATATGTTTTATACTAAATTTTTGAAATCCTATGTATACTTAATACTTATAGCATTTCTATTTGAGATAACCATATTTCAAATATTCAATAGCCACGTGTGAAAGTGGTTACTGTACTGGACAATGCAGGCTTATACAAGGTCCTCCTAACAAAACAGTAATTTAATGCTCTACAAACCATTCAGAATTTATATACATATATTTATTTATTTATTTATTTATTATTTTTTGTTTTACTTACATCTATGGCAGCACATAAGTATAACAAACTCAGAAGGAGCAATTTTACCTGTCAAGAAGAAAGTTGACGAATATATCTAACTGTATTACTCTAATATAATTGGTATCTTTCCTCTAATTAAAATAAGATTATCTTACAACTTATGAAATGAAGATCTGGCATAATAGACTCAGAATGTGATGAAAATGTTTTCATTAAGTGCTAAGATACCCTGCAAGGCATGGCATTTTATCTCAAGTCTCTAATAACATTAATATACCCTTTTAATCTCCGAAGCATTTTAGACTTAATAGGAACTTCTTAAAGAACAACAGAATTGTAAGTCTTGCAAAGTTACTTTAACGTGGAAATATTCACAGTCATCCATGAATTTAAGTAAGTGTAAAATTCTTTATAGGCGGAATGTACAAGTACAGTTTTGTTTACTCTGGGACAAGACTCAAAAGCAAAAGAGAGGAAAGTAGAGGTTGATGGCGTTTTCTAGCAATTGTCCTTGGCTTCAGTTATAACAATGTGACTTGGCTGCCATTCTTACTAGGTGATGATGGCTGTGTGAGCCTAAGTTGGGAACTCAGAACAAGTGGTTTGGGAATTTTATCATCACTTTAAAAACAATGGGTGGGAAAAATGCAGTTACTAATTCTCTTTCTCTTTCACATTGTTTATTGCACATATGTGCGTTTATTTGTTGCTTTCTTCTAGTAGATGAGCTATGTATAGACAATAAATATTTTAGCTGTTTTCTGCATGTTTCATTTTCCATTCAAATTTCAGAAAGCATTATGGGGGCAGGGATTTCCTCTGAGTTTTATGTAATTTTTATTTGCTGTTGAATAAACATAGCAATAATCTGCTGAAGTCAGGAGAAATGAACTTTATTTCTCCCTTTTTTAATGGTTAATACCCACTTCGGTTGACTCTGTGTTTGCTTTCTCTTGTTTTATTTTCATAACTATTCTAATGGAATAGTTTAGAGTTCACTGGGGGGAAGTTTCTACATTAATCCAAGTGGCTAGTCTGGCAATGCTTTGCTACTGTGCTAAAAAAATGATATTCTCTGGAAATGTATCTTTCTAGACATTATGACATTACTAGCCCGTGATATTTTGGGCTGTAACTTTTGGTTTGTTAGAAACATTTAGTGAACAAACTGTATTCCTTTGAGAACTCCCACTTTACTAGATTCATTTTTCAAAGGGACTGGATTAGAGCCCTGTGATAATGACACTAACATCTAATTGTAGTAAATGAGACAGGAAGTTTGAGGAGGAGAGTAGAATACAGCCTGTTGCTCAAGCCACTTGCACGGTGGGTCTCTGATGAACATAGAACCAGCTGTGAAAGCTCAGTCCCATCCGTAAGCCTCCTGTAGTACTCCTCGGTAGAGTCGAATGACTACAGTTTTCACCAGTGTTCCGGATAAAGCCAGTGACACAGAGGACTCACTTTGAGAGACACTGCCAAGTTCAGCAGAAACTACGAGACTCTCTCGTCCCAACTCTTTGGCTCTAGCAGCTGACTAATAATATGAAGAATTTTAGTTTTTGTCTTGCTACCTTGCAGCTCCTGTGTAATTGACCTTGACTTTCTGACTGTATGACTACTTGTTTATTTCTTGTCTCTGATGGAATAAGAATCTACTTTTCTTTCAATGGTGTTTTTACTCAGTGTAGAGCTTTTGGTCTCTGACCCTGCTCCTAACCACATCTCTTTTGCTCCCCACTTAAATCCCTGAGTTTCCCTTTACCTTTGGCCAGAAACCCAGGTCAGTTGAACACATATCTGTCATTCAACTGAACTGGCTTCATTTTAATATTATTTTCCTACTTCATTGTCACCCTCAGGGTAAGCCGGGGTAAAACAGACAGGTCAGTTGTACTAACCACAGTCTTTTTTAAAAAGCCTGGCATTTGAGGTTGTGGAAGAACAAAAAGAGGAAGTAATGCATGGAGATCACAGTGTCTCATATAAACACCTCTGCTGAGAACATAATGAAGGTTAAATTGTGCCTGACACATAGCAAAGGGAACAGGGTTGCAGGTCTTAAGGAAAGTGGTTTGATAACATCATTGTAAAAGCAACCAAATCTATGGAGTTGGTGCCAATAAAAGAATGCTATTACAGCTTCATTTTCCAAACATTCTAAAAAGAAACTGTTTCTTAAAACAAAATGGTCTTTTTTCTCCCTCATTTGACTAGCATTTAGAATACTTTTTTCTCAGCTACCACTGAGCTTCACAAACCTTATTATCATGATGCTCAGGAACCCAGGTTGAGGGGCACTCATGCTGGTGCTGACCTTTTCTTCTTCCTAGTGTTTTCTTTGCTTGTTTGACCTAGTGGCTGATTCATCTTTTCACTCAGTGCAGGCCTTTCGGTCAGAAGTAATTCCTTCTGGGTTACAGGATGGCTTGCTGATGTGATTGGGTTCATAAGAATACGGAGGGTTCCTTTGAGTTTACTCAGCCAAGAACTGACTGGTTTAAATTCTGGTTTACTTTAATTTTTAAAAAGTTTTCAAGGTGTGGACAGACAGATTACCATTGTCAAAATCACCTGGGGTGTATGAAATCCTTAAAATTTCAGATACATTCTGGATCAACTGAATCTGATTTTATGGTTCTGGAGCTCAGGATTTTTATAAAAACAACTTCTTCAAATGATTCTCAGACACACACACACACACACACACACACACACACACACACACACACACACACACACACAATTGAGCTCCATTACTCTAGTTGCCAGATTTTCTGATTTTTATAATTTAAAATATCTATGAGATATTTAAAAAATGTTAAGTGCACATACTTTTAGCACCACTTTATGAACATATTGTACATTTTAGCAAAGGTACAGTGTTCCTATTTGAGTAATTAATGATTTGTGTTAAAGCCATTCAGTGTCCACGAAGGTATGTTGAAGACCTCCTTACTACCACAACTGCTCTGCCCTCATTTGGCAAGAAGAACATTGAGTGTTATAGCTTCTTCCTTAGCAGGCAGTCATTCACTGAGTGAACAAATATTTCTGAGAGTAAAAAGATAGAAATGTAATTAGAAAGTAAAGTTATATCTCCTATGTTTATAATGTCAGAAAGCATCTCCAGGTATCCTATCTATTTATGGTGCCCTGACCAAAGCGTGGTAACAGTAGGTATTACTGAATCAAATGAGACAACTGTGTAACCCATTTTAAAGCTTAACTCATGTTGGAATCCATAAATAAATATAACAAAAGGCCAAATTGGGAAATGTCATAATATGTACAAATATCACCTTCTGGAATTTTAAATTGGCTTGCACACATTAAGGGTGGACTATGGCCCACACTGGTAAGATATCTGAAATTCAAGAGGTAGTTTTAGACTATGTTGAAATATCTCTGAGTACTTGTTAGGGGGTATGACCTTGGTGGATAGGATAAATAAGAGGAGAAAGACTGGTGTCAGAGAAACCTTTGGGGAAGACGTAGTGGTCTGTTGGGTTGTTGGCCTTGCTCTTCTCTTCTGGAAACTGTATTTCTCTATATTTTCCTTCCTTCCTTCCTTCCTTCCTTCCTTCCTTCCTTCCTTCCTTCCTTCCTTCCTTCCTTCCTTCCTTTCTTTCTTTCTTTCTTTCTTTCTTTCTTTCTTTCTTTCTTTCTTTCTTTCTTCTTTCTATTTTTTTACCACTTAGTATTACCAACCCTCAGCTTATGGTCAAGAGAAAGAGAGCTGACCCAATCTGGATCAATTATATTATCTCTCAAAAATAGGGAATTCGGAGTTGGGAGACATGAGTTGGGTTAAGATGGAGCTATAGCAAGAGGGTCGACAAACACTTGCTGTCAACTAGACTACTCAGGCTTCTTATTTTCTTAGACTTATCGTTAAGCCCTTTCTTGAATTCAAGAAATCCAGTTCAAGGCATTTGACCTCTCGCAAGTGAAGGTCAAACGGTCTGTTATAACTTTGAACTAAGCACAAATACCTGGCCCGGGATTCAGAGAAGCTGCAAGGGAAGATACAGGGACAGGTTGGAGCAGTTGCAGGCCTGACCATTGCCTCATGCCAGTGGGTAAGCTAGCAGATCAGCAATGATATATCTGTGCTACAGAATGTCTTCATTTCTGCATCTAACTTTTCTACGAGATTCATGGAATCCAGAACGAATTTAAACAAGTCATCCTTAAGATTCTGTTTCTCTGGATCACTCTCAGAATCATTGTCTCTCTAAGTTATCTATTGTGGCATAATTCATTACCCTAAAACATAGTCACTGAAAATAAATATTTGTCAACTTAGAGTTTCTGTGGGTCAAAAATATGGGAGCTGCTTCACAGGGGGGCTCTGGCTCAGGGTCTCTCACAGGCTGCAATCAAGTATTGTCTGGGACTGCAGTCATCTGAAGGGTCAGCTGGGGAAGGACTCACTGCCAAGCTCACTCTATTGGAAGGCCTCAGTTGCTTATTACATGGGTCTTTCCACAGCATAACATGTTTTCCCCAGAGACTATGATCCAAGAATGGATGAAGAAGAGCAAGTATCCAAGATAGAAGACATTTTTAAAAAAATAACCTAATCTGGGAAATGACATCTCATGATTTCTGCCATAGTCTATTCATTAGAAGCCAATAAATCTGGTCAACACTCTAAGGAAGAGGATTATATAAGGGCATAAATACCAGGAAGTGGGGACCAGTGGGGGTGTATTTGAGGCTTCCCACCACAACCCAAGATTAATTTTTTTCTTGTGCTAACCTGAACTGTTTTGTTATGTAAAACCAAGGAAATCACCTTTAGTGTAATAGAATTGCGAAAGTCTTAGCAAGAGTTGGGAGTTTTGTAATGATAAATGTAAGAGACAAACTAATACAAATAAATAATATGTTATAAATATTAAAATATTAGAAAGTCAGTATTGATCATCTTGACAATATTGGGCACCAGTTCAGATTTGCATTTTGGTCATTGTATTTACTACATACACGAACTGGTGCAAGTTCTAAACCATTTAAGTCCTAGATCCCTCACCTATAAAAGGGTACCTTGCTCAGGGGTTTGTTGAGAGGGTGAATGTGCATCAGTCAGTGTCCCAGTAGGGGATAGATGGCCCACCTGAGTCAGGTGACTGAGAAGCCTTCAATAAAAGAAAAGTTCATAGAAGTGTGGGCAGGGTGAAGGAAAAGAACTAGCATGGTGAAACAGAATAGGTGATGACCACCCCTGGGCCTGAGGGGACAGTGGGGAAATCTGTAGCTATAGGAGATGGCCTCTGGCTAGGGTTGTCTATGCAGGGACACAGACAACTTTTTGTGACAGGGCACAGAAGGAATAATATCTTCACCTCATTTTTCTCCCTCCCACTCCTCTGCTGCCAGTGACTTGTATATATAAGCTGAACCCATCTAGAAGTTAAAATCCAAGTGAGCCAAAAGATGTGTAATCCAGAGCAGTCAGCCTCCCAGGACACAGAGAAGGGCACAGAACAGGGTGCAGATGCATACAGAATGGCTCTGAGGGACAAATGGAAATTATTCAGCATAGCACATAAGATACCTAACATCAATTATGTCAAAGAGTAAGTACCCAGATAATGTTAACTAGTATTATAATTATTATTATCTTCGAATGGGATATATATATATATATATATCTATATCTATATATATATATCCATATATATACACACACATGTATACACACACACACAAACACACACATATATATGGGGGGGAGAGGGGGAGAGAGAGAGAAAAACTGGGTGAGAATGTGTGTGGGAAGGGTAGAGAGACTTTGAAGAAACTTCATTTTTCTACCCAGACAAGGTCTGTCTATCCCACCATCAAGAAACTTAGGCAGAGTGGAGTTTATTGAATTGCACAGCATCATTTACTTAGGTCAAGCAAGGAGAAAAATCTCAATCATTGCAATAGTCTATCCATTAGCCCATTAAGAGGAATTCTCCTCTTCATTTCCTAGTCATTTTGGAATGACATCACTAACAACTCTTCAGCTCCACCTTTGAGAGTCAGTCTTGCTAGGCATGGCATGTTGTTCCAGCAAAGCTCTTCTATTCTATGTTCCTCCCACCCAGCTGTCTGCCTCTCTCAGATCAAGTAGCTGTGAAAGGTGCCACTCCCACATAATTCAGAGCCGAGTATTCTGGGGTTTCCTAAGCAGCAGGTTAGCAACCAGCAACAGATGGAGAAGCTGTGTAATACTGAGTAGAGGTTGCAAGTAGAGGTAGGCAATGAGGCAAGGAGCCAAGTGGGCAGTCTGGGAGATGGAGGGCCAAAAAGCAGAGAGAGCTCTTGATGCCAAAATGGAAAGACATCTACAAACTCACAGATTTCACGGTTTCTCATTCCCCTTCTCTCCTTTTAGCCCACAGCCCACCTTCAAATTCAGCAAACCGCATTTACCCAATTTTCTTGCGTTGTAACGTGCCACGTTTGCCCCCAAGGCTGATTTTCCCTCTAAGGTTGAACTTCAACAACTCTATTGTGTTTTTAAGGAAGAAATCAACATGGTGCAGATGGTATTTCAAACATATTTGTTTCTGTGTCATCTGCTCTGAACATAAATATCAATTCAGTAACTTCACTGTTGTAAGTGATAAGTTGAAACATCATCAGTTGTTTTTTAGTTAAATGACAGTAACAAAATGAAAATCACCATTAAAAAGGCTATATTTGCATATTTTTATGCTGTCAAAGAACATAGCACTAATGTAGCATAAGGAGAATTCTTAAACAGAAACATTACAGTTTTCAAAATCCACAGAAGATCAAAAAATAAATGCTGAAATTTCATTTATAAAAAGAAACAGGGAACAGTTATTCCACTGGCAGAATAATAAAAGCACTTTCTAGTGATATTTTTAATAGCATATTAATTCAAAATTGTAATTTTGAGGAGTGATTTCATCTACATAAACACTAAATGCATTCTAAATGCTTGGTATTATCATAATGACTAGAAATTAAATTAATAATGCCAAGATAGTTAAAATCTGATGTAACCTTCTCAAATCTTTTGTATCTACATGAATTATTTCTTTCTATTGAACTCTCATTTTAAACTTCATTTGTTGTTTTAATTTTTCAAAGATCTGAACAATTCAATTTTGAGAGTGCTTCACTTTTGAAAATTACCTTTAAAAGACATTTATAGTAATTTTGGACCCACTGAACATTTTAGCAGCTCTAGGTCCTGATTAGTCAGTCAAGCACATGTACAAACATACATATAATCATAATGTTGCCAGTAATTGTCTTGCTACACTGCTATATTTTACTTTATTTTACAACCAAGATGGCAGAACTAGTTACTATTTCAACCTTGAATGAATAGAGCCGGAAGGTTGTCTTTTCAATTTAAGTTATAACATCTGAGCAAAATTTCATAAAATTAAGATATCTATAACTCGGGGGAAAAGGTTTCTAATCTCATCCTGAAGAAGACTTTAAAAGTACTACAAAAGGTTTCGGTTAAGAAATTCCTTAGAGAGTTTTTCATTTCTTTTCTTCTCTTTCAAGTATTCATCAGGATGATCAGCAAATCTAATCCTGCTGATGGTAGTGCCTTTAATGAGACACAAAGCAGCAGGCAGTCTTGTTTCAACAAGTATGTACTATTTCATAGACTCAAAGTCAAACTTAGAATTTGATTGTCTGATGTATGAGTATCTAGGGTAACTCACAGAGAGTGGGCATTCCCCCACTCCCAAAATGTAACACCATCCAAAACCTTAAACAATATGCTTTGCTCCTCCATCTTATCACTTGTCAAATTTCTGCTATTCTTGTACAGGTCCTCAGATTTCTTTGTTTCCTAGACTGTATCACACCTTAAAAAATGATTAGGACATGCAATGATTCTGAAACACATCATAAAACAAGGCAGACTGTGCTTCATTCAGGATTTGCCTTCATTGCCAAAACACCCTGCTGCCAAAATAACAGTGTGGGGTAGTCCTTGGCCACAATAGCTATGGTCATCACAGTGCCCAGATGAGATTTTTCAAAGGCTGTGCACAACAACCACTTTCCCAAAGCTGGTATTTGTGCTCTCAGACTTGGATCCTCATCACCCCTTTCCCCAGGTGGCCCCAGACTCAAATTTCAAGAATGGTACCAAGAATGGAACAAATGAGGAAATGCTAAACCACAATTTTTACAATCAACTAGTAATTATTTATTCTGAAATTTTCATTGTTATTTAACTAGAAAACTGTAGTGATCATATGTATGTATGTATGTATGTATGTATGTATGTATGTATGTGTATATGTATGTATGTATATATATATATATATATCTGTATGTGTGTTTGTATGTATGTATGTATTAAAAGAACCAGTGTGCACTATCTTCATAGATCTTGCCATTGGTTTTTAGATCAGGTCTCTACTCAGAGATTAAAAGGGTATTGCTAACATTTTGCCTTGGTTCCCATGTACTTAGTGTGGAGGTCCTGGCAGCTGGTAAGTCCCTTTATAGTTATCTAAGGCTATCCTCGCACTGAATTTGTAGCTCCTCATATAGTTCTGTCCCCATAGCCTCTTCTTGGAATAGTTCATTGGGCCCAGGACAGATCTGAATGGACCCAATTCAGATAACAAATACAGCACAATTAAATCTCACTGGACCTCCAGTTTACTTATACTAAGGAAGAAAATAGTAATCAAATTTTAATAACAAATGTACAAACACATAATAGTAATATATGCAATTAAGAACAGTTTAATTTCCTGTTAAGATTTATTGATTTTTCTCTTTAACACATTTTGGGTCTGACATTTTCAATACCTTCTAGCTACTAATCATTTTTATTAACCATTACCTAAGCAGGTTCTTTTTATTTGAAATTTTAAAACAGGTAGGGGTTGCAATATAGGTCCTTACAATTAGGTCATTTAAAATGGGTTTTCCTTTCTTCACTCTCAGCTCTTCTATATGACAAAGCTTGGCATGTGAAATCCAAAAGTACCTACTTTCCTCACCAGAGAGGGCTCTCAGTTTGCCTTTGCTGGTGGTAATTTATTCTGAATACATCTCTTTCATTTATGGCTGACCTCATGGAAAGCAGGGTTCATTTTACAGTTTCTACCTCAGCAGCTTTGGAAGTACTGTTCTTCGGTAGCTAACATTTTTCTTTTGTACTTGCATCTCAGCACATGAATGGCTAATGATAGAATCAGGACCCGTGTCTTGAATAAATGAAATCAGACTAGGTGTCCCTTGTTCCTTTATTCTTGCCTAGTGTTTGAGTTTTATCCTACATATCAGTTCTCCTTTTGGCCATTCTGACCTCTGCCAAGCAGAGCCACTTAAAAAGTTTCCCAGCTTTGAGAAAAGGTCAGAAATAAGTGATATTAATAAGTTAAACAAGGGTATGTTTCCATCCTGACTATTCAAAGTGTATATGTATGCTGTCTGAATATTTCAATCGTGACTTAGCCTTTACTCATTTTCTTAAATGAGCTTTATGATACAGCTGTATTTGGCAGTCAAGGTACCCACAACGCATTGTGCCCCTTGTGCTGCTTTGTACTAGGGTAAAAGGACAGAATGAGAAATAAGGGAAAGAGAACAGCTTTTACAAATGAAGCTTAGAGTTCAAGTGCCTTTTAGAAGCAACAAATCATTTTTAATCTGAAGACTCCTAGTTAAATAGATTGGGAGATAAAATGCTCCCCATAAGTGTCAGATGCACAGGAGTTAAAAAGCCTGTTGGGTTGCAAAAGACATTTAATGCTCCTAAACCTTTCTGAAAGTGGATGCCCTTGAAAGCTCTCACAGCAATGAGTTAAAGATCTCAGCTAGGGGGTAACTGACATGTTATAATGACTGTAATTTATAGCACACAAGCTCCATACTACCTTTTGCCCCACCAGGGTGCTGCCTGAAGCAAGTATGGTTTATGGAAGGTTGGAGGAAAGAAAGAGGAAAGGAAAAAACACTCCAAGGCCCTTTTAGCAGCCTCTGCAGTGTCAGCTTAGACTTTTAGGGCCTCTTTCAGAGACTAGTAACTTTCAAACCAAACATGTCTTGTACAACTTCTGCTGATTTATGACATTATAACAGTTAAGACTCTGACTGACATAGCCAGTTATTCCATTTGGATTCATAGAAGCTCAGAGATGACTTTAATTTCATTCATTCCTTCACTCATTCATTCAGCAAGTGTTTATTTAGCACCTACAATGTTCCAAGAACTGTTCTAAGCACTGGGGTCACACAAACAAGACAGGCTTCTTGGTCTCGTAAAGCTTAACTTTCCTTGAGGTAGATGGGCTAGACATGGAAAAGAGACAGAGAAACAAGTATACATTTGAATGAGATAATGTCTCATATATTACTCATAAATTATAACAAGATAATGTCTCATCTATTACTTATCTGAAATTATCTTGTTTAACTCTTTCTCCTGGCACCTATACTTTAGATAAAAGAGCTACGTGGACAGCTGAGTTTATTAAAATTGAGAGAATGAGAAGGAAGGGAGAAAGAAAAGAAAGGTAGGGAACTAGAAACAGCATTCCTATGATATATATGTTGAAACAGGTATTCTGGTGTAGTTCATAAATTATCTCTGAGGATACCTTCCATAGCAGAATTTCAAAATAATATCAGCAATGGCAGCATTATCAGAACAAGTATTTGTCTGGCCAAAGGTAACCTTGAAAGACTTCTAGCATGATAGTATAAGACAAAGAGTACTAGAAAAGGCATGATATAGCAGAGCAGAATGAATTTTGGTTTGATTTGGGTTTAAATTTTCACTGTGGCTCATCCTAGCTCTGTGACTTTAAGTTATTTACAACTTTACAAGTTACTTTACAGTTATTAGACAATAAAACTGTTATAATAATAACGTGTCTCAGAGTCCTATTGTAAGAAATAAGTGAAATAGTATTCATACAGGACCCAAAACAATATCTCTCCTATAAAAGAGTCAGAAATCAATATGTATTGATTTTATTTTTATCCTTATTTATAAAGTGTAATTTTGTGTATATTGTACAATCACAATCAATCAACCACAATATCAATTTTTAAAATCCTCAGATGTAGCTAGAAAGACAAATCAGTGTTTTAAGGACAGTTTCATTCCCTTACTATCAGGTCAAACAGAAGGTTTTGTCTTAAGTGGAAGGGGTTTTGACTTTGCCTATTTAGGATCAGGTCTGGCATAGTGTTCCTTTGAGTATGGCCACTATTCAAGTTATAGCTTTTGAGGCTTTTTGATACTGTGAAACAACAACTCAATGAAGGATCAAAGGGTAGAAAATCCAAGGTTGATTCACAGCATCAGGAACAATGGGAAGCAGCTAATGCCAGGGAGATGATAACTCAGGAGAACAGGAAGACCTTGATTTCAAAGAAGGAAAAAAAAAATCAACAATTTAATCTCTCCAATGTCTCAGGTCCTGACAGAAAAATTTGCAGTGATGAAAATAAAAAAGCAAAATGCAGGTGACTGGACCAATGTCCTCTCAAACTACCAAGTGACTGCATATTACCTCCAGCCTTTCCAAAGATGTCTTTGAAAATCTCCCCACAGAAGCCCTCCTGGATTCAAGGACTCGAAGAAGGTCCTTTCACTTTAGGTTTTGATATTGAATAGATAGGCAGAGATTATGAAGTAAAACAATTCTGTATCATGTACCATGTGCTTCCACA
Organism: Cynopterus sphinx; assembly: GCA_030015415.1. Lineage (NCBI taxonomy): Eukaryota > Metazoa > Chordata > Mammalia > Chiroptera > Pteropodidae > Cynopterus > Cynopterus sphinx. The sequence continues at coordinate 175,181,781 of CM057379.1, forward strand.
TATTAAATGCAATTTTTGGTTAATGACCTTTTCATGAAAGTTCTTAGGGTGATATAGGTACTAGTTTATTAGGCATCATGTTTAAAGGTTTTGCTAAAGAAATTAACTCAGGCCCTGAGTTGGGAATATGTTCTTTATTTTTATATTTTCTGAAAATAAGATCCAATTTGCCTAATTTCCATTTACAGTCCTTTCTTTGTAAGTGCAATCTGCTCTGAGAGTAAGATCTTGCTCTTCTGTGAATTTTCCTAGGCATATTCACTGGATATTTTGTCTCTCTTTTTCTCCTCCAAAGCCTTTTCTTGTGGCAGCTGGCTCTTCCACGTACTAGGTGAAAAAAGGTTGAGAATGTGGCAAAAAATGAAATTTCCATCTTTTATGTTTAGCCAGTGCGGTGAGCATTTGGTCTCCTTGAGGTATTTTTGTGCAGCTTTTCAGAGAAGCATTTTCACGTCTCCACTGAAACTGATAACGATGAAACTTCAATCCCTGTTGCCTTCAATCATTTATTTATTGTGCCAGCTCAATCAATGACTTTTCTTCAGCTCCGTTTTTCTGGCACCAGGTCTGGTAGAGGCTGGGGTAAAAAAATCTTTTGGTATGGGTTACAGTGAACTTCATTTTTAATTCCCCGTTAACGTGCAATCTGAAGTCTCACTCAGAGGAAAATTGTGTTCATGTTTGTGGCAAAAAGGAATGCAGAAAAGTGACAGATGCAAGATGAGAGAAGAGGCAGCCTTTAATCATTTTGTTGTCAAAGCGGCTTTGGATCGCCCTTTGAAGAAAGCATTTTCCTTGCTGCTTTTGGAAAACTAGAGACTCATTCTCTTGCCCTTTGCAGATTCCTTACCCAGACAGTTAAAGGCAAAACTTCTGAACCCGAGATCCTTGCTACAAAGCACTCAGCTTTATACACTCACATTTCAGAACTTTGTTCTAACTAGAGAAAGACTCTCGTGACTCAGTTTACATGTAATCCTGATAAAAGGGAAGAAAGCATGTGGTAAAATCCAGTGACTGAAAACCTGTTTTTGTTTGAGATTGGGCCAGTTATATTTTGTAGGGCGGCTAAGTGTTAAAGCATATAATATTTACAAAGTAAAAGCCCTTTCTTCCTTAATCCCTGTGTGGCTATAATTAAGGAGAGTTAATTACATGTAAATCATGCATTACTGTAATTGGGCGCAAGTGAACATTCATGTACATCTTCTTTAAAGGAGAAATATAATGTTATTATGTAAATGCTGGTACGGTGGAGTCTCAGCTCTCTGGGGGGATGTCGGCAACGTCACTGGCTGTTTACAAGACTTGGGTCTGTGAGCTTGATTCCAAATCACCAGCTCAGATCATGTTGTCCTGTCGAGAACTGAGCCACATGCCTTTGGAAAGTTTGAGAGGTGGAACACTGGGGCTTCCATTCCCATTTCTTTCTTAACCTCCACTTATAAAGCAGTCATTTTTCTCTTCCTACTCATCTTTTCAAACCTAAACAATACTTTCCGATGGTTTGCTCGGCTTGGCAGTTCTGACCCATATTTCCCCAGGCAGACCACAGATGGATTTGTCTTTTGCAAGCAAAGGCTAGTCTGTTTCCTTTTTTCAGTGTGTCCTTTCTAATGTTGTTTAGGGTTGCTTTAAGACCCCGGGATTTTGTTTTCCATGTGTCGCCAGATTAGATGCTATCCAGGAGCCTGCTTTTATGATTGCCACCTCACCTCCACAGCCTGAGAGGCAGGGCTATAGCCTCTGATTGGAGAAGATGAGCTGCTCCTTTATTCTCTTTCTAAGGAGCGTATCTAGTGCTGTAGGACAAGGTTGTCCTGCAGAATATAAAGAATCTAATCTGCATATCTTGAGGTCAAATATTGGGAGGAAGAAAATATGCACATGACAAAACTTTTATTTTTAACACATTTCTTTCCTCACCCAGAGGCCTGAACAGTCATTTTTGGAGTTGTGCCTTAGCCTCATTCTGCCCAGCTTGCCAAACCAGCTTCTTGCCAACCAACCCTATACACATAGCAGGTTGGCCTTCTGAGACTTGAGGGCAAGAGGCCTTCCCAGGGTGCCACCTTTCTGCTCTGTTTTCTTGCTGCCATTCTATATTCCTGCCATTCTGCTTAAATGCTTCTTCTTGAAAGACTATTTGAATAAATCGTTCCTTAAATTCCTTTTTCCATAAATTGCCTTCTTCCTCCCAATCCAATTGTTTGTTCTCTTCAACTCTCCCGCCTCCCCAAGACCTCTGACCTCTTTCTCTTATTCTTTTTTGCTCCCTTTCATCTCTTCCCTTCCCCCATATTGTCACTTCTTACTCTGAGGTGTCTTACTTGAAATGCCATTGGTCCAAAGGTTATGAATGTGAACAGATGAAGTAACTTCAGCTAAGAATGTTTTTTTTTTCCAAGTAAGAAGTAAGGCAGTGTGTTCCCTAGTGGCCATAGTGTTTTTACTTCATCTTTGTTCTTGTAAAGAGACTCCTTGAAGCAACATATCATAAAGCCTGTTAGAAAAAAAAAGGCTGTATTTACTGGACTAGTTCATCCAGTAAGGTTCAATGCCCTTTTGTAGTAGCTAATGTTAAAGAGAAAACCACTGGCCCAAGATGGCATCATTGTGCTAAAGCCCATGATACCAAACCTAGATTTAATACCTGACATAATTGCTATTTCAACCTCTCCCAGAAACATAATTTTAATTCACCAGTCTGGAATTTTATGGTCAACACCAATGAGGAAATCTGTCACATAGTTCCCTCCTCATCCTCCATAGAAAGAAGAGGCAATCTACATGATAAAAACCCTGAATTTCTCCCCTTTCCCCTAAAAAAAATTCTGTTCTAAAAATAATTCCTTCCTCAATTTTTAATAGCTTTCTTGCTCTACCCTTTTTCCTATAAAAACCTTTCATTTTGTACAACCTCCTCAGAACACCCTTCTTGTTGCTGGATGAGATGCTGCCCGATTTATGAATTGCTTAATAAAGCCAATTAGGTCTTCAAATTTACTCAATTGAATCTTGTTCTTCAACACAAACTTCAGCTCAGGTGACGGGTAGCAGCTATTTGCGCATTCCTTTATTTAAGTAATATAATATTCTTATATTATTTTTAATTATTCAGTTTTATGTTGTGTTCAAGTTTGAAAGTGATTCAAGTACTTTTTAATATAGTCAAGTGATACATCTTGAATAAAAGGAAAAATAAGTACATCTCTTAGTGTCATTGCTATTGTTATTTAAAGTGACACTAGTTACACTAACTCCTTGTTCTGAACTAAATCAAATGCCTCCATTAATGTCAATGAATGGTTTTTTACTCATGCCATATAAGGCAGCGAAGGAGAGTACCAGTTTGAGAAACAAGTCAGCTCAGATGAGCACCGTGCAAATGTTGTAGGAATGGCAGCATTGGCACAAGTACATTGTGGGTATGTGAAGATTAAATGGTCAAATCTTTTTCTAGCCCAAGCTTCAGAGAGAGGCCTCCACAGAGTAAAAAGAGTAACAAAACATCTTCATGGTGAGTGGAGGGTAGAGCTGTTTTAGCATCCTGGAATCTAGATAGACATCAGTTAGGCACAGGGACAATTAAGGAGAAACGCTGTTGATGATGTCTCTGTGCCTTGTGGGTAAATTTGGGGCACTGGCAGACTGTAAGACTGAGAATACCTTGTAAGTGGTATAAAAGCGCTGAGACCAGAAGGGCCCCTGCAAGTAGTATGGGAAATGGTTGGAAATTGGTGATATGGGGGAATGAAGGATAAAGATGCAAATGGATAATTTAGAGATCCTCAGTTTAACTCTTTGAAGGCCTCATTGATTCCTGACTGAGAGGGATTGAAACTTACATAAGAACCACACAGTATATGTGTGTATTTCGATAAATTATGCTTAAATGACTATGAAGCTTTTTAGCTTGTTCTTTAGTGAGAATTCAGTTTATTAAAATGTATTTTATTGCATTATGTAAACCTCAATATATAGTTTATAAAAATTATCTGAAAGGGTACATGCAAATAACCGTGGTGTTTGTCTTTTGGTGGTGGGATTCTTTTATGTTTCTAGCTTGTTTATATTTGCTAATATTACTAGTTAAAAGTGTTATTTATGTAATATATTTATTAACTATTTGATATATTATGGTGATGATTTAGGACATTACTCTGTGCTTTGTTCTCATAGCTAGACTCATAAAAACTTTATTTTCAAAGCCTATGTGCATGGGGGAGAGTTAAGCTGTATTGTGGCAGAGAAAGGTTATAATAGAAGATAGAGGCATCATGAAGTAAAGGAAAAAGGTGGTTAGGACCTTGAGAAGGTGAGGAAGTCCAGTAAGGGGAGCTACCTCCAGAGAGGAAGAGCACAGAGCTTCCTCAAAATGCACCTTTCAGAATGGGTTGACCACGTAGATCTTATGAGCTGCTAACAGGAGATCACTGTGGCTAAGCTTCCTGTGGGAGGAGTGCCTCTGATGGATCAGGAAGACTGGCAGGTTGAGCAATGGCAATAAGATCACTAGGAGTGGAGGACCAGGATTTGCTCCTCTCCCATCTTCCCTTGGCCCTCTCTCCCCCATAATACTTGATTTTAGACATCTCATTAATTTTGACTTAGGTTCTTGTATTTGATTAAATTTGGTTTGGAAAAATAAAGGAAAGCATTTTTTTTTTTCACTTCTTACCTGATGCAAGAGAAATAATGCAAATTAATTAAAAAGTTAGAAGTAAAAATATTGAGTTAAAATGACTCATTTAGTGTCACTGGAGATAGATACCAAGACCACATTTCCAGAGTAGGTGAACCAGTAAAGTATATTTCTGACCAGAGTGAGGCTGAAAAAAAGCCTTAAAGTGAGGCTGGGTAGGCTGCACCTCATCCATACCTTCTCGATGTTGATTTCAAAGGGTCATGCTCGTTTATTTATGGATTGGTTATAAAAACCAATAATATAATATGGATGCTCATATAAAGATATCAATTAAATAAAAAGGTTTTTGTTATTGATATCAAAACACTCTTTTTATATTATATAACTAATTAATCAGATGATTAATTATATAAGTGAAACGTTTATGATAATTGAAGAACAGTAATAGTCGGTGCAGGTGCTACATGACTTTGGAAAAGGGAAGCAGCTTCTGAAGATAAACATTAGTAGAGAGTCTAATATGACTTTGAGATAATCTCTGTCATATTTCAATAGTCTGTACTGACTTTTCCTCAAGGATTCATGAAAGTAAAGAATTTGGCTCTGCAAAGCCACTGAAATATTGGCTCAGTCATCCTGTGCCTAGAAACACACAAGAGATTTAAGGGTACATGCTTTATCAGGATAGATCTCTTTTAAAATGAAAGAATGATCCTTCCTCTTGTTCAGATATGATACCAATACACCTATTTGAAAAAAAAAATTAGAAGAGCTGTATTGTTTCTTAACTCTATATTGCCATGTTTTTCCAGAACCAATTCTCTTGTCTCTAAAGGTATGAGAGACGCTCTTTTGAATAAACATGATTGATGGGTCTTTCTAACTCTGACCATATGATTCCCACTATGCTTTATTTAACTGGTGAAATATGCCTTATCCTTATTTACTTTTATGATATATATATCCCTAAAAATAATTTCCATATATTACAAGTTTGTTCTGTGCATGCCATTGCTCTAAGCACAACATGGATTGTCTTATTTGTTTCTCATAAAAGCCATAGTCCATGTGGGAAGACATTTTTCTCTCCATTTTAAATATGAGGCATAAAGCAATTAGACAACTTGCCTAAGGTTAAATAGTAAAGTGGAGCTTAGACTGGACCAATTTCTATTTTGCTTCAGAGGCCAAATTCTAAATACTACACTGTCCTTGGAGAGATTTAATCTCTAGTAACCATCCAGTCACCTTGAATCACTTTATTCTATTTTTAATTCTTTGAATAGAACTTAGAGCTTTCTAGTTTCTCTGTTGTTGGTATTATTTATTGTTTGATTAATCTTCACCTCTACTTCCATGGCTAGAATGTAAACCTGAGAGCAGAAACTTGTTATCTGCTTTATTGTTATATAACAGCACCTGTAATAGTGTCTGATATGGTGTAGGTACCCCCAAAAATGTTTGTTGAAATAAATGGAAACAACTGGCAGGCAGTAATTTCCTGCCTTCTCTTTGCTCCCAGGTTAAGGAAAAGAGAGACTTGTATGGACAATTAAGAAATAACATGAGAAGTACCCTAACAGAATTAGGAAGACTGCCAAGGGAGTCATAGAGGTTTCACTGTTAAGCTGTTATTTGTTCTGGGTATTGTGGAAAGAAGGGTGTGAAGAAAGCATGAGGAGTGAAGAAAATCTCAGAAGTAAGAAGTCAGAGTTTGGATGGAGAACAATGAAGGCAACTTGTCTATCTCACTGTGAAGAGGCACATCTACCCAGCCTTGAGATTCTCCCTACAGGGTCCCCAAGCACCATTATCATAGCCTTTATTATATATGTTATAATCATTTATTTACCTCTCAGTCGGTGAGATCTTTGATGTAAGGAACCAGGATGGTCTGATATCAAGTTCTTTTCAGGCCTAGACTCTGCCTTGTTTCTCTGTCTTCTCATAGCTTAGTTTGGTGCTGGTAATTGGTTGCCCTTGATGTGAATATAATGTATAATAAAGGTATAATAAATCAGTTGTTGAATAAATGAATGAATGAGTGAATGCCATGGCTTAACAGCAGTTTATTTAGAAAGAGTTTTGAATTTAAGGTGAGAACAAGTAACAAAAATAGTAAATGGGGTCTTAGGTAGCAATAATAAAAGTATAGTGCTTGGTTTTTAAATATCTAAAAACTTGGGAATTACACAGACAAAAGTGATGAGGAAATTGAGACCTGAGATGTGAAATGACTTGGTCATGATTCCACAGTGAATCTGTGGTCAAGTAGGACTTGAATTTAGATATCATGGTTCTCAGTCAAATTTACTTTTTCTGAGTTCAACTATGTTCTGTGCTGGCCAGACCATAAGTGTGTTAGACTGTGCAACTCTGAGATATACACTTAAATATATTGACTAAGTAGAGTTTTTCTGAGGAAAGATGACACAGATACTAGTGGGATATGGAAACTATATCAAATAAAGGTCAGATAAGGATATTATGTTTATTCTGGAGAAGAAACACTTGCAAAAGGGCCATGGGTGAGTGGAAAAACATGATATCCATCCTAATATTTTAAAATACATAACTCATTATTCCTTTGCCCCAGAGAGGACAAATTGTTGCCATGGGTAGAAAACACAGAGAAGTAAATTTCTTCTCAATATGAGAAAAAGGTTCTCAAATTTAGTGTTGTTTAAGAATGAAATTCCAAATTATAAGACACATGCAAACAGAGGTTGGATGATTATCTGTCAGGACTTGATTCTGAGTTCCTTTATAGTAGAAATTATGTTTTATTTGTATTTCTCTAGGACCATGAATAGTGCCTACCACATAGAATATGCTCACTTAAAATTTGTTATTGTATCTTTTAAAAGGGATTCTTTCATGAAGTGGGTAAGCATGTGCTGCATTATTAACTCCAAGAACTTTTTCAACACTTGGGTTTGTAATTCTTCAATAAAAAGTCAGGCAAAATAATGTATCAATATTTAACAAAGTAAGTGATTTCATACTTACAAGGAAGTCAGTCAAATTGTTGTTCCTTTTAAACTTTACTTTAGAAGGGTTTGCTTGTCACAACTCTTATCTTACAAAGGAGACGATGGCTAGTTATATTTCTGCACCTGTTAACTAAAGTAAAATTCCAGGCAGAAGTTTTAATGGAGTTTGTTATATACAAGAGGCATAAGGCTGATTTATGGAAACACCTGAGTGATGGTTATGCCAATAGATTCAGACTTTTCTATGCGATGACTAACCTAGAAAACCAAGTTTTTCATAGAATGCTAAATCCTATTTAGTCATTTTTTGTTTTAGCAAATATCTTAAATATCACTTTAAAAACCTTACTTTTCACTGAATATTATATATTCAGAATGTGTTGATTTGACTTATCATTTTTTTTCTTTTGACACAAGAGGATCACTTTTTAGCTCATATAAAGGTTATTTGAAGGAGACAAAGAAAACTTTATTTGGATTTATTGTTAGCCACAGAAAGCTATGAAAAACTAAATGATAAAAGGCAATTATTTGATTTGTTATTTTTTTATTCTTTGAGAATTTTCAGTTATTTTTTTTTCCAAACGGAGTGGTCCTACCTATTTGTATGCTCAAAAATTCATCAATTTCTCACTAAGCTCTTTCTGATACTATGGGATTAATTTTCTTTCTTATTATATAAATATGCTTAAAACATGTTTCTGTTTTATAAAATATTAGCATCATCTTAGTTCCATTTCAAACGATGGTGCTGTATTAGTCATAAAGCTATTCATGAGTATTTGGTTGTGATTGAACTTCTTTTAAAAGAACTATATACTATAAATATAGAAAGGTGCTTCTGAGAATTCGTGATTTTGCATTTCACATTTAATAATATTACATTTTCCCCTCAGTTGTTGATTCCATTCACCTAAATGAAACAGATTTTGTGGTCTGTGTATTCCTAATATGTAACTTGTTCAAGATGCTTTGGATACGTGTGCTTAACTAGGAGATTCTAAGATGCTTCCAAATAAAAACCAATATCTCCTTTCCCTCTCCTGTATGAGTTATAAAACACATTCCATTCTCTTCTTCTTTGATTTAATTTATATGCCAGAAATTTTTCTGCTCTGGGGATGAAAATGGAGGACCAGGGAAGAAAGTTGATGAAATAGAGATGATTCAAAGGTCTGAAATATTTTATTCTTACTTGATATAAATTATTTTTTCTCTTTTTCAATAACCATCATTTCCCTTGATCTTGGCATCACTCAAAACCTAGACACTGAGTCCTATATAAACTAATGCTCTGTCTCAAGATGTGGAGAAAGATGAAATACTAGTACCTGTACAGATTGTACTAGCTTGATTATATTTACAGTTATGAGATACCGCAAATTTAAGAATGCCATTTTTTTCTCATCACTGAGTATTTATTATATATAACAAATACATGGGAAAGAAAAAACTATATTGTGTGATATAAATAGTTTATTTACATTACAGAAAAAACATCAAGACAATGTATACTATTTCAAATATATCCATACATAATCAAATATAGCTGTAGTACATGTTTTCATTGGTGTAGATTACCACAAATGCAAGGCAACATGTGTAGATCTCTTTTCTTATTCTTTTGTCTATAATACTGTATGTGTAGTCCAAGCTTTCGGTAGTTCGGTCACTGTGCAACATGCTCCCTTTAGATTAACCTCGTGGATGCTCTTGTTGTGTTGTCTGAACTGTAGTGACCTGTATTTTGCTTCTGTCTGTGAATTCTGTTGCTTCTGGGGCATTTCCTAGAAGGTTGGAAAGTTTACAGATCTTAGTCTACTGCTGTTACCTAAAGTTTGGTCCTACAACCACAGAGAAAAGCTGTAGATTAAGCAAATAATTAAAATATTTCAGAAGAAAGAATTTATTATTAGTATTAAGCATGTTCCAGTCATCTTTAAACATCTGTAGAAGAAAACTGAAGCACAGAGGTGGCAGCTTGAAGAGCAATACATTTACCTAGTCCTCAACTGCTTACTCGTTAAAGTACAAAGAATGACTAAGCATAATGCAATCAAGCAAGTCATGAGTCCATTTAATCTCACTTTAAAGGTCTTTAACTATTTTATATTTTAATTGTCTTAAGGATGTTTGATATAATGACATTTCAGTGCTACAAGTTTAAACCCCATCAAACCATAGAATGAGTCAGCTGTTAATATCTGATATGTAATGAAAATAGATATTATTTTGGTTCAGACAAATATCATTTTTGTACATTAACAGTATAAGCTAAACTTATAAATTGGTACCAATTATTTTACATCTATAAATAGTTAATAGTCAAATTATCTGAATAGCTCTGATCTAGTATCTTTTCCTCTGTAATAAGGGAATGTTTGCATGATGCGAATAAGAACAACATAAAGTTCATGAAAATCTTATAATAAGCTGTGGGGTATTAGAGAATATATGAAATATATATATATATATATATGTGTGGGGGGGGTGGAGATAATCTGTCCAAATAAACATGGAGCTAGAAGTCCCATTTTAGTGAGAGCTGAAAATAAAATGATTGAAAATCTATCTTCTAAACAGGGCAACTCTTTCCTTTCCAGAACATGTCTCTAGATGTTTATATTTTTTATAACATATGTTATTTGACTAAAATAGTAGAAACAAGGGGGAAGAAATAAAAAAAAAAGTGGGGTAAGGAGAAAAGAAAGAAGGGAGAGGTAGAATAGAGGTGAGTCCAGATAATGAAGAGATTAAAACTGAAGAGTATGAGGGGACTTGTGCTTGGTTTAATTTTGTAAATATTTTAGCAACTGAATATTTTGAAATAGGTCTTGCCAGACATGTGTGGCCAGGTCACCAGGAAGTGTGGGCTGTGGTTGGGGGGAGAGGCGGTGTGGGGATGGCTTAGTGGGAAAGTCTAGTTTTGGGGCATAATGTTTTCAAGTAAATGAAATTAATCCACACTGGCATCATAGTGGTTTATTAACTAATACAACACCTGGAAAGACTTTAGAAGGCTCAGATGTCCTAGGACAGATTTATAAATGCATTATAATAATGTTAATTAGCTCATGTGCTAGTTCTCTTTCTCAAAATAGAAGATCGGTTTTGTTTTAACATGGACGATAATGACCATATGCTCTGAAAAATGGCTTGCTCTTATTTGGAGCTCAGTTTAGGCTGCCTTATGCATCACAATATACAACATCATGACCAGTCAAGGAGCAATTTGAGCAGTGGTTAAGTAAACAGTCGCTGACACTAGGCAGCCCTCCATTTCAGCCCTTAGTGTTCAGCAATTTAATTTATACCTCAGAGTCCCCATCTTAAAAATGGGGTAATTGTTCCTTCTTTATAATGTCATAAATGTATATGTGTTTGCATATGTGTATGCATAATACTTATACATGATATATACAAACATATAATATATACACAAACAATTCCTGGTGAGGTTAAGGACCCTATGTATTCCAGTTGTTTTATTTATGTATGGGAATAGAACTGTGATTAATTACAGACTTGAAAACATCTGCTAAAGTATTTAAAGTTTTGCATTTTTGTCATTACATGAAGTAGCACACATAACTGTTATGAAATTAGATCTACTAAATATGAATTTGATTTTTCATGTGCTGATATTGCTTAGATATTAGAATGCTCAAGACCCTCAGAGTAATATGATTTAGTTTCCTGTGTTTTAGATTCTCTCCTATCTCTTTTTTTACACTCAGTGATTTTGGTTTCTTGAGTCATCTTTATGTTCCCCAGAATCTATTTTAATGTAATCCATTGACTCACTTGGCATCTAAACGTGCAAGTCGGGTTGATGAACTCAACTTGGCTTAGAGCACCGCAAAGCCCCAGTCAATGATCTTCCCTTAAGCCTTTAGGCCAGGCAAGGATTTGTGAACCATATTTTGTCTTTTTCAAGAGCAAATGCCACACTTGTTCTCAAAGAAGATAGTACAATACAGAGACTGAAATGTATTATGGCCTTTCTTTTCTGAAGATATGATATTTTCTTTTATATTTTTCTTTCTTTTTTTTTCTTCTTTGAAAATAATTTCTTTTTGGGAAATGTTCTGATTTACTGTAGAGCTGAACGGAGGAATAAATTCTAAATACCTTGTAAATTTGGCAAAAACCTTGAAAACTTCCTTAGAAATTTTTCCTCAAGGAGAGTGAAATTAGAGCAGAAAGAAGTATTGTCAATAATGTTTCTGGTTAGACAGGACCAAAATAATGCATTTGATTTAGAATTTAATTCTTGGTGACCACGAATTTTCACACTAATGTAAGTTCTTAACCGTAAGCACAGTGTCAGCCATCACTAATTAATTATGGTTTTCTTTTCTGTTGGAACTTGATGAGATTTCTGTATCTCTCTCAACTTAGCTCCCTGGGAAACAATTACCATTTGATTGTTTTGGGGGGTTGATATAAAAGTTTATTTTGATATTTGTTGCATGTTACCATATAGCAAAGATTTTTATGTACTATAACATAACTTTTCTCCTATTTTTAAAAATTTTGTGATAATGTATTTGTTTTTGATCAAATATATTAAAAATGAATATCTGAGAATTACACTTGGAAATATAAGTGCCAATAATGAGAGCCATATGTAACGCTCTTGTAGGTCTTGTATAAAATCTGTTCTGATCTCATTTGGCGAACCGATCTAGGCAGTAAGAAAACACTGGTAATATAAAAAGTATGTGAATAGACTGACATTTTAGTTAAAAAAGAGGAGCATATTTAAACAAAGATTGGCATTACACATTAAAGGGAGGGAAAGACCTTTGCTTAGAAAATAAATAGTCCTCATCATAATGCAAAAATAAGGAAAATAATTTGTACTCCTTAGTATGAAAATCAATCATCTTTCCATTTGGCTATTCAAATGCTATTATGATGAAGAAATGGGACTCCAGAGAACGCATGGTTGCAGAGTCCATGAAGACGCTTGTAATTAGAGTGATCTGATTAAGATGAGGAGGAACAACATATCCCTTTACTTGGGTGGCCATCGAGTACAGTTACTGACCTTGTGATGCATAGGACCACTACACAGATGACAGCAATCTGAATCGTTCCAATCACAGCTGCGATTAAGACGTACTGAAATCGTACAGGGCCGGGAACAACATATAGTACACTGTAGTCCTTTTTTTCACAGTGTTGTCCAGTATAACCAGCATCACACCTGGAATAAATTATAGTGTCCAGTTACCTGAAGCTGCTGGATTCATTTTTATAGTTGGCCTATAGGCATCTGTCTTCATGGTGAAAACAGGGCTTTTTGTTTCCCTTTTTTAAAATAATGCTACTTTGTAGATAGGAGTTCTCAACTACTTGTTGTTCATTCTATATTTTGTTCAGATGAACTTTACATTTTACTTAATTTGTTCTTTCATCAACCAGTCAGTATGATTACTTGAAAAATGGTTTCGTTATGATAACATGGGTATAAAAAAAATAGGGCTATTTATTTATTTATTTTTGGATAAAGCATTTTCTATTTTACTGTTAGAGTACATGTTGAAAATGTTAGGGCCAGAGTTGCAAGAGTTAATTTCTTTAATTTACTAGTCATAAAGTTGTCTGCTTATGTTAGAGAGTTAAATTCAGTAGAAAAAAATGTAATTATACTGTAGTTGGTACAGTTCTGCAAAGCAACCCTGTGTGCTATTCATCTGAGAATGAATGCTTCTTCAGTTAACCCTCATCAAGAAGCTCAGGTAGACTGTCTCTATGTTAAAATTAACATCTGGCAATGCCATGAGAAAACAGCTGACATAAAAACAATAAGAATAGATATTGATTTGTCATTGACTTTGTGGAACTATTTTAATATTTCACTTTGAGTTTCTTCTAGCTACATGCTGGGATCTTTCCTGTCTGCATCAGGAGGGTTTCATAATGATAACTCTGCTGAGGATGACAGGTCAGCAGGAGCAACCTCTCAGTTATGTTCACTGGGCCTGGCTTCCCTGGAAGGCAGGTGCTAGTGTATTCACTGAAGGAAAACATGAAAGGAAGACAGTTCTAGTTCTTGAGGAGGGGGCGGGATGGAGGAGGAGGAGAGAGAGGGGAAGAAGGAGATGAGAAGAAAGAGTGAAACTCCTTTCGCTGTATAGCAATACACAGCTGATTTCATCATACGTCACTTGTATATTCCTTTAATAAAAATACATTTGTTCTTCACTTTGGCTTTACCATCTCTGAAATAATTATGTTCTATTCATGAATATTCAACAGGTAAGCATATTTATTAACTAAATCCAGATAAGCAATTTCTTTTGTGTCTCAACTGAGTTTGAAACAGTTGAAGTATAGCTAATAACCTTACTATACAAGGTTTGTGGATAGCAGATCAACAGAAAAGAACATATGCCTAACAAAACAAAGATTGATGATATTTATTATAAGACATAATGGACATTAGAAAATACAGTCTCTCCAAAGCAACTATGTCATGTTATGTACGGTAAGGCCTCATCCACTCATTTTGTGAGAAATATTTATTAAGCACCTATTATGTGCCAAGTGTGGTTCTATGTCTGTGGAGAAGAGTAGTGAATAAAACAGAGGAGGCTGAGTCTTTAAGGAGCCTGGAATGCCCAAAGCACAATTTAAAATTCTACTAGAAGAGTCTATATAATGATGTGTTACACAGTACTTGGTTGTGTGAGGCATACACCTTTTGTGGTGTCCTAGTGGGTGTGTGCCTGCACGTGTGTGTAGGAGAGTCGGAGAAAAGTTTCGCTGTTGATCACCCATTAAGGCTGAATGCCATCCAATCTTCTGTAAACATCCAGAATTTGGTTTCCACATTTTTAGTTTACACGTTTTAAGAGTTAAAGAGTAAAAGCATTACCTGCAAGACGGCTCCTGCATATTGATAGAATGTTCGCACTTCCCGTGCATGCAGAAGCCATTGTAATGTTCTGGGCAAGGTATGTGGTGTTCTCTGGCACTTTCTTCTAATTTGTTAGCATTCTCTGTGAATACAGACAAAAGCAAGCACCCCTGTAAATACCTTCTTAGCCCAGTAAGATCAACTAGTACTTTAAGAAGCAAAGCTACAGTAGGCAAAAATATCTTAAAGGGCAGGAACTAAAAGGCCATGCTTCAGAAGAAAAAAGGAGAAAGAATTGAAAGACAGACATCTTTACAATTGTGTTTAGAGATGAAACTGCAAAATTACCCAGTGCTTTTCATGCTTTTATGTAATTTCCTACATCTTTAACAGCCAATAATGTATCTATGAGTTGTCAGACAGCTTTAATTTTTCTTGTGTAGAGACTGTACATTGATCATAAAATAAATCAGGAAGAAATGTCCTATTTTTGAACTTCAAAGTCCAGCATAATGTTTCTAAAAGTAAATTGCTTCAATATCTTGATACTTTCTCAATGTGGGAGCTTAAAAGTTAAAATATGGCTCTATTGAATTGTTAAACAGATGTTTTCCAAAACCAAATGCAAATTTCAACAAATGTATTCTTTCAGGCTTTTTTATCTACTGTGAACATGAATTTTACTAGCACCCATACATTTTCTTATTGCCAAAATAAAGCTATTGAAAGAGCAAATGTTATTTCAGAATCACTTATGTAGATACTAACATAGTACATACCGAATTCTATAAGTATATTCTAATGCATAATATTTGGCCTCTGTTAACAATGTTATGTGAAATTTAAACTTATGATAAAGTAAAAAACTTGTGTTTTTCTTTGTTATTAACAAGATGTATTTGTTTTCTTATGTTTCTATAAAGAAATTGAAATATTTTTCTGAC
Organism: Cynopterus sphinx; assembly: GCA_030015415.1. NCBI lineage: Eukaryota > Metazoa > Chordata > Mammalia > Chiroptera > Pteropodidae > Cynopterus > Cynopterus sphinx. The sequence continues at coordinate 175,197,234 of CM057379.1, forward strand.
CTTTGTTAGTCCAAATACCTTTGCTTCCATATATGTAATGTCATCTTTAAGCAGTCTTTTGATTCTTTACATGTTAATTTTATAATGTAAAGTTTTGCCTATGTGAATCCCTTCTATAATCTGGGATCTGATATACTTTGAAATTTTTGCCCAAACAATTAAAAATAACTTTCTTGACGTTGATTTAAAGCTACTCTTCAACACCACAGCAATTGGTCAGCAATAATGAAAGGTTGCAAATGAATTACTATTTTCATAAAATTTATTGTTTCCTATTATTTCCACATAGGGGTATAGTTTTTTTTTATTGTAGTGTATCCCTTATCATTTTTACTGACAGTCATGAATGATGAGTCTATTCACCCGGAGAAAAAAAATGTACCTTCAATATTAGTAAAGTAGAAAAATGTATTACTTAAGTTTAAGCAGATCTGTAAAATATACATTTTAAGATCTAGGTGTCACCTGTAAAACATTTCAGTTTGAAATAAATTGTTAAATATATTAAGTGCTTTCCTGTTTAGGGATATTTATATATAGGAGTATGATGGGTAAGATTTCAAATTACATACCCAAATTAATAAAGGACTTACAATAAGTATGCTGGAGAGACTGGAGATGACATTTAAATCATTTATTTGTTCTATATCTGTGTCTCTTTACCTATATAGGTGATCCTTTGTTTGCACTACAATATTTCTATTTTGATCATTGCCATTAAACTGAATGAGCCACATCCATGGAAGGACTAAGCATATACAGAATTTTGGTTTTTCTCATTCTTCCAAGCTACTTTGCAATTTCCTGTCATGGTGTTTTTGGTAGTAAATTGCACCTTCAGTAAGCAAACACCAAAACTGAACTGGATAGCATTGAGTGAAATATTCTATATCGGGATACATGACCAAAACAGAAGCAGGGCAACCATGGTATTTAGAAGCATCTTAAGATGACTGTGGTCATTATGAATCTATAGGAAAGACTGGGCTCATTGTGTGCCACAGCCAGGAGGCTACAAGCTAGAGTGGTCAGACTGTGCACCTGCTGTTGAAAGGCGACTTTAGCAGTGGGGTTTGCTGGCCCCACTGCTGGTGTAATGAACCAGCACTGATTTTCACTCCTATTTTTAGATCTTTTCCCCATAACAAAATTTCAACTTATCTAGTTAGTGTTTGTTAGTAACCCTTCAGTGCTTCTGCACACCTGCATTCAGGGTAATGTTCTGTAACTTCCCTGCGTTTCAGTGATATATTGAGATTTCAGTCACAGTATTTTTTATTAGGGTGATTTTTCTTTCTGTCAGCTGCAAAAGATGATCAAAAATTTTCTTAACTCAAAATTCTTTTTTTAGGCTCTTTATTTTTAACTCTGTCTCTTGTCCCATACTGTTTGTTTATGGGTTTATACAATATTCACAATTATGAACTGAAGACCAAGAACTAAGAGCTTGTTCAAGTGTTCAAATAAGAGCTTCTTGCCTTGGTGTTGTAAAAGCTGAATATTTTTACAAAGTTCATTATTCAAACAAGGTGATCACGTGGGAGGGGAATAGTTTCTATTAAAAAATTTGCTAATTAGTTTATACCATTCCTTATGAGCTTGGAGTGCTCAATTTGTGGGATACTGTCAAATAAGAAAGTAGAGAGATTGAAAATAAATGAGTAGAAGAAATGATCCCTGGGTAAGAAAACGAGGAATCATCAATATATTTCAACAAATTTATAGTCAATCTAACCAAGTAAACCAGTTGATTGAAAACCTGTATATATAACCACTTCTAGTAATGCAATAGACATATTTTAGAAATGAAATTTAAGTATGTTAAGAAAAGCAGAGATACAGAAATAATATCCCAACCAAATATGTGTATGTACCATAGTATTTGCAATCCTGATGTTTATGCATAGCTATTCATGTAATAATAATTAATTTAAAGATTTAAAATTATATAAACACAATACTTTGGAAGTCTGTATATTCCCTTCAGTGGCTGATGATTTAGACATCAATTTATCTGTTCTCCCTTTAAAAGGAGGTTAATGTAAGGGTTGTGCTCTTTCTTCTAAGAGAGATAGTGACAATGGTAGAACTCTTCATGCCTTTGTTTAAAGTCCTTGACTTGTTTCCTGTTTAAATGTTTACAAATAGTTTGTTCTAAAAGAGATCCTGACCTTTTTAAGAAACAATTTTGGTATAATCTGAGTTATTTGCAACAGAGCTAATAGGGCTGCATACACATTGCTAATCAATACTCTAGTCAAGAATTACAGAAGCAGGATGCTCTAAAGTGTAACTACATATATTGTTTCTAACCTAGTGCAGGGAAAGGAACAAAGGAAACCACAGAGAGAGGAAATGGTGATAACCATTACTATGGGTAAGTGGGCAGAGCCAGGCATAGTAGTTTAGACACTTAAATCAATACAGCCCAGGGTGGATTGTCTGTGTGTTTACTGTTACCCCTGCTTTTTTCTCCCCCAATAGCTGGAAATAAGATATTCAGAGAATTAATTTATGAAAAAAAAACACATAATGAATTAAAGTAGAATTATGACAGTATAAAATTGGACTAAACCTATTCACATGTTTAAAGAACAGCGTTTCCCTTTGGACAAGGGTATGGCTAGGCAAAAAAAGTTTCTGAAAGTCAAGTTATATATTCAAGTGTCCCCCAGGGTGGTGTACCCTGAGAAGCCAACTTGAACTGGCAAACCCAGAGTCTCAGGTGCAGAGATGGATGCACTAGAGTATCAGTGTCTGATACTCTTAAGTATTCACTCAGTCTAACTATTTCTTTTGTTCTGATGCTCTGTTCTCTAAATAGTCTTAAAGTAATTTAACATCTATGTAGACTACAAATTGGGAATAGCTTTGGCAGTACCATCCGAATATCTCATCCATTTGACAGTTATATATTTTGTTTGAGTGAATTAATTGGTTCTGAATTTCTGTGCATTTTGTGTGTGTGTGTGGGGGGTGGATTCACAAGTCAAATTCTTCAGCCTACTCAGTTCTAAGATTTTGTTAAAATCAAATTTCTGCACCTATAGGCTAGAGAACTGGACTCTATCTATGGTGCCTTGCCATCTTGGAGGCTTTTGGGTGCTAGTTAGATGACATTTTTCTATCTATATCCCTAATTTGCTTTATTCCAGCCTTTCTTTTGAATATACACAAATCTCTTATGTCCCTGATTCTGCAGAAAGGGTCTGATTCTGTGTAAAGATTTTAGAGTAACTTGGAAACATCTTACACTAGAGGTAACATCAAGGATTTAGTGGATGTTTAGAAGCAGATTTCTACTGTACATTTTTAAGTGACAAGAGTTGTTCAATAGGAGAATGAGTTGTATAGTGGATTAGTGAGTTTCTGGTGGAGTTGAAAAGGATGTATGTTACTATATTTCAGGGATGTTATAGAGTGTTACCGTGTGGTAGGTAGATTGGATTATTTCAGACCTCTGGGTTCTTTGAACTGTTAATACTTATTTATAATAAATTACTAATAAATATTTGCTAATGTTTATTGTAAAATATTATCTTTATATTCTTGGAAGAAGAGGTGGAGAAATAGAGATGTTATTTAAATATAGAAAACAAAGGAAATCACTTTGCCTCAATTATGAGGGCATTTTACTTTCCAAAGGGTGTAAAATATCTTAAATATTGACTATGTCTATAATTCAGACATTTTAGCATAAAGTGATCTTCACTATGTATTGTCTTCCTTGTGGGGAACAATATGTTTGTGGATCTAAATTCAATTTTAACATCATGCTTTAACATTACAAATTATCTTGACAAGTGCATTCATATGAGTAGTACAGTTTGGTTTATTATCTTTTCAATTATCTTTTCCTGTGGGGCACAAAAAATATGCCACACTTTTTCAGCAAACTAAAATTTTACATTTTGAATACATTTATGTAATATTTTTATTTTTTATGTTTAATAACAGTACAAGAAAACTCCAACACTGAAATATTTGTATACGTGCATGCCTGTTGTGATTACTTGATTTTACCCTTCTATTTACTGTCATATCTCCAAAGCAATTTGAATTAATTTTCATTAACTAGCTGAAAAAAAAATTAACTTTTTTTACATTATATTTATATCGTGCCTTAGAAACAAATTCTGAATTTAGAAGTCATGATCACCCTATTGTTGATTAGAGTTGGTTTCAAAGAAGATATGTAATTCTTATGATTTCCTCTCCTTATCAGGTATAAACATATGAGGTGGCAGTAAAATCTCATATCTAGCTTGAATTGCAATCAATGTTTTTTAAAGACCAGAAGAGCATTCCTATTGAAAGGATTCTGAATGTAATGTTACATAAGTTCTTGCAAGTTAACAAATTCCATAATCACCTCATCTGCTGTCATAGTTTTTTCAAGGAACAGATGAATAGATCAGGAGGGTCTCTCCCTTTTTAAGCCGCTAGCACAAAAACTCAAATGAGAATGGTAGAGTGACAGCCTAATGCAAGGGACATGGAGGCATTTGAGGACACAATTAATTCTCAAGTTTTGTAAAGAGCAGAGACTGTATCACAACATTTTTAGTTACTTAATCTCTGCTAAAGATTTAGAAAAATTACTTCAAAACAGAGATCAAGTCCTTCAAATGCTAAAATTCAACATTCCTTCTGCAAGTTGAACATTATCCTTTTTTTTTCTCCCCCAGAATGCTAATTTTGTTAAATTTATTTGATTCTAAACTACTAATTAGGTCTGGTATGGGTTGGAAACAGAATGAATGGAGATAGAATTTTTCCTTATCTCACCGTTGATCAGGCACTGATATAAAATGTGAAATGTGATTATCCATATCACTACTTGCATATATAAATATTCTTATTGGACACAAAATTAAAATAAAGTGGAAGAAAACTAATTTTCATGTTTCTACATTCTCAAGCAAGGCCTTAATGATATTATTCAAGAACTGCTTGAATTTAAATTAGAAAAAAGTACCAGCATCTGAAATAGACATAGTAATTTGGGGACTGGAGTGATTGAAATGCAACAATACCGGATGATTATTTGCCTGGGCTTTTATTATCTCAGTTTCTACTGGTTATAGATTTACATAGATAAAAGCTGAGAAATCTGTGAAATCTTGAGAGAGAAACTTATATGTAACATTTTAACTTATGACATCCAAATACAATTATTATAATTCAAGAATTTGGCATAACGAGGCTCATACAGATTTAGTTAGAAGTTCTAGATTCCCAAGGAAAAAATATTCTTTTTCACTTATTATTAAGAGCAAAATAAGCAGATCTTTAGCCTTTTATCCTATGCTCTTGGAAATTCTCTTCCTGGCTTCAGATAGCAGAGCCCTCAAAAGACTGATTAGAGAGGCTACTGGGAGAAACAGTACTCTGCTTCTAACAGTCCTTTTCAAACTTTGCCATTCAGTCAAGAGCCTATTAACTCTCAGCAAGTGGGTAACTCCTATAGGTTTAGAGGATTTAGCTTGAAGACCTTTAAAACTATAGTATTTTATGGAACTTTAGATGTCTTTGACAACACTTTGTAAATATCAGGCCTTGGGAAGAGGAAGGGATCTATGGTTCATTAGCCTCTCAGGAGCCCAGAGCTGGAGCTGCCTTAAGCTTATGGGGGCAATTTGCTTCAGCTTTGCCCATCAAGCTTTTGCTTGCTGCAGCAGCCCTTCCCACTTGCAAGCTGCTCTTAGAGGACAACATTTACTATAAACCTCAGAGAAAGAAAAAAATTATGGAAAGCCGTTTTATGCCCAGAATATTCTCCTCCTTTTCTTTCTCTTCTCTTAGATCAAATTCATGGCCAAATTTATTTGCTTCGTGGCTAATTTGTGTATCCTTTCTTAGTGAGCTTCTTTGGTGACAATGTTGAAAATGACAACCCAAGTGACAGAGGGTTCAGGTTCTGTCCACTTTTGCCTTCTGGGCTATGTAGTTAAGCTATTGTCTTCTGCATACACAAAATTAAAAAATAGTTAAAATAAACCTTCTCAGGTGACACCTTGAAGTTACTAGCCAGCAGAGAGAGAATGAGGGGGATTTAAGCTGAAGCATTCACTGAAATACTGCAGAAATAAAGGTTTTAATAATGTATATAGGACAAAAAGCTGACTTTCAGTAATCTTTTATATGCATATTTCTCAAGTACCTACTATGTGTCTGGCACTGTGCTAAGAAATGCATGCAATGTGCCACAGTTATTGGTTGTCTCCCCATGATTGTGCTTCTTGTCTTCTAAACACAGCCAACAAAACATCTTCTCAAGACAAGATGATAAATATATCTATAATTACTTGAGAATTTACTACGTGCCTTACATTGTTTTAATGTTTAACATGATAAAAATGTATTCCTTATTATAGCCTTTCAAGGTAGATTTATAAAAATCCGATTTGGTGTAAATGACAAAACTGAAGCTCAGATAGGTTTCACTACTTGTATTAGAAATTTACACAATTGATTAGCAGAACTGGGGTCAAAGAGAGGGCTCTTTCTAGTGTAACATGCAGACCATGCAGATAAGAACTTATTAAAACATAAGACAACATCTGGCCTTCATATCTTTTTTATTGTTTGCTCTTTATGATTCCTGATTATTTTGCCTGGATTCTATTGCTGCTCTGAAAAGCAATTCTTTTCTTTTTTCTTTCTTCTACAAGAGATATTTTTCTTCCTTAGACAAGAGATATCTTGTCTAAAGCCAAACCATTATGAACCCCAACTCCTCTAGCTTCCTCAAGGACTTTCTCTATCAATTATCTCCTTTCTCTCCTGTATCTTCAATTCTCTTTCACCTTGTTCACCTTGCAATCAGCATTTAAAAATTTTGAGTATGTTTCTTCCATTCATTCTTTAATCTACCAACCTCTGGTTACTCTTTCAGAGAAAATGCTAAGACCAAGGTTGGCCACCGATATCTTTGTTGTCAAAAGGAGTAGTCTCTTTTTAGACCTCAGCTATACCAATTTCTCAGTAATTTGATACAGCTAAACCACTTCCTCTTTTTGATGCCTTCTCTTCCCAGGCTTCCAGATCACCTATCTCTTGTTTTTCTGGTTGTTCCTTCATAGTCTAGTTTATAGGTTCTTCTTTTGCAACTGATTCTCTAAGTGTTGATTCTTTCGTGAAGCTCTTTTTTGAAACTTTAAACGTTTTCTCTGAGGGAGGTCATATTCACTCAAGGCTTCTATTGTCACCTAAATGCCTCTGATTCTAAATTCTCATTAGTCAACCTAGATCACCTTTTTTATAGAGTTTCATAGACATTCGTATCTCTATCAAAGTGCCTAGTGTCTCTCAGGAGCCTCAAACTCATCAGCCTCTTCGCTCACTTCCTTCTCTTTCTTATCCCAGTCATAGTCATTCACTCATTGATCCAACCAGAAATCTTGGTTTCATTTTCAAATTTTAATTGAGTAAACCAAATCCTATGACTTCTATTTCTTAAATATCTACCGCGTTTTTTCATTTCTCTACATTTTTACTGCTGCTCATTTAGATCAGACCATCACTGTCTCTTAACTAGTCTCAAATCTTTCCCCTTCCAAATTAATTCCATACTAGAGCCACAGAGATCTTTCTCGAAGAAAAATATGAGTGCATCACTACTTGCTTTAAAAAGACCTCTCTCCACCAAAACAACAACAACAACAAACAAGCAATTTTTGTTTTCCTTATTACCCTCCAGTGAATTAAAATTTAACACTACTTAGAAGGCCATTCAGAATCTGGTCTCTGATTTGCTGTCTCACCTCTTATAATTCTTTAGCAAACTCTGACATATGAAATTTCCCTCTGCCCTATGGGACTTGCCATATGCTGTTCCCTTTGTCTAGAATGCTCACTTCCCCATTTAATCATCTACTTAACTCTTATTCATCATCAGGTATCATTATTGACATTACATCCTTTAAGAAGTTTCTGTAATATTCTCCCCTGCCCACTGAGTTTGAGCTCCTTGAACCTCTGACCTAAAACCACTCTTATCTTTTAGCACTTTTTGACACCAAATTTTCTTTGCTGTTTACTTGTCTATATGATACATTAATTCAGAAACTCCTTTTTAAAGTCAGGTATTATAGCTGCCTCATTTACTTATTTCTTACTGTTGCAAGTCTCTGCACCCAGCAGAAAAAAGACTATGAACACAGTTTTAAAAGAAAAGCATGTTTCCCTAGTTTCCCCCCTGACACAGTTGCCTAGCATAAAGAAGTTGCCAGAACAATATCCAGAACTTATGTCAGTAGAAAAAGGATCTTAACATTGTGTTGTAGGAACAACTTTTTGCAGAATGAAGGTGGCATCAGGAAATGACCAAGGGAGCGTAAGAAGTGCCTTGTGAAAGAACGTCTGTGGGAGGAGTATGAGGCCTGTACCCATAGACCCCGTGGGAATGGACCCAGGTAAAAGGACATGATGCCTTCTTTCTATAGTTCCCTGTGGGGCTAATGAGGAAATGAGTAGATCATCTAGTTTAAAATAATATTCCCTCTGTTAATCAAGGAAGTATGATTAGAGGAATGATTTATAATCACCCTAATTTCAAGATTGAAAATATAAGAAATTTTGTTCTTATAGATGGGAAAACTGATATCTATATGCATGTCATGCCTCAAAATAAAACCACACTGGAACCATGTGCAGCCAATGATGAATTCATAGATTCTAATTAGGTCATTCATACTGTATCTATAGCATTATCCAGAAGTGAGAAATGCTGGTTTAACTTTTTCGGGACCACAAGGAAGAAGAATTTTATTTAAAAAACAAAATAAAACAAAATAAAGCAACACAGGCAAATGAATTTCAAAACAGAAACTAAGATTATGAATGAATAAAACATTTTCCTTAGTTGTCTGCTTCTGAATACAACCATGCGTTTATTCCATACTTAAAAATAATAGATGATGAATGTCAAAACTATAAATGCAGATAATATACTTGATGATTCTGCAATGACTAAGGCTAGTGATTACTTTGGTTTTCCATAAGAGCACTCAAAAGAATTGGAGAGCTTTTATAGCTTTTTAAAACTAAGGAAAAAAGGTATTGCTTTTGCTCTCCAATAGACTTTCATGAGCAGAGTCTCAAAAGTGCTTGAAAGAAGACACCAGGAGTAATGTAAAATTCTCCATGGAAACGGCTTTAAAGCTGGACTTCCAGAAAATATAAAAAGTAAATAAGTGCCATAAAATCTGTGGTAAAAGCACTTCCATAACTGGAGGTGTTATATAATATTTAAGTGTAATATTAAGTTTAATGTTTAATTTTAAGCATTCATAAACTGCTTAGCCTTGAAATTATAGACTGACACAATGAGGAATATTATGCAATGCTAGATGCATGAATGAATTTATAGGTACAGAAAATCAAGATTTGTATATTACAGAATCTTAGAAGACACTTGATGCTCTGGTACCTTCACAAAAGTGTGTGTATACACCTATAAGTGTTTTATATAATTCTACTATGATCCTCTTACGAATGGCAACATCTAATAAGATACTGAGTGGGTTAGTATACTAACATTCCTCTTTTAAAGGCCGTGCTGCTTGTTGTAGTTCAGACTAAACCTAACTGATTTCTAGGGTTCAGACCTCAACAACTGAATCAGAATCACTAGCCGAGGCATCTGAAGTCTGTTTTTTAATAAAGTACCCCAAGAAATTCTGACACTCAGGTAATTTGGATCAAACTACTTACTGACCCCACCTAGCCATTTCTCATCTCTTTCTGTCTCTGGCACTCTGATGCTAGGGTTTTCTGCCTCCTGGATCCTGCTTCCATCCCCTGGTAGCAACTCTAGAGCTCCTCCATCTTTCTGGTCCCTGGTCTATCTCAGCTCCTTCTCTGTAAAGTACTGATCTCAGCTAGCTGTTCCATGTCAAGAAGTATGTGAGCAATAATTTGACCAATGCTGGTCTTCCCACACCCACTTTGAATGTGAAAAGTCATCAAGGACCTCCAGTTATCAAGACTTCTATGATCCTGGTAAGCAGCCTGAACAATTCACTTCACGTTAGAATGTCTTTGCCTCTTAAAAACACAGCACTTAAAGAATAGGCTCTGTGCCTGTAACAAATACCAAAATCTGCGAGAGACTTCTAAGTGTTGTGAAGTCTCAGGTATTTTGAGACCAACTTTCACAAATCTCCAGGGTCCATTAACGGCTCATTTAGATAACTAACAGAATAGCGACAAAAACTCTCTGCATTAAAACAAATGAAGCATTCTTTTGACTATGGGAACAAATAACACAGCTGAAAAAAGATGCAGATTATATCAATGATTATGACTGGTTCAATTTCCAGGTGGAAGCAAAGGAACATTGATCCATTGGTGACATACTTAAAAATTCAGCTATCTTATAGAAAAGAGAGTCATAAGAGAAGAGATAAGGACAGGAAAGAAAAAAAAATAGAAAGAGGAAAATAAATGGAAGCAAAATCACCATTTGTGGCAGTCTGACAACTGGGAGAGAACATACTGCAACAAATAGCAGATGTTTACAGCACAAGAGAAGGGGTCGCAGGGAAAAGACATTTCTTCAGTTTCATGGGGCAGGATAAACAGCCACCTGTGCTTCTAAATTGCAGGCTTTACAAACAATGGCCATGCTCTCTAGACTAGAGTTTCCCAAGAAGAACATGGTTGCTTCTGGAGCAAAAGAGTTTCATGGGCAAAGAGGTTTCATAGTCAAGTAAGTTTGGGAAAGACTAAATTAAACCAAATTATATGGGTTTCTTTAATGGCAGATTTCTGAGTCTATAAAAGGCTAACCTGCACTGTGAGATGCCCAGAAAGGATGCACATTATGGAGTGTTCCGAAACTCATCTGTCTAGGGAATCTCCCTCTTCTTTTTAGGGATATTTTGTGTGACTAATCCAACAGACTTCATTCTGAGAAACACCGCACTAGACTGTAACATCTCCGAATTTTTCACACCACCACACACATAGACAATGAAAATATTGGCTTTTAGATAAAAGGGGAAGACAACTCACCTATGGGCTGTAGCGACCCACTCTATCTGAGGGCTAAGGTGGATTGATGAGTTAACACCTGTTACTCATTCAGCAAGAAAGCTTTGAAATAGACTTCACATTCTTATAAGGCAGAGACCATGTATTGTTTACTATAACATCTCCAGGGTGAAGAAAAGAGACTGAAGCAAAGTGGGTATTTAAAAAGTAACAAGATAAATGAATAAATATTATAGGCATAGGCAATATATTTGGCAATCACCTGTACCTTGATGTGGTGGCTTTCAATAATTGATGGCTGTTCGTTGTTTGCATCAAAGAGCCAACTGCACTTCAGCGATGTGCCCTTAAAGGCACCAACAATCCCTACCTTAAGTGGCAAGAACAATATAGCAGAGGATGCTAGTCTACTCAATAATTCTACATATTGACTATGACAGGACTGGATGCACAAGTAAAAGCTATATTGGCTATACACTTTAGTCTCCTTTAGTGAAAGGGAAAAGTTGGAGGGCAAAAATGTGTGCCAAATTGTAAAAGACAAGAAAGATATCTATAAAAGAAGTGAAAGTTTAAGTATAGGCAATTGATGGGTTTGTACATTTCTCCTGTATGATGTCATTGCCCACAAAGGCAGTTAGAGAATTTATAGTGTAGATTTGGATTCGTTCACAAATTTGGAGTACTGCCATAGGTTGGTAACTGACCAACTGATGTAAGTGTCTCTTGTCGAAGGGGTTAGAAAGTATATCATCTCTTCTAACATTCAATGACAAGACAAAATAATTTTAAGAAACAAATGCATTGATTGTGCTATGAGTATTTCAGAAGGTGGTGTTGACGTTTCAAATTAGGATTCTAGTTAAAATTAACAATAAAAAAGTCATGGATTCAACTCTAAGACAAAATTTTGTAGTTTTTTACTAAAAGTAATTTCTGAATATAGCATAGCCCCTGAACAGTTTAATGGTGTGAAAAGTTATTCTGTTTTGATTATATTTCTCAATTATATCTTGGTACTTGTCTGTGAATTAAGTATCTTTGTGTTTTAAGCAGAATAAGACTTTATTGATGGTAGCATTACTTCTTACAATAAAACTTTTAATGATATGATAATTCATTATAGATTTCAATATTGTGTCTCAACCAGTTACAGAGACATAATACCAATAAACAAGTCTTTTTCATGCCTAATACTATACTTTTTTCCCCCACTGTCCATAAAACCTTCTAAGTAATTATTTGGTAAAATAATAACCAAATATTTTATTGGTTACTGTACTAATGTCCACCTAGAACTTCATAATATGACTTTATTTGAAAATAAGTAATTAGTTTAGGTGATGTCATACTGCATTAGAGTGGGCCCTACATTCAAGGACTACTGTTCTTATATCAAGACACACAAGAAGAAGGTCCTGTGAAGATGAAGACAGAGATTGTGCTGCTACAAGTCAAGGAATACAGGAGTTACCAGAAGCTGGAAGAGGAAAAGTAGGAGTCTCTCTTTAAGCTTTTGGAGGAAGTGTGGCCTTGGCAACAGCTTAATTTCAGGCTATTTTACCCTCTTTAACTGTAATATATTATATCTCTGTTGTTTTAAGTCACCTAGTTCGTGGTAATTCGTTATGGCAACCTTAGCAAACTAATATAGTTACCATTTAGCAACCAAACTCTTACTTTGATGAAATATACTGTTTAGTAGTCCATATGAAATCAATGAAAATGAGCTGAAAGATTGGTTTCAGCTTGGTTAATGTTTATTTTCCCATAATTATAAAGTATGCCTCCTTCTACTCTCAAAAGTTTCCTAGTTTGGGTGATAAATTATATGATCATCTCAGTTTAAACTTATGCTGAAATATATGTGGTTTATTGCATTTGCAAAATAAAAATTATATTTTGAAGGTGCCGATGTGTCAAAGGATGCTAATAACGACAGTAAAAAAAATTTTTGAGAGGATAAGAAAACTGTGTAGAAGGGTCTGCATTTGTTTTTGATATTAATTCCTCTTATAAGAAAGGCAGTTATCTTACATTGCTCATTTTTTCATACAACAAATAATACTACATTTTACCTTTATTAGAAAGAAGCAAATGACCGAGAAACAGACTAACACTGATACCTTCTCAACAAAAAGATTCCAGATGACATCTGGAGAATGAACCAGTGTTCACATGAAATCTTGACTAAGAAAATGCTAGACTGTATTTATTACCTTTTGTTTTAAGAAGGGTAGAAATTTACTGCATTAAGAAAATTTGAATACTAAAAGTTCTTGTATTTGAAGTGTTACTCTTCTGTTAAATGCAAATCTTTTTGCACTTAGGACAACTCACTCCCCCTAAGTATTCTAAATAGCTCTGGATTTGCTCACTCACTCTTTCTTTTTTTCTTTTCAGTTTTGAACAATTGATTTGCTTTTGGCACTTCCCTAATTTCTAGTCAGTGATAAATCTAAGTGTAAAAAACTGCTTAGAAATTGTTAAGGATGAGCTGTGGGTCTTAACGGTTTCTTTCTACTTGGACAGCACTTAGGGCTTAAAATTAGTAATTAACTAAGTAGTACTTTGTGGTGCCATAGAGTTAGTTTACCTTTTAACAGGTCTAACACACTACCAGTGTATAATTTATACATTTCAAGTACATGGTTAACCACTCAAGAAATCAATAGGGGTTATAAAACATGTATACATTTGAATTTGGAGAGACTTAAATGCCTATTTTATTTATTAGAAATGAAACAGTTGACATTTAGAATTGGGGCTTACAAGGAACCATTTATTTTGAAACATAAAAAGCACAAAATAGTTATGTCTGGAGGTGGGAGGGGAGTATGATGTAGATAATCCAAACAATGCCTCTCACTTTTGCTATAATGAATGTTGTCATTATCAATTCACAACTTTTACCTTGTGGTGTGTAACTGTGTAGACCTTTGGATCCAGAAAAAGTAAGAAACATGTTTTCTCTTATGAGGTTTCAAAATTTATGAGACCCTGGTCCTACCTGTACCTAATTAACTAATCAATTTATTCATTCACTTATAAAATAATGACTGAGCTACTTCTATGTGCCAAATATTACAGATACAAGGTACACAATGGTGAATCAAACAGGTGAAATTTCTCTCCTGCATACATATTGGAGTGAGACAGGCAATATACGAAACTAAAAACAAACAACTAAACATCCAAATTAGAAATGTTATAGGGAAAAATGGAGTGTTCAGATCTAGAAGATTAAGGTGGAAGACCTATTTTAGAGAGCTGAGGGAAGGATATTGAGGAGGTGGAGATGAGAAAGAGCTGACTAGGCAAAGAGCTCCAAAGAGGCCCTGGCTGAGTGAATGACACATGTGGAAAAAGATTCCCATTAAGAAAGATGTGTTCTAGGAGCCAGTGCTACAGCTAGAATAGAGGATGCCAGGAGGAGTAGGAAGAGGGACAAAATGAACTGGAGAAAGCTCTCCAAAGAAACAAGGACCTTTCTATATAGAAGTTAATATGCCATGCTAAGGAGTAGCATTTTAATTTATAGTTTCTCGAGCATATCTGGCTGGTATAGAAAATGCATCATTGAGGGAAAACAGAAGAAGCAGGATGATAAATAGGGGACAGACCACTATAGTCATGTGGATGAAAAACAATGTCCGAGTCTTGGATTTGAGTAATAGCAATGGAGAGAGAGAGAAAAAAAAAAAAAAACACGTCTAGAGGTGGGTTGAATATGATTTCTTTATGTGTTGCACAACAGGAAGAACAAATCAAAGATGCCTAGGTTTTTGGCTTGACCATCTGGGTTGTGCCATTTTGTATAATGGGGAAGCCTGGAGGAGAAAAAAAATAAGCTCTGTTGTATAAATATGACAAAGATCCCTTATTATGATTTTTTGAGATTGTATTAAAAATTCTTTGTTTATGTTTGGATATGTCTACAATAGAACTGATGTTAACTGGAAGGAATTCATGGCTTAGAAGGAAAATCATTAGAAGTGTCTGTTGATAATATTATGCAAATTTATTATTAAATTGAAATCTTTAGTTACATGGTATCTAAATTAGAAAGAAGGATGTTAATGATCTACAAAAAATTTGAAAATGTAAATTTAAAAGAGAGACAAAAAATAATCTTGAAAGGAAAAATTAAATTATTAAGAAACATCAGTATGGAATACTTTTAAGCAAGCATTTTTCTCTCCTTTTGAAAAATTATTTAAAAAATGAGTTATTTAAAGATAAGAAGTTTGTAGATTGGGTCTCTTCAATTTCTATTATATAACATAGGGCCTATTTGGGCCAAAAGATTGTTAAATTATGTTATTACTTTAAAGATTTACATTTTTCAAAGTTTTTTTGTAACTATTATTTTATTTGGGACTACAACACTCTTGAACATTAGGTAAATTTGATATTAATGTGTGTGTGTGTGTGTTTTTCCTTGATATATTAGAAGGTAAAGACCAGAAATAGTCAATTATTCTCTATTGTCATACAGTGAGTTAAAGGCATAAAGCTAGCTCTAGAAGCCATGTGTTCTCATTTTTAAATAAACTTTTTATTTCACCTTATTTTATTTCACCACCTTATTTTTCTGTATGTTCTTTTTAATCTGGTGTTTTCTTCACAATTTTTCAATGGTAAAGAATTGTCTTAGAGTTGTATATATAGAGATAGGGGAAAAATGAGAGAGGCAGTCATCTGGATAATTCCAGGCCAGAAAACAATTTTGTTTGAAAGATAGAGATAATTGAGACAGAAATGCTTTTTTTTGCCTGGAGAGATCCCTATGATTGCCTTCCTCTCCCACTTGTGTTTGTAGGTACAGTTATAACCATAGGTGTTTCATTTACTAATAGGAAATGGTATATCATTCAATGTAAAGAATGTGAGTTTTTTGAGAGGGGTAAATTGCTTATTTCTATATTTTTTTCTTAAAAATAAAATGTTGAGTATTTTTCATTATAAAACTATCCACTTTGATTTAAGAATAGTAGCAAATATAGAAAGTAAAAGAAGAATAGAAAGTCTTCATGGTTTAGGACCTAAAGAAAACCACTATTAACATTTAATTTATTTACTTTCAGTCTTTTCACTTCATGCATTGTTTGGGTCTGTTTACTTAGAATGGCCCATGCATAGCTTATTCTTTTTTTCATAAGCTTTATACTAGGTCATCCTAAAAGCTGATCTCAGGTTGCAGGACAGTTAAATTGTTCAATATTGTGCAATATAAGTAAGCCATTTAGTTTCTCTGGAGAGAAACTATATAGTCATTGGAAATCCACATCTTATGTTAGTTGGGCCAGTGGTTGTACAGAGACAGGAATTAAGATATAGTCAGTGAAAGAGAAAGTGGTACAAAATTTCAAAAACTAATAGGATATTATATATTTCAAGAGCCTCAAAAATAGACAGACTCATGTTATAAATAAGTCAACTGCAATATCCTTTATAAAAATGAAAATTGGAAAATTACTCAAACTTCCAAAAATTATATAATAGTATTTACAAATAGTTAAGTAAACTGTAATTTAACTAAATGATAAATATTAACTAAAAAATATTACTGAGAATTGTAATGAAATAAGTAAATGAATAAGATACTAAAATATATAATGTGTAGAAAATATAAAAACCTGGAAATTCACCAACACGTTGGCAGTGATTTTTCCTAGAGAGTAAATTTTCTATAATAATATTTTTTGTTTATGTCAGAAAAATGCACACACTAATTGAAAAATAAAAGTTATGAAGCTATTCTTCCCTTTTTTTGGGGGGGGCAGTGTTGGGACCCTAAAAAAGATTGGTCAGGTCTTTGAATTTAAGTATTATTCTTTTTTACTTGATCAGTTTTAGTTGGGTACATTTAAAACTTTTTATCCATTATTAACAATGTCTCCTAGTAAAAATGTGAAATCTTATTTCTCTTGGCTTATTAAAACTTCTACTATTCAATGTCATGCTTCATGTCCAGTTTCCCAATCTGACAGTGTATTTCCACTTCCAAGGAACTCTACGATCTGATCTCTGTATCAGAGTTGGCTGTACCAGAGATAGGCTGATTGTTCTTGAGGGTCAGAACATCTTTCATATTTCTATCTTTTTTTTATTGGTCTTGAGTCACTGAAACCAACACTGTCATGTGCTGGCTGTGACTAGAGGTGCTAAGACAGTCTTATCAGACCTGTGCTTGGCTTAACCTCATATAATATAGGGATCTTCGTCTGAGACTTGGAACAATAAACCTTCCATCTGAATTTAAAAAATTCAATTTATATAGAGAAGATGAAGTATGCCTAGCAGAAGAACAGCTTTGCAGAGCCTCAAGATCCCATCTGTTTTTCTGCTAAACAAAGTTGGACACATACAAGCTCTTTATCATCTTTTCGAGTTCAATCATTCCAAAGAAATTAGGAGCAAATATGAGCATGAATGGCTATAGGCATGACCATTTCTCTTTTATTCTCTAAAGCTCTCTCCATGTTCTCTGAGGGGTATTGATCATAAGGTACGTTTGCTATTATTCTCATAATACACAACTGACATATTTTGTGAGTCAAATCATTTTGGTAATTGGCAATGAATTTATACTAAGACCGAACAAAATCTCACTTCTCCTACAAATGAGAAGTTGTGTCAAACTGAGTTCAAAATCCTTCAGCTACCAGTTGTAGAATATATAGTCAGTCATATACCCCTCAGTGGATCAGTTTCCTCATCTGTAAAATGGGGATGATAATAGTATTTGCACCACAAGGCGATAGTGATAAATAAATGAGACTATCCATATTAAACCCTCTGAACACTAGCTAGCAAATAATAAGCACTTAATACATGTTTTAGTTATTATTAGTTATTGTCATCCCATGTCCTCACAGTCATGTTTTTAAATAAATATGAAGTACCCAAACAAGAATGAAGCAATAACCTAGAAATAAACGTTGTCTGTGTCCTTTCCGGGCCCTTTGCCTTCGTTTTCTCGAGAATGCATGTCTGTGGAGAAATGCCCTGATTCAGTTAAAAGCCATTGTTCAGTGAAGGGAAAAATGCAGACTTTGGAATAGAGAGAGCTGAGCTCAAATCTCAGCAAGGCCAATTAATGTTGTTAATAGTCTTCTGGCAAGTCACACCACTCCTCAAGTCTCCTGTTTCATAAAAGAAAGAAACAGAAAAGCAAACAGGCAAATACAATGTGATGTGATGACTGAGCAAAGATAAGGGCAAAAGAATGTACAGAACTCACAATGAACGCCAGGGTGAAGGTGGGGAGCAAATGGCCTCTGTTTCCTTGTTTTTAGAATGCTTGAAATGATAGGCACCTGTTAATACTTGTGAGGTAGTAAGATCCCAGGCTTGGGAGCTTGACTAGGTTCAATTCTGTTTTCTTTCCATCTTCAACTCTGTGACCATAGGCAAGTTATTCAATCTTCATGTATATGAAATATTTATAACAATGTCTGGCACACAGTAAGTATTCTATAAAGTAAGGCTATTTTAAATTAATAAGTGAATGAGTAAAGATTTTAACTGTGAAGAAGCAGTGTGCCTGGCACATAGTAAATGCTCAATAAACGAAAGTGGCTGTTACAATCATTGTTATTCCCTGAGGAAGGATATCTAAGCTGAAACACTGAAACGCAAAGAATGAACAAAAATTAGACAAATGAAAGAAGAATAGGACTATTTCATGTTGAAATGATACCTACAAAAACTCAGATGTGAGACAGAGAGTGATCTGTAGGGCAACTATCAATATCTAGAGCATAGAGAGTCAAGAAAATGAGGGTATAGACCATGGATTAAGGAGTGTGGTACACACCATAAAAGCTATTGTACCATCTTGCAACAAAGCAAGCACTCACTAACTGGCACATGCAAATATGTGCAGTGTTTCCACTCATGAGGAGGCCGCCTCTCCAGCAGGACCACTCCTACCATGGTTGTCTGATTCAGCCTTTGAGTTTGTGTCTTTGCTGGCACCTAACGAAAGGGATTCAGTGGTATTCATTAGTGAGTTCTTATAGGAGCCCTGGGTAGTTGAAAGAGCTCTCAATAAGAGCTAGGTAGAAGGATTACAGGGTCAGTAAAGATATACTTCATTTTGGCAGTTTACAAGGAGAACAAAAGCTGTGTTGTCTATCTCTAACAAAATAATCTCTCTCTTCCATGAAGTGTTATAAAAGAAATGGAATTCTCTCTTGGCAAAGCAAATTCATATCAGGTTTAGGTTATTTCTCAAACTCATGGTAATAATAAAAGTATAATTTATAATTTGAATCAATAATAAAAAAATCTCATAACTTAAAATAGATTCTTATCTCTGAGATACTAGAGCAGCTGACTCAATATGTTCTATTCTGATGGAAAGAAGTTTGTTACAGTAAGATAACATCCATATTCCTGTTTTAAAATAATTTTATGTTTGATGGAATGATGAGATTCTGTAATACATTGGAAAAAACATGCACAAAATTCACTCATTGTGGAAGTATATCATAATTTCTCAGCTTCCCTTTATCATTAATAATGGAAGATTGTGAATAAAAACATTCTAATATCCACCAGATGTTCAGAAAAACATAAATATCTCCACATGTCAGCACATTTTAGAAAAAAGTCAACAAAATTTTCTCTACTTCTTTTTCTTTTTTTAGTTTTCTGAACATGTTTTTTGATATGATATTTTTAATCCTCGTTAGGGATTTGCTTTTGGTTCCTTTAATATCTACCACAAGAGACTGACTGTATAGTTTCAAATGTAGCCAATATGCATTTCCTATATTACTCTATATATCAGGAGGAAGGCTGCTGTAATGGAAAGAGATCATCTAGCTTGTGGTCAAAAAGATCAGTTCACAAATATTCTCAGCTTTAGACTGAGAGGTGACCTTGGGGAAATTGCTTCAACCTTCTGAGCCTCAATTTCTTTATCTTTACAATGGCAATAATAATTCTTTCACTGAAGAGTCATTTCAAAGAGAAGCACTAATAAACTGCCAAGCATTCAGCCATATTCAATAAAAGGTAGCAATTACATTAACCACCTGAAAACCATTTGACTTCTTGGTTTTCTTTAACTACCGGATTTTCCACTTTTCTTCTCCAAAGATACCTTAAGCTTATTAAAAATTTCTCTTTTTTTCTAAAATTCAAGTGTTTTTCCTTCCGTTATCATTCTAAATGCTTTTACTTTTAGCCCCAGATCCTCTATAAATATGCTGTGCATGGATGAGGGCAGGCTTTGTTATGCTTCTTACACTCAAGACGAAACTGTGGTGTAGGCACTACCTGACGGATTGCAGATAGGTTCTCCTGTTATGGAAATATAACTCCCACCTGGACTCGATGAAATGACTGGTAAAAATTGTATACAATAATTTATTACATTTTTTTTTCCTGTGGTGAATTCCATAGTCTCAAATTGGAAAGGAGCAAATGGCCTTTTGTAAACATAATACCTGGGTACCTGGTCCCCAGAAATGGGCTGCCTACTCAGGTGAGGCTACTTAACTCTTCCAAAATCGAGGTACACCATAACAATGGAGGAAAAATATGGGTTATAGAATGGCACTTTGGTGTCTTGGAAGGATAATTCATTTAATAGAGAGGAGTTATTCATCCTTATCTGGTATTTTACATACTATGGTTTACCAGAAGAATTTTCCCAAAGTGACCATTTTATACTAAAGCAATGGACCAAATAACAAATTGGAAAGAGGTAAGAATTAAAAGTCTTTGCTCTTTTAGTCCAACCTTTAGAACCTCACATAAAGAACAATCCTGACACAGAGATTAACTGTAGCCGACATCATAAGGCCCCTGATTTCCACGACAATATTTAGAAGTAAGCAAATACTTAATAGGAAGTTGTCATTTTTTTCCCCCCAATCTGTGAATCCCTTTCCTTCTAGCTGTTCATTTCTATTACCATTCAAGTACTGCAGGATTTGACTTCATTATTGGTTTGCATTTTGGTCAGGTGGTCTTTGACCTGGAGTGCCATAACTGTATTAAGAGGTAGTGAAAATGTGTTCTTCCATGTCTTGACTCACTGCTACTCTATCAGTTTACTTTATTTTGATATAGAAATTGGCTAATGACATACAAAGTTTCCTTTCCCTGGAATTCAGAGAGCAGCTTATTTATATGTAGATGTAGCTATATGACATTTTCAAATGCCATACATTTGCATATGAAGGTCTTTTTTTCCCCCTTTCAGTAAACAGTCTCTGCTATTACCTCCAAAGCAATGTTTAGAATTATATTTTCTATACAGATCCTTCCTTAAAATGTTTTTTTTTAAATGCCCAGTAGAGATAAAAAATAAAACCCTCAAACTGAAATCCATCTTTCTAGGGGTCAAACTTTATATATATATATATATATATATATATATATATATATATATATATATATATATAAATATATATATAATCTTAGCACCTTCTGTTTCCGTGGCTTTGCAATAGGAGTTCTGTAAAATAGTAAAAATACTACTGTGGTCAAAATGCCTTAAGAAGCAAACAAAAGTAACATTAATTTGATATAAAACTTCAATTAAAAATTCATATAGTTTGATTTCTAGAGTGATATCAGTCTTACTAATTTTACAAGTAATAATTGAGTGTCTACTATACGCCAAGGCATTTTTTTCCAGGTGCTGTATTCACAGTGGGGAACAAGATGAATTCCCTGTCCTCATTAAGGTTATATTATAACAAAAGAAGGCAAAGCAAAAAGTAAAAACACAAATACATAAATAAAATTCTGTTCTCATTCAACATTGTGAAGACAATTAGACATGGCATTGGCAGAGAGGACACACGGGGTGCGGGTGGATGTTAAGTAGGCAGGCTTCCTTCGGAATGCTGTGAAGCGTCCTGCTAAGGGAAGATAAGAGAGGCACATCTCTAAGAGCACAGAAGAGGCTAGGACAAATAGTAAGCTTCAGACACATACTTGTACACGAAAATAAACTTTGCAACAGAAAGAACATTTTAAAATATAACTCTGAAAGAGAAGTGAACATTTATTTGATGTTAGAGTTTTAAGAAACTGAAGGAAGGAAGGAAGGAAGGAAGGAAGGAAGGAAGGAAGGAAGGAAGGAAGGAAGGAAGGAAGGAAGGAAGGAAGGAAGGAAGGAAAGAAGGTACTGAGTGTTTCCACAATTTCCATTTGCTTCCAGGACTCCTTCTTATGGAGTCCCTGTTCTCTGGGGATTTATTTATTTTTTTGTTTGGCTTTGCTTTTCCCTCTCCCTGCATTCCCTTGGCACCTCTAAGCTCAGCCACTGTTTGAGGATTACCACATCAATATGTCCATCTCCACTTCTCTCTGCACCTCTAGCTACAATATGTTCATTTCTACAATGATGTCCTCAAACAGAACAGGTAAAAAACTGATTCAATATTTTGCCCCAAATCTGCTCCTTTTCATACTGCTTTATCTTAGAGAATGGAACTATCATCCATCTAGGCAGTCAAACAAGGGATCTTTATATTTTCCTTGACTATCTCCTTCTTTTGCTATTTATATCTGGCCAATTAGCAAATCTGGTATACTTTTAGCCCTAAATCCACCCCAAATCTGTTTCTTCCTCTTTGTTGCCACCACCATTAACAATGTTCATGCTTCGCTGTTGTCTGGTTAACGCCGTGTTCCCTTAACTCGCCTTGCGTGTGTTCCGTCTCTAGCCTATTCTTCATTTTGTTGCCAGGGTTCATTTTTTTTTTTTTTAAATATAACATCAGTGGCCTCTTATTGAGCAAAAGGTAGATTTCAACTTTCCTTCCAAATGATTGAGGTTTCATACCACTATTCCTGTTTTAGCCCATTTATTTCTCTTGCTCATCCCATGCTTCAGCCATCCCAAACTATTAGCCATTTCCTAAAAAATATCTGCTTATCAAGGCCTCTTTGCTTTTTCAAATGCTGTTCCTTGTGTTTATAATGCTTTTTTTATTTTCCATACCAGGTAAACCTAATGCGAGCACCAACTTCTCTGTAACACCTAACTTCTCTTATTGCCAGTCATAGTTACTCCATTGGCTTGAATCTCTGCTCTACTATAAAAGCATCTCTGGGCTATTCTGCCCTCATTTTTAGAAAGGACTTATTATGCCCTTTCTCCAGGCAGGCTGTGAGGATATAAGACAGCATGTTGTATATTTAATGCATGACACAAAGTGAATGAAAAATAAATCTATTTTCCACTATTTTCTATTATTTTATTTCTACTGCAGCACTCTTCAATGCTTTAGTTTCTATTTGTGGTAAAAAGGTTATTTGAATAAGTATTATTTAATATAAAAGTGCTTGTTCGAGTAACATAGCTCTCTGAATTTAAAGTTAGAGAGTGGCTTGGGTGTAGTTTATCTCTGAATTTTATTATTTCCAAAAAGTCAAAACAAATATTACCAATATCAGTGAGAAATAGATCAACCCTCATAAGTTTACTAATTAAAATTCTGAACCCAATTAACTAACAAATCACAATCTAAGGCACTGCATCTTCCACTTGAGTAAATTTTGTGGGTCTCAGGCTGTTTTGCTGTACCTGCCACTTTGAAGTGCTGGATATCGCCAGCTTAAGAACCAGTGTACTTTTTACTTCAGGGGTGTCACAGTTTAAATGCAGACCACTTGATAGTGTCTGAATAAACATTGACACTTTTCTAGCCTCGGAATTTATCATTTTGATGAGCTCAGGCAACAATACTGACTATAGCAAGAAAGGTTCTGAAGAGACACTCTACTAATTTGCTAATTGCTTTTAGGATTTTAACATATTTATGCAAATTCTGGGGAAAGTCACTGGACACAGAGACTGAGCACTACAGTCTATGGCTTTATATACTATCACTATATAGAGTAATGGATGAGACTATTGTCAGAAACAGACATTGAGATTACCTATCTAAGACCTACAATTTATAGATCAAAACATTAAAACTCATGGACATGATGATCAAATGCAGGACCCAACGCAGTGCTCTCTGGGGTTTAGTGCACAACAACTACAATCAAGGGTGTGTTAAATCTCAATTCTGAGATTTTTGTCACCTGCGTGGAAATGCCTACTATTCAAAGATGTTGTAACCCATTTCACAGGTGTTAAGCAGAAGATAATGGAAATGGGTAAAAGGAAAAAAAGGCAAGGAAATAGAGAAAGAGTTATACTAGTAATAAAATTATATTAAATGCAAAATAAAAATGTTAAAATGATTTGAGAGAAGTGAAAAGTTTGAATGACTGCCAGCTGGTCTTAGGAATTATGACTTTTATGCTAAGAATAAGAGATGAGATGTACCATCATTTTAAGTTTCTGATGCTGTCATATTTTTCCATCAAAATTTCTGTTTAATTTCTAATTTTGCATAGGTCAAAATATTCCTAGGCATTTGAGTATTGACAGTTTTATGGAAACAGCTTTTCTTTAGTCCCTTAATTTTAAAAACATTTGTTTTCATTTATAAGGTCTGTTTTTAACCTCTTATAACCATTTCCCAATATAGAAATATTGTGAATCTTATAATGAAAGTCATCAGAAACTAGAAGTCATTTACCAGCAATTAGATTGAAGTAGACCTTGCAGTAGACACAGGGATTCCAAACATCTGCATTTTCCATTAAGCATGAGGGAACATTGAGCACAGTAATTTCTTGTTGACAATTCTGGCCTATAGTAGGATTCCACTGCCCCGTGTATATTTGAAAGTTTCAAAAACACCCTACCTCCTAATGCTCTAAAAACGCAATGCTGAAGGGAAATGACCAATAATAGACATTGGTAGATCAGGATAATATGACAAATTGGATGAACTGACAGGCAAATGACGAATAATTTTAATGTAACCCTAAAAATAGAGAAAGGATGTTTGTACATTGACACTTCTCTAAAAGCAGATGGATATGCATGACCTGAGCTTTTAGACAGGTGTCAGGAATATTGATGGTTGATATGGGAATGATCGTTTTCTTGGCACTGTTGCAAGAGACAGTTCGCATGATTAATGATGCCTCTTAGTCTTTTTCTTTCCTCCTAGGGGCAGAAAGGGATACAAACCTTTGTCACCCCAACGAATGTAAGAATTTTGCCTAAATAATAAGGCAGGAGAGCTTTATTCACCTGAAAGTACCATTTTCTTTTAGGGGGTGAAGAAATAGCAGTAAAATATACATGTGATCTTGACATATGAGATGACAGTGCCTGGTCGGATGATTATAACATGCTTATTACTAACAGAGTTCTACTCCAGGGCATAAGAGTCTGGCATAGATCTAAAGTGTGGAGTGCAGTAAGCCTGGGCTCTGACAGAAGCAAAAGCGAGCTGTGGCTTTGGGATGGATCCCATCACATATGGTGTTTGGGCGAATATTAAGAGACACTCAAAAGAAACAGTATAAGACCATGGCAGGGAATAAGAGGTGAAATCATTTTCCTAAAGTTTATATACATTTCAGTTTTCAGAGACAATTTTCTGATTCAAATTAGTTAATATTGTTTCTAAATGCTGAATTTAGTAAGAAAGGGCTTTTCTTTTCCAAGAATAATACTGTTTGCTCAGGTTTTTAAAATGTCACATACAGCACTGAATGAACAATGCTATTTCAAGGTTTCAAATTAAATACAAAGTCTAATAAGAATTTGTAGATGTATAATGCCAAACTCTGAGTAGCCCTTCATCTAAAAATATTATGGTTTGTAAAGGTAAATATAAACTATGAAGGTAAACTAAAGAAGTTTCTTTTTCTTTAATAAAGGGCAACTATAAAAATTAAGTTCCAATGAGAAAGCTTTGTTCATTAAAAGTAATAATTTTCTTATTTATATTGAGAGTTATTAACCAATAAATTAAATGGTCAAGAAAGCAAGCATTCTAGTTCTATAAAGAAATATAAATACAGAACGAGGTTCATTTCTATGAGGGGTGAGATGAGAATTTAATCTTCATGAATACAAGTGACTAGATTGTTTACTTCTTTATTTTCTATTAACCCGGAGAGAAGATAAGAGTTATAATTTAAAATCCTTCTGTTGCTGGTAGAAGGAATGTTTATGTTTGTATTTATTGATGAAATTCTCAATGAGTCAAACTCATAATCAAAATGTGAGAATGTGGAATGTGTCTTATCTGAAATAATCTCTTAATATTTTAAACTCAATTTTAATTGCTAGATTCAAATTCTAATAGAGTTTATAATAGAACTGTAATAGAGTTCTCTTAACAGGGCTAAGTAATATTACTTTAGGCTAACACAATTTTTACTCAAATACTGAAATATTTTATACATCTTGAATACAATGACCTCTTCCACCACTTGGGAACACGTTGAGGGGAAAAATTCATTGTAGCAATATGAATGATTGCCCCAAATAGCCTTGGTGCTTTTAGAAAATGGGGTTGAAACAAGAGCCAAGTCAATCAGTGGGGAAGACAACAAACTAGGACATAAATTTGAAGCTTTATGCATAGTTAAGGGAAGATTGAGGCCAAAAGCCTTGTCATCTATTTTTTTTATATGACCAGTTAATACACCCACACACAGAAATGGGAAAATAGAACTCAAGAATCTATAACTCCTCAGTATGAATTTTGTTAAAATTAGATCAAATTATGCTGTCTAAATTAAATAATTATTTCAATCTGGAAAATAATTAATACTTTGATGACAACATGAAAAACACATTGGCATTAGAAGTATCCCCATCCTAAATTTGTGCCAATAATAATTCCTTATAACTGCATAGTGAGTCACAACTCACAAAGGGCTTTCATTTCTAAAATGTGAAAAAGACAAAAAATATATATAATTTTAAAGATTCTTAGAGATTAGAATACTTTTCAGGATTATATAGCATTTGAAAGTTAAACAGCTACGTTTAGAATTTAGGTCTTTTGAAAACCTGTCTGGTGTGTTTTCCACAAATTCAAAACATTTCAATAGGAAACTAACAAACCATATGCAAAATAACATTCAAGAAATGGATTATAGATACTCGTATGTTATTTCATTTATTTGTACCAGAAAAATTTATTTCATTGTTCTCCTTTAATGACTAACTTTTGACATAAAACTAGCATAGATGAAAAAAAATTGTCTCACCTTTCAGAGATAGTCTGTTACCAAAAAAGACATCACATGTCTTTCGAAAATTAACACAAATCTCTCAGACAATTCATTTACAAGCTCCCCCTTCTTTAATATTTTTTTATTCCAGTAAAAAGGCAAATGATACACATACTGTATGAATAGATAGCAGTGCATGTAATTCAAGACAGAAAATAGCATTGCTGTGAAAGTTATTCGTTTCAATACTAAAGTAATTACTGTAGCAAAGACTTGCTCATTTATCATTTCCTGTTGTCTTTGCTGTTTTTTCAAGTTGTCTTTTTAAACAAATATCCTCATTGTCCTTGTAACAAAACCAATAACTTTATTTCACTAGGTATGACAGCAAACCGATGCAGCAAGGTTTATTTCCTGTTCCAAGGAGGATGTGTCTGGGTGTCACTAAACGGTACTGCACATCGGTGTCCTTTTCTAAGGAATGTGGCACAGTTTAGCTGAGTACTAAGTTACCATCTAAGAGACATCTTCAGGCTCCCCCTCTGTTTGAACTAGGAAATTTTTCATAAATACTTGAGTTTTAATGCTGTTTCAAACATTTTTTCATGAACAACACAATTTCAGTCTTAAGAATTGCCTTTGGACACTTTAATAGGATTTAGCTGGTTGGTTTTAAATATGTTTCTATGAACCAAGGTTTACCAAGATTTATACTGTGGAAGTGCCAGATAATAAAAAGAAGCTTTGAAATGGTTGCTGTTGTCTCCTCAAAGAACATATGAAAGATCTTTCAAATAGGCAGTGTTTGGTTCAGCAATTTAGTTAAAATGTGTAAGTAGGCAACATGGACAAAAAGATGACACAGCTTTGAACAGAAGGGAAGCAGGGACCCAGGTCATTAGAATGCTAGTTAGAAATGCTGAAAAGGAGATTCATTACTCCTATGAGATTTTCCTCAATAACTTATGATAAGAGTATAACTTCCTCTTTAGCTAAACAAATTTTTATTACTCCAATAAGCTTTTTCTGAAACAGATATTCCTTCTTATTTGTGAAAACTTAAAGGATATTTCTATTCATGAAACAGCTAGTATTTTTTTTCTAAAGTGTACATGTGTGTATATTTGAAGCAGTAAGATGAAAAAAAAAACATGGATTAAACCAATGATCTTCCATCTCAAATTGTATCTCCTTTGAGGGCACAGAAGAATTGAGAAATGATCAGGGAACCCAGTTCTAGACCTCATAGTGTCTCCCAGTTTCTAGAATGCACATAATATGTGCTTTCCCAATTTCTAACACCATAAAGTAAGTTTTCCAAACCTTAGCACTATTGGAATTTTGCCTAGATAATTCTTCGTTGTGGAAGCCTGTCCTGGGCATTGCAAGATGTTAGCAGCATCCCTGGCTTTCACAGACTGGAAGACAGTTGCACGCCCTGCCTCAGACAACAGAAATTTCTCGATACATTGCCAAATCTTGCCCCAGTTGGGAACTGCTGTCATTTGACAACCACTTTCCCTCAATTTTTTTGATTTCTAAACTAAATGTATATTCTTGGTTACAGAACCCTAAATCCAAAAAGACATCATTATAATCTAATCCTATTTTCAAATTTTACTGATGAGAAAATTTAGGTTCTGTGAGACTAGATACTGATTTAAGTTTCAATACATTAGCGTATAATAGAGGCAAGACTAAATCGAGTTTCCACATTCTTATTCTGGGCTCTTTCTCCTACAAAATGTTATTTGTAGGTCATTGGCTCTGAAATTCAAATGAAATTAAGAAATGAATATGACTACCCAGATGATCAGAGAATAGCCTTGTAGAGAACTCAAAACAAATATAATACATATGATTTCTAGATGATTTTGGAATAAACAAAGTAATCCTATTCCAGCGGTATTATTTTTCTGCTCTATGATGATGATGTTAATAATCATAATTATAAAGGCGATAACAATGGTTTTCTTAGGATGTTACAATTACCTATGTTTCTTAAGCACATACCAATTCATGGCTAAGGTGAACAGCTAAGAAGCATACTAAATTGCAGAAGGTGGCCAGCTTGTATGTTAAAATATAGTCCTGAATATCTCCTTAGATAAGTGAGAATTAATATTGACAGGGTGTTACACCTATATATGTTCTACATATAGAAAGCAACGTGAACACTTTATTAAAACTATTTCACAGATAGGTTTCTATGGATTGCCTGTTGGTTCTTCCTCATGCTTCCATAGCTACATTTTATTGAAAATCAGAAACAAAGGCATATATGCCAACCGTGAGCAAGGGTGAGTGGCTAGGGGTGTGGGGACAAGAGTGGGATGTGCTCAGAGATTATTTCGAGTGACCAAAAATCTTCAGCTTCCCTGGGACCTGTTTAGTAACAGAAAAATAAATAGGAAAAAAAAACAAACCTAGTGGGGCAAGATTTGTAGAATAATTGTGACAGTACATAAACAGTCAAGCTGCAGAAGTGACTTCGGATGTGTACTGCCTGACAAAACACTAATTGCTTGTTGGTTTCAACTCTGTAGACTAATAACATGATCTTTCTGGAATACTTAATTTTTGGAGGACAAATGGAGTTTGTTTTTGGGCTTTGTTTTCCGAATGATTTTTAAAGACTTATTTAATGTTTCTTTTTTTAGTTCAACAGATTTATTTCCATTATTAAATGAAATTTTTAAATAAACTATTTCTAAGAGGGGGCTTTCTTATGTATGATTTAAATAGTTTTACATTTTAGAAAATGTTAAGGAAGGTTAAAAGCAGTGAATTTTTTTTTATTGGCCATAATTTTATAGACATATTATGCTACACTATCAAACACTGAAGATGCATTCACAACTCTCTGCAGAACCTTCCATCTCATTCTGTGTGGGATAATTAATAAAATAATTCTGTTTATGTTTTATGAAATGAAATGTTAACGATGTCACCATAAAGGCTATTTATTAGTATAAGTGCTAAGAATTACTTTACCATATATTAAAAATATTAAACTTGCTTTCTAAGATTTGTTCATTTTTTTGTTATTGTTCAAACCCTTTTTGAATTATATGTTAAAGAATGGCTTTCAAAGTTAACTTTGTGTAACAACTTTCTGCAGTTTTCACAATGTAGAAGGGCCTACCAATAATAAGGTTAATATAGGTATTCTGTACTAATATTGTCATTTCTTACAGGCTATTGAATGAGATCCCAGAGGAACTCAGAATTAAGAAGAGTAAGATTGTCCTGTGCTTTTCCAGAGCCCTAGAGTGCCTTAAAAATCATCAAATGGCTTCTGGGAGAACAGGCTTCCACTTTGCCCTGATTAAATTTACTATAACTAGGAAATTAGGTAGATTGAACAAGAACTACACAGAAATGGAAACTCAGCAAAGGAGAGTCAGTGGCCAATGGTGTTAGTGAAAGCTCTGACCATGGGAAAAGAAGTCCTGGCCCAAGGCTCTTGTTAACCATACTGATTTGAGGGCAGGAGTATCCTTATTGTGTGGACATTTGCAATGGGCTATTTTAGATTGATGCTTTAAACATCTAAAGAATATATGCTCTTTTTAGTCTTTCTAAGTGAACTAACTCACTCTTTATACCTGGGCTTCTCAGAGAATTTGACTCTAAGCAGAAAATGCACTGTTCAGAGGATCCAAGTCCTCCAGGTAACTCTTCCTCATTGCAAATCAATACACACACATTGAATTTAGTTAATTTGAGTTCACCACTGAGCTAAAACTCTTGATGTGTTGAAAATTTAGGTTTCTGAGTCTACAAGATCCAGAGCTTTGATCATGAATTTAGTTAATGTCTATTTCTTGCTCTGTCTTGTCCCAGTTGTTCCTCTAGTGAACCCTTATATCCATAATGTGCTGCTCTTGTTGGCTCTCTGCCCTTGACTAACTTGACTCCCCAGCCCCAGTTTTCTACCACTTCCCAAAATTCACTTGGAACTATGCTCTATAATCAGCCAATTCCCCTCTGTTCTCAGATGCTCCACTGAAATTCTCATCTCTCTTCTTGCATACTGAAGCACTAGATTTCCCTGAGAATACCAAATCTCTTCAGTCTTCTGACACGGTGGTCCTGTTCTCCTCCTCTATATTTCAGGACTCAGAGATGGTGTGGGGTGCTGTACTCCTTTGTCCTCATTGCTGTTTTCATGTGACTGGACCACCACTTCCCTCAAGCCTTAGCACTGATTTCCATACATTGATATGTCTGAAGTTTGGCTCATAAATTAGGTTTCTCTTGATTACATTTGAGTTCAAAATAAAAGTCTGAGAATTTTCCTTGTGTTCATGAGCAGATGAAAACTAGAGGGAATAAGCTATGACCCATGAAATAAGTAACAGCGTTTAGAAATGCAATTTCTCTGAGACATTTTAGTTTCACAGACATTTAAAAATATTTTTAGTTGATTATGTTTGCACACAGTCTCAAATCATCAAGATGTGGGAACTGAATTTCTAATGTGTTTGATAATGTGGGTTCATATGTTTAGGGCATGTTGGACTCATTAACAAGAACTGCACATCAAAGTGCTCTGGATATTTTGAATTTTTGAAACTGCTTGAATTCTATTGATTAGTTTTATGAAAAACGATGTGTCTTGAAATTATACAGAGCATTTGGACATAGCCTACTCTTCTTTTAGTTTTACACAATTGACTCACACTACTTTTCCTAGGAATGGAAATAACATTCATAAGGTAAAAAAAAAAGTTAAATGAAGGTGGAGAATTATGTCACTTTCACTAGTGATATCTAGATATTTGAGCTCAAACAGCTTTTTCTCTTTGCATCCTCTGCTTAGTAGATTTGTGTTTCCTTGATGATCAGTTTATGTTGAAAACATTTTTTCTGACCTTGATGCTCTGCCTCTTAAGGTGTGTGTGTATGCATGTGTGTATTGATATGTGTAAATATTAACTTTTCTGAATGAAAATAATTTTTTTTACATAACTAGAAAGAAATTCTTGCATATATTACATTCTTGTTACTTTTGTTTGACATCTCCCCATCAGTATGGTCACCCATTACATGGGATTTTTCAAGTAATGAATAAATATGTTGATCCTTCAGATATATACCTTGGGGTATAAATGACTAATTTTAAAGGTCAAATGGAAAAGAAACATAACAGAATTTCTCTTGCAATTCTGCCAAATGTTATGTCCTCTCATTAAATTTCTATCTGAATCTCATTGGGATAATAATCTGGTGATCATATTATTTTAAAGTGATCAAAATATACCATATATAAAATTATGTTGACTGAAGGAAAACTAAAAATTGGCTAGTGAATGCTTAGACATATCAATGTGACATACATGGTAGGTGCTTAATAAATATTTCTTTATAGATGATTAAATCAGTCAGTTTCTTGCAACAGTTGTCATGTGACTTGAGTAGGAAAAAAATAAACCTTTTATAATTGTGAGTTCATAAATGACAATATATAAAAAACTCTAAACACATATCATATGAAAAGACCATATCTCATATAATCTGTTATATTTCCTATAAAAGTAAATTTTCCATTGTCAAATAAAATGGAAAATAATAATAGCCAGTTTACTAGTTGCCTTACATGACGTCTTTTAATTTAAAATTCAACCCTATGAAAGCAAGCTTATCTCCATAGAACAGATGGAAAAACTGAGGTTCAGAAAGGTCAACTAATTATATCAAGGTTAAATAATCAATAAAATATGGCCAGTGTTTAAACTCAGCCATGTCTGATTTTTAGTGGGTTTAACCACTGGCTGCCACACTTTTATGGAAAGGAAAGGTAGAGAAGTAACACCTTAAAGTGAAAAATTTGTTTCAGAAGAAAGCAATTCAAAAAGGAAAAAGTGCACATAAATGATGCAGGATGCATTTATGAACTGGAGCATAAAACACAAAGTTTTTCAGGGTGTCAGGGCCCAAGGCAACACTTCAGTAGGAAACCTTCATCTGTATTGCAAATACTATTTCTGTGTTTATCTATAACTATGAACATAACATAATATTACAGATGACTGGCTACATGATTTTATGGGGAAAACAATGAAAGCACAGAAGTTCAAGAGAGCAGGAAAAATTGTGAGTTAGAGTTCATAGAAAGCTTTATGAATTTTGCAGCACTCTAATGTAATCCCAGAGGGGAAAATACTTGAATTGAGACACTTTTCCTCAGAAATCTTGAGAAAATCTTGACATCTTAATTCATTTCCCGAGCTTAAATATTCTAGGCTAGTCTGGTGGCACCGTAATAGCCTGGGCAAACATTTTTATTTATTTCACTGTTGATACCAATATTTGTGCTACAAGCTGCTGCCTGCATTTGCTGCTATTTATTTATTTCCTACAGATCAAATTATTGGCCTAGACATAACATGCTTTCCAGTGAAGTGCAACTTGTGCTCATGAGCAAATGGAAAAAGCCTCCATTTAAATGCATATTTTTGCTACATGACTGAATTAATTCATGTTATAAATATGATATGTAACCACTTGATATTCATGTCTATGTATGTATAGTGGAAGAGCAATCGAGGCAAGTAGTAGATAAATCAAGTAAGTGCCTTATTTGCATGGGCGGGTGGTCAATATGTTAAAATAACTGCAACCAGTTCCAGGTCGACCACTTAGCTTCTTTTAGCCTCAATTTTATTTCTCCTAGTGTTTTTAACCCTGTTTTACTGGATTGACATTAGAGCAAACGAGGTAATGTGAATAGATCTTTGTACAAGTGCAAAGTATCACACACACATTTTCGATTAATGTGGGAATACTTGGTAGCAAACACTGTTTTCTTTGGCTTCTCTTGTCTATGTAGGAAAATAGGAAACAGAACAGGAGAATTTTAAAGCCAAACAATATAATACTTATAGGATGCTTATAATTCAAAGAAAAGAGTAACTCTTTAGAGCATCTCACACCAACAAGATGTCATGGTGAAACATTTTTGAGTCTGGAACTCCCAAGGTATAAATGAGTCCCAAAGCCTCTAAGGATGTTAGTGACACTTCTCCCCTGATCTCTCACTGTTCACACTTTGCTGGAATTTGGAATTAGCAATGATGGTTTGAACCTTAACTTTATCACACAGCCTTTTTACTTAATCTCCCTGAACCTCCATTTCTCATCTGTCAAATGCATATAATAACTCTCTCACATTTCTGTTGTCAAGACTGAGGGAGACAATGACTGTGAAAAGCCTTTGTGAATTACAGTGGTTTCTACAAAGAACAAGTTATTATGACAATTCACTTAGACTATCTAGATACCGTTTCAAGATGTCAGTTTCCTCTTAGTGTCAAAAAATGGGTTGATGAAATAATGATAGAATAGATAGAAATTGGTTTAAATGTGTATTTCTAATTCCTTTCTTACATATTTCAGGACTGAGCTTAATATCTAAATTATTGCTTAAAGATAAGGAAGAGGTTTCTAAAGATAACATTTAAAAAAATTAACCCTCCCTAAATGTTACCAAAAAATGATGAACAATCACAGTGTAATGCGCAATAAGTAGACGTAGGGACTCCTGGCACACCTGTCCCTAGACTCAGAGCTAGGGAGGCCCTGGCTCTCTCCCAAAGCTGGAGGTGACTCCGGGCTTGCTTTTCTCATTAACAGCTAATAAAAACAGGGGAAATTTCTTTTCCCCACATACATACTATAATCTAATGTATTTTTTCAAATCTTTATTCAGGCTTTCTGACTGTTCTGTTATCCATTCCTGTTGAACCTATAGAACCATGAAGAAAATAAGCTCTTCCTCACAGCCATTTCCCTCAGTATTCTGTGTTATTTATTTTTTTCCAGTTTGGAAATATACATAAATGTAACTCATTACTTTAGTTTACCATAGAAACACTATCGTTGAGTTATACATACTTTAATACTATGCTCTAAAATGTTATCAAAAAATGATTTAAAAAATCCTCAATCATATGAAGAGCTTCTTGGAATATTTTATAAAAATCGTTGAAGATATTACCTATTCTATGTTTTTTGGTGATGCCTCATAAAAAGAGTTATGCTAAATTATATTTTTAGAATTTGGCACTAGAGAAACTTTGTCATTGGCTTTTGAACTGATTATTTATTTTTACCAGACACGGTAACCTAAATTCCATTTTAGTATAGACCTAAGTTGATGTGTTCTTTTTGTAAAGCCCAGGACAGCATGCATTTAGTAGGAACTCTATAAAAATTTCTGAATGAATTGATTCAACTATAATTTCTTATTTTTACCCTAGTTGCAAGGAAGCTGAGGAATAAATGCAGTAACTATAATATTCTACGTCATTGATATATTTATTTTCTTCAACTGTTCTGTTTTTATGTTTTTAGTTTCTTTTAAACAGTCTTATTAAATATATTAATTGTAAGCCACTGAAAAGCATTTTGGAAATTGGTACAGAGCAGCATAAAAGAAAATACATTTTATTTTCTAGATGATAGAAGATAAAATAATTTAACTTAATGGGTTATTTTTCATCTAATAACTTCTGAAATGAAGTACACGTGCACTGAAAAAAAATGTAGCCATTTTTCTGAAGCATGGCCAGACTTAGAAAAACACCCTCATAAGAAAAAATCAAATAGAAGATGATGAGAAATATAATAGTTGAACTTTACTTTTTTCATGACAAAGAATGAAGGGGGTGTATACATTATATATATAAAGAAAATGTTGCAAAGTTTAAAAGAAGTAAAACATTTGCTATTTTAAAACTTCCAGAAGGAAAATTTAATATTAAAAATGAAAATCCCTAAAAGCCCTAGCTTTGTGGTTTATTAAACTGTATTCACTGAACCTTTCTGCAAGTGAAGATCTAAATCTAAGCACAAATCGTAGACAGATGAAGGAAGAATAACATTAAGTAGCTTGTATCAGTTTATCAGACAGGGATCCTGTCATTCTGCCTTGAAACAAAGAGATCCAAAGCTCTTAATTCAGTACAGACTAATGCTTTGGGTCTCATTAAAGGAGAGAGGGCAGAACAGAGAGACCCAAGTCAGATAAGTAACGGCAGGTATGATCTGGCAAACTCTTTGGTTTCCCGGTGTCAACTGCAGTTGTGTGCCTGTGAGGATCATGGAATCCACGGTTTTGCTTAATTTCCATCACACTCTACTCCACAGCAAGGCAGTCTTGCTGAAGGCATGGCTCCCTTTGTTTGCATTTAATTTTGGAAATTAGTCCCTGTCTTCCTTACTGGAGTCAATTGTATTAAAAATAAGAAAGCATATTTAAGATTTAGGCTTTCTTTAAAACGCATTTCAATTTTTTTTAAGCAGAAATATGTGTCCTTGAATGAATAGCTTTAAGGTAGGCTCAAAGGAAAAAAAAAAGCGTGGAGAGGTGAGGTTTGTTAAAGGGTTTTAACTTCTAGTATGAATGACGCATAAGTAAAAAATGCAAGTGTGTTAAGATCAGTACTTCCCTTTGGTGGGAGAGTCCATGAATGTTTGTCTAACAAGGGAAATGACTGTGACATTATATTAGCTGTGAGCACAGAGCAAACTTCGAGGGATGTGCGTCGCATCGTTCTTATTTTCCCTCCTTGGGGAGTTTTGAGCATGTTAAACGGGAGTTAACAGGATGTGACATTCTGAGTCTTCGGTTGCTCGCTCATACTTTTCCCAAATTTTGTGTTCCAAAATTCAGTAAAATGCTACTGGAAGCTTGGAAATGTTGAGGAACATGACCATTATTTAAATCATATGATGCAAACCTAAAGATTTTAATAAGATTAAATAAGATCATCGATGAAGATAAAATACCTAAATTAAATTCAAGGGGTATCATAAAGTATGGAATCAATATTTAATTAGGAATTGAAATCATCTTCCTTCCTGTCAAATTTGGATTTCCACAAACATGTATTTTTAAAGTTT
This sequence comes from Cynopterus sphinx, assembly GCA_030015415.1. Taxonomy (NCBI): domain Eukaryota; kingdom Metazoa; phylum Chordata; class Mammalia; order Chiroptera; family Pteropodidae; genus Cynopterus; species Cynopterus sphinx. Next base: position 175,234,215 of record CM057379.1, read on the forward strand.
ACTTTCATCTTAAAAGTTTTTCTAGATAAAGTTGATGTAAAACTAGACCTTGAACAACACTGAGTATCTGAATAGTTTTCATTTGCATGTATTTAAAAATACAAATACTCTTTGCTTCTCATGTTCAATGAAGTGATATGACAGAAAATAATGTCAATTAAAAGCACTGACACTGAAAATCAGAGATTATGTTTGAAACCAAACTGAAAAGTGATTTTTTTTAGAATAAAAATTTAAGTACTCCAAATTCTTTAAAAATGGACACATTGTTATATGTAATATGAATAACATTGAGAGAGTGGAAAACTCCATCATGATATTTGTTGGTACAATTTTATAATGCACATATATTTACATATTGACACTAATCAACTTGAAGAGTTCTTTGTTTCAGGAACAAAGTCCTTAGGGAGAGGTTTGATTTTTCTTATGAGCTCAATGATAGATGGTTCAGTGGAGAAAATATTCATAGAATGTTAAATTTTTGAAGATTTTTTCCAAATGAATTAGTTTGCCAAGCAGGTATAAAGATATTTTAAGCACAGTATGTAAGCTATTCTTTAAATGAAAGAGAGATTCTTATAAAATCTAGAAATATTATAGATTACAGTAAAATTAAATGTGTCAGTGGCTTATAATGCTGTTAAGATATAGATATTGTTTATAATAAAAATATAATTTAAATTTGATTTTATTGAAAATATAAAACATGTATTATTAGCTTCAGAACTTGATTTTCTATTATTATCTTTTATTACCTTGAATATTTTCCTGTGGTTCAGTATATTCTAAAGTGCATTCTTGGGAACACTAGTACTATAAAACTTGACACAAAAAAAATGTGTTGTTCATGAAATAAGTTTGATAAAAGCTATGTATTATGAAAGTATAATTATTTTAGGTGTAATATGATACTGTAATATTGTTTTTAAAAGGTTGATTTTTTAGAGATGCAAGTTAAAGTATTTGTGAATGAAATGTTGCAATTTCTGGCAATTATTTCCACATATTTTGAAAATGGGAAAAGCGGATGAAGTGGGAATAAGGCTAAATTAGTTACGGGTTGATGTTACTAAGTTTGAGCAATGAGTTTATGTGAGTTCATTATACTATCCAGCCTACATTTGTGTGTATTTTGTGTTTGTTAGAAATTGTCATTACAGTATTATTGACTATACTCCCTGTGTTGTACTTTACATCCCTGTGACCGTTTTTATAACTGGCATTTGTACATCTTAATCTCTTCTCTTTTTCACTCATTCCAACTGCATTCTATCTGGCAATCATCAAAATGCTCTCTATCTATGAGTTCCCATTGTGTACATTTATTTATTTTGATACTAGATTTATTGGGGTGATCACTTCTTAAGTTATATGTCAAATAACTATGTTGTACACATGAAACTATATAATATTATGTGTCAACTGTAATTGAAAATTTTAAAAATAATAAAAAATAAAAAATAAAAATTGGAACTTAGTTCTAGACAAAATTCTTCATAACAAAAAAGTAAAGCAATAAATGAAAGGTACATATATCAAAAAATGTTATAGTGCACATAACTGCTATGAGTCCTGGGTAAAAAATTCATTTATTTATATGAGTTCTTCCCAAATGTATTGACCATGAACTATTCTTTTTAAGGAAGGCCTACTAATATCTCTCTTTAGGATACTTTGAGAACTGCTACACAACAGTAGAACTAATGTTTTTTCATGTATCATTATCTATGATAATTTCAGGTTCCTAGCACATGAAAAGTTTTATTTGCATATGAAAAACATTAAGATAAAAATGAAAAATTAAAAAATAGAATCCTTTTATTATTTCCAAATTCTAAAGGTCTGTAGTATCTATAAGTAAAACATTTGATTGACTAATTTTTTTCAATTTCATCAAGCTTTACTTTGAATAGAAATATATCAGAAATATTATGAAAGAAAATGCAATTTCAAAAAGAATAAATAGTAGTGGATATTTTGAAAGATAAGAAGCAATTTTTTTACTGAATATTAGCCATAAATCTAGTAACAAATGCTAAGTAGCTTAATGGAAGATTCTGTTAAAAAAACACATAATATTCAACTTCAACAATTTTATTTTTATGTTTTTTATCCTAAATTTTGTATAAAATATAAGTCTGTTAAAATACCATTTGCACACTCATAAGTTATTTCATACCTTAGAAAATTATATTAGATAAAAAACATTCTTCAAAATAATATTCTATAATAGCTAAATAAATTTACATTTTTACATAAAATAATTTATAATTTTGCATGTCGGAAACTACATTTTAGTTTCTAAATAATTAAAGAAATTTATTATTAAAAAATTATATAAATCTCTTAACTTTCCATCTAAGTAGAGAAAGCCTGTATTCTATTTATAGCTGTCCTTTCTTTCCAACCTTTTTAGAGACTAGCAAACATTTTTATTGTTGACTTTTATAAAAATTCAAACAAGAACATTTGCATTTATTATAATATATTGCCAAAAATTGCATTAATTTCCATTGATGCCCATTAATTTGATAAATGTTTTGTCATTTGTACCATTTGCACTGTCAAAACAAGTTAATTATACCTTACTGACATTTCTGACAATTGCTTTAACTCTGGCAAAAAAAAAAAGGGTCTTTTTTGCTACTAAAAAATTCATCCTTGCTTATTGGAAGTCTGAACTAAACAAAAAAAGACTAGCACATACCAGAAGTCTTGCAAGGTTCAACTTAGGATCAATGGTAAAAAATGAATCTTCAAGACTATTTTATAGAAGTGCTCAAATTTTGTAGTAGAAAAGATTATATACCTGCATAATCCGTTCTTGCATAATGCCCATCTTCAGATTTAGTAGTTGCAGTTGTGTTATCTGTGTTAAAAAATTAACAATAAAGATTTATCAACTATTTCTTAATATCTAATGTTAAACTTTTATTACCCCTCCAACAGCATTTTCATGCAATAAAGGAATTTTACAAGTATAGTGTTAAGCAATCTTTATACAAAGACAGATTTACAATGTCAATTTCAGTTTGAGAGTGAATAATAAAACGATAACAGTTTTCTAAAGTTTAGAGCAAGAAGAAGGTTTACAATTGTAATTAGATAAATTGGGTAAAAAAATAAGTCAAAAACCAAGAAAATGTTTGTTTCTGAACAAGAAACGAAAACAAAACATTCTCATACATCCTGCTTTTAAAAATGTACTTGAAATATTTCTATTGAATCAATACATAAAAATGCTGTGACTTACTCTTGATTTAAGGTTATCTAATAAATTCTTAGATTCTTTGCTAAAATGATACTGACTTTCTTTTTTTCCTCTGCAAGGAGAATGTTTGCTATCTTCTAAATAGCGGCTCCTGTGTTTACGGCATTGTGAGGATACAGTCCTATTACATAAAAAAAGATATGGACTATTGCCAATAGACCCTCAAACTCCTATAATCAACACAAATGCTAGAGTAGACTCTGCTATCCTTTATAAATCAGAACTGCCCTTCAGAAATGAAACAGCTGCTTCATAAGTTATCTTCAGTTTTCACTTCTACACAAAGCCTGAAAACATTCTTTGAAATGAATGTTGGTATGAACATTACCTTGACATCGACCCAATGACATTACTTCAATTTTCTCCTGTTTCTGACATGATGCTTCTTTGATTTGACATGCATTATCATAAGATTTCCCATCAGAAGCACAGAGGGGATTAAAGTTGGTTTGAGAACAGTCAATGTTGCACACACACCTGAGAAAGAGAGAAATAAAAATATGTCACATCAGTAATGTTGTTACCACATTATAAATAAAACACAAAGTGGAAGAACTAATAAGTTGGCAAAATGCAAGTTGGCAGAACTGAATTGTTTCCTTCCAAGAAAGTTCCTTCACTTTTTCTACTTGAGATTAAAAAACAAAACAAAACAAAACAAAACAAAACAAAACACAGAACTAATAGAAAATAATTCAAAAGACTGAGCAATGCATAAAAAATAAAAAGGAAAAACTCAGAAAATAATCGTCAGTTAACCTGTGCCACTGGAACTTTTAAAACACATACAATAAACATACATGCCGATTCCTGCAGAAGTTGAATAGGCTGAAGTAGCCATGAAAATCTTCGTTACAATTTCTTTAAATGAAATCTTAATGTTAAGTTCTTTTCTCAGGATATTCGAATAGTGAAAGCTTGAGGAAAATGATTCAAAAAATGTTTAACAGAAAGTAAACAAGGTTATTTGGACTGTAATCAGAATTTAAATTTCTTCAGCCTACATAAAGATACACATAAAATGCACTAAACAGGAATCTTCAGTGGTCCTTAACATTTTGAGGGGGCCACCAAATCCTTTGAGAATTAAATAAAAGGGGTAGATCACTCCTCAGAAGTACCTGTACTCATATAAACAACTCAACATAACATTTCAGGGGTTTCTGGCCCCTGACAGTGTATCCCATTGTCTCTTTCCCAGGTATCTACTCTTTTTCATCTTTCAGTTTTAAATAAGAAGTTGATATCACTCATTATTTTAATGTTTGTTAATATAACTAAAAATTTGGCGAATTAATGAGAATTCAGTCACCTGAATTAGAAGAATTAGACATTTTAAGGCAAACTTTTGATATTTTCTATCTTCTTATTAATTCTCTGTATTTTACTATCTACTTTATTACTCTGAATATTGCATTGTTTTGTGTGTGTGTGTGCATTGCCTTAACATGTAAACATATATTTTAAATTTGTATTGTTACATTATTTTTCTGAATGGAAGTGGTGAACCAGACATTTATCTCCGTATATTTTCCTTAGAGCTGGGCATATACTATAATGATGATGATAATACCTGACTTACTACATGCTGGGTTCTTAACATTCATAACTTTATTTAATCTTCTCAACAGCCATTTTATAGACCAATGATATTACATAAGGTCAGAGAGCTAACAAATTAGGGATGAGGACCCCCTATGGGTGTGTGAAAATAAAATACAATCCCTTTCTCTTGCCACAGAATGTGTATTAGAATTTTTCAGGAAACTTAAACATACTGATTTATAAGCAGGTTTCAGTGCCCCAGTAAATCTGACAGTGAAGCCTAGAATTCTGTGTTTTTAAGCAGTCAGCCTGGCACCAGTTTCACTTCCTGGGAATCACTTTTTTGATTGAATGAGAAAAGGTTTGTCTACACACCAGTGCTTCTCAGAGTGTAGTCCTTAGACCATCTGTATCAGAATTAGCTAGATCTCTGTTAGAAAGGCTGGAAGACAATGTGGTAATGCACTTCTCTTTTTTATTTTTATTTTTTGTAAGAGAACTCCTTTAGGAGCACTTGGTTATTTTTACTTTCACCTATTAAATAGGAACAAATATCTCAGACAGATGGTAACTGTCTCTGGATACTTAAGTCCTTGAGAAGTGGTATTCCTACTTTGGCTGTGATTTTGCTGTCTGATGACAGCTACTAGGATCATGGCATTGTTACCTCAGCTGATTGCTGGCATCTGAAAAATCTGAGATCAGTCTAAAGAGCGTTTGGTTCCTTTTGCAGTGGATTTGGAGAAATGATTTTGTAGATAAGGCTTGTTCTTCTTAACCTTTTGTAGTTAATAAAGAGGGGAGGGGACTGACGTTTTGTATTTTTTAAAAAGTGGTTCCATTTACCTTCAAGCCAGTTTAGGGTTTTGACAGTAGTTGTGTTAAACTCTAGGGACTATCTCCTTGAAAGACACCAAAATAATTATCTGTTTAGCAGCAGAGGAATGGAGAGAAAATTTGTTTTGAACTTGTATATCAGTAAATTATTTAAGATATCAAGGGCTTTGCAGGTATCTTCAAATTTCATCCAAAAAAATTCAGATATGTATGCCATACATCATCCTGACAGAAAAAAAAAATGACTGGCACTTCAGAAATCCATTTGATATCATAACAAAATGGTGAAATAAAATAGAGATGAAAAGAGAAGCTTTGGTTTGAATAAATTGGCTCAATTCAATGTTTCAGTAAAAAAAATCTCTTACTTAAGCCATAATGCTAAAGTAAGCAAAGGTTCAGAATATTTTATAAGATCCTCTTTTTCCAATGGGCTATTTTTTTTTTCTATTTGACTGATCTGATCTTAGTTTCATAGATTTTTCTGTCACCAACATTTTCCCTTTTCTTTCTTAGAATTGCTCACTCAGGGTCCCCTTTCAAAGTTTGTTTCCCCTTTGGAAAATCCCTTACTATTCCTGCCTCAAGTCAATCTTTAGGGAATGGCTACGAAAAAGTCTAGACATTTGTTTTTGTTTTTTTTTCCTTGTCTGGAAAAGAGAACCTAGATTCCTTGAGGTGAAAATACGATACAATTTGCTGGAACATAAGCTTCTTGAAGGCATGGATTATATTTATCTTTTTCTCCGCTGTATCTCAGTTTTTCCTCTCTCCTCTAAGGTCTTATATATCTTAAATAACTACAAAAGTATAATGAAAATTTTGCTTATGAATTTATTCAAACATTGGAAACTGAAAGACGATGGAGAACATTTTTCTTTCTTTAAGTAGGTGGAAGAAGCTCCCACGATTTGCTGAATGATTTGCAAACTATGTATCCCGGGGAAGGGTTGATGTTATGACTAACTTACCAAGGACTTACCTTTCTTATGTTTATGTAAAACCTATAAACTCTGATTATACGATCTAAGTTTATTAAGCTTAACTAGTTAGAAAACCATGCAGAATTCCAGAGCCATGTTGTAGAACTCCAACTTCATCTTGACTTCTTTGGGTAGTAGCTATTTGTGTGTATGTATTCCCTGCTCCACTAATATCTAGCATATACTAAACTTTCAATAACTACATGGTCAATAAATTAACAGATGAAATGAATGAATACAGTAACTCAATTTTATATTCTTAATGAATACAATTGATATAAATTATCATCACTGTACTACCATAAAAAAACTAAATAATTTTCTTGGTAGCTAAATAATTTTCTTGGCAAATATTAAGTGCCCTCCTTGAGATGAAATAAATATTCAACTGAATTTAAAGATAATGATAAGAATAATATTGGCTTACCTAATGACAGTGCCTGTCCCAGTGCTATATGTTTTATGTTATTACTCCTTTCATCCTTCTTTGTCTATGAGGTAGCTATTATTACTATCTCCATCTTACAGATAAGAAAATTGAGGCTTGGAAAAGTCACCCAACTTGTACAGGAAGAACCTTATTTTAAACATAGGCTCTGATTTCAGAGCCTGCATCATTCTACATATTGTTCAGTTCAACGATAAAAAGGCTCAGTTTCCTACTATTAACTAATAACAGAATACTCTGGATGAATGAGAAATGAAAAAACAAGGCTACTTCCACTGTTAAAATATTTATCCTGATTTTATGAACTTAAATCACATTGACTCTAATTTCTGTTTACCAAACAAGTGATCCAGGTTTTTTTCATATTATAGTGATATATCAACAAATATTCATTTAAAGGCATTCTGAACTAATACCTGGTATTAGAATGTGTTACTAATCTGACAATTTAAGAATATATTATTCAGAATATATTATCCTTATATAATTAACAAAATTATATATAGTTGGCTTCCCATAAAAACACACATTTAGACAGACACTCATACACTAAAACATATACCCCATTAACTCTACTGATATTATAAAATTGGAAAGTTTTAGCACTAAAGCTTTCCAAGTCCCTGCTTCAGAACTTTTAAAGTATCTAGAATTTTTGGAATGTTTGGAATTCATGGGGCAGAGGGGTTTTCTGTGTTTATATGAAAGAAGGAATTTGTGTACGTGTGTGTGGAGAGTGAGCTCTGTGGTGGCACTTACTGCATTGTTAATGTGCCTGTTCACTAACTTATATCCTTACTTTTCTTCAACCTTCTCAAGAGCAAGCTGTCTTTTTCACCTTTGATTTCCTGGTATCTAGTACAGCGTATATAGCAAGTCTCCAATAAATACTTATCGAATTAATTAGTGAGAGAATGGTAGGATGGATTTGTAGGAGTTAAAGAAAGCAATCATTGTTCTAGACATTAACACATAGAAGAACTAGTCATATGTTCATATAAACTCTCACCTAACTTTGTATTACTTGGCACATGGAATCTCTAAGGAAGGAGAAGGCCCTTCAAGAACTGAGGTTCACCTTCCTCCTTTTATTTGTGTCTACACAAAGGAAACAGAACACTAGCCCTTACTAACCTCAATGGCATTGAAATCCAATTGTGAAAATGAGATGTTTTCACCAGCCAGGCTATTACTTATATTTGTGGTATCTGAGTGCAGTTTTGGGAAAACCAAGATAATTTAAACATGCTAGTGACTTAGTTTATTGCTACTCAAACAACTGAAAAATACAAGGCTCTCATAAAAAGGTAACATAATTATCATATAGTGCCTTGGTGAAATTGCAGGTCACTCTACTTTAGCAGCTCATGTAAATTTCTGGGGTTTTTCTTTCAACAGAATTGAAAGGCAGACATTTTTAAAACAGAAACTATTTTTTCTTCACTGCCTTTGGCAAATAATTGCATTATTATTCATTCTGAGAGGAGTAACTAGTTAATTACAGCATGTCACAAGTATTTTTTGTGAGCCAAGGATTTGTTAGGTTGAGGACTGCATGGATGCCTTTAAGGTTTTTTTGTGTTTTTTCTTCTTTTTTCAGCTTATCTCAGTCTTCTGACATTTCGGCACTGCGATTACATAGATTTCTTCTAAGCTACAAAGAAAAAGAATCAGCCTTACTTGAAAATAATAATTTCAAGGGTCTCTATGTGGAAATACTAACCTCTAAAATCCTTCTAAGAAAATTAACACTGACTGAAAACCTTAGCTCTCTGAATCATAAGAAAAAAGAGAAACATCCAACAATTTTAAAACACCACGATGGGGTAAAAACCCTAAATTATAGGAAGTAAAAGGTGATGTCTAAGACAACTCACGTATGTTTATAATTATCTATGAATATTTTGGGGGGCTTCACATTAATTTAATCCCCTGCCTCTCTTAAAATGGCTCTTCCAAGGAGGTTCTGCAGAGTTAAGTGAGTCTTTCTTATGTATTTAGGAATGCCTCATTTTCTGCCAGAGTGTGAGGATGCTAATGCTGCAAGAAAATTACTTCTTCATGTGTCTGGTTTGTGGCTGCCCTCTAATTTCACTAGATTTTGTTTAATCTATTAAATATACCTGTCACTTATTCCCCTCCCAATGTCCTTGACTGGGCGTCCACTCCGAATTTTGACCATACACCATCAATAATCAGTTTTAGAGCACCCAGTTGCACTGCATTTAGGTTGGCTTTCTGGCTTGTTTTGGACCTTGCTGGTTTGTTTCCCGTGAGCCTGTCTGGGGCTGTTACATAGATCCCTTCTGGCCTGGCCAGTAAATGAGGTCAGAGCCGCTGTCCGTGCTCTCCATCACAAAGATAATGGATGAGCTGCATTATATTAATAACAGTAAAACAGCATGTACCTTTCATTCAAGACTCTTGTGATACTTTAAGCCCATTTACTCATTAACTGTTACATCACTCCTTTTGATGGAATTTGATTATTAGTATTTTATCTGTAAAGAAACTGTAATTCAGAAATGACAGAGTTGTAAGGGGAAAAAATGAGATAAGAGATATAAAAATCCATTAAAACTTAAACCATCTACAAAACGTGGAAAAGCACTGACTAAAAGGTTAAGACTAGTAAGTCTACCATATTGTTATTCAGGTGACTCATGTGACCTGGGCCAATACTTTTTCGGTTTTTTTTTTTTTTTTTGAGAAAGGTTATCTTTTTAGTTTTGAAACCTAGGAGGAAGGAACAATGCACTTCTACAGATACACTATCCAGGAATACAGTGAGGTTTTCCAAGGAGGACCAGACTTATCCTGTATATATATAAAAAAGCTTAGTTGTCATTAACATCTATCTCTTTACATGGAGGCAAAGCATAGAATTGGTCTGTTAGATGAAAAGTTCTGGAGACTATTGTGAAAAGACTTAGGACAATGAATAGTTAGTCAGTAGGTAAATGAATGAAAAAAGGAACCTGAGCTGAGTGGTCTCAGAAATTTCAAAAACAAAATAACATACCGAACAGGGGGAACAATTTCTGAGAAAGAAATTGATGTCTTATACAGTCTTAGATAGTAACATAATGTCTTATATAGTAATATAATGTCATACAGTAATATCTTATATAGTAATGTCTTATGTAGTAATAAAGGTACAACAGAATGTGACTAGAGCTTGGAAATTAGAATAAGACCTGTGATTAATTGAGACTTGATCATTTATTAGCTGTATGACATTGTACTAGTTACTTAACTGCCCTGAGTCAGTGAAAATAGGGATACTAATTTAGGATTGTAGGTATTAAATGAAATAATGCACATAAACGACTTAACAGTTTCTGAGAAGTTGTAATTACTGAATAAATATTGGTGACTAATAACTTTTGGCTTAGTGGTTTACAATCCTAAGTGCAGGTCAAAACCCCTGTGTAATATTTCAACCTTGAGCCTCAACCCAGAGACTTTCACCAAAAAGCTCTCACGAGGCCAAGGTAATTGCAATTGTCAAAATGCTACAGGTGGCTCTGATGTGCAGCTGTGGTGAGTTGCAATTATTGTAAATACTCTTCCTCACCCTCTAAGACTAAAGGATTTTTCCAGATTTAGTGTAAGATTCACCATGAGAAATTCTGATGCAATAGGTCTGGGGTGGGACTCAAAAATCAGCATTTTAAGCAAGTTTCTTAGCTCTTTCTGGAGGCAGATAGCTCACAGTCTACTGAGAAATCTCAGCTACTCTGGCTCCAGCCACACCCTTTTTTGCTCATCTTCATTCCATGATAAGGAGTTTAATCTTGTTTAATGTATATGTTTCAGTGACATGCATTCAAAAAGGCTTTCTTTCATATGCTACAGGTGATATTTGTGTGGTGACAGGGCCAGGTGATTAAATGCATTGATCTAAAAACATTAATGCTGGAGCAGTTGACAGAACTGATCACCCAAGTAAAACCAAGAGAGTGGTAGAGAAAGACCAAACAACGGAGCAACTCCACTGTGCCAGGCACTTAGCTTTGACTTCCACGTGACTCCTGGATTTAATTTTCACAAGATAAGGAAAAAAGTGAAAACTGAACTATCTCAAAATATGGGAAGGATTTAACAGAATCATGATAAAGTGAATGATGTGGGGAAATGTGTGGAAGCAGGCAGTGCACCGGGTGCTGGGGAGACCTCAAATAGATGAGTCTGATTGGAATTAGCTCTTTCCAACTAAAGTGGCAGAATACAACACTCTAGACAGATTGGAAAGGGCCTCCATTCCAGACCAAGAAGTAGCCTTTATCTTCTAGGCAATGGGGAATCCTGAAAGCTTTTTGAGCACTGGGTGATGAGAAGGTCAATGTGATGAAAGGGATGCTTTAGGAAGATTATGCTTGCACTGAAGTGCAGGCAGAGGGACCAGTCACCAAGCTATTGCCATCAGCTAGAGGGAATACCAAGAAAAGCCCAGGAGTGAGGCATTTACACTGAAGGACTGAAAGGAAGAATTGAGAGGGCTTAGTGACTTGATACCGAAGGCACATTACAATGAAGTGCTAAGGCAAAAACGTCTCTACCATGCACATCCTGCTCTACCCTTTCCTGCTTTTTTTCCTGACCTGTGTTGTGTTCCAAGTCGGGAAATGATGAGAGGAGCAGGCAGGCTTGAGGAGGCAGCTGTGTGTGGAGCTCAGAAAGGCATGCTTTCCTCTCCTGGCAGGGAGAATTTTCTTGTTTTGTTATTGGAGCAGAGGTAAACAGAATTTTACTATGGTGATGATATCTTGTAAGCACCCCTAACTGCAGTTTAAAGAGAATTATTTTTTTTATTAATGTATACCCTGCCAGATTCCAGGATTGATTTAAGACAACTGTGACAGCAGATATTTATTAGTACCACTGCCTTAGAGAGCAAACAAAGCTCCCTCCAAGACAGCCCCTCTTCAGCATGTGCTGAAGTTGAAATAGGATTTAACTTGTGATCCATTTTCATGTATCACGATTGCATTTTTCTCAGAAATTATTTTTTCCTTTTTGAAGCAGCCACATTTCCATCTTAAAATAATCAAAGCAAACAATTCTTCCTCATATACATTTTTAAAAGTATCTTGAAGCAAAAATCCTTCATTAACATCATGTGTATGCTCTTGCTCATTAAGCTGGAAAACATTTTCAATAACCAAGGGTGACTCTGATTACTAAGAAGTGTGGTCGCTCTGACTAGATGGGCCTTAATACACAACAAAGTCAGAAAGCATAAAAACCCCCAGAATAAAAGAGTTGGAAGGAAAAGCAATGCAAAAATGAGGAGGAAAAAATCACATTTCAATAACGTGACAGATTTAATTCTCTTTGCTGCTTCTTTACCGTCATGTTGAGTGTTTCAGTACTTTCCTTTGGGCCCAGCTGCCGAAGTCCCACGCCCATGTCAACCAGCAAGGCTACTTCATGTTCATATTTTACAAACTGGCTGTCTGGTATGCTTTCATTTGACAAATGACTTTCAGGAGTAAATATGTATGAACATCATTACAGTCTAGATTTTCCACAAAGCTGTAATTTAACATTACTCCCTTGGATTTTATCCATGAGATATAAGAAGTAGTAGATGAAAGATAATTCTGTATTGTGGTAACATTGCTAGTTTGAAAATATTATCCATTACATTGTTCAGGTGGTCTTCATTTATCTAATTTTTATTTATTTTTCCACATGGATATTCATGATAATTCTTTTCAGGGAAAAAAGGCAGTCTAACTTGATGGTTTAGCATATCTACTTTGATGAGATAATGTCACTTAAGACCAAATATGTTTTCCTTTATTCCTTGGCTCTCAGGCAGGTTGCAGATAAGCAGTGTGTGTGTATCAGTGGAGGGGTGCGAGCAGGGAGAGAGTTTACTGGTGGTGAATGAGTGATGAGTGGAATATAGGAAAAACAAAACATCTATCCAACAATTTTTAATCAATTTTATTGATCTGATACTATAAAGGTAGGGAAATAAGATGACATTTGTATATACTTGTAACATTTCCTTATGGAATTAATTCTTGATGTTTTTCTAACAGGCTTTTTCTAGACCAGTGGCAACAAAAGTTTATGCTGTTATAATTGGGCAGAAAAATAAAGGATTGATTAAATTATTCTGGCATGAATTCTATATATAATTAAAAGTTGCATCAAATGATTACATCATCTTTTATTTTTTACTTATTAATTTTAGGATCTATTTAATTTAAATTTACCTTTAAAGTAATACTTAATATATATTATAACACGTTATTATAAATTTTATTATGGAAATAATTAAAAAATAACAAAAACATTCATAGGAAATCTGTACCCTAACCTAGAAAGAGAAGTGGGAAATATGAGTAAGAAAGGAGGATGCCTCAACTTTATCTGCAATGTTATATTTCTTAAGAAAAGATCAAAAGCAAATTTGGTAAAATGTTTATATTTGTTAAAACTAGGTAATGTTTGTATTTGTTAAAACTAGGTATTTAAAAATAGGATGCACAAGTGTTATATCATTTTTGACAGTTTTAAGATATAATTAAAAATAAAAATATTAGATTTGACATTTACTTAAAATGATTAAATTACCAAGGTTGGTAAATATATTTTGAATTGATTTAGAGCTGAATAATTTATCTCTAAGTTGTTTAAACCAAATTTGGGAAAAATAATATGTGCATGGAAAAAATCCAGTAGAATAAAATGTTTCTTTGTAAATAACTATTTAAGATTGAGTTTATATCTGTATAAAAATGACCTTTAACCAGAGTTTATTATATGAAGGGAATCATCTCTGTCTTTCTCTCTCTCCTCCTTACTTGTTCACCCACTGAAATGTTAAAATCACAAACACATAGCGGCATTTAAGTTCACAGACCCAAGCCAGTGCTGACTTACTGCAGTATTGCCGATGTGTTCTGATTGCTCTGAAACAGGGCTACATGGCAGTGTCGTCAGCCAGAAATAGTCATGAGCTATTCCAAAATCCTTGGGATGGAAGACTTTAAGTAGAAGTGTTTGAACATTTTGCCTTGAAATAAGAATGCTTCAGAGCCGTCTCAAAAATATTAAGCTTTAAAATGTAGGAAGGGAAAGGCTGTGTGACTACCTCCCTGCTGTGAGCTTTTAGTAAGATCTTCTTGCTAAGGGTGTTTGGAGGGCTGCAGCTACTAATGGAACCCTTCTACCCCCATTTTTAAAAATTCCTGAGCACTAACATCTTTATCATGAATCTCATTTAAGTTTAATCTAATCCCCTAAGTGTAGTTGAGTACCTACTTGGTGCCGGGTATGTGGGCTAAACATGAGACACCAACATGGCCCATGTGATCCCAAGCTGGCAGCAGAGATCATATGGGCCAAATGAAATTAAAAACAAACAAATAAGTATCCATAGGACAGCTGGGCTCTGTTGGCATGAACAATGTATTTTGAGAGCGCTCAGGAGGAATAATGGCTACTACCTGGAGAGTCTAGAAAAGTTTCACAGAGGATTTGATGCATGAACTAGAACTTTATGGAGTAGAATTTTAATAGGTGGTTTCCATGGTGACTTGTATCAAGAAACTTTTGAATCCTTACTCCACTGAAGGGACCTCCTTAACAATACCATTTCTTAATCCCTTCCTTTTATTTACCTCTCTCCTATGTGTCCATTTATATAGTGCATGATAACTCAAAACTCTGACTCATGTTTCATGTTAGAAATGACAACACATGTACCCTGTCTGGGACCCACAGTTATCCTGGAAGTCAGGCTAGGCTCCCGAAAGAACCCACCCCAGAAGTCAGGACTGTTGGGTCCGCTTTGGGCGCACACACTCTCTTAGCTGCTGAATCTCTGGCTACAAGATACTGAAGGACAAACTGGCTCACTAAAATGATGTGCAGGGTAGTCCATTCTAAGATTCTGACAGTTTGTTTCCTTATACTCATATTACTGATTATGTCTATTTATTCAGTACATCCTTATCTTCCTACCATCCTCATAGTCTTGGTTGCTCCGCTTCTGCTAAAGCTTCTGTTAAATGAGTTTGGCATTCTGCTTGCTCTCCTTGACCCCTAGGCACAGTACTTTGCACACAATAGACACTCTACATATAATGCTTAAATGAATGGATGAATGAGAATTCAGCCTGGTTTTTCAACATTTCCTTAATGTCCTTCCAATCAATGAATTACTCAGTGATTCTTAACTGTCCAGGGCTCTAACCATGCTCTCATCTGAGAAAACTTCCCTTCTGGGACTGATGCTTACTCTGCTTCCACTAGGTTGCTTGCTGTTTCACCATCTGTGGCCCTACTCACTTGTTCTCCATCCTGTTCTGTGTCACCTGTCTCCACAGTTTAGTGGAAAAAAAATAAACCCGTGGATCTTATAGTTAGGGCCCCATTCTATTATCTGTATCTAATAAATACTTATTGAAGGAATGATGGACCTGAGTTAAATCCTAATTTTGCAAGTTACTTGATGCCTCTATAAAATGTGGAAAACAACTCCTAGCTCATAACACCTATCTCAAAAGGCTATTTGAAGTACAGGTGGAGAACAAATGGAAACAACTTTGGATAATATTGGGATACATGGCAGGTTCTATTGCTTCCCTTGTTCATGAAGTTCATTCTTTATCTTGCATTAAATTGGTCTAGTCCATTCCAGATTGGACATAACTGCCTTACCTTTTCACCTTCTCCTAATTGATCAACTGCAGGTAAGCTTTGAACCAATGTGGATTAAAGAAGTATTTGTTATATATATTTATTTAAAACCTATAAACAGTTTTTTTTCTGCCATGTTTGGAAGTACAAGAAGACAAATGTCTCAATATTTTTTGGATAAAAAATAAACTGTTAACAGATAACATCACCAGTGTAGTTTATCTTAAAGATGAGATATTTGGCATTGTCTTATAGATTTTAATATTTTTCTTCTATGTAACTTCCAAAATATAAAAAAGTTATTTATCGGATTTTTCAGAAATATCACAAATTCTTGTAAAACTTGAGAATATCTTTGTACTGAGTAATGCTAAAAATAAGTTTCACTCCTACATTTTTCCTAGCCCTTGTTATCTCAGTCCTTCATGTCTTTGTTACATTTCTTTCTTTACTTCCTTCTATATGTTCAAATATTTAAGTCAAGTATATAATCTAACTACTTAGGAAAAAAATTCTCCTGCCATTCAGGGAGCTTACCAGCTAGCATAGCAGTTTACCATATAGAATGTGGAAAGGTGCAAAATTCTTGATAATAATGCAGGAAAAACACTTTGTAATATATTATCTATAAAGATGATATAAATATACTTATATGCAGAGATGATATAAATGAAATGAGAGATAAATCTACTTGTAGTTTTAAATAGAGTAGAAACAAATTCAATTTATAGATTTCGGACAAATATCCAGAGCAACGTGCTTAAAGTCACACTGGATTCTTCTGTTCTCATTTAATTTTTCATGCTAGAATTATTTGTTAATGATGCTATTCTTTTCATTCTAATTAAAATGTCTGCATTTCTAGTCTTAAGCATAGCTTTGCAAAAAGGTCCTGCTCTTGGCTTCATCTCAGAAGGCTTTTTAAGCTGCATAGTCAATGTACTTTTCTTTCAGTTGTAGTAAGTGACCACTACAGCAACACATATTCTCTAAAAGAGTGATTTAAATTATTTCTAAGAGAAAAAACATTCTACTGAAAGCAATAAGCTATTGCTTATAATAAACACTAGAGTTATTATAAATTATTGCTTGACACTTGGCAATATTTTCATTGTTTTAACTTTGTCGTGAATATATATTACATACAATGTATATTAGGGATTTGATTTATCCCTACCAATGCTATTCATCCATTTCATAAATTGTCAGTCTTCTATCTTAAGCAAACCAAATTCTAATTTCTTTGAATTCAAAACAATATTTCTTATTATCATATTTCTTTTTCTTCAAAATAAGTATCTTTAAGTGCCACACTATAAATGGGCATATGAAAAATCTATTTAAATAAATCAACCTGTAGTTGATTACTATTTAAAATCACTGGGTAGTGGCTTTTTTGTGGCACTGAATAACATGTGGTCTATACCTTTTTCACTCATAAATGATCTATGGGGATTTGACAGTTATCAGACAGGCAGACTTGGAGCTTGCTGAGATCATTATCAGATACATGTCAAGGCACCAATGGGACCAATGCCAACAAACCATACAGAATGCTTTCATTACTCATCCAGATGTTATATCAGTCAGGGGTCCCTTCAACATAGCTGGAGATTTAAGCTCATATTTTCTCTGTTAAAATGATAGTCCTAAATACATAAACTAGTTTGTTCTCCAATTTGGGATTTTCTAATATGAAAATTATTTTTAAAATGTAAAATTCTGATCAAAAGTAACATAACTACAAATATGTTTTTATCTAGAAAGAATTGGGATGATTTTAGCTCTATATTCATATTCATATAGATCAGAGAGTATCTTGGATCATAAGAGGTTCAAAATATTGTTCTGAGAAAAAATTGGAATGACAAGATAAAGGAAAATCAGTAAAAGTGTATACAAATTAAATATTTTCTCTGATATAGAAAAAGAAAATTTACATGCTAATCCAGAACTAGCACACTGAAATGTTAGAAATCAAAAATCAGGTAAAGGTGAGCCTACGTATACTCTATGTGTATAATTCACCAAGGAAATGAAAGAGCCTCTGAATTTCTCTATTTCCACTGTGCCTTCCTAGAGTCCCAGAACAGCTAGGGTGATGCATACAAAAATGTAAATGGTATCAAATCATTTCATTGCTCAAAATTCAGCAAAAGGTTCATATAGACCTTATAATAAAACCTATGGTCTGTCCCATGGTTTGAGGCCCACATGATCTGATCCATGGCTACCTACCTCTCCAATTTCATTTCTTGTCAATCTTCTCCATCCTTTCCATGCTCCAAACACACTAGAGCTATTCCCTCTGCCTAGAATGTTCTTAAATCAAATATTTGCATGGCTTAAATATGACCTTTTTAGAGAAGCCTTTCCTGACAACCCTATCAGAATTGCCACATTTCTGTCTCTGAATCCTGACATTATATTACATACTTGATTTTAAAAATTGTCTGCTTTCTCTGCTTCAGTATATGCTACATGTATTCCTTGGGCCTAGAACAGTATTTGACACATAACAGGCAGTTAATAAATATTTGCTAATAAATGAGTAAATAAATGAATATATTTCTTACTTAAAATATGCTTATATTTTAGTGATCTAGATATAGTTTTATTTTGAATTATATAGTTAATTAGATAAATCCATATTATTTTGATTCAGTTATCAAGAAAAGTATTTGTTCATTTTTACAAACAATAAATATTTATTAATTTTGTTAAATGTTTAGCTCATAGTGGATGTGAAATAAATATTGCCTGACTAAATGATATGCTTACCATGTATAAGTTATTAGATATTTTGGTATTCAATTACCAAAAAAATGGACCAAATATCTCTGTTAGGTGACCAGGTTATTTTAAACATGATAATGATTTGTATCCCAAATTTCAGTCTTTACTACTAATCAGTATGAATCCTAAAGGTCTCCATGGTTTGACAGTCCTAGGCTATATGCAGTGCATACAATTAGCCTTTGCATTATCTATGTACATTTTTAGCATTGAAATCAATAGTATATACTTTTACTCTATTTTTTCATTGCGATGCTCAAAATCCGCATCCATCAGAATCTTCTCATTCAGAGAGAAAACTCAATCAGCCTTGTTTCTTTTAATGAGATTAAATTTGTGCCAACCTTTGTTATTGTTATCCTTAAGATCACCTATCCTTCAAAGTACACACAGTGTTTACTGTAGAGGTAGAAAATGATTGAAGGTTACTGTCTGCTGTAAGACTTTGCCAATCAAGCAGTTTCTTCATCTTTAGGCAATTTAGTATGTGTCCAATTTAGTTAATTTGATCATTTGATCATTCTGATCTGACTTCCAATTATACTTGTATCAACAGATCTATTTCATTTCAAAGATGCAGCAGTAGCTACTGAAAATTGAATAAATTTGAGCCTGTACTGGCTGAAAGTGCTTTTTGTAGGTATGGAGATTTAGGTAGAACAAAAAGAAAAATATATATCAACTTGTTGCTTATGCTATATAAAATTATGAATCAAATTGGAATCAGAAGGCATGTTAAGTATTACATAAAGATTTTGTGTTCTCACAGGCATTATTTTTATTTTGACTTTGGTTTTGGGAAACTACGAGGCAGAGGGTATATTCTGTAATAAATGTGGTTAATAAGGCATGCAAATGCAAAGCAGACAATACCTCCTTTTGCTTAGCAAGATTTCTTAGGCAGCAATGCTCTTCTTCCTTTCTGATATATATGCTGAGCTCGGGCAGACAGCATGCTGTTAGGGTGGTGGTTAGTTAATATTAGGGCTTGGACTATATGCCACTATATAAAGTTTTCTCTGCAAAAAATGATCTATAAGAATAAAATCTAAAACTTATAGCTGTGACTTGTCATTGGAATATTTTTGTTGACAGAGGGAATATTAAAATGGCTGAATAGCATTCTAGAGGCTGTCACAGAAGCTTTTTTTTTCTCTTTTCTTTTCTTTCTTTCTTTTTTTTTTTTGCTAGGCTGGTAAAGACTAAAATGGTTACAGGGTTTTAGATGCTAATTCTGAACTTGTTCCATTTGGCTACATATTCTGCAATATGTGAGCCCCTTTGAGAGAATTTATGATTAAAGACTGAAACTAGCTAAGTTGCACAATTTATAGCCTATTTTTTTAAAGCTAAAGAATGATTATCCTTTTGTTTTTAAATAGCAGAAAGCACAAGCTTATTAAATATAATACATTTTGAAGTAATCTTATTTAAATAAGCTATACCAGATAAAAGAGATACTATATAGTTTTAAAAGAACGTATATGCGGAAAACAATGGCAATCACTTAATAAGTAGCTCAAAATATTTGAACGATAAGTGTGACATTTAGAAGACAGCTCCTTTATATGAGATGATACACACCATGTTACTTGGTATCATTTTCAGGAAAATGGAACCAGAGCTGTCAGGTTGCTTGAGAGACTAGGGTCCATCCTCTTTTCCTTGAAGCATAATGCCAGTGTCACAATATGTTGGTGTTGTCTCATATCATATCATAACATAGTGCATAGTTCAAGCAATCACTGTGTCAGTCTAGCCTAACTGCAGTGTGTGCTTGCAGTCATAGATAATGAAAAGTTTCACAAGACAGGAAGCTTAAAATGCATGTTAGCTAAACATAAGGTCTGTACAGAGATGAACCAATATATCTATATCATGCCTTGGTCACACAGGAAGATACTCATTTTTTAACCTATAAATTCTAAAGACTATTTTAAGTGAAGAATGATAATAGTACTGGTTTTTGGAGAGGTGACCATACCATAAGAAAGAAGTTGTGCATGGACCAAAGATGATAGAATCTCATGAACCGAGCAATATGTTCAATTTAAGTCTGTTAAAAAAATTATTAGAAACATTCAAAGAGGTATCAGGCTACAAGAAGCTGAATAGGATGATTATCATTTCCATTCAACATGGTCTAATTAACTAGTGAATATCTATCTATCTACCTTTATTTATTAATAATTCATATTTAGATTAGCTTGGTCAAAGGTTATTTATTCTTAGATCTTTTTAAACACTACAGTTTGACCATGGTAACCCAAAATTCTTCTATAACTATCTGCAAAAAGCACTCAGTCAAATAACTAATATCATTTTAATACCATACCTCCTCAATTGAAATGTGAACTGTGAAGCACTAACACTTCCTGGCTTCAGACCCTGCTCTCAATTGGTGAACTACACCTAGGACCCCAAAAGTCCATCTCACAGTCTTTCACACTTTCACACATGTTCTTTTTAGCTAGTTATTAGAAGTTCAGTGAAATTGGAAATTTCTCTATTTCAGCCAGTGGATAAGATTGAGTCTAAAAGGTGTTTTCCTCAACTGGAGGAAGAAAAAAGAAACTAAGCTACATTTTCTTGAACATCACCAAATATTAATTTTCCATCTGGGTAATAATAAAGCAACACAACAGAAAGCTGTAAAAGAAAAATTACAAAAGGTGGAAATTTGGTATTCATTTGTTCAGTCATTTATTCAATAGATTTATGCTGAACATCTAACATGTTGGGACACTGTTTTTTGGATACAAATGTGGACATGACACTACCTACAGTTAACAGCAAAGGACAAAAAATCAATTACAGATGCATAAGCAAGGCTGAGAGATTAACTGAGCTTGGGTGTGATGGAGTATCAGGGCTTCCTAGAGGAGGAATCCAAATTGAGTAAAAATTAGCTGGGCACAGAAGTGGCAGACAAATCTTCAAATTAGTGGGAAGAGCTTGCGCTCAGGCACAGAAGCATGAAGGCTGGTGTGGTGAACGGGGAGGTCCTGTATTCCAAGAAAAGGGTAGAATGAGGCTGAAGAGGGAGGTAGATCTTCTACCTGCTAAGAACTTGAATTTTACCATTAAGTTTCAGAAAGCTTTGAAGAATGGAAGCAGAAGAGTAACAGGAGTAATAGAAATGGATTGGGGAGACTGGGACAAAAAGCAGACCAGTTCAAAGGCCACATACCCATATAGAGGAGAAATGATGATGTCTGAGTAATTTGAATACACCTGTGAGCAGCGTTCACTCTAGATAACCATTCTTCTTTTCACTTTTTGTGTTAAAACTTTCCCCAGTTTTTCTTATACTTCTTTGGCTAACCCTACTCAGTCTATTTAATCTCTCCTTTTATTGTGTCTATCACAGGCTACAGGTTGATGTTTTTTAAGCTCAGCCCTAATTTCCCCTTTCTTCTCTCTTTATAGTCTTTCTCTAAACAATCTCTTCTATTTACAGTCTGACAAGTTAAATTTTATTTTTCTAGAGCATAATCCACTAGAATGCAACCACTAGAACCGAACTGCCACTTGACATACTAATTTAGGTGTCTAATAGGCACCATAAACTAACATTAAAATTGGAACTACTGTTCTTCTCCCAGAAGTTTACTTCTACATCTTTCCCACCTCAGTAATTGATTGGCACCTACATCACCAAGTGGGCAAGGCAGAAGCCTAGGAGTCAGGGTTGATACTTCCTCTCTTTCACCTCCAATATTTGATCAAATCTATTCTTAATTTTTCTCACCTCTACCTAAGAGTGACAGGTTTATCTAACAAGTCTCTGTCTTGTTGACAGTGAGAATAAGGGATTAAGGAGGAGGCAGAGTGAGGGTGGGGATTTTCACCATTTGATTCTATGAGGACGAAAAGTTCTATATCAAAGTCTAAAAAGATGCAAGCCCAGTTTTCATTTCTCTGAGCCTCATATTTCTATTCTCTGTGAAAAAACAGATATTCTTTCTAGTTGGTAAAGTCATTTGAAATAACCAGAAAAAAAAATTCTGTGTAGCTGTGCTAGGCTTTTTACTCAGCAAAAAGTTAGAAGTGGTTCAACATTTTCTCCTTGCTTTTAGCTTATCCTGATGTTACTTAACTTCTTTTTACCCTTACACATTAAGATATCATAAATATCCACTTCCTGAATTTCTTTCCTTCTCAGTTTTGTAAACAGTTTTCATTTATTCACACTCATCGTTGAGCATTTAATCTAGTGTACTTGTCTTTCTTCCTCTCATTTTATTTTACTCAATCATTATTTAAAAGGGAATTTGACTGACTTTGTTCTATTGAATTAGCATCCTGCAGCTTGGCAAGGCCAGATGGGGGATAGGCTGGGAGAGGGATTGGGTATTTTTTTCTCTTTTGCTTTTTCTTGCCCTTCCCCAGCAAGTCCCCTGATGATTTCTCTCTGAAACTTTGTCTCAATACGTTTTAATGTGGTAAAAGTATAATTATTTAAATACTTTGAAGTCATAAATTTGAAAAACTCAAAAAAAAAACTGCAAAAAAAAGCAGTTTTTCCATGAATTTAGACAAATTATGTTTTGGTTTATTTGCGGTATTTTTTCAAGATAGCAAAACTAACTCTGCTACATTTATAAAGTACCGTGATATGCTAAAAATCTTATTCTTAATTTACTGTACTTATGTGATCAAACCAATTCCTTCTAACCACAACAATATTTTTATATAATATTTTTTAGTCTCTATTATATTCACCTAACATCTACTGTAATGCTTGGTATTTATTTTAAGGCAAAACATTCTTGGAAATAATTCTTCTGGAAGAAAAAAACTGGTGAAATTGTTATGCTAATATCTATTTACATTTATTTATAGCAACAAATTATGTTATAAATAAAGTAAATGAAAATACCTAGAAGATTGATATTTTATACTTGTCACAATATAGGTGGTTACTAATAGTATCCCAAAATATTATGTTGAAGGAGTTTTCTTCTTATATTAATGATCACCTGCCAACTAGTTGATTTCAATAAAGGAAGAGTCAGCCAGAGTAGATAATACCATTTTTTTTAACTTTTATTATTATAACTCTTAAAACATAAAAGCTACATAATAAATTACTGAACACGTCTTCATCAGAATCATTCTTGAGAACTATTAGAAATATCTTTGCCTAGATACATTATACAGAATTTGTCTTTTCAGTTCACAGTGCCTTCAAATGCATAAATAAATGGGCACTGTGATCTAACTTTGGCTTAACAATTTAAACTGCACTCCAGGAAATTAACTTTGACAATTCTAAGCTGAAGGAAGGAAAAGATAACTCTACCATAATGGGTGTACATTTACAAAAAAAAATAATGTTAGTGTAAAAATAGCTTTGAAAGTTTGTTTTCAGAATTGCTTCCTTCCTCTGAAATGATGATTATAACATGCACAAGATACTGCATTTATAAATATTGTCTTTGTTTTTTCTTTCTCTTGAGGTTCTTGTATTTCGTATTAGCTTTTCAGGATGGGGTGTGTGTGTATGTGTGTGTGTGTGTACATATACATATACATATGTATATATAAAAGTTCACACATTTTTCTTTACTAAGTTACTAGATGGTGATTCAGTAGGACAGACAACATTAGTCAAACAATTAGAATACATAAACTATACTCAAAATGATCAGAACATTACTTGCAGAATTGATTTTGCAGAATGAAAATAATTTTAAAGGCCTTCAGTTTTCATATATGAAGAAATTTAGTTCAATTATGCTATTTTTCTTTGCTCATATAGAAACAGTGTTTTATTTTGCAAATATGTGTGAGCAGACACACGCTAAAATAGTAGGTTTTATACTATGCTTCTAGAAAGCAGTTCTGTTGGGAACTCAACCAGGATGTTCTGCCACTAAAATAAAATAATAACCTCTTTTGTTCCAATTTTCTGAGAAAAACATAGAAGAACATTTCTTGATTTGTAAGATTTTGCCCTCCATATCCCCCTTTTTTAAGTTTATTAGTTCTTCAATTTGTCTGCTGGCATATGCTACAAGATGACAAAATTAATGAATCAAAAGCACATAAGAGACAAATCCTGTACATGTTAATTCTCAAATATATATTATAAATCATTATTTTTTATGTGTAAAGATTTGTATACATATAAAAAGTCATATTTTGGAAGGTGAATTTCTTTCTGGTTCTATTAATTGAATTAAAATATCATTTCAGAGAAATCTGCAAAAAACATAAATTTTCAAGTGTGTGAGGACTGCTTAAGCATGACTGAGAACCACTGAATTAAAATGCTAAGTTTATTTACCAATTCCTATTTTTTTGAGTGGAAATTATAATCCAGAGACTTTTCAGCTGTATTTTAGAATCAGGATTAAGTAAACTGATTATACTTTATATTATTTGGTCTCAAGACTTTCTCTGAAATAGAAAATACAAAGAAATTAGAAAACAAATTAGTCCTTGTCTATGCTGCGAAAGTTATATTCAACGAGCTTTATTTTAAGTGATACTATTAATGGCTGCACATCTAATCTAACTCGAAACCTTGGAGACAGTCTCTAGTTTGTATTCCATTAAAAGTTTTTAATAAGATTTTAGCAAAAATAATAATAAAAAGCATTCCATTTCACCTTTGCTTCTCCTTAACAATTCAGAGTATCAATTATAACATAACCTTCATTTGACTTGCAACCTTGCCTGTGCTCTCAACAGCACATTGAATTTTATGCTAACACTTTAAGGGCAAAGTAAACATTTTGTTTTACGTTTTAACTTTTGCCCCATTTTAAAGTAACTTCAACTGTGTAATGCCCAGCTATAACCTACCTATTAAATAGTAATTTTAAACATTTGTTTTCTTATTTTCTGATCATTTTGAATAGTTGAAAAAGCGTTTTTAAATGTTTAAAAATACAGATTCCTCATTACCATCTTAAAGAGAAACATGTTTTTTCCAAATACAGGTGTTGTGTTTATAAATTATCACACTAATGCTACTCTAGAATTGGAACAGTTGCTTCTTCCACTCCCTTTTATTTTACCAGCCCCTTTCCTTGAAGGATCGATTACAAGACTCCAAGAAAAAATAGGCTGAAATAAGATGTCAAAGGAAGAAAAAGGAATTTTGATTACTGACAGTTCCAGAGTTCTGGAAGTATAAAAATTAAGCAAGGAAACAGAATGAAATTTGAAAAGGAAGAAAAATGAGAGTATCTAAAAGAAGCTGAAGGGTAAAACAAGAAATTTTTGGTGCCCAGAGAACTATCATTTTTCAAAATAAACTCAGCAGTTCTTATCCTCTGTTGATCAGGCAGCAAATATACCATAAACCCTCTTTCACAATAATGTTGATCAAAGTCTGGTCTGCAAAGAGGATTAGATGAGGACTTCCTGGGAGTCTGCCCAAAACAGGCAGAGTCACAGTGAGTGACATTCTTTCCTGGTGACAGGGTTAGCCCTAGTGGGAGTGACAATATAAGATATTGGGACTCCATGCTGATTAGCTCAGATAGTTTGCCTGGAGGATATAACTATTTTAGAAACATTTTAGTTAATTTATCTTACGTCTAAAATGAAATTGAATTTGTCATTTGTTTATTACAAGCAGACAGTCTGAACTGTTTGAATCTTGAGCTTCTATGTAGCTCTCAGGTGACACCCAAAGGAAGAGCTAAGCCCTTTCTTTGTATTGTACAAATAAAAGTTCATATTACAAACAAAGATCATAAAAAAATAATTTATACTCAATTTTCCTTTATTTTTTCCCCTAAAATCTGATGTTTAACTTACACATTAAGTTTATTGATTTAAGGAGGAGAAAAACTAAAGCAACATAAGCTTATATATTTGTGGGGAAAATTTGTTGACTGAAACCAGGAAGCAAAGTGTAGGAACCACATGAAGAGAAGCATGGCAGGAATTGGAATTAAAAAGGCAGTTACACAAGAAGGCCTGGAATTTTGTTAACAAACAAGGCTTGGATAACCTAGACTGTCTTTTTAGGTATCAATTTTGTGGTAAACCTGGATCCCTGATGGAAAGAACCATAGTATAACAGAGGCCATAGTGTAACATAGTCACTAAAGAATGATTATGGGTGGACCTAGTCATTGTAGAAATGTAGAAATGAGAAGAGCTAGCAAGATAGTTTATTAGGTTAAGATTCAGGACCCCATGTACTATAACTAAGAGTGGTAAGATACATACAGAAGTGTGAAATTTGAAAAACTGCCCCAGGAGTATCTTGATATATGGTCATGTGGAGTTATGGAGAAGGATTTCAACAGAGAAAGAGCAGTGGCAGATGGGTGTGCGGGAAGCCTAAGCATATTTTGAAAATTTCAGTGAGCCGAAGAGGGCAGGTGTTTTTAAACATAAAAAAGGTAATGAATACAGGAAGTAAATCCTTAGCTCATACCTTAGTTATCTCATAATTGTTGCTATTGTTTCATTGTCTTCTGGAATTAAAATTTGCAGAGAAGTCTGAGGCCATTCTCATTTTATTCCTTTGTAGATCTATAAACTGGAACTACATTTTCCGAAAATCCCTTTCTGCATGGTTCTGGGGCACAAGAAAATTAGCTAGAAGTAAAGCAGTGGCCATTATACTCTGAAAGTTCATCCAAGGTACCAAGTATAGCTTCAGGCAACGCCAGCTGTGGCTGATCTGTTGTTGCCTCACTTTATTGCTTTGGGGCAGCACCTTGGCCTGCAGCATCTCCAGCTCCCACTAGATTTCCTCCATTAGCTTCTCTGAGTCCTGAGATAGGGGATGTGCAGCTTCATAGTTAAAGGTGTCAACTTCTGCACGTCACCCGCACTGTTGATAATGAAGGATGCGAGAGACACACGTGTGTGCCACGGGGTTCTTGCTGTCTTCCTTGTCTCATATGCCACTTTCATTCCCAACTGCTGACTCTGCTGCCCAGAGCGATGCCAGGGTCAACACCAGATGTAGAGGCAGCAGTCTTCCAAATATTTTTCCAGGAGCTCTCACAAATGCGTGGGTCTTATCCCCATAAAAAACCCTAGTTCTGTCACTTCACAGTGGTGCTTGGATTCTTTACTGAACCATTTTGAGAGAATAGATAAGTTGTTTCTTTCTACTCAGATGTGTCAGGGTTTTTTTCTCTCTATCTTTTATGATTAAAAAACATTTTCCAAGGTTTCTTGGAAGTAGATATCTCTTCACTAATTCATTGATTCTGCTTGGGAATTTTTTTCTTTTAATCTATACTTAGTTTTTGTTTTTTGTTTTGGATTTGTTTGTTTACACTCAAAAAAGTAGTTTTAGATAATCTCTTTAGTATTGTTTATCAACACTAATACTTAATTTTTATAGGATATTTACTACTTGCCAGGAGCTAAATGTTTTAGATACATTAGATTTCTTATCTCATTAGGATAACCCTATGAGGTAAGTATCTCCCAATGAGCATATTAAGTATTATGTTGGATTTCTCTATCTTATGAAGTAAGAAAACTAGAGAAGATTTTGGAGATGTTTTGGCTGATTTGTTGGCTTGCTTATTCATCTTCAAAGAAGTCCTGATTTACCTAAACCTAGTCCACCAATATGTCCTTTTGTGTGTGTGTGTTTTCATTTTTTTTTTACATCTACATCTGAATGATGGGTTGATGGCCACATTTTTCAGTCCAATGTCCAGTGCCTAGTCCAGTCTTCCCATCTTTCCCTTAAGATATGTTGAAAAGATTCAGTACACGAAGTTGACAACCATGGGTATGGCCAGCAGCCACAACTCCCTCTAGACCCCCTACCTCCTCTGTTTGAAGCAATTTTTATGAAAACTATGGCAACACCAAGTAATTCCCCACTTATTGCTTAATTATATTCTAGGCACCTTAGTTTCTGCCTAAACTTTGAGAAAGAGGTAATAATGGGAAGAGGCAAGGGCAGCAGCATTCTGGCTTTATTTAAAAGCAATATTGATCAATATAGGAAAGGATCAACAGTTTTCTAACTGGCTGGTCTTTATGTTTTTCAAAATAGGCTGGAGGTAGGGGCGGGCAGTGTCTTTGTTTCTGCAGGAAAGAATTGGTGGCTATTGACTGCACTTTTAAATACAATTTTATTGGCCTTGTAGTTAGCAAATATTTGCAAATTTTGGTAGTTTTTTTTATTATTATCTATCATCGTTATCATCATCATTATCGTCATCATCTATCTTTCTGGTTATTTTATTAACAGGGAAAGCTTAATCAGGTTTGCTAGCCACCAGAATATTAAACTGGGAGATCTTTCTCTTTTCCATATCTATAATCCCCTTTTAGACTATTATTTTTAGATTACCTGAATTTGGGACAGACTATACCCGTTAGAGGAAGGTTTAGGGAATCATTGATTAAAGATAATCACACATTTCAGGGATTAAAAAACATATTAAAGAAAGATTAATACTAAATAGAGTCTTAAATTTTGTGAAAGAATACTGCAGAGAGGAGAGCTTTGGGACAGTCAAATAACTCTTAGGCATGTGTTAATTATTGCTAAAGCACAATATTCTTGTATTTCTTTATTCATGGGATAATTTAGAATGTATTTCCTATACATGAGGATTTTCCATAGTTGATTTATCACAATACTAGAATGGAATTATATTTTATACATACTTCATGCTCTTCATTTTGCTACAAGTTGCATTAAGTCAATACAAACTGTATTAAGTCAACAGATTTCAATTTAAATATAGCATAAGGTTGTATAGCCTATAAAAAATTCATGACTCCCCTTCAGTATTTATTTATTTATTTATTTAAAATATGGTGGGCTCTTATCTTTTCAAGAGTGAAATAAAAGAGAAGCTGAGAAACTTATCAAATTAAGTGGAATGTTTCCTTATGTTAGTGTTGTATACCATAGAGCTGTGTGAGACATGTAGAGAAAATTGGCAGATCATCAATGAAATTTAAAACAATTATTTTACAATAACATTTTAAAATTTGAGACTTTACCTATGGTAAATTGTGCAGAGCAGACTGATTTTCTACTACTGAAGTCAAAGGTTTTGAAGTACGTACTGTCAGAGTATAGAGTCAATGTTTCATGTGAATTTTTCCATGTTAAGGATAAAAAAGATGGATGCCAGAGTTTAACTTTTATTAGCACTTAACTTGGAGTCTATCTTCAGCTTTATTTACAAGTTGTCCAATGGCTTCTGGAAAAACATTTTAAGTTTAGTGTCTATTTTTATGTCGGTGACAGCTGAGAAGCTGTAGCATGAAAGTACACATAGATGGAACTCTGAGAAGAATCCTGTTGCCACCTCTTTATGCAGCAGGGTTTTCTGAATTAAATTCATTGCATGGATATTTTCCTATAACCACAAGGGGCCAGAGCTGACTGGTTGGGAGAAAATTAACAAGAAGCAGAGAGGCTTGAACGAAGCAGGGAAAGAATGAGGTACACTATTGCCTAATGTAAGGGAAATAGAATAACGTTCAGATGAAGGGAGGTGATCAGAAGTTTACTCAGTCAGGACAAAATAATTGATCTGGAGAGAATGCATTGGCAGTCAGTGAGAAATCCAGACTTCAAGCTATATTGGGCTCTGTGTTGGTGACTGAGAGAATGCCTATGTTGTTTTGCTTAGATGATGCCCACTTTTCTAGGACTGTTAATGATGGTTCAATTTTAATTCAAAGCATTTCTATTGAGCCTCTGAATTACTGAACAGGGAGTGATGAGGGATAACTCCATGATCAAATATGAAGTTCCTGGTTTAGTTGGTGCTGGGTTAAGTTTTATCTGAGGAAGAAGTTCAGCATACAGGAAGGCCTTACATTGTAATATAGAATTTTTGTTGGTGGCAGGAGGGAAGGTATGCTGGATGGAGAAGACATGAAAAACAGCATAATTTGAATCCAAGTTGGTGAGACTGTCACTCAGGCATGGTAGAAATTTTTCTGCATAATGAAAAGGAAATTTTCTGCTTCAGCATATTATCATGGGGTATAAAATTTGGTACTTGAGTTTTGTACTGTAAGAGATCTGAAAATGTACCACAGTAGTAGAAAAATGTCTTGAAGGGATACACTGATTTTGGCACATGTTTTTTAAATTGGGAGATTTAGAAATGCATAAACAGCTTCCGAATGTTTCCTTCCTCCCTAGGTGTGGTACCAGTCTCAAATAAAGCAGGATATGGGATGGGTGCTGGCTTGAGAGGGCGTGATACACAGTAGGTAGATGAACTGTCTGAATGCAGTGCAGAGATGTAGCACAACTGCTTTTGTAGCTTTGTACAAAGAGAAAAATACTGACTCGACTGAACTATTTAACCAACACATTTATTTCTAAACTGCAGGCTTGAATTGTTGCTGGGTTATTCATACATTCTTACATTAAACATGATAAAGACACAGTGCAATTTATAACTAAAATGCTGGCAAGCAATTGGTAAAGAAATAAATCTACATTGCTTGTGAGCTTCACTCCAGAGCCCCCACTCCCCCACCCCCCAAGGCCCTGCATGGCTCTTGCTTTTGCTCAGTTCACTGTATCATAAATCTGAAACAATAAATACCATTCCTTCCTCTCTTGATCACGCATTATCCCATAGGGGTTCTATTGTAAGTAAACAGGCCACTATGAGGATACCAGTTGCTTTGCTGCCAGAACTTCCCTGGAGTTCTGATTAGGTTAGAGAGCATTTTGTTTTGTTTAGGCATGGGAGGAGGAGGAGGGAAAGCTGCAGTGTGAAGACAAAGGTGAAGGAAGGCATAACCCTACCAAAGCTCAGTGTGGGCACTTTACTGTTGTAATAGATGACTGTGTGTCAATGCACATTAATATTTGATATGTATCATCATATTATCCTTTATGTGCACTTTTACAATATTGCGAAGCAGCAAGGCTGCTCTAGACAAGGATTTATATAGCCAAGTATAGTGGCTTTTACTTGGTGAAATTAGCACACATCCTGTCCCTACAACGTCAAAAGGGATGCTTCTGTTAATATTGAATAAACAGGCAGAGACTGGGTCCAGCCTTATTTTTAAAACACTGTATTATCTTGAGTGCATAAACAAGACAGACAAAATAGTTTTTCTTAAATGGCACATTGAGTGCATTTTGTATTCTGTTCCTTGGAAACAAAGACTTAGCTTCTCTCATTATAAAAAATCCTTGAAACAGATCTGGAAGTGAAAGCTTATGCATTGTGGGATAAACTGATGAAGAAATCTGAAGAAAATGCTTAGATCTACAAAGGCTTCTGCTTGTTTTTATTATCTTTTTTTCTGAAAATTGGATACAAGCTCTAGGAAACATTATTTGCTCACACAATGCCTGACCACATGTGCAAACCATTAAAAGGGTGTAGCTCCCCTGCCATTTTGATGCAGTCTTAAATAAAAATAGAAATGCCAATAGAACGGTTTCTCCAGATATGCTCCAGCTGCCCCTTGTATCATTAATTCTCTTCACAAATAGAATAATTCACAGTGACAATAACCTAAATAAGGTTCTTTAGAGATAAGAAAGAACCCATGCTTGCAGGGGTTAAAAAGATAAACCAGTATATGTGGTTTGCGGAAAGATAAAAATATGAAATCATAAAGGCAGTCATTCATAAGATCTTGCAACATTTCAGGAAAATATTAAGGGTGACTTTCATTTTATTTCAATTTTCAATTTTGATTAATTTCCATCAAGATCACTCACCAGAATATCAGAAAAAAAAACCTTCAGTGCATCATTCATTCACTCATTCCATAAGCATGTATTCAGTGCTATGTGTTGGATGTTACATATGACAAAGGAGTGACAAGATGTATCCAGGGAGGGACCCTGTCCTTGAGGAGGTTACCATTAGATATAGTACCTAAGATAATATGAGTGTTAAGTCACTATAGAGTATAAGGGAAAAAGAAACAAGTCAAAAGAGAGGAATGATATAGTAAGTGGGTTACTTCTATAATTGCGTAAATGGAAAAGTGACCGACTGAGAAAATATCCTTTTCGCTCAAACCAGAACTTGCTTAGAGCACAGGAAGAAGACAATGGCATCCTAGGAAACACAAACTCAATAATACCAAATTTTTTCTCATGTTGCTTCCCTGGATTAGCCAACCACTTATGCTAAAACTTACGACTTAGCAGGAAGGAGAAAGAACTACCCATAGTTCTTTATCCTTTCAGTCCTTCCTTACTCATCAGTGAACTGAAGACAGAGAGATTGGAGAATATGTGAATACCAAGAGATGAAATAATAAAATTCATAATAATTTAAAGTATTAATCTTTCTCTACTCAGAATGACACAGCAAATAAAAATCACCATGACAATTCAAGAAAAAGCAACTAACAGAAGAAAGGAAAAGAAAAACCTTTAACGGACCTTTTTCTCTGCTTTTGAAGCACGGAATTCACATTTTCCTTTTGGATTGGGCCCCACAAATAGCAGGCTATGATGATGGGATGTCACTTTTAAGACGAGGTTATAAAAAAAATTCTAACTTTAATCAACGCCTCCTCCCCCCCTCCATCTCCATTTCCATCTATCTCAATCATCTCTATCTCCCTCTCTCTCTCTTTTCCTCCATCTGAAATCTTTCTGAGCGTAGAGATGGAGAGCAAGCCATCAGTTTGTGGGGAAACTGTCCAAGAGCCAAGAAGAACCTGTGTCTTGTCAACAGCCACATGAATGAGCACAGAAGTGGTCTTCCCCTAGTCGAGCCTCAAGATGACTGCAGCCCTGGCAGACATTCCAGGTTGCAGACTTGGGAGAAGCCCTGAGTCAGAAGTGTGTAGTTAAGCCACACTCCATTCTTGATGCACACAAATTATGAAGTAATAAATATTGTTTTAAGCTGACACATTTTGGGAATATTTGTTTTGCAGCAATAGAAAACTAATGCATTGGGATTCAGTGGAATAGGTGCTTACTTTAAAGACTCGAGAAGATCATTTGACATTCTTTTATGATAAGCATTTAGTGATGAAGGACATGGCAATACAGGTAGTGGAGACTGTAATCCAGGCTAGGGCAACATTTTTCAAACCTTTTGATCTCAAGACCCCTTTTCTAATCTTAAAAAATAAATATTGAGGACCTCAAAGAGCTTTTGTTTATACACATTGTATCTGTTGATATTTACCACAGTAGAATATAAAATAGGCTTTTAAAAATTTTTATTTATTAATTCATTTAAAAACAATAGATGCATGTCATGCTGCCATTAATGCATTTTTATAAAAATAAATATATTTTCTAAAAATAAATTTAGTGAGAAGACTGGCAATGTGTGCATGTTTGACAATTCCTTTAATATTTGGTTTAATAGAGGAAAGCTATATACCTGCTTTTGTATTAAAACTGTTAAATAACGTTTTATCAAGCAGCCTCTGGAAAACTTCACTGTGTATTTGTGCGAGAATGAAAATGAAAAAGGCAAAAAATATTTTAGTGCCTGGACCACACATTGAGATCAACTCATCTAAGGCATAGGGATGGGAGAGTTCAGAGCACATATTGGCTAAAGAATGCTGGAGAAGGGAAAATCTCAGGAAGGTAGATCTCAGAAGGTTTGCATATCATGCTCAGTACTCAGTAGAGTGTTTAGCAGGAATTGTTATCAATCGAAAATTCATTCCTGCTCTCTTTCTTTGTTAAAGAACCTTTGATTCTTTTCAGATATTACAAGTTCATGTGTTGAGGGGGTGCATGTTGATTGGTCTTCTCCTTTCCAATGATTTTTATAGGCACAAACATGTGATATAACCATGGCAAAAAAAAAGAAGTCCAATGTTGCAGGTGGTGATGGCGATGCGTAAGTTTTCATTGAGACAGAGGCTTGCTCCTTTCTTCCTTTGGATGCTGTCCTGTAAGAATATGATGTATTGCTATATATCCTACACATGCTTACTGTACATGCATCTGTTTCAGTAATGAGAAGGTCAAGGGAATTTGAGCAACCTTGACCAAGAGCTTGACCCTGGATACCGCAGGGTCACGGAATTGAAGATTTTGGGAGCTGTAAACTGATGAGCACATTAATGTCTGTGAATATTGAACTGACTGCCATGGGTTGGTCTTTGAGGCATCAGCTGGGTGGTTATTA
This sequence comes from Cynopterus sphinx, assembly GCA_030015415.1. NCBI lineage: Eukaryota > Metazoa > Chordata > Mammalia > Chiroptera > Pteropodidae > Cynopterus > Cynopterus sphinx. Next base: position 175,268,826 of record CM057379.1, read on the forward strand.
AAGTAGTCCAGGTAAAGATAGTATGGGTCTGAAATACACTGGTATCAACAAAAAAACAAAAAAGATAAAATAGACATGAAAGAATTGTGAAGGTAAAATTTGCAGAAGTTGGCAGCTGAGTAGATGGACACTGATGTATATGTATGGGAAAATGGAAACGAGGCATCAGCAATGACACAATTGCCTACTTAGGTGATTAGAAGAACAGTGATGCCTGAAACACCGCAAATGCAATTGGCTTGGGAGCAAGGGTGATGGATTAAATTTAGACATATGAAGAGAAAGAGAAATCTAAAATACGTGGTACACAGTTGGTGCTCAATAAATGTTCGTTGCGATATAAGACGACATATCAATATCCATATGCGGTTCTCTATGTGATGCCCACAGGGTTTGCTTCTTCATATCCTTCACACTTTTACTAAAATGTTGCCTTCTTAGGAAAGTCTTTCTTGATCACCCTATCTAAAATTGTAATATTCATGACCCACTTCTTAACACTTTTTCAATGTGTCTTAATGAATCCTATGTTATTTTTATGCTCTTTTTTTAACTAAGCACTTACATAATAAACTATATATATGTTTCCTTATTTATCATGTTTTCCTAATAGAAAGTAAGCTCAATAATGAAACTTCTTATATTTTGTTCACTCCTGTAACTATTGCACCCAGACTAACGCCTGACACTTAATGGATACTTAATAAATGTGTAAAAAAATGAATTAATATTCAGAGCAGGGCTGCAAAAATATTTGTCAATCATGTATCTAAAAGTAGTAATTGAAGCCTCAGGACTAGATGAATATATTATAATTGGATAGTGAACTCACAGAGATAACAGCAGATATTTACTGAGTAACAAGGATTGTCCTAAAAACTTTATGTACATCTTAGCATTTAACCTTAATGAAAATCCTGTAGGTAGATAGTTATATTTCTCACTTTATGAGTAGAAAAGCTGAGGTTCTGAGAGATTAGTAACTTAACTAACCTCTAAATTTGAAAAGTTAGTGAGGGAGCTAGACCTTTATGTAAAAGACCAAAATAAGTTATTGTGTAGAACATTTAACAGAAATTTTATCTAATGGATGAAATTTTAAATTATGTTCTGCAATGGTATGTAGTTTTTAAGGAAAACCATACAAAGTTTTTCTTGCTTTCTGACTTTGTAAAAAGTAGAAGTGACTCCTTTTTAAGCTTAAAAAAAAATAATTCCTGTCTGTTGAAAAGACAAAGCACTTTTAGCCCCATTGGTTTCCTACCTGGAACTACAGTGAAATGATTTGGAAGACCTCATAAAATATATGACACCAGCAGTATAGGGAAGATTATACTTTTCTTAAAGTCAGGTGTTGATGGTAAGTTAAAGTTACATGACTTAGAAGGTCAGTCATGACATCTTTTCCCTAATGCCTCAGAGGTGTTCTTCACAAAGAAGATGACCACGCACATTTGATTTAAAATAGGCTCAGCTTCAGGATAGTTTTCCTCCCTCTATGAAAAAGCAGGGTATTAGTAAAGATAAGGACTTTTTTTTGGCTTTGCAACACGTTTTTACATTTCATTCATGGACATGAAATGGAAAAACAAGATGAAAATGATTCTTTTATTGGACATTCAATTAACAAATGTCATGACTTTCGCATTAGTTTGTATAAATCCTAGAAATGAGTTTCAAATGAAAATGTATTATTCTATTGAGGCAAAGATAGAAGTATGTAACCTTGGGCAGATCGTTTAACTTCTCTCTGCTTTACATTTACAAGCAGTAATACAAAGAGACAGGATTATATGATCTCCAAGGTCCCATCCAGATGGATTTAACACACTATGATTATTAGAGATGCAATTTAATGCAGCAGTAAGGAGCCTGGGCTCTGGAACCAGACTGCCTCCATTTAGATCCTGCTTCACTTCAATTATTAGCCATATGATATGATGTAAGTTACCTTGTAACCCTTTAAGAGTCAGTTTCCTCTTTGGCAAAATGAGGATAGTAACCCTCCTCAGGCCCTTTTGAGTATTAAACATAATCACTGTTGCAAACTATTTAGCACTGGATTTAATACTGTGAAAAAGTCCTATTTCCTTATATTTTAAACTAAACTTCCCCCCCCCTAACAACAATAAATTCTTAAGAACTCAAGATGGTATGATTTTTCCTGGTTTTAACTCTTTAATCTATTTAACACCTACACTATTATTCAAAGTATAAAAAATAAGTCAAAGTATTAATTTCATTTATACAATACCAAATGTTCCCTCTCCCATCCCTCGCCTCAGAAGAATAAGTGTTAAGATTCAAGGCCTATTCAAGTGGATGCTTTAATAACTGAGAAAGAACTTCTGAGATAGGTTAGGGTACCATTTTACAGGTCACAAATAGCGAGAGAACAAGTGACATTCCTCCAAACGATAGTCTAAACAATAAATTATTGCAATATAGGCAAAGAGAAACACTTTTGAGACATTTTTTAAATAAGAAATTCAAAGAAAACTGAGATTATGGTAATAGCTATGTATCTTCCTAACACCCTTATATAACAGGGTGTTCAAATTGTCTTTATATGGATGAGAACATGCAGACTCAGGAACTTGCCTAAGACCACACTTACCTAAGTGGAAGAACCAAAACTTAATCTCAGGCAGTCTGACTTCAGCATCTAGGCTCTTAATTAGCCTGCTTTTAGCACAAGAGCCTTTTGTTTAGGTTTGTTTTACCCAAAGTTCATGCTCTCTTAAGATACCAAGCTGTCTTATTAAATAAATCCATCCATATGCTCATATGTCCATCTTCCACTTATCCATCCATTTATCCATCCGTCTGTCCGTCCGTCCATCCATCCATCCATCCATCCATCCATCTATCCATCCATCCATCAATCCATCCTTCCATATCTTTATCTATTAAAATATGACCAGCAGGATTTGAACTCTTGGTTCATGGTGAATGAGTAAATGAGACAGATTTGTTAGACTTGACTTTGATAGAATGTGATCATCACACACCTGTGGTTTAAGTACGGCTCAATGGCAAACTGTGTACTTCCCCTAGTGGAGCCTTCTTGTTAGGCAGTGAGAATTCTCTTCTTGTGAAATAAATTTCCCAACAGAATGAATTTTACTAATTTGTTTCTCTTTCCTCTTTTAGAAAAGGAAATAATTTTTCCTTTTTTAAAGCATGATTTTGAGTCTTAAAGGTAAATAAAATAGATTGTTTCCTATTTAAAGTTCACAATGAATCTTAGAATTCAATTGAAAATATTAAAAACGCTACCTCAAAATATAAATTTTAAGTATAATTCCTCAATTTTAAAATTAGGTCTCTACAAGTAGTGAAATACTAAGCTAAAAAAGATTAATTTCATTTCCTTTCCTTCCACCTTCCTCATTCCCTTTCCATGGGAAAACAATCCACTAATATATTGCACATTGCAGGAACAAAAATGAGTTTACCTCTTTTTTGTTCTCTTTTCTTTTTACTAGTCTCTATATTTGTAGGCCTCCTATGGAAAATCAATTTCTGCTTTATTCTTGTAAGCTTGGATTTATCTTCCTAAGTATATCTTTCTTGTCAGAAGCCAATCAAGCATTTTGCTCTCTCCATTTATAAATCGTTGTCCTACTTTATGCTGTTGGTTTTGATTAGCTGGTTCTTTTTTTCCTTGTCATAGACAGTATAGTGTTGGAGATCTGGAGGCACCACTAACTGTCCTCTCAACTTTCTGATCCTCAGGCAAGTCAACCTAATTCATGTTAGCTATAAAGGGGAGGCAGGGAGAGAGACACAAACAGCCAGTCGGAGGATTCACCAGTCTCCCTGAGGGAGATGGTCTATTCTACTTTTCACTTGGAGCATAGATGGGGAGGTGAACATATCTTTAGTTAAGTTCCAAGGTCACGCTACTGCAAGGCCTTTGGGGAGAATCATAGGCCATTTCTGCTGCTATAATAAAAATACTATCAGCTAGGTGGCTTGTAGACAACAGGAGTTTGTTTCTGATAGTTATGAAAGATGGGGAGACCAAGTTCATGGCACCAGCAGACTTGGTATCTGGTGAGTGCCTGCTTCCTCACATATGACTGTCTTTTTGCTATAATGTCACGTAGTAGAAGGGGCATGCTAGCTCTTTGGGGTCTTTTTTATAAGGACACTAATCACATCCTTGAGGACTCCCGTTTATGACCTAATCATGTCCTAAAGGCCCACTTTCTAATATCATCACCTTAGGTTTCAACATTAAATTTTTTTTGGGGGGAAGGGGATACACAAACATTCAGGCCATAGCAGTCAGTATCATTTGCCAACTTTGTGTCTCTGCTTTCTTTAATGACCCTGAGTTTCTCTACTGTTTCTTATCTCAGGAGCTAACCTCACTCCACATTTACCTTTTCTCATTGATGTTGAGTTTATCAGTTAAGATAAGGTGTTATGCCGCAATAATAAGCAACTTTAACATCTCAGTGGCTTAAAACAGAAAAGATCTATTTCTTATTCATGTTACCTGTCACCCAAGGAGCCTGGATGATGAAGCAGTCACTTAACTTGAACACTGCTGGTTACTATTCCAGAAAGAGGAAAGAATTCTGCAGAGACTTGCAGTGACAATCAAAACCTCAGCCATGGGGCAAGGTCATGAACTAGAAACATGAGGTTCCTCAACCTTAAGGGAACCAGAAAGTACAATCCTCTAGCACAGTCCTATTTCTCCCACTCTGGAGGTGGAAAATCAGAGGTATTCAGTGAGCGTCAGGACCGTTATTTTATCTTTTAATTAAAAAAGTAGAGACAGCAGCTCCTTATGTTTTTTTTTTATTCTATTTCTAATTGCTTATGTCTTGATTAATATAACCCTGATATCTTTCTATTTTCCTTTCTAGTTTGTCTTTTCTTTCAGATATCACATTATTTTCAGTAAATATTTTGGGTCCTTTTCCCCAGCACTCTAATTTTTGGCTAGGCCAGTGTCTATTCTCATTCCTCAGTCCCAAATCCATTTTCTTTATTAGATTTCTTTGAACTCCTGCAGCTCTTTCTGTCTGCACCACACAACTTAACCTTTAATTACTTGCCTACTGGGCATTCCACTTGGTTCTGCCTTTTATCAGCTGAATCGGAATATAACTTTCTCTCACCACCTCTCTCCACTACTCCAAATTGACTCTACCTCCTGATCCTTATTTCCAAAGTTGTTCCATTATTTTTCCAGCACTCAACCTCAAAATCTTCATTTCTCTTTGCTTCTTTTTCTATCTCTTGCTTCCCGTGATTGAGCAGTTATCAAACTCTTCCCCATGGACCCATTGTGCTTGTGTGGGTCAAATGACATAGTGAAAGTAAAAACCATGCCACAGATTCTAAATATAAGGAGATACTGCCCACTATTTTGTCAATTATTTTTCATTCCTTTCTCCATTCATTTATCCATCACTCATTTATCCATGCACTTACTCAAGACCTAAGTGCTTTCTTGGAACTGTGCTTGTTACTGAGGGAGCCACAAATTAATTATGTTTCTGCTCTCCAGGAAGTTACATCCCAGTTGAGGAAATCATATATACATACTTCAAGGTAACTAGGTACTAATATAATTGCAATAAGAGAATGCTCTGGCAAATGGGAGATTGGGGGCAATAACGATGTTCTGGAGCGGGCTACAAAGGCTTCAGGAGGAAGTGAGCATGGGGATAACTAACTCATTTCACCTCCAGATGAAAACATCTGAAGGCTTCTCAGCATACTTAGAATAAAATCAACAGTCTTTATTAAGGCCTACTAGAACCTTTATGATCAGGCCCCTTTCAGTTTCATCTAAAAATTTTTTTCTTATTTTCTGGGCTCCAGTCACTAATCTTCTATCAGCTCCTTTAGCATACCAAGCCTGTCTGCATTCTGTGCCTTTGGACCTGAGGTTCTCTTTGCTCAGAATTCTGTTTCTATAGGTCATTGTGAGTCTGGCTCTTTCTTACTATTTGATTCAAATGTCAATCTGCAGAGAGGCATTCCCTAAATATCCAATGTTAAATAGTATTCCCCTATCCCAGGACCCTGTTTTTCAGAACTCCTGTTTTCTTTTTCTAATACTTATCTGAAATTATCTTGTTTGCTTCCTCCACCCTTTTTTTCACTTGTTTATTCCTTTTTAGGATGTTTCCTCTTCTTAGGATGTCTATGTCACCATCTTGGATCAGAACCTCCCTAGGATATGAGAGCTCTTTATAGGTGTGAACCTTGTTTATGCTACATACCCTATTGCCAGGGCTCAGACAAAACAGGATCCATCATTTCTACTGCTGCTGTACAGCTCTCCTGACGCCAATCTCTCTATTTCAGGGACCATTATCAAACTTCATTACTGGGTTCCTATTCTTTAATGCTACTTTTACTATGTAACAAATGTTCTGGCCAGAGAGGTGTATGTGGAAGTGAGGAATGCCACTCCCAAGACAGGCCAACAAGAATTCCCATGTATGATCTTTTCTTTTACTTTCTATTAAATGAATGAATAGGACCTCAGTGATTTAGAGAAGGGCAGGCCCCTCTTAGGGAAAAGGGCATGGTTCCTAAAAGACCATATGTAAGGCTGCCTGACTAGGAACACTGTCCTTGAACTGTGATGAGAGCAAGTAGTTTGTGTGTGTGTGTGTGTGTGTGTGTGTGTGTGTGTGTGTGTGTGTGTGTGAGTGATACCTCTGAGAGCCTGACACTTCTCTGTTATAACATTTAGTGTTACTTACTCAAACTAATATGTTTGACAACTAAGTTTTCCATCATTTGGCTATGGGTACTTTTCCAACTCTTTAGATATTATATACAGTCTCAGTGACTAGCTATATTTTCCTCTGAAAAAGCAGTTTCTTTAACTATCTTAATTCTACATTAACATCTATCCTCCAGCATTACATATTAAAAAAAATACATCTTGGAATTATCTTAGAAAACTCTGAAGTTGAATTCAAAAACTGCTCCTGTCTAGTAACATTACATTTGGCATGTTATTTACTTCCCCAGAACTTAGTTTCTTTCTTTGTATAAATAAAGGAAAATAATACCTAACTCACTGCATTACTGTGAACAAATAAATGAAATGGTGCACTTGACTTCCATGCTAATTAAATACATGTTCTTCTTTTTCCCCAAGGACACTTCTCTCCCTTCTCTAAACCTACAAAACTCTTCCGAGACTTGCAAGTTGCCCATTGTACTTAAATTTTCTGAAGCACAATGTTTACAAAATAGGTAAAAGTGTGGCCTCTGGGTTCAAATCTTGACCTTTTAACAGTTGAGTAAATTCAGACAAGTTACTTTGTGCCTCAATTTTCATCATATTTAAAACTGGAATAGTAACAGTACTTAACATGTGGTATTCTTGTGAGGGTTAAGTAAGTTAATAAATGCAAAGTCCTTAGACGAGTGAAGGGCAAAAAGTTAGTGCTCACTATCGCTTGGTTGTTATTTTAAAATTATTCTCTCAAACCTTTTAAACTCAATTATCCCAGCTCATGCTGTCATTGCCCTTCTCTGTATTTAAGATACTTGTGTCCATTGTATTATTCAGTTAAAAAGAACTTCCTCCTGACTAGTAACTTTGTCACTACAGTTTTTAATAATTACCATGTTCTATACCAACCATTCTAGCCAATGTTCTAGACAGCAAAATTGAAGTTAAATTAAATTACATTTTAAAAAACACAAGCCTACTGCCCTCAAACATTCTGTTTTATTATCATGTGTTGTTTGGTCCCTAATGCTTAGATTTCTCCCCCCTCTAATTCACACAAAACAGAACCAAACTCACAGATACGGAGAACAAATTGGTAGTTGCCAGATGGGTGGGGGTTATGGGATAGATGGATAAGTTGAAAAGAATTAAGAAATACAAATTGCCAGTTATTAAAATAGTCAAAAGAATGTAAAGTACAGCATAAGAAATATAGTCAGTAACTTTGAAATAATTATATAAGGTGTCAGATGGGTACTAGACTTATTGTAGTGATGACTTCATAAGAGACATAAATGTCTAATCAATATGTTATACACATAATATCACGTCAACTATACTGAAAAATACATATAATATTTTTAAAATAAATTAAATAAATAAATAAATTTGAAACTGTATCGTGGGTTGGGACAAACAAAAATGGGCGTGGAGAGATGCAATAGATGAATAAGTGGGTTAAAATTTCCAGAAGTTTGATTACACTAATAAAGGACTTTATATCCTATCATGAGGATTTAAAAAAACATATAGTCAAATATAGCTATCATCAAATTATTATTTATTTATATTCTGAGTCAAAATAGAGAAATCAGAATTGATAGTAGACTTATAAGTAAATATATTTCACAGTTACATTTTACATTCTAAATCCAAGAACATAATGATTAAGCCCTACATTATAATCTATTGCTTTGCATATTTTTATCTTTGTTTCTCATTTCTACTTTTTTAAAAAAATTATTATTAGTTTCGAGTATACAGTAGGTTAGACATTTGTATAGTTCATAAAATGACCCCTTTAATTGCTTTTTCTCTCCTTTGTCTCTCTACCTAGCCATTACGTTCTACTTTTTTAATCATTTAACTAATTATAATCAAAGCAAGGATATTTGTCATAATAATCTGAGCAAAGTTTTCCCATTTTGGACAAACTTGTATAACAACCATGTCTCTTATGCTGTAGGGCAATCTCAAGACCCCTGGCACTCTTTCTTACAATTCTGCCTGAACAAATTATTTTTCTCTCAACAACTGCTTAGTTTCGCTATCTGTACAAGGGAATTACAAATCTAAAGAATCCTATGAAATATTTTTGGGGTTCTGCCTAATTTCTGGTTGAGATAACTATAATTAAGAGAAAATGACTAAAATACACTGGCCATCTATTCCTCTTGTTCTAATACTGTACCAAGTTAGATATCATAACAATGACATATCTGGATATCATTATTCAGGTCTGACAAGGAATTATCTCTACAGAGTTATAATTTTACAACTTTATAATTTTATCATTAATACATTGCATTAATATCCAATATAAATAATTTTATGTAACTTCATAAGCTAATTATCAAGAATGTTGTCTTATATTTCATTCAAAATTTTATTAAAGGCATACAGTATAAATTCTTATGGAGTTCAGAACTTACTAAAGTATCTCTTGATGAGTTAGTTGTCTTTTATTTTTTTTTAACTAAATTTACTGGGGTAACATTAGTTAATAACATTGTATAAGTTTCAGGTCTACAATTCTGTAATACATCTTTTGTATATTGCGCTGTATGCTCATCACCCAAAGTCTAGTCTCCTTTTGTTATCATATATTTGAACTCCTTTACACTCTATATCCTCTTCCCACTCCCCTTCCCCTCTGGTAATCATCATACTGTTTTCTGTGTCTGAGTTTGTTCATTTAGTTGGTTGGTTGGTTTGGTTCATTTATTGCTGTTTAATATTCCACATATGGGTAAAATTATATGGATTTTGTCTTTTTCCACCTGACTTTCATCATTTTTATGACTGAGTAGCATTCCATTATACATATGCATCACATCTTTATCCCATCATTCACCGAAGGCCACAGGCTATTTCCATGTCTTTGCTATTGTGAATAATGCTACAATTAACACAGGGGTACATATGTCTTTATAAATAAAAGTGTTAGGTTTCTAGGGTAGATACCCAGAAGAGGGATTGTGGGCTTATATAATAGCTCTATTATTAATTTTTTGAAGAACCTCCAAACTGTTTTCCGTAGTGGCTATACCAGTTTACATTCCAACTAGCAGTGTATGAGAGGTCCTTATTCTCACAATTTCTCCAATATTTGTTATTACTTGTCTTGTTGATAATAGGCATTCTAACAAGTATGAGGTCATATCTCATCGTGGTTTGATTTACATTTCCTTTATAGTCAAGTTGAGCATTTTTTCATGTATCTGTTGGCCATCTGTATGTCTTCATGGGAAATTACACCATAGAATTATTTTTCTTCTTCCCGCCCTTGAATTTCAGGATACACAGAGATAGGGTTTTTGATTAACATAGCAGAGTTTTTTTAGTTTAATTTTTCTTTACAATCATTTTTTCTATCCTATTTTCCTCCTGCTTCTTTTTGAATGTTGTTTTATTCAACTCTTAAAATTTTTCTGTTATTTAAATAGTTTCATTGTATTTTTACCTTTTGTCATTTGCTTCAAATCCTTTAAAGAACCTCCAATTTCCTTACTTTCTAGACAGCTAACTAGCCAATATGAAATAAACTTATTTCTGTTAATTTCTGTATAAAATTTAAAATTCAGAGTAGTAAATGCTACCTTCTGGAAACAAGTGACCACCTTTTCTAATTTAAAAATGACTTAGAGGAAATTTTAAGCCAAAGGAGAAAAGAGATCAATGCCCCTGTGGTCACTGGGGATACCTGTGGAGTAGATCTTTATAGTTCACAGTTATTCTGCTCCTATCTTAGATAGTTGGTTTCTTAGATAGCTGAATTCAAAAGAATCATGTAAATCATGTAGACCAACACCCTTATTTTCCATATTCTACCTATGAGAAAAATAGAGTTAGTTCTGGCATAAGGATGAATATACACATCAATGGAATAGAAAAAGAGTTCCAAAATAGACCCTCATATACAGGGTCAACTGATTTTCTACAAGGGTGCCAAAAAAGTTCAATGCAAAAATAATAGTCTTTTCAACAATAGTATTGGAACAACTGGATATTGAGATGTAAAATGATTTTGGACCCCTTCCTCTCTCCATATAAAAAAATAGCTCAAAATAAATCAGAGACCTAAATATAAGAGCTAACACTGTAAGCCCCTTTAGAGAAAGGAAAAGAGTAATCTTTGTGACTTTAGGTTAAACAAAGCCTTCCTAGATATGACACCAAAAACACAAATGACAAATGAATTCATCAAAATTAAAAACTACTGTGTTTTAAATGGTACCATCACAAAAGTGAAAATACAATTCAAAACAAAGAAACTATTTGCATACTGCATTTATTTGGTAAGAAGCTTATGCCTATAATAAACATTATAAAACAAAGTTCTTACAATTCAATAATAAATAAATAACTCAATAAAAATGGGCAAAATTTCTGAATAGATATAGCTCTGAAGATGTCCATTGATCAATAAGCACATGAAAAGGGAAATGATGTGATTTTATCCAAGACGAGAATAAGGTTCTCTTAAGTGCCAATCTTTCCACTGTGTCACGCTAGCTCTTTCCTCTCCTTTTTAAATCTCTCTTTGGTAGCTTTGATGAGACAGTGGCATATGTCACTTGAGCCCTTCCTCTTTGCTACATGTTGATTACTCTTTTGCTTTCAGGGACTCCAGTATTTACCTATAAAATGAGGATAACATTACCTGCTTTACCTAAATTATAGAGATATCAGAAGACCACAAAAGAGAAAGTAGTCTAAGTATAAAGTTTTGAATATGTTAGAAATATTTCCTCATCTGGCTATCCCAACATTTCATGTACTGATCAAATGCGAAATACTTTCTCCAACATAATTACAAAAAGACAGTTGTTAAAATATTTATAAATTCAGGTATAAAACATCCCATAGCATAGCCACTAAGCATGTAGTAACTTTCCACAAAAATGTCAAATACTGATATATTGATCGATACAGGGTTTCTTATTTGTTTATTTTTTCCTAAGTCCAACTGTGTAATGTCACTATAATGCAGACAGTCTTGTTGCATTTTCTTTTTCTCAAATCAATAAATTTGCTAGAGAAGAAAAAATATATTTAATTAAAATTAAACTGTATACCTCTATTAATACATTATTTTTACTGTCAAAATTGATAATTTGATGTTATATTTCAATGTCTTAAAGTACACTTATGTACATATCTATAAAAATATCACTAATTTTTATTAATGTGAAGCTAATATTTTGTTACTTTGCTTCTGTAATTGTTATGCACTTCTCCCTGATATACATCTCTTAATATCTTCTGATTCTAGGCATTATGGCTGATTGATTTATTACTTGTATTACCCTAGATAATACTATTTTGATTGTAGAAAGCTCATTTTAGAAAGAGTTCAGAGAACAGAGCAAACTGGTATGACAAGGACTTCGAAAAGACTGCCATGAATAAAAAAGAGGCTGTTGTAAACAACCTTTAAAAGATCATCCATTCCAATTGCATCATCCTGATTTCTTAATTTCATTCATAGCTTAATGATGAAGGGATGAATGATCCCAATTTTACTTTGTATTGGGAGAACTAAAAAAATTAGATAGTTGTTTGATTTTTTTACTTTTTTCTTTTTTACTATAAAAAAGCACACAGATCTTCAGCAGTATTGACTTTTCAAATGGGTATTGCATATAATCTTATAATTTGTTCAACCACTTATTGGATATTACATATCTGGTTTGTTAGGGGAATGATTCTGGAACAGACTCATATGCATTGCCAAGGATGGCTTGCTGATTTATTGTTTAGGTAAACCATCACATACAATACATTACTACTTGAAAATAAACCACTAAAGACCAGAAATAGTTTCCACCCAATTTAAAACACCTTTGGGAGGATAGTTTCTCAGTAAATAATGCTTATACCCCAAAAAGCTATTTATTATGAATGTTCTGGAAACAGACAATAGAAGTACTTTCAGTACATATAGTGTCTAGTCTCCTGAAATTAACCAAGAAAAAATGCCTAATGTAGATTTAGAGGGGATTTAGGTTTGGTAAATTTTTTAGATCATAAATGTGAGAACAGTACTCTCACATTCATCTTGAGAAATTAAAAAAAAAAAATTGAAAGAATAATTAGAATTTGGGCCATAGACTTTATGTTCAAATATAAGTATATTATTCATAAATTTTTTGACATTCATAACATCTCCAAATTCAGCCTCAAGGTTAAGTAAAATTTTTAAGAGAGAGGCTTTGTTTATGTGAAAAATATGATTAGACTCACTGGAAATACATGTATGCATACAATACATACATGTGTATATGCGTGGATACATACATACATGGAAGGAAAATATACCTCCAAATTTACAGTAATTATTTAGGAATGGCGGGATGGCATTTTAATAGAATTTTCATATTTCTAGTCTTCAAATTTCTATGATAAACATGTATGACTTTTATAACCAGGAAAAGCCAAAACAAATTCCATTTTAATGTAACTATCAAAAATATATACATTAGGTTGGGATATGAGAGGATTGACATCATATTTTTAAGCACTAAACAAAAATATACAGCATCACCACTAAGACAGGGATTAAAATCCACTGGCATATGTGTTATTTATTTGCTATTTAATTTGGTGATTCTTCCCTCTCTCTCTATGTCTTGTAATTTTCTATTCTTGCACCAAGAATATGCATTTTCAATGAACTCTCCATTGCCATTTGGAAAGGGGTATGTGCCCCATCAACAATTCCCAAAGGTGCTAAGGAATGAATCTCACCTTGCCTAGCAAAAGGCTTATTGAGCAGTGCCTGTGCTTTGCATTTAATGCTGATAATAGCATTAAAGAAAGGGGGAATACTATAATGGCCAGTTTCTACAACCTGTGTTATATGCCTCTTTTCTGGGTAAAAATATGAAATCTATCACCAGTTATATTATATAAATAATGTTCGCCCTGACCCAGAACAAGTAAATTGAAGTTAAAGCAGTGAAAATAACCAGATTTTGGTGAAGATGTGTCTTTTCTCTGCAACCTCATGCTAATAACTTTCTCACAGAGTCATAATAAGAATATTCCCATAGATAATAATTCAGTATCTCTTAGAAAGTAAATAGAAACCAGTCTTCAAAGAAATAATATATGTTTACTTAACAGGAAAGAAAATACTTCGAAGGCATCACAGATAATGTGAACCTGTTACTGGTGAACTTCATCACAAAGTCCATGTTTTTATATTCTATTTCAACAAATAAAGTGAGCTTCTAATATGTGTGATATATTAAATATGTGAATATACACATAACTTACACTGAACATATACATACATATACACACAACTTATGTCATTAAATATATGGGAAAATAACGAATAGTGGTTAGAAGCACGGTCTCTGGAGCCAGTCTAGAGATTTCAAATCCTATCTCTTTCAGTTACTCTTTGACTTTGGGCAATTAGCTTAACAACTCTCAGTGCCTCAGTTTCCTTTTCTGTAAAATGGGAATTATTAGTGTAACTTTATAAGATTATTGGGAAGATTAAATGGCTCCATGAATGTAAACATTAGGGTGGTGTCTGCCATGTTTCCCAACATATTCTTTTGAAAGTTCTCTCATATTTTGATGACTACGATGAGAATCATATTTTTATTTCTGAGACTTGGATGTTGCATCTGGATTCTGGAACACTGAACATGTATTCCCTGATTCTAAGGATCAGGAGTCTCTTACTCAGAATATTCTAGAAAATGAGACTCAGAAAACTCTCGAGGAAATTGAGATTGAGTTCTGTGAGTGAGCACGCAAATTAAGGCAGAGTATAGTCTACAGCAAGATTTTAAAAAGCAAAGAAAAAGAGAAGCAAGTAATGAAAACAGTTGTTAGTGATAGAAATACAATCTGTACTTCAGAGTTTTATTTCTTTTTTCTCTGCCTTTATATAGCATTTCTTTGTTTTTATATAAAATGGAATTTATGTGATTTATACTACATGAGCTAGATAAACTATTAAAACATATAAAATGTTGAAGTTAGAATATTTTATTCCTGTATTTCTTGGTACTCTACAACAGATGTACATTTGTATCCACCACATCCTAATTAAGTTTCATAAATAACTGCATGATAGAAAGACAGCTGAGGCATAGTTTCTGAGAAAAATTCAAAAGCCCCTTCAGAACTTCAGTGAAAATCTAATTCCTTTTGAAGTAGCCCAGTATCACAGAAGACCTGAGGTAAGCCTTTGTTTTAAAGACTCTGGCTTATTTTCAAATTTCAGTTTCATTTTTTAAGTTACAACTTTCACAAAGTATAACCCTGTTTTTTCAGAGGGTGGGTCAGTGTTTCTTAATTAATTTTCTTTTTGGAATTACTTGTTGTAC
This sequence comes from Cynopterus sphinx, assembly GCA_030015415.1. Lineage (NCBI taxonomy): Eukaryota > Metazoa > Chordata > Mammalia > Chiroptera > Pteropodidae > Cynopterus > Cynopterus sphinx. Next base: position 175,283,901 of record CM057379.1, read on the forward strand.
ATCTGAAGTGCCATTGTTATTCATTTACCTTTCCAAGTATCTCTTAAAATGTTTAGATTTATTTTGTAGATTTGACTATTTACAACAGCTAGTGGTAAAAGGGAAGTCTGGGTCACAGATATAGCCTTTATCGGCACAGATATTCGTACAGACTTTGTATAAATATTAGCCCTATTTACCTATGATTGTACTTTTAAATTTTATTTAATTGTGTGAAGATTTTAAAAAGTAACAGTTATCTTTTTTTGGAATTTGGTATTTGGAAAAAATACATAAAAGAAGGAAAAAAGATCAAAATCAAACTTTTACATTCAGACATTTGCTAAAAATGTCAGCGTTTTTCCCTTGAAATTATGGGTGTGGGAAGATGTGCGTTTGCCTGGATCAGAAGCTGTACATTTCGTTCTGGGAAAAAAAAAAAAGTCTGGGCAAATGGAAGCACTGGAGGAAAGAGAGGTGTTTTTACTCTAAGGACTCCACCCATCTATACAAACAGAAAACACTGGCAGTTTTCAGAGGTGACAGCATTGTCTTCAAGGAGGGGAAGAGGCAATTCCTGGGAGGCATATCTCAACTACAGGAATCTTAGAACTGAAAGGTTTTCTCTTAAAGCCTTACATCCAACAAAAACCTTAGATTTCCTAGATCAGACCTATTTTCCATTTGTGTGTGTGTGTGTGTGTGTGTGTGTGTGTGTGTGTTTTCATTCTCTCCATGAATAAACTCATGTTAGAAGCAGTCCTAATCATCATAACCACATTTACAGTTCTAAGGCAACAGAGCAAAGGAAATCAATAAAAGGGAAACATGCCGGGGGAAGACAGAGTGAACTCTTAGTTCACTAAAATTTTGTGACTAATCAGCATCTTCTTTAGACATCCCTTAGGCAACCCTAACCAATCTATTTTTTACTTAGGAGAAAACAACTGGAAACTTTCCAATTGCAATACAATCTTTTTGTTCAACTGTCAGCCAGTCATAGTTTTAAAAGAAATAATTTTCTATATTTTCCTCAGAGGTGTCTTAATTTTCCCCATCAAACACATAATCCAAAAGTACTAAAGCAAGCAGGACCGAATGCCTAATTTGCTTATATGTATGGTGAAATCTAGTGCCAAATATCATCCACAGCCATCGCCCAGCTTCAAATATTCATGATTCTCCACAGTCCAACACGCATTAAATGTGGGAATGATGCCAGCAACACACAGTCTTCCTAGTGACAAGGAGCCTTCTCAGATCAAAGGAGCAAGCTAAAGACTTCAAACTAAACTCTTTTTAAAAGACAGTCACAAAAAGAATGTCAAATCCACACCCTATTTCAGCTTTGGAACATCAATGAAATGAAAAAAAAAGATGCTCATTCATTTTTTCTTCTGAACTCATCTTACTGCAAACTGCTTTGTTTTCTTCCTTTCTTACCACTGTAGTCCAACAAGGATGTTATGCACTAAAACTGAAAAACATTATTAGTGTTTCAAAGATAAAATGAATGACTACTGAAGAATTAACAGCATTTAAGCCAATATGATATTGTTAATGGAGCCTGAGTGGCATGTAGAGAAAAATAAAAGAGCAAAGTTAAAATGAAAATAGGAGCTATGAAGCTTCCATAAGAAGCAAACATACATAATAATTTAAGTTCTCCATATGTCATTTGTCACCCAGCTGCACCTGCTCTTACACCTGTGCTCTCTTCCCTGATCTATCCTGATATCCTGGAAATGGTAGGCACGCAGCCAATTTCATATCCAGCCATTCTTATGATCAGACTCAGCTACCTACCAACCTGCTTTTTACTTACATTAAATCAATTATCAACCTCAGGACTCTGAACTACTCGGACTGACAGGACCAAGAGAAAGTTCTAGGCTAATAACTCATTAGCAATAGTTCTCAGTGCAAAGAGTTACGACTGACCTACTTTGTACTTACTGAAATAATTTATCAGGTATGATAATTAGGGAATAGAAAGCTGTTTTCAAAACCAACCAAGTATAAGAAATATTTGTCGAAATCATAAGTTGGTATTCCCAGTGCTATCAGATGGGGCTTTATTACTTTGCAATGAGTCAGTTTTATTATGTTTGATTTATTTATAAGCTATTCTTTTTCTTTATAAATTATATTTGACAGGAGGTATTTGAGAGTCTCTTTGATGTATAAATGTATTAGTTTTGAATTTTTTCAGTCTTAATATGAAGAGAAACAATCTTTTAAGCTCTTCTTTTCATTTATTCTTAACCTCTGCCCTATAAACAGGCCACATATCCCTTTGCACAGGCATTCCAATTATTTCTGAAATCCATCCTAAATAAAGAGATACCTCAACCTGAGAGGGGAAGTCCCTATGGTGTGGACCAATTACCATGTGGCCTTCTAATTCTCTCTTTTGAAAGATTAATCCTTTCCTACATTTAGGTATATATCTACAACTGAAGATTTTTTTTTTTGTAGCAAGGGTCTTTCTTCCCTACTAAGAAAACCTGGCCATTTCCTGATTTCTACAGCCTTGATGTTCTCCACAAAAAGATAAAAAAAAATAAAAATAAAAAAGACTTGAAATGAAATTGTGGAACATAAATGAAAGGTGTATATGAGTTTACAACCTACATGTTTTCTCAAGATAAACACTTAAAAATGTTATGCCATTAGTATATGGTTTATCAATACCATTATTTTTCTCTTTTTTTACCTTTACTCTCCTTATTCCTTTCCATTTTATTTATTATTTTTCCCCCATGTCTAGTGTTACTTTCTTCTTAACTCAAGAACTCATCTAGGTGACTATGAAAATACGATGACCTGTTAGTGTACTGGCTTTTTAATTCTCACAATGATTTACTGTTATCTAGAAAGTACCTTTGAATAACTAGCTTTGAATAACTTAGTCCTTGTGGTGAAATGCAAAATATTAATTTCTTAGGCCAGGGTTAAAAAAGATCAGGTGTTAAATTTTCACCTTTGTTTTAATATTGCAGATACAATAATAACATTATTTACTCACATCTCATTATTACTTCATAAGGCAGGGTTGAGGAATATGTATACATAAAATTATAGTTTAGTTAGTGTCAAAGGAGAAAATAATCCAAAACACTTGAGTTGTACTCTTTGTACTCTTTGTTGCCACATAGCATATGCAGTGTTTTATGTTTTTGAGAGGGCCTGGCCATGGTTTCACCCAAAATCAATAGCACATCAAGCACCTCTGAATCAGCTGACCGTATGAGAGTCAGATCACTCCCCTACTGCTTCCTACTTACTTTATAGCCTCTTTCATTCTATGCCTATTTAATTTCATTTATTGCTTTATTCTTGTGTCCTTCAGCTCTTTCCAATCTGCCCTTCATGACCATAACTAAATATAATATATTAACATACAAAGGTATTTATGTAAATGAAAATCAATACACTTATCATTCCAGCACTATTCCTTATTGCTTACGCTGGACATTTTAAGTACATTTTATTTCAACCCTAACAACTTTTCATTCTTGCCTGGGGAGCATAATGATCTTCTTGGCTCCCTGCCCCCTACAGCCCTCTAATCTTCACAGCTATGGCCACTTAGCCCCATCTGGAGGTTCAGCCTTATTCCACATTTTGGAGCTAATCTTATCTCTAGGCTGGGGGCGTAAAAGATATCCTTAGCCAAAAGCTAACTGATTCAGCATCCAGTCAGCCTTGCTGCTGGTTTCATTCTGACCTTGTAATTTATTCTGAGGTGTAGGCGTTTGCCTCAGCCCCATTGTAAGCAAGGCTTGCCTGTCTACACCAGTTCTATACAAGTGGGTATCTTTATAGTTTCTCTCTTATCCGTCCCTGATTACTTTTCCTGATACCCCATTCCTAGCTGACTGAGGTTCTGCCTTGCTCTTCTCCTTATTCTCTTTTAACTGAGTTTCTTTTTCTAACTCCAGTTACCATAACTGTTCAATATTTCTGATGCCACTATCTTACCCTTAACTCCTTGTATTGCCTGCCTTCAAACCATAGATAAAACTTTCACTAGAATACCAGAAAGGACACTGCTTGCCTGGATGTTTTCCCACTGCCTGCTGCAGGCGTCTCCCTCGTCACCAGCTTCAAACTCATTAGGTCTTAAGTCACTGGATCTAAGCTGCCTGCAATCTGGCCATTCCAGATGTGACAGAAAAAAATATTTTAATTGCATCTTTGGTTGAATTGTTATGCTAACACCCAGTAGTTACTTTTTCCTCATATATTCATGTTGACTCAGCCACTTACACACTTTAAAACTCAGTGTCCTCTTTATAAAGTGAGATCATAATAAAATCTACTCCTAGTTTTATTTTGAAGATAACTGAGAACAAAATGCATACCAATGGACCAAGCTCATAGTTAACAATCAGTAATTTTTAGCTGCTATAGTTATCTCATTTCTTAAAATTCTGCACTTGTAAAGTGGATCTATGTCAGTTAAAGACGATCATTAAAGAGATGAGAAATTAGGGGAATAAAAATTCTTAAGAAAAAATTAAGGACTCGTAAATTTTTAAGTGTAAAATAATTGACAGTGAGATAATTAATAGCTTGAAAATAATGTTGAACTACAGATGCAGTCACCAGCAATCATTAAAAATGATATTTTAAATATTTATTTTCTATAAGTATAACAGTATATAAAGACTATGACTGTACAGAACCCTAGAGAGGAGAAAGAATTTTTGACTCAGGTCATTTGGGGAGTTACAGATAAGTAAAATTTAAAGCTCCACTTTTCTGAAATTCTGATTCATTAATTTTGGAGAAATTTTCGAAGTAATTCTGATAATCAGCCAGGTTTAGGAACCAAAAATTCACCAGCAATTAAGACGCCCAGGATGTTCTTAAAAACACAAACGCAAAATGGTCAAACCTAACACAAACCTACATTTATCTCGAAATGGTCAAACCAGTGCACAGACTCCCGCACTTGCTTTCTAGCTGCCCACTGGCTATAAAATTTGAAGGTGTGGAAATTATTAATGTCTGCTTTTATTAATGGGCAGCTATTTTGCCTGGCTAGTCAATAGCAGTGTTTACTTATAAGTACTAATTTACCTTAAGAACCTCAGTTTGCTCAACTGGAATCCTCAACCTAATCTGCATTCAAAAAACATATTTTAAATATAAAATATTTTAAGTATAGACTGTTTCATTCTTGCCAAAATTACCTTGCCTTAATTTTTTTCTTGTTCCTTAGATGAATTGAGCCCTCCACTGAAAGTTGATCAGAATGGTTGCTTTTCCCCACCACTTTATTGAGATATAATTGATATAACACTGATAAAAAAGTTTAACACCGTGCTGACTTAATGTAATACACTTACTATTGCAATATGATTACCACCATCATGCTGGCTAACACCACATGTCACGTAATTACTATTCCTTCAGAACATTTGATTTACTCTCAGTCATTTTGATCAAAATGAGTGTTAACAGCTCTAAGCAAACACAGTCTGCATAGTGAAGAAAACAAAGGACACCTGGTTGTTTTCCTGAAAGATATGTATGTAAAAGTGAGAGAGAAGAGAGGCTAAGGGAGTAGAAGTGGATAGACAGATATTGAGACCGCCTCTTTCAGCTCTCATGTCACAAAGACATCCTCTGAATTCTGGGCCACTCACTTTGGGTATGATCAGGGCAGAATCAATACATGTCAATGCCCTAGGAGGCTAACATTTTGGGACCCATTCAAAATAATGAATATTATTCAGTATTTGTTCAGCACATCTTTACAGAAGAACGTGAATATTGCTTGAGAGACATTGATCCCAGAGGACAACCCAGAGATCGTTTGTTCTGCCATCTTCTCAATTCAGCTACAGGCGCACAATGGCATGCCCTTAAATAAAATCTCTGCTGTTACCCAGATTCTCCATCTTAAAAGCTGATTAGCAGCTGTCCAGTTTTTGGACCATGTTTAATGAGAGATATTCTGGTAAATAAGATTATTCTCTCCAACTTTTACCACTGACAGTATTTGGGGGTCTTACTCATATCTTTTTATACCTTACCAAATAAAGCCCTGGGTAGTTGCTCGGCTGGCCCAACTCTTAATTCAGCTTCAGAAAGTCCTTGCTGTTATTACTGCCCCACCTTCACCCCTTAGGAACTAGATAAAAAAAAAATAAATGCTAAAAATGTCTTCTTTAGATATAGTTGATGGAGTAAAAAGAAAACAATTATTGTCATTATTTTGTTTAAAAGAATAAATTAAAGCACGTTACCAGACATCCTCGGCATCTTCATCACATTCTGCACCAAACTGGCAAATATCGCAGGTGGATGTCTCCTTTTGACTGGTTTCTCCTGAGCCTTCATGGACTGTAGAACAGAAAAAAGAAAACGAAAGATTTCAGATAAGTGTGCATAATACCAACAACTCTAAGACTAGTCTTTATTAAAACTGCTACTTTTCCAATACCTGTTTGCTATTGAGGCTTCATAAGAATGCCATATTTAACTCCTTTCCCCCCTAAATATAAAGGCAACTCTAACAATAATATACCACTATTGGTATGTTGTGAACACTTCTGCATTTTATAGGCAAAATAAAACAAACAACAGGGTTTACTGGATTTATCAAAAAAATTTTGGCTTAACAAATAAACCATATGTAAGAGTTATTTAATGAGAAGTGATTTAGATTGTCATTTGCCTAGAGGAAAAATATAATGTCTATTTTATTAAAAAATACTTAATATTTTTTAACTTCTAAATTATAGATTTTATTTTCATTCAAAGGCTTTTACATATAATTTAAGAAACTTAGATGGTCACCCTTGACTTATTAGGTGTCATCTTTATTTTTTCCTGAAGATGTTAAGTACTTATAAGAAAAAAATGTTGATTGTAAATTTTTAGAAAATGACTTTTAGTTGGTCTATGCAGTAGTTTCTTAAATCTTTCATAAATATTGAACAGAGCCCATTACAGTGATTTTTTCTGTGAGGGTTATGAACATATATTTCTTTTAAAAAACATATTGTCATTGATAATGATTGAACTTTTTTTCTCCCCATAAATTACAGGTATAAAAATATGTAATACGTAACCTAATTACAAAATTAACCTCTCAAAATTATGACACAATAGTGTAAATCAATAAGAATTTTGAGTGCAAATGATGAACATCTGAGCAACACATTTGAGATAATGGATTATTGTTTACTCAATTAAAAAATATACAGTTGAAAGCAAAAATAGCTTTGCTTATAAACAAAAAAATTGCAACAACCTAAGTACTACATAGATAATCTAATTTCATGGACACATTATACACTTAAAATCAGATGTTTAAATGAAGAGGACCTTTAAAAAGTGCACTTCTGCAAAAGACCATGTATTTTCAATAGAAAAAGAACATAAGCAATTAAATATGGCATTAGCTCCTGTCTTTATAAACTCTAATAAGATAAAATTTTAACCAAGGCACAATTTATTAACATGCACCCTGAACCTAACAAATCCAACCTTATTTATTTTGTTTTAATAAGATATTTTCTCATAATTTCTTCTTTGTCTATTAACAAGAGGGTTTTTAATATTTACAAAAGCAAAGGTCATTATTCTTTGATTTTCTTTAATTTGCTGCTGTGCAGATGAGTGATTTAATTTTTTAAAAAAGGACAAGAAGACATCTCTGAGAGTACTGTTTTATAGTTTTTCCTGGAAGGGTAGAGAGATTTATTTTTTTCTGAAGCATCTTTTTCTTCCTGTACTTGATGATTTGCACTCATGTTAAAAAAGTTTTGAATTACACAGATTAACTTCAATTGCAAAAGTATTCATGATATAGTTTTAAATATGGAAGTCTTAAAAAAAGGTATTTCTCCTCAGAAAGAAGAAGAAATTTTAGACTCTGATAAAATAAACACCACTTATTATCCAATGTATTACTTTAATACAGGCAAGACCATTAGAGTGGAGTGGACCATGGGGATAAGAAGGAAGCCTGGGCCTCCCCTCAGGGGAGACTGAACAGCTGAGGTTGGTTTCTTTATTACTTTCTTATTATTAATGCAATACAGAAGCTGCTAATGGGAGAGAGACTTTTAGTGTTAGCAAGGTTAGCAGCTTCCAGACTAAAACTTCCCATCACTCAGGAAATGTACTAATGCAAGGGGAAGGTCCTTAGTGAACAGTTATAGTCAGTTAGGGGCAGCCTCATCTGCTTTATAGTAGAGATCCTGACTTAAAAATCTAGTGGAAGTAATCCGGTGGTGAATTATGCTAACTCATAATTATACACCATAGTACATACACAATATATATTATAATATATATTATAATGTTAGGTAGCTAATCAGACATGAACAAGCCAGCCTAGAAACCACCCAAAGAACACCCTATTGGTAGTTAGAAAATCCCTCCTGCATCCCTAGAGACAAAGGAAGGGAGGGTCATAGTCTTAGCTAGTTTAATTTGCCCACAATCTAATGCTTATTAAACTGTCATTATAATACTATGTTTATGCCTAGAAGTTCATCAATGTAATTATAACAGACCGAATTCTAGGTAAGCACATGCGCAATAGGCAAAGTGTTATACAGAAGCCAAATGTCAATCAAAACGACCTCACTTGCCCATCACCTAAGAATGCCTTTGAAATCATCCATCAGGACGCAAATATAATTCAGAGATTCCCACTTCTTGGTTGCTGCTGCTGTTACAGCTCTATGCTAAAACCATGTGCCTCCTTGGAGGGTGCTTTGTCTTTCTAAAATATACGTTTAATAAATCTTTTCTAAATCTCAATGACCTGTGATTCTATACTGTGTCAACGAGGAAGACTGAGGAACAAAGCTCATTAATTACTTTTCTATGCTGTTATCCGCCACCCTCCTTGCCGTTGGGGTGAGGCCGAAATTCACATTGCCCCAACACAAACAGTAATACATTATTTTAAATGTTGTAATAGAAGTAGTTATTATAATAATTACATAAATAGCACATATAATAGTTATAATGCATGTTATATATACACACTATAGTATGTGCTGCACTGTATTACCTAAATGGGCTCATGATATGAGTTAGGAAGAGTTCTCATGTATGATGGTATTATTCTTTAATTTCTTCATACAGGCTATTTTAATTTTCTATTATATTGATTTCTGCTCTCATTTTTATTATTTCCTTCATACTACATACTTAAGATTTAATATATTATTTTTCTAGTTTCTTAAAATCAAAGAAGTGTTTGATTTTATACCTTTCTTTTTTTCTAATATAGGTATTTCAATCCATAAACTCTTTTTAAAGGCTGCATTAGTGGCATCCTATACATATGGATGTTGTGTTTTATGTATTTCTGTTCAAAATATATATAGTAATCTCTTTTGGAATTTCTTCTGGACCCATTGATTATTTAGCATGCTTTTTAACTTGCAAATATTTGAGGGTCTTTAAAAGTATATTATTTTAATTCATCTTTAATTTAACTCTATCATGATTAGAGAATATATTCTCTTAAATTTTTTTGAAATTTCTTCTTGAATAATTCATGTGCATCTTAGAAGCTGTAACCTCTTGTGGGGAGTAATTTTCTATAAATGTTAATTAGCTTAAGTTGGTGGTTAGTATTGTTCAAATCATCCATAACTATACTAATTTTTACACTTTTTTATTTATTGCTGAAAAAGAAATGTTACAATCTCTATCAGTAACAGTAAAATTGTTTCTAGGTTTTTTTTGTTATATTATTTTGTTTTGTCTTGTATTTGGGATATTTGATTTTGGGTGTAGAAACATTCAGTAGTCTATGACTTCATAAGGAAGTGACCTTTCTATCATTATAAAATGCACTCTTTTAATCTCTGGTAACACTTCACTTTGAAGTCTACTTTGTTCTGATAGTCATCGAGCTACACTAACTTTCTTTTGCTTGTTGTTTTTATCCCTTTATACCTAACCTATTTAAAACGTGTTTTAAGTATGCTTCTTGGAAACAACATATAGTCAGATCTTGCTTTTTTATCCAGTCTGAATATGACTGCATTTGATCAGGGTGCTTAGTCCATTTACTTTAATATAATAACTTTTGGAGGTCATTTTTTCTGTTATTTTAGTGCTTTCTTTAAGGATGACAATATCTATCTTTAAATTACCCTAATCAATTACTTTATGAACAATTTAAGAACTTTATGACATGTTTTTAATTACTACAGTCCACTCTTTGCATTCTTATTGTCATATATCGTACATTATCTATTTTGGAAAGCTCATGTTACTTTATAAAATTAGTCTTACTTAAATAGCCATCCTACTATTCTGTGTTAATTTTAAAGGTAAAAGCCATAGATTTCAGTACTAACACAGACTTCTGCCTGTTACTGTTAATCATTGATTTTTGACATGTATTGCTCTAACTTTTTAAGACTTTTCTATAGTCTCACATTCTCCATGGAAAACATGAATGATATATATTTATAGTAAATTGTATTAATTTTTCAAATTATTTCCTCACCCTTTCCAATACAAGAATTATGTTCCTCTCCATAACTACATGACTTGAGTTCCATGATATCACTATTGGCCTTATGACTTGCTTTTACCATTGAAATGTGAGTGGAAGTGAGAAGCTATATAAAAGCTATCATTTGCATTTCTACTTTCTTGCTCTTCCCTTTTGCATAAAAAGTACACATTCCAGAATAGGAGCTGTTCCTTCAATCAGTCCCAGAATGAGAAGATATATAAAGCAAAGCCATAGTTGGCCACAGCCATTAGAGCAAGAACTATACCACAAAAATGTAAGCCTCTGAGGTTTTGAGGTCATTTGTAACTATAGCTTAACCTAGTGAAAGATGACTAATAAGATATGAAGTTATCAATAAATTCTAAGAAATTATATTTCACATCATTTTCCACATCTCAGATTTGGTTGCATTATTTTTCTATACAACCCTGGATCTGCTTTTAATTTTCTCCAAATATTTTTTTTAAACTTTTAACTATTCCTTTTCTATAGAAGCACATATTTTGTAATATCTAAGATACATTACTTCTATTATAGTTTCACTTTTTCCCAACAGAGCACTACCTTTCTAGAGTACGCATGGTTCCCACTTCCTTCTCCATGTATACAGCTCTAGTACATCTCTTTGATAGATATGTAAGATGTGCCATTCAAATTAAGCAGAACATAAACATTTAACACAGTATAAACATGAATGAATAGAAACCTCCATGTGTATCAAGTCTGAAATAAAGTAGGCGGTCCATGAAACTATCAGATTTAATCAACAAAAAAAGAATGAGACTTCTAAGCTTAAAATGACCCATAGATAGTGGTTCTACACTTGATGAAATTATTACAAAGTTAAGGAAAAGCATTTACACAAATGTTATGTAAACTTTAATATTTTTTTTCAAAATTTCAAAGGCAATTTTCTCTATTTTAAATTCAACATCAACGCAGTAGTCAGTGTTTTATTTTTTTTTCTCTTTTTCTTAAATACGTAAAATGACAAAGTAATTCTTGGCAGACTTAATTTTTCTACTTTATTTATATAATAAATTTTATCACTGATAACATTTAATTATCTGTTGTAACTAAAATTACTTTGATTATAAAATTGTAAGCAGCAATTTTTCTTTTTGAATAACTTGCATAAATTACTATTTCATTATCGCTGAAAACTGAACTTTGAGTTCACCTTCCAATAAAGAAAACATTCCACTTAAATAATAAAAATAAAATTTTAAATAAAAATTCTCCCCATTCTTGAACAACTTGAACAACTTGTTGACTTTGCTATTTGTATACCAGTTTTACCTCTCAAATGCTTCTCTCACAAGTGAGTAAGCTGAATTTAAGTGGTAGCTGCTGACAGTTCCCACAGGCTCAGATAATTCTCAATTGTTATTTTTGAGCCATAGTCATGTTCTCTTTTACATTTACCAACATTTCCCTAGAAATCCCAATATGACTTTAGATATTTTCCTTTAATTCATATTATAATGTAAGGATATTTGAATAATAATGTTATTGAATGCTAAAATAAGAGAAACAGCATTTTAGTCCTCTACAAAAGGAACACAAATCCATGTTGTTTATATATCTGTGATGTAATGCAATGTGTTCAGAGTTGAGGGAGGAAATTCATTATCTTTGCTTCTTTTAATGAAAAGTAGTGAAAATCCACTGCTAATTTTTAATTCTTAAGTAATTTAAATGCCAAAAATTACAGGAAGGCTAAAATTATATGTAAACATAATGGTTTAAAATTCTAAAAACCACTTGAAAAATCTAAGAACCAACTTTCATGCTTCAGCAAATGAATTTTGTATTAAACACTCAAAAAAAGAGATTACAGAAAATTTAACTTTTCATAATTAATCTAGTTTGCTAAAGCTTGACAAAACTTCTTTAGAAATCACAGATAATTTATTGTCTGTACAACAAAATAATTTGAGATTAATACTGTATTAAATACAATTCTATTGTCATTTAAGTCTGACTGATTTCACTCAGTTCTGTCTGAGTTACAATTGAAGATACTCAGTTGATTAGAAAAAAGGGGAAGAGAATGAAGATAGAAACTAAGAAATGAAAGAAAAAAGAAGGGTGAGAAAATGCTTATTCAGCTTGATATTATGCATGGCAGAATTCATCAGGGCAAGTTACTATGGTAGACTTCATGAAACTCTAGCATATCAGTATATGATATAATAATTATAAACAAAAATACTTTTATTATTCTAAGTACTAGTAATTTAAATCATTGTAATACAAATTTAATGTAATTTGATTCAAATCAAATTATTTTTATTGGTAAATTATGAACATTGGCTTGGGCTACCTGAGCTACTGTAAAGCATGGTTGGGATCAAGTCCCAGTGAGAAGAGATTGAGAAGAGACTGAGTTAGTAAGTGGAAAGGATAAATGTAAGTGACACTTTTGCACAAATTTCCTAATGAGAACAGAGAATGAGTAGATGGATGAGAATGTTAGGTCAAGAAAAAAATTTTTATGAAAAGATGAATTTGAGGCATCATTGTCTGCTGAGAGAAATTATGGAGTAGAGGGGGATACATTTATGCAGGACAGAAGGGATAATCACAGAAGCAATGTCCTTGAGAAACAATGGTTTTTACATATAGGTGTAGTGGTCAGTCTTAGAGGTAGGAACACATCTTCTACTCTAGGAAGGATGGCAGAGTATGTGTGTACAGATAGGGAAAGGAGGTGACACTGGAAAGGGGAGGATGAAATGGATCTCTGGTTATATACCTTGCCTCTATTGTATTTGTATTTAAAAAGGACATTGTCATTTGAGAAAATATGATAAAAAAGAGATGTGAAATATTGTAGTAGCATGAATATGAATGAAGAAAGACCAAAGTCTTTCTAAGCCTTTCCTGTGCTAATTTATTGCTTTCCAACTTTATGCTTAATTCTTATAATTAGCAAATCTCTAATAAATAAAGATATATCTTTATTAACCCGCATCTCTGTATGTCTTTAGTATATGGCTTTTGGTGTTGATAAAGGCACTTTGTGGTATAGAGTTTTATCTGAATCATCAAATAAAGATAAATTGCCAGTAGACTTAACTCTAACCTACTGAATGTTTGTTTCATTCTGTAACATTTTACATGTCATGTTTATTTCCTAAATATTTTCTCATTCCATCCACACTGTACTAGTTCAACTTTTAATTATGCATTGCCTAAACTTCTAACAATCAAATCTGTACTTGCAAACTTGTCTATCTTAAATATATCTCCCACACATTTACTAAAATGTATCTTCCATGTATCTTATTAAAATGCAAATCTGATCACACCATTTAAAATTTAAAATGACATGAAGGAATCTAGAGGAAGTAACATAGTACACACAATTCAGGCCTAGAGGTAGGGAAGCTAGATTTGGGTTGGCCAGAATCTTTCTTAATCCCCAGATTTCTTATTTATGAAATGAGATGCCTGCCCTGCTTAGTTCACAGGCTATAGAGAAGATTAAACAGGAGAATGTGTGAAAGTGCTTTGTACCCTCTAAGTTGCTTTGCCACCCTAAGGTGTTAACATTAAGAAAGTGTTAAAGTTGAAGTAAAGTCACTATTTTATTCCATGTAAAAAGGTTCTTTGAAAGAAGTGAATATGAATTGTTGGCCTCTGTGAATGGCCTTATGATGACACTGAAGTCTTGATGGGAGCAGGACAATGAGAATCATACACACACACACACACACACACACACACACACACACACACACACACACACAAACACACACACAATAACAAAATAGAGAAATAAAAATATTGAGGAACTTATAAAAAAAATCTTGCACCAAAACATTCTTATTTGGTTTCTTATATTAAGAAGTAAAAGGACTGAGGGAGGAGCAGGGAAGAAAGTAAAAGTCTCTGAAAGGTATTTTCAGAAATTGCCCATAGCTCTAAGCTCTTTGTTCTAGTACACTGGATCTTGAAACAAAGAAAACACTAAAGTGATATTTTCTTTATTTTTCTATTAATAAAATATAAATGAAAAAATGTTTTTATCTATCTATCTATTATCTATCTATCTATCTATCTATCTATCTATCTATCTATCTATCCATCCATCCATATTTGCCTGCCCATAGCCTAAAAGACATATTCCATCTAAGTCTAACTTCAAAGTCCAAATAAAACTTAAAAATAAAATTTATGATCAAGATTTGTTTAAATGTATAACTGATTGATATAAGTAGGTCGATAAAACAAAAGAGCAGCAGTAATAGTCAAGCCAATTTTAAAAGGTCACAGCATTTCATAAAATTGGTAGTTATAGCAATAGTATTTCTGAATTGCCTGTAATATTTTTCACCCTAGTGTTGCTGTTGAAGATCCAGTCCTTAATCTTTGAAATCATAATAACCAAAATAATAAGAACGTCAAGGCCAGAATTCAGTATTTGTGACTGGTTTCAGCCTTGTGCTAGATCTAATCACACTCCTTCTTCCATCCTTACTTGTTCTATATCGAGACCCTCTTTTACTTCTACAATTTCCATTCTGCCTATTGTCCCTAGTTGGTGACTCTTGTGACCCCCTTTTCCAGTATACAGATGTCTCTCAAACTCTAGTTTCAAATTTGTAACATATTGCCTATACCCTAGCACTCCTAAAGGCATCTCTTGTGCTCCATCTTGGAATCTATTCCCACTAGCAGCCAAGTAAGGCAGGCCCCAGTATCCTGTTTTACTCTCTTTAAGAAAAATTGCTGAATAATTTCAACATAAACAACATAAACAAAAGAAGATGAAAAAAATGTATTCTCAAAAGTATAAATTTAGCAACTTCAGAATTGTCCAGTTTGAAGTGTGAAAGAAGACATGAACCTCTTCCATAAAATGGAAAAAAAAAAAACCCCACAAAACAAAACCCACAAAATGGTCTAAAAAAGCTGAAATGTTGGAATAGGTTAGAAATTGACTTCAAGCTAATCAATATGTCTACTTAGAAAACCATTAGCTCATTCTAAAACTGTAAAAGGGAAAGAATGAATAATTATGAAAAAGACATCTAGATTTTAAAAAATGCATGGATTTTTAGAGAAAATATTAGCACCATAAGATTGCCAAGGATATCCAGAGATAAATAGAAAAAGATAAAATTTTAAAAATAAAGAGAGTTTTATTTGGAATTTCATGAGACCAATTTTCTAAACTCAAACACTTTCATGTATAGCTTCATCAAGATTCATAGATCTTTTATTTTAAAATAACTTACACCTAAAATGTAGGATAACTGCAACTGAATTAATTCCGTTGTTGCAAATGTGGAAAAAATACTTCAGGTTTTGGGAAAAGTTGCTATTAGCCTAAACTATCAAGATTTAGGTCTAACAGGGACTATAGCTTATTACTTCTGTTTAATATTGAAGGACATACATGCTAAAGTTATCAGGCATAAAAGTATGATTTAATTTGTGAATAAACAAAAATATTGGTAAATATAATAAACCCAAGAAAGAAACATTTTAAATGTCCAAAAATTTGTATTATTATAACATTGTGGGTTATATTGATGAAATTAATAACAAAATAAAAATGAACTTATAGCTTTGCAGAGCTTTGATACTGTTCATTTAATTTAGTCAGTGACTATTTCTAATGAATATGAAACTTTGGTCAATAACCAATCTTGAACAATACTTTAAAAATACAAATATTGATTATGATATAACCCTGTTTAGTTCAAAGCTTCCCCGTCACCATCAGGATAAAAATCCATGATTTTTCATGATCTGTCCCCATCCTATCACTCCACCTTCATCTTTAGCACACGTAGCATGCTCCTTTTGCTATAGTTGTATCCATCACTTTGCTGGGGATTTACAGATGTTTCTACTGTCTATGGTGAAATGTCTCCACCCTTCTTCTAGGGCTGATTCTGACTCAAACTTGAAGATTCAGCTGAAGCATCACATCACTCAGGAAAAATGTCCTCACCTTCCTTCCTTTTCCTTCATCCCCTGGCTATGTTGGATTCTTGGCTGTATTCTCATGCATTCTTAGATCTTATCTCATTGTAGAAGTTGGATTACTTTCCAGGTTTCCTACATTAAAATGTCCAGGCAAAGGGAAGGATTGCATTTCCTGAACACCCTGTGGTTGAACAGGCTATGCAACTAGTTCTGGCTAATGAGTTGTTGAGTGGGTCACTTTAGGCTAGAGGATTTAATCGCTGGTTGGAAACCTTCCTACTATTGAAGGATGCTTGGAAGGGGTGGAAAAGGAGGCCAAATTAGGAGGCTATAAAAAAGGAAGAGTAAACATTTGTCAGATGTGGCATGTAATCTGGAGAGAGAACTGACTAGAGTACTGATCGTCTCTTGCAGGTATAAAGTCAATGTCCAAAAAGCTGCTCCATCTGTCTAGGTTGCTGAGTGACTGCAATGAGCAGAGCCAGCCAACCTGCAGTGAGAATGAGAAATAAACTTTGATTCTTTTAAGCCACTAGGTTTTGGGGGATGTTTGTTATTACTGCATAATCTTGCATAACCTGAATATGTCAGGGATAAGCCTTAGAGGGCTAGATGCAATTGGTTCCACTATGTTGATTTCAACAGCGACTCCCAAGTATCCAACTACTGATGGTTACTATGGAATAGAATATATGGAAGTAAGCCAAATGCTGACTCACTGATAAAAATGGCAGCCATGTGGAATTTAGCATCTTATACCTAAAGTATGGAGAAAGGGTTGTATAACTAAATAGCACGAATTTTGAATAAGAAGCAGTTTATTACGTGACAATGGCAGATTGCATTCATTGTAGTTTTAAAATGACAGTTCTAAGAAATAAATGTATGGCCTTACATGGGATGTAGAGTAGAAGTAGATTAGGCATGGAAAGGTGTTATGCTGTCACTGGAGAGAAGACAGGAGGATATGGTTGGCACATTTGGGACAATTTAACCTTACTCATTCACTAAAGCTAATATTGATAATACCTGTTACAAAAGGGCAAGAATATGCTAAATTCTTATATCCTTAAATAGACCCAATTTATTTTCTTAGAGCATACAGAAAAGAGTTCCTAATAATTATTGGCATTTAAAAAATTATGTTCGTATGCATGATTTTAAAGTCATAAAGCCCTTTGACATAAAGGCAGATGGTGGCTAATATGGGCTATCTCCAAGTGGAAAATAATTTTTTTCCTTTCTCAAAACACAGTCTATTCCCTGACCAAATTCACACTCACACAACATTCTATGCCATTGCTTTCATTTTTCCCCAATGCTGTTTAAATTTCTTCATGCATATTTATATTTTTAGATCAGATAAAATGAATAGAAAGTTCTTTCCCTAAAAAATATGTAGTGTGATTCAAAAAAAATGTTAATGAAATGAAATACTGAAAGCCTTGTTCAATATTGATACGTAGCAACTAATTTTGTCTCTCTACTCAATTGCTATTTCTTTGTGTATTTGAAGCACCATTCTTATTGAATTACATAGCTATATAAGCACTGGGACTGCTAGAATTTTTAAATGGAAGAGATGCCAGTGAAGAAAGGGGTTTAAATGTACTAAGTACCATCTCTTTCAGAATATGCCTAAATATGATAGTACATAGGGACCAATCACATCTTTGCTGCATTCTACTCATATATAAGTAAAACTCCCTCCATGTAGGAATACTTTCCACCAACACCAATGCAGGTATCAAAATGAAGAGGCCTCTTCCTAGATTGTTAAATTCCATGTTAAATGCCCAATACGTGGGCTGTCTTTCATGACAACAGTTTCATTCCTCCTCTGCTCGCACACTGCCTCACAAGCAGATCACAGAGAAAAGTTGTTAACCACATTCATCTTTGCCTAAAAAGAGATTAAAAACAAAACAAAACAAAACATGTACCTTAGCTTTACTTAAGAGGATCAAATGGCTGAGACAATGATCTGTTTGTGTTCTGAAGGGCTAGTGCAAAGAAATAGAAAAAAAATATTCAGGTGAAGAATTTCTAAATGGGGAAGATGTGTTTAAAAGGCAGCTTCCATTATGATCAGCCACACGTGGCAGAGACGCAGGGCAAAGTGAATATGTGTGCTATAAACAAAATGAAGTCTCCTTCGTAAAAGCTGTTGCATATTAAGAGAGATCTGTAGATGAGATTTATAAGCCAAGACTATCACTTTCATAGTATCTGTTTTTAAAACAGACTTCATGTCAGTTTTAATGCACCTGGGAAGAATTTCAAAAAATTTTAAGACAAATTACTTGGATTTAACTCTTAATAATAAGCACATGTGATCAGCAGACACATGAGATTAGAAATAAAATTCAGTCCAAGAATTTCAATAAAATTGAGAAGCCAGTTACATTCTTGGTGCATAGAAATATACATTTTAAAAAATCTATAAGTTTATGTAGTGCATTTGTTAAATGATACAATATTCATATCTACAATTACTCCTGAGATCAAATTAAGAACATTCCTCATCTGTTGATTTGTCTCCAAGGAAAATACAGGAAACAAATACTAATAAAAAGATTAATGGACTTCTCAATGTATAATTAACTGTTATTAATGTATTTTGAGAAACAAAATAAAAATAAAGTGTTGTCTAACATAACCTTAGTAAATATTGTGTGGTTTTAAGGTGCTTGTCAGTGTGAATTTGATTTAAGTCTGTGAATCTTTGCTGAATATTCCTATAGCCATCTAGATAGAAACATCATATGTAAAAATGTTCTTTATTCCAAACAGATAAAACTTCCAGTGGTAAAGAAGATTTAGATACCTCTGAAGGTTTCTTATCTTCAGGCAACATAACTCTCGGATGGTTCAGTGCCTGAAAGGGTCGTCTGAGATCACACATCAGATAAATCAAATGGCTCGAGAAGAGTGGGAGCCTGTAGTAATCTCATGTCTTTGCTTTCAGACACCAAATCTTTCTTCTAATAAGCCAGTAGAGAAGTTAACATGTTACTTGGTGTGGCATATCCAAACCCGAAGTATCAACCTGCCTTAAGTTTCTGCTACTAGTTCTGAGAAGGTCTGACTTGCCTAAGCAAAGACTATATTTAGTTTTAACATTTTAAACTGCAAATTCCAAAACCCTGATATAGTGAGGAAAAGGTGGTGGTGAGAAGGCTGGAAATGTACCAAGTTTTGTCTCTAAATTTCTTTGAAGATATTTATTGCAACATAGAAAAATCCACTTGGGGGGTGATCATTATTCTATAAATATTTATTGAATGATTAATAAAACTAAATTTGTTATATATTTCTTTCTGCTTAATATAAGACTAAAAGCAGTATTTTAAATTTCTACTATAAGAAGCAAGTCTTTCAAACAGCAATCAAATGCTCTCAAACTGTGTTGTCCAATAGGGTAGCCAGTAGCCACTTGTAGCTGTTTAAAATTACATTAATTAAAACTAAATAGAATTAAAAATCCAGTTTATCAGTTTTACTAGCTACACTTCAAAAATTAATAACACGTAGCTAGTGATCATTGTGTTGGACATGGCAGATACAGGACATTTTTATCAACACAGAAAGTTCTCTTGGACAGCACTGCCCTAGAAAGGTTTAAATAGAATACGGCATAGAGTAATATTCATGAATCAGTCTTTTCAGTTCGGTACTTTTTTTTCTGAGTCTTTCAATCTATAGAAAATAAGAAATGGTGTGACTGACTGACTGACATTTTCATCTTTCCATGAGGTGACGGGAATATCTTACTGCGATACACACATGTGTGCTGTGACTATGTGTAACATTTTTGTATATAACATACCTTAATTAATAAACGTAACAAATTCTTAATTAATAAGGCTTGTATTGTATTCCTGTTCTATCTCAAATGATCAAAACATAGCTATCTTCTAATTCAGTCTCTAAACATCCTGATAATGAGCATCGGTATTACTATGGCTTGAAACTCAACGGATTACATGCACAGAAGTAGGAACAACAGAGTGAATGTGCTTTTAGTGAATATTTTTTTTCTCTCTGTCCAAAGTTGAGGCTGCCACATTTGCAATTATTTTATAGTTTGGATTAGCATGTCTATCTCATACACTGAGATAATTATTGTGCTTGGAGTACAGCACCAATATATACATACTGCTTCAGTGTATATTTTTGCAAAACTGTTTCCTTTCCCTTTTCATGGGCCTAATTCTTCCATGTATACACTTAGCTATGTGAGTTTACACTAAGTCAATATGGGAGCCTTGAGCAGTATGTTATTTGTAATAAGACAGACCTGATTTTGGGTGGCTAAAAGTTTCCTACAGAAGAATTACCTTCTTAACTGACATCAGCAGGCCTCTCATTACCGGCAGTTTGAGAAGGAAGATTAAAGCTAACAAAGGCATATAAAGATTTAATTCTGTGTTCACTTCTAGAAGCTGTGATAAGCTGGGAATCTGCCATTACCTTGATATTTTGGAGATAAATGGGTATGCTGAATAAATAGAAACCTTTAGTCTTTGCAGCTGTCACTAACATTATTGCACCTTAATTGTAAAAATATTTACTTTAACTAGAAGAAGCTAACCTCAGCTGGTGAAAAGGAGATTTTCAACTGCTAACTTTTCCAGATTAATTCAAATATTGTGGGAGATACCAAGGACATCATTTTATTCTTTATACCTTTGACTTTGTATTTTGCACGTGAGGAAGAAAGGAAAGATGGAAAGAACCACCTCTATGGTTTCCCTGTGGGTAAGAACTGTTTTATTTTGTTGCGTGCACTAGTATTCCCAAATTAATTGGCAAACAGTAAAGCACTTACGAAATATTTACTGAATAAATGAAAGAATAGATTTAGTCTGAGACAAGAAAAAAAGTCATTTTAAAACTAATATTTATAGGTATATATTTATAGTTCGAATGTTTATTCAAATATATACATTTTGTTATATGTGAGGAACTAATATATATCACTGTCCCTCCCATCACCCCTTTCATCCATCTCTTCTCAATTCTTCCATCCTCTCCTATTATTAAGAGAGATTTTAGATTATTTAAGCATATTTCTGATATTTGGGAATTTGCACTATAAAAATATCTTTTTAAACGTTTATTTATTTAAAACATTATGACATTAAGGACTGAAGATGAAACTAGACATTAGATTTTTAATTGAATGATATGGGCCATTTTCTCTAGTATATCCATTCATTCTACCCACATTTACTGAATACCTACTACCTAGTACTAATGGGGATAAAGTAGTGAGCTAAATAAAGATCCTGCCATCATGGAGATTAGAATATTGTGAGAAAATATTTTAAAATATTTTTGAGTAATTTAAGTCTGCATGCTTTTTTAAAAATCAACAAGTTAATTTACTCATTTAGTCAAATTGAGTCCTCCTACTCCACTACCACCATCTTATTAGGAAGTGATAAGGGAGGGTGAAATTGAAGGAACCAATTTTGCATAACTGGATATTGATATTGTGGAATGTTGGCTGTGCAGCTGGGGATGTTCCACCACAGATGGTGCAGTGGTATGTGGATGAGCAGGCAGCAGCCAGTGAGCCAAAAAGTCTGCATAGGAAGTACCTAGGTGCGAAATTAGAGTGAGAGAATCAAACTCAAGGCTTAGTCTTCTGACCATACGCCACCTCTTACAATTCTCCAAATAGGGCAATCCAAGCTTCAGTTTGACCCTTTCCGTTTACTCTTTGCATTTCATTTTCTTTCTCAGAAAAATCTGGCTTCCGCAAATGATATCTAAATGATAATGTGTCATTATACTGATGAGTAGGATTATGATTCTTGAGACAGATAGACAGAAGCAAGAGAGGCAGCTAGATGGCAGATCAAAGGCATTTACTGACCAGAAGGTAGAAAATAGCAGTTGAGAATTTTAGCAAATGCACTTAAGAACCTAGAGTAGCTTCTCAGACGTTTATTAGAAGCTAATTCAAACCCTTAGGGTTATGAAAGATTTTATAAAAAGCACCTCTTAACTGACCAACTGTCAATTAGCAAAGGAGAAAATGCCTCAAGTACTCCATTATGATGATGATCAAATAAACGGGCTTTGATTACTATAATAATGCTAGTATAATTTATAAAAAATCTCTGGTTTTATATATGAAAAAATTCATAACTGGTGATCATCTGTAAAATCTACCGTGGAAAGCTACAAGTATAATTGCTCAATGATGCCAGTTTTCTTTCTTCCTCAAAATTTTCAGGTGATCTAATATAATGAGAAATAATAATCATTAAGGTTTGATCATGCTAATCTAATTTTCTGGATGGCTTATTAACCTTCCAAAGATATCTTTCTTCTACTTCTTGATCATTAGATCAGGCAATAACTAGGGCAAGAATGAGGAATGTCAATTATATAAGGATGTGTGAGAGGATACAGAAAGGTATGAACATTTAGGCTTATGTTTTTAAGCATCTATACACATACACCTAAGCACAACTTTCTGATTTCTTATAAGAAAAGGTTTAAAAAACATTTCAATATTTTTTCTAAGATGAACCTGGTCCCAAGATCATGAACTCCAGAAAATAAACAGCAGCACAAGTAGAGAGTCTATATTAAAGAGCCACACACAAAGTTCTCTCACCTCAATTTGTACTGAACTAAAGTCCTTTAGGAAAAGCAATACTGTTCAAGTATGACAAAATGTAAATAATTTTAAGAAGAGGAAACATTATTATTTCAAAGTCTTGTTCATTTTAGAAAGACAGTGTCATTATTGAAAAATGATGGGTGCTTGGATCACGGTGATCTGAGTTTAACACCAGGTAAAGTCTACATGAGTCATATACCTTTGCAATCACTGAAGTTCTGTCCCATCATCTACAAAAGAGGGATAACAATATCTATTGCAAAGATGCTGCAAGATTAGATGCAACATATGAAAAGATTCTGACATTTATTAGGACCTTCAATAAATGATAGAAATTATTATTCTTTACCTTTATGGATTGAGAGATATTTCTTCACTGAATTCATTTACTAAATTTGGACAAAAAAAATATTTATATTTGAACCTAGTCTTTTGTGTTCCTTTTCATCCAAATTAATTCTAGTTTTTTGGATTTGGATAACAATGAAAAGTAAGAATTTTTACCTTGGGTGTTAGAAATATACCACAGAGGTGCTTTTGATGTGAATTGGTTAAATTCCCATTTTAAAACTGCTGATTCTCTATATTTATAGTACATATTATTTGTGACTTCAGGCATCGAACCTTCATTAGATCTTTTCCAATGTTTCAGCTGAATCTCACTTTATACAAACTGAAAACTATATTCTATGTAGTGTCAGCTTAAAAATAAAAAAAAATCACAAAATGACAAAAAAGTGGACCTTTTACCAACTATACAAGTTTTTGCCTGAAAAAAAGGAAAAAATATACATATTGCTCCAATTCAGAGTAGGTATGCCTCTACCTGCTGTGACACTATCCCCTTCTTGATAGGTTTTGCAAAATTCATCCAGTAATAAAATCTGTAATTATTTGTATTCTACTTATACTAACAGGAGATATATGTGCTTGTGTGTATGTATGTACATATATATTTATATGTATATACTGTGCCAACTGCTAGCAATCCCTAAATTCATTCTTCTTTTATTATACAATATGGCAGTTATGGAGGTACCCATCTCAGATCTTATTTTAAGAAAGAACTTGCCAGTTAGCTGTAATATATACAGTTAGCTGGAAGCCTCCAGTTGTTAATGCCTTCAAGATTCACCTCAGCTTTCAAGCTCCAGACACTTTCTTCTTGTGCTGCCACAGCAAAAGACCGAGCATGGTGGGGCACGAGGGTCTGGCAATTATGGCCCATTGAAGACTCCCTTAATGAGTGATGTTTGCTTCAGAGGTGCACATAGTGTTGACCTAATTTTTGCCAGATTTGCATCTTGGTCTGAGATTTGCTCTGTCCGATTCTGCTTCTTGTCCCCTCCCTTTTGAGAGGTATTGGATCTGTACCATAGCCGAGGTCTCTCCCAGTTTAATCCTGCTTTCTCTCCATTTTCTGTTCCACTCTCCAAGCAACCCTGTGCACTCTAAATTTGTCTCAGTGTCTTCTTCCCAGAGGACCAAACTGACACTTAGAGTAAAAGAGTTCTAGTAGGCCACGCGAAAATTTACAGAGACTTCATTTGCCAGCCAGTCTCGTGCCTCAATATGGCCATATGGCTAAGTTCTTGGCAATGGAATATGACAGAAAGTGATGTGCATAACCACTGCTTCACTTCCTTAAAGGAAATTTCTCTCCTGCTACTTTCACTGTTGGCACATTGATGTGGCTTAGATTGAGCTTCTAATATGCACGGAATTCCTTTAAAAGAGGAGTCAGTAAACTACAGTCCATAGGCAAAAGCTGACCTGTGGCCTACTTGATATGGTCTGCAAGCTAAGAAAGGTTTTTACATTTGTACAGCATTTATTAAAAGAATAAAAAGAGGCAGAGTATGTGACAGAAACCATATAAATCTTACCAAGTTTAATGTGTTTACTACAAATGTATGGCAAAAGTTTACTGACCCCTGCTTTAGAGAATTGCAGATCAACAAATTAAAAAAAACCAGGCCTCTGAATGATCATGTGGAGCATTGCTGTTCATCTGTTCTGCATGCCTGGACTGTTAATATGATAGCAAAATAAAATTCATCTTTAGAGCCACTGTATAATTGTATCTTGCTCTCATGCCAATATACCCTAGCTGATATACATACGAATAAATAAAAAATAAAAAAGATTTTCCTTCCTCCCTAAATTTAATATAACTCAGTCATTTCTTCATCTAAGCTTTGAGCAATTTTCTAAAAATAAATTATTCATTTGTTCATTAGCTTTTAAAGACCTAAAGCATTTCTATTGCTTAGTACTTGTACATCACGTTGCATAAATACTGCCTAGGAAGATAAAAAAATATGTAAACTTGAGATACCATGATAAGTATAAAGTCTACTTTATTAATTTCCCTTAACCCAAGACATCTAAACATTAATTTTAGCACTGTTCTCAACCTTACAAAAAAGCATAATGATGGTAGTGATAGAGTTGAGGATGGGGGAACAAAGATAATTATATAAATGGCTAAACAATTATTGCATATGCTAGAGAGTAATTTATTATAAACATAGAGTATATTAATTCAAATCAATTAGACCACATTATGACAAAATCTTTCACCATCATATAGGCTTTCTATAGTCAGTCATTAAGGAACTCATGCATCATGTATTTCTTGTGAGCCTTGTATTGAGGTAAAGTATGTCAGTTGGTATTTTCAGACACATATCAACTGCATAGATTTTATACATATTAATTTAAATGAAAATTTTGCTGCTCCATGATTTTCTTTTTGACGGCAATAAAAGCTCAAACTATATAAAATAATCTTTTTGCAGAACCCAAAACACATGCTCATTTAGGCTACTGTTGTATACATCCAAGAGTTTACTTGCTTGCCAAATTCTTACCTCATTACACATAATGCTCTACAAAATATTTAATCAAATAAGTGTGATATTTAAAAACAAATCCTACAAAAATAACTACCTTTTGTAATGTTATCTGTGCTACCTGAATAAAGAAAGTATTTTGTAAAATTAGCATTCATTGAGATGATATTTAGAAAAAGGGCATAGGGATGCTATAAGAAAGAAATGTTTTTGTTATGACAGTGAAAAATAAAAAGAGAACCTCTTGTGATATGTATTTTCAGAAACAATGCTAGGACCTATCCAAAACACATTTAAATAACTGGAAAAGTAAAGTAATACTCTGTTTTTCTATCGGCATCTTGGTGCATAAGCTTATTGGTTTACCACAAATCTGCAGAAAATGCAGTATGCTTCATAATTTAGTCTTGAAGCTTTCTCTGAAAAATTTCTTTGCAAAGAAACTTGTCTACTTTAATACTAAGTCTGGGAATGCAGGGCATGAAAATATATTTCCCTCTTAAGTGGTCTGAGGTTTTGTTTAATTAGCAAATTTCACTATAAAGAGGCACGAGATGGAAATCATTTCTTCTAGTCATATTAATTCTAATTTAAGAAAGAAAATAATCAGCCTGGTTATATGCCAATTTATTAAGTACATGTACCTGAAATTTAATTTCTATGGAATTAACTGTGATAAACATTAGGCTTTTCTTTCCAAAGATTCAGGGAATCATAACTATTACAAAAAAAAAAATGCCGAGGAGGAGGGGGATGAAACAAAATTGATATCAGTGGCAGAAAAGTCCCGGTACTTTTAAATTAATTCAGTTATTTTGTTTGCCTACTATGGGCATGTTACATGGAGAAAATATAATAAAAGAAGTACTAAAGTCTTCTATTTAAACTTTAAAATCATACTTTTTAATGCATAAAAACTAATGATGATGTATCATAACTTATTAACCTATTTTACTTGTTTTGAAGTTGCCTTTTTTGGTGGCAAGACATTGTAGTTAACTCTGTGAGGATCACACTCATAAATACCTCATTTTTTTTCCTGAGGTACAAAACATGTACTTACGAGTAAAGATTTTTTAATCAAAGAATTTGGAAATCTTTCATCTTTACTTCTTACTGCTGTGTCCTTATCCATGGCAAATACTTTTACTAAAGTCTGGCATCCTTTCTTACTCAGACCCAATGTGGTTTAGAATTCTTAGAGAGCAGTCCTCCAAACAGCCACTATAGTTAAACAGAAAGTAAGAGTCAACATATTAAATATGAACTGTTGCTTACCTTCCTCCTGTTGTTTTCTAAAACAATCATCCAAATTTCAATGCTACTAAAAATAAGCAACTTTAGTAGCATCATTGAAACTCTGCTAACATTTTGTCACTTTTGATCATTTAACTTTACATGACTTTTATTATAAAGTTATTGCATCTGGAATGAGTTTTTAGTAAAATTGTTTTTTCTACTTACTAGGAATCTGTAGACAAATGACCTTCCTTGGTAGTTAGATTTAGATCATCTTTACCCCATCTGGTATTTATTTTGGTGCATTTCCCCAAATTGTTATCCATTTAACTGTAAAATATTTTCAATTAATAAAAATAGAAGGCTGTAAAAGATGTCAAAATGCTAAATAGAACATTGTTATTTTATCAGTTATGCTTCCTGCATTTTGGAACATGTCTATGCTAGCAAGATTTTTAGGCAGTTTTAGGATGAAAATTGTTTTGAATTCAAAAGTAGTAGGAAAAAAACCTCTATAAAGCTGTTACCTCATGTATCTAGACAGCTCATCAGCTGTCAAAATGTATATTGCAGTCCTCCTCTTCACAATCAATACCACCACACCCTTTGCCCGCCCATAAAAAAATCTAGTATATTGTTCCTTGTATGTCCTAATTGTATCTTCACCTTTCAGACTTTGTTCACTCTTTATTTACATCTGAAATGTCCATCTTCATTTCTAAACTCTAAGGTCTATTTTAACCAGGGTTCAACTCAAGCAATAAGAGAATTAGGTAATGTCATAGGTAAAGAGAAGGCTGAGAAATGGAACTAGAAGTTTCAAAAATGCTCTTAATATTACTGCCGCTAGAACTATTATACCACTGAATCGCACCTACCTAGAGACAAACCTTGGGGTAGGTAGTTCTATACACTGCCTAATTTAGTACTCAAAATAACTCTGTGGGGTAGGTATTATCTGGCTTACACATGCAGAAACAGAGAATTTCACTGTCTTGTTTAAAGGCACAAAGCTAACAGTGGTAAAAATGAGATTTGTAAACAGATCCCTTGGGATCCTAAAGCCGGGCTCTTCTTACTGTCCCTCCTTCTCTTGTGCAGCTGCTCTGATCTGGAAGGTTCATTTTTTGCTCTACTACTATTTATTTCTCATAAACACCTGTATTATTTACTGTGTGATGTTACTTTCCCTTGCTTGCATCATAGATAGATATATGCTCGTTTCATTAAATGTATTCTCTGTTCCACAACCAGATTACAACTTCCTTGAGAGAGGAGATGATATTTGTTACCCAAATGGTGGTAATTTTGATGCTTCACCCATAGTGGGCGCTTAATAAATAATTTTTGCTGAAGATAATTGTTAACCTAAGCATCTCTGTGAAAGAAAAGTGAATACTTTTTATACTAAAATAAGAAGAATGGATCTAAATGATAAGTACTCTTTTATTGAAAGAGAAGAAAAAGACAAAGTCACATTTTATATTTCTCCACTTTTATTTTCATCTTTTTACCTCTCGACTGCAATCTTAAACACACTCAGATGTTGAGTTTTTATTCCTTGTGATACTATTTTGTTCTGGGAGCTATATATATGGTTAGTCTACTATTTTAATTCTCTTATTTAAACAGAAAATGAGATCCTAACAAAAAAAGGGAATTGACACTATGTATTTATAATGATAGAAAGAAATGTGTGAGTAGATGTCTAACATAGCTTGATTTTTTTTTAAATTTAGTTTTACATTAACTTTTAATCCGGAGGGGATTCATTAGGTTTCTGCCACTGAACTACAGGCACTAAAAAATGCAATTGTAGCTATTCTTAACCTTAATGCTGCTTGGTTTTTCTTTAAATATTTTAAACCAAAAACTGGAATAAAAGCTCTTTTAAGATGAACCAGCCTCCAGTACAAGTAAAGGTTTAACTTCTTTTATTGTCTCCTTCTCAGAAACGAAATCTGTATTCAGGATGTAACGCTTCTTCTGAAGTGCTTGGAGAATCAAAGAAAATGGCCCATTTTCATTTTAATGAATCATGCTGGAGAATAAATTTACATGATGTTAATACTGAGACCTGGAAGATGGTATGGTATAATGCTCATAATAAAGGATTTAGGAACCATGACAGTTCTGGGGTATGAATTCTGGTAAGCCATTCATGTGTGACTTTGGATAAGTTACTTGAGCTCACAGGCCCTCAGTAAATTGAGATGGAGTGCTTAGGGAGATGCAGCACATTGCTGAAAACCAACTCTGTGAGGCCAAAATGAGATAAACAAGGCATCTGAACTATACTTTCCTTATGCACTCCAGGATTTTCTGCACATAAAACAGCACCACGTAGTCAGGCATCACTCATTGTGGGTTCTTGAAATGAAACTGACAGCAACTGAAAGGCTTTGTTCAGAGAAATGTAGGGATGTAATCCTTTCTCAGGCAACCATATGAAGAGGTAAACTGGGAGGAAGCAGACCTCAAAACAGTATGTTTAGCTTCATCTCTGCCTGAGTGCAGAATCTTAAAGAGGAATTAAGATTAAGGAGGAATCTGAAGGAAAAATCTATATCTATGAAGACAGAGAGAAAGGTGAACTTGGAAAAGCACAAAGAAAAACACCAAGAGGTAGTTTCAGGATTCAGTAAACAAAGTTGGATCAGAAAAGTCTAGTGTGCGAATGTACAAGTCTGATCACAAAATTCTTAAGAGATTACTTTTATTATTACCTCACAAATTCACTCATCAGGCAGTGAGTAGTCCAGAGAGCTCTGCATTTCAAAGCATGTATTCATATGAACAGAACCCATTTCCCAAGTGGGACTCAGCACCACTTTAAAATGGCTGTTGTGATCTAGAATAGGTCGTTCATCTTTTTGTGTGTCAGTTACTTCATCAGCAAACGGTCCCTATCAAATTCCACTGGCCACTGTAAATATCAAAGGTGTTAATATGTGACAAACAAAATTTGTTATTTTGGTTAAACTGGCATCTTTTGCCAATTTAAATCATCAATAATATTAAAAAATAAAAAGAATTATTTAACAAGTAATTGGTTATAGAATTCATTTATAACTCACCTCAACTAAGAACTTTGAGCTTTTGGTACATTCATTGGCTGGTTTGTTTTTTTCCTTCATAATTCTTATGCAGTGTCAGTGGGCCACCATGAAAGCTACGTGAAAGTGTAGATAAAGCTTTTTTCTTTTAAAAATTATACATAAGTAAAGGTGACTCCAATTATCCTGTAATTTATCCTGGTTTCTTTTAGAGAAAAATAGCCTTCTGACAAAGTGTTATCTCCAGTCAAAGTTTATGTAGACTTATTTCAAATCACTGATTATGGAAATTGCTTACAATCTGGTTGCCCATGAAATATCCCTATTGCAATTATTATCTTTTTTGTGGTACATGCTCTGTAGTATATATCACCTTGGTAATACTCTAAAAAAGAAAAGGGCTGTTAACTGAGAGATGAGATGGTATTCATGGGTTATAAGTTTGGGTTATAAAAAATGTTCATAGTAATGATCAAACTTTATGACCTGTCTCCATATGGTAGGTGCCAAGCTAATAGTAAATTAGATAAATGTCCTACTATGAAATAAGCAACCTTAAGTTCACATATCTTTTATTCCTTGTGGAATACACCTCCCATTGTGTTTGGCCTATGTGCAACTTGTAAAGATATTTGTCTTGAAATATTTTTATTTTGTTAGTATATAGTGCAGCGATGTATTACTTAGCTGTTATACATGGCAGAAAATATATTAGAAGTCAATTTTCTCATTTAATATGACATGTGTATAATAAAAACTAAGCATCTTTTGCTAGATTGGACTTGGGAAGAAAAGGATTGAAATATACATCTTCTTGACATTAAAAAAATTCTACACTATACATAAAACTAAATTTCCAGTCTGAGAGCTCAGATATTTATATTCTCCTCTGGGTAGGAAAGGGGCAGAGAGGAGAGGAATCTAGCTAATTTATCAATAAGGAGGACTTTGCCAGTTCATTGGGAGAAATTATACTGTAATTCGTTTATTTATTACCTGACTCTGCAAAATCGTTAATCTCCAGCTATATAATGACTCTAAGAAAGTATATGCAATACCCTAAGAGAAAAGAGCCTATAATTCCATGCAATAAGTGTCAGGGTTGTGGAAGTTGTTAGGTAAAGGGAAGAGACAATATCCAGAGAAAACAAAAAAGATAAACATTGGTCTCTAAGTGTGTAGATTCTACTTTCACAGCGTCCTGAGTCCCAGCACCAGCAGAGTGAAAAGTCACCTTAGGGGCAATATTACAGTTGCAGAATTTCCCTAAGGGGCTAGAGTTTAGAGACAGTCTATCAAATTTTTGTTTGTTCAATAAACCTAAGGCATAATGCCAAATTGGTTAAATGTACCATGCCTGTGTTCACTCAAGCATGTTACCACAGTGAAATTAAAGAAAAAAGGATAAGGGAGCTGACCCATTATAACTAGATGCCATGAAAAAGACTAAAAACTCTATTAGAAACTTTTCTATGTTTAACATACAATGTATGTGATAACGACAAAAATAATATATCTGAGGAAGTTCATCCTTGATAGACAGATTCCTGTATTATCTGTTGACTTTCTCTGTTAACGTCTTTATGAATAAAACCACACTTTTAGTTCTTCACTATCTTTTTACATTGTATATTTCATCTGTATATTTGAATTCAAAAAAAATATCTTGCTTATTAAACTCAAAATAAATTTATTTATAAAGAAGTAAATGCTGGAAGGCAATTCTCACTATAATTAGTTGCTGTTCCTCTCCTTGAGCCAAGCATTGATTTAGAAAGGACAAACTTTTTCCTGTTGTAGCTCCTTCCCTGTAGCTACCTGATTCACTAAGGAACTACAATGTTTCCGTGGTGGATTTTTCTGTCTGCAGCTCAATCAACAATGGGAAACCAATTTCCTCCTAGAGGCTCTGCAAAGCAACATTGAGTGTTGAACATCAGTTCCTACCATCACTTCCAGAAACTTTCTTTCAGCTCTAAACAAATAAGGCTCTACCCTGCCCCCCAACATATCCCAGGAGGCTAAATTTTGCCCATTGTTAAGAAGGGACTGAATATGTGAAGAGACATAGAAGATTAAAGGGGTCGTGGGAAAGGGGGAGCTCAGGCTTTTATTAACACTATTTTCAGGGCCTATCTGTCCACCAGAAATATGTAGTTAATGGATTTTTAACTAATAGAGTCCCTGAGTTTTTCCAGACCACCACTAGTTTACAGAATTTACAAAGAGAGAGGGTTCTCATCCCATCCGAATCACAGAAACAGTGAGTGACAATTGGGTCAGAGCAAGTTGACCCTGATAACATTACTGGTGGTGTCAGCATCAGCTGCTTCAAATGAAACAACAGATATGCAGTAGATAGCACAAAATTGAATCAATTATCCTGATATTTTCTGAAATATTCATGTACCCTTTGCTCTCTAGGCATACTCAAATACTGAAATTGTTTCTTACTCATATTTCATGCTTTTCCACCTTTCAGTCTTTTAACTCATGCTATTCCTTTTGCCAACAACTAGCTTTATTCTGCCATCTCTGAATGCCCAAGGCCTGTCACACACATTTCAAATACCTACAAAATATCCTCTGTGCCTAGCCTTCCAGCTATCCTTTTCCCTTCTTCCTGGAATAAGTTTTTCTTTTCTGAACTCTGGAGCACTTTGCTCTTAACTTGGGCTATCAATCATGTTCACCTTCACTGTAGGGTTAATTATGGCTAAATACTCATTGATCTCTTTAGAGGTACGATCTGTGTATAATTCATATTTGTATCCCTTAAGCCACTTAGCATAGTAGGTACTCAGTAGATATTTGTTTAACACACACATATAGTTATTACAAATCAAGACAAAAGCAATATTTGAATTTGAATAGCTAATTGCTCCAATTCTTCACTGAATTTAGGGTATCAGACAAAACTCCTGCTCCTTGGACTCCAGCACAGTCTTTCCTAACCCTCTTTCCTTTTTTTAAAAAAATCCTTCTAGGCTCAGTTAAGGCCTTTCTCCCTACCTCCACTCATCCTTCTTCCTCCTGCTTGACCTAGTTACTTTAATAGAAGAATTAGGTTAACAGTCTAGGGACCAAGAACCCAAGCCTTTTTTTTTTCCTGAAGGTGAAGATGACTGAATATTGTTCTCTAAGTTGCAAAAAATCCTGCTCTTGAAGTTCCTTAAGATAACCCTGAAGAATGTAGGATCTAAGAGAAGAAATGACCCTCTCTCTCTCCCAGGCTGTCCTGAAGTTAGAACTTAACTTCAAGGTTAAAATTCTTAGAATCTTCTTTGACAATCCCCTTGCCTTTCTCCATAACCAGATAACCTTGAACATTCTTCCCAAGAACAGCATCTGTGATATGGGTCCACCTCTGTGTTCCCAATAACCACCACCTTAAGGTGAGCCTGCATGCACTCACTGTGTGCCCTGTGCTCCTCTTGGGCCACATGCCGTATGGTGCATGCAGCCTAGGCTGTGTCTGAGTCCAAATTATTCTGTTTCCAATCTGTGTGACTTTATAAAAACTAAGTTTTTGTTTCTTTATCTGCAAAATGGATACTGTAATGTCTACTTAGAAGATTAAACAAGAAAAAGCACATAAATCAGGTGGCACAATGCCTAGCACATAGCAACCTTTAAGCTTAAGAAATGGTCTCACCCTGTCTACATCGCCTTTCTCTTTTTTCTTAATGAAATTCTATACATTCGCCAGCTGACTATTAAACTATCCTATGTAATTCTACCTGCTTCTCTTTTCTGTAAACATCACTTTTTCTCTGCTGTTTAAACATCACTTAAACATCATTATTTCATATTAGAAATAGCATGTATATCTTCTATTTTTTCATGTTGTCGTAGATAAACTTGACTATCAGATCTGTAAGGACAGGGTCATGTTTATGGTCAAGTGTTCTACCTGGGCCTATTCTAGTGCTAGCACATAAAAAGTAAACAATGAACATTCATTGGCTCAAAAATTAAAGGAAATGCCAAAAGACAAAAATTGTACATTCTTTGGTGGAACGGCTCTGAGGTTTCCCAGAATTGTTTGTTTATTACTGTTCTGGATTGCTAATTTTAAGTGTGACACAAAATGTGCTAGCCCATTCATAAAGTTCTCCAGCATCATGACATGTCTTTAATCTTCTGTAGTTAAATATCATCACAGCCAAATTCAGTGATATAATAAAAAACAATCTATTTTCATAATAAGTTGCCAGGAGTACTATCAGTCAAAATGGCAGTTCTCTGACACCTTGCCATTCCCAGGCTCTCCCTCCACAATGTGTGACATAAGCAATTTACATGTTTTCTATACAAAGAAGAATCAAAGAAGTCTGTTAATTGGGTGGAAACACCAGGAATAGCTTGAAAAATGGTAACAGCAAATTTGTACATTACATCCAAGATCCAACCATGGAGATTTGTAATATTAACTTACTATAGTGTTAATCAATTCTGAAAATACCAATCTCCATAATCCAAGTGGCACAGGTAGTTGAACAGAAAACTGGTGTGAAAAAAAAAATTGAATAAAGCAGGTATGATGGCCCAGGAGTCTTATTAGTTAGTTATACATGGATTTTATATATATATATATAGGATAAGAAAGACTGCACTGCTCTGACAAGAAGTTATTCATCTAAGTTTTGAAACTTGCAAGACATTACCAATCTCATGGTTCTATTTCTGTCAGTAAGCATGCCCCAAACTCATGCTCTGTTACTGTGTTGTATTACACATAGGAGACGGTGAATGCAGCATCTGTCTCACACACTCAAGCTGTGTGCTCTTTTGCCTCCAGCCCTGTGGACATTCTTGTCAAATCCCAGTTCCCAAGACTCCCATCTAAGGAGTTTCACACCTGCTGCAAGGCGCAGGGATTCTCTGCAGCCAGCTCATGGTGGTACTTGGAGGGAGTTTCCCACCTGCGTAGCTATTTAATGTTTTGATGGTTGTTTAATGGTTCCCCTCAAACACCTATTCATGAATGGCAGAGTTATCAATCCCAGCCTAAACAAAAGTTACACAGTAGCAGAAACAGAGAAACCACAGATTTTTTAAGACAGTGAAGTATAATCAAGTGGTTATGCTCGACATCCTTCTCCATGGCCTTACCCTGCACCTCCACACCCCCAGGTCATCCACTAAACTAGTAGCTGCATGAAAGAAGGAAAAAGGATACATTATTAGCTCTCTAAGAGAGAGAGAAAAAAAATATACACTTCCTTTGCTTGCCTGCAATCAAATAAGAAGCTTATTCATGCATTTTAAATCATACCCTTATTTTAATAGCTAAACACATAGAGCAAACACTAGGAAACTAGACTATGCCTGTTACATTTTCTGGGAGAATTTTCCATGCTATAGTTTGCATTTTGGTTTTATTGTCACTTTATAGGCAATAAGATTAGATTTTTTTTCAAATGCAATTTATCTGAAGGAAATATTAATTTGGAGGTTATTATCACAGTACTGAATTTCAATGTCATTCTCCAACTCATTAAAAGCCATGAACTGCCATATGTACTTCATGCCAGAGTATCTAAAACCTGGTAAAATAAAAAGATGAAGATAAACTTTCCAAAGTCCAGTGATATCTATATCCTGAAATTCTGCTTTGTTTCTAAGGAGAATTTCATTACTTCTTTTTTAGAAGGATTTACTTTTTATGATAGTGTGACTACTCCCTCTTAAAAGTTAGTTTTAAAAACACAGCTTGCTTTCTTCATCGGAACTTAAAACATCTAAAGTCCAGGTCCCTGCCCAGGATTTAAACTTTCAATTTTTAGTTCTTTCTTTCACTGAAGCTCAGTTACAATAAATAATATTCCTGGGATGGCTGACTATTTATTGGTACTGACACTTCCTGTGTGTTCTATGTGATGCTTTTCCCTATTTCTGATTGAATTAGTATAAACAAAGTGGGATCATCATAACGTTTGATTTTGCTACTCAGGAATTCACTTCAACATTTATCGTCATTTATTTTCAAGTACGTAGGGTTCTGTATATATATATATATATTCAAATACATGATTCTTTTATATTACCATGTGGTAATTTACATTTACCAAATATGTGGTATTTAAAGAAAATTGATAAATTATCTGGAAGTGAGTGTATGTGTGTGTGTGTGTGTGTGTGGTGTTGCTATGCTCATCTCAGTTTTTACCTTGTCTTTTAAGCTACCTATGGGTGAAGAGGGTGCCACTCTGATGGAAAGAAGAAACAGATCATGTTCTAAAATCACCAGATTTTATATACTTAGTTGAAGCCCCTTAAATGTATCTTGTGATTTTAATGTGTAATTAAGAAGATATTTGCAAATATGTTTCCTCCCCTTTAGTAACTATTAGATTAATCCTTAAGAATTATTATGTGTTCTATTTCTAGCTTGATTTGCAAAGAGCATGGTAATCAATAATAACTGTAAAATAATGTGGAACAATTAGTTTTTCTTACATGCTCATAACTTCTATTGAGATCAGTTGGCATCAATTCATGTATATATTGGAGAGAGAGAAAATTAAGCTGGAAATCAAGTTTCATACTCATTGCTATTAATACAACCTTTTTTGCTTTAAATAGAATTTTCAAAAATTTGTATTCTAGCATCCCAGCAGCCACAGAAATGGATGTATTTACTCCTGAAACCCAAAGACTTTCCAAGTATGACTCAAAAAAATAGAACGAGTTAACGTATTTTTTTTGAGTTCTACCAGATTAAGTACCTAGGCCTATTTCAAAGCTCAGTCTATGCTGTCCTTTATATCCTACAGAAGCTCATGGTAAATTCACTTGAATAAGGTGGAGTTTTCACATTTATGCCATTATATTTGATCACAAAGCAGAAATTAAACATCAGGGTTAAACTTTCCTCAAATGTACATAGTTCCCTACAACCACTGATGATATACCATGTTAAATTATCTTCTTTAACACTCTTTTTCTTGTATTTATTATGTTCTGAATAGATTTGCTATTGTTTTCTCACTCTCCCTTTGTTTGTTTATTTATTTATTTTTGCCAGGTGGTTCTGAGTCATCTTTCCTCTTCCTGTCATCAGGAGAGTCTTCTTAAACATATCCCTTCAGATTCTACAAAGGTGGGTGCTTAGAAGGTAACTTGGGCGAGGAGACTCAGTTAAAGCCATAAAGAAGTTCATGTTTTGATGCTCCAGTGTCTGGCCTGACAATATTTTACAACTAAAATCTTTGAGAGTAGTAGAATTGATTATCTATAGTTTACTAGTTAGGCTCAGAATTGCTGCTTATTTTGCCACTGAGTCAAAACCCTCACTGATCAACTACAACTTTTAAATAACAACTTAATGAGGAATATAATTCAATTTCTTTCAGCACCTGCTTTATTGGAGACAGTGAAAACTTTTGTAAATGTAAGTGAATGAAGTGAAAATTGATTCCAATAAAAAAACAGAAATGGATGGAGATTACCTTTCCAGCTAGACAGATGCTTTCCTCTGGATACTCCCATGTATTATTATCTTAGGTATATGGAATGGTAGTGAGTCCTTAAGGACGTTTGAAATAGCAACATCATAGAATTCAGTGAAAGAAAAATACAGTTATCCTTCTTGCCTTGAAAAGAAATTTTATACTTTTTAAAAAAAGATAAATAAGGTTATACTATTCCAATTTTATTTTCAAGAATTTTCATGGCAGCACTAAAATTACAAAATTATAGAGAAACTCAGTAAACCAGACACTTTTCCAGCAGCAAAAAAAATGTTAGAGAAAATAATTATTTAAAACAAAAACAAAGACAAAGAATGACAATAACAACACAACAGAGATATAGAGAATCTTGTCACTAATTCACTTTAGAGCCAAAACCAAAAGACTTTCCATAATGATGCTGAGGATAAAGTAATGATAAAGCTAGACAGTATCCGAGTATTCAATTTAGGGTTTCTAATTCAAGCCTAATGATTCCTACATTCTGGGGATAAAAAGCTTCTGTAACTTACTTTAAACAATAAATAAATAAATAATCAACTGTCAAAATATTTAGAAACCACAACCAACAAATAAAACGTATGTAAGATAAAAATGCTTCATAGTCCTTGACATAATCCATAATTTGAGGTTAAGTTTTATTCATGGGTCATATCACTAACTTAAAAGCTGCTTTGACATTTGTCATGGCTTAGTTTTCTGTTCTCACCCTGTAAACTGTGAAGAGGTTTTCATGAAGAGAAGCAGTATTATGGGATTTGGCAACACTGCTTCACAGAACACAGAAAATGGAATTTGGTTGGGAGTCTACTGCTCTGAAAGAGGAAGGAGTTGATATTACTTAACGTTCCCTTCTGTTCAGGCTATGAGGTGGTCATCCATTAACAATGAAATTAGTAGAATATTAATTGTGTCTTATTCATTCCAAAGGACATTTGGAACTTTTTCCATGAAGAGTTTTTCAACTATGGCCACTGACTAAAGTTCAAAAACTTATATACATAAATATAGATGAAGTATTAGTATAAAATAATAGAAATGTGACTGTATTTATTAAAGTTAATTTTTAATGGTTTAAGGAGTACTATTCTAAGAACTTATTTTTATGCCATTTAGAAATTAGATATACATTCTGCATATAAGAAAATAGTCTTTGCATTGCTGTTTCTTTCAAATTAATCCCTTATCTCTATAAATTTAATTTGCTTATAAATATACTCATTATTTTGAAAATTATAAATAGATATTTTAAAATTTGGATGTATCTTTAAATTTGTCTTTTAAAAGTGTTCTAAAAACACAAATATGTTCTTGCATTCATTTTTAGTATTATTTCTTATTTGCATGTGGAAATATAATATTTAATAAGGAATTATTGGAGTTTTGTGTACACTAAATGTTGTAGATATCCTAGTTATAGGCATACATATTTTCCAAAAATTTAAGCAAGCCATATTGACTTTACCTTAGGTATTTACTGAGATGATTTTAAAATATATCGCCTGTGCATTTCTCCATGTAAGAAACTCCCTTAACTGTTTATTATAAGCACACTTTCCACACTGTGCACAGCATGCTTTGCAAAGGATTGCAAGTAAAGAAATCTCACAATAGAATTATATGGATTTAGCTGTAATTCCAGCTTATTTGTTTCTTAATTCATGTATCATATTTTTTATCTACTCAGCCAAAGCTTATAGAGAACATATATTCTTTAACATAGTCTCTTTTGAATTATGCTAACAGAATATATTGTTAGCTTGGATAGCAATCACCTGTCAATTTAGAAAATAATTCACTCAAACATTTCAAATAGATTTTAAGATACAACAGATACCTTCAATTGACCTACCATACACTCTTCACTCAGAGAAGTAAGTATTTGACTGCTCATTTTTAATCTAACCAAAATGGAATAAATCTTCATTACAATTTTAAGTACCGTCTTCTGTCCTGTGGTAGAGCAGAAGGAGTAAGACATTTACAGGTTATATCATGTCTCAACTGTACTTCACTCTGTGCTCCTTGACCTCCATTACTGGTATTCCTTAAGGTCCTCATATTTTTATTTTGAATTGAATTATGGAAATCTCTCAGTGAAGAAAATATAGTCACATTCAGAACTCATGTTAGCCTAAAAATCTTTTGAATTAAGTGGAGAAGGTGCAAGGATAAGTTTCTAAATACATTACATATGCTATCACATTCAGAATTCACCGAAGTGGTAATAATAGTTTTAATTTAAATAGAAGCTTAGAGGAAAGAGACAATAAAGAAAAGAAAGGTCAGAAGCGTTTGGCCAATGACAATTGCATTTGCCTCAATTAATCAAATACAGGGTGAAGTATATATAACTCTGTGCTTGCTATTTAAAAGCACATATTACCATTTGATAATGCTTTAGAATCTCTACCTCCAATTCAACCACAATAGTACAGTAAAATAAAACACTAATATGCAGTCTTTAAAAAAACAAAGTGACTTTTTATCCAGTGAGAAGTATCAAACGCAAGGTCATATTCTACGAATCAAATACACTTTCAATCCAAATCTTATTTGAATGGAACCCTAACCACCCTTGGTAAAAAACATTTTTCCTATGAGTATTTTTAAACCTTTTTGGTCAAGATTTTCAAATTAATTAATTTGACTGCTTTTCAAAATTAAGATAATTTGCTGCAAAAATTCTCCTAATTATCTGACAAGCTAAGTAATACAGTAACACTAGGCAAAGTGCTAAAAAATAAGTAAATAAAATGTTTGAGGAAACACTGAGTTGCCCTGTAGATGACTGCTGATTAGAAAGGTGAGTTTTATGAACAAGGGAGAACCAAGATTCTACCATGTTTTCCAATTTTGTTTATAGCAGGGCAGAGGTAGAAGTAGTATGCTGATCTTCCCTCAAGTGGATAAGAGCAAAGTTTGAAAATAAAGACAAATTAGCTAAATAGGGAGTAAAATAAAACTGAAATTCCTGAAGATTTTATCTTCCAGGTAAATGGCAATCCTATGAAGGGCAGCAGAACAGAATCTCTAAAAGCATGTCTTCTGACAACTGATCATCATAATTCTTATATGTTTCTGAGTGAATATTGCAAAATTTTTTTTAGAATATTGAGAAAAACTTAGTAAAATAGTATTTAGTTTAGTTATTCAAAAGAAATTGATTTGAATATTTCAGAGTATTTCAGTTATAGAAACCAGGCATAAAATTGTGTTTAGCAGAGTTGCTTTTTAAAAATAGGTGTATTATAATTTTGAAATTCCCAACCAGTCAACTTTTTCAAAACTACATTAGCACTTGGTTAATATTCTCAAATGCTAATAAGTAGCATCCATAGGGCATATACACTGAGAATTGAGGGAAAATCAACACAGACCTCCTTCTTTCTTTTTTCTTTCCTTCTTCCATATTTTCTAGTTGTTTCTGTTTCCATCTTTATAGCAAGCAAATGTCATTTTTTTTCTTCCCACTAGAATTGGGAACTGAAGTGCCTTGAGTAAGGTACATAGTTAAACCACATTCTTTAGTAGTCAGCAAGCCTATTTTGCTTGTTTTACTTGTTTTAGTATCTGAGTATTATCTAGTTAGGTTTCACCTCGTAGATAAGTCTATGAACGTTGGGAAGCTTGGAATGCTAGGGACTCTGACAGCTTTCACATCAATGTTTTCAAGGAAACCAGATATTTTTGCATGTATACTTCTTGTTACTACTGTGTTTCCAACTTTTTGAATTAGTAATGCTCTGTTTTCCTAAACCCTTAAATTCAGATCAAAATGAATTTCCTTATACACAATTAGGTAAGCATAATTTAATTGCCCCGATTATCTGATCGTTCCAGATGGCTCATGTAGAGAACCCCACAACTTGGAGAGACTGGCTTCAGTTTCTCAACAACTGTATCAAATTAATTACTAGCAGTATCAACGGCTGTTTAAGCCAGGGGCGGGGGAATGGTTTCTACTCAGTTTTCTCAGTTTGGCATGTAGAATTTCATCATATGCTTCAGACTATGCTGCTACCAAACAGATCCAGGCACTAAAAGCACATAGACATG
This sequence comes from Cynopterus sphinx, assembly GCA_030015415.1. Taxonomy (NCBI): domain Eukaryota; kingdom Metazoa; phylum Chordata; class Mammalia; order Chiroptera; family Pteropodidae; genus Cynopterus; species Cynopterus sphinx. The sequence goes on from CM057379.1 coordinate 175,325,660, forward strand.
CCTGCTCATTTCAAAATTTATTTTTCCCAACTTGCTAGATAGACCTAATTCCACTGACTACTTTTACATCCAAGGAATCTGTGTCACAAAAATATTTAATGAATTACTCAAGGGTGCATTAGCAAGTACAAATAAAGCTTGGATGAGAAGGTAGGGTCTACTTCCATGCCTATGCATTCCCAGACCTTGTGAATAACAACAACAAAATCACCTTTATTCCACCTTAAGAGTAGCAGTGCGTTTTGATTCAACAATGCTTCTGAATAACCATAATTCAATTAATGAAGAAAAAATGTAAACCACTTTCAGTTTTTTGAACTATTTTTGTAAGTATTACTCAAGTGTATCACAAATACATACACCACTCTATGTCATGGCCAGAAGTCATTGACAAATGCTCACAGAAAGAAAAAAAATGTTAACTAATAATGGATTATAATCCTGTTTTCACTTTGATTGTGAGAATTAGTAATTGCTTTAAAGTAGCCAAAAAAAGTTTTAAATTCAATTAGCCTCTTCATATTTTATACCAAGGAACCAGCCTTACCCAATTTAAATCAAATTTGATTCAATTAAACAAATATATAGAGAGTGCCTAGAGCAGGCTAATATTACTTAAAATGTATGCTGTGTACACTTTAAGGTAATTTCTCGATTGGCTTGGAGGCTGAAAAACTGATCTTGTGCATGATGTTGTGTTAAAATAGTGGCCTACTGAATCCCTTTGTTCAGAAAGTCCTGCTTCATCCCTTGGCTTCCAAGACAGTCTGATTCCAGTTAGGTTCCAGCAATCCAAAGTATGTTGCTTTGACTGAGGCATACAATAATTATTAATTTTTAATTTTTTAATTTTTTCCTGGAGTTAATGATGCTTGGGGCATTTGTCAACTATTTTAAATTTCTATTTCACTATGTTCTCTTTTCTCCATTTTTCCCTTAGAAATCTAGTCTAATGTGGATTATGCATGCTCTCCTAACTGAATATAGTCAACCTAAAGGAAATATCTGAAGAGGAAACTCAGGTCTATGAAAACAAGTACTGAGTCAACCCTAGGTACGGCACACACTCTTGAATTCCAAAGTTTTCTGCTTTGTTTTTTCCTTATTAGTAAAATGGAGATGATGATGATCCTAAGTTGTTGGAGGAATAAAAGATATTCTGCATATAAGGCGTATAGTACAGTACTTGCCCTCACAAAAACTCAATAATTGTAATTTAACTTTAAGGCAACTAATCTAAAAACTTAGAAGAAATTGGAATGTTAAATAATAGTATTATGTCAGGGAGTTGTGTATAAAACACAACACACAAAAATGGTTGAAGCTCGTGTAGTTAGAGACCATTATCCCATAAAAAATAAAAGCAAACAAAATAAAGCCTCCATCTGCTTCTTTTAGCTGTCAATTGGCCCCACTGCAATAGTTAAATCAGGAATTAAGGTTGTGCGTATAAACTTACCACCAGTGTACATATCATGTATTTTTCTGTTAAGAACCATTCAGTGGTATTCTATCTCACTTACAATAAATGGCAAAGTCCTTACCATGGTGGCGTATAAGGCCCACAAAATGTGGCTCAACCTCAACCTCAACCTCATTTTTCAAGTTTCTCTCTTTCACCTCACTCTAGCTACACCAGCCTTCTTGCAATCCATACAAGGCCTAGAATGTTCTGCCAGAAGATGTTTTCATGGCTCTATCTCACCTCTTTAAGTTTTTATTTTAATGTCACTTTTTCAATAAGGCCTTTCTTAACAATCCTAATGGAAATTGCAACCTCTAGCTTATTCCTAAAATAAAGCTTTTTCTTCTTCTTCTTTTTCTCCTTATGTGCATTCTGTGGTGTGGAACATTGCAGCTGGGCCTACCTGAGTTTTCTGATAAACCCCAAGAACACTTCTGGACCTAGGCAATGGGAATAGAAATATCTCACTAATTCAAAATTGGAGCTGGTTGCCTAGAAACTCAGAAAATGAATTTTATTCTTCTATGAACCATGTTTATTTTCTTATAACTCAATCTTCATTGAATATAGTCTCTCTAGATCTTATCTATTTCTAAAATTCTGTTTTCTGATAGTTATTCCTGATCCCAAGAGATATCCTTTTTTTAAACATTGGTATCCCAAAATAGGTACAATTGCTGTCCGTAGTTCCTTTCCCTATGCCCACTTACTAGCCCCAAATGACCAGTCATAAGTACATTCACCAAAGACATGATTATTAAGATTTCCTCCCACGTCTTGTCCCACCCATGCTTGGATCTTGGATGTATACAGGTCTGTTGGTTTTTGGCTTTGTATTCACCTCAGACATGGGTTCTAATTATTCCCTGGTCTTTGCCTTGCTTCCATTTCAAAACTGCAGTAATCCTCTAGTTCAAGGAGGAGTCAGATCTAACCTTTGTACCTTGTCTCTGTCCCTTATCAAATATATGTTAACAGAATCCTGGTTCTAATTTAGTATCTAATTCTTAATGAAACGAAAGCTTATAAGAGGTACATAGGTCTGCTTTCAATTCTGTAAGTGAAACACCCAATAGAGAGAGTATTATATAAATCATAAATTGCTTTGCATATTGAGCCAGGCAGTCAGTCTTTAGCATTTAGAGTTAAATTACAGTGTTCTCTTGGTAAAAGTCAAATCAATGGTGGGGTTATTAGTAGAAAGAGAAAGAAAATGAAAAATTGCATGCCTTTGTTTTATATGCAAAGCTGCAGTAGCTTTGAGGTGCTTGGTGTGTTTGAGGAAAGAGCTGAGGAGAAAAAATGGTAGGAGATGAAATCAGAAATAAAGCAGGGTTTAGTTTATTATATTGCTGTAAAATTCATTTTAAAAACTTTGGCTTTTATTCTGATTGAGATGGAAAAGTATGGGAAGTTCTTGAGAAGCGACACTTTCTGACTTTTCTGAATTTTATTTATAAATAATTCTGGCTATTCTATTGGGGAAAAAATTATAGGGGAAGCAACTGTCAAAGCAAAGGAAAACTTTAAGAGATTAATAATGAGAGAGGGAGAGGGAGAGAGAGAGTGAGAGGGAGGGGGAGAGGAAGAGGAGGGAAGGGTGAGGGGAGGGTGACGGGAGGGGTGGGGGAGGAAGGGAGAGATGGAATGATGGTGGGGCTTGGGTAAAGGTCATAGCAGCAGGTGTTTATGAGAAGTACACTTGACATATTTCATAGATAGCTTCTGACAGAATTTACTAATGGATAAGATGTGGAGTAGTTAAGGATTTTGGCAAGACTGCAAAGATTCTGCCATGAACAACTTAGAGAATGCTACTGGACACAGAAAAGGGAATAATAGTATGGGTCAAATTTGGGGGAGATTATCAGAATTTCCAGTTAGGTTAGTTTTCTTCTAGTGAGCATATACCCTACCTATATAAGAGATTTTATCTTAGTGTCTGAAGATGTAGGTCAAATATTTATAACCCTGTAACCTCATTATATTGTATACTTTAACTGAGTTTTCTAATTCCTACTGCAATATGTAAAACCATTAAAGTAGTATTAAAAACAGAATTTGCAAACAATAGTGATTGGCAAACATTTAAATGAAAAAACCTGACAAAACCTCTTCTACTCATATTCATTGTGGATAATTTAACTGACAGAATTTAAGATAATGTAAATTATTTTACTAAATTATTTAAAAGCAACCAGCACATTCATTTCATCTTTTTTTTTCTTAGAACCTCTCATTAAAATTCAGCTGTTCTGTAATCTAGCATCACAATTTTTTGGCCAATACATTCATTTCCTATCATAGTCAAAGGAAATTATTTGAATTTTGAAAATATTACCCTACATATAGTTTATTGAACATTTCAAGTCTTGGCAGTTTAACTCTATATTTGTGTTCTGAAAGGCAGTTTTCATTTTACTTGCCTTATTTCTTTAGGTTAGTTATAGGTAAAATTATAACCCTGACTGTTATCTCATGTTAACTCAAGAAAATATCTATGAATGTTGTGAAGAGATTTGACCTGGAAACTTTTCACTCACTGAAAAGGTTGCTTTTGGGTTTTAGCACATGAATTATTACTGGAATCCTTTAAATATTTATATGAAATCTTATTGATGTTATAATGTCAAACAACACACTTTTCATTTAACTTATTCCAAAATGACACAAATTATTTTTTTTATCAGTCTTTCAGTGTTAATAAAACTGATTACATATGTATCTTATGACATGTTCCTTAAAAGAATATGAAGTCTAATTTTCTTGTGTGTTCTCCCCCCCCCTTAAAGTGGTATAACTCATAATACAATAAATAAAACTATTTACTGAACATAGCTATCAAGTATCTTTCAAGTGGATAAGAACTATGTCATATCCCAATTTTGAGGAATACTTTAGAGAATGCAACTTGAGGCATGGACACAGGAGTTAAGGAATTCACTATTAGGCACTCTAAAAGACTACTGCTGTCAATAGAAATTGGCAAAAAAAAAAAACATAAAGTCTGAAGGGCAAGCTATTAACACATATGAATAGCTTTAACACTATATATCCCAAGAAGCAAACAAGAGCATAAAGATTAAATCACATTGATGAAATTTAAAGTGATTTATATACAGTAAAAAACTAGGATTTGTAATGTCCCAAAATAAGGATTATTGCAGACAAGAAAGGAATGCTAAGCATTCATTAAAAATGATGTTTGAGAAGCGTATTTATTGACATAGAAACAAGGTCATGATAAACTATTATTAAGAAAACAAGCTGCAGAAAAACATATAAGCTGTGAGGGAGAAGGTTAAAATGTATCTTGGTATAGCTGTGATTTATCTTTGGCAATGCAGGTAAAAGTAGTTTCATTCTTGTAAATTTTTTGTCTTTCATTATTCCATACAGCAAATTTATTACTTGATAATAAAACCAAAAAGTTACTTAAAGAAAGTCACCATATTATGTTTCTTCCTGTCCTGGAACACTACTTAGCTTATATCAGTTTCAAAAGAAGCCAATAATTTACCAATTTCTTAGTTATTTTACTAATTTCTAGTTTCTTTGTTAATTTTTTTTACCTAATGAAGTATATGTTTTCCTTAAAATGATCTTTATAATCTACACTTGAGAATGTAAATTCATTTAATTCAAAATAATATTTTAAGTACTCCCTGTTTTTATGACTCCCGCTTTTTTTTTTTTTTTTTTGATGCTTTGGTAAATTTCAAGACGAAGAATATATGGTCCTAGCCCCTGTGGAGCTCACCAACAGAAGAAGAAATATGGCACGTAAAACCTAACTATAATTCCAGACAAAATGTAAGAATTATGTTAATAGTAGCAAAAAGTCTTATGGTAGCAGAGAGTTGAAAATTATTTCCTAATTGGTGAACCAAGAGAAGTTTAATTTAAATGATGGCATTTGGCCTTGAAATTGAGCTTAAAGAATGTGTTGGACTTTTACAGACAAAATCAAGGAATTAGGCATATCTAATAGGTGGGAATTACATGAGAAATATTTTGGAAGGAATAAAACAGAGTAAATGGTATGGCTTATTTAATGCATTGAGTATTTGATAAGTAATAGTGAAATATAAGGCTAGAAAGGGAGTTGAAACAAGGTCCAAGAAGTCTGGGGAGAAAAAGGCTAAGCATTAAACTTTATTATCTATTTATTGGGGAGCTATTAAAGCTTTTGAGTAAAGAAATGACATTATGTTAAAGTATAAATCATGTTAAATACACTTAAGATTGATGATAAATATACTTAGAATTAAGGGACTGTTAATTCATATACAGATCAACTGTTTCCCAGATTCTGAATGCTTCAACTCCTTTCCAAAAAAAGGTTACTAATCTAGCCAGTCAGCTCAAAATGGGTGCTTTTGATCAGATGGAAGTTGAGTATAACAACAAAAAAATGGCTAAATCAGAATAATTTTTTGATTACCTTAACAACAATTTGACTTCCATGTCATATTCATATGAGTTGTTAGTATAACCCACTTCTATGAAAGACAGGACTTTAAACATGAAGGTAAATATTTTTTTTAATAAAAGTTAATGTTACCAACATCCACTTATGATAAAAACTCTCAGCAAAGTGAGAACAGAGGGAATATACTTCAACATAATAAGGCCACATATGACAAACCTATAGCAAACATCATACTCAGTGGAGAAAGGCTAAAAGTATTTTCAGGAACAAGACAAGGATGCCCACTTTCACCATTCCTCTTCAGTATTGTATTGGAAGTCTTAGCTACAGGAATAAGACAAGAAAAATATAAAAGGTATCTGAATTGGAAAGAAGTAAAACTTTCATGATTTGCTAACATGATACTGTATATAGAGAACCCTAAAGATTCCACCTAAAAATTGTTAGAACTGGTCAATGAATTGAGTAAAGTAGAAGGATAGAAAATTAATATTCAGAAGTCAGTGGCATTTTTATACATTACTGATGAACTTTCAGAAAGAGAAATAAGGAAACAATCCCATTTACAATTGCATCAAAAACAATAAAATATCTGGGAATCAAATTAATCAAGGAGGTAAAAGACATGTTCTCAGAAAATTATGTCATTGAAAAAGAAATTGAAGAAGATATAAATAAATGAAAGTCTATACCATACTCATAAATAGGAGGAATCAACATCATTAAAATAGCCATATTAACCAAAGCAATCTATAGATTCAGTGCAATCCCTATCAAAATACAAATGGTATTTTTCAGAGAGCTAGAACAAATAATTCTAAAATTTACATGGAACCATAAAAGACCCCAAATAGCCATGGCAATTTCTTCTTGAGAAAGAATAAAGTTGGAGGTATCACACTACCTGATATCAAACTATACCACAAGGCTACAGTAATCAAAACAGCATGGTACTGGCATAAAAGCAGATACACTGATCAATGGAACAGAATAGAAAGCCCAGAAATAAATCCACACCTATACAACAAAGGAGGTAAGAATATACAATGGGGTAAAGACAGTCTCTTCAATAAATGGTGCTGATAAAATTGAACAGATACATACCAAAAAAAAAAAAAAAGAAAGAAAAAAAACTGGATTATTTTCTTAAACTATATACAAGAATAGATTCAAAATGGATTAAAGACTTAAATGTAAGACCCAAAACCACAAAATTTCTATAAGAAAACATAGGCATTAAACTCTCTGATATTGCTAACAGTAACTTTTTTGGATATATCTCCTTGGGCAAAGGAAACAAAAGAAAAAATAAACAAATGGAACTACATCAAACTAAAAAGATTTTGTACAGCAGAAGAAACCATCAACAAAACAAAAAGACAACCGACTGGGAGAAGATATTCACTTATGATACATCTGATAAAAGGTTAATATCTAAAGCATATAAAGAACGCATATAATTAAACAACAACAACAACAACAAAAAAAAAACAATTCAATTAAAAAATGAGCAGAAGACCTGAACAGATATTTCTCCAAAGAGGAAATACAGAGGCTAATAGACAAGGTCACTGATCATCAGAGAAATGCACTAAAACCACAATGAGATATCACCTCACACCTGTCAGAATGGCCATCATCAGTAAATGAAAGAAAACAAGTGTTGGCACGGATGTGGAGAAAAGAGAACTCTCATACACTGTTGGCTGAGAATGCAAATTGGTAGAGCTGATATGAAAAAGTCTGGATATACCTTTTGATTTAGCAATGGCACTTCTGGTATTTATACAAAAAAAAAAGCACCTAAGTTATAATTTGTAAAGATCTGTGCAACCTTATGTTCATGGCAGCACAATTTGCAATAGCCAAAATATGCAAGCAACCTAAATGCCCATCAACAGATAATTGGATAAAGGTTCATATATACAATGGAATATTACTCAGCCAATTAAAAAATGAAAACCTACCATTTGTAATGCATGGATGGACCTAGAGGTGACTGTGCTGAGTGAAATACATGAAACATAGAAAGATAAGTACCATATGATTTCACTTATTTGCAGAATCTAAGGAACAAAAAGAACAAACTAATCAAAAACAGACTCACAAATATGGAGGACAATCTGGTGAACGCCAGAGTTGAGTGGGGGAGGTGGGTTGGTAGAATATAGTGAAAGTTTAAAAACATACAAATTAGAAGTTGATAGATGGTCATGGGGATGGGAAGCATGGCATAGGGAATGCAGTTAATATTAATTTAATGGACAGATGGAGAGCCAGAGGAGAGAAAGACCAATTAGGGGATCAGTTTATAAATTACATAAATGTTTATTCAATATACTGTATACTTGAAACTAATAAAATTAAATTTAAAAATTTAAAACATGCTCCTTCCTTTATAAAAATAATGAGTGAAATTGATTGTCATTTTTCAAGAACTAAATGACCAGGGTATGTTAAATTTCTAACCAACAATAACTGGTTGATTTTTGAAGATGAATTTAGACTGAACACTATTCTAATAATATTATCTCTATTACAGGTTATGAAGAAGGGAAGGAATGACAGCTTCAAACAGGCTTTGAGTCCAGGTCCACGCTATGTGATGCAAGACTGCATATGGTGTGGAGGTATGAAGGAGGAGTAAATACCATGACTTCTGGGTTTCTAACTTACCGAATTGCATTGGAATAGAATGTTCTGGAAACCAGATTTTGATATGTGAAATCTGTGTACATGACTGTATATGGGAAGATAATTAACTTAGTTTTGGACATATTCAGTTGCAGATGCTTTTAAAGCATTTTGAGTTATATCTAATGGCTATGTTGTATAAACAGCTACATTAAATCTCAGAGAATTCTCTACTAGAGATAAATTAAGAAGCCATTAGTATATAGGTCATATTAAAGTCATACATACAGGCAATATGACTTAGAGGGAAATTTTATAATAAGAAATGGAGATGAAAAAAAAAGAGAAGACAGAAAAGAATCTATGACTGCCCATTGAAGAACTCTAATTTTAATGCCTAGATGAGAAAGACAAGCCAGCAAAAGAAAGAGAAGATGCTTTCAGAGCATTAATAGAAAATTAGAACAAGCAAGATATGGAAGCTGAAAAAATAGAAGGTTTTTAAAGACTAAGAGATCAACGGAGTCACCTCCTTCGAAGGATTCAAACTGAGGACTAAAAAATGTCTACTGGATGAAAGATCATTGGTAACCTTATAGAGAGGCAAGATGTGGTAGGTAATCAAATTGAAGTGGACTGAATGGTGAGTAGAAAGTGAAGGAATAGAGTTATAGAGTATAGACAATTTTTAAAAAAAAGAAAAAAGGAAATTGGTGCCTAAATGTGCAGGGAGACTTGTTGTTTTTAACTGGTATCTTTCATCTTTAGAATAAAAATTCAACTGTACTTTCATTCTTCTTTTCTGTCTTAGCATCCCTTTTAAGATTAAACCCTTGCTCATCTCTTTCTACCTCCTCCTGAATATATAGCATTTACTAAGTATTTACTATATGCTAAGTTGTTATAAACATAAACATAGAATTTTAAGATTTGCTACAATTCTTGAAATCTCTTTGTATTAAGTTGTATTCATTGCTACTTGCTTTTTTCCAAAAAAGCTGAATCAGTAACTCTTTGAGATGATTTACCTGTTTTTCTGCATATCTGTAGCTTTTTGGATAACTGAAAATATATATTACACATATTTCATGTTTTAACTTGCTTTCATTAATTTTGAAGGTCTACGAAAGCACTCAAAATTAATATTACCATTTATTAAAGGTATTTGTTGATTTTAAAATGCTTAGCTTATGCCCTATTGAAAAAATATTGACACTGTAGCAAATGTTAGAAAGTTTATTCTTATTTCTACCAGTGATTACTATTAATAAAAAGATTAATATTTGAGCATTTTAAATAGAAGTCCTCTCATGATATTTTTCAAGTAAGTTATAATGCTCTATAAAAAAGATCATTATATAAAAAAAGTCATTTCCATATATTTTTAATGGCTCAGTTATCATATAGCATATGTTAACATGAAACACAAAAATGAATTTACATGAATTAATACCAGTCTTAAAATTAAACATAATAAATGTATGCATGAATTATTGAACATATTTTTGTTCAATAATGAAATATTTTTTCATTAAAGATTTCTTTTAATAAAAATTAAATGAAATAAATATGGCATTTAATTACATTAAATCAATTCTAATAATCTGTTTAGACTGCTTTGAATACATATGATGGTAAATATAATTAACATCCCTAAAAATAGAAGATGAAAATACCATTTTTCAATAAATAATAAATATAAAATGAACATAATACAAGCACTGACATAGTAATTTTAATGAGGGCAGTTGTTCAAAAGTAAGTGACATTAATAGTAGTTAACAACTGCTGAGTACATAGTATTCAACAGACACTTCATCTTATTGTCTACAACGTCCTATTACTATATTCCCCATTTCATGGACAGCAATTGAAGCCTGGAGAAGAGCACATCACTGACAAGCAGTAAAGCATAGATTTGAACTTATATCTGTTTGTCTGACTTCAAACCTCTATACTGAAATGGGTTTCTACTTAGAATTATTCTCTCTGAGAACAATTTTAACTCAAGCCTGGAAAGTGTGTGTTTATGTGTATGGGTAAGAGAGAGAGAGCCCTTAACCAATAATACTATTTTTCCTTAAAAAACAAAACTAAAGAAAAAAAGCAGATCTCAGACAAATAGCTCAGGTACCAGAAAACATGAATATAGTCCTTGATCCAAAAGAATTATTAAGTTATGTTAAAATAAAATTCATGTATTATTAACTATTTTTGTAGAAGATAATTTTACTTTATCGGTATATTTAATCTTAAATTATGAAAATATATTTGGAGTGAATAAAATGAAAATTAAAAATATCGTGTATACAAAATTAATTTAACAAATATGTTTAATAAAATAAAAGTAAATCACAAGACGTGCCTGATAGAATTCTAAATGCTATCAAATGAAAGCAAAAAGAAAATAAATGAATCAATGCAGTGAATATACAGTTCAGTTTCTATACTTTATTACATTATATATTGATTTTAGTCATATAGTATAAGCATAAAATAAATTATTTTATAGTTTTTTTGTTGATATTAACAATCTGGAAAGATTTACAAAATAGTTATATGATTTTATTCAAGATGCAATTTCTATTCTAAGAAAGTATGTCTGAATCTGTGTGCAACTGATCTTTTAGAAATATTTTTATATAAATTAAGGTTACTGCCCGTACCATAATGTAAGAAATGAAGGCATCAATCCTCATCAAAGGTCAGAATTCTTTAAAATACTAAATCTCAGTGCAATATGTTATTTATGATTGCTGATAAGAATGTGTAAACTTTTTAAGCAAGAGATCAAACATCTGTGGCTCAAAAGTCATTCAGAACAATTTTATTTCTGTAGTTATTTTTATTAAAAAAATAAATATTTTTTCTTACTTTCATCATTCTCTAACAGTATCCTTTTAATAAGTGCTACTACATATATTCTCAATAGACGTTTTGAGGCTAAATAAAAAGTCATTCTTTTCCTTAGCTCTGATATTTGTGTCTTTAGCCAACTATTTTTTAACAAATGAAACTTTACAACGTGATTACCAATAGATGGGGGCTATCAGAAAATGGTTGTAATCTGGAGCAGTAAAAGGATTGTCTCAGAAATCTTTAAAAGTGCACTACTCTCTCAAAATTACAAAAAGCTACATTTAAAGATAATTTTCATAAATTATACATGATAGTAGAATTTATTTCCAAGACCTATGATCAGCTCAATGGTAAGTTGGCTTAAAAATTATTTAACATCAAATTGACATATACTCAAATAAATTTACTCAATAATACTCAAAAGAAAACTTAAAATACTGGTAGTAGGTTAACTAATAAGCAGAAGTAAAAAATTTTTTAAATGGAAGTAAATGGATATTTAAAGAAAGCCAGAGACACAAACGGATTATATTTAAAAAGGAAAAATAATGACTTAAAAGTATTTAAGTAAATGGAAGTTTCTTGGTTTCTATTGATGAGCTGGAATAAAACTAATCTACTAAAGAATAGTTTGTTTTTATTCCTTTATGACTTAAGCTTTAAAGATTAAGAATATTTTTAATCTCAACTTTTTAAACTCAATGATGTTCCAATCAAAATGAAGGGATTTGTAAGAAGAATTTCAGAATAGGTATTTTATAACAAATACATGTGCCAAAAGATGCCTTCGGACCTCTTCAATTGACTACCTAGAGTGACTGGCAGTTTTTGAATAAGTTCTCTGATGATTGTGTTTCTAACAGGCAACCGCTTTTGTAGCAGTAACTTCAGAAATGACTACTCCACTATAATAGCTCTAAGGCAAGCAAACTTTGAATACTGAAAATTGTTTTATCTTTAAGGAATACGTGCAAGTCAAAGTAAAACAAAATGCTTTTCCTCTTTCTCTTACTCTGGAGAACCCTTTGCATGTGTTCAGAAATCCCTCTATATGAAGAGACACACAGTGAACAGTGAGAAGATACTTGCTGAGTTTAATTATACAAGTTGTTTCAGAAACCAAGAGCTTATTCAGGACACTTAAATATAAAAGCTTTTTTTTTCCAGCTTTTAAAAAATTGTAACAATTTACTGCCATAAAGAGACAAATTCCCTGAAGACTATATGTCTTTATACAGTAGATTTAAAATGATTATAAAGTAAATCTCATTTAGACCTGAGTTGTTCAGATATGAGAATTCTTTATTTCCATTTTTGTTTCTTATACAGTTTTTATAACCTTTTATCCTGATTACTCTTAGAAAATAATTCAAATACATCTTTAAAATACAAAAAAAATTATGTATTTTATCAAGATTATTTAGGAAATATGTAAATATACTGTAATATGTAAATATAGGGGTTATGACAACATAACCCCTAAATTGGTAAGAATGTCTACACTTTATCCCTAGACTCATTAAATACATTACCTGTTTTTGCATGTTTAATCTCTCTCTTTGGTTCTATAGCAGAGGTCAGCAAACTTTTTCTATAAGGTTCCAGATAGTAAATATTTTAGGATAATGGAATAAGAGGCAAAATAAAAGACAGTATGTAGATACTTACATAACAAGAGATAGTCTAAATTTTCACACAATTTTTATTTTTGAAATTTAAAATATAGTAATATAAATTGAGTGAAAATTTGTGTAATACAGATCTACTAGTGAAAAATGTAATTCTTTCAGGGGAGATTACATTTGCTTAATTGAGGCCCAAATCAAAATTAATTGCAAATGTTCTTCTGTAATATGATTTTATATATTACTTCTTTGAATATGTCTTTTTACCAAGGGAAGCAGTATCGAATACTGATATAAATGCATGAATGCATGGTTTTAATTAAGCATATTTATCATTTGGAAAAAATTTATAGAATTCCAGTGGACCATCCTGATATTTGCCTTTTAGCTTGTTTTTAAATTATAGATTAATGACTTCCAATCGAAGGTTAGGTGGATGTTCCTCAATTGCACAATTAAATGCATTTTGAAATACACAAATTTCCTTTGCACTTCCATACAGGTCTGAAAAATGCTACAGGATTGTACTTTGAGCTCAGAAAATGCATCTGCTGAATATTTGTGTGGAAGAGATCTGACTTCTTGCTTTAACTTTGACTTTACTAGAAATATCTAAAGTAGCTAGACATTACTTGTGATTCAAACAGTTCAGTCATTCTCAGAAAAAGAGTGGTGTAAGTTTTGCATATAAACACTGTTTGCCTTGTAATTTAGGATTGAGTTTATTAAAAGATATTATCAAGTTTGCAGCAAAGTTAATTTCTAAAGCCAACTTGAATAAATTACAGTGGCTGAGAACTGGACTTGGCCCTAGGGTTGTAGGTTTTAGAGCCCTATTCTAGGAGTTACCAGAGGCAATTGTTTAAATTGTCCCACAGTAATATAGTTTTTATTTGCCTTGAAAGAGATGTAGGGAGAGAACCCTGATAGTGTCCTTTCTGTCATGATTGTCTTGAACAACCATTCGTCAAGAGCTTACATATTATTTGAACTCTACCAGGTACCAGAAAACTAAAAACAGAGTCTAGTGAAGGAAAGAAGCATGTCATCAGGTAATTCCAACATAATATAATAACAGCTAAAAGGAAATACGTAAATGTACTATAGCAACTAAGAGAATAAAAATAACTAATTGTAATTCATCAGATACTGTAGTTTGAAAAGAAACACCAGATGAGAAGATACTTGGTCATAAAGGATTTAAAGTAGTTCTTTAAATAGAGAATTTAGGGGAAAAAATTACGGACAAAGAGAACGCTTTGTCTATAGAGGGCTGGAGGCATGAAAAAGATCATTCTGTCCCAAGAGACTGGAAAGGTGAGATAGCTCTAGACTGAGGTGGCCTTTGGAACAAGGGCTTCGCACGCTTCAACGTGAAACAAATCAACTGGACAATCTGCTTAAAAATGCAACTTCCAAATTAGGTAGAGCCTCCATTCTGCATTTCCAACAAGACCATAGGTTGTGCTGAAGTTGCTGTCTGGAGGACCATGCACAAATAGCAAGATTCTACACAGCCCAAAGGGTTTTAGCCTATTTCCCTCTTCCAGTGGTAAATTCAATGCTGTTGTCATGTTAAGCTTAAAGGTAACACAGTCAAATTTTGGAATTTCAAAGATAACGCCATAGTAATAGGGAATATGGACTGTATGTAAGAAAGCATAAGGATAGGGGAGAGTTGCTGAGAGAAACTTGTTCAGGAGAGAAATGCTGATTACTTATACTAGGCAATGATAATGATAAAATGAAAAAAAAAAAAACAGTCAACAGGTAAATGCAATTTATGTGAAAAGGCTAGATAAAGAGGAAAGCAGCAGTAGCTCTGTTCTCTAAAAAATATTCACCAGGCAGCCATAATAAAATCTGGCCCCACTCCATGCCCACTCCTGTACTCTTCAGTAAAAAAGCAAAAACAGAATTTGATTTCCTTAGTGCTATAAAAAGTACTTAGTAACAGGACTCATTCCAACAGGAAATATACAAGAGAAATATTTTGGAGTATAATAGCTAACCTCCACTCTGCTAAAATTGATGTCAGAGGAATTTAGACTCTGCCAATGTAAGAGCTTTATTTTAAGGTTTCAGAAAAAATTCAGATGGTAAGTTATGTAGATTTTCTTAAGAATGGGATAGGCATTTCTCCTTTTGGAGTGGCTTAGTTCTGCAAAAGAACTGTGAATTTTATGGTCCTTTTACACCCAGTTGATGGTACTGCACTGTATAGTTTCTGTAGTGCTCAATAGGCAATTAAATAAAGTTTATTTATGAAATTAACTATATATATCTGATTGGTCTTAAGACTAATTTAGCATAGAATAATGAGGTCAGAAGATTACCTTTACAGAATGAAATATGCATATCAACACTACATAGAAATAGAAATATTCTTTATTTTATATATGCCTTTTGAAAGAATGCTATATGGTATTAATGGATTGGTAGAACTTGATGCTTGCCTTAGTTGCTGTGATTTAATCATTTAAAACTACCAAAAAGTTTATATATAACAGAATAGCAAAAATGTAAAATGAGGGTATAAGAATCAGATTGAAATCCAGAAATGAAGAATACATATTATGTTAAGAGGTATATATAATAATAAGGCACACAAATTGGGCTCTGAGCTTTATAGCATATAGGTAACAAATGAAGCTATTAATTTTTCCATGTGACTGTTGAAACAATTTCTCCTTTATACCAGATGGGAGAAAAATTAATTAGCTACTGCATAGCTGCACTGTAAAATTATATGAAGGAAAAATTTACTTTTCAACCTTTGTCAAGTTAGTTGTAGCTTATTTTTGATGTGCTAATGGCTGTTGTCTTATAGCTCCCCTGAAGTAAAGATTTGTTCTTTAGTGTATTTACTTACTGAGACAATATTTGTGACATTTGGCAGCTTCTTTATTTCACATTTGTTTATCCTATACTGAACTTCTAATGTGATGTGCTAATTTAATTTTATCTCAGTTGTTTGGATAAACTTACATTTTTTTTCTAGGATCGAAAATTGAGGTAATTTCTCTGAATTACAAAAACATTAAAATTAAGTGAATCATGGGAATTCAACAACACTTATTAAATCTCTGAAGTTTAAAAGCATGACTTATAACATGTGCACAAAATTGGTTTTCCTAGTATAGTCTGTACTGACAGGCAAAGATTATATACTGAATCTATATGATCAGTATTAGGACAACTAGGAGATGTATTATATCTGATATTAGAAAATAATAGTTTAAAATTGACCTTGCTACCTTGGCACTGATTTTCCACTACACCACTACAAGGGATTCCTTAATGTAAGATTCTGACGTCTGTATCAATTGCCTTTCTCAACTACAACTTATTCTCTTAAGATCAATATTCCTGTTTATAAACTAGTTCTCTGAGTTATTACAGATCATGATGATGTTTTGAACAAGCTAATGGTCACAAGAATGTTAATCGATTTTCCTACTTGGGAAAAAATTGTGCAGGTAGCTGCCTGTAATTCAATATCGAGTTGGTTCATTTGTAGACAGATTTAATTTTGATTCAGTAGGATTATGAGAAATAAGAAAATGTTTGAATTTTCAACTCATTCCTTTCTGTTGTGACATTTTGTTCTTTCATTCCATCATCTCCATTAGTTTGCCAACTGGCACTGACAGGAGTGTAAAACTACTGCAAATTGTTACTTCAGCTGTACTCTGCCTGCCAAGAACTGATCAGCTGCTCCTCTAAATGCACCTTTCACTCTCCTAACTGAAGCACTCTGTACCTACAGTGTTGCTGGGTAATAAATCTCATCCAGAACCATTTGAATTTAATCACCTGACTTCAACCACTTTAAAATAAACATGCATGAATGCAGTCATGCAAATGAATGTTTAGTCTGCAAATTGAAGAGGGTGTGGGGCATAGGACCACAGGAGTGCTCATTTGCATTCTTTTCTTTTTATGGCTTCATTTGAAATGATTTATCCATCTCTTCCTCATCTCCCCTGTCTCAGCAGTTATAAACTGCATCACCTTTCCTTATCCTGTAGTCAAGCTTTCCCTATTGAAGACCTTCTGATGGGGCTCTGTGGGTCACCTAACAAAGGGCTGGCAGAAGTGATAAATGCTGCATTCTTTCTTCTGTGGATCTGGATACTTTACACCTTCTCTGGGTCAAATTAATACTCCTGAGAATAATATCTGGATCCCCTACACAGTTGTGAAAATGTCAGGATCTTCTGGATAGGTAAGATCAGCAAGTCTCAAATTTATGCAGCCAACCTCAGAGAAGCAGAATGAACACTTATAAAAATTGTCAGATGACAGAAAACACAAATAAGCAGGTAGGAAATGATTTTTCTTGGCTGACACCTGCCAAATGGAATTTAAACATGTAAGAACAGAAGAGTAATTCATATTGATCATAAAACTAAAAGAAAATAGATATATTCCAATATTTCAAACTGCCAAAAGTCATGGGTGCCTCCTTATTTCCCATTATCCATCCTCATTAACCAACAAGCACATCCCTTTTGAAAACTAGATACTAACCACCCTAGACATATCTTGCCTCTTGCAAATAATGCTGTTTTTATTTCTTTTTGATGTGCCATGAATTAACTCTTCCTCACTCACTAGGGCCTTATATCCTCTGAAAAGCTATTATGACTAAACTTTTCATTAAAGAGACATTAATTAATTGAGAAAGCATACCATGAAAGAGCCATTACTATTTCTTGTCCCAAACATCGCTTGTATGAAATTGTATAGTGCAGAACTTTTTTTTTTAGTTTTCTCATTTGAGAGGAGAAACATTTGGAAACCAGTGTGTCTCAAAGACTTGAAAAATTTCCCTCCTTGTCTTCAGTCTATCTGAATATCATTTAATGAGAAGTCAGGTCTTAAAATATAAGTAGCAGAGAGGAAATAAGCAAATAAGTAAAATAGATAAAATTATTCTCAAGCTAATTAATATTAAATAAAGAAAATCCATCTGTGAATTAGAAATATGTATTCACCATCACAGCTCTAATAAAAAAGTACATTTCATAATTTTAAAACAAATACTACAGAAATGTAAATATTTTTGTATTTTAACTTATTTTATATTTTATCAAGTTTCTATTTAGGCACCTTTTTTAAAGATTAATTTTATAGTCACAAAGAATATCCTTTATTTAAGTGTGCTAATAATTTCATTTATAGTCAGAGGAAAGTAAACTATTTTATAGTAAGTAAGCTAAAATTTTGTTTTAAAAAATACAAGTAAATGTGGACATATCAACCAAAATCCAGATGGAAATGGAAATAAAACAGTCAATTATTCAGGCATTTGAAAAAGAAGCAATACTCTCCCCTCCAAACAAATAGAAAGGGTGATACATCTGTAAACATTTTCTGAAACATTTTTTATCTTCATTACATTGACTTGAATGTTACTTCATACATAAAATAAGAACTTAATATGTTCTGCTAATTAATTAGGTGATGAGAAAAAAGTACAATCTGAATAACTTACCATTTCTTTTTAATAAAAATATTCCCAATTGTGAATACAATTTGCCAAGTCTACATGACAGGTTGGGTAACAAAGAAAATCCTATAAATTATTCAGTTATATCAAATACATTCAATTATTTGTATAAAGATACCATATGATATATTTCAGGGGGAAAAAAGCATCAGGATTTATATCAGAATAATGAAAGGTGATAACTAAAACTGCCAGTCCCAAACTGAACATACTGATTCCATTTTTCAGGTTTTATGTTATTGCTTAATGCACTCTAGATGCAGCCATCCTAATTACACCTGAGACAAAGGGAAAGACATAATAGAAACTAGTGGGTAGAGAAAATTACTACCACCACACACTAAATTATTTGGTGTTTTACATTTAGGACACGGGTGCCTTCTCCTCATAGTCATGCTGGGGAAACTAAGGCTCAGAAGGGCTGGGTAACTTCCCCAAAGTAATAAAACTCTGCTTGGTTAAACTCCAAAACCTGTCCTTTCACTAGGTGGAGCTACTGCCCACATACAAAGAAACACATGCTTTGGCTACTGTGCATCTGAAACTTATTTGATTTTATTAATCACTGTTACCTCAATAATTTTTAATAAAAAAAAGAGAATGTCTCCTCTTCTCACTTTAGGTAATTTATGCATTCATTTTTCTATTGTATTTGTTTATTTGTTTATTTTTAATAATATAGGATTTTTGAATTGTGCTGTTTTGCTAAATAATTTAGAACTGCTGTAGCTGTGTTGTACAAGCAAAGTGTTCTTATTCTGACAGTTATAATGATAAAAGTACTTGAATGAGATTATGAGCTTCAAACAACTCTTCCCTCCACCAGGCTTTCTGACAGATGAGAGTCTGCAGCATTTCCCTTGGTCTTGGGAGAATCCAGCGCATTACTGGCACCTGGATTGCCTCAGACCATTTCCAAATGATTATCAGCAAGGAGGAAAAAAAATTACAGGACTTTACTGTTCATCAAGATATAATTTTGTAAATGTTTACAGAAAATCACATATTGATTAACAACAGAGCAAATTCTACAGGGTTTATTATATATCACAAGCCACCTAATTCACAGCTATTATCTGTATGAATTCTTAATATTGTCAGAATATTCTCCTTCTGCTACTCTGTCTTCTCTCCTATCTCTTCCTTTCTTGAATCCAAAATGTAAAAATTATTTATTTGGGAACATTCAAGAAATCAACAATGCAGTCTTTGGTTTGTTTTCTTGTTTAAACTAGATTTTCTATTTATTTTGGAGATGTTGGTGACTTGTTGGCATGGAACAATTAATTTCGGGCAAATGTTGAAGCATTGTACTAAAGCATGACAAGAACAGAGAGTTGCCTGTATCTAAAGTCAAAAATAGAACAATAGTACGATTTTGTAATTTTAATTAGTTTTACATTGATTTAAATCTTTTTAACCTCAGTCCCAAATATACTAATTCAAGAAATCTTATTTTAAGTAAAAATCTCTTTATAGTTGTATGTTATTCTTCCTAATAGTGAGTGTCAACTAAGCAAAAGTCCTACAAGAGAAGTTTACTACCTAACACAACTTACACTGTTACATCCTTGTAATCTTAAGTTTAATGATGATGTCATGTGTACATATTTTTTGGCAACCCATTAAAGTTTTGATATACATAGGTCTGGGCTGTTCTGTAGTATTTTTTAATGTAATGTTACACAATTCTACTGATTTATATATTTCCAATCTTGATTTGCCACAGCAACCATAGATTTCACATCATTGCAATTTTCAGTCTTCTACATTAAGTTTAGCCTTTCACTGATTAAACTTAAGTCCAAATAAAATTGCATCTGTCACCATTTTTTTTAATTTGTCAGTTTAAATAAAACTTATTTTCAAAAAAGTAAAAACGCTATTTTTACTCACTGCCTCTATATCTATTTTTCATTTTCTCTGTATCTCTTAATTTAAAAAATATTTAAGAACCAATATATGAAGTAGCAACCCAGCATTAGCATGATATAGTTGTTTTAGTTTTAACTTAGATTACTAATAGTCTAATAAATCACTTTAACAGTCAAATATACTTTTAATATTACCTACTATAAACATGCCCAAATTGGTTTTCCTTTATACATTTTTGCACAATCAGACATAACATTCTGACAAGAAAAGGACTATATTCAAAATAAATACTTAAATTTACAGATACAAATTAACTTCTGAACAAGTTAACTATTGCCTTCTTATAGCAAGAAAAAAGTAGACAAATAGCATATATTTTAATTCTTGTGCAACTCACTTTTAATAAGAAAGGAAGTACTGGAGTAGTCAGCATTAGTAAGGCTGCAAGATTTTGAATATGCCAGAAGCTTATCAGATACAATATGTTAATTATTTCTAATAGTGTAATGAAGTCTGAAGCTTTCAGAGATATGTGATTATGATAATAGGCCTGTTTAAAACGTTAAGAAAAGCTTGATTATGGGTTGCTCAGTAGCTTCCAAATGCTAAAGTAAAAAGCAAAATTTTACATAGGAGGTTATCGCTCACAGAAAATGCATTTCCATTCCACGTGCTGCAGCAGCATATTTTGACATCCCCCAGGAGGTAGTGGAACTTTCCAGTATGCGGCACAGATGGTGAATTCTGGGTGATTTGTGAATCTGATATGGATTGCCATATCTTTCAATGCTACATATTTCCTATGGGACATTCCTGAGTGCCCAATGTGTGTGTGTTGAGCACAGAGTAATGTTAACATGTTCTGGCCTGGGACTCCTAAATTAAGTATTTTAGCTCTGGTGCCAATTTCTATTTCTGTGTACATAGGTGGACCAAAGATGAATAAATTATGAGGGATCCTGGAATCCTCATGCAGCCCTTAGAACTGACTCCTTGAGAGTGCCCCAATAGAATATTCTAGAGTAATTTTTTGATGTCTACCAATTCTCTCATTTGAGTATCTATAGTCATCTTGAAAATATAACTGTGTCAAATTAGTATGATACTTTTTACCAGCATGTTAGAAAGAAAGAGAGAGAGAGAGAGAGAGAGAGAGAGAGAGAGAGAGAGAAAGAGAAAGAGAGAGGAAGAAAGAAAGAAAAGGAAGGAAGGAAGGAAGGAAGGAAGGAAGGAAGGAAGGAAGGAAGGAAGGAAGGAAGAAAATATTATCTTTGGACAATAGCAGTATCTGTCTGGCCACAAAATAGGTGATACTTGGGCTATTCAAGAGAAAAACAGACTTTTAGAGAAAAACATATTAATACTTTAGCTCATGTCACCCTAAATAAACCTAGACTATGGAAGAGTTTGAAGATCTCATATTTGTTCTTACATTTCAATTTAAAGATGCATCCTGTTTTTAAAAATGTTAAAATATGAAATATAACATAGAATTAAGGAAATATATTTATAACTAAAAATTTGCCTACATTGCTCCAGAATTGCCCAGTCTGAGAACTTGACCTTAGTGTGCACGTCTATGAGAATGTAAATCTTTTGATATGCTTATAGGAATAGTTGGAAAGATTCAGGTACAGCATACTACGTAATCTATAGTATTCACATAATAAAGAAGTCTTTTAATTTTAGTTGTGTAATTAGTTGCCATACCAATAGTCATTAATTTTTTTTTAATGCCTACAGCACCTGGTATTCTTAGGTGGTCTCCCATCCAAGTACTAATCAGGCCTGACCCTGCTTAATCGAACTTGTTCAGGGTGACATGGCCATAGACACTCATTAATTTTTTAAAATATTTCTTTTATATTTGTTTCTATAGCTCTTAAAAAAAAACTACACTACTATTAAAATACATCTGATGCTAACTCATAAGTCACTTGGCCTAATTTAATTGCAACTGCATCATTTTCTCTAAATATGCAACAAATACAAAATATTTGTACGTGATTTAGATTGTGTTACACTGTGATTTATAATTTAAAAACATAAAATTATCACTTAATACTACTATTATTATTATTACTTTTATTATTAGTGCAGTGTATATATTAACAATTTTAATCTATCCAGGGAAAAAAGAAATTAAGATTACTATTATTTTTTCTTTAAAGATTGAGGATATACAATAATAATTTAAATTCAAAAACTATAAAACAGAACTCAGATTTTCATCAAAATTTTATGTTATGCCATTCTTTCTTGGGGCTCTTCTGCTTGTTTTATTTTTTTTTAGTGTTACCTCCATACTTTTAAGTTTAGACTAAAATTTTAAAGAGTTTTCACAGTGTTTCAAAGAGTATTTTTTAATTTTTTTCAAAATAAATAGAACTCTACTAATTAAACTCAGTATTTCATGACCTATTAATTCAGTAGTTATAATCCTCTTTAATTGGATTAGCTATAATTATAATTATATGGCTCTCTGAATCATAAAAGGTTAAATACAAGTCATTTTCCATTTAAAAACTTAAATGTGAGTTGATTATGGTAAGAAAGGAAAGATAATTCTTCCTAAGGTTAACTGCTAAGCCTTTTCCTCTATTTTCATGAAGTCAGCTTTCTTATTTCTTGCTTATTTGATTCATAAAACCTCTCAACTCTACAACATACTGTCCAAATACATGGTCTCCTTTGGAAACCATTTTTTATAATTTATAATTTTTATAATATAACTAACTACCACTTGTATGTAAGTGTGGAACAAAATAATTATTTTCCTATGTTCAATAGGTTACATTTCCACTTAAATTGAGTATGTAATAGTGGTATTACTGACAGGAAGGAAAACAGAGACTGAAGGCCTTTATAACCAACTCATTCTTCATGAATTCTTTCTTTTTCTTCTCTCTCCTCTCCTTCCCCTTCTCTTTCTTTAATCTTTGATTTCTCTCTCTTTTCTTCTTCCTCACTCTCCCCATCCTTTTCCCTTTCCCTTTCTCTCTGTCTTTCTGTCTCTCTCTGTCTCTGTCTCTCAACACGCACACACACATTTTATTATTTTTTTTAACACCAAGTTTTAAAAACTATTATGTTCCACCTGCTTCCATTTAGAGACAAGTCATTCAAAAGTAAGCAATTAATTTTAGACTCATCAAAACATTATACTCAAGGGGCCTTTCACAAAAAAAAGTAATACATTATTGTCTTGAATCACTAAGCTTGAATAATTTTGAAAGCAAAACTCATGACTTCCTGTTTAGGCACTTTGAATTTAACTATTTCATTTGAAAAAAAATTAGAAGGAGAATAAAGAAAAATTTAGAAAGAGAGGAAAAAGTGCCTAGAAGAAGTAATGAAATGAATTGCTACAGTATGATATTTACTTCAGTTCCACAAATATTATTAAGGACGAAGCATGCATCAGAAATTACTTCTTAATAGAGGCATACGGTAAGTCCCCAATCATATATTTAAAAATAATATGTAATCAGGATCATAAAGTACAACATTCTATGTTCTATTAGTGTCTTGCAGAGGAAGAGGAGGAAAGACAATACACAGAAAACAATTCATAAGAGTAGGGCACCCCAGAGATGTGAAATAAGAATTATAACAAGAAAATGAAGGTAAATGGGAAGCAGAGAAAGGAAGAGTATGAACAAGGGCCCTGGGAGCAGGAAAGTCTCAGGTGCTTAGTCCCATTCAATGGAGTGGAGGTTATAAAGAATGGGATTGTAAAATGTAATTAGGAGAGGATGATTCAAGTGATATCATAGAGAACCTCAATGTTAGTTTTAGGAGTTCGAAATCAACAAAGAATTTCCTACAAGGAAACGATAACCAGAACTGTTTTAGATCAATTCAAAGAACAGATCAGAGTGAGGGGATTCTGGGAGAAGAGAGCGCAAGTACAAGGTAGTCTCCATTTATGGTCTGAGCAACACCAACAGTGGAGAAGGGGCCACAAAGTTCTCAGGAGAAAACAATTCTGAATGGGTCAGACTACATGAAAGGCCTCAGATATTTACATACTTATACACTGAGGCCGATGGGTAATATGTTTTTGGAAACATTGGTGATTTAACAATAGAAGTCGAATCAGCTTACTGGTGTCAGAAAATGCAGCTATGGTTGTGATATAGAAGACTTCTTGCTCAAGAGAAATGTCAATAGAAAAGGCAAGAACATTCTACTATTTGGTAAGAAGACATACATTTGCTTAGAAATCTGACATTAATAGGCAATATCTGAACCAACATAAGTGGCTAAGGGATATTACTCTGCATTGCTTCACAGTTGCAAAACATGAATGATACTTTACAATAGTGGTTTTCAAACTTTAGTGGCAAGACAATTACCTCAAGGTCTCGCTGAAACATAGATTGCTGAGACCCACCTCCAGAGTTTCTGATACCGTAGGTCTGGCTGAGGCTCAGAATGCACATGTCAAATAAGTATACATGACACTGATGATATAGTACACAAATCACACAAGTATTCAAAAAGGTAACTTACTGGAAATTCAACCTTCTGGACATTTATGAAAAGGCCATTTCCCCTAATAAAGCACATCTGAGAATTGTGCTGTTGCTGAAAAAAGATTCCTCAGGTTGAAAACAAAACAGTGAAGGGCATTTCTATTTCTGATTTCACTTTTTTCCAGCAAAAAGCAGCTTGTTTCTGAATCTGAAATAACGCAAACTTTTAGAGAAAGCACCCATGACATTTTAGCAGTCAAGAAAAGGCTACTAAAGCATACATGAGTTTTTAAGAAATTATATCAAAAAACAATTTAAAAAGTAATAGCTATCATAGTCAACTTGGGGGTTCCATGGCCAGAAAATTTAAAAGAGGTGAAGAGTAAAAATTAAAAACCTGATAATACAATCACAAATGATACTGATGAGGAAAATGAAGAATCAGTATCCAAGGAAACCAGAGTGGCTGCTTAGGGCTCTCTTTCTGATGAGCTTCAATTTAAATGAAACGTGCAAAATATGATGGGAAGAACATATAACCAATGATAAATACAAAAGAGAGGGAACAATCTTTAACAATAGGACCAAGAGGCTAAAATAATATTTCTTATCTATACTAAGATCACTAGTTATTTTTTTTTCTTTTTTAAAAAGTGTATAAAATGTGCGTATATACAATACAAAGTGTGAAAATGATTTTTTAAATGATGGATACAATCATTGTTTGGGGAAAATTATATATTGTTAAATGTGATAAAATGGTGGTTTGCTTCCATTTCTCTCCCCTGGGAGAATTATCTTCACATTAGAAAGGATAGCATCATAAAGAGGTAATTGAAGCACAAAATAAAAGCAAAGATTAAGCGAACATTTAGCCTCTTTAAATGAATGTTCAAGTCCAGACACAGATGAATTACATTTGAAAGGTTGTGAAACAAATGATTCTGGGTAATCACTGGGAAATGTTAGCGAATACAGGAAATCCCATAAGATTAAAGACGAGCAAATGACCCAATTTTTAAAAATGAATAAATGTCAAAGCACAGAATCCACAGTTGTCAGGCAAATATTAACTTTGCAAATTTTCACAAAGGACTGTCAAAGTATTAGATCAGAGCCTCCAGTAAGTATTGAACAGAAAAACCAAATAAACAAATAACACTAAGGTACAGCACACCAATCTCGTATTTCATGGAATTTCAATTACATTCTAAGACATTTAAGAAAATTTCAGGATGCTCTTATAGCCATGACAGAGACTGTGCAACAAATGCTAAAACATTTAGGTGAATGTGGAGCTACAGAAGAGCCCTGCCTTAGGATTCTAATTGGGTATCAGTAGAATGTACCCAAGAGCCACAGCTTCCCTCCTTGGATCTGTGCCATTCAGTTCAACAGTTTTTCTATCAGTGTCTTAGCTGAAAACTAAATGGTGTCCTTATCAAATACATGGTTGACTCAAAGCTAGCAAAACTGACTACTATCTTTGACAGCAGAAACAGTATATAAACTTATCTCGACAGGCTAAAGGGATGAGGCAAACCCAACATAATGAAATTTAACTGGGATAATGGATGAGACAATGCCAACACAAAACAATTTAACTGGGACAAGTAAAAAATCTTAGATTTGTGTTGGAATAGTAATTATACATGTTGAGGACAGAATTTTCCTTGAGAGCAGTTCATGTGACAACAACTTGGGAACTTTAATCAATTACAAATTTACTGAGATAACATGTGAAAGGATTTTGTGGTGCTTGGCAGGTAGAAGGCACTCACTAAACAGTGTTTTGCTGAGCTCACTATGGCTTACATGTTGTAAGCCAACACATGATTTGGCTGCTAATGCAGACTGTATTGCAGGAGTGTGGTATTCTCACTGTGGAAGATATTTCCATTGCATCCTGAACTAATCAGGTCATTCAGAGCATTTTGCCCAGTTCTGGATTCTTCATTAAAAGAAGTAAACTGATCAAATAAGTAATATTTAAAAAGAGGATGACCAGAATAGTGTCATTTAGGAAGACAGATGTTGGGGGGGGGGGAATGGATGAGATTGAACAGGAGAAGAGAATGACTAGGGTAAGCACTATATTAAAATTTAACAGCTTGCCATGTGGAAGAGTAAAATTTGTAATAATTAAATTCCACAAGAAGAGCTGAGAGCAAGGTAAAAAGAAGAGGAAAACATTTCAGATCAAAGCAAAAAAAAAAACTTTATGATAATTTTAATTTTTCAACAAGAAAAAGTAGTGTGTCATGAGGTATTGAGATTCTACAGGTTTTTGCCAGAGGCTGGTCTGTGGGGAATGTATAGAAAGGATTTCTGAATTGGGTAGGAAGCTGGCTTTAAGGGCTCTTGTGGTTTCTACCAAGTTAATTCAATAAATATTTGTTGGACATTTACTATGTGGAAGGCAATCTCTCTTTTGAAGGGGTATACAAAAGTAACTGGGATAAAGACTTTATCCGGAACATATCTGTGATCTTGTAATAGAGCTGAGGTGTGTACTTCATTAATGTTAAGGCTATAATACTTACAGATACGTGATTTAAAAGTCAGACAGTACTCTGGAAGCAGAGAAGGGGAGGTGGTGTAGAAACACCTCACTGAACTGTGCCCTAAGGATGCATAAGATTTTTACAGTATATAACTGGTGAGGGAAAGAGGTAGTAAAATAATGCCAAGTAGATGGGAAATTGTAGCAAAGATATCAGCCTGAGAGAGAAGCTTAACAGAAACATGTTTAGTTTGGATGAAGCATGATGCAAAGTGGGAAGCAATGAAAAATAGGCTCAGAGGGAGCCTTGAAAGCTGCACCTTGTCTTCCAGAGGTGGTAAGAATCCACAGCACATGCTGGAGTATGGAATTACCATGATTGGAATTTTGTTTTAGGAATTGGCATAAGAAGATAAATTGGATAAAATTGGTACATTTGCAAAAGAAGGTAGCCAAAAAAGAGGCAACTTAAGATATTTGTATTTATTCACTACCATCTATATTCCAGAGCACTAAGTGAGGTCCTTTTATATAAAACAACTCTCTTAATCCCCACAGATTTATATGAGCAAATGTAACTGAAAAAAATGCTGTAGAATTAAGCATATGTTATTAAGTATACGTTATACTGTGATAATATAAACCAAAACAGCTATAAGTTTCAGGCAATGGATTCTTTCCAGGAAACATAAGAAAGGAATCCACTAAGATACTTTTGAAAGACCCTCTTTAGGAGTCAAGGGTGGACAGAAAGAGTTTTATGTGTGTTTTCATTATATCATCCAGAATCAAAATATTATATATAGGGTTTTATACAGGGATGCAGTTTATAAATTTTAAGCATTATATAAATGTCAGGCATGGTGTTTGTTACAGTAGACCCTCCAAGAAACTATGAACTTAATCTGGCAAATGAAAATAACTCTGGTGAATGAATTACTTCATAGTGGGCCGAATGTGATGTCTTTTGGTTTGAATATTTTACAACATTGAAGGTACTGCCTTTATTTTCCTTATTCTAAAGCCATAAAGGAATGAGTATATATTAATTTGTATCACAAAGATAGTAGTTTCTTGCTATTACTGGGGCAAAAATTCTGTCTGAAGATTGACAAACAATGAGAGTAGCAATTAGTAAATTCTCTGATTGGAGACTATTTAAACTTCCACTGTGAATGAAACGATTGTTAAAAAAAAAAAATCTATGGTCTGGAATACAAGAACGGATAGAATTAATTAGATATGTACCTAAGATCTAGTGGCCTTCTGAAAGACTTAGACCTAAACACTGAAAAAGTTATCACTTATTAAAAGTCACCACTGAAAAAATGCAGTAGACTACTTCATATTCATAAACCTATGATTGAGAAAAATGCAACAAGATTTCAATTAACAAATTCCCTAATTGGTCATATTTTATCTACTTATTAAGGACAGCTCTACATGTCTCCAAGAAAATCAAAAACTAATTACTGACTAATTTTTTTTGTGGCCCACTGAATAATTTCAATGTTTATATTACTTGCCCACATTTAAAAATTAGGAAGTATTGCATAAAAATCTATACCTTCAACTTCCTGTGAAAAAATCAGATCTGCATGTGTGGATATATAAAATCATGCAGGATAACTATTAGAAGACCTCACTTGCTCATTTAACAAGGCATGCTCTTTACTTTCCCATGGACCATACCAACCCATAATATTATTCCTTTACTTTTTTTTTTAACATCCATATTTTTCACTACTTGCCTGATCTGTTTCTCTAATCTAACCTAGATCTATTGTTTTTCTAATTTAGAGTTAGCAGCAAAACTGGGCATTTGAAAGCAGCTCAAATTCCACCCTGAAGGTGTGGTCTACTGCTCAGCATTTTAGCAATTTTTTACACATCAGATATCTGGTATATGTGGGCTATTACATTCACTTTACTTCATTCCTATTAAAAAGCACAAAAAGTAACAAAAACCTGCCTTGATTTTTATAAATGTATTTACATTGATGTATTTATTTATGTAAAACCAGGTGACAAAATTAAAGTCATCAGTAACCAAAGTTTATTGTATTTGCTGTGAACTTCAATGACAAGATTTGCTTAATTTACATATATTGCAAATTTTGTATTTATGCATTTTTTTAATATCATGGGTGGCTAGACATCCACATAATAAATATGCTTTAACCTTGCATCAGTTGAACTTCAAGAAAAAGTAATTACATTCATCATTTCCTGATTTCTTTCTTTCTGTAATTTAAGTATCCCCATGACAACTGCAAATTTTTGCTAATTTATGAGTAGTAGAAGCACCTCCTCATAGCATTCTCTGCATTTATCAAGTGATTTCTTTGAAGAACATATAAGACTTATAGTCTTTTTAGCAATATTCTTTAATAGTCACCTTTAATTTAGAATGAAAGATCATATGTACATTACAGCTGTTTATTTCACTTGACTTTTTATTTCACAATGTCCTGCTCTTAGGCCAGTCTGTATTCCAATAAAATACGGATAGCTATGTGTTTATCTAAGCACTGATATTAAAAAATAACTACATGTATTATTAAATTATTTTGAAACCTCAATTGATATCAAAACACTTATAAAATGATAAATCCTGATTTATCAGATAAGAAAAACATAATTCTTGTTTTTGTTTGTTTGTTTTTTGTTTTTGTGAGGATGGGATTTCTGTTCAAGTACACTAAGGAGATCAAGGAAAACTTTCATTTATAAGGGTTTATAGTCCTTCCCAAATTGTGACCATTATCATCACTATCCTCACTTTCTGATTTCATTGTTAAATATAACTTGGAATTTTTTTTCTCCTTTTTCTGTAAGAGAGATCAGTATAAAAATAATGTTTCCTAATTGTCAATGGCATGAAATTAAAGAACTGGTAAATGGACTTATCTGATGTTTTAAGATGTTCGATTCTACACTTTTCTATCCTTTTATTCCCATTACAAATTCTAGTTTCTCTGAGTATTACATTCTCTTTGTCCAGTAATGATGCAATAGAGATAAAATACAATGTTAGCTTTTTTAGCTTATGTGTTCCTTCTCCAACAATGGTTTTAGTGAAATGTTTTCCATACTTTTTTTAACTTAATTTTATCCTTTGTTTTGCAAACAATTATAAAATTGGCTAACTAAATATATGTGTGTGTGATTGTATATGTCTGTATGTATGTATTTCAAGATTGATCTGACAATACTTTTAATCTTATTTCAGAGTGAGAGAAAGTAAATGACAAAAGGTTAAATAACTTATTTAAGTATAATAAAAACATATGCAGAATTGTTTTGCTTTCATTTAATTTTTTAGTTATCTGATTCAGAGAGAAATTAATGCTCCTATATGTTGATAGATAGGTGGTTTAACATACTCAGTTTCACTGTGAAAAATCATATTCATTTGTGGGATTATTTCTAATTTAACTTTGCAGATATCAACCATTCTAATGGAATGATTATAATAATTAAAGGCCAAATAAGGAGTAATTTACAATTTGGGAATTTTCTGGAATTTTCAAAAAATACAAATTTGAGAAGTTTTTAATGAATATCACTATGAGTTAACATACTTGAAAGAAATTAATATGATTTTCTGAAATTTTTTCTCTTTTTGGGAAAAATCAGATAAACATTTTTAAAAGATAAATACTTGTAATAGAATAAAACTTGTTTTCTAAGGATTTAAAAGTGCATATTGTATAGTGCTAGTCATAGTACATATAAAATTGACTTATTTAATGATATTTAACATTATTAACTATTTAATGTTAACATTTAATACAAGAAATTTAATTTTGACTATTTTGAAAGTTGATTATGTAGTTTAATTATAAACTAACATTTTCATTATATAGATTTATGTATCTATGTTTCTGATTATGTCGTCTATAAAATACCTAAAGAATGGCATATATTAACATTGCATATAAATCTTTAAATTTACATGCATTTCATTTTACTATAAAATGCCAAGCTGAAAAGAGAAACCAAAGAGATGAATACGGTAACACAGCGTCAATTTTAAGATAATTTTTCTTTCATATAAGGTATTTGTTTTTATATGAACTTGATGGTAGCATTTTTTAATATTTATATTATGCTCAAAAACAGAATGATTTCAATTAATAAAATGTCAACACTTTTAAAGTAGTATATACATCATATGATAATAAGGGTAAAACACTTATCTTAACATAGCATTTTAGGAATGTCTCTCCTGTGTCATTGAAAAAAAAAAAGCAAACATGAGAATATAGTAGTGGCTAAGGTCATAGGTTCTAGACATCATTTGCTCAAGTTCAAATATTGACTTGGCTACTTACCAGATGTGCTGTTTTGGAAAAGTTACTTCTCTGTGCCTCAAATTCTCATCTATATATTTTAGGGCTGTCACAATGATTAAATGTTTTAAGTTACCCACAGTAACTTAAGAATAGAGAGCAGGACTTAGCAAGGGTCATATAAATTTGTTCTTATGTCAATGTGGCACTTTTAGAAGCTGGAATCCTTTTTAAGAGAGAAAGAGAAACTGAAAAACAACTTCTCAGTTGCTTAAGTCAACTGATTAACTGAAAAGCCCCACATGCTAATGGTAGCAAGTGAGTGAAACAAAGCATGTTTATTTCTGTGTTTACTGAGACATCTTAAAGAATAAGCTCATGAAAATGAGACCATGAAAAATCTTTCCAAAAATGTAAACATCATGCAAGACAAAATAAACAAAATCTTGCCATCATGCAATGTGCCCATCCTTTTTAGCAATTACAAGAAATTTTAAAAATCTTCATAGTCAGGAAAAAATTGATTATTCTCAGAAGATAGGCTACTGGCCAATAAAATATCATGGAAAAATAACTAACAGAAACCCCAGGTTTGGTTTTTAGAGTACCTATGACATATATTTGATATTGGGCTAGATTACAACATGACAGAGGATGGGTATAAGAGGAAGAAGAAATCTGAGAACCAAAAAAATTAATGGCCTAAAAAGCATTTTAATTAACTTTCCACATTGACTTTTTTAAGTGATAATTATGTTAGATTTTTAGTCTGATGACAGCATTTTCCCTACAGCCCGATTTGCAAGCTCTTCTCCTAAATGTCTTAGTCATCTGCTTAGTCATGTGCACTGCTACATTTTTGATTCATTGAGAAAATGTGAATATCCTATTTTCTGAATTTGTAAGCTTTATAGAGCCCCATAATGACAGCCTGTAATTTGTGTATGCGTCTGTATGTGTAAATTATTTTCCAATTGCACATTTCTAGCAACTCTTTCAAATCTTAAAAAAAAAAATCTTCCAACAAACTGTTGGAAAATGCTGGCTAGAGAAACTTGCATAAGAGCACTCAATGGCAAATTAATGATTTGGTGATTACCCTTGAACTACTTTCCCCATTTACAGGCTAGTGAAAGCTAAGCACCGTTGGTGTAATTACAATAAAGAAAACATAAGCATTCCAGTTTTAATTTTCAGGACCTCATATGCAGTTTTTATTTTTAACTGAAGTAACATATTAGGAAATATCATTAAGAATACTATGCACATATAAAGAGATCACAATAGGACTCTAGATCATTGCTTTTGGGGAGATACTCTTCATCTTTAAAATAGCTCGAAGACTTCCCATTCCAGTATTATTGGTATGAGTAGCCACAGAGAAAAGTAGAAACTTCTGGAGACATTAAAAATATGAATGGATCTCTAATAGTTAAGGCGAAGTCTAAACCACAGTGGGCATACATGGATTCAGGTATACACTGTGGGATAGAAGGCGCATACAGTAGTTTACAAGGCTTATAATAAAAAATACTGCACTTCAATTATCTTGCCTCATGTTTTATATTCAACTAACATTAAAGAGAATTAATATCTAATTGTGCTACATCTTGATTCAATTTCAACTGCCCCTCCAATCTCATTATAACCAACCCCAACCACTTGAATAGGGTCCAATGGAAGCATTTTCCTTACTTCCAATACCACAGCCATTAGTTATTGGATGGCTATAATTTTTAAAGCAGTAAGAAGTTTGCTTTTTTTAGCTTACATCCCCAAGGTACAAATAAATAGATACAGTACTGTATTAATGCCTGTTTTATAAAACTGCTTCAGTTGTGATATACATTTTTAATATAATAAACTGACTGCATTATGAAGAAAAATTCCAGAACAAATAAACTCATAAAAATTCATTGGTTATGTCTGTTCCTCAATTAAGGAAAGTCTGTCTACTGAGCTTAGGAGAATTACTTGTAATGAGTGGAAAGCTCCATCATGTTTCCCACAATCACTGCAGCTAATGCTTATATTTAAATTGCACAGAGTTATCAATTTGGGCTGTATTTCAAGGACATGTTCCACTGACCTTTCTGTTCTTTTCATCAGTGATGAAAAGAAAAAGCCTGATTTTTTTTAAAGATCTTATTACCATTCCATTTGGAAAAGGAGCAATGTTATTTGTCCAAATACAATACAATTTCTGAAGACTAGGTGCTAGATCTGAAAGATTTCATGGCTTCCGCTATAACACGAGTGTCACAGAAGGGCAAGGCGAGGTGATCAGAAATTATAATCACATTCTTGATCGACAGTCCATGAAGAAACTTGAGATTTCTGTTCTCCGAGGTTTCTGTTTCCTTACCTTGTCCTTCTTCCCACACTTGACATGTTACAGAATTTTGACAATTGAATATTTCTGGAGTACTGATATCTCTGTCTATGATCTCCTGGTCCATGCGGAGGCTGTGTACTAAGTCACTGACTATCAGAAGAGCTTTTAAAAAAACAGTTTACTCTTCATTATTATTGAAGAATGCTACAGTGAGTGATCTGAGGAAGTCCAAGTGGCCAAAGGACACATTTTAATTTTGTTTTGTTCCAAAGCATTACAGAGTAAAGCATGGTGCAAAATTAATCTGGTTGGCAAGAGAGTGTGGGCTACACAAAGCATTTGCTGGCTGCCTCTGGAATAAAAGCACTGCATTTGTCTAGACTTTATTTATGATCTGTTTTTGGCATAACTAGTTGTTACTGCTGAAAGCCAAAATATAGCAGCCTGTGTAACAGATTACCTCAAAAGAAGACAAATTCTAGAGTGGATGTTTTTTTTTTTTTTAATTTTAAATAAACATATTTTTAGACTATCTTCTGTATCCAGGAGGTCCCTAAATCCCATAGCATTTCCAGCTTTTTAGAATGGCAAGAAAACCACAAAGAAAAGAGAAGGAACAGGAGAATGTCTTTTTTCTTCCCAATTTCCCATCATCACAACCTACCAATCACTTTGTGACTACAATCTTCAGGCCTTTAATTTTGCTTTCAAGTCCTGTTCATTGTCTAACAGGTTTGTGGACATTGGCAGGTCTTGTGGTTCACATACAGAGTCTTGAGAAGAAGGAAGCTGTGTCCCTAGGGATGACATTCAGTGAAAGCTTTTCCAAAAGCACTTGTTAGCCTGATGAGTGTATTTCAGCTTCACATCAACATTTTTTTTCTTCTTTGTAATTAAATTTGCACAAAAAGCAAGCAGTGCTCTTCTGCCTCCAAAAATATGTACGTGTGGGTGTGTATACAAGAGCGAGAGAGACGAGCATAGTGAGGGGAGAGGAAGGAGGAATTGAAGAAAAAGCTCAAGTTATTCTTGTTCTTTCTTTCAAGCTTCATTTGGGCTTTTTCTTTATTAGAGAGTGGTGCTTATTAAAGAGTCTTCTGGGAGACTTTTAATATTTGAAAAAATAGAGCTTCAAACTAAGAAGATAGGAAGGAAATATTAGAGGCACACTGAATCTAAAAACTGCCTTAGATGTGACATTCAGAGTAACAGCTTAGTTGACGAAGTTCTTTCTGCACTTGCCTCATGCAGTGGACTCAAGATTAGTTAGTGCTTATAGTATTGACAGTAATGGCTACACTACTATTCCTTGAAGAAGAGTAAAATAACCTGTGCTTAGATGTGTTGTAATCACACATTATGATGAAAGAAGGGTGTCGGAATAAGGGTATCTTATACCTTCCATTATTAAATTATATACTTCTTTCTTGGTGAAAGAAGTGAAAAATCCATGATCCAAATGGGAACTTCATAGCTAACTTTCAACTACAATAGATTAATATTTTAGTGCCCTTATTAAGTACAACACCTACCTAACGTTGACTAGTCTAGAAGGCCCATTGTAGAACAATTTGTTTAAAGCTCCAGAAACCAATCCTTTGGTGCCATACACTATTTAAAGCTGATATGAATAAATTCCCTTTGTCATTTTTTAAAATGCACCTTGTTCATCTATGTATAGTTGAAAATTAGTTAAAAGTTAATTGGTGAGCAAATGAATAAACACTATCTTTTTTTTTAACGTGTTTTTTCTTCAATGAAAACTCAGTTATCAAATTGCACCTTTATAAAATATACAAGCCAGGACAGTAACATGTAAAAATTTTATTATTGACAATATAATGTAGGCCTTTAATTTTGAAGGCCAAAGGATAAATGGAGTAGCCACCTGTCAGCTATGCCCCTGAAGTCTCAGTGTGAGAAGTCTCATTTGTCTTAATTAAGCTTTGATTTAGCATATGGAAAAATCCTCACTTGCTCAGCCTAACACTGTCCAACTGAAGGCTCTTTACAGTGTTTAAGAAACTAATCTAAGAAACAGAAACTAAATCACCACGTGCAGGATGATTTTGGTGTATCCCACAGCGCACAACTATTCCACAGTGATATACAGAACAGCTATATTTTGCCTTTACATTGCACCTTAAGTTCTTTGCTCCACTCTCAGTTCTCCCTTTATTTGGGTCACTTTCCCTAAAGTGCCTCATACTCAAGTCATTGAAAGTATTTTCTGGGCACTTAATTCCATGGCCCAAGTAGTGAATATTCTGCAATTTCCTTTTGCATTTAGTCCTATTATAAGTTCCTAGGAACCAAGTGAGAGTGGGGGGAAGATCTCCCATTCTTTTCTTCACTTTTCCTCAGCCTCCCCTTTTTCTTCAGACATAAGTCCCATCACTACTCCATAGCCTTGGATAAAAGGATAAATGGAATACATCAAGGGTGCATTTTCATTCTCTCTAGAAAGTTCAGAATGAGGTGGTTTGTACATTATTTTCTCTGAGGTTTTCTCCCCTAGAGATGGCTTACGGTCTGAAAGCACAGGCATTAGATATTTTTAAGTTCTCCAGGTGATTCCAATGCCCAGCAATATTTGAAAACCACTGACCTAAATAACATTTTAAGATGAGCACTGTTGACTATTGTATGGAGAATTGTTTTGAGAAATCAAGCGTTCTATTTTCACATGTTAATTGTGAGATATTTGACACCTGAGTCTAGGAGCAAATATGCTGATTAAGAAACTGTAGGGAAAAACTGAGAAAGGTGAGGGTTTTTTTGTTTGTTTGTTTCTACTTTTTTGTGTTTAGTGAAAATAAAGAAAGAGATTATTGGAGTTTGAGGTTAATTGCAAAGATTACTCCTCTAGACTAGAGGTATAAGCAGAAGCTAAAGAGTAAACGTTTTCACGTAAACTTTTCTCTGATACGTGAAAGTGCCATCCATTAAGGACAATCCCAATACGGCCTCCTTACTCTTCCTCACCCCTGTAGAGAGGCTTTCATGATGAGTGTTGACATAGTCTGGCCTTGTGGTAGCAAGAACAGGTGGCACCACCAGTGGGTTGAAGCTGCACCCCCAGCAGGCCTGCACCTGGCTTCCTGAGCAAAATGACCAAAGAGAATTGGGTCTGAGAGAAAGAAAAACATAGATGTTCCATGCTGCCTAAAGGTAATTATTCAGGAATCTTGTAAGTCATGGTCTTAGCGGCTTCTAGAGTGACTGGGAAAGATTTGTTCATGGAGGAAGAAGGGTGGAGGTCCCACAATAGCTATTAGGGGATGGTAATACAAAGAAACAGGTGTTACTCACAAGGGAATAATGTATCCATGCATAATCAAGAATCGAGTGCACTAGAATGGCTGCCAATTTTTACCTCAAGCATAACTCAGTGATCCATACTGTCCGGCTCAGGACAACACTGGGGTGACAGAGCAACTTGAAGAGCTGTTTTTTGTATTGTTAAATACTAAATGCAAGACTTGCATTAAGATAGGATAATCGGCAATAAGGTCTCTTTACCTACAAATCTGTATCATTTTGAAAGGACTGAAGTATGCATCAGAATTAGAGATTTCCCTCCAACTTGTTCTATAGGCACTAAGTTATTTAGTACCACTGCTGTTGTAATTATTTCTAACCTCCTGGAAGGAAGTTAAGCAAGAGAGAGACCAAGACTTAATATAATACAATAGAGTCATGCAAAAAGAATTTGAAGCTTCTGTAAAAGTAATGAGTGGCCTCAGGGAGCAGAGTCACCCTTATCAACTGCAAAACATCTCACTTGAGGTTGTTATAAAAATTGCAGAAGATAATACTTACGAAGGTAGTTAGTATGGTGCCTGCACATCGTAGATAGTCACTAAATATTTACTTCAATAGAAGTGAGCATATATGATAGATTAGTAAAAAGGAAAATTATTGAATAAACTCAGGGCATTTTGATCCATGAACACTATTATGTTTATTTAACTAATAATTGTATTTGTCTAATACGTACAAAAGAACTATGTGGAAAGAAACTATAGATCACTAGTATTAAGTAGTTGAGAAATGCCAAACCTGTTTTCTATTATAAGCTGAGAAATTATACTTAGAATACAGTTAATCAAAACCTTATTTCAGTAAATTAATGAACATGCACAGTAAAAAAAATTGGTCACATGTTAGTTTTCTTTAGAACCCTATAATTTAGAATCTTATGCTTAAAAATATTACTTTGACATCTCATTTAAACCTCATGCCAATATTTATTTGAAGACCAATAATCAGCAAAAAAACCTTCATTTAAATATTTGAATTATTACTCTTGGTATCTCATAAGTCTAAGAATTAGTTTATTTGTTCAATAGATATATTAGAACTTTATAAAAGAAGTACATATGAGAAAAAGTAGAGACTAAACTGAATTATTTGCTAACACTTAAAATAATTCAAATTCATTTTATACAGTATAATATACATGAATAATGGTATTACTTTTGAAAAATTTTGGCTTCTCTCAGATGATTTTGCATCCAGCTTCCCGCTGCATTTTTCCTGGTGTATATTCATTTTATATCTGTCAATATATTGATGCACAGCCAGTTCTCCAATGCATATTTGCTGATTCATCACCACTGCTGTGCAGACTCACCGATGTGGGCTAACGATCGGGTGCCAATGTCATCTTTACCCTGCCTATGGTACAACAACAACTATTGAGGACCATCATGTATTTTGCCAACCACCTGACAGTCTACTTAGACTATTTAAAATCCACATTCAGAAGATGGATCATAACTCACGGTGGCTAATATCTGTTGATTTACCATTCTTATATTTCCTGGGGGAGAAATCAACACCTGTGTTATGAAAAATGCATACGATAGACTGTCTACAGTGTTTGTTTTCTGTTTTGAAAGATGCTGATCTGCCACAGATGCCAATGTACATGCTAAAGCTTGAAATACTGTATACTCGAATGGGGGTGAAAGTGCTGATGCTGCTCAAATACGCATGAGGTGGCTGATGCCTACTCGGGAACACACCAGCACTGCTGGCACAAGTTCAATCAGTAAATAAACATTAAATAGCCTTTTTCATTTTCAGATACCATTTTTTCAAAACCAGCTTGTATTCTTTCATGGTGGTGGTAGATACAGGGTGAATGCCTGTATCTTAAATTTGAAGGCAGAGGAAATTCAATGCAATGCTAATTCCATTAAGCAGTTTTTGATTAGAGATGTGGTTGCTTTTGAAAATGAGGAAGGTTTTCCGTGAGCTCTCACTGGGTCTCTTGGGTTTCTTTAATTAGAGGAGTCAAAAACTTGAACTGGTAGCATTACACTGCAGTATATGGAATCCTGGCTTGTGACTTGTGTCACCCAGAAATGGTGGGTGTGTGTGTGGAGTGGGGGTGTTTGGGTGTTACAAAATAATACAGAACACTGTGTCAACTCTCTCTAAAAGATAGGGCAGGGTTGTGTAGAGCTCTGTGTAAGAGATGATCCTGATTGAGGGTATGGCTTGAGTACACAAGAACATACTGATAACATGAACACTTTACTTTGTACATTAGTTCAATAAACATGCTAATTTAAATCTCTGACTTAGATATGACTGATTTACTCCTCAAATTCCACAGATCAAGAATAGTAGAGAGTTTCTATTTATAAATTACTTTAGTGCTTCTGTCTCTTATGAGAACCACAGATAGAACTTCATATCGACTTTAATAAATGTTATCATTTTATCATCTATTTCATTTGTTTCGTGGCACTGAATAAAGTAGCATCTCTTTTTAATAATCTATGTATATTATTTGTGCCTGCATATCGCTGATAGCAGTTATGTTCTTTCCTCTATTTCATCCGGAGACTGTTCAGGCAGACTGTAGAAGGTAGTTCTGCTTATATTCCACATCTACAGTCTAGTGAAACACAGCAGGTCCCTCATGAAGCTGGGGACAGTGCAGCCATCATTTGCACACAGCCAATTTTGAAGGCTTCCCTGCTCTTTCCACCCCAGTCTTCGGAAAGCATTTTCCTCTAATCTGACAAATTTCTATAACATCGCATTTGGGAAAAAAGTTTTAGAGGATTTTTAAGTATTTTACTTCCAGATAGCCCATGAGATCTTTATGAAAAAATTTCCATACCCTTCTCAGAAACTTTACATTGGATATCAATAATTCTTCCTGTAACAAAAAGTGAAGACTCTTTTTTTGGCTGATGCACCTCACTGGATGACAACCATCAGATTTGGGTATTATACGTATCTCTTTATTTTCAAAACTTCTGCTTCCAGTAAAATCATTTAGATAATAATAAAATATTTAAAATAGCATAAAGCTGGATGGCACCTTAAATATCAGGATGTTTTTGACTTAGAACCTATTTGGAAAAATAATTTCATTTTATTAACTAAAGTGGCTGTCTTTGTCACTCTGGCAAATCAAATGACTTGGGAACAGTGTCAATGCAGAAAAGAATAAGAGGAGAAAGCATTGTTTTTAATAAAATAAGATAAAGATTGTGAAAATCCTAGAAACACTTGGTTTACATAACTGTAATTCTGAAGCATTATTATTAAAACTAAGACATGTAAGATTCTTCTCAAACTTCAACTATTCAAAATAGGAATAAATTTGTATTCAGAGGATGAGAATTCCTCAATTTGGAATCTATGATTCTAGGTCATGGCTTCTAATTGAACAAGGGAGAAGGGAGGCTTATCTGTCATTCTGGAATTCCCAGATTGATTTTTCTCTCTGGAATCAGTTTAAAAATTTCCAAGGTAGTTGGCAGTGTTGCCCAGCAGCTGTCCAAGTAGCGACTGCAACAGCTGGGTCAGTACAGCTACTGTTAGAGCAAGAGAGGGCTTCCAAGGCTCATAAAAAGTCTAAATAAGTAGAGATTTGACTTTTTTGTGTCAAAACAAACAAACAAACAAACAAACAAACAAACAAACAAAGCCTAACAGTTGTTTCTATGAGATCTAAGATTTCCAGATATTTCTGTTTGCAATATCACAAAGAAGCTGGAAAAGGAGTCAGCTAGAGACCAAAGCTGGTATTTATCACTCATTATGTTAGATGATTTATAGCACATGGCATAATACTTTTAAACATAGGAAACATTAAAATACAAGAAAAGTTTAAAATAAACAGGATAACAGAGCCTTCACACCATTTACCCTTAACCTTTTCTTTCATTCACTAAATATCTACTGAATATCTATTCTGAACCAGGCACTTAGGGTGGCGCTGAGGACACAGCTGTGCGAGAAGGAGATGAAAATCCTTGTCTTCTTAGCGCTTACCTTCAATATTTTTAGTTAATCCATTAATTCTATAGTTTCCTAATTTCAATAAATGATCTCATATCCAAA
The DNA here is from genome assembly GCA_030015415.1 of Cynopterus sphinx. NCBI lineage: Eukaryota > Metazoa > Chordata > Mammalia > Chiroptera > Pteropodidae > Cynopterus > Cynopterus sphinx. The sequence goes on from CM057379.1 coordinate 175,367,047, forward strand.
ATGCTAACAACAGGTAGTTGGTATTTTATGACTTTCTATGGGCCAGATACTGTTCTGGAACTAAACATACGTAGGCACGTTTAATCCTCCTAGCAACCTGATGAGGCTGAAACTATTTTACAGATGAGAAAAATAAGAAATTCAACTGCCTGAAGTTCCACAATTAGGAAGTGGCAGCACCAGGATTTAAACCCACAGAGTCTACCCATAGAGCCTGCCTTCTTAATCCCTCCACTCTACTGCCTTCTCATATAACAAACACTGCAATTAATAATATGTATTCTTGATTATTTTGTTTCTATTGATTTAAAAAATTAAATGCATTGTTACTTTGTTTCTAAAGAACAATTTTCTGTTTATAAACCGGGTATATCTCCAGTAACAAATCCTACATATGCCAGAAACATTCAGGCCATGAGAGTACTTAAAAATAAATGCAGAAATCACAGTTCTCAAATCTGATTCTGAATTTGGCAGTTATAAATAATCACACTTAAAGTGTTCTCTCACCTCTATGCCAGTGTATATGGTAGCTGTAGCATTAAGTGTCATTTATTTGGGGGGATGTGCAGAATCTTGAGGCCATGCAAAATGACCACTGGGACAGTTAGTCCAAATCCTTCCTTTTACAGATGAGGGACTGAGATCGAGAGAGGTTTCCCAAGGTTACACTTGAGAGCATCATCTAACTTAAAGACTTAGTAACATTTCCATTTGTTTTTTAACCCAATTTGAGGATTAATGGACCAGATGCAGGTTTATAGAAAACTCAAGATAAGATAGCCGTGAAATTCTCTTCCTGGCAACCTCCAGAATGTTTAACATGGATATTGTGATTTCAGGAAATCAACACTTGGGATACTTCAATGAAGGATTTAAATTTTCTTCAGAATAGAGGGTGTTCACATCCAAATATGATATAGATGAAGCTTGACTAAAGGAAAGTGATGGCACAGTATAAATCATTATTAACCTTGGTGTCAAACAGAGCTATGTTTGAATCTTGATTCTGGCTCAGTAACCTAGATCTCTCGGGCAAATTTTTTCTTGGAGCCTCAGTTTTCCCATCTGTGAAATGGTGGCATGAATGTCTATTACTTATGTTGTTATATAAATTGGATATTGCATTTTAAGTATTAAAACAAAAACACACCCCCAAAAAAGTGAGTTTCAGTACCCTCTGTGGTTCTCTTAATTATTTTGACAGAAAAGAGAATTAATTAGTTCAAAAGGTATAGACATCGTTTTGACACCATATATTGCCCTTCTAGGCTTATATATAGACCACTGTTTCTCCTGTTGTAAATCTTCCAAATTTTAGTAAATGTATAACTTAGCAGTTTGCTGGAACTTTCTTCTAGACTATGGCAAAAAGGACAGATAAAATCTTTGATAATATGAAATATTTTTAAGCTTAAGAAAACTCCTCATTGTCTGGCTTAAAATAACATTTTTAGCTTCATGGGCACCCTTCCTCTCCTTGCAATTAACATTCTAGTGATGCCAAACCATCTGTTGTTCCCTGAAAATGCCATGCTGTTCCATACTTCCACGTATTTACATGCCATTTCCTCTGTCTCCAATAGCCCTTTCTCTCATGTTCATTTGCCAAACTCTTGCCTGTCCTATTGCACTCGTGGTAAGCTCCTTCAAGGCAGGATCTATGCCTCCCTGGCACAGTGCCTGGGACACCAAGTTTATGAGTACCATGCAAATGTCTGCTACATGAGTGAATGAGGTAAATGATCCAGCCGTGCAATTCCATATTTCTTTAAATTAGATTTCACAATAGTGTAAGGAAATTTATTTGTGCAATTGTATACCGGCTCTCTAAGAAAGACTGAAATCAGACTCAGAAAAATTTGACTGATGGTGTTATTGTTCAAGTGCGATTAAAGTTTCATGAAGGATCGAATTTGAAGGACAACTCTTATTAGGATATATGTTTTGGAGATTACTCCTCTAATGTATTATATGTCAAGAAGTTTGTAAATCGAGATTTATTATTTTTGATGTGAAAATAAGACAGCTCTGATACCAGCCAAGCATTTTAACCATCAGTAAAATATATTACATGGCACATACCTGGAGCTTATAACCATATTTTTAAAGTAATACTCCATGATACTCAGTGAAAGATAATATACCAAAAATCTACCTGAAAATATATCAAAATATTACCAAAAATTTATAAAAATTATTTCTGGTTACATTGATAAGACTAAAAATGGTTAATTTTCCCATTTTTTTCCTACACTACAGTTCTTGATACTAGATTTTACCCCATGCTTCAATACCTTGAGATCCAAGGAGAGACTCAAAACTAAGCCTTTAACGTATGAATCTTTTCCAAAAATAACTAAAACTACTCAAAAAATGATCAGCTGAAACCAAGAATAAAAACAGTTGTGCACTATCCATTTTTCAAGAGAAAATGTTTAGTTCATGAATTTAAAAAGAAAAACTGGAAAATGATAAAAATGCCAATTTATTCAAAACCTAAACTATTTTTGAAAGTTTAATGTCCTACTCCCTTCTAAGGTTTTCCCTACTTGCTACTTACCATTCAATCAATCATTCTTTTCTGAATTACTAGACATTGTGTCTTTTAGTCTGATTATTTTGTATATACACTTTTTCACTCTCTTAAAGAACTATGACTTCCTCCTCAAGGAAAGGTGATTATCCTATACAAATTCTCTCCAAGTCTCACCGCGCTATACATATAGTAGATGCATAATAAAATATTTGCTGATTCTTATTTAACAAATGCCAAGTGGGGATTGCAATCCCCCAAATTTAGATTGTTTTGTGCCATTATTATTTGTTGTTAAGGAAAACCCCCAAGACAAGAGTGCATTCAAAGAGGAACCGAGTGCATAGTGTTGAAAGGGGAGTAAAGGCAGAAGAAGGACAGCATCAGGGATTAATTCTTCATTTGAAAAAATAGATCGTCTCCTTTTCCCTAGGCAGTCTGCTGCTGAACATAGATGAGCTACAGTTACCAGACTGGTTCATTAAAATATGGTCCCTTTAGTTCACCATGACTCATCTTTATGACGAAGCTGTGATTTTGGAAATCAAATGTGACAGTTTTGCTATTCTCCTGACACCCAAAAGAGTAACATAAAACTAATTTTGAATAATTTCATATTCAGTTTACTGCCATTATATAGTTCAACCTCTGTATGGAGCCAACACCTAATAAAATTTGATAATGCAAAGAACTGTCATTGCGGTCCCTTTGAGCAATGGCCTACTCTAAGTGCTCAGTATTAAAAGTTTGTAGATCTATTCCAAGGAAATGCTCTAGATAATTAAAAAGCCCTTCACTATACTTAAGTATCTCTTACCTCACTGCTCTACTCTACTAAAATTTACTGTCATGTTAACATGATTATTATCTGTTTTATTCACTTCTACATCCCATGAACAAGTGATACATAAAATGTTGAATTAATAAATGAAAAGTCTTTCACCATATCCATCCTTTAGAGAGCTGGAAGTCTAAACCAAGGACTTGAATTTTAGTTTTGTTTGAGACTTGGGGCTAGTTAATGATGAAAAGTCATAGGGCCAGTGAGAATTCCTGGGTCACATTTCCTTTAGTGACAGCTTAGATATTTTATGATTGCCAGAGGCTTAGTATTCCAAAGATATCTTCTATTTTGATATTACCTGGGGAAAGGGCACCTTGTGAAAATGCCTTCTAAAATTTTGAGAGCCTTAGACCTCTGAGATGGAACAGTGTGTGCGTGTGCGTGTGCATGTGTGTGTGTTTGGGGTGGGGGGCGTCAAAGTAGGTGGATTTGAGAAAATATCCAGATTTCACAAGGAGTTTCAATTCGAGGGTACTGTCAAGCCTGAAATATGATTCTCTGGTGAATCATAGTAATGGTTTGTATCACCATGCAGCATGGCTCAAATGCTGTGCACACCACTGAATACATTCATATAATATCTATACTATAATATAGAGATTTAAGATGCCACGTTTTATAAGAATTGTTGAAAAATCTGTTGAACTCTGTTAGAAGACCTGGCTTCTGACACAACTCTGGACTAAAAAGTTGCTTGGAAGAAAAAAATTAAATTAAAAATATTCATTAAGAAAAGAACCAGCACTGCAACAATCTAGCTACAGAACCACAAAACAACAACAGAAAACAACAAAGCAATTGAAAAGTGAGCCTAAGATCTATATACTAAAACTCATGGGCAGAGACCCATCCAAGTTTCTATAGAGCCTGAGATCTCACAATTTAGAGGAACTTCTTTAGAGGAAAAAACAAACAAACAAACAAACACTGCAGATATACAATTACACAGTGGCCTGGAAGGGGTATGGGTAAAGTAGCAGCTGTATGCGTTCCACCACATAGCAGCCTCTGCGCATCGCCATGGTCAGTCTCCTTATACAGGACCAATGATGCTTATACAACAGCTTGTTCAGCTAAATCTAAATCAGGAAAAATAAGATATATGAAAAAAGAAGTGTGGGAAGAATAGGAAAAGAGGCCATTGTAGCAGCAATGATGCCATAGTAATTAAGCACTGAAGTGGGAACAATAAGCAGTAATAATGCTGACAGCATTACTATTTTGAGGGGAGAAAGGAGAAAAATGTTTTGCTTTGTGGGAACCAAAGAGCTATTTAAATGAGAATCCAGTCTAGGGTCATCACTCTGTCATGCTAAAGGCTTATCAACCATAGGACAGTTATTTTATTGCTAGAAAATTGCTAGACAATTGTGACACTCACCCTGAGGAAACCGAGTAAATGTCCGGGAACACTTTACCATCTTTCCAGGCTCCACTTCCTCTTCTACCTCATATCCCTCTCTGCTCCTCCCTCCCACCCTGCCACTTCCACACCAGTGTTTCCACACAGATTCTACTTATCAAATAGTGCACTGATTTGGATAAAACCTGTATGCCAGAGGTGATTTCTTAAGTAAAGTCCATCCAAATGCGAGCATTGTGCACTTTCAAATTTGCTACATATAATGGAAGTAAGTCAGTCAACTGGCTTCAGTGAGGAATGCTTTGAAAGCCAAACATTCCAACTAGTTCGGAGACAACTGTGTCCTTTCTTCTATGAAGAAAACGTAGGTTTTAGAGCCATCCTTTTCCCAATATATCAAGTGATGAATTGCCTAGATCATGAGTTTGTTCTGAGTAGAGACCACATCTTTTCTTTTTTAATCTCTGGTCTCTTAATCAGTACCTGGCATGAAATGAGTATTCAATAAAATGTAATAATGAGCATTTCCTGTGAACACATTAAATTCTGGAGGGAGTAGACAAGTACATTCAGCATGGTGAGGTGCTTGATGTCCACCATATTCGAGATTCCAAAATTACAGAGAGTGTTTTTGAAGGATGCTGACAACTCAAAGGACAGCCATACATACCTGAAGAAGAAAACGGAATGAGAGAAGGATGCTTCAGGCTCTGAGTCCTTACTGATTTTGATCAAAAGTAGCTAATCAGGATCCTGGTGCCTTTGAGATGACACAACACCAACTTGGTGAGAAAGGCAAGTAGTCCCAAAAGCAAACTTACTGAACAGGTATTTATGAGACCAAGTTTAAGACTGCAAGCAGTATCCATTCAACCCTATGTCCACTGCCACTCACATCTGCACCTGCTACGTTTACATTGACTTACAGTCATAAGAGAGACAAATGAAAGCCCTTAAAATCAGGTGCTGTGTCTGTAATTTATGGAGGGAAGTAATTTGATAATACATACCAGGAAACAAATTTTTAAACAAGTTTTAAAGCCTCCCTATTTTAGCTATCTGAAAATTCAACCATGGTATACAGATTAACAAAGCTACCAAAACATTTACTGTTTTTGAGATTTACAACCTTAGGAAGCTTTAACTTTTCAACGGGAGGAAATAACCTTTATTCCAACTCATAATCTATGTTGTCATTAGAATTAAAATAGCTCCACCCTAACTACACAAATCTACAAGTCACTTTCGTCCAACCCACAATATAGGCATGATATGAGCTCCCCCTACTGGTACAACACTATTCCCACTTCATGAATCCAGTAAGGAAGGGATCGTGTCTGTGAGTCGTAGGACCAAATAGAATTGCAGTTTAGGTTTAAAAAAGAGGAAAAGCAAAGCAAGTTAAAAAAGAAAAAAACGCACAAAAACATAAAACAAAACAGAGAAACAACTCTACTTACTCTAAAATAATCTGTCAAATAAATATATAGAACACATGTTTATAAATATTTGACAGCCCTTTTTAAGTCCCCATCCATGACTGGATAGGCAGAGTGAACTAAACGGCTGTCACTCTTAAGATGCTCTGGTGTCCTCATTTGTATTCAGATGGATCAACGAGCAGAGTTTAATTGCAGTGGTGCTTATATATCTCTCTAACAGCATATGTTGGATTTTCCTTCTAACACTACATTTGAAAGGCCACAAGCTTTAAAGGAATAAAACAGAGCAGCATCATAGAAGTTGAACAAAATCTATCTGAGGGCCTTGAGGTTTTTTGCATTTGAAAGTGACTTCTATATTGCTATGTGAACTGGAAAACCAAAGGTGGAAGCCCTAAGTTTTATATTTCAAACCACTCAAATTAGTTGTCTCCAGAGAAGAAAATCGATTGTGAGAATCAATGGCAAATATAGGTAATGTGCTATTGTGGGGATATTCACATTGACAAAGCAGGAGAACTGCTACAAAGGTGTTGCTAGTGATAAGCTGTTACAGAAAAAATATGTGTATAAGAAGTGGAACTCCCACTCTCTGAGTCAGCAGAAGGGATTAGTAATGCTGCAATTTGATTATATCTGATTCCATTATCACAATCTGTTACATATCCCACATATATAATATAAATACATAAAGCCATTTAAAGGCCAAATTATAGAGCTGTCTATTTTTTATATTTTACCTTTTACCTCTATACCTATGGTTATGCTTAAGTGATATAACTTTAAAATGGTAAATGAAAAGCAAAAACATCAACATATGCAGCATATGCAGGCGTTTTTGAAAAGTCACTGGATGAAAATCCCAAAAGCACATCAATCTGCTTTTCCCTTGAAGTCTGAGAAAATTGCCTTAGATGAATACAACTGGTTCGACGCATGGGCTTTGGCTTTTTTAAATGATGCTTTTTATAAAACATTTTCATGTCTTAAAAGTAAACCTATATATTCATTCATGTTGAATGTGTATGGAGACTTTGAGCAGCACAAAATGAGGTGACAAGATTGTTCTCATTTTTTCCTCCCCTTTCCAGATCCTTATTTATACTGGCATGCAACATTTTTCATGCATAGCAATGTCAATATGAAACAATGAAAAGTAATTTGAGGAGTCATGGGACACCAGTACATCTGTCACTTTCTCACCATCATTGTTGCCATCACCCTAGCTAGGTCAGGGTCATCTTTACTTGTTCTATTACAATAATCCCTTTCTTGGTTTCTTTGCTTCCTCTTTTGTTTCATCTATAATTCATTCTCCACAAAGCAGCCAGAGCAGTCTTTTAAAAATATAAACCAGATTATATTACTCCCCTTCTAAGCCTTCTCATGACACTATAAATAAAATCCAAATTCCTTACCCCTTCTCCATTCTCTTTTGCTACCATTTTTCTGTTCAGTCACTGTGTACCTTCTTTCTGCTTCCACACCTCACTAAGGTCTCCCTCCAGCCATTGGCATTTGCTCGTCTCCTCTCACTGTTCTGGCTCTGGTTCTAGGTGCACCTTTTTTTCCTTATCATTCAGGCATTCGATACAAACCTCACCCTTCCCACAAAATCCAGTCATTTTGTATTATGTCACCCTGTTTTACTTCAATAAAAGAAGTTGTATTCAACTTTGAAGTGTTCTTATTTATTTTCTTGGGTTTATGTCTGTTTCTTCCCTTTAGAACTAAATATCATGTGAACAGGGATTTTTTCCCCCTGTATTTCAAGCACCTAAAATATAGCTGGCACAAAGTATAAAAATATTATACCATGTTATCAATACTGAGGACAGTAAAGCAAAAGTACTGTATTATCAGTAAGTACTAGTGGAATAAATGTTCTGAATACAAAAAAATCTGTGTATGTGTGAGTGCAAGTGCACACACGAACTAATAAGCCAGTCACATCACACAAAACAAATGACATAGATGTTTCTCTGATACGTGAGAAATTCCTACTTAAGAGCAGCACTTTCCTTTTAATCGAATTAGTAAATGTTTGACATATTTTAATATGAAAGATTATAATTTTTATTTTAAATCCCTGACTTTAAAATATATGGCAGGCCACACCTGAAACAATGGTGAACAGGGGAATCTGCCCGCACTACTAACTGCACGCTCATGGACAAGTACCTTCATCAATGTGTCTTTTATTTTCTACCTTGAAATAGGAAGATGATAAGTCTTTCTTGAAGAGTTATAGCAAATTTTTACTATATGGCTATAAAATGCCTGCCACATAGTAGGCACTCATAAATGTTTTAATTAAAAAAAAAACAGTAGTTACAAATTAATCTTTAGAGTGTTAAAACTGGGATTATCAATTACTGGGGAAGATTAGCTATATAACATTAGTGATTCATGTAAATATATAAGTAAATTAGCGGTGGTTTGTCTTTATCAGTGTTTCTATAATTGCCCAATTTGAAAGCAGCATACCTAAAAGTAATACGCTATTTGAAGCACTTTTCCATCTATTCCTTTTCATTCTCAGTAACCTCGGGGAGTATTATGCAGCTACTGCATTTTTCTTTTGCTTGGCCTTGTCCCAGAGGTACAAAAATTAGAAACTTTTTTCAAAAGAAATGCTCCTTCAGCATTATCAGTAAATACTCTGTGCTAGAAATGTCAGAAATAGTACTTTTTAATTCTCAGATATTTAGAGCTAAAAAACACTTCAAAAAAGTTAGAAAAATATCTCTGAATTTAGAAAAACTTAAGACTTTGTTGAAACAAATGCATTATTCAGTGTAACAGAATCCCTTTCATAAATTCATTCAACCAATCCTTTAGAGTTCACTAAAATGGGCTTTGCTTTTTATGATTGTTTGCAGGTGCAGAAAGAGGCACCTGCCCTAGTTTGTGATGTGCTGGTAAGTACAGGATGTGCTCAACCAGATCAAGCTTTTAACTGTTCGTTAAAAAAAGATGGCTGAGTGGAACTAAGAGGCTCTGGGTCTGAATCATTGCCCCTTTCCAGACATTGAAAATGTCTGTATTCCATTCCATCCATCTCTATCTTGTTGTCCTGTTCTCTCCTCTCCCCTCAGGTGTTGTCCTTACAGAGAGAGGGATCAAAAAGAGGAGTTCTGTGAATGCCTGTGTTGTCATATAATAGCAGCCTCAAAACTCTTTACTACTGTTTTTTGGAAATTTACATATAGTGCCCAACAAATATTCAAGACTTATTTAGAATTATATAATAGCAATTACCAAAAGGACTTGGAATATAGATCTTTTAAAGACTTTCCCTATAGTATATTACCATTCCTCAGGTCTCCATATGCCCTGCAACACAGGGCAACAGAGAGAAGAACACTAACAAGATTGCAGGGGCCAGAAGACAAATGGATAGAGACTACTTTGATTCTTAATATCTTTGTTTAAGAAAACTATTTCATGGTCAGGTGTTCCTTTAAAGCACTGTTTTTGCAGGACAGAGAAATTTCCTGGAATACATGATTTTCAGTGCTAAACCTAGAAAGTCTTGAGCAAATTGAAAGAAGCTGGTCACCCTACCTGTGACTCTTCAAAAGGGTTCAAATCTCACTTAAGTAGATATCCTCTGGTATAATAGCCTTTTGAGGCATTCAAGTCCTACAGAAAACATTTTCAAAAGTGCTGGGATAGAGGAAGGTTGTCAGAGCTGCTACTCAGCAGTACGAAACATTGATCTCAACCTTGCCTGGCAAGAAGAAAACATATTATTTCCTAATGAAATATCTCCTGGCAGCATTAAATGCCATTTTAGATGGGCGAGAAAAATGCATATGACACAGAGTCAGGAAGAAAATCTATGTCTGGAATATGTTTTTTCCTGGATTTTCTTTTCAAAACATATATGTGTGTGGGGGTGGGTATAGAAATGCATTAAACGAGTAAATACTGTATTTGTTAATAAGAAATACTGAGTTAGAACATGTAAAAAACAATTCAGTCTATCCAAGCCTGAAGCTATTTAACATTCATCCTTTTAAATTCCGTACGTAGATACAAACTCTTTTTCTACAAAATGTCGAACACCACAGCTTTCTCCTTTATTCTTCTGACATTCTGCATTGAGAAGTTGTGTACTCTCTCATCAGACTGCTCTCCTATCTTGTTTCTCCAAACTCTCCTTTTTATCTTCTGTAAATATCTTCTTTTATATTTGAAGCATGACCTTCCCACATTGCTCCAGTTTCATTTATAAGGGAAATAGATGAGATAGAAGACCATAAGGATGTGGGTAAGAACCATGGCTTCAAGTTGGTGGGAGAAAGAGAAACGCTGTAGATTTCTTGAGGAAGGACATGTCTTATGGCACTTCTGATGTCTACTCAAAGTCAGTCAAGCACCATAGTTGGTGGCTACTAGGAAGTAAAAGAGTGGCCTCCGTGCTCACATATGCATCAATTAAATGCTATTGCAGGAGCTGACAATGCTGTCCTGCCAGTTCATTCATCTACCCATTAATTTCACAAATACTTATCAAGCACGTACTACATGCCACACACAAGTCTATGAAATTCTGCTGGTTGCATCCTTACTTTCAGTCTGATGACAGTGAGGTGACTTACTTTGAAATCATTTCCTCTAGAATCCCCGTGGCATCACATGGAGGCTCTATTTTTCTCTTCTACATATACCATTGCATTTTTCATAAGTTAAAAGCTAAACTCACAGAGTTCTACTCTCTCATTTCATTAAATCAAGAAACTTTCTACATGAAAAGAACTAATATCCAGTGTTTTATTTTCCAAGTAATATTCTTTTATAGCTAAAGTACATTTTATGTGGAGTAATCATTGTAGTTCCTTGAAAACTCAGAAAAGACGGGCTTTTTTTCACTAGTTCAATGTCAAATTAAATGAAGGCATCAAATAGATTTCCAAATGATTCTATTCTCTGGCCAAAGTCATTTGGTATTTTAATAGGTAATTTGGATGTGGAATAAAGTATTCAGGGTAAAATTACCTCAATTACCTATAAACTAACTAACTAGAATCCTAAAATATCTTCAATTTTTTTCTCTGCACACCAGTTTCAGTAGAATGAGGTGAATCACAAGTGAAAGTGTTGATATACTAGTATCAGATGCCATGCATTTCAAAACAAAGAAAGACTTTTATTCTGATGAAGGGCAGCCATTGTTGGGTTATATGCAGGGAAATGATATGTTCAGAGAAGTATATTATATAAATCATTCTGACTGCGCAAGTAAGAAAAATTTAGGACAAGACTAGAAGCAGAGAGACCAATTAGGAGGCTTTTTTTCAATGTTATACAAGAGATGACTAGGGATTGAAATAGGGGATTGGTGGAAGGTTTGGAGATAGAGATCTGAGAACTATTCACAGTGGAAAATTCGCAGTGTGTGCTGATTTTTAAGATTGGACTGGCTGTATAACTCTGCCACATTCTATTTCAAAGCAGAGCTTGGCATAAGGGAACTCTCTCTTCATGAGAGACCAAGGGAGATTCCTGAATCAAGGCCTGAACGTGGTTGGACAGCAAGGACCTCAAAGCCGTGAGAGCATAAGCTTCCAGAATTATAACCATTTAATAATATCCCACTATTTAAGATGCAGTGTAATAACTCTACTACTAATTCCTTTTTTCTCTAACTGCCATTTGTGTTTATTTTTACTTATATTTAAAATTAACAGCTACTTTTGAAGATAATCACATTCAAGCTGTGATTATGGTTGCCTTGTAAGTGACTGAATAAAATCTTCAACGTTGTAAACTCTCCAGCCCTCAAGGATTAGATCTCAGAGTGCATCACAAAGCTCAAAGGGTTCAGGAAATAAGACATCATATAGCTCCACATGTCTTTTCACCAAATTTCTACCACTATCACTTAAATCAATATATTAGAAATTCTACTTGTCAAAGGTCATGTTATTTCTATTAGGGTTACAGTCTCTGGAGAGGACAGTCAGTGTTACCCGAAATGACTCCGACCCTAATTCAATGCTTACAATATCATGCAAGATCTCTTAATTTAGCCAGGACCAGATATGCACAGAGCACATGAATTTTGTGTAGATGCCATCATAGGAATGAGCTCCTTCTTTAATTGATTCCACTAAAAATGACCATTCTGTTTGTGACCTCCACCAAAAGGAGGTAACGACAGAACAGCCACCCAGTCAGCCAAACTACAGGATTAAAAACAGAGAAAAACAGCTGGAAATTAGAAAAGATAGGGGGAAAAGTAAGCTTAAAGCAATATTATTTAATTGAGAATGGGTCCGGCTTAAATGGTCCACCTGCAAACGGCTCTTGGACACATCAGTCCGACTTACTTAAAAACCAGTTCATCTTCTTTTATTCTTCTCAGAGAGAGAGCAGCATGGAATAAGATTTTTCAGAACCAGTTCACTAACTTTCAAGAACTGGAATAATTATTTTGGTTTGACTCATTGAGCCAAGATGCTAACATTATTTAAACATATTGTCTTCTATTTATTCCTGGATTTTTAAAAATCCCAAATTTATAACAAGTATGTAACTTACCAGAGAAAATGAAATTGCTCTTTATTAAGTACACATTGAAAATCATATGGTGCAATATGGATCGTACATTTAGTATAATAAAAAAATGCCATAATTTTAAATCCAAATTTGAAACAAATTAAGTACAATTTGGCATGCACTGTAGCACACAGAGATTCCTTTGTATTAAAAACTGATGACAAGTGAAATTTTCTGCTTACTTAAAAATACCAAGATAGGAGAAGGACATCTTAAATAAAACCCTGAATACAAAAATGCCTTGAGAAAAAAAATGGATTTGACTACAGTAAAATCTAGGATATCTATTCAGTAAAGAACCATAGACAATGTCCCTCAGATAGATGGGTAGCAAACTGGTTGGTATATGTAAGATAGACAAGGAATACCCTAGAGGATATGTCACAAACTCCTGAACCTCAGCAACAAGAGAAACTTTGTTTTTGTTTTTTAATTGCAGAAGTCTTTCCTACTTTCTCCCTTAGTGTAACACATTGCATTCTCAACACAGCATCCAGAGTAATCTTGTAATATCATCAGTCAGATTACAGCATTCTCCTTTGCTCCAGACCTGTGATGGCTCCCAGTTTACTCCCAGGAAGAGCCAAACCCTGAGGAAGGGTTTCTTCCTCATTTCTCAGCACCTTCTCATTCACTTTAATCCAACTAACAACCCTAACCTTTGAATACCCCAGTTATGCACTGGCTTCAGCGCTTTTACATTTGCAGTTCTGCAATGGCCTTCCCTCACCTATCTGCAAGGTTTGCTCCTTCATCTTCTCCTTCTCTTTGTCCAGGCTTTCCAGAACATGCCAGACAAATTAAGGACCCAACCGCTCAAACTCCCTTTATCCCACTTTTTTCATCATACATAGCACTCATTACTATCTGATAATCTATGTTTTTTTCTTGTTTATTTGTTTACTGTTTGGGTCACTTCACAAGAATTAAGCTCTACCAGGGCAGGAATTTTGTCTTCTTTGTTCCTTCTTTTAAATGTTATTGACTGTGTAGAATGACATGGAGCAATGTTGACATCTTCCCATGGCCAGTTGCTGAGAGTGTTGAACATAAACAGCTCACAGCTGAAATCCTCTCCAGATCTAGTCTGCAGCTAAACGGAGCCACCGGGGCCAAGGTAACATTCCTGCTTTACAGTTGCCAACATCAATGGTGAGGTGCAAAGGTAAAGACTTAACATCCTAAACAGCATATCTTCTAGAGACCATTCCATCTTGAGAGCTCCATGTGGGCCTACCGCAAGTCTTTTAAACTACACCAAGTTCAACTCTGCCCAATCCTGCTTTCTTCCTTTCCATAGATGCTGATTCTGAGAGTACTACTCAATATAGGTTGCAAAAATCTCAACCTCAGAGTCTGTTTCCTGGGAAACCCTGCCAGGATCACAGCTGAAGAAACTAAAAGCAGAGAGTCTAAGTAACCTGTCCATGGTCATGCTGCTAGTAAGTGGCGAGGCCAAGATCAAACACAGAGTTTAACCTGGTTTTTAACCATGCTTCCTGCTGCTAAACACATAACCATATTTGTTCCCCCAGGAATTTAAAACACATTAAACATCTCAGAGTAAACACCTATAAAAGAAAAGAAATGAGGTTAGGAACGGGGGGTGAAGGGAAAAATTAATAGAAAATAGACAGCAATCATTACGAACAGAGGAGTCTGATTAACTTAGAAAACAGACAACCAAAACCCATAGGGGTTTGAGTTCTATGTTAAATAGAACAGATGATTTCAGAAATAAAAATGAGAGTGGGAAGGGAGTAAAGAAATGGGATAACAAAATCTCATATGATAGTTGATAGTGTTTATAGTTTATATAAACTGTAGAACATAGGGTGTGGTGTAGTTACTGCAAAAAGCAACTAGAAGAAGTAGGGTAATCTGAAATTCAAGGACTGGCTTAGTTACCATATATATTGTTGTTGGGACCATGGGTAAGATGTTCATCCTTTCTGACCATCATCCAAACATCTGAAGGTTGTTATTGTAAGATAAAATAATGTTAATTAATATTATGATAGCCCTTTTTATAAACCATAGTGTTTTAAAAAACCATTATACATAAGTGTAGGCATCCTTACAGATTTAGCTAATTCATGCTCTGATATCAAGCAGAAGTGTAATAAAATCTTCACCTCTACTTTAAAAGAATCTGTTTCTAAAAAGCTCAAATCCCCTTAGAAAAACTTTGCAAAGCTTAGAGCCCTGAAAAAATTCTTCTTTGTAAGTATACGGAATCCTTCAGATTGTGAATCCTTCTATTCTTTTCTGGTTTTCTATAGGGGTAATATGACTACCATTCTGAGATAATTGTTTGCTGTTTTGAAATTTTTAACATTTTTATTTCTCATCTACTTGTGTAACGACAGTTCTAATATCAACAAGCTCCTTTCACTTCTTTTCAAGGTGCAGAGTTAGTTGTCTCTAAATACTGAGAACTATGACTGGATTCATAGATTTCTGATTATTATTTCAGCATCAATACTTTAAATCATGAATGGTAAAAATCACTAATTAAATGATTCAAACTTCTAATTAAACTCTTCAGAGAAATTACATTCTTAGAGTAAATGGGACTAAGAGCAAAGGTAATATAAATTCTTTTAATTCCATCTTTAATTTTATGGAGTTCAAAGTTCTTTGCATTAGTTTAGTATAATCATCTTCTCTATAAGCAGATATTCTCTTTTACTAATAAAATCATCAATAAATCTCCAAGGAGACTGAGAGTAAAAATGAAATAGATATCCTTGAAGCCAATTAAAAATCTAGAATCCAAATCTGATTCACAATCCAAAGCCATTCACAGTCCAAAGCCATTCCAACTGCACACAATTTCATTTCTTTTCCTAGATGTGGTTTACAAAACATATTTGGGTGGTTCAGACAAAAGTTTGTAGCATCCATTCATATTCTCAAGCAATTTTCTCCAGAATATCAGACAACTATTACTGTTCTACTGAAAGAAAAAGAGAAGTAATTTTTATTTCTAAGATGGTAGCCATGTGTGAAAACAAAGCACAGCCATGTTGATAGCAAAGGTTTCTTTCTCCTCCCTTCTTATTTTCCATCATTCTCACTTTGTTTCTCTCCTTTCTTTTTGTATTTTTCCAATTTCATTATCCATTCCATGGTCATCACTCATTCTACCACATTTCATTATTGTTGCAATATTGTTTTTCTTTGTGGCTTAAAGAAAGAAAATGGATTCTAACCTATGAAAAGCTGAGATAAGATTCTGATTGAGGTTCTTATAGCTATGAACCCATCTCCAGGTAGAACAGCAGCCCTGAGGTGTGGAACAGCAAAAACAGGAATAGTTTCTGCTTTCTTCCCTGCGTGGACTGCCCTGAATAAATCTCAGACCTTGCATACGTGGTAGTTTCTTTACTGAATCAGTATTTCAGCTGAAGCTGCTAACAATTGATACTTGTCAGACTTTAGCTTAACATGAGCCCGTTGGAGAAAATACATGATGAGGCATATTGTGTTTGTGAGAACTTGACCATGACAGTAAGGTGAAGAAGCTACAAATTGAGGTCAGGAAAGGGAACGAATATGGTAACATAGAAGGAAAAAATTCCTTAGCCTTATATAATATTTGATGAAATGAATATTCAGTTTTATGTTATTTACAGTATATTTAACATTTTATTTCTGTAGAAGATTGCTTTTCTTTTGATAATTAGAATAATATTTTTCCCATTGTATGCTAAGAAGAGAATTTACATATAATCTTCTTAAGTTGTAAGGAACAGTGTCATATTCATCTTCGCAGCTCCAGAAACCTTGCCACATTGCCTAGGTTATATTCAGTCTTGTTCAATTTAACTTAATTCCTAAATATCATCAAAAATTCATTAGAAATGTAAGAATTTTTTAAAATGATTTTTAAGTTCTCAGACTTCTTATAATGGTGTTTCCCAGTTTTCAGCAATCCATATAATCAGAACTGGCAGAATAAATTTTATAATTCGTTGTGATGTAAATATTTCTTGTTCTATCCAAAATGCACACATATGAAGTAAATGTCTTAATAATGGACATCTGAATATAATACAAAGATAAGTTGCACAGGACACTTTAGATTTAAGTAAAAACATATAACTGGTTGTCTACACCAAAGTTACCATAATAACAATTACCTGGATAGCTAAAATAAAAATCAAGCTTTCTTTATACAAACAACAAACATAAATTTAATTTGACTTGTTGCCGTGCATATCTGACATTAATCTGTTAAAAAATTCTCTTAAAACTGCATATTTATATAAGTTGTATAAATAGACCCAGAGCTTCATTCTACCTAATGAAATAAAAATAGAGCATTGTATCTATACCACATGAATTAGACACATTTCATTTATATAGACATTATCATACAACATACCATATGATGTTATTAAAATTTAATTGTGGATTCCTTCAGACCTATAGCAGAATAATACATTTTAAATTATTTTAATAATTAAAATATAGTTTTTATTTTACTGGCCTTATTTATTGTTTTTAGAAATCCACCAAAAGTCTAATCAATCCAGAAATATTTTTAAAAGAGAGTAAATAAAAGTATTCGTAGACTTGTCTTTATTACTGAAAAACTTTGAGAGAAAAGCAGGGGTTAAAAATTATCCACCCACACACCCCTAGATTTTGAAAGGAGGTTCCTTTAATACTTTTTTCTTACTGCAGTATTTGTTGCTTGAGGAAGTCTGTGGGTGGATAAGATGTTATTATTCCTCCTACACAAAACCGTTTTTGTATTTACAACACTAAATCTCCATATATATGCATATATACATATACACACACACACACACACATATATACACATATATACATATATATGGAGATTTAATATTGTAAATACATACACACACACACACACACACGTATATATATATGTACTTGAAATTCCAACCCCTTTCAACTATTTTCTGAAATTTTTTGAAATTTGGTCCACATATCACCACACATTATCTTCCTATAGGACAATATATAGCTAATTATAGTTTATCATAAACTTTTTCAACTCTGAGTCTATCCAATAAAGATTATTTGATATAGATGCTAAACATTTTTGTTTGAAGACAGAATTCCATAAACAGCAGGTCTTAGGTTCAAAACTAATAATACAAAATTAAGCTTTGTGTTAATGAGTTTTCTAAGCACTGAAAGAAGATATAGTTATTGTACTGGGAAAAGCCAATCTTTAAGATTTTTGTCCAACATTTGTTTCATGTTGCTCTACAAATTACCTTTATAAA
The DNA here is from genome assembly GCA_030015415.1 of Cynopterus sphinx. Taxonomy (NCBI): domain Eukaryota; kingdom Metazoa; phylum Chordata; class Mammalia; order Chiroptera; family Pteropodidae; genus Cynopterus; species Cynopterus sphinx. The sequence continues at coordinate 175,385,066 of CM057379.1, forward strand.
TGAATGCACATTTGCAGATCATGTTAGAGACACAGGAAACATGTTTGAGCTAAATAAAGTTAGCCCTTTAAATTGTTTCATCTGAATAGATCAAAGCTAAAGATTTTAAAACTCCCTAAAAAATGTATACTAGTAAGTTAATATAAATTTTATGAAACCTTTCTATCCCTTTTATATCATAGAAAAAAATGTTCCCTCAAATGCAGTAAACATATGCTCTTATGCAAATAGATTAAACTTATTTTCTAAATAACCAGATCTAATTGTCATTGCTAAGGTAATATTCATTCATTTAAAAATACAAAACAATCTAAAAAAGTAAAAAATGATGTATTTTACAGTGATTCTGGACTTGGAGGTTTAATGATATTATTTATGATGTATAAGTGTTTTTGCAAATAAATTTGTTCATGGCACTATTCAGATCAATGCACTCCAGTTGTGAATTATATTCACTTTCATTAAAATAAATTAGAAAAATAACCATTAAGCATCCAAAGTGCTTGCAAAGATACCCCAATTATTAATTAAGGACACATTATTGAGAATATATTCTATCGTGATCAGTAGTTACAACAATCACTAGCTAGGACTGTTGGATTAACCAAACAATCACAGGTAACTCAATCACTTCTAGTTAATTCAAAGGAAACTGATTCTGGTTCCTCTGATCCCTTGCTCATAGATACTCCATCAGAACACAGAGGTAAATCCATCCTCTGTATAGCACAGGTCTTGAGTCAAATATATTTCATGTAGAATTCAATAAACATGGAATTGGAATTGTCCAGGTCATTCTAAAACTAGGTTTTTAAGTTCAAGTTCTTAAGCTTTTTTGGCACCTTGTAATACAATAAAAATGTTAAAGATAATTAAAACCATTAATATTGTAGAGGGAAGTAACACAAAGACTGAAATAAAAGTAATTTAGTTAAAACTGGCTTCTGATTTAAAAAACAGATAATGTTACTAGAAGTAAATATTCATTACCACAACTTTCAGAACAATTTTAAAAAATGCATTTCAGAAATAAATGTGTTATATGCTTGCTTTTTCTAAAGAAATTATTTTTTAAGAACTTGCTTTTTCTCCAAGTTACTATAAAGCACCTACAATTGAAAGGAAAAATAAGAAGAAAAAAATAAAGGAGTTTCCAACTAATATGTGAAGTTATAAATATCATATTCTCTTCTAGCTTAAGCTTCTTCAGTTCGAAATTCTTAATTTGATAATTAAGACCTTGTTTATAGGATAGCTATGCATATGTTAATATTAATATCTGGTAATTGAGGGCAATATTATAAAAAACCCAATATTTAAATAATTTCCTCATGAGTTCTTTCTGCCCTGTCAAATATGCTTGAAATCTTCTGTTAAGAAGTTTTAACATGCACATCTATCTCAAAGATAATGCAGACATGAACAAATAAATAAACAAGGAAGATTAGATAAAGATAGAGTTCTTAAATATGATTCATAAATATATCAAATAATTTGTATGGTACATACATTTCCTTAATAAGGAGAATGATATTATTTGTTTTCTCCCCTCCTAAAATGCAAAATGTGAATTCTTCTCACATATTTATAATGGCAAATATATATCCATAAATAATCTCCTCATGTGAGTCCTCAAATACACAAAGGCAAATCCTACCTCCATCTCCAGATCCGGATCCTGCATCTGCAAAAAGAAAAAAAATACTTTGCTTTTGCTTGAAAAACATATTCAAAAACTATTCATAATTGTTTTTTTAGTTCATAATTATTTTCTTCATTGAGACAATAAAATAATTGAGAAAATTACTAATATTTAATCTAAAATACATATTGATATAAATTTAATTTACATAGTATAACTTATAAATTCTCTATTATTTTCACATTTAAACTTTATGAAGAGTCATCTAGCTTTAAAATAATTCCTAACTTGATTATGTAAAATCTTTCATATTTTTATTTTAATCAGAATAAATTTGCTTCTAGTAACAAAAGAAATTTAAAATAAGATGCTTATAACAATCAGTGAGATTTAGAAATTAAACAGTCTAAGACATGCAACAAGTAACTCATAATTAAGGCTTACATTCTTATAAATCACACATGCACAAAGAGAAAAACAGTTTAAAAATAAACATCTTTTTATAACTGTTAATATGTTTTTCAAATATCACAATTGTGGATGAATCTATCTACCACCCAAAGCATCTTTTGTTTTTGAAACCAGTAGAAGAGTGAGATTTACTTTGTCTTTGTGCTTTAAATTGAACATACTCTAGGTAATGGTGGCAGAATAAAAAAAAAAAACCAATAATCTCCCTTCAGCATTTCTCTTTCTCCATTTTATCTCTCCCCTCCCTCCTACATAATTACAACTGGTCAGAGATATTTATTTCTGAGAACTCAGTACCCAGAAATATCCAGTTTTCTAGCTGGAGTCAAGCCAATTAAGTTTCCATCTGCTTCCACCTGTTAAGTGTAGACATCATCTTCCCTTTACCTCCTCACTCCTTTGCATTCTAAATACATATGGTTCTATATTATCTACCTTATGCTAGGAAATAAGACTAATACTGGTTTTCTCTGTCTGCTACGCTTTCGTGTCACACTGAAATCTAACCAGGGTTCAAGAATTGTATCAACTGTCACTTCTGTAAACTTGTGTTTGATGTTTTAAATAAAACATTACTTCTACTTGTTTGCCACTATGACACTTTATTGAGTGGTATTGCATAGAAAGAGGCATGGTATATGAAAATCCACAGAAGCCTAGCACATGTGGAGGAATCAATTATTCTCCAATAGTCTCCCTTGTCATCATGTTAGGCATTAGTACTGCCATGAAGGAGAGGTAGTTTGAATTACAAGCCTTGGCAGAGACTCATATTTACTAAATTCACAGGATTAACACTGTATTAAATAAGTATATCAAGTCTTTTATTAATTGCTAATATGAGTAAGGCTTACGTCTCTGGGCCATTATATTCTTTCCTTAAAGATGAGCTAATTGGTAAAATAATTTATAATAAAAACCTTAGTAAATGTAGAATAAAATAAAGATTTTAATCATATGACCTGACTAATTATAACATCAAGAAAGGCTGATGCATTCATCTCTGTATTAGGAGAACAATCCTTTAACTGAACTGAAAATCACTTCTTGGCACCATTACTTTTGGACAGGGCAGTGCTTGAATAGTCAGTGTGTCAAGTCTCCTTTTTGTATACCTTTACGGCTAAAGTGTTAACTGACTTTATTTGAATTAACTTGAAAGCTTTATTTAAGTATTACTTATAATGATTAGCTGCTAATAACAGGTTGTACTATTATAACACTAATATATTCTACCTGTGCTTTGGTTGAATGTATATAGTTTCTTTTTCCTTTCTCACTTAAGACTGTAAACTTTTTAAAATCAAGGTCCAGGTCTGGTTCAGTTTTCTATACTTATATGCATATTAGAGGAAATGCGTAAAAGTTTAAAGATGCCAAGCTTCAAATATTAAAGCATTACTCACTGGATGATGACATAAGGAATGTTATTCAATCTTCCTAAGTTTATCTATCCTCTATTTAATGGGTATAGTAATGTTTATCTCATTAACTATTTTGAGGCTTACTGCACAATAGCATATTTTCAATGCTTAAACCTTTATCTGGAACATAATAAATAAAATTTTGAGTGAACATCTTGCCTATTTACCCATAGGTTTCGAATAAAAAGACATGGCTAGGGAAAATCAAGACAGTGGCAGTAGAATTCAGTTTGTGTTCCCATGTATGCTTCTAAAAATTCATGCACCCTGGTTTTTAAAGATAATTTGTGTTTGATTTGACTCAGATTAATTCGCTAGGGAAGAAAGATGGATAGATTTAAAAAAGTCACATATTGCCAAGGCATAATTATGAAAAAGTAATGGAAAGCTCTAATGATTTCTACTATAAATGAGCCACCCTGGCAAACCAGAGGTAAGTAGCCTACCAAAACCTTATTAATGAGACAGAAACACCCAAGAAAACAAGTCATGTTATTGGACCTGAATCTGGACTCCTAGTCAATGCATTTCTTATAAGGCAAAAAATAAATAAATAAACAAACAAACACACAAACAAATAAATACATAAATAAAATAAAATTGACAGTGTGGGTTTTGACCAGACTGCCCAATAGAAAATGATTTTTGGACACACAAAAAAATGTTTTAGTTCAATTAAATGTAAATGTAAAGCTGTATCTTCTATTGCTTTTTCTTCCTGGAGATCACAACTTGCCACCTCCACTCAGTGTCAAACAGCATTAAAAAAATAAGTGGAAAATATATGAAGAAAAGAATAAGAATCTCTTTTAGATGAGAAGTCAGCGCTTCAATTTATTTACAGTCAGACCTGGTTAATCAAAATTCCTTTGGTCCCTCCATCATTATTCAGGCCAAAAACCTTTTAGATTTACAAGTCAATGGAAGATGCATTCAGCAGTACTGGCTTAGTAATTAGATCCTGAAGAAATTTAAATCTGTGAATGAGCTAGGGATGGATTACTCAATTGTGATTAAATTTTCTACTTGGTTAAGTATTTATTTTTATACTATAACCAACAAATTAGGGACTGGAATGGAAAAATTTGAATGAATCAGAAAAATGCAATTGTATGTGCCGACAAGAACTTTGAGGTTGACAAAAAAGAGAGATTTTGCTACCAAACATTTTTGCCATAATTACAACTTCATGACTGTTTATGAGTACTGCCCACTGATTCTCACTTAGCTATTGTTAGAGATAGACAGATATCCTATATGAATAGGCAAATCCTTTTCTTTATTGTCTCTAGTATTTGCCCACATCATTCTTGGTTTCCAGGAATCAGAAGTTCTTTTCTTTTTTTTTTTTTTTCTATTCCATTTGTCTTAATGGGTCATTTTTCATTTTTTGTTCATTAGATATGGTAAGTTGATCTTTTGTAATTAATTTGCTCACTGTCTTCCTATTTTCCTCATCCTTACTATGAGAGTAGCAGGCTGGTCTTCCTCCTTTCCTACTGGGAAAGATGGTACAATAACTCACTTCCCACTGTCACTTTCACTTATTACTTCTCACTCACAGGTCAAGCAACAACGATCTGTTTGTTTTGTCAAATAAGCAAGTGGAGAACCAGTCCAGCTTGCCTTATGATCACCCTTCCAGAAAGGACATTCACAACATCATGAAAAAAAAATCATGTTGGAGCAAAAAGCTACTAAAAAACTACAACCAAAGACAGAAAGCCTGCATCACTGTCCATAAAGAATAAATAGACATGACTAGGGAAACCATTTTCTCCACTTCTCTTCTGCTAATTCTTAGAAACTTTCGTAGTCACAACTTAGAACATTATCAATTGCTGACAATCAAAGGTATAAGATAATCTTATGAAAAATATGAGAATTTTCCTTTGCTTTTTTACCACCTGTCTTACACATCATTAACGTCAACTTTTAACATAATTTCCTAGAATAGAAATACCTGTTATCTAAGAGGTACTTTTCAACAAAGCAGATTTTTCCTATTCTTTATTCCTATTTTTGAAGGAAGTTTGTATTTTATATCATCAATATTTTTCCCGAATATGCTTATATCATCCAATTCCCCACAAATTATGATTTTCCAGAAAGATACTATTTGTCATTAAGGACAACTATCATAAGACACTGAAGTTTCTTTAATATATGTGATTTTAATGTCTCAAGCCTAACCCAAAAACTCAACTTCATTTTGAAGCACTGTTTTATTGAGTTAGGCTTTGTTCATCTTTTTTTTCTTCTATTTGTAATGCTCTTTAGCTCTAACAACCACTGTACACAAAAGCGAAACCTGAAAAACTGAAGAGCATATGAAGTCACCCTTTTCCCTTACTTTCCACATATTATTCTTTGTTAAATGCAACTAACATAATTAAAAAGCTTGTGGAATCCCAGGCCGATTGTCAGAAAGCACAGACGTCATTAGAAGGTCCAGCAAAATACATTCTTCCAAATAATCTACTAAATGGTAAGGAGCATTTTGTAGAACTGTTAAGGTTAGCCATCTCTTGACTTTCAAACCCAAATCTGCAAAGCTGCCCATTAACAGACACTGTTATTGTTCAAAATAAACACACAAACTGTATCCAAGCATAGATAGGTTTCTATATATTTGACATCTGGGTGGTTAATCTAGAGATCTAATTATATTATTCAACTGCTTGCACTTCATTAAGTAACATATATATTAAAATCCACCAACATCCTTATGGTAGATTTTTTCTTTTCCAGAAGTGATTTGAAATGCAAAAAGAGATAGAATAAGAATAATGCATACTTTGTACAAAAGAATAAGAGGCTTGTCTAGCTAACAGTTTGAATTATTTATTTGGTGATAACAGGAGAAGCAAGACATGGTGTTTAGATCAGAACCCATTCAGAAGGTTTCAGAGAGTCTTCAAGATCACATACATACCTGTGGCACATGATCCTTCAGACACCACAAGTATCTCACTCTGATGTTTGCAGGCAGCCTGTCGCAGGTAACACTCATTCTGGTAGCTCTCCCCATTGGAACCACACACAGGCACGTAGTCATTGTTGCACTGGGGAACACACAGATGTAAGCCTTTGGTTAGTACTGGACTCTGCAAATTTCTGAGCTCTCGAACCGAACTAATCATTTACCAAAAAAAGTGCTGGTCTTTGTTTTCGGTGATCCTCATTGTATCCATTAAGTCTTTGACTCTGCAAGGCCATCATTAAAATATGTACAAAAGCAACGCCAAGTCAGCCAACCAGTCATTCACAAAGGGAGAAAAAAGCTTCTAAATTGATCAGGCAATTCCAACAAAGTGATCAAACAAGCAATACTAAATGAAATAGCAACAAATATATCAGTATTATTTAATACTGTTTTTTCTGATATATGGCCCGTCTTGGCTTGGAGGAGGAATTAAAGCATGCTATAATATTCAAGTTATTCAGAAGTAGGTAATGTTTATCTGGTTTGGAGAGCAGGAGTATATAGCTGAAATGCCAGAAAACTCAGTTCCTTCTTTGCATGTTTTTTCTCTGTTGAACTTTATAAATTTACAAAATTGGATAAGACATTTGGATTACTAATTAGTTTACCTTATATCTTTAGATAATGAGATATTGATATAGATACAGTGTAGAAAGAAAAAGCAGACTGGAATACAGGGGGAAAAAATCAATCACTGAACCATATGTAAACTTCATTGATTATTCAGAAGTATGACTGTTAACATATTTTATAAAGAGAAAAATTCATTTTAAAGAAAACCTCATTACAAAAAAGTACACATATTACAATGAAAATTAGGCAACCTGCAGGGTATGCTCATCATAATATAATCACGATCTAAGGCATTAGAGATACTTGGCTGTGTCCTATACCTGCTAATTATGCCAGAGATATGATTATCTCATGATTACTACTACAGATGCACTTCATTGTTTAATTATAAGAAATATAATGATGAAGATGATTATTTATAAATACTCACCTATGCCAGAAACTAAGTAAAGCAAACCATATATACACATGTATGTGAAAATAATTTTTGTCTTATTGAAATACTTTGATTTTTAATGTGTTGTAAATTCATAACACATATAACATAAACCAATGATCTAGTGAGATGTGTAGGAGAGCTTTAATATATATGATAATAAACTAAAGCTCAATCATAAGTTAAATGTGATTCAAGGATTTATGCAACAAATGAGGAAATTCTCAATAAGGTTATAATCTGATGATATAAACCTGAGATTTATTTTTTCATTCTATTTCCTTACAGTATCTACACTTTCCTCTTTCCAATCAACCATTTAACTCTTGTCCTTTGCCTTTATATAATAATGGCTTAATCATCCTAACAGTTTATAAATGGTATAAACCAATGGTCTCTGAAATGAAAGTCATTTTACGAGCCCTATTTTGCATCTATTAATGAAAAACTAAAATATATTTTTACTTATAATGATGTACTTTTCTCTCAGTAGTAAATCTAAACTCTACAACATTAGTATTAAGATCACCATAACTGATAACATGGTAATTTAGATATTAAATCAGATCTATTTAGAAATTATTTAAATATGATTAAAATACTTAAATATTTTAAATATATTTTAGAAATTTTCTTTATTTCTACAATTTCTAATTCAAATGTTCTTAAAGTTCTCTATACAATAATTTCTTTCCAACAGTTATACTGTATTTTAAAAACTGTCTTGATTGGAGCTTTTCACTAATAAGGATTCTTTAATTCAATAGGCAATTCACTTCTGATCAGGGAATACCTGTGTAAGGGCCACATGATTTCCATATACATATATATGGAAATTCATAGATAAATGTAGATATAAATATAGATGTAGGTGTAGATATAAATGTAGATGTGGATATAGATAAGAGATAAATGATACAGATATAGATATATAGATATCTGAAAATTGACCTACCATAGGACCCATATCATCATGAGTACTGAAGAAAAAAGGCAATAATGACAGTAAGAGCTGAATTTTCCAATAAGCAGTGCTAAAGAGACATTGAATAAATGGGGCTGGTACTAATTTCAGAACCATGGCCAGGGAGGCAGGTGAAAGATAGGTGCTTGACAAATATGCTGTGCTCAAGTTCAGGGATAAGAGAATGTAGAGATGATTTATGAGGACCCACTAACACTAAAATGTTACCTGAGAACATGGAGGAGACACCATAAAGAAGTAAATAGCTGGTAACATATTATAATCAGTAGACTTGCTGACCCTTTCAGTAGTCATAATCAGTATGGATGACTGAACTGGTTAGCTTCTCATGCTTGGGTCCTAGCATTCTTATCTCTGGTTACCTTTTAATTTCAGTCTCCAAATCTGGTTATAATACTTTGTGTATAGATTATTTGGGTCCACATTTTCTTCACTCTGATTCCTAGAATTGTTCTATTTATCCTTCTCATCCACTTCTGCAGATTACTCAGATGTAGTCAGTGGATGGGGAATGAGGAGTGGGAAGTATTTATTATCTCTGTCAAGTGCTAGTACACAATGCTGAAATGCATCTTAAAATATCAAATAAACTGATAAAGTGCTCATATGCCATTTCTGAGAGATGCAGTAAGCCAAATGTGAACAGTGCTAAAAACAGAGCTGCCAAGTTCCATACAAGCCAAAAGGGAGATTTGTATGGAGCTGAAGAGCTTAACTGTAGATTATCAGCAAGACGTTTTTGGCCCTTAGTACCATGACTTGCACTCATTAATATGAATAACACACAGAGGAAGCATGCTCTAAATCATTAAGGCTCAGGAGTGGAGGAGGTCTGATCTTAGGTTTTCCCATTTCTCTCACTGCCTTGGTGTAGGATCTTATGCATAACACTTGACAACTAAATATAACAAATATAAATATAGCTCATTTCCCTACTTGAAATGGTTAACTGGGGCATTTGGGAGGATTAAGAGAATAATGTTTTTAAAATACTTTGCAATATTCATTTATTTAAAAAATACAAATTATTTGCCTTTCATGATATGTATTTTAACTAGCAGAGTCACCATCTAACATTGACACTAAAACATGCATATCTAAAATTAGAAAAAAAAGTAACATAGGATAACATTAGCATGAAAATAGGCTAACTACTACATTAAAATGTACCAAATTTTTGAAAATAGTTTTTAGTGATAATCATGATAGTGCTCAGTTTCAGATGAAGTGACATATTCAGATGTTAAGAGACTTGTTGAAGGCCACATAGTTGGCTGGTAAGATTAAAAACAACACTAACGCCCAGATGGTTAAGCCCATAAATGTAGGTGTTGTATAAACTTCCTCTCAGGAAAAAGTGATTCTATTTTTCTTACGATGTTTTAAAAATCTTAATTTTATTTTCCAAATTTGTGTTTTTCAGTAGAATAATTTTGTTCAAAAAAGTCATCCTCACTTAAAAAAGCAACTACATGCCACACTGGTCATCAATGACTTGACATTCTAGAATAAATGGAATTCATTTTGCTTTACATGAACAAAAAAATATTTATGTGAGAAGTTTTTCATATGATTTATTGCTTGTTTGGTTAATAAGGATTTCACTTAGCTGAGATTTCAGCATCCAGAAACTATGCATAACTTTTATACATTGTCGGCACCTTCCATAGAGTCTGGCACGTATAAGGTGCTCCACAGATGTTAAGTGAATTCTGCTATATTCCCAGTTGTCAAAGGCTTAGGAATAATGGCTTAGAATATGGTATGTTTCTCTTCCAAAAAAAAAAAAAAGATAAAAAACCTGCATATTTCCCAATCTTTTGATAATTCCAGAGGTAACTTTTACTTCTTTATGACTAAATTTGTTCATTTGGAAAAAGCTTTCTAATTGTGAGTGGGCCATGACTATAGTAAAAGTAATTCTGTGACTTCCGTGATTGGAACATAAAAGGATATATAGCCTCTACCTGGCTCTTTCTCTTTGGATGCTTGCCTTTGAAACTCAGCCATTGTGCTATGAAGAGGCCCAAACAAGCCCATACAGAGAGATCTACATGGGGGACCAAAGGTTCCAGCTGACAGACATATGAGTAAGAACCCTAAGATGAGTACAGAACCAAACTTAGGTTTCCCTCCCCCACCTCAGCTAATTCCAAGCGGAGTGGAGATGAGCTGTTCCATTAAGCCATGTACAATTACAGATTCATGAGCAAAATAATGTTCATTGTTTCAAGCCACTAAATTCTGGACAATTTGTTATGCAGTCCCAGTTACTGGAACAACTGAAAACTAAAGCATGGCTTTTTAAATAAAAATGTTTACTATTTGAACCAAATGATACCCAAAGCACATAAAGCTTCATCATATTATCAAATTATAAATTGATAATTATTATATGACTAGTGCCATTTACAAATAACCACATGCCTCTTTTCTTTCCTTCCTGAGGTTGCAGGCCATTTCTGGAACTCATATCATCAACTAAGAACTAGTTGTACTAGTTTTTTTGATATTAAGAGTTCTCCACCATAAATTTGTACTTTTGTAGTTATTAGTGATGTTTTTATTTGTCTGTATAATATCCTGGATTTGGTGTCAAAGGACCTAGATTCTTACTTTGGCATCACTACTTAATAGTAAGTTACTTATATTTATTTATAGGCTTTAATTTCTTTATCTTTAAAAGAAGAAAAAAAATATCTCCCTCAATTGTAAGAAATAAATGAGATATTCATGGTTTTAGTTACCAGCAGTCAACAGCACTTCAAAAATTAATAAACTGAAAATTCCAGAAATAAACAATTCATAATTTTTAAATCTCGTGCCTTTCGGAATAGAGTGATGAAATCTCATGCCAACTTGCTCCATCTCACCAGGACATGAAGCACTCCTTTGTCCAGCAGCCCACACTAAGTACGCTGCCTAATAGTCACTTAGCCATCTTGGTTATAAGACGAACTGTCCTGTTTGTACTGCTTGTGTTCAAATAACCTTTATTTTACTCAATAACTCTCCCAATAATGCAAAAGCGATGCTGGGAATTCAGGTATTCCAAAGAGAAGCCATAAAGTACTTCCTTCAAGTGAAAAGGTGAATACAGTGCAATAAAATATTTTGTGAGAGAGAACACATTAACATAACTTTTATTATAGTATATTGTTATAATTTATTATTGCTTACTGTTTTTAATCTTTTACTGTGCCTAATTTATAAATTAAACTTATCAGAAGTATGTATATATAGGAAAAGACATAGTAACTATAGGGTTCAGTACTACCCATGGTTTTAGGCATCCCCTGGGGATCTTGAGACTATCTCCCTGAGAATAAGCGGGAACTACTCTAATACATTTGAAGGGTAGAATAAGTTTATTATAAGTTATCTGAAAGAGGTGAAGGCAACTACATGTTAATTTTAGTGCTCCAGTAATAATCCAAACTGGAAAAAATTATAGATTATATACACATATACCTATTTCTCTTTGAAATTTGTCTCTCGGCCAGAAAACTCATAGTTTGCATCATATTTGAATGAAAGAATTATGACCTCAGGTTGTTTAGACTAGTTTATAGGAAAATAGAATTTCAGGACCTTTATCATCAGATAATGGGGAATTAAAAAAAACCTCAAATTCATCGAAAAATATTAGAAAGGATCAAATCAAAAAATTCTTAGCCTAAAGTATCCCATTATTCTTCTACAACTTGTACTTTTTTTTTTTTTTTTGATCTTTAACCTAATTCAGCTACTCTAGGTTTTTTGTATGTATGGAGTATAAATTTCCACTAGGGAAATGTTTATTTTCTCCCAATAGACTAACTTATTGCAAAGCACAAAGTAATAGCACTAGTAATCTAGTAATAAAATTAAAATGCTACTTAAAATACTTTTTAAGAAAAAAAATTTACATTTTCATTTCTAATTCAAAATTGCAGTCATTGCTCCCCCGTCTATTACATCAAACAATTATTTAAATTATTGATAAATGTGACTTGTTGAATAATCCATAAAAAATACAAATATCTTTGTTGATAAAAATTTTACTAAAATCCTTTGTGGAACCTGAAAGTTGAACACCATTCTTTTAACAAGAAAATTATGTATTTCCTTTTAAATAACATGCATTCATTTAGATTTTGTGAATCCCTTTTTATTCTCTATTGGCAAAATCTTGTTAAGATTATGGCTTCCAATTTGAAGAACAATCTTCTTGATTCATTTTACCCTGTTTATTAGTTTACTTCTTATGTCTACCCTTGGTTATGAAAATAAGAGAAATATATGGCAATCACAAAGTGAAAAGGGAAAAATCCTTTACTTACTGATTTATCCAACTGTATTTTCCCTTTTAACATCTGGGAAAAGTATGAATCAAAGAGTTCTCATGCTCCATCTCTCTCATGTTGTTCACCGAAAGAACATAATTCCATTGTTTAGTGTTGTTGGAGAACTTAGAGGTTGGTGTCACATGCATATGAAATATGAAAGACTATGTTTCTAACACTAAGAATGGTCTAAAAGACTGTAGTATGATCATAGCAATACTTACCCACAAGGAGGTGGTACACTTTACAAGTGTCAGTTGTTTTACTGCTTTTCTTAGAAAGAAAATAATGTTCAAGAAGGTTTTAGCTTATCTGTAAGCCAGTGGAGCTATCTTTACATGTGAACTCTCTTATCTCTCTCTCTGGAAATTTAATTCAATCTGAAATATTTAAATTTCATCAATAACTCTAAATATCACATACAATAAATATTTAGACCTGAATTTGAGTTTGTTTTCATTGGTTCTACAGCCTTTAAAAAATTTGTTTTGTTGTTTTGCTTATAATCTTGGAAAAGTTTTCCCTGATCTAATGCATTTAGTTTATGAGCATGTTTCTTGGTTGAATCTTATATTAAATTTCATGTATATTTAAAAAAGTAATTCTGCAACACTCAAAAGTAAATGCAAGACATTGTTATGACATCTATTATATTTGAAGATATATATGATCATATAAACATCTTGATAGAAATGAAGGTTTATCATTTACATGGTAGAAAGCATGTGTTAGATGATAATAACAATGACATTTAAGTGTTTTATCTTCAATAGTTAATAAAGATCTAGTTCTGAGGATAAAAGTCCTACAATCCCTCATTTTACTTATATTTTTTAAACGAGGCAAAGTGCATCTTTCTTACATTTATTAAATGACTTGTGACTATTTGGGCTCTTTCAGATTTCTCGGAGATTCAGGTATAATTGAATGTGGAATCCATGAAATGTTCACATATATTATTAACAAATTATATGATTTCCAAAACTAGCACAATAGTTTTGAATTCACATTAAAAAGTTCATTAAAAAACTTAATCAGATTACTAGGATAATAAAACCCAAGAGCATTAAAACAGAGAGCTATATGATCAAAAGATAACCCCAAACAAAAAGAAAAAAGTAGAAATCCACTTTTTATCCACCAACAGTTGACTATTCTCCCCAGGAGTTGATTTCTAAAATACATGCCAGAAGAGACAAAGAAATATAATTTTCTTTTGACACACCAAAGGAACAACCTGAAAGTTTCTATCTCAATGACATTTGTAACTGTAGCATATGCATTTTTCCAAAAAGCTGTGCCTTCTTGACATCAGTTGGCTCTCTCACCAATACTCTGCTTGGTGCCAGCTTTCATCTTAGCTTGTAAGGTTATAAATTACCAAGTGATTATAAAGGGTTATAAAGGGAAATCTTTGCTTTGTAGTCTCATTAATGAATTAGAAAATGTAAATATCAGACTTCTTACCTTGAACTGACAGACGCAAGTCACAGTGTCTCCAATTCTTAAACATTCTCCATCAAATTTACAGGTGTTGGTGTCACAGAGGAAGAGATCATTTTCTCTGTCATCATAACCTCAAATTTAAAGAGAATGTTCCAGTCATTAAAAAGTGTTATACACTTTATTTTTTTAAGTGGTATCTTTAAGCTTTAAAAGGATTATCCTAAATTTTAATTCCAACAACCACAGCTGTATCACAAGGTCATTCTCTATGGACAACCTATAATATTTAGTTAAGCGATCAATATTTGTTTCTTTTTTTCACGGTTCCTTTCTAGTCAATTCTCTTTCAGTATCCTTTTTTGATGGTGTTATTTTCTTTTGGCTTTGGTAAATACTATTAGTACTGAATGAATGCTTAACACTTGCTTCCTAGCTTCCTTATTTTTCCTCAAAAAGTGGACTATAGTTTATGACCCCCAAACTCCACATTTTAGAAAAGAGCTGGTGATGGTCTCCAAATGCATTTTACCATTTCTCCATCTTTAATTATTATTTTGCTTTACAGTGTGAAATAACCCCTTATTTGGAATTTCTCCAGACAAAGGGGAAACAAAGCCCCAATAATAAAGATAAACAGGCACAGTGTTTTCTGTGATGGTCTGTCTGGTTCAAATGAAGATTGATCACCTCTGAGTTAACAGGGTGGGGGTGGGGTGCCAGGTTCTTGACAATCTGCCTGGAAAACCAGTTCATTCTCTTTAGTTTCTTCAGATCCAGTTGAGATATCTGACTAATAATAAATTTCTTCATTGTCAACCTTAATTTCACATTTTTAAGTTAGTTATTTCCCAAAACAATACTATAGTTAGGGATGAAGGAAACCAGTCATGTTGCACTACAAAGCTATCAATATTTCAAACAAGTGATTTTGCAGGTTTTTTAATATTCTTATGATAAAGCACCTAAAAAGTGATTAGGAACCTGCAAAGTAGAAATTAGTCTTTCTGAAAAATATACATGCATGCATGAACCATGAGTTAAGTTACCGAAAGCATGTTGACTTTTATAAAAATGCCAAATTTAGAAGTTGTCACAAACAGAACAAAGGCAATTTATTGACCCAAATCTAATAGTGTTGCAAATCGAAAACTTGTATTTAAAAAGAACAACTGCAATGATGTAAAATAATTTTCCTCGTGGAATTTACATCACTAACAACCCAGGATTGCATATCTTTTTCATCCTATAAGTTAGTTGGTCATTACCTCCTCTCCAAAGTTACATACCCTTGAGCTCACATACATTTCTTGAAAGTCACTTAATTTAGAGCCAGATTTAACTACAGCAGGATGATGTTTACAGAAAATGAAAAATTATATACACATTTGCTAAAACTAGAACAGAACAGAGCTGGGGGACAATACCCAGGCGTATTAATGGAGTTTAAAATGCCACTGAAACCACACCACAATCCAGCCCTGTATACTAAAGGCTGTCACAATGAAATGCGAAGCCACCTCGGAGTGCAGTAACTCTCATCCGCCGGCCCTATTTTATGAGGAGGCTTCAGCAGAGAAAAGCCTGCCAAGCTCTGGCGTTCAGACTCTGAAGAGACCCAAGAGAACAAGAAGAGCGACTGATCCACTCCAAGGAAGTCTGCCCAGAAATGGAGGAGTCAGCGCCCAATGGGATCTGTTCAGTTCTTTGCCCGGTTGCGCGTGAGCCTGGCCGGCCTTGGTCATGCCTACCCCGGCTTGGGAGACTTACGAATGATTCTTTTCTTAACTTCCCTCCACCATCTAGGAGCTAGGGGAGGCGAGAAAGAGATATCTGTAGACTGTCAAAACAACGTCTTTTGCAGTCAAGGAAAGACGGAGGATGAGAGGGAGAGAGAGAGAGGGAGGGAGACGGGGAGAGGGGAAGAGGGGGTGAGGGGGAGAGGGGGAGACGGGGAGAGGGGAAGAGGGGGTGAGGGGGAGAGGGGGAGACGGGGAGAGGGGAAGAGGGGGTGAGGGGGAGAGGGGGAGACGGGGAGGGGGAGGGAGAGGGAGGGAGAGAGGGAGAGGGAGAGGGAGAGAAAGAGAGTTTTGAATCGTTTGAAACCCAAGCCCCTTTAGAATAAGTGTAACCTGGTCTTGAATGCAAGCCCAGCTGTAGCCTCACTGCACTTTTGACAGGAATCTATTTCTCTTCAGTCCCCTTTTGATTTATTGCTTTTTCATTCGTTCTTTCTCATAAAGTTATTTCTAGCTCGTTCTAGCTGGACTTTTTTTCTTTATGATGGAGAAGATTCCGTTTTAGTGTTTTCCCAAGGATTGGTGCTCTTTTCAGTGAACCCACAAAACCAACTCGTTTAATATTTCTCAAAATCTTCGTAGTCCCTATTTAAGTGCAAGGATGCAAACGTCTACACCTGCACTTTCTGCCCACCCCAGACCCCACCCACCGACCCACCCCCCACCTTAGCGGCCTGGAACAGTTCTCTGGGCTCCTCTCGGTGGAGGTAGGTTGTCTCAGGGGTTGGGGGGCAGTAGGAGGTGAGGGGCTGGGAAGTCGCGAGAGGGTAGGCTGGTCTGTGCCGAAAACGCGCGTTTGCTCTGCGAGGTTAGGGGGTCGGGGACTGGGGTTCTGTACTTACCAGAGCAGTTCCAGCCAGTGGGTGTTTGGCAGTCACTTAAGGAGGTAGGGAAAGCCGCAAGCTTCACCGGGCGGGCTACGATGAGCAGCATCACCGGCAGCAGCAGCAACCAGCAAAAGCCCTCGCAAAGTGTCCAGCTGCTGCACTGCCGCGGGGACTCCCACAGCACCATGACTAGTTCGCGCAACTCTGCGGCAGCAAACGGCTTCCGAAGAACACACTATCGCGGCGGCCGGGCAGTGGGCTAC
Organism: Cynopterus sphinx; assembly: GCA_030015415.1. Classification (NCBI taxonomy): domain Eukaryota; kingdom Metazoa; phylum Chordata; class Mammalia; order Chiroptera; family Pteropodidae; genus Cynopterus; species Cynopterus sphinx. Next base: position 175,402,240 of record CM057379.1, read on the forward strand.
TGAGCATCCCGCGGACGGCGGCAGCAGAAGCAGCGGCGGTGGCAGTGGCACCTGATGGCGAAGCAGCAGCCAAACCCGCGCATGATCTCAGTAGTTTCAGCAACATCCAGGGACCCGGTTCAGCCCCGGCAGCGAGAGGGTCGTCCGCCGAGCAGCAAGGTTGGAGACGCGGGAAGCTACTGCCATAAGGAGGGGGCTCTGGGATGACGGGGGAACAAGAGACAGGAGTCCAGGGACAGACGAGAGAAGCCCAAGGAGGCAGGGTGGAGGGAAAGTCAAAACGCCCCGCAGCCTAGCAGCCGCCTCTCGCGCTCTGCCGCCCGCATCCCTCTGGCGTTTGGGAAGCAGCAGGTCTTTAGCCCGCCCGGGATCACGTGGGAGGAGGCAGTCGGGCGCTGATTGGCGGAACGGGATGCAGGTCCCGGGAGGGAGGGGTCGGCGAGGAGGTGCAAAGAGGAGGCGACGGCGGATGCTACAGATGGGCTAGCTCGCCAGGCGCTGGCCCGAATAGGGCTACGCGGCGAAGACTCAAGTGAGAAGCACAGGCTTCTGGCTGGCCGACTCCCACACCTTTACATACCACCTGCCCCTTCACTCTCCGCCCCAGGACGCCCCCTACCGAGGGCTAGGTATGCGCTGGCGCCCCACTGCCGTGCGTGACCCCGGGCTGCGAGCGCTGGCCGCGGCTGTGTGGCGTCTCGCAGAGCTGGAGCTGGTGAGGGCGGAGGTGGCGGAGAAGCCGTAGCAGCAGGGCAAAGAGGGGAAAGCGGGCACAGAGGAGAGGGCGTCCTGCTGGCGCCCGGCGCTCCTGCGTGCGGGAGCGCGCCGCCTGGCTGCAACCGGATACAGGCTGGAAATACTGCCGCGGAGAGCCCACGGACGTTTCTCTGGGGAGCAGCGGGGAGCGGGAGAGGGTGAGAGGCGGTGGTGTGAGAGCAGCTCTGACCTGCCTGGAAGCTGCAGCAGTTCCCACGGGAGCTTGCGACCCTGCGGCTACGCCCCTAGCTGGCTCAGCCAGTCTTCCTGGCGCTCTCTCGTCCTGTCCCCGGTCCCCGGCTCTCCCTGGCCCCCTGACCCAGCCCGAGGAGGCGGAGGTTTGAAGCCCTCTCCTCATCTCATCACACGCTCGTCTCCAGCCGGGAGCCTATGTGTGTGGCTGCCTGGGAAGTGAGGGCAAATGTGTTCCGAAGGTTAGATTTGGTTATGACAAGTGGTCAGAGAGAGGTTCCGGCTCCGCTGCTTCTGCAACGGATGGGTCTGCCGGGCGCATCCTCTGGAAAGCCGCGTCCGAGAAGAGCCAGCTCTGTCTGGCGGCGCGGGTAGTGGCCCTGGGCGCTTCACGCGGGTCTCTGCTCAATCATCAGTGACCTGGGCAATACAAGAAGGTCTAACTTGGCAGGAGTCTCTCCCTCTGCGCCTTTCTTTCTTTCTCTCCAGCCGGCGCTGGGCAAATGGCATAGCGGGACCCGCCTTCCGCCTGCTGCATTCTCCACGCAGTTACGCACACTCTTTAGACTTACGGCATTTTAGTCGCTCGTAACGGGACCCAGAGCTTCCTGGGACAGGGATAGAGAGGTGCCTCTTTCTCTCTTGACTCAGGTCGTTATTGCAGTCAGTGTTTTGGACGAATTTTCTAGGCGATTGCTCAGTATTTTCTGCGTTATTGTTCAGTGATTCCGGATTTTTTTTCCTTCTCTCCTCCCAACCTCCTCATTTCTCTCCCTCCTTCCCTCCTTCCCTCCTTTCTTTCTCTTTCTTTCTTTCTTTCTTTCTTTCTTTCTTTCTTTCTTTCTTTCTTTCTTTCTTTCTTTCTTTCTTTCTTTCTTTCTTTCTTTTCCTTCCTTCCTTCCTTCCTTCCTTCCTTCCTTCCTTCCTTCCTTCCTTTCCTTTTCTTTCCTCTCTCTCCCTCCTTCCCTCCTGTCCTTCCTTCCTTCCTTCCTTCCTTCCTTCCTTCCTTCCTTCCTTCCTTCCTTCCTTCCTTCCTTCCTAAGAGCCTTCATCTCTTCCTTTTCTCCCTATTTTTAAATGTCGCCTTTCTCCCCTCCTTCTGTGTCACCTGAATTTAGAAGAGCACTGTTTGATAGCATCTCGCAAGCAATTAGCGTCCATCCCCAATCACTTAAAAGAGGCACCAACACGCTTTGAAAACAGGAACTGTCTATCCTTTGCAGGCACCGCCAGAAAAACAAATTGTACCCGAGATATCCTTTTAAGTACTTTAACCTCCAACCTCCTCCCACTTCCTTGCTTTTTAACTTCTCCTTTGAGGGATGTGATCGTGCAGCACCTCAGTGCCTCAAAGAAATTTCATTTTTTCCTGTGTGAAACCCATTTCTTTATCGTACATCTCCGCCTCCGCCCGGAGATTGCCCCCCCTCCCCCGCCCACCTCCAAAGATTTCTGAATCTCAGTGTCTTTCCCTCCTGGCAATTAAGCAGCAGATCCCAGCATTCTAATCGGTGGCATCTCACTTCTCACCAACGAAGACTCCATTAAAACAGATCAATTTGACCAGACGTTGGAGGCATCAGAAAATTGGCTTCTAGACAGCGCAGCTAAATTCTTTAAAGAAACGGAATGCCCATTAGATACAGCTGCCAGCCAATGCTGGAGGGAGGGAGGGGGTGGGAGGAGAGAGAGAGAGAGAGAGAGAGAGAGAGAGAGAGAGAGAGAGAGAGAGAGAGAGAGAGAGAGATATGTCTTTTTGCTGTTCCCTTTTAGCAGAGACGGCAACATAAACATACGCTTAATATAGATCAAGATTTAACGACTCTCCCGTTCAATTGAGAACATGTCTTTTTTCATGGCAAGGCTGGTGTGGTAACTAATAAGGCTTATGAGAATAAGTCAAGCTTGAAACTAAAGGCAAAGTCCTTAAGAGTTTTACGCAGTAATTATGATAATGAAACAGGACATGCTAGAATTTCAATGCTTGGCTATATGAGTAGAATTTTACAGAACCTCTTAGTAGAATAAAAGTGTTATTGAATTCTCTGCTAAGTAAATTTTTGGCATGCTTTCTAGTAATATGTACTCTTCCTAAGACATTTTGCCCAAAGTAACTTAAAACTCCAAAGGAGTTAATTACCGGTTGTGACTGGTTAACAAATGCAGTTGCTTCCACAGAGGTTCTTTAAATTATTAAACAGCTTGAAGCAAAGCCTTTCCAATAGGAATGCTATGATTTTGTTCAGCTTACTTTGTACTTGGTGTTACAGTGCCAACAAGAAACAAATTCTGAAACTGGCAAGCACCACCAAGTGGCAGAAGAGTATCATTCACTGAACAGACCATAGTATTATTGAACACGTAAATAAAATATATACATTATTTAGCCTCATAATTAGGACAGAGGAAGTAGACAGGCATTAAATTTTATAGCAACGAAGATGAGATTTGTGACCAGATTAGTGCTTCAACTTTTACTTATCAGAATTGAACTTAAAACTAGGACTACGAACTGTATTTTGTATTGGGTCTTATATAATAACTGGTGATACAGTAAAATTATACCATGCTTTCATGAAATTTCTTATTTTGAAAGAGTAAACAATATTTGCTTTCACTGTTTCTGAGTTAAAACATTTTATTTGCAGCATATGCACTCTAGAATTGACTAAGAGGAAGTAAAATATTGTCATATTTTAGGTAGCAATGGCACAGACATTTTTTCCAGAAAATTTTTTTTTGTTTATTTTTCCCCTCCACACAAGGAAAGGACATCATTAGGAAGTGGAACAGAATATGGTGACTTAGGTCTTGGGCCACTTATTCTTAGAAAGAAAACTATAACAGAACACATCCATTCTGTCAATGAAATCTCTTTGCCCTTTTTAGGGAGCACCAGTAAGACCCAAACTCACTAATTTCAACCATACACAATGAGATTCAGTGTTTCTATGCTTGGAATCTAATATGAATTACATGAGAGTTTGTTGTTGTTGTTGTTGTAAATAGATTCCAGATCTCACCAGCAGGGATTTTAATTCAGAGGTCTTGGATTGAACCACAGAATATTAATTTAGTATCTTTGTAAACTAAGATACACCTATATGACAATTGAAAGGTAGGCTATCTGGATTCTCAGGACTTCTGGCAGAGAGGTTTCTAAGACAGGACAAAAGCTTATATTCAGTACTCAGGTGAGGTATTGCCTGTCTACCATTAAGTATTGAATTTTTGTGTGCATATGTTCAGAAATAGCTTCTAATACTAACTTTGTGACTGTACAAGGTTTTCATGTTTGTAAAATGTGAGTAATAATATGTACCTCCTAGGGTTCTTCTGAAGATTAAGGGAGATATAATGTATGATCTAATTGTGATGACCTTGGGGTGAATACCTACATAAATAAATGAATGGATATATAAATATGTGTGTTTGTGTACAGTTATCTATATTTATATATAAGCAAAAGTAATTAAGGATACCAAATTATATATGTATGATATTAAAGTACACAATATGTTGATTATTGATAAACAAGTACCATATTATTTTCATATCTAACATTTTGTCTCTTAATTTCTAGCCTATCATATAAATAGATGTTCTTACCTCAGACAGACAGATAGATGATAGATGATAATGTTCCACATAATTATTCCCTTAGTTTTTATTATAATTTATTAATATACAATTCATATTATGTTATAGGTAATTAATAAATATAACCAAGTTTCTAATTTATAGATCAAATGCCATTGACAATATTTCAGAGAAGTCATCTTTATTTCCTGTTGATTATTTTAACTGATAGTAATTAAATCTGTTATTTTCCCACCCTCTGATTCACAAATAATAAACAGTGATTTAAAAAAATAATTTTATAATGTAAAGTTCTTTTACACCTTATAGATTCCTGTGCCCTTAATTATTTTTGATAATTTGTGTTTAAATTTATTAATTTCAGTACTGGAGAAATAGTTTATTTCCTTGTAGGGCAGTGGGCCCCAGTTATGACTACACATTATAATCAACTGGGGAGTTAAAAAATACTAATGCAGAGTCCTTACTCTAAGACTTGGAATCTCCAGAGATCGAGGCAGAGGGATTGGTATATATTTTTTTACGTTTCCCCCTGGTGATTGTAATGCATAGCTATTTTTGATAGACATTGCCATGGGGAAACTGAATGAGTGGGTCTTTCTTCATTATCCAAATATCCAAGTTTCAGCAGGTAAAAAGTGATTTTTTCACTTAAAACTTTTAAAATAAGCATCTCACAAAAGGTGCTCTTTATTAGACTTTTAAAATAAACATCTCACAAACAGTGCCTTTTGATAAAGACATTTAACCAAATCAATATGCAGCAGGTAATGTTTGCCACTAGTTTGCCAAAAGTTTGATATTTAATTCAATCACAGCCTTATCTTAGGGCTTAGTTTAAAACTTTTCTTGAAATCATGAAATTTTTCTTTCTGTCAGAACCAGAAGCTTGAATCCATTGGGATAAAACTGCTTTTCATTTGTCTTTGGCTGCTCAAGGCTTCTGTTGAACTAAATTAGAAGTGGACTTTGTGAAAAAGAATTACTAACAGTGGTTCTTTCAAGTTGTGTTATTAGTATCATCCAGTTTTCTATGTTCTAAGCATTTCATTTATTTCTTACAATAAGCCTTGATCATTTCTCCCTCTGTTATGTGACATTGAATTGTTCTTTTGTTTTTGTTTTTTTTTGTCCTCAAATTACTTGTCAGTGGCACATCAGGTCACTCAAGAACTAATGTGCTCAACCATTTTGTGGCTCTTTCTACCTAAATGTCTCTCTCCTTACTACCACCCATCGCCCTCCACCCTTAGCCCCCAACTACCAAAACAAACAAACAAACAAATAAATAAATAAGTGAAGGGGAGAGGCTTCTGTCAAAAAATAAATTTGGGAAATGCTTCATATAAATGTCTTCAACTCACTTGTAGCTTCACAATACACATTTGCATTTTAAAGGCTCTGAGGAGCCATGCAGTAAAAATCAAACCTAAACACATCAAATAAAACTAGACACCTATTTAACCTTATTGAACTCACATTTTGATCATGGAATCTCTTTTAGCAAGAAAATACTGCAATAATCTACGGCAATGGAGAGAATTTAATTGACTTTTCTACACTTCTATACTTATCTCTTTGCAACATAAATCTGTACACTTAGCCACTCATTGGCTATTATTAGATCTTTTGATATGACGATAAAGCAAGGACACATGACAGGCCAGGTATCTGTGTTAACATGAGTTGGAATATTTGCCCTAATACAAGCTGGGTGTGCATGGAAAAGTTACTTAGTTTCTCATGAGCTTGGGAAGGGGTGTTCCATCTTGACCAGACTTCTTTTAGTTACTTGAGTAACAAAGAAATACAACTTGGAAGAGGAAGGAGGCAAATTTCAGGAAGGACTGAAATCTATCAATAGAAAGTCATCTGGAGAGTTAAGGCAGACATTAATTTCATCCTTCTGGGGCAGCATTCTCTCTCTCTCTCTCTCTTATTCCGTTTTTGTTTCCCCTTATAGACCAGTTATCGCTGCAATCCTAACTTAGATGTGAGGGTTTATTAATTGCATTTAGCTACATTAAATGTCTACTGTACATTATATATATAGCAAAATTGTATACATTTTAAATTTTAGTACATCTAATAATGGAGATGAGATGTCTCCATGGCAAATTATTTAATAACTATAAAACTGATTTACTTTTTCAGTTTATGTAAATTCTCCAACTTACTCTTTATAAATCCTGACTTTCATATGTAAGATTTGCTTTTCAAATACAATAATTAGTCAAATAATATTGCATTTCAAATATCTTTAATTTCAGCTCAGGGAGATTATTCTTTGTCCATGTATGCATCAAGGATTTAGCAAAATGCTTTCTACATAGTTAGCATTCAAAAGATGATGCTAAATTAAATTAAAATGCTAAAGCTTAAGCACATTAATCAACACACTCGAGAAAAAGTGCACCAGGAAAAGTAGTGAAATCACTTTGGAATAACCTGAAAGTTTTCTGTAGACCAACTTTTATTAAGCATGACTTATTTTGGAATGAAAAGCCAGCACTGAGAAGGCGATACTTAGAGCACATCAGGGAGCAGCACTGCAGTGAACAGTGGTGTTGACCTCCTGCTTCATCTGCCTTGGTGCTCCCTGAGGAGCCGTCTTTAGTCTCAGTACCTCCTGTGGGCAACATTTTCATTCATGGTCTCAGCTTGTAACTGTGCCTTTATTTTGTGTATTTCCCATTGCTTCAAGTCAGCAGGACAACCACCCAAGTCAAACAAAGAAAGAGGAAAGTAGGCAGCAGGTGATATTTGAGGGTTTCTCTCTAGATAGATGATAGAGAGAGAGAGATGATAGATAGATAGATAGATAGATATACACAGATACATATATGATATGTACATATATGTGTATATATGTTTATGTGCACCTATACATCTACACATAATAAGTCACACCTTAAAGACATGGATCTTCCATTTCTTATATATATGTGTGTGATATATATGATAAATCAAAAGGATATACACATAAAATTATAAGTAAAATATTTGTATATTTATATACATATTGTATGTACATGTATATATTTTTTTTATTTAAAAATTTGTTCTAACCATATGCCACTGTTTCAAATGGAACCACTGTTCCATTTCTTGCTTTATTCACTTAATAAACACAAAGAGAGCTACTTTATTTGGCCAGGTAGAATTCTGTAAGTCCCTTACTTACAGACATTTATTTTATTTTATTTGCTAATTAAAATTAATGGGAACAGTGATATATCATATACTATCTTTTCAACAAAAATAGCTACCCATCTTCCCCCCAAAAGAGACTAAAGTACACAATGACAGAATAAGTATGCTTTTAGGGGAAAAAAACTAAGGTAAGTAGCAAATAAAACCTTACTTTTTGGTTCTTAGCTGCTCTCAATGATGAATGTATTTAACCCGAATGCAATATTGGAAATATTAAAAATATATTTCCTATTTAATTCTGATATTCTTGCATACAAATGTTGCAGTGAGAACATAATTTGTTACAAGCTGAATGTCATTCATTTGCTGCCATAGTACATAATGATGCCACTGAAGTCTAATGTAATATTGGTTGCCCTATTACTAAATTCAATGTAATGTGGGTTGGTCTTGAACTCTTTCCAAGGGAGTTTAATTACATCCTGCAAAGATAGTTGCATCTGTTAGACATACAAAGAACAATGTTTAACATGACACACCAGTGTAGAAAGAATGACTGAGCTCTTTCCTATCATAAAGCTAAACCTTTCTTTTTTTCATGTTACACAACTTTAAAAATGACACTTTTCCTTCTACACAGACAATTGGCTACAGATTAGCAATCACACAAACAGCTTTGGGGGAACGGCCCAGACCCTGAACTTGTGTTGGAATCTGACTTCAAGTTCTGGCTCTGACCCTTGAAGCAATGTTAGCCTCATCTCATTGATCCTCTTTATATGTGTAACTTAGTGACAATATGAGAATTAAATGAGATTTGTAATGTGCAAGACTCTGTAATAGGAAAGGCATTACTTGTTACATCCTCAAGTATGTACAAATCAAGGGAAGTTTATGTGATTTGTTTGTTTCTGCTGAAAACTGAGTCAAAAACCATGACAATGGTGACATCTCAGGCCACAACACTCCAGATTGAGAAATTACTCCTAATTGAAGGTCAAGGCAGACATAATAAAATGTAAATAGGTGGATCTATGCTAGAGTTAAGTGTACTGTAAATCACTTTATATATGACTTCTGATACTTTTATATGTGGACTAATAAATTCCAGAAAAGTTGAAAACTTTAGAAGATAAGATCTATATACTTTAAACTAAACTAAATCACTTTGTCTAAAGCAGAAATTAATAGGCTTTCTTCATAATCCATTACTTTTTGAAATTTGATCTCTGATTTGCCCTTAAGTAAATGAAACAATAATTTAGAAATTTTTAACATTTTTGTATCAATTTTGTAATTGACATATATATTTAAGATATTTATGATATGATTTCTTTAAGAGATGAGAGAAATACAATGTCATTGGTGCATATGGAAAAAGCCGATATTAATTTTATGACCAAATATTCTTTCAGTAAGTAAATTGTTTAATTATGTATTAGTACTAATGTTAATCATATTTATACAGTCTTTGCTTCTTACAAAACTGTTTAAATAATTCTCATCATCCTTACAACATAGATATTTTTATTTTCATTTTAGGGGTCTGTCTATTAATATTAAAAGATTTATCCAATGTTTTTAAACCTAAGATTCAATGTTCTTGAAGAACAAACTTATTTTCTGAGTTGTCAAGATAACTACAAAGAGCTGAAAGAAACTCCTAGCTAAACTATGTGGATTTTAAATATCAGTTTTTAAAACTATGATTACAAGGTAAATGATTGCTTCCTCATTTTGCTCATTCTTTCACTTGAAAGTTGTACTGGAAATGGATGCTAATAACCTGTATTTGCTTTGTGCTTTGATGCCGTAGAATAGCACATTTCTTAATTGCATATTATGTAGAATGGTCTACCTTTTAGAAGACAGCTCTGTTCAGGGACACTGCACACAAGACTGGGAGGATATTGTGGTGAAAAGATATCAACAATAACTCCATTAATGTTTAGCTTATACTTGCATCTAATGGGCACTAATGCATCTTACATGACATATGTGGAGATAAATTTACAACATTAATAGGCTGACATTCCATAACAATAATCTATTTCTCTAAGTTCTACTTCTCTAATAAATATTGTCATGCCAGTATCATCTGATGGAAATGTAAAGGGTTAGATGATGATGCTTTTATTGACAAAGCAACAAAATGCCCTCATTGTGGCACACAATATATGTGTTATATATAAACATATTAAGAACATTGTATTTTGTAGAAAGTTACATTTCATAAAAATGGACATTTAAGAAATATTAAGTTATCTGTCTGGAGACATAGGTCATCTCCATATAATTTAAGATTTCAGTTCAATTCTTACATGTTATTTATTTTTACTCCATTTCAGAGAAGATTTAAGACAAATTTAAGCTGCTTAATTTGTCATTTTAATATCTTTGAATTTGTGTACATGAAGAGGCAATCAATCAGTTAAACACTCTTCAAATCTGACTTCCATAGACATGCATAAAGCTATTTCACTTACAGATTCATCACCTTAAAATAAGTTGTGAGTTTTAAACATATAGAAGTCTAAACAATGTTAATTAAAATATAAAATAAAACTTAAATTTATTGTTTTTTCTGTTTCAACTGTACGGTGATAGCCTGTGTCAAAGTCTTCTGAAATCTTACTAATTTCATCACCTATTTCACTGTGGACTTGTAGGCCCTTTTCAATATGTCATTGGTACTTATATTTTAGAGGATCACATAATTGAGAAGTGGTCAATAAAGTTCACTTCCAGAAAAATACTCATTAATTTATACCACAAAATTTTTGCACATAGTTGCAGAAGATTCAAAGACTTCTCCAAAACCCATTCGTGACCTTTAGGATAAACACTCTATTTTATGTAATTTTTTATTATTTATGGGATAAATAACATCACCAAATTATATAAACCATTTTCTTAAAAAGAAGCAATTTGGTAGGGAAACATGATAGTTTATTTCCAAATGACTTGGCTCACTTTTTATTTCTACTATAACGATCTACTCTTTGATTAATTAAGAAAAAAAGGAGCCCTTTCAAGCATTTCAACTAAGGAAGTTGGTTGTATATCAATAACTTAACTAGCATTTTATAGTTACGTTATTAAATTGCAAAAGGTTTCTAATTGGGGAATATTGTAGGTGAAATAAAATGTGAAGAATTATAGAACTATGTTGAATGCATATCTTTTTACAAAAAAAATATTTATATATTGTTTGTGATTATTTTAACATTTGTATATACATTAATTTAAACTTAGATAAGAGGAAATTTTATATTTCAAGCATATTTACACTGGTAAAGCTTACAAAGCATGTATATGGACAACAGTGTCTCCCTTCTATCACTAGCCAGTACTCTTTAAAAATAAATCTTTGAACAAAAAAATTAATGTTATTAAAAGAATCTTTGAATAAATTATATTTCAGGATCTAGACTTAGGTGATTATTACTAATACATGTGCAGGCAGCACAAAAAACCACTTCAGTTGTCACTTAGTACATTACTCTGTACATCTTTTTTCTTGATTCACATTACTTGCTACAACAACATCTGATGAATGTATGATAGGAAAAAATAAAGCAAAAGAACACCTCATAACAAGAGGGAGGTGAGAATTCAATTTTCATCTTGTATTTAATTTTCAAGAGTCAGAGTCTTTAATTTTCTCAACTTTCAGCCTTATTTCTCTTCTATATACTCTTATGCTGCAAAATTTTGATCATTATTTGAGTGTTTTTATTTTCTAAGTTACCTTAAGGTTTAATTAGAAAGTATTATTAGAACAATAAAATAACAAATGTTCTTAATGTCTTATCAATGATCATTGGTAAAAATAGGAAAGACTATGTTATGGTGGGATTAACCATAATTTATAAATAGTTTTTATTTGCAACCATTGAGTTGCAATCTCAACAGAAGTTTAGCAAAATCAGAAAATAGCCCCTGTACACAAAGGGCAAGGAGAGACTAAAGAGCATATTGGTAGGTGGAATGTTTCATAAACAAGGGAATACATAGGAGGCCTTTCTTAGTTGCTGCGAGATAAATAGATCTCGATAGCTGCTTGCAAGAATCTTAAGTTTATACAAAGGTCTTACTAGGGTTCAGTCACATATACCATCTAGAAGGTCTCAATACACGGCTCTCTCAAGGCAATTAAAACTGCTTCTCACTGCGGAAATTGTGAACCTAATGTACATTCCAAGAACAGGGGAGTGGGGAGCCTCTGATTCCAAATTCAGCTCTCTGGTCAACCTCCTCCAACATTAGTATACTGATTTATTGTTAGTAATTTAGAGATATTAATCCACCTTACTCACCACTTGGATGTCACACACACAATCAAACAGCTATGCACTGAAAAGTATACAAATTAGTTTGTAAGCATGTAATAGTATTGTACATTTATTTATTCCACAATATTAAATGTCTACCGTGAGTGAGACCCTGAATTACCTCTGAGGATATTAGCAGAGAACAAGACTGAGAATCTGTGGAGGGTTAATAGGGAAATGAGTTTATTGGGAAAGATAAACATTAAATAAGTAATTACACAAATAAGTAATCTGAAAACTTCCATGGAGAAGAAGTATAAAGTCCTACTGCACTTGAGTATACAGAGTATATAACAAACAGAACTAATCTAGGGGGTCAGGCAGCTATTTATTTATTTATTTTTTCTTCATTTGTTCATTTAAATATTGGAGTTTCCTAGGGCTTCTGTCTCCTTCCCATCTTTTTTTTCAACTTCTACTTAAGTAGGGTTGAAGGTGAATTGTTATAGAAAATTGAGGTAGGGGGAAATCATGATACACAATTGTTTATTAAGGGAGTGATCAGACAATTTGTCATAGGTTTTGAAGATGCTAAGTAAGATGAGGGATAAAAATGTGCCACGTGAGTGTTCAACATGATGTTCATTGGTGACTTATAAAGGGTAATATTAACGGGATAGGATCCAGAGAGAAGAATGTGAGTTGGGAGGCAGTGTGAAGAGATTGAATTAAGCTTCATCTGACCAGAAAGCAAGCTCTGTGAGTACAGGAATTCTTCATCCCTAGCAACTAAAACAATGTCTAGCACATACTGCACTCATAAATATATGCCAAATAAACGAATGTTAGGAGTTCTGAAGAGTAAGCAGAAGTTCAGCCTTACAGCTCATGTGAGGTCTTGTGCATCATGTTAAGGCTTTTTGTCTTGATGCTTTCTAAGTATAATGCTTCCAGTTTTAATTTAGGGCCCAGTCAGATTAGATTTATATTTTAAAATAATTACTGTGGCCCCTGGGTATAAATTAAATTTTAAGGGAGCAAGTAGGCTAGTTATAATGCTTCTTCAATTTGCTTGGTTGGGAAACAAAAACATTAGAGCATTTAAGCAGGCAATCTAAACCAAATGACTAGAGAATGAGCGGGCAGAAAGTGAGATGTTTTAATCCTTTTTGAGTAATGACCAAATCAATGACATTATCGTGCACATAATAAATAGCGTCTCTACTTTTTAGGTTTTTGACATTTACAGGTGGCATAATCCTTGTTGCTTTGATCATTTAACAAATGTAACCACTCTGAACAATGGGGCTTTCACAGCATAACTGAACTTTCAGGGACTATTTTAACCTTGTCCTAGAACAGGAAATCATTCATTTTCCCCCATAAATCAATCATTCTGTACTAGTATATTTAGCTCCTGCCATATTCCAAGTACTATTGTAAGTATTGTAGATAGAATAGTAAACAAGATATACCAGGTCTCTGCTCTCATGGTTTAGACAAGATGAAATTAAAATCAAGTATGAGGAGTAATTATGAAAAGGTAAGAACCAGAAAATGTTTGGGAACAGCATAAAACATATAGAGTAAACCTAGTCTCAGGGGTCAGGAAAACCCAGTTGGAGAAAAGCTGAGACCTTGCTTTTCAGAGTCAAATGGAAATGGGTATGAATTATATTTTGGGTAAAGAAAAGATAAAATATTACATCTAGGATTTATAGAGTCTGGCTCACTAAAAGGAATTCAATAGCTAGAATAAAGATGAGCAATGTTGTTTGATAGACAAGGGCTAAATGGAGTATAGTCTCGTAATTCATGTCAGCAATTATGAATGTTATTTCCAGGACAGTAGAGACATAAAGAGACGTCAAGTATAGCAGTGATACCACTCACAATGTAGAATTGTAAGCCAGATGTCATATCGGGGTTTTTTGCTTTTGAAGATTTTGTTTGGCTTGGCCTGAGTTCCAATTCTTCCATCTGTGATGGATTTCAAAGCCTTCCACACTATTTTTACAAATTTCCAAAGCCTGCTATCTTATGTATCTCTCTGATTCTGTTTTCCAGGATGCTTGAGAATTGTATCTGCTTTTCCACCAATGGCACAGGGATTTACAACTCAGCTTCTTCATCTGTTCTGTAAGCAATCTACACATTGAATATTTTATATGAGTGGGCTTTACCATAGCTTTACTATGAGGAGACTCTTCTTAAAATAAGTGCCCTTTCAACATTTTCCTAATTGTATCTCTCTCTCTCTCTTTTTTTAATCTTCTCTTTTTCAAGGTGCCAGAAGCAATGTTTTTCCAGGTCTTATTTAGAACTATTTCACTCATAATCAGAACTCTTAGGGTCTTATCTTCTACAATCAAATACCTGTCAATGTATTTTTCCTAAACAATACACTTCATTACCTAAGATAAATTTTGGTGACAGCTGTTTACATAGACAATATTTTTCATCTTGTAATAGAAAAAGACTCTGACTGCTATGTAGAAAAAATATAGCTTATTAGAAAAAGATGATAAATGGAGAGCTTCACAAAGATAATCTAATCCTTCTTTTTATAAAAATGAAGACACTTAAGCTCAAAGAGGTCAAGTTACTTGCCCTATTGTTAGTGGCAGAGTCTGGACAAAGATTTAGGCTGTTTTCCTATTTCAGTGTTCTTTCTGTAGGATGGTGGCCCTTCTTAATATACATTTTATCTCTCAGAAGAGCATGCCTAAACTCATAAACACCCTTTGTGGATATTTCTTTGCCCCGAATTCCAGATTGCTATGTGTGTCAGCCAAAATGTTTATCTATCCAGGGAAATGGTAAAGAAAGCTTAGCTTTTATTGCACTCACATTGTTGCAGAACCATTTCTGCTTCTTCAAACACCAATTTTCTACCATCATATGTTTATTTCCCACAATACTACCTGTTTCAATGTACCAAAGTGTAGTTTTGAGGTTGAAACCCATTAAAAAAAAAGAAACAAAATTTAGTATGACACTAAAGACATCAGTATAAGGCTAAGGACATTAGTATAAGAACCCTTGAGATAGAGGTACAAAGGAAGTGAAATTATGTATGAGGAGATGTTATGAAAAATTATCCATTAGGAGTATAATTTTAATAGGGTGAGGGTAACTGTAGAGTGAACAATTATGAGGAAAAGACAGCATTTTCTGCTATGGTTTATCAAGATTTTATTTTCTAGCAAAGACTTCTATACAACAGGTAAATATTATAAATGTATACGTGAAAGTAGCTGTTATATTTGGAAAATATAAAAATGATGAGGCAAATAGTTACAATTGGGCCACAGAATCAAAGTGATGATAACAGTGTTACCTTCTTTCTTAAAGAGAATAATTAAAAGATCATTTATTTACTGAGGTGTAGATCAGCATTTACATGAAACAATAATATTAGGCAGTGCCTAGCTCAGGGTGCAGTTCTTGACTCTCCATTCTCCACTTTCTTGCCTCCATCTGATCCTGTGCTCCAGGCTACTGTTTTCCTCCACTTTTAAATTATTCCCTCTAAATGAATAATTTCTAAATCGATATCTGTGCCTTCATTCTTAACTTTTTCAAATAATTTGCATTATTAACAAGTTTTTGGAAATTTTGAGGTAGATATACAATTATCAGTCTCAATGTGTTTAAAACTCTCTCTGTCATTTGCTCCATATTTCTTCTAAGTGTTTTTCTAACTCCACTCTCACCACCTAGTCTTGTGGATTCTCAACCTATTAGTCATCCATAAAAACATTTCTATCATGACTCTTCTACCAGCAGGAAGGGACTTCCCCATCTGATCCCAGCTGTTAAAAATAAAAGATCTTATAATAAAAAAATTTTTCAGGATCTTTATAGAAAAACTCCATCTGATATGCCTTTACTCAGTATTAAGAGAGCATGGTCATTATTTCATCTTTCAACTGAGATCATAAATTCAAAAGCTGTCTCTAAATTCTAAAGGAAAGTTGAAATATGATATATTTTAATCATTAAGTTTTTGAAGCCACGCACAATGCTATCAAGGTGAAACAGTAAAATTGCAAATATTCCAAGTTAAACCATTGCTAGAGGTAATATTTATGGCAATAGGTAAATTGAGTTTCTCCTATTTGTTTTGTTTCCTGAATTATTTATTTTTGCTCCTTTACAAACAATTCTGTGTTCTATTTTAAGGATTATGATGCATGACAAGTACATAACTTTTTCCATGGTTACATTTATTACATATTAAGTTGCCTGAGAGAAAAAAAGTAAATATTTAATGAGTAACAAATTAATTGAGTTTTTCCCCAAACAGAAAACTTTTATAGTAGCTGTCTTTAAATGCTAGTTTTCAATTTCTCATTGACTTTTTATAGTTGAGACAACTAACCTAAACAAAACTGTAGAAAAACTATTCTTTTTTTTTATTTGGAGAATTATCAAGACCATTGACTCCAATCTCTACATGATTTGAATATCAGCTAAAAAGTGAATTGAGACATAAATAACATACAATGTAGTTAAATGTTTCTAATTTTTTCGTTTAATAAAAAACATTTGGAAAAAAATCTTTAACCATTCTTTTATCTTTAGACTGATAGCAAGTTCTACATAGCCTGGTTCAAATCCCAGATCTACTACTTAGTAGCTTTATAAAGTTGAACAAGTTACTTAACTTCTCTGTTTTTGATTTATCATATGTTAAAAATGGGGATAGTAAGAGAATTGTACAGAAAATTATACTGGATAACATATAATGTAATAAACAATACTAAACAGTATTGTTTTGTCTAGTATCCGGCATATAAGTGCTCACTAAATGTTAGCTGCTGTTATTATAAAGAAAATACTAAAGAAAAAGTACTTAGGAACATCTTAAAAGAGAAATTCTCATTTCATTTCTATCACAGAATATCACAATTATTCTATTTACTAGCATAAAGAATGAAATGTTTTTTAGAGAGCCTACACTGATTGCCTTAACCCTATATAGATGTTTTATTATTATTATTATTATTCCTCCTTTACTCAGTTTCTGGTATATGATATAGCCTTCAGTCTCCTTTTCATATTTTCATTTGTGAAGAAAAATTTATCTCAGTCATGAATATAAGAACATTTAGATTATAATTTATACCCATATTAATACCAAAGTGCTATAAAATTCATTATACTTAATAAAATACAAAGTCATCAATATATCCTATATTTTGAAGCCTTATGGAAAATGTAAAACTAACATAATCAAAAATAGTAAAATAAATCTTAATTATGAGAAATTATAAAATCAAAAGCTTTTTTTAAAAAAAATTAAACAATGTTTCATTGACTGTGTTTTAAATAATGGAGAGGATTATTCACAAACATCATAAATCCTAAAGAAATACAATATTTATTGCACCCAGGAAAATAATATGAACAGGGACTGAAAAAATTTAATCAAGCCTATAATTAAACTATTTTAAGCCAATTAGTTATTCTCTAGCAAGCATTTCATTAGGCAATAGCATTTTGTATTTATGTCAAATTTCTTTCTTGCTAAGAAACAAGAAGAAGCAGTAAAATTTTTGATGAATGTTTATTTACCCTTTTAAATGTCATTTAAAGTTAAAAGAAAAAGTTTTGAGATGTTTCTACCTAGCAGTTTCAGATAGATCACTTCTTTCCTTTAGTAAATTAAAAGAATTTAGCAGGATTCTTAGCTATGATCCTTAACATATGTTGTTCACTATTCAGATTGCTCTAGGAAAAAGAAATGACATTACTTTCTATAGGTCTAGCTCACTGTTTCACTCACAAGCTTCCTTAGAAGAGCAGATTCCCCTAGATATTGCAAATACGATGGTGGCTTCACCATTTAGTTATTCAGGTTGAATAAAATACCAAGGATTTTATATCTAGTTTTTTTTTTGTTTTTTTTTTGTTTTTTTTTTTTTTTTTGCTGAATATCTTAATAGTATTAGGATGAAGGAGGTTTGCTTTTGAGGTTGACTTATTTTATTCTTCTTAAACCATGTAATCCGAACAGATGGGATCACAGATTTGGCTTAGTGAGAACTGAAGTTGTTTCATACACTTTTTTTTTTTTGTCTTTAGAAACAAAAACTAACAACATTTATTTAGCCTGAATCTGTACAGTACCGGTATTGTCCATCATAGCTCAATGATGGAGTGTTAACTGCAGCTGCAGATTTAGTATCGAGGCCTTTGTTGTATTTCTTTTTTAGAATGCCATTAATAGAGATTCTTTTTTAGTTTAGAGTTTTCCTCCGTTTTTATTTGCATTTGCTCTTTTAACAAAATACTTAATTGTTAAAAGTTGTCATCAGTAATAAGAAGATACTTCAATAAACAATTCTGGAATTAAACTTGAATTAACTCTCATTTATCTCCTATTACCTTAAGAAGGAGGAGAGAAAAGATTCTATGTTGTTAACTTTATGAGTATATTTATTAGAAAGTATTGTAAACTTTTATCTTTCTATTGACTACTGAGTTGTAAAAAGATTTCTGTTATCCCTCTCCTTCTTCGGTAAATCATTACAATTAAGTCTCAAAATGTCTCTGTATTAGGTATGATATACTTAGAATCTCTTGGGTTCTCATTTGCCAAAGTCTTAGACTTTGAGAGTCTTTCTCATTATATCTCCAGATATTTAGGACTTTAATTAGGGATAAAAAAAAAGTTCAGTGTTATCTCATCTAGTACTTTTATGAACAATGATCATGTATTCATGTATCAGGCAATAAAAACTGTTGCATCATAGAATTTTAGAGCCCAAAAGAAAAATGGAGCTCATACAGCATTATCTTCTTGGTTTTCAGATGAGGCAGAGGCAGCACTTTTCCAGGTAGTTTAAGTGACAGGCTGCAGGTCACATACCTCTTCAGTAACAAAGTCAAGATGAGATCCTGAATGTGAATATAATCTGTTTTTTGATATCTCACAAAAATTGCCAGTGGACTTGATCCCTTGTTGTTGCTTTCCCCACAATACAGTTATGCTCATTCACTAAGTGACACTCTAGTTATGTTAATTATATAAACCACAATTCATCCATTGCTTGAAAGCAGAATAAAGCCATTCATACTTGCCAAGGTTTAAGTACACTTTGAACAATGAATTTTACTGTGTTTTGTGAATAAAGACATTAAAACTTTTATATCCTGTGAGTTAAGAGCTGTGTACCTCTCAAACGCAGAAAGAAAGCTTCTCAAAAAAAAAAAAATGAAATACTTAAAAATGCCTATGTCAATGGTTTTGTTATTCTTTTAACCACTACCTTGATGTCTTTAGTTCTTATAGCTTTTAAACACTTATCTAATCTTTTTTGATGTAGTTCTACATTTCCTTTACATGACTCAGTCAAGACAAATGAACTTGAATTAACTTCAATGAGATTTATTAATTCTAGAAACTGAATTAAACAAAGTGGTCACTGACTCAAATGTTTTGGTAAAGAAATTTTTATTTGTAGTTCTCACCTCTATAAAAAGAACATACTCTTTTGCTGAGACTATGAAAATGTTACAATGGGTAGAACCACCTTATGAGGTACTAAATGGATTTCAAAGTCTGGGCTACTTAACATAAAGTGCTGAATTCTAAAGAATTATTATTATTATTATTTTTGTATTGCTACTTTACCAAGAGGTATCCAGCAAGTGTTATTGCATATCTGTATAGATGAAGACATTGATCTGTATCTATAGATCACTCTCTCATATGTATGACATACGTGTGTGCATGTGTGTGTACGTATATACACTCTTCTAGTCACTCTTTGATATCTCACCTACATGTTACTGCTAAGAGAATTGTCCAGCCTCCTCTCCAAAGCCAATATAAATTCTCTCTTCACTGTATCCTGCCAGAAAGATACTCAATTATAATCACCTATTTACTTTTCTGAATTATAACCTGGATCGTGAACTCTTCAGTGATGGACTCCCATCATATTCCTATTGTTTATCACGTTTCTTGAAATATAGTAGACACTTAATAAACTTTTTTGCTTACTTAGTAAAATAAGAAGTAATAATAATTAATCAATATTTTACTGCTTATATAATTAAACAGAAACTTCAAGAACTCAAATATAGAAAAAAAACATATGTAGATGATAAGTGGTGGCATAAAACCTAAATTTGATAATATATATGCTTGTAATGACCATTAGATTTCCAAAATTATATTTTAATTCTAAAATAATTTTTTATTTTTGTCTTAAGTACAATTTATTAATTTAGAAACATCTTATTTTGCTATTGGTCCATGATTATTTTTACATTCTTTTATAAACCATATCCATGTATAAGATGAAAATGTTATTTCTTAAATGTCATCAGATCCAGTTTTTCCTGGAAAAAATCCTCTCCTACTCTATCCTATTCTTGGAATAATGTGCTGAAAATTACTCCAGCACTTTTAAAATATTTCCAACATTAAAAGACCTTTTATGAAAATATGTTCTAAAATCAATGCACAAAATTGTATCTATTTTTAAATATCAACATTAAAATAAGCCAATGTATTTATAATTATCTGATATTTTAATCTCTTCATTAATTAAAATAAATGCAATTTCATGTTTGACTCTTGTGGTATTTAAACAAGCCAAAGAGAAATAGATTGGAGTTTGAAGTTTGTGGAGGTCAAGATGGCTTGAATTTGCACTGCAGAAGACTACAAGGGGAGAGGGACAGAGGGAGGGAGGGAGAGAGAGAGAGGTTCCCTTGAGGTTTTGGCTGAATAGCAATCTGCAGAGAGATTCCCTTGATGTTTTGGCTGAATAGCAATCTATACATCCAGAGGGTGAGACCCCATAAGGCCAGACAAGCACAACTTATGAGGAAAGAAAAATTACAGTGGAGCTATACAACAGAAAATCCTCAGAGCTCACATAGGGCTGAGAATTGTTTTACTTCCCATCTTGTTAAATACATGGGCATTCAATAGCCATTGTGGAAGGGCCAGACCTTAATCAGTTCTAAAATAAAGGCCACTCTAGACCTGTCCTAAAATAATGTAAAAGAAAGGATGGAAAGATCACAGTAATTTGCAAGTAATTTAACTGCCTACCAGAAAAAAAGTTAATCTCTTAAAATGATACCAAAAAAATTCAACAACATAATACATGTCTGTCATCCAAGAAAAAATTACTAGATAACAAAGAAGCAAAAAACCCAAACCAACTTCAAATCTAAGTTTTTAAGCTTCTTTTTAATTTCAATTAGCTAAATGTGAAAATTTAATTTAATTATTAAACGAATAGCTAAAGTTCCACAGTCACTAGAATATATGTAAATGCCATATTTGGTGGACTTTTTCATATAAAAGTAACAATATATTTACCACATATCATCACTAGAGCTTTTTAAACTTTATAACTCAATAAATATACACAAAAAACTATGTGGTCACTATTATTATTTACTAAAATTTATATCATGGCCAAGTGAGGTTCAGAAAAGCCACAAGCCATAAGAACTGAAACTTAAACCTACTTGCCCCAAATATACTTTTAAAAACTCTGTCATCACATTATTTCAAGTAGATTTACAATGATTAAAAGTGACATGATATTTCATTAAATGAATACTTCCATTAACAATGTTTATCTTCAAATTATATCTCCCATATAACTTATAGTGGTACTGGATTTGGTACAACCAAAATGTGTAAAATAATAGATATATTATATATATAATTTATACATATTTATATGTGTACACACATTTATATATACATATGTCCCCTGAAGACTTAAAAGAACAACTTTTATAAGAAAATTTTGTGCATATTTTCAAGAGGCACTAGTAATTATTTAGAAGTGAGTAGGTCTACATCTTTAGGTAAGTCCATATCTATAGGTAAGTCCATATGGAGCTTCAATGGTGGTTTCTACTTCAATATCAAATAAATGAGTAAGAGATCTTTAAGTATTCATAAATCTTATATAGAACAGAATGGGATATTGAAAAAAAAAACTGAAAGTCAGATAAGGAAAGATTTCTTGGATAAATTTAAATATCACCTGTGAGGAAGCGCAGCCAAGAGTAATTGACCTCCTGATGGTAAGATACATAAGAGAATAGACACTTGTCTACAGTTTGAGTGTTTTGTTGACTTTCCTATTTTTCACCTGACAATAAAATTTTTGAATTTCTAGCTTTCTTACTTTTTACTACCTTTGTTAGGAAAAAGAATTTACGTTATCAAAATAATTTCCGAACACTAAAATTTATTCTTGATTTTAGACAACACAATTGCTGTCAATGAAGCAAATGAAAAGTATTCTTTTTGATACACAAATTAGAATATCAAACAGCCAATTTTGTGTAAACTTCATGTATTCTGAAATGCCATAACAAGGAACATTTAAACTGTGGAAGGCCAGGTGTGCAATCAGAAATAGGCATTTTATCCTAGTAAGTGTAATCAATATGAGTTAGTACTTTGATTTGAAATAAATTTGGCTATTTGTTTGCATTCTAAAAACATCACAGTAGAAAAAGAAAGCTAAGAAAATGGATTTGTAGTGTCTCTAAGTTTTGTTTTTCTAGGTCTATTATTGTTTTGTTCCCTAGATCTTATTTGATACCCCATTTTCTATTTTATTCTATGAATGGGAGATAGAGTTTTCTATCAGGCTGGTTAAGAAACAAAATAAAAGATAATTTAGGTGCATAGACAAAAAAGGGTTTTTTTTGTGTGTAGCAACGTTTTTTTTTAAATTATGGAAATTAACTAGCATTTTTTTTTTAAATCTGATTTATGGCAATGTTTTGACCCACCTAAATATATGTCAGCAATGAACACACTTATTTGAAAAATTTATTCCAATAGAACTTTCAAATAGTTCATCTACAGCTCATTTTAATTATCAAGAGAGGTGTAAAGATTTGATTCAGAGAAATCTTAGTTTGAATAAACTAGTTTTTTATTTCTTATTCTGATTATAACTGCATGTATCTGAGCAAGTTACGTAAATTTTCCTTATCTGGAAGATGAAAGAGTTGGCCTTTATAATCTTTCTATATAAAAGTTTAAGCTCTATCCAAATTTCAAACACATTTTTTTTCATGAAGACAAGTATATTATGATGTTTCCAACTTAGCTTGTTAACTGGTGCCAAATTTTGATTAAAGTGGCAAGACAACTTTAAAAGACTAAAAGCAACCCTACAATTGTGTCTTCTCAGGTCAACCAACAAATTTTCATTATTTCCTTTTGCTATAGTGGTACCACAAGAGATGCAAGGAAACATATATATATATATATGGTCATTTACATATATATATGGACATATATATATGGTCATTGCTCTCAAGGAATTTGAATTATCCTCATATATAAGAGACCAATAAAAGTATGGTATCCTGTATCTTTAAAGAGTAATATTGACATATTCATTTGCTATCTTTTCTTTTATAGTACAGAAATCTACTTTGAACTAATTTATATTAAAAAATATTATTTACCATAAAAACCCATAAGAGTGCATTAAAGTTCATACATGATTAAAAACAAGATTACAAACTCTGCACTCCAAAAATCTTTATCTCTTTCTTTCTCTCTCCCTCTCTCTCACTCTTTCTCTCTCCTCTCTGCATGTTAATTTTCTCTTTGATATTAATCACTTCAACACAGCTACAAAGGGATGATGGGTCCCAAGTTCACATTCCTTAGATTCGTGGTAAAATATGGACTGTAAATGAACTTCTTTTATAAATTAAATTAAATTAAATTTCCCAAATTAAAAACAAAACAAAGTGAAAGAAACACATTAAAATAACAAACCACTAAGAAAGGCCAGGCAAGGGAATATAACGATATAATTAGCCTGGTGTTGGTCAGTTGCTTATGTCCGATTATTCCACATTGGCCAAGTGACAGTAGAATTTGCAAGAAAAGCCTGAGTCCAACTTGAATCATGAAGTTGAGCAAGAGGTAAGGAAGGAGCTTGCACTAGAAAAGAAGAAGTACTGTCTTGGGCAAATGGAAAATAATGACCAACAAAAACAGATGATAAACTTCTTCAGAGAATATAATGATTGGCCCTAGCTCCTGAACAAGTAAGGTATTATCAAATAGCTGAAGACTGGATGTAATCCAGCTGGATAACCAAACAAAGTTGAGAAATAGCAAGAGCACCAGCAGGGAGGGGTGCAGGTGAAAAATGTACTTGGGGGCAGTGAGAGGGTCAATTTGGTGAAAGCACTATACCAATACAATCAAACAAGGTCACTTCCACTGGAAACACTATTATGTTTATTTCCTCTTCACTTTTCCACTTCAGAGCACAATTCCAACATCTCTGTCTTTAGAGGTTTCTATATGGTTGCTCTTTTCCTTTGTCATAAATGGTATGACTCCACCAAAAAAAAAATATTTGTTTTCTAAAAAGATCAGGATTAGTATAACCTGAGAAAACATAATTGATCTAATATAAAAGACTTGAGGCGGTTGTAAAAAAAAAAAATGTATTTAACTTAGGTTGCTTGAGCCAATTTTACCATAAGGATGAAACCAAAGTGAAACGTTTACCTCATTAGTATATGAGCTTAAAATTATTGCAAACATCAGGTAGGCATTAAGTAGGCATCAGCCAGTAGTAATCTTCTCATAATTCTAGTGAAACAAAAAAACTTAGATTAGATAAAATAAGTAGAACATTTCACTCTCCGTTAGGGAAAATTATTTCCATAGAAATAAACCCTTTTTTTTTTTTATACTAGATATCAAGAGAACTTATATGTCAAAACTTTAAATGCTTGGTTTAATTTTAAATATATATTTTAAACTAAGTCATCATTATAGCTATTTTATTTTGTTTTTGACCCCATTTAATATTTTCTCAGAACCTCAATTTTTATCTTAGATAAGATAAAACATGTGAAACTGACATAGGAGTAGAACAGCAATAGACATAAAGCCCCAAATTGATTAATTTTTATCTTCAATATGACTGTCTCTTAGAATAAAAATTATTTTCTCAATCCAAAATAAACATATCTTTCTAGTGTTAATCTAAAAATAAAAGGCCAAAATAAAAGGCAAAAAATGTTTATTTGAGATCCAAAATAATAGCTATTTGGGAAAAACTGATTCAGGCAGAAACCCAAATAATGTTTCAAAGAAGAAAATAAAGAGTTCTTATAGTAAAACGTGCATTTTTGAGAATAATTAGTTCTGCATTCTTAGCCCTAACATTAGTCAGATGTCACAGGGTCTGGAGGATAGGTACCAGGAGGTCTGGTCACATCCTGAGTCCTTTAGAGAGGTAGTCAGAGGGTTATCTGTAAGTAAATACATATCTGGGCATTGACACAAAACTAGAAAGTTTAAAAGGGTCTGGGGACTGATATCTAGGGATGAAGACTGAGGAATACCATGGACTCCCAAATATTTTCAATCATATGTGGAATCATTGAATTTCCTATTTTTGAATAATATTGAAACAAGTAAAGAATAAGAAAATAGCACCAAATATATTTTGGAGTACTCAAATTAAATTTCTTAATAATAAAGTATTTTATAAACTTTAATAAAATGATATTTATGTAAAATAATATCTAAAATATATTCATTTAAATATATATTTACATATACCATTAAATAATATATACACACAGTCATATACCATTCTGAAAAATGGAGATGCATTCTGAAAAATGGAGATGCATTCTGAAAAATGCATCGTTTGACAATTTTATTGTTGTGCAAACATCATAGAGTTTACTTAAACAAACAAGGATGGTATAGCCTACTACAAACCTAAGGCTATATGATATAGCCTATTGCTCTGTAGAGGAGGAAAAATAATTTTCCCTCTATCTTTGGGATTTTGGCTGAGATATTTCTGTAATAAAAGATTAACAGGAGAAAAACAAATAAAAATTTAATAACAAGTATACCTCCTCTATAAATGGGAGATCAAGGAATAATTAGTAACACCAAAATGCCTGAGGCCACCACCTTAAATACCATCTCCAGCTAAAGACAAAAGATCTTTGGAGTTGAGGGAGTGAGTTATGGAAGATTACCAGGAAAAGCATAGTAAACAAGGGTAAGATTGTTATGTAGATTTGAATCTCTCCTTTCTGCCTCCATAACAGTTTCTAGAGATAAGGTCAATCTCCTCTTCCTGGTACAGGGAGGAAGACAGTCTTACAAATGAAGATGTCCCTTACAAATGTGAACATCTTATACAAAGGGTAACTTCTATTTGGTTTTCAGAGCTTCTCCCATCTCTGCTGTTTCTTAAAGTTAACCTGCCTAGAATAATCTTATGCCAAATAGATATATTTTGGGGTGATGAATTCTGTTTCCCTACAGCTCCTAGGCTACAAATCTGTACAGCATTGTATACTGTAGGCAACTGTAAGACAATGGTATTTGTGTAATGCATTGTGCTACAATTTTACAACAAACAGCTACGAGTCACTAGGCCATAGAATTTTTTAGCTCCATTATAATCTTATGGGACTTTAGGGAGTTGGGTAGACATGAGTGACTGGGGAATGAAGGCCCCACCCAAAGACCTCATTAGGACCTCCCTAAAACACCCATTTTATAGTTTGATATTACCCCTACATTGTGAGGCCCAAAGAAGTAAAAAGCTATAAAATAAAAAGCCTCTGGTTTGGCCCATCCATAGACGCTTGTGCTACACTAACCTTCCTGTAACATTAGCCTCACTATACCATCGATATAATATTATGCATGTGCTCAGAAGTTCATGGATCTAATCATAACAGACTGAATTCTTGATAATTGCATGCGTAGTAGGCAAAGGGTTATATAACAGCCAAATGTCAATCAAAATGACCTCACATGCCAATTATCTAGGACCACCCCTGTAAACACACATCCAAAAGTCAATATAAGACTCACGCCTTGAGTTCCAAGAGGCTGCAGCCTTTTTTGACATAGCCTGGTTCTTCCTTAAAACAAACTTACAAAAAATCTTACTTTTCCTAAATCTTGCTGATCTGAAATTCTTTACTGAGTCAGCAGAAAGAACTGAGGACCCTTTTGTGCCATCAGGGCAATGACAACAGATTTTAGATTGCCCCAACAATAACAGGACCACCATCTTACATGAGGTCCATCTTTGAACGAAAGGTGATTATGTGGCACATTACTGGACAAGTATTCCCCGCATTTCGAAAGTTGGTGTTATGCCAATTTGCTTTACTAAAGACCTACATTAATTCCAGCTTTTCCTAATCTAAAGAAATCGGAGGAAAATTTTTGCTTTTACCAAAGATGGCAAAAAGTGAAAATAGCCTTCAGCTTATGTGTTTTGCTTTGAATCCTTGTAGAGGCGGTGTGCACCCTGCAACTAGAGTGTCATTGTTTTTACTATATGTTATTGTTATTTTAGGTTTTACGTATTATTCTATATGATTTGGTAGGTAATTTTTTAGGTCTGGGAATGCTCAAAATTTTTACATATAGATTAATGGTAATTGCTTCCTCATTTTAGACCATTGCAGCTTTCAAAAGTTTTTATAGAAACGCTCTACCTTCAGATAGCAGAGAAACCTTTATATTATTTCATTAACTCTTTACAATAGCTCTATAAAGTAATATTATCCCGTTCCAGAGATAACAAAATTGAGACTATGCTTATATTCTCTAAACTTCAAGTTCATATGTGAAATAAGAAATGAACACAATATTTTAAGCCAAATGTTTAACCCAAAATTTACATTTTTATTCAATCAGTCATGCAGCTTCTTAACACTGAGATTTAAGCATCAAACCAGAAGAGAAATTTTAATTTTATGAGCTAATTCACAGCCTTTGGATGCAGCCAAATACATTTTCCATTAAATTCAAGGAAGTATAAAACTTAGATATTTCTTGAGACATTTTGGAGACTATTGGGACAACAGAGAAGAACAGGAAGAGAGGCAAAAAATCACATTAAGAAAAGTGTATATGTGTTAACTCATTAAAAAAGATTGGGGCACAAAGAAATAACAGATTCTCAAAAAGTTCTGTTGCCTCCAAAAGCAAAGAATTACATATATTCAAGGAAACTGTGGAGAGTTTAGTTTGGCTAGAAGTTGAGGGAAAACAACAAAAATATTTACAGACCAAATGGCATATGGCTAGGATCAATATTAAGTGTTTAATATATGTTTTCTTCTTAAATTACTACAATGACTTTTAAGTTCATCATAATTCCTCATTTTTTCTCTCAAGAAATGCATGTCTCAAGGTTTACCTGTCCAGGTTCAATCATTTGAGAATGTTGATGTTGGGCTCTGACCTCAAGGGCGTTTAGGTTCCAATCTCGTGCCCTTCCTCCCATCTCAATTTTTTTCTAAAAAAACTCTGTCCTTCAGAACACTGTTCTCAATAGATCGTTGAAAAAAAAAAAAAAAAAGGTGTTTGTTGAAAAAATTCATTTGGGAAATATTTCACTCTACATGCACTCCCTGGCTATTCTAATTCACACTAGCATTCCAAAGGGTCTGATAATTATAAAAAATAAACCTGATTAACTTTGCTTATCATATCACGTCCCAAATGCATTTGACCTTGGAGACTTTTTTATTAAAATATAACACCTAATAGTCTCCCGAAATTAGTGTTTTCAGGAATATCCTATGGGAAACACTACCTTATTGGAAACAAGCATAGAGTGAATGAGTTGCCTGTTAAGGTTTCAAGAGATAAAATCACAAGACTAAGTCAGTACCAGATCACAGAATGCTTACAATGAAAGCTGAAGAGAATGGACTTAACTCTGTGTTAAAAAGAATTCTTGAAGAATTTTAGAAAAGAAAGTGCTGTGGTAATATAATACCCAGAATATCCTATGTATCTTGGATATTCAATAATAATTACAGGTATTTCAGCGATAACTTCTTCATACATCACAACTCTGCTAATGTTTAGTAACTCCATCTTCATATAAGAAAATTTGCATTTGTTGAGTAGAGTGAATGCCAAACTTTGCTAGAATAATAGTTCTCTTGTGTAGGTCTGCCATTATTCATCTTTTAATGTTATTATTTTAATATATTTATGACTTATCATGACGAAAATTGTTAAATACTAATACCCAGGATAACTTTAGTAGAGGCATCTTTATGCAACTAATAGCTAAAATGTTTTCACCCTTGACTCATCAGTGGAAGTTTGCTTTTCTATAAATTGTATGAATTGTTTTTATTAATAAATAGTTTTAAATTTATAACTATTTATCCTATACCTGACTATATCACAAATATATAAACCCTATATGGAAAAAATATTGCTTATGAACAAGTTTTATAAGTTACTAGAGTGTCAAAATTCTGTGTGCCTCACTATTTGCTGTCGATAAAATGTTACTCAAAAGTGTGGTCATTGAGAACCTTTCCAATTGTCTGGAGTATTAATTAAAATTACAGATTGTGGGACTTCCTCCCAGATTTACTGAAACAATATCTTGGCTGGGGTGGGTGGAGTTGGCGGGAGTGGATTATAGGCATTTAAAGAAGTTTCCAGGGGATGCAGATGTTCACAAAGTTTTGGAAATTCCTGAACTATTAAGTCAAAGAAGGAATGAGGGAAAATCTCATTCAAATTTCAAAAGTAGTTGCATGAGATCATTAAACCAGTTAATCAAGAGTTATTAAGCAATCATTATGTGTAAAAACTCCTTTGAGGCTCTATAGATTCTTTCATATAAGATTAAAAAATTATAAAAGCAGAAGCAACTTAGCATTGCAGGGCTTCAGAGTGAGCAACCCCAAGAAGTACATCAGTGGTATGCAGGTTACTTTGAGCTAAAGACAATCTGAGCTTCAGGTTCAAGAGAAACTTCTGCCCCTCTCTTCAGTTGCCTAGAGAACTTGAATTAGGAGCCTTGTCCATCAGAGATAACTTCTTTTGACCTATCAGTAGGGTAAGACAAACTTCTATTTACTAAATGTCTGTTTTTATTACTCTGCAATGAGCTTTTAAAGCCTCCAAAGTGTATTACCTACCTCATTCTTCTCTCAAGATGTCTTATATAACTTAATCTCCTTTTCTATCTCTGAACTTTTGTGCAAATGGGGTCTCTGACTCTCTCATGTATGTGGGATTTCCATAAATATGTACATATTAAATTTGGTTATTCTCTCTTGCTAATCTGTCTCATGTTTGATTTTTAGACCAGCCAGAAAAACCTTGAGAGGAGGAAAGCTTGTTATTCCTCCACAACATAAATGAAAAAGATAATAAACATTGAACGTGATTTTATAAATACAAAAAATACATGCATACAAATATTATATATAAACCTCAAATTTTTTATAAATAGTGATAAATTGCTCAACTGTTACATTTTATAGACACAAAAACAAAGACTCAAAAATATAGATGTATCTCAACAATCTAAGCATGCCCCTGACTCAAGGACTTGAAAATTTCCTGTGCCTATAAGGCTTTTTCTCTAGTAACCTTGGGTTTCTCACAAAGCAAAGCCTAAAACAAAGCCTACATATTATGATATAATTTGGAAGTGCAATTCCAGGAATTTGAGAGTGAGAGAAAGAGAGTAAGGGAGAGGAGACTGAGGCAGGAAGTAGAGAGAGAAAAACAAATAATCTTGTACTACAGAGTTGGCAACTGAATTGTATCAAGTATAGCTAAGATCTCCTACTCATGGGACTATTTTCTGAGATCATAAAACATGGCATCTCAGGATTCACTTCTGAGACAATAGAGGGAGAAGAATTTATTCTTCAGATCACACCTCTCATTGGTATGTGCCTTGAGGCATTGATTCTTCCCCATTGCATGTGAATGGACACTGAGCAAATCAGGCAGTATCTCACACCTCAGCACCAACAGGTAGCCACTGTTCAGAGCAACAGGCAAGAGCTTTGTGAGTGTTTCTGGTACAGTGGTGTATCTGAAAGAAGTTGGTCAGTGTTTATATGAAATTAGTTTACACAGCAATAACTGGGTAGGAACAAGTGTCTAAAAGACCCAGACAGGTGAGATTGAGAGGTTCTATGAGCATGGCTTCATGTCCCAAATGTCATTTCTCTAGACAGGATTTTCCTAGCCTGTCTTCTTACCTTGCATAATATTTGTTATAGCAATTAATACTTCGTCATATTATACTGCATATTATTTTTGCATACCAATTTCTTTCTCATTAGGATATATGTTCCATGAGTTCAGGGACTTTAAGTCATTTACTTCTCTCCAGTGCTCAGCACAGTACCTGGAACATAGTAGATGCTCAGGAAATACTTGTTTGAAAAAGGAGTGAATGAATTAGTTGGGTGACTTGCCCAAGGTTGCTCCGCCAATGACAAAGGCCAGAACAAAACTCGGTTAACATGGATTCAAATCATTTAACAGTGTTTGTGCTGAGGATAATAGTTTGTTACCAAACTATTACAGAGAGATTATAATATAATGAATAAAATAAAGGCAAATGAGTAATGTTTCATGTATCATAAATATTCATATAATGTGCCTTTATGTCTTTATCTAGGTCAGCACTGACCAATAGAATTTATATGATGATAAAAATGTTCTATAACTATACTGACCAATATAATAGCTACTATGTGGTTATGGAGCACTTGAAATGTGCCCAGTATGACAATGTAACTGGGTTTTAAATTCTATGTAACTTTAATGAATTTCAATTTAAATAGACATATGAGACTACTCGCTATTATATCAGACAGTGCACCTGTGAATATTTATTTGCAACTCAATAAGCTAATATTTTTTTAATTACTGCCAACTTGACAAATAGTTTTAAAGATTTAAATCAAAGAAAAGCAAAAAAAAAAATTAGCCACATTTTATACATTAAATTTACTCTCTAGAATTTTGTATGAGGAATAAGAAGGAATAGCTTGATTTAGAACTAAGAACTAGAAGTGTTGGGTGGGGGCAAGGTTCATTCGATTGTTTGAATAGTCTGAGGTTTTCTATTTTCTCCCTGAATCCTCTCATTGGATCCAGTATTAGCAAAACTAAGACAAAGTTTCCTGCAAAATGAAGTTTAAAACTTTTAAACTAAAAAAAAGTTTGACTTTTTTAACCCCTAAAAAAGTATTTTTAAAGTCTAAAGCTATCTGCTTCAACTCTGCCACAGCTTGGTGACTTAGCTTGCTAGGGATAGCTCCTGGGGGAGGGAAATCACAGGCACATTGGTCATGGGGAGGAGGCATAGTGTAGTGAGCCTTTCCCAAACCTGCTCTCCACACCACCGGATAAACTCTACATAAAACTAGCTTAATGAATACTTGGAATATTATTTCATTTCCTTTCTGATTACAGTCTACCCGGAAGCAGTCAAGCTGTCCTAACCTTTTCTGAAAGTGAAATCAATGTGGAAGTAAGAATATTTCCTAAAATATCTACAGAAAAGAAAAAAAAAAAAAAGGATACTGAGCTGGCACAAGACATTTTTATTTTATCCCTTGTACGTTTTGTACATATTAAAAGGAGATAGTGAAAGGCATTCAGTCAAAGAAATAGATGCCAACGTAATAAAACTATAATTTGTTATAATGCCAAAATACCAGAGGCACTAATGTAACAGCACTGAATGAAACATGTGATAGAAAATTAGAGACAACAAACATTAGGCTTAACCCGGTTAAGATGACATAGATTTAATGACCTCCGGAGAAAGTTTTTTACATCATTCTCTTTCTCTCTACCTGGAAATATCTCTTCATGTCTAACTTAAATATCTCATGGTGTAATTTAAATTCATTTCCTTTTTTGTGATGCCCAATGGAGTAAAAAGTATAGACTGCTTTCCTTTGAGGGATAAGCCATAATTTGTTTAAAAATCGATAAAAATGCAGCTTCTCAGATTTCTCCAGGCTAATGACTCTATTTAATGTTTCCTTAGAGGTCTCCATTATTGTCATTCTCTCTTGAACTCTGTCTGAATTCTCTGCTTTCCTTTTAAGTTGATGAGCCTCACAGTCATTTTCATAGACTGCGACCCTCTCTGCCAAGCGAATGGTGCATGGCACTCAACAACTAGGCTTGGCTGCCACGCGTGCCCTGTCATTATACTTAATCTGCATTGTGCCCATGTTCTTCATTCTCGTAATCTATTACACTGGAGTGAAGTCAAGTGTGAACAGAAATGCCAAGTTTCTGACTCCACTTCAATGATATTTGTAGATCTGTAGGTAAAAGCAGTCTTTTGTATATTTACCTTTCCCACTAGATTTTTTCTTTATTCTTTACCCTCTTATAAGGTAAATTGCTGAGATCAGCTGTATATGGCTTGGTTGCTATGTTTTAAAGTTTCCCCTATTCTTCCTTTGAAAACCCTAGCAAATAGGTTAAATACCAGATTTGCTGCATTTTTCTTGCCTATTGGTGTATTTTTTTTAATCCTTTGAGAAAATGACTTGACATAGTATATAAATGAATGTATGCTTTTCACTCTGATATGCTATCTCTGATGTTTATGGCTCTATTTATTTTTCTTTGAATTATTATTTCATTAGTTTCACAAGCATATCTCTATTTTACTTTTTTATAGTTGTACAAACAGCAGTAAAATTACAAATTACCCGGAGGTTAATATGGAATAGGTATTAACTGAATTCTAACAACTGTTTCACCTAGGCTGGGAAAGATCATTGTATTTGGAGAACCAAGTACAATAAGGAAGGTTTGTGAGTGAGCACAAGCTATGTCTTTCTAAATGCTGCTTCTATCTTCCTTCTTAAGAATATGGTATAATAAGTTACAAATTCTCACTTAATTTGTAATTTTTAATGGAATAATTAAGGTTACTGCTGTCTTTTTTTTCATATTTGCAAATTAAGCAGTTAATTGTGATGTCTCTGATAGACTACACTTGATGACCATAAGGTAACACACACAAATATACTGCTTTAAAAAAGTAGTTGATCTGTGCAATGTATTATGCATTGTTAAGGCATGTATTCAGCAATAACAGTTTGAAATCTTTTACTTTCACAATTTTTAAAACAATTTTCACTGCAGTCTCTGAAATGCTGATAATTTTCACCTATTTTAGTACAATTTTTATAATTTGTTATTCTTGTTAGGAGATCCATCATATTCACAGTAAAATTCAGGCTTACTAGTTTTGTAGACTCAATACAATGTCTTCTAATGAAACAAAATTTTTCCGGTTTCATAACTCTCATCACTTCTCCCTAAAAGAACTTTGGGTTACAATTGAAAAGCTAAATACATAAATTTATTTCAGAAACAAGTGAATCCTTTATCGTAAAACACTGAGATGGGCAATCACTCTCATTTTGTTTACTGTCCTTATCAACAACTATTCCCTCTGTAATGGCAACCATTAACAGCCAATATTAGATCACTATGGATAATGACATATGCTATTGGGACAGAATGAAGTTAATAAAAATAAATAATATTTTATATAGAGTTCAGAAAGATAAAATTTCCATTGATAATTTTTTTTCCACTGGAATAAATGTATTATTCAACCAGACACTAACACTGATTCTTAAAAAAGAGGTATTATCGCAGTTCTAAAAGTGGTAAGGGGTCTATGTTTGGCACAATTGACATTACCCACAAAGAAAATATAAGGTGTTTTACAAAATATACTGGTCCAAAAATTGGGAAATGTTTACTTTATGAATATATTTATTATATTAGTATCAAGGCAACGGTATCTTAGTCAACGTGCGATAAAAGGATGGGTTTGGATCAAAATACATGCTATGCTACTTAATAACTTTGTGATCGTGAATAAATTACTCTGTAGAATTTCTATTTTCCTAGTATAAATGGTAATAATATGGCTGCATATAATTAAATGAAATGTAAAAATTCTGATGGATGAACTATTTACCCACAAAACATTTTTTTTCTTTGGAATCTACCATGTGTGGAGATACAGCATGTGTGAGACAACCACGGTTTTACCCCGTTTTTTGTCTAGTTGACAAAAAGACATTAATCAGATAATTATAATTTATTGCAGTTGAGATGGGCACTATTATGGAGAGACAAGATTGTCATGATCCAAGGATGATACGAAGGTCGGTGAAGTCATGATAGACTCTTACATTTCTTTTTCCTATAAACTACTTTTCTGTGAACTCCCTAATATTGTTTAGGATCTTTCTATCCTCCCCCACTCCTCCCCAAAATGCTTAATCTGTAGTTTTGCATATGACAGAGAAAAAATAATTGCTGGCTGTTTTAGGTAGGGAGACTTAACCTAAGTATGACTTCCTAAGCATCAAACTTAGCTATAACTATATTTGCATTGGACAGAAAATGATTGTGCACATTTATATTAATAAGAATTCATTGACTGCCAGACTGGAGCCACCAGGAATTACTGAAATCTCATGGAATCTCGTTTTAAAATTTGTTATTGTTTGTAATTAATAGCAGTCAAAATGTGCATTTGTACTTAGTGCTCCGTTCTTTACCAAATCAATTAGGATACCTCTAGTTGAAAATATTTTTTTTTAAAACACGAGTATTTTCTTTAAAACTATATATTTTGCTTCTTTCTTTTTAATTCTTTAAAGAATTCCTAACCTAAATTCATTAAATTCTTTATATAGGGAACTATTTACTTTAACATTTTGTTTCAGAAAAAAAAAAAAATTTGCTGACCTAGCTTCCAGAAGACTTATCAGTAAACAATGTACTCATTACTTTTAGTTTAACCATGAACAGATGTAGATTTTTTTCTTATTTATTTCAAATAAGAACAACTACTATCATGAGCTCTTTAACAGCCATCTTGCTTTAGGCCAAAAGATTCAGTAAATGTTTATTGCAGTTATCTTAAGCAGTCATTTCCAAATTAACTTTTTCTTGTTAATACTACTGACCCTAACATAGTGCCTTAAATATGGAATTTAGATAGAGAAAAGGTAACAAATGCAGCATAGCTATCAAAAACCAAGTTGTTTTAGTTTTTATACTTCTTGGGTATTTTGCAAATACTAATTACATTATCCATATGTTTTGTGAGGGCACAAAGGATTAAAATAACTTTCTTGATATTTTTAGTTTAAAAGCTTTATTGCCAAATAGCAAATATATTCAGAATAAAATCTATCAAGTCAGTCATCATTTAAATGAACGGGGAAAAATGTGACAAATAGATGTACTAAAATCATTTATTTTAAATCTGTAACATCAGTTCCAGCTGAAGTAGACTCTAATTGAAATGCATTTTCATGTACTCTATTCATTCTAAACACAAGCTTTACGCAATTACCTTGTTAGCCAAGAATGGGCCAACATGAAAACACATTATTTTCATTGACACTTAAAAGTTTGAATATTATTGACATACACTGATTGATTGATTGCCTAGGTTATGCAGATAGATGCAATTTTTTAGGAATAAAGCTATCAATGTGCCTGTGAATTCTTTTTATGTTACGATTTTTTTTTTAGTAGAATGTCATGCTTTCTCTTCCTTATAACACTTTCTTATCTCATTGCATCCTGTTATTTCGTTTTCCTTGGCTCTCTCTTTTTACCAGTCTGGCTCTCAGTGCTTTTGTAATTTAAAATCTTTCCAATCTAATAAAGAACTTTCTTCTTCTTTCATTTTACTCTGTCATTCGATTGTTCACATTGGCTCTTGGTTTTACTTGACACTCAATCTTGTAAAACAGCATATTTACTTCTATTATATAAAATGTTTATTCAAATACATTGAACAAATAATACGTAAGACAATGCTGAATGTAATGTAATATGATTTTCCTCAGCTGTAACCACTGACACAGTCTTTTTTCCCTTTTCTGATACCCCAATCTTAGACATTATTTGATATTTTAATTCTGCTCCAATTTCCTAAACATTTATACTTACATTTATACTTATTTAAACATTTAAACATTTATAATGTTTAAATTATAATGTTTAAACAATGTTAAACAGTTTAACATTGTTTATTCTTAATAATTTCTTAATAATTTAATTTTTTACTTATTCTTACTTTCAAATATGATTGAATGCTGCTTGACATTTTCAAGATTCCTACTTCCTGACATGTTTAATGGATTAAAGTTCAGTAGGATTTTATTCCACAGATGTTATATGAAAAACATTATAAGGCTGCTTTCTCTTCAATTTGCTGATTCAGTGGCTGTAATTTTGACTGTTAATGTATTATCCATGCTAACATAAAATGGTTATCAAATTTTCTAGAAGTATTTTCAAGAATATTCTCAGCCTAAAACAGAGTCCTAATGGGCTAGAATGTAAATCATTTATATTTTGTTGATATAGTTTATTATTTTTATGAGGGTGGATAAGATGTTATAACAGAACAATTGTTTGCTCTACAGAATAGTGGAGAATTGAGAGTAGCTGGGAGAGAATATCAGGGGATAAGGGTGTCATTCTTTGGGTCTCAGGAAAACATTGAAGAGACATTGCTTATTTTCCAATTTTGCTTGAGCATGACAATGAAAGAAAAGAACTTATTGTTTTCACTTTTCCTCTGTATGTACTACTATTCCACTTTGAGTATCTCATGTCTTCAACTCTGGACATCCTTCTGTCTCCTTCATTTCTTTTATTTTTTTCTCCCTTCTTTTCTGGTGATCCTGATTTATAATTTACTCTCTAACAATAATATAAATGTTTGGAAAAAATCTTGGCACAAATAATTATAAATTTACCCTATGTACAACAGAGAAAACAGTTTCTATACATAAGCACATGCATACTTAAATTTTAGTTCTTTGGAGTGGCAACCAAATTCCAAAATTATTCTTAACACAATTCATTTTTTTCCACTGGAAAATAATAAACTTATATAAAGATTGGTTTCCCCCTTATTTTTATTAATATTTATTTGCTTGTAGAAAAATGTACTCCTAAGATAGAGTGTTCACCTTGATTTTGAGTTTCCTAATGTAAAATTTTCTAAAATAAGATATTCACTTTTCATATCAATGAATAAAAAACACGTCTATCAAAATTAAATTAATCTAATTTTGTTCTCCCTTTCTCCTATATTAACAATATTAATACTCATTTTATATATTAAAACTCTATCCAACAATGCTTTGTGAAAAGAAAACTTGACTAAGTTAATTGTAATCATTTTCCATTGGAATAAGCTAAGTTCTTCCATTATATTAACAATAAAAGTAAAATCTTTTAAAATTATTAAATGCACTATTAATAACTAAAATTAGGAAACAAAAAACAGTTCTAACTATAACTGCAAAAATTTTTTTAGAAGATTAAATAATAAATTATTAAGAGTGTTATTCATTTGAGTAAGGGTTTTGGAGTTTAGACTAGAAGAGATTTATTATTGAGCACACTTAATGGTTTTACTTAAATGGTTTGGCTATTACAATAAAGTAACCAATTGTTGTCTTTCTGTCTGTCTGTCTATCTATCTATCTATCTATCTATCTATCTATCTATCTATCTAACCAAGATGTCTATGTAACATTACATCAATATTTAATTGTTTGACTATAAACACACATAAAGACTGGATGCTTAGAATCAATCATTGTTTTTGAATAATGAATGATAAAAATCACTGAACAGCACATGATATAAAAAATATAAATATGTTTTGACAATAATAAAACTACCAAGATTGCCATATAACATATTTGTTTGCTGAATAAACCACATTTTCCAAGATGTATTTCTATTTCACATGCACACACACACACACACACACAAATACAGTATACTTCAAATATTTGCTAACAAATTGATCACCATTTGTAAAGTAATATGATTTAATATATTTACCATATTTACTCAAAACTCTGAATCATGGACATCAATTGCCATCCTTTAGAAAAATATACTAATCTTTTTTAAGTGTGATTGCTTAGATTTGTGTCTAATATTACTTATACTCCTGACTAGCTATTATTTACACTCATCAGGGACGAGCCTCAAAGCCAGAAGTCCAGTCCCATACAGACAGACATGCTAAGAATATTATTTATAGGACATCACAAAGACTCATGGATACTGAAAGCCCACTTCTTTTTAAAAGGATAATCTTGTCCCTTACCTCCTTAAAGATAGGATGTGATTCCTCTGGGGAAAACAGAGCCAGAGACAAGGCTATATACACCTCATCATGACAATTTCTCCACTTTCCTGGGTCAAGTATATCCAGATCTGTTGAGAGAAATACAGTCACTTTTGAAAACAATTATGACTTTTAATGCTCTTTGGAGATGAAATTCTTGGATGTGTATCTAAATAAAATGATTATATTTTAAACTACAAAATATTCAAAAATAGTTTATATTGGGGAAAAAATGAGAATCACAAGCAATATTCTTACAGTGTTGATTGATTACATGTTGGACAACTGACAGCCAGATATCCTCCTTTGCTATTGAGCACTTTGAGAAATTAAGATTCCATGCATTTCTCTAATTGCTCTCTTGAAATGAAAACTTCTGTGCCTTTCTTGAAGCCATAATCAAAGATAAAAACTACACATTTGTATTATTACAGTCATCTTTATCAACAAGATTTAGAGATAATAGCATTATAAGTTTAATGATGAGTGTGTACAAGGATAGCAATTATATTTTCTCCCCGAAAATGTCAGCTACCCATATTAAGTGAAACTCTGAAAGTTATAGTTACATTTCTCACCTGCTTTAGATACATACAGAGAAAACAGTGCTCTTGGCTTATTATGTAGTCAGTAGTCACATAGATATTTTCTACTAAGAAATAAATTTTTAAAAGTCAAAAGGAGCTATAATAAATACAGGTTCAATCAATGGCCAGCCAAAATGCATGTCAAGTTGTATAGTTTTGACCTTAGGAAGAAGGGTGTTAAAATGTAGAAGTTGTAAGTATAGCTAGAAGAAAATTTAGTTAAAATTAATTTTTTAAAATTTATCAGTGGCCTACATAGTTAATTTTCTACCAAAAAAAATGCTACTTTGTGATAGTTTAACTTGACCACTCCAAAGTATAACATTTAATATATTACTTCATTTTTAACTTTTAAATGTTTTACATGAACAGTTAAATTTCAAGCTATTTTCTGACTCCATATAACTGAAAAAATTAAGGAAATTAATTACCAAAATCCAAATAATTTATTTAGAATTGGAGAAGTACTATGCATGGAAATTTCCTTCATGTTCTCTAAAAAGAACTAATCTAATTACTTATAGCTCTTTGATTGTATTTTATCAATATGAGGGTGTATGTTAACTTATTTAGAAGAACTATTTCATTTGCTACAACTATACCTTGCATAATTGCTTTTGTGGTATTATTTTTCTGATTTATGCTAGATAATCTGAGGAAGACGAAGAGTAAAAATGAACAGTTTGGCATTGTATGTATGTTTGAAACAGTCAGAGGAGGTATTATTTGCATACAATAGAAAATTAAAATATACAATATAAAACTATAACTATAAATAGAAAGTATGAATCAATAAAACCATAAAATTCTTGAGTCTAAGATTTTAAGAAGAACCTTGAGAAAATGAAGTATATCTGGAGAATATCCATCAAGACAAAATGAAAATCATGTCAAATGATAAATAATTAAAGAGAGTAAATATATCTTGTCTGAAAAATTATGGATTTAAAAGCAGGATAATTCATGTGTGTGTGTGTACATGTGTGTATATATCTTTAATTGACCTTAATAAATGTAGAAATCCCATAGTAGAGGTCACAGCTCACACAGAACAGCCAAGTTTACAGGCAAGCAACTTTGAGCTATTCATATGGTGCAGTGTTCTAACAGTTGCTCTTACTTCTTTGATTTATGTTTCTATTGCTTTCCTGTCCTAATCTTGGTTTAAGACAGACTGTATTGATCTCTCACTTGGATCATTATAATAGCCTATTTACTGACATCCATGCCTCAAATTTCCAAAACTTAACGTTTATTCTTTATTTTGCTATCAAAAGATCTTTCTGAAATATAAATATGAGCATGTTAATCTCTTTGGAAATCTTTAGTGTTTTCCTTTCACCTAAGATAACATCGAAACCCTCAAACACATTCAAATCCTTCACATTCTATCAAGAAATACATTTCAAGTGTCTTCATTTGTCCTTCCAATCACTCCATGCATATTACATGTAAGTTCTGGAAGCTTGATTTACTTGTATTATTATGCACACGCACATTTCTAAACATTTATAATTTTTATATTTTCTTGGACTATACATTTTTTTTTCAATTACTTGGCTAAACTTCCTTTGGAAATCTAGCTCAAACATTATTTTTTAATGAGGTCTTTTCTGAGTTTTCTAAGGAGAGATAGTTTGTCCTATTTGATTCTTTTTTGACACATATATTACTATTATCTAGTTATTTGTTTATTGGTTAATTTCTCCATGGAGAAAGAGTTCTCTGGGAGCTAATACACATGGTATTAATGTTGCAACCATTAACTGCAACCATAAGACAGCATCTGAAATATAGTTAATGCTAAATCTATCTTTGTTTATTGCTAAGTGTAAAAAAATGGAAGTGTTCACACAGGAAGTAGATGTTGGTTTTTCAGTGATGTTAGAGGAATTGGCTTATTGACATGAAGCTGGACCTGGACTCTTCTAAGAAAAACATTAAGATGTTATGACTGCAAAGTAATTTTAAAAAACCAGGCCACACGCACACACATAAACATACATACACAATTGTAACAATAAAAGCAAAAGAGTCTCTCCATAGAAAATTATTAGAATCAACAATGTTCATGAAGTATTCTGTACTGAAGAAATAGCATATTGGAAATTTTTATTCATTATTGCTTTCTGCTTAGTCTGTGGTGAAAAATCATTGAAAGGACAGATAAATGTAGTATGATATGAAATGCAGGTATTT
This sequence comes from Cynopterus sphinx, assembly GCA_030015415.1. Taxonomy (NCBI): domain Eukaryota; kingdom Metazoa; phylum Chordata; class Mammalia; order Chiroptera; family Pteropodidae; genus Cynopterus; species Cynopterus sphinx. The sequence continues at coordinate 175,444,051 of CM057379.1, forward strand.
ATTAGACACTCTTAACTAACTGTTGTGGTAAACCAAAATTTCAAAAGTTGTAATAACTTTTTCACCAATAATAGCACTAAATTTTTGGCTCTATTAACATATATTATTAAATAGAAAAAATTGTTTACTGATTAAGATAAATTTTTTAAAACTTTTGTAAAAGTCCTGTTGAGCACAAACTATATATATCATAACTCCTGAAGGATAACTAGATGGGAAAAAAAGATCTCTTAGAACTATATAAGTTTAAAATGTAAACGGGAAACATTCTATATTAATTTTTGGTTTCAATTGTGCTCAGATGAAAGCAACATATATTAAGACAAACACTAACATATAAGAATAAAAAAATGCATAAAAGAAGACTATATATTTGAGATTTAGATAAAATTCAAAATTTAATTTCATTATAGAATAATATATTATTAGGGCCAAATGTCTACTATGTTTTAGTTCCCTGCTAGTTTTCTATTTCATCCTTATATTTTAAAAGATAAGTAACATAAATTACACATAAAGAAAAACAACAATAATAACAAATCTGTGTATTTCAACTTTGCCTGTAATGGGGAAATATATGAACCCACTGATATGTTGATATTCAGACGAGAAAGCTCTACTAACATTCTAAAGCTATTATTTCCATTGTGATACATCTATTTTTTCTCTATTTAATGAACAGTAAATAAATATTTTTCAAGAGAAGAGATGTAACAGATGGAGGTGGTCAGTGGCATCTTAACTTCTAAATTAGTTCTTTACGACTTAGTTCCCAGATGTTTGTTTCTCATGTCCCTGCTATCTTGAGGAGAATTTGCTATTGTCTGTCAATGAGTCATACGTTGTCTTCTTAAATTAAAGAAAAGGCAGTGCTACAATTGGATATAATGTGAGTCACTGACAAACAACAGAAAGCTCCAAGATAATGCACTTAGAGCTACTTTGCATTTTGAAGAAAATTGATCACTTCTTTTTTTCTTAACAATGGCTTCCAAATACTCAGGATTTTACTTCCTTGTCAAAGAATGCAGCCATCAAAAACAGGTATCTCAAACAAAATAATAAATATGTTTAAATACAAGCCATCCTTTTTCTTTCTGGTATCCTGTTCATCTCTTACTGCTAAATATTGTTTACTAAATATCTTTTATTATCTTCAAGGTGCAATACATTACACTTGACAAGGAATACAGATGGGCCATTTTTTTTTTTTTTACTAACTCTCTATATTCATGGCAAAGGGAATTAATCCCTCCCACTACATTGGGTCATCTGTTCTAGATTTCCAAACAGCCTCATCCCAAAGCAGCATCGTGAGAATTGCACTTTAATCTTGTGCCCACCAAAGCAAAGCCAAACAAAACATCTATCTGCATCTTTAAAAGGCAGACAATTTGAAAATTCCATTTCTCCACAATGAAACATTTAAAAGCTAATACTGTATGTATAGCACAAGCCATATTTATGTGTACGAGGGGAACAACTTATAATATATTCAAGATTATCATAGAGCAAAATGTGCAAACATAAAATCCATTTAGCATAAAGCAACTACTGTTCTTTAAACCAGATATTTGGATTTTCAAAAATATATAGAGAGTTATAGTTTTGTTAAAAAACGCTGGGGGAGGGGGTGAGATATTGTAAAAAGATGTAATGAGCTATCCTTCAGATATTTAAAGGGCAGCCATATAATAAAGGATGCAGATACACAATGTGTCATTTAGAGGAAAGAGCTAAAACTAATGAACTCTATTTATAGGAACACAGACTTCCATACAGTATAAATATTTTGTTCTATGAAATAACATGATATCACATGGGGTAATAATCTTCCTGACATTGGCTAAAGAATTTGTTGTCCTGAATACTATGTAGAATTTACCAGAATGTAAACTTTTTGGTGGGAAAGAATTTTTTGTTTGTTTTATTTACTGATATCTTATTCCCTTGGCCCCATGGTGGACACTTAATTTGTCCCATAATAAACCAAATAATTAAGAACTCTGAAGATTTTGATAGAAAACTCTTTAGATTGCTTTGAGACATTTTCCTTATATTCAATGTCTTTGCTTATAAACACAGATTTCAATAGAAAACTAAAAATAATTTTGGTGGTATTTTAACCCCAAAAGATTTTTTAAAGGTAGTCAGTATAAATTAATGAGAATCTTTGTTTGCTTAAATAATGTCCAAAATTGCTTTCATTCTTATTTCATTTGATTTTTTAAAATATTACCAATAGCAGAATGTGTCTTATAAATAAATCTCAGGATGGAGGCGCTGAGTATTGGCATGATGACTAATTAAGCATCTCTACTTCGATGAGCCATGTGTGGAAACCAAATGTACACCCAGACAATTTTTATTTTTACAACAAAATTTTTCTATTAGATTAACACCATCGAAATGGTATTAGCTCTATATTGTTGTGTAATGAATCACTGCAAAATTTAGCAACTTAAAACAGCAAATATATATTATTTCACACAATTCTGAGAGCCAGAAATCCAGGAGTGACTTAGCTGGGTTGTTTTGGCTCATAAGGTTGCAGTCAAACTATCAACTGGAATTGCAATCAGCTGATGGCCCAACAAACTCATGTGATTGTTGGCAGGCCTCAGTTTCTTAGCTTTGTATTGCCTGTTGGTCAGAGGTTGCTGTCCCTTACCACATGGGCTTTTCACAACATCAGAGGGAGATGAGAGAAGAGAGAGAAGACAGAGGAGGAGAGAATTGATCACACAATTAAAGGTGGGGATTTGGAAACTATAATAATGGGAATGGGAAAACAAAATGAATTTTCTAGTTTAGCTGTCTAAATGAAAATCCTGTAGCTCACATTTATGTGATTATTTTTTCTATTTTGTTTTAGTTAAAAATTGTTTATATTTCTATAAATGTAAAAAGGCATAAAACTGAAGTCCATTTTAATTGTGAATTATGATACTGCATTCTTTAAAAGAAATCAAAAATGAAATAATGACTATTAAGAGTACAGAATATTAAAATGGCTCCTTTTGAAACAATAGAATACATAGCAAAAAAAAAAAATATATGCCTGTCTGGGCTCTTCATCTTAGGATACAAGTAGTTGAAATAACTAAAGAACTGATTTTAGAGCTTTTTCTTCTGTAATGCATACATGTAGTGTTCAAATATCACCCTCATGATTATTAATATCATCAAGTGAGCAAAAGAATGTTTTTTTTAGCCATGGGTCAGAAGCAAGGTTTTCTTCATTTCTATTCACATGTAACAATCCACTGGCAATTTTTCTAGAAATATATATTCTCCTCAAGTTTAATATCCTTGGGAATAATAGCCACAGAACAAAATGCTGGGTTTGTAAAACATTTTGAGCTCTGTGGGGAACAAAGGTTGCAAGGAGAATACAAAGTATTATTAGCATCAAATTCACAATTTATTCTAATTTCTTTCCAAAATTCTCTCTCTGCCCTAAGGGAAGAAATTTCCAATAAAGAAGAGGCTGGGCCCTACTGTTAAGTCTAGCTCTGCCCCATGGTTGAAACCCTCCCTGAAATCCAAGGAGCACAGAGCTTCTCTATCTGTTAGGATTCCAGTTTTCAACAACAAAAATTGTCTCTGTCAAAGTTAAGAAGAAAAAGGCATTTGCTCTAAGAATGTTGGGCAGCTCAGAGAATGCCTAAGAGGTCTAGAGAACTGGACTTGGAAGAACTGCAGCCAACAATACTTCCAAACTTAATAAAGAGGAGAGGGCTAAGGAAACATGGCTTCCTCAATTAGTAACATTTCTTTTCAGCCTTTGGCACATATGTCATAACTAAAGACTACAGACTAATGCATGTAAGCAGTACAAATATCTACATATTCATTTTCTAATGTATAGTGAACCACGGTCCAGGTATTAATTTAGGTATTAGGAACTGAGTTGTTAAAAAACAAATCAAAGCTCTTTCCCACATAGAGTTTATATTTTAATGCATTTCATCAGTTGAAATCCTGTTTGCACTGCTTGTATCAACTGATAAATTTATTACTGATTAATTTTTATACATTGAAATTTCAACTTTATTGACCTCGTTAGTTTTATTGTGTTCCTCTTATTTTCTCACTCCCATGCTGGAAATTGTGGAAGCCAGATCTCTATCTGGGCTTCTTCAGTTTCATTCCATAACACCAGTCATTGTAAAAGAATAACAGAATCTGATGCAAGCTTCCAAACTTTTTTTAATAATAAATTATAAGCAAAATCTTAATTGTATATTTTTCTAAAAGTTGTTTTATGATGTAAAAAGTAGTTAATATAACTATAATTTTTAGTCATTACATAGAAGTTTTTGTAATTGCAAATATCAATATTCCACATACCATTACATACATATAATCAGTAGTTTAATAAACTCTATTCTTCTATAAACTAATAAAATATCCTCCTACATGAGGGACAATTCCATCTGGATATTATTAGTTGGTCTTTATATAATCAGCCTAATGTTAAATTGGGAGGCATGAGTCTTTTGTCCTTTATTAACTTCAATTTGAACTGAGGTAAATTGGAATCAGATCAAAAGAGAAAAATTATGTCTGACTCTTGATTTTCTTATAATAAACTCATATGTATGTTATTTCCCAATATGTATCATATATCTTTGACAGTTAATTGTTTAGCAAATCACTAAATTATGACAAAAGATGGCTTAGAAAGTGGAGGGAGAGATAAATTACTCTGGCACTGCACAAGCAAGATGTCACAATTTTAAAAAGTATATTTATCTAACTTAGAGGAATTTGAAAGTCATTTTGTAAGGTAAGACTTTTCTTGACCTAAGAGCTACATCATGGGAATGGGAAACTTAGAAACACTCTAAAGTTTAGTGGTACACAATCAGAAAAAAATTTCAGTGTAGCCCAACAGCCTCCTTTATTCTTGTCTTCCCACTTGGGTTTGGGAAAAATTGTCAGTGGTCATAGCAAAGTTCAGAAAATGTTTTTTTATTCATCAGATTCCATTCTCTTGCTTCTGCTCAAGGACATATTTCCTGAAATTGTTCTAGCTGACTCATATTATCACAAAATAAGCTGTAATCTCTTTATTGGAACAATACCACAGATTTTTAAAGTTTCATTTCCTCTTCTATCATAAGCACATTTCTCTGTTCCCTGTTAATATACACCCTATTAATAAATTGTTTCCAATCCTTCATCTCACCCTAATACACACACACACACACACATACACATATGTGTATATATATATATATATACACATATACACACATACACACACATATATATGTATGTGTGTGTGTATATATATATATATATATGCCAATGCAATTTCATTAAAACTACCTCCATCAAGTCCACAAATGTGTATATATATTCAATAGCCAATACTCAGTAAGGACTGACTGTCTTTCTTGACTTAGCAACAGTATGGAAGGAAGCAGATTTCTTTGAAATACTTTTTTCATTCTTTCTCATTACTGGTTTCCTTCCTTTCTTCTTGGCCACTCATCTCTTTCAATTTTCAATGGCAGTCAGATCTTGTACACCTTTTGTTCATTTAACTCACTCCTTCGGTGCTCTCATATGGTCTCTTGGCTTTAAAACCATCTATTTGCTGATGACTTCCAAATGTATATCTCCTACTTAGACTTCTCCCCTGAACTTCTGAGTTCTAGTCCTATTTGTCTTTTTCAGAGTCTTGGTTGTTCTTACTTTGTTCTATGTCTGTTTGAAACAGAGGAGACTTAAGTTCAAAAGCAACTCCCAATCTTTCTTTCCAAGTTTTCTCCCCATTCTTCTCCACTCTGGTTATGGCAATTCTATCTTTCTTAGACTGAAATGTTGAAGTAATAGTTGAATTCTTTATTTGTGTTACACACATTTGATGCATTATCAAATCCTGTTGACTTTTTCTTCCAAATATATTTAAAAAATCACCACTTTCCATCACTTAACTGCTCCCACCCTGGTTCGTGCTGCAATCTTTTTTTATGTGAATTATTGCTAGTGCCCATAAGTGGTCTTCCTACATATGCTCTTGTAAATCTTACCCACAATTTATTTTTCACATCAGTTAAAGTTACCATTTGAAAATATAGTAGGATCATGCCACTTCTCTGATAAAAACAATCTTACTCAGAGTTGATGAAGCTATAAAATAGCCTGTAAGCCCACATGTCAGTGGTTCTTGGCACTGGCTATATATTAAAATCACCTTGGGAGATTATAAAAGATATTAGTATCTGGGTCTCCTACTCAGAGATTATAATTTCATAAGTCTTGTATGAGTTCTGGGCATTGATGTTTTAAAGATATTTTGTTAGGCAACTATAAAAAACAGCCCGAACTGAGAAAATTTTTATCTCATGATTTGGTCTCACTACGTCTTTGAACTAAATTCTTCTTCAACTAATTCATTTGGCTTCATTCCCATTTGGCCTCTATGTTATTTGTAAAACACATCAAAATTTGTTTGTCTCAGAATCTTTTCATTTACTAAATTTCCCTCCATAAGTTTATCACATTACGACATAGCACCTGTTTGACTTATTTGTTTTCTGTCACAATCCAGTAGAACATAAGCTCTAGAAGAAACAGGATTTTTTTTTTCTGTTTTAGTCACTGCTACTTTCCCAGCCTCTAGGACAGTTCTCCATAATTGACTTTCAATAAATATTTTTTGAATAAATGGTCTATGTTATCATCTTTAGTTCAATGCAAATATGTGAAATACCTAAAGAAAACCTCTTTTTAAAAAAGAGAGAGAGATTTAGGAGAGGGGAGACGGAAGCATTCTCTTTCTAGGGTTCTGTTTTGAGTCACTAACTGAATACTCATGTGAAGCTGTTCACCAGGAAGATGAAAATATGATGTTGTACTTCATGAGGAAAGGCAGGAGCTTTAGCAGAGTTTTATTAGTTGTCCAATTAGAGTTGATGGCTGAAACTATGGGAGTGGGTTAGAGTCTCAATACAAATTGTTTAGAAGGAAAAGAGTGATTGATTTAAGAAAAAACCCACCAGCATTCTCAAGAGGTTAAAGAAAAAATATCAATGAAAGAGGCCTAGGAGATATAAAGCCAATCAAGGGGTATGATGCACACCCTCAGAGGAGAGAGCTTTCTGCATGAAATGCCATGGTTTACTCTATCTCCCTGAGGATAGCTCCTTAGTCTCTTTCATTGGCCCCTCAATTTTTTCATGGTCACTGACTGCAGGTGCCAGGAATGATCTCACAAGTGTTTTTTGCTCCATTCATGATGCAATGTAAGATAAATGAAGTTGCCAGAGGCCCATAGAGGCCTCAACTTCTCTACTAATAAGTACTCTCCTTTGTATAACACAGGTGAAGTCTGGGAATGCACTATGTGAGTGTAGCCTGTACTTTGAGTTCCTGTGAGGTAATAATATTACTTTGTATTCAAACTAGAGTTTAACTGATAATGATAAGCATCTGCAGAGACTTCACAGCACCCTCAGCAGCAGGAGAATGTGGAGTGGAAGGTGCTAAAACTGTAATTAGAACAAGGCATCTGTCTCCCAGCTCCTACAGAGCAGCTACTAATCAATGTGATCGCTTTCCTTGAGTGGGGAAGTGCTCACCCATGGTTCCTCTGGACTTTTTCCCAGCTACTAGCAGACTGGATACTGGTGGAGAGCACCCTTGTCTTCTGAGAGGGAGAGAAAGGAATATTACTACTTAGAAAATGTAGTTGTTTATTTTTGAAAAGGTGTTTGTTAGGGGCATGTGTTGATTTACATTTTCTATAAATAGCATATTTGCAGAAAAATCTGGAGGCCAATTATTACAGAAAGTATGGTTCACTCTGAAACATTTGCAGGCTGATTATCCAAGACTTTTGATTTCTTCTTCCATATGTTTACTTGCCCTTAGGAATTTTGCTCTCTTTCAGCAGGTTTATCAAGGATGGTAAGAAAGATTTAGTGCAATCATATAAATTTTCTACCTGTTACCAATTCTGATTTGAGCACCATATTCCAGTGTATCCTCTATAAAACACTTCTCTAAGAATCTTTTGGGGGGAGGGGAAGGTTGCTTCAATCTAGTATGTTGGAGAAATGCTACATGTTGCATCCCCCTTTTTTAGAAATTTGAGTGCACACAGAGTATTAAAAAGGCTTCTAACTGACCTGCAATAAAAAACCTGGTTTAAACTCTGTTGAACCCAGCATTTCCCAAACTTATTACCCTAGAGAATTTTCTTTTTTCCAAATGTTCCAAAGAAAGTCTTCAGTAAAAGCTAGATTAAATATTTCTTATCAGTGACATTTAAGTTATGCCCAGAACAAGGCACAAAGATTGTCTGAGAATTTCTTCATCTCCATTCTCTGTTATCACTAATAACTGTATATCATGTAATCATTCCAGATAAGTGGGTCAGTATTCCAGCTCATTCTTTTCAAAAGACTCCTGTTCTTATCCAATTAGCCCCAGCAGACACAGTCCTGGTGCAGTCTGTCTTCCACAAACATCACTGCCCTGACATCTCTGAGATGCCCCGAGTCTCTGTGAACTCCATATGCCATCTAAGACATCTGCTTCTTTAAATCTTCACAGTGGAAGATGTTCAGAAGCCAATGGCATTTAAGATAATTGTTTAAGAAGCTAAAAGGAAGACTTACTGACCAATATGTTAGGTTATATATTTATGGAGATATTTAAGAGGCAGAAATTAATAATGTTGCATATTTCCATTTCTATAAAGAGTAAAAGTGAATAACTGTAATGTAATTCAAAGGATAAAACATTAAACAGGCCAGCAAAATACACTGCAAAAATATGATGGATGATTTTACTATAACACTAGTTAAATGTCTAATTGTACATGGCGGAGTGTTACACAAGAGAGTTTCTAAACATTTTTGAAATATAAAAATCCCATGGCTCACAAAAGAATAAGTCAATAATGAAAGATAAGAAAACTTGGGGAAGCCAGAAGAAATATATGGGCATCCTATTGAGAAGGCTAGAAAAAAGTAAGGAAAAGTCACCAAATGATTAAAAAGTTTTTATTTTATGCCTACAAATTTAGTTGTAAAGATATATAATCCTTACTCTTTTTTTTTTTTTTTTTGGTCTTATAAATGTTATGGTTAACAGGAATATCCCTTTGTTTTCCCAAGTGAGGAAATGTATGGGTTACAGAAGGAAAGTTCGTCCTGGTTACCCATCCTTTCCATGATCTGGAAGAATAGTGTCCCAGAGATGGTTTGGAGTGTGTGAACGTGTGCGTGTGTGTGCATGTGTGTCTGTGTTTGTTAAGGGGAGTGACGTGGGGCAGAGGGAGTGAGATACAGAAATTCTGAAGCCTAGAGATGACTAAAAACTACAGTATATATATTTTTAAGTAAAGGTAGCTTTGTAATATGTTGTGTAATTCTCCTTTTTTAGGTCTTCTAGAGTTTTCAGAAATCAAAGGATTAAACATTATCTGCAATGCTTGCTTTCTGCAGTTGGATATGTGTTTCTATTCAATGGAATGATATCCTGTGGAAGAAAGAAGATTGGACATTTGACATTTGGTTTCCACCTGAATATGAAACAATAGTAATTAGACTGAGGAATTTTTAAAATGTAACAAACTTGAGCAGTAAGAGAAGTGTTAATGTTGGCGCAAGAGAACTTCCATAAAAAAAAAGTTATCTGCATTCGTTTTACCTTCAAAGATAAAGACTAAGAAAGTTTTCACAAAGACTATTGTTACCTAAGATTCTCACACAATTGGCAGGTGCTTAGGAGAAAAAAACTCAGATATTTATTCAACTGTCCACAGCATCTAACAGCTTTAAAAACAAACTGGGTTCTGCATGGCTGACCAGCTTTGCCGATCATTTTTCCACACACAAAATCAATCTTTTCTACACAGAATGGTGACTGTTTGAGTTGATGCTCACCAGAGAAATGGAACCAGGAGAGAGAGAGAGAGAGAGAGAGAGAGAGAGAGAGAGAGAGTGTGTGTGTGTGTGTGTGTGTGTAAAGACTGACACACCTGGAATCTGAAGAGTGGCCCAGCAGACTGGAGACCTAGAGAAGAAAACCAGGTTACAGTTCAAGTTCAAAGGCAGCTTGCCTTGAATAAAGAGAAACATAAAGAATAAATATAAGGCAAGAGGATGGCATATTAAGAGGAACAACTAAAAGAAGAGAAAACTTCCTATAATTAAGACAAAACAAACAAACAAACAAACAAACAAACAAACTGTAGAACATGCTATTAAGAGGTTTTTTTCCTCCCACTTGATATCATATATTTGAAGAGCAATGCTAAAATAATTTCAGATAAGGGTCTTACAAATAATGACAAACAAAATTAAAAATAACTATTTACAAATAAGAAGCCAACAAATACATTCATAGGCTGCTGACTCACTTGTTTACTTGAACATCACAACATATGTCCCTTTATTTTTTAATCGTACTCCTAGAAGGAGAAATTTTACCATGTTACCACAGGCTTATAAAAATTCAAATTCTAGATCTAAGTAAATAGCATTTAAGTGTCACCTTGCCAGTAGAAAGTGGGATCGTGTGAATTTTTCCACCATTTCAATAAATGCTGTAAAAAAATCCTACTTTGATATTCTTAAACCCAAAAGATTTAAATTCACTTAATGTTTTTGAAGAGATTATATCTGTTGCCTCTAAAGCATATTCTCTGTTCATCTTTCCCCAATCCAACCTTATTTTCCATAGAATGTCTATATTATTCTCAAATTGCACTATTTATTTCATTTACTTTAAACTCTCCAATAGTTCGGATGTCCACAGCAGGACCCAGTGGCTACTTGTTCTAAATCCATTTAAAATCCTTCCACTCTAACTGCTGGCATGGCCAGTTTGATGCCAATCAGATAGTTCATTGTTCTTGGTAGCTCACACAGCTGCTCATCAAATGCACAGCTGTGGCATTGACCTTTAATAATATTATTCAGAGACTCAGCATCATTTTATAAAATAGGCCTGTCCTCATTTAAAATTCCCAAAGATCTTCTATTGGCTTTGTAATTGAATCTATATTTTGTTGAACTGTCCAATATTTTTTAAAATCAGCGATCAAATATTATATGAATAACACTTTCCTAGATCCTCGTACAATGTCAACTAACATAATTTGAATCAAAATGGTGTTCTTATTATGAAATTCAGGGAAAGTAAAAATGAAAGGGCTTAATCTACATGAGAAAATGTTCATATCTTGTGATCTCAGCATTCCTGAGGAAATGGACAATTATTATTAGGAAGTTTAAAATATGATTTGAAGCAAAATAAAATGTCTACTATTCACTGAAATAAGGGAATTTTAGGGAATGGAGCATTTGTCATTGTCTGGGTCATACGTTTAGGTATTTTATATTCTATTTTATAACTATACTAATTCTGAGTTGATATTTCATTACTCAACACATACTTTCAAATATCTTTCTTAAATTTTATTTTAAAATTATTATGCATTAAAATTTATTTTTGTAGTACAGTGTATAAATTTTAACACATGCATAGATTTGTGTAACAACCTTAATCAGAGACAGAACTCTTACATCTCCCACAAACTCCTTTATGCCGTTTATAGCTACATTTTTCCTACCTATCTACTTGTAATCCCATCACTATAGTTTTATCATTTTTGACAATTTCATATTAATATAAATGTATATATATAAATTATAAATATAAATATAAATATAAATATAAATATAAATATAAATAAATGGTAACCTTTTGAGACTGGATTCTTTTACTTAGCCTAATGCCTTTGAGATATATTTTTTTTTATTGCTTGTCCCTTTTTATTGTTTAATAGTACTCCATGTATAACTTTATCACATTTTTTTTATTCATCCTTTGTAGGACATGATAAGTGGAATTGCTATCACAATTTTGCATACAGGCTTTTGTGTAAATGTATGTTTCCATATTTCTAGTGTAATATTCAAGAATAGTAATCTAATAAGAATGTTTTTACCTTTATAAAGCACTACCAAGATTATTTTGTACAGGGACTATATTATTGCTGGTATAATACCAGCAATATATGAGAGTTCCTGTTCTGTATCCTCATCAGTACTTGATAAGGATATTTTAGTATTGTTTAGCTAAGTCATTCCAATATGTGTGTAATTATGTTATATAGTAGTTTTAATTAGCATATCATTAATAGTTAATGATGTAGAACAACTTTTTATATGCTCATTAGCCATCCATATAATCACTTAGATGAAGTATTCTGTTCAAGGTTTTTATTCATTTTTTAATTATGTTATAAGCTTTCTTATTTTGAGAGTTATTTTTTCAGTTTTAACATGAGTTCTTTATAATTTGTAGTTTGCAAATACTTTTTCCCAGTCTGTAGCTCACATTTTCATTTTCTTAACGCATTTCACAGAGCAAAAGTTTTTTATTTTAATGAGTCATTATATCAATAACATAATATATTTCCTTGCTTTTTTTTCTTTTGTGGGTAGAACTTTTGGTGTTATATCTGATATTTATTTTCCTGATCCCAGATATTTTTTCCAAAGTTTTATAGTTTTATGTTTTCCATTTACATCTATGTTCTACTCTGAGTACTTTTTTTTTTCATAAGAAATGAGATTTAAGTTGAAAGTTATTTTATTTTTTGCATATACAATTTTTTGGAAAAAATTCTTTATCCATTGAATTGCTTTTTGCAATCTTCTCAAAAATTAAATGCCCATGTTTGTTCAGTTCTATTTCTGGATTTGTTATTCTGTTTCATTCATCTATGGGTCTATGCCTTAGCTAATACCTTTGTCTTGGTTAGTAAAATTTTAAAATCAGGTGGTGTAATTTCTCCAAATTTACTTGCCTATTCAAAACTGTTTTAGCTATTCTAGTTTCTTTTATTTTCCATATAAGTTTTAGAATCAGTTTGTCTATATTTACAAAAATCTGCTAAGGTTTTTCACAGGAATTGCATCAAACCAATTGATTTTGGAGGAGAATTCACCTTTTTACTGTTTTATTTTTTTTTTATTTCATAAACATAGGTTTTTCCTATTATTCAAGTGTTCTTTATTCTTTTTTCCAGTGTTTTGTAGTTTTTAGCATATGGATTCTGTACACGTTTTATTCAATTTATGTATTGTTGGAGAAAGACATAGACAGAACGTGACTGCTAGTTGACCTGCAAACTGGACATGCAGAACTGAAGGCTCCTCACCCTGTCCCCTGTCCTTGGGAGGTACCCTTGCTTGCTGTCTCCTCAACAGAAGCTGCCCAAGGACAAAGACTTGTGATAGTAATGTAGTGTTAAGACCATTCAGATGGTATTCATGACTGAGGTCAGTTAAGACCTTTACATAAAGGCCAGAGGGCTGATGAAGAGATTTGCATCTCTTGTCAAAACAATTTTCATATGTAATAAGATTCTTTGTTTATTAAACTTGACCTACCTACCATTCTGGAGTGGTCTGCCTCTTTCTTCTGTATCTCTTTGCCTTCAGATTTCACCCAGAAGTTCCCAAGGTTGTAATATATAAGTATGTATATATACATACATACGTACATACATACATACAAATATATATGATATATAATAATATACATACTTTATATAATATATACATTCCATTTTTAGAGCCATTGCAAATGGTTATTTTTTTCTGATTTCCCAATTTTACATTGCTCATATAATGAAATATAATTGATTTTTGATGTTCATTTTGTTCTCTGACTTTGCTGAAATCACTCATGCTTTCTAAACATGAGACTTAAGACAGAAAACATTAGGATAATTTCATATGATGGTTTAAGTTCATTGTTCTAGTTGAGTGCACTTGGAGAAGTTAAATGACCATTATTAAAAAGCTTTAGTTTTCTCATGTATAAGACAGAAATAATAAAATGATCTACTTAGTAAAGCTGTTGTAAAATGAAATAAGATAAAATATATGAAGTACTATCACAGTTTTGGGAACAGTTAGTGCTTAATTATGTTAGGTATTATTTATTGATTTAATAACAAAATTTAAACTTTCTTAGTTTTATGTCTTTCTGAATTTTTATTTCATGTCAAAGAACCATAAATAAAATTAAAAGGCAAAAGTCAAAGTGAAAAAGTTATCTAGTAATCTGATAAATAATCAGTGCCATTCACATTAAAGATATCTTATTAATCAAAAATGACATGAAACATTAATAACAAAATTACAACTTTAAAAGGGAAAATAAACATAAAATTAACCTTGGTCTGATATAAAAATGTTTCAAATTATAGAGTAGAATGGAAATTGTCAGAGTTGGGGGTGGAGGAAATAGGGAGATGGTCAAAGGAAATAAACTTATATAGAATGAAAAATTTTTGTGGATCTAGTGTACAGTATGGTGATTAGAGTTAATAATACTGTATTGTATAGTTGAAATTTGCTGACAGTAAATCTTAGGAGTTCTTACAAGAAAAAAATTAGTAATTGTGTGAGGTGAAGATGTGTTAATTAGCTTGACTATGGTGATTATTCCACAATGTATAGAAATATCAAATCATCACCTGTATACCTTAAAAATACAATTTTATTCGTCAGTTATACTTGATAAAGCTGGCAAAAATAACTCCTTAAAAACAAAATAAAACAAAACAAAATAACAGTGAAGTTTTCTAAGAAAACATCAATATATTACAATATATTGTTTACCAAATTAGTAAAGATAAAAGTGAAGTAAAATGACATACTAACATCATACTAACAATTAGAATAAACAATTAGAATCCACAACACATAGGACCACTTAGATTCCTTACAAATAGTAAATTAAAGAGATGGATATTATTATTAGAGATACTATGGATTTTATTCAATTTGCAGGAGTGACCTTCTAGCCTATACTAATGTGCCATGGTGGTAATGATTCAGTCACTCTTGTTGATGCCTAGCACAGCACTACTTACTTACATTGGAGGTATTTTAAAAGATTCTTGAGCCTAAAAAGTTAAAATGTAAAGAAATAATATTTATCAAATAGAATAAAATTATTTAACCCAATATAGTTTTTATAAAATAAGAGAATAAACTCAGGATAAAGTGCCCCATCCTTGTACAAAACTGAGGACTTGAATGTTTTCTTGGTGCATGTGTAGATGGAAAATTTGGAGGCAAAGCAGATGATAATGAGGGAAATAGAAAAAAATAATACATGAGAGCTATGACACATTAATAAATGTTATTCTAAACAAAAGGGAGGTTTTTCTCCTAGCAGACTATTTATAAGGAGCTACAACCACTCTAATTTCATGACTAAATAATCTATTTTGTGTATGTAACATGATTGCAAACTATTTCCTGTAAAGAAAGAAAAAAAGACTTGTTTTTCTACATCTTTATATTGGTTTACATCTATCTTGTGTTTTTTTTGAAAAGTTTTATATCAACATTTCTATAGACGGTAGAAGCTTTATGAAGGCATAAAAGGCATTCAATTAAAACTGTTGCAAATGAATTTATTGGCAGCATAAACTCTATTGATTGGGTCTTCTGAGTTCATAAATCAGAATTCCCCCATACAGGCATTCAAATTACAAAGCTAAAGCACATGTAAATTCCAACCATATAATTTGTTTTGAGTTGTTTCCCTACATTTTCCTAAATAATTTTTGAAACATGAGCTTTTTGGAGAAATTGAGATCATGAAAATTCAATTCCTATACCAGTTATCTCCTCAAACACTATTTGTATAAACTTTAGTTACATTAAAGTCATGGTTTTATATTAAATAAATTCAACAAATATGTTCTTTAAAAATTAGTACTATTCTCATTTATTTTGTTTGTTCTGAGTAACATTGAGTTGGTTCCCAGATAATGTTTTATGACCATATGGTGACTCATTTTGAATAATGCCTGGCAATTGAAGTGACAATAGCTATTTCCTCATAATTTCTGACAGATTAAAAAGTGAAAAATTAAATCTTATGAATCTTTTCATAAACCTTGGTATTTAATTTAAAATTAAAAAATATGTATTTCTTTTTTATGTTTTATTACTTTGGAATTGTTTAGACAGAATCCTTATTAAACTCTTATTTTCCTCAAAAATTAAAAAAAAAAAACCTTAGGTCTTCCATACTTTTACACAAAAAAGAATATGGTGTGGTGGAATAAATCCTCAACCTAAAGTCTAAGGAACTGAAGTTCGAGTACAGGCTCTGTCACTTTCTAAGTGGAATACTTCAATTCGCTCCATCTCTCTAAACCTCAGTTTTCTCAACTGCAAAACAGAGTTTCAGCACCATGCTTTTCTTATGTCACAGGTTGATGCTAAGTATGAGATCAAATGAAATAATGCATAATAGCTACATTAACTGGATGACTAACAGGAGCCGGTTATTGTAATAACTATTTTTTCACATGAGTAATCACTTTTAATCTTCTCGATGACGTTATAAGGTATGTTATTTTGCTTATTCATTTTACTAGTGAGGAAAGTCAGCCTAAGAGAGTTGAAACTTTTTCCAGGTCACATGATAATAGTGAAGCCAAGACTAGGTCCCAAGTTTTTTGATGTGATGTAGCCTATGTTCTTGACACACTGGCTGAGAGGATTTGCACACAAAAGCTCCTATGCTTAACAGATTTAAAATGTTCTGAATAAAAAGATTCAAGTTATTTGAGAGTTATTTTCATTAAATAACATGTTATAATAGAATTTTAAAAAACATTGAGGAGTCAAATGAATTTGATTCTTTCCTCACCTTGGACAAAGAAATCTCTTTGCCCTGGTTTCTGCCATTAAACAATAAGGTAACTTTCCCTAAATTCAATTAGTTAGATTGAAGAGAAAAGATAGAAATTATCAATTTTGTGCAAGAATGATTTTTTAAGAAATAACTGAACATGTCATAGAGTGGGGTTACCAACTGTTCCAATTTTTCCCAGAATCCAGTGAGTTTATGAACACTTGGCTTAAAATGCTGAAACTGGGAAAATCTCAGGCAAAGCAGGATGAGTTGGTCACTATACTTATATGTTTAGAATCAATCTTCTTTTATTAAACGGACCCAGACTTACTTTTTCCCACACCAGGCATCTTTTAATTCCTTTCCAGTAAATCTGAGAGAGTCTGCTCCATGTTTCTTGCACTCTGCCAAATTTTTTTTTTACTGGAATTCTGACCCTCACATATTGCACAATCCAGAACTAAAATGGGATTAACAAGCAAGAAATCACAAGTCTTGCCAAATTTTATATCATCTATATTAGTTTTTTTTTTTTTTTGGCTGCAAACTAGAAAACTAATTCAAGACAGTGTAAACAATTCCTTTCTTATCACGACATGGGGCATCTCATGGAAGCCAAAGCATTGGGAGTACAGTTGAATTTCAGAATGAATTGGAATCAGGGACAAGAAAAATTTCCTTTTGTTTTTCATGTGCTCTTCCTTTTGTACTCCCTCCCACCTTCCTCTTCACAGCCTTGTGATTCTCAAGTTCACATGATTTTAAAAAAATGACAAGTGCAGCTAAGGTGTTAATGTGTTACAGGTTAGGTGACAGAGCTTAAAAGAGAAATTGTCTCTTTTGGTCCCAATTTCAAATTCCCAGGAAAGAGACTTAGATCTTTGGTTCAATCATTGCACTAAAATCAGGGTGCAAGCTCTTGCTGTGGGAATAAGATTGCCAGGAATCAATCCTGCATCCAAGAGGATATGCTCAGGCAGGGGCAATTCCCAGGAAAAGGAAAGGCTGGATAGACAATATATATCATATCTAACAAACTGCCTTGCTTAGCTTGCAGTGGCAGAAAATAACCCACACATATTTGCTGAAAAATAAACTGATAAAATATAAATATAGGTTGATTTCTGATGGTGACCAAGAATTTATCTGGGTTTCTCCTGCCATCAACTTAAAGTCATTATTATTATTTTTTTAACTGCAGAGTTATGTCACATAGATCCACAGAGGATCCAACCTTACCATTTGTAGTAATTCTAGAAAAAACAAAAAAGGAACCCACTTTCTTTTCTAGAAAGTTATTTCACAAGCAAAATAATTTAACCTAAAAATAAGTAAAGGTTATTGATAACCTACAAGTTAAGGTTATTGATGGAGGTATTTTAATTTATTTTTATTAATTTAGAAGAAGTGGAAGATGAGAAAGCAAATACTATTATGTCACCAATAATTTGAAATCATATTACTAGGGTCAACTTCTTCAAGAAGCCTTTTCTGACAAGTCCAACATATTCTGTTTTTTCCTTTCTCTGAACTTGTTTTTATTTTTAGTTAGTATCATTATATATTACTTGGTTATATTTTAATTGATTCTAGTGAGGTATTGCTGTTACCTTAGTGAGCAAATAAATTACTTGAGATCAGGGCCAATATCTTTACAGTTCTGAATCTCTCTTCTTCCTTTTGACCTTTATTTTTCTTTTCCTCCCAGTCTCCTTTTTTGCAATTTTTCTTCACCATTTATGAAACAGAAAACAAATTTATGAAACTATATATCATTCCATAGCTTGGATGCTGCAATAAACACAATGAATAAAAACAAATATTGGTTGAGTGGTTGCTGTTTATCTGAGTGCTTTTCATCAGTTGTCTTATTTGATCCTAGAAACCTAAGGGTAGATATAATTATTCTTTTTATTTTAGAGTTGAAGAATCTGAGAAATAGAGTTTAGTAACTTGCCCAAACACCAAGAAATAAGAAGCTTTCAAAATTTCATATTCTCTTAATCACCATGTAATGTCATTTCTACATGAGAAAATTTTAAACTAAAAATAAATTATGTGAAAGTTTAGGATGAGTATTCTAGTAATTTTATTTTCTATTTCACTCTCACATCTCAGATTGCCTAATGGCTACTTTGAACTGTAGATATAGTTGGATTCTAGTAAATATTTTTTTACTAGAATATTTCTAAAATTTCATAATAAAGAATATACAGCAATTAAATTGTATTAGCCTGAAATTTTCTTGCTTTGATCTAATGTTTTATTATAGAAGTTTGTGTTTTGTACTTAGAAATTTTATATTTATTGAATCCTGATGACATACTGTATTTCATTGCCAATATCTGACTAATTCCCTCTATAGAGGTGAAATCAAAATTACTCATTTTCTGTAAAACAAATTATGTATACAGGAATTCATTTTAACCTAGCCAGGTCATAGAATGCAAAAGCAAGTTACACACACTCCTGTATGAGCTCAGGAAGCATGCATTCAATGATTAACTGAGTAATCAAGTTAATATAAATATATTTCCATTGTACATAACTTCAAACTGTATTTCCCAGCACGTGTATAAAAGCAGATGTCATATTAGGCTTGGAAAATCAGGATAAAGTATTTACTAAGTGAACAAGAATAACAAAGAATTTTTATTTTACTAAGTTTTTTCTTTATGTGAAGTATCTTTTATTTTATATGTGCTGTCTTCAGCTCACTTCCAGTTATACTTAGATATTCTGTGATGTTTTTCTAACATCATAGTTACTGAGGTTAGTAGTATTTCAAGCAGATACAGGGGGAAGTTGTAGTGAACTGTACTGCATTCATGTTAAGCCTTTGTTAACTTCCTCTAATAAAAATGAAAGAGCAAAATCATACAACAACATAAAACCAATTATCTCAGTAAAAATAAGGACGTCTATTTAAAATGAGATAAATTGTTTAAAGTAATGTTATACCAAGGGTTTCACTTGAATAACTAAAATATATTCATCACTATAAAAACTCTGAATAGTCAAGACTGGTGTTTTTAATGTTCTAATCTGAATGACAATAAAGAACCAACCATTTGGCATGAAACCACAGACCTGATGAGTCCTACCTAATGTTTCACAAGAAACTGAAATCCTCATCCTCATAGGAGGCAAAAAACATGACAAAAAAGTACAATGCAGTTCTTACAACAATAGACAGCCGGCTGTGCTCGCTCAGAATAAGTGTGTGCTCACTGAAGAGGGTGGAGAAAGCTGAAATATTCTAATGGTTCCAATTAGTGTTTCTGTTGGTAGGAGGGAAAACATTAACAGCAAGTCTTAAGTACAGAATGTATAGCACTATGTAGATCCAGAATTCTCTAAAACCTTGTTGGTAGAAGAAAATTTATGGAAGGGGAAGGAATAAAGAATTACTAATTGCCAGCTTGTGAGGGCAGCTAGGGGATTATTTTGCTCAAGAGGAAGCTGGAGCCAAAAAGATCAAGTTATGTGCTTGAGTTCATGTAACTCATAAGAAAAGGTACTCTTTTTCTTCCAACTCCAAAAGAGTCCTTTTTATTATATCTGCGTCTTGAATGTCTCATGTGATTCTATTAGCAAGTGAGAAGCCTCTCCCACTGTCCGCAACCACTTAAATTCCTTTAACTGCAAGTTACTTATTTTGTGATTCCAGTAAAAGAAGCTATAAATATTCTTTGAACCTCTCAAGATATGCAAGTTCATTAGTTGAACCATTACTCTTTTTAAGCAAAATAAAATGGTTGTTATTCTAGTTATTCCATACATGTTTTCTTTATTTGAAAAAGCAAATTATTTTGCAATTTATTGATTTATTCTAGTATTGCCATAGCTGGTTATGCAGTGGCACAGAGATAAAAATAATATATTTTTTGAAGCTTAATGTCTGTAGGGAAGATAATTAGGATATTGAATTCTCAGACATAAAATCCTTGAATATTTATGGCATTATATTCAATATAATTTTCAAGCACTAAATTAAACTGGATGTAAGTGGTATAGAGATGAGCATTCTGAGGTCTTTATGATTTCTGAATCTATTCTAACTTTTCAACTTGTTATCTAACTTTATGACTCAAAATCTACTCAAGCAGTCTGTGTTGGAGATATTTTACAATATTGAATGTGCCATTTTATGTACTAGGTCTTTTGTTAACCACATTACATGCATTATCTCATAACATATTCCTTGTAGGCCTATAAGTTAAATAATATTCTATTGCCTATTTTTAGATATAGTTATTAGGATGCAGAATTACTATTACATTTATAGTGCAGGAGACGAAACATAATTTTCCATCTACCCTTCTAAGTTCTTCTGTCTGGTCTAATAACCAACTTAACACAAAACAGATTAACAGGAGAAAATGACAAAAGTTATTATGTATGTACATACAAGAGTTCTATAAGAATATAGGACCCAAGGACAAATTAGGTAGTTGTGATGTATATGTCATCTTTAGCTAAAGAGGAAGTGGGGTAAAGGTTTTGACTATAAAGGGAACGTAGGCAATTCATAGGTAGATGAAAGATGGAAACATTTGGTAAACAAAATCTCGCTCGGCCACCCAAACACAATGAAACACAGAAGAGTAAGGAACAGGCCTTGCCTGGTTCCCTCATGTTTGCCACACTTAGTTCATTTTAAAATATAGTTATGATAATAGATCCCTTCCTGGAGCAGATTTTTTTTATTCAGACTCTATTAAGTCCCATTTTTAGGACACAGGATGTGATGTTATGCAGCCACAGCCTTAGTTGTACTAATCTCTAGATATCAACTGGACAATATTCAGTCTGACATTTTCTATTGCTGAAATGATTTCACACTTTAAGACCCTCGCCACTGTCAATTTTTATTAAAAAATCTACTTGGAGGGTTCTAATTAGAATAATCATGTCTACTGAGATGCTTACGTAGTATTGTGCAACTTATGAGAGTTCGAATGGCTATACATCAATTTATAAACTGCTTTATGGTAGAATGAAATTTACTTGTCCTTGAATCTCCATGACCAACGTCTGTTTGAAGAAATAGATGTGAACTCAATATAAATCGATTGAATAATTGAACAAATAAGCCTGTACTAGAATATATTTTATAACCCCTTCCTTATTTATCTTTCTTCTGTTATTGCATCTGAAAACAAAACAAAATAAACAAATAAACAAACAAAAAACAGTTTTGTGCCTAAACAAGCTATTTATTTCCCTTTGGTAAAAAATCTATTCTGTTTTTGGTTTTCCTTATAATCTGTGTTATTTTTTATATTAAATCCAAGTAGACTTATTTCCGTAAGTAAAATTTCACGTAGGAATGAATCAAAGATAAACAATTAAATATTCAGAACAATGTGTGAACATGTGTATGTGTCATGCGAGTGTGAGTGTATATAATCAGAGTTACCTCTCAGGAACCAGGGATATCTTTAGATATGCTGATCACCACCCACACACCCCAAGAAAGATCTTTTTGTCCTACTGCCAGTTTCTGATTTTATGATGGGTATGAAATGACAAGATGCCATTATAATTTTGTTTGCTGTCATTGTCCTTATGGGATTTGGTGAATGTGTCAAACAGTAGAGTGCATAACATGCTTTAAGAAATAGAACATTTGTTTCATGAGGTAAATGTTGACACTCTTTTCAATTTTGTTAAGGAACTCCTGGAGCACTTCAGAAGGTGAAATTCTTGTATGGAGTCTGTTGAGCATTTAATTTTTTAATCTTTTAATCTTTATAAAGCTAAGTTAGAATATGTCCAGACTTTCAAATATATTATGCAGAAGAACAGCAGTAATTATTAGAAGAGCAGCTTGGCAGCAATTCAAATGCACCTACATTGGAGTTGTATTTGAAATTCGATATGAAATATATATTTGAAGGAGCCAAATCTAGCCAAACAGGTACAACTCTAACCAAACTTCCTCTTGGTTCTCAGCACTATTGACCTTGTTCTTACAGAGAGAAGTACATATCTATGTTGACACTCTCAAAGCTAAAATATCTGTAAAGTATTGTATAAGCTAATTTAATAAGCACTTCTCCATGAGCTCAAATACACTAATGTGTTAAAGCACTTTATAAGTGGTTAAGGGCAGCAAAACGATGCTTCCTGTCAAGATGGAATATTATTTGAAAACATAATTACACAGTCTACATGTCATTTCTGTCAGGAAGCAGAATCCAGTTTAGATAGATTCAATGCAGAAATTGAAATTAAGGAATCAAAAAAAAAAAAAACTACGCAGAGGAAGTTATCATCACCCTAAACCTAAGGGAAGAAGAAAAAAATGTGAAGTAGTGAAAACTAAAGACTTTGAGGAGGGGCCACTGGACAAAGCAGACAGAAGCTTAACCATGGAGGGACACAGCCTGTGCAAAAATATAGGTAAGAGCAGGAATGATATCGCCCAAATTCTTTCTGCTTTTGTTCTCTAATAAGGAGCTTGGGTAACCAAATGTGTAAGAGTCAGCTTCTTAAAGTAGAAGGACAGAGAAGGGCAGATAATCTGAGAAGAGAAGATGCTAACAAAACAGAACGAGCACATTCTCAGTTAATGCTAAGCATTAGAACAAAAATACAGAAAGAGAACATCAAAAATTTATATCTGGAAAAATCAAAATGAACTTTTCTATGGAGCAGAAATGGAACAGCAATACAAAGAAGAGAACACAAATGAAGCTGCTAATCAACTGCTTGTAGTTTAGTACCTACAGTTAATATGGTCAGAATGTGTCCAGCGCTTTCATCAGGAAAGGGGGCTAGAGCTACTGCACTGCTTGAATTACTGTTATGGGTATTGTCATTTCTCACAGAGATAGTGCAAAAAATTTACTGAGACATAGCTTTGGGGATAAATGAATGATCCAAGTTCAAAATGAGCAAATTTTACAAATCTTATGAAAGAACATAATAAAGGTAGTGAGCAATTATCAATAAGAAAAATTATTTCACTCCATTGTCAAATTGCCTTATTGTGAAATAATTGAATGCAACTATAGTCAGGATTCTCAAAACAATATTAGAGATAGTAATACAAATAGTAGAAAAGGTGAATATGTGAACCAAAAATTGAGAAATAAAACAAAAACAGATCAATAAAATACTGAATATAAATATATGCTTGGATAGTTAAAATGCTATAGAGTTATAAACTATAGAAAGGGTAAGTAAATTTGAAGATAACATTCTAAGATATCTTAGAAGATATTCTCTCTAAGGCATAGAGATGTGTGTGTGTGTGTGTGTGTGTGTGTCTTTGTATATATATAGAAATTAAGAGGTGTTGAAGATAGATTGAGAGCCCCAATATATAATGAATAAGAGTTGCTGAGAAAGAAAATAGAAAGTATAGCAGAGAAGCTATAGCTAAAGAGACAGGAGTTGAAAACTTTCAGAATTCAAGAAAGAGTTGTCTTTAGATGAAAGTAAAGCCAATAACCAAGCAATTAAAATTCAAGAAAAAAATAGATAAATCTATGCTCATGACATTGGAACAAAACTGAAAACCTCAAGGATAAAAAGACAATTTTAAAACATACCATAGTCATTTCCTACTAAGGAATGCCAAGTAGAATATCCAGACTTTCAACAGCAACAACATATGTTGGAAAACAGCAGATATATCTACAAAGAGCTCACAAAAAAACAGAAATCATGCTTATTAAATTAGCATTCAATAGAATAAAAATATTTAAAACATTTTAAGTATTTCAAAGATTAAGGGAGTTTACTATGCACAGACCAACAATAAAAGAATTATTAAAAGGATTTTTTCCCCTAATCAATAACATTAGCAAGTGAGATAGGCAGCAAGGGGCTCTGGGAGTTCACATGGGTAGGCATATTCTATTTGATACTTTTTACCTTCTTTGCATTTGCCATAATATTACTTGCTACATAGCATCCAAAAGACCGGGATGGACCTGAGTGCTTGCACTATCTTAATATCAAGACCCCTAATTATACACATGAATGTAAAATATACACATTAGGTAGGACAAGTGCTACTTAGATAAATCTAATATATCATAGGCAAGACAGAAAGTTGATTTTTAAAAATTTATTTATTTGTTTATTGTTAAAATTTTCATGAGGGAAGAGATAGTGTCAATTAATTTAATTCTTTTTTTAAAAAAATTGAGATATAGTTGACATATAAACAGCACATCTTTTTAAGGAGAAAAAACAAACCCGAAGGGAAAGCATTGATATAAAGAATAGTGAGTAAAGAAACCAATTAATGGGTACAATTGATAGTAAACTGACTATTTATTATAAAAATAACAACATGATTTGCATATAAAATAAGGAAAACAAGGGAAATATGCCAGAGTGAGAGACATCTACAGATCTCTCTCCTTGAAACAACAATAAGTTGAACATCTAAAACTCAACAAAAAACACCCAGACTGCACACCCAGCATGTCTAAGTGTGGGATCTGTGCATAAGAGCTACCACAGATCAGAACTCTGGGTGGCGGGCAGTGGACTGGGAGAAATAAAGAAGCTGTCTCTAGCAGCCTCCCGAGCTCCCTGCAGGAGCACGGGGAGGGGAGAAGGAGTGGCAAGTTCACTGTGGCGAGTTCCCTGAACATTCCTGCCTGGGATAGCTGAGGCTCAGGGCCCAATAATCAGGGCAGAAAGCAGAGAAGCAGGATAGGACCGCAGAGGAACAATAGCTGATTTTTGCCAGCCTCAGTTGCAAAACCGGTGCTGAGCCACAGCCCTCAACTCCCAAACCAGAAGGCTCCTCCCCCTGTACCCTCAGAGACAGATCATCAGGGAGCTTCAGGGGAATCTGAGCAAACACTGCCGAGACTGTCAATGACACTGACAGGGACTGAAACTGAGTGTAGCGAGCATGATTAAATATCTACAAGAAAATTTAAAAAGTGTTATTAAGATTTTATATAAAGCAAGAATCTAAGAGGCTTAGATGCCAACTATTGGAAACCAAAAGAAAAACACATTCTTTGCAATGGGCTAAAGAGAGACCTTTATAAAATAAATATTCTTTCTGGAAAAACAGCATACTTTCATTAATGCCCAGGCAGAGAAGCAGTTTATTAAACACCATGAACAAACAAGGTGACAAGGCATCTCAGAAAGAAAGAGAAAAATCTCCAAAAATAAACTTACAGACATAGAAATATGTGACTTAAATGAAAGAAAATTCAGAATGATACTTTTGAGAAAACTCAGTGAGATCCAAAACAACTCAAATTGACAATTTCAGGAATTGAAAACACAACTAGATGAGCAGAGCAAGAAGACTGAAACCTTCTAAAGAAACCAAATAAAACTTCTGGAGATGAAGAACACCCTGCAAGAGTTGAAAAATGAAATAGCAAGCTTGGGAAATAGAATCAACCAAATGGAGGAAAGGATCAGTGATATCAAAGACAGAAATCTAGAAATAAGTCAGAGGAAGAAGAGAGAAACTGAAGAATGACAAACAGTGAAAGAGAAATTCAAGAACTAGCTGATACTATCAGGACAGGAAACATAAGAATAATGGGCATTATGGAAGGCGAGGAAAAGGAACAGGGATTAGAAAGCATTTTCAGACAAATAGTGGACTAGAATTTCCCAAATCTAAGGAATGAGCTGGAGCTTAGAATTCAAGAAGTCAACAGAACAACCAATTATCTCAACCCCAAATGGCCTTTACCAAGACATATTGTATAAGAATTATCAAAAATAAATGACAAAGACAGAATACTCAAGCAGCCAGGGAGTAAAAACACAGTAATCTATAAAGGTAAACCTATTAGATTATCATCAGACTTCTCAGTGCAGACATTACAAGCCAGAAAGGAATGGAATCAAATATTTAAACCATTAAGTGAAAGTACCAGCCTAGAACAATGTATCCAGCTAAGCTCTCCTTTAGATATAAAGGAGAAATTAAGGCCTCTTCAGACATACAAAAATTGAGAGAATGCACCACTATGAGGCCTGCACTACAGGAAATATTGAAAGGAGTCAGTTCACCTAAAACAAAATGACAAAAAAACAAAACAAACAAAAGACATAATTAGGAGAAAAGTGACTATTGGGGAAATAGAAGCAGAGAAGTGCAGTTACTAGCTTAAATAATAAGAGAATTGTTATATCAAGATAGTAATGAATGCTTAGCATACATAGGAGCAAATTGAGATAACATTGACTGAAAAGGGGGGGATTCAAAGATCCAAATTTGCAAAGGGGAATGGAGATAAGGCATGCATAATAGAAAATTGATGACTATATATATATATATATATATATATATATATATACACATACATATATATATAAAACTATCCTTTACATATTTATAATGGTAACCACATGCCCAAAATTCAAAGCTGTTATATATAACATAAAACAAGAAGGACCAGAGGGAAAACCCACAAAAGCCAACCAAAATAAAGAAAACAGAAGCACAAGGACAAGAAAGCAATGGAAACACCAAGGTACCAGAA
Source organism: Cynopterus sphinx (assembly GCA_030015415.1). Classification (NCBI taxonomy): domain Eukaryota; kingdom Metazoa; phylum Chordata; class Mammalia; order Chiroptera; family Pteropodidae; genus Cynopterus; species Cynopterus sphinx. The sequence goes on from CM057379.1 coordinate 175,471,245, forward strand.
TGTAAAAGATTAAACGGCTATAAAAAATCTCAGATTTTAATAATCACCCTAAAAAATAAATGGATTGAACTCACCAATAAAAAGACATAGAGTTGTAGAATGGATCAAAAACAAAACCCAACCATATGCCGCCTCCAGGAGACACATCTCAGCTCCAAAGACAAATATAAACTCAAAGTGAAAGGGTGGAAAATGATATTTCAAGCAAAGAGCATTCAGAGAAAAGTGGGAGTAGCGGTGTTAATATCAGATGAAATAGACTTCAAAATTTAAAAAAAATTAGATAGATACTTTGGGAAACTTCATAATGATAAAGGGGATCATGCACCAAGAAGACATAACACTTATTAATATCTATGCTCCCAATCAGGGAGCCCCAAAATATGTAAAGCAATTAACAACAACAACAACAAAAAGGGAGAAACAGACCAAAACACTATCATAGTAAGGGGCCTAAATACCTCACTGTCAGGTAAGGACATGTTATCCAAACAGAAAACCAATAAGGACATAAAATTCTTAAATAACACATTAAACCAACTGGACTTAAGTGACATTTACAGAGCCTTCCATCCCCAAACATTTGCTAATATATTCTTCTCTAGTGCACATGGAACATTCTCAAGAATCGACCACATACTGGAACACAGAGATAGCCTCAACAAATTAAGAGGGTTGAAATTATACCAACCTTATTAACTGATCATAATGTTTTGAAACTAGAGATCAACTGCAAAAAGAAATCAGGAAGAACCACAAATGCATGAAGATTAAACAACATGCTGCTGAAGAATAACTGGGTCAGAGAAGAAATAAAAGGAGAGATCAAGAGATACATAGAAATAAATGATATTAATAATGCACCATATCGAAACTTTTGAGACATGGCAAAAGTGGTCATAAGAGGAAAATTCATATAGCTAAAGGCCTATCTCCAAAAACAAGAATGAGCCCAAATAAACAACCTAACGCTTCATCTTAACAGACTAGACAAGAAAGAACAAATGAGGGCTAAAGTCAGCAAAGGAAAGAAATAATCAAAATTAGAGCAAAAGTAAATGAAATTGAAAACAACAACAACAACAAACAACAACAAAAAACAATAGAAAAAATAAATGCAACAAAAAGCAGGTTCCTTGAGAAGGTTAATAAAATTGACAACCCACCCTGGCTAGACTCGCTAAAGAAAAAAGTTAAAGGGCACAAATAAACAAAACCAGGGATGAAAGAGGGGAAATTATGACTGACATTACAGAAATACAAAAGATCATATAAAAATACTATGAAAAAGTATATAATACCAAATTTAACAATGTAGAAGAAATGGACCAATACTTAGAAAAATACAACCTTCCTAGACTGAATCAAGAACTGGAAAATCTAAATAAACCAATGAGCAGTATGAAAATTGAAACAATCATCTAAAACCTACCAAAAAGCAAAAGTCCAGGACCGATGGCTTCACCAGTGAATTCTACCTCATATTCAAAGATTTAATACCTATTGTACTCAAATTCTTCCAAAAAATTAAAGAGGAGTTAATACTTCCTAACACATTTTATGAGGCCAATATTACTCTGATACCAAAACCTGCTAAGGATAACACCAAAAAAGTAAACTAGAAACCAATATCTCTCATGAACACAGAAGCAAAAATCCCAAATAAGATTCTAGTGAACCAAATACATTAACATAGCAAAAAGGTGAACACCATGATCAAGTGGACTTCATCCCAGAGGCACAGGAATGGTTCAGCCTACACAAATCAAATTATGTGTGTACAACAGAAACAAATTAAAAAAATAAGAATCATGTGATCATATCAGTAGATGCAGAAAAAATCTTTGACAAGATACAACAGCCATTTATGATCAAAACACTTAACAAAATCAGTATAGAAGGTAAGTATCTTAACATAATAAGGGTCGTATATGACAAACCCTCAGCCAACATTGTACTTAATGGTGAAAAACTAAAAACCTTCCCAATAAGAGATGGTGAATACACAACCCTTTGAGATTGAAATTTGAGAGTTTACTCACAATGTACATTGACATTTCTAGTTGAAACACCACAGTTCCACATGAAATTTTATTGATAAAAGCGAAGGTAGCAGTATCTGTTTTCTTATAAAGAAAGTAAAACCAGGGTTTCCTATCTTTCACAAGAGTAAAGTGAGACAAGCACTTATCCTTCTTGGTGGTTTATTAGTAAAACTGGATAATGTTAACAATTGAGGATTGTCTAAGCGGTTAAAATAGGTAGTGTTTTACTTTCCATGCCAAGGAAGTGACCGTTGTAGCAAGAACTGATCCTATCATATTTGTTGAGGCAGTTAAACACAAGATATTGTTATTAAAAAACAAATAAAGTTTTATTTTTGGAGAAGATAAAAATAATGATTAACCATGGAGATTTTTGCCATTTCATATTCTTAGTAGAAATAGATAGATTTTTAAAATTGTAGAGAAATTTAATGATTAGAAATGAACGTATTGTTCTTTTAATCATAATACTTTCATGTTTCAGAGTGATATTTGATCGACAAAGAGTAAAAGTTCAGTTTTATCACATTGACTATTTAAATGCTCAGTGCTCAATTTATCACACAAACAATGGCTATGGGTATTTGGTATTTGACATAAAGAGGATGACTGAATAATTCATAACAGTTTTATCTGATATCTATAGATATGGATATACATATCTCTCTATATATATATTCCTCACTCTCTATATATAAAGATACACACACACACACACACACACACACACACACACGTATATGTTTTTAAAAAAGTTGTTACTCCTTTCTATATTGGCACAGTTAAACATAGCAACTGTCTTATGGTGAGGAATGAAGTTTAAAATTCTTTATGTATATTCATGAAACATAGTATCAAAAGTAAATCTGAGTAATTGGTAGACATACTAAATACATGTTTACCATAGTAGTTGAACAAATTCTGTGTAATACTGCTTTCTGACAATTTTATGGACAATGAACCATGTAGTAAATTGAAGAAAGATCTGTAAAACAAAACAGACCCTTCTATCTGTTTTCTGTCAAAAAATATGATTCACACTTTTTATTAATGTACAAATATTTCAAGGTATAAAAAATATTCTACCTTATTATAAAGTCAATGTAGCTGGAGCAACTGAAAACCCTGTACCTGGAGCAGAAATTTTTGGAATTTGGTGACAGAAAGAAATTTGTTGAATCAAGTATGAGACAATAGGTTTCAAAATTGCCATATAGTTTAATTATAGAAATCTATGAAGCAGCAGAAAAACAGAAAACTAAGTTACATGGACATTTAGAGTCTGTTAGTTAGCGAACAACACATTATATAATCCCCTGACTTGAACAACACATTATATAATCCCCTGATTTCTGTTTTTTGTTTTTCTGAATGTTTAGATATTTTATGAGTGGCTTGACTTTACATGCAACATTTAGTTCTTCATTATTAAGTTAGAAAATACCTAAAGATATAAATAGTTGCAGAGAATCCTGTTGCCTAAATATCACTCATATAAAGAAATTATCTAAATACAGTCATGAGGGGGGTATCATAATCCTGCCTGTGAATTTGAGAGGTGCAAGACACCAACAAAACCATCTTAAACCATCTTAAAAAGAATCATAATATTGTTTCCAGATTTTCAGTTTTTTGCACTGTATGAAATATTTCTGTACTTGAAACTTTGTGAAACATAACTGATCAAGACTGTTATTGCATGAGATAGTTTATTCAAGGAAAACATGTTGGTTTGTTATCCAAGCCATGAAAATTACATAGTGAATTGCCCATCTGCACAGACTTAGAATAGGAAAAATACAAACATCACATTTGAACTGATTTTACCATTTTATGAGTTTTCCAGTAAGCCATTCATAATATCCATTTTTGCAGTTGATCTCAGTCACTGTTTTCTGAACATTTTTCTTAGAAAAGGAGCTTTCTACTTTTTTCTTTATTGCACTGTGCACAGAGGAGTAAGCTTCACCTTAAACAAACTAAGGACCCAATTGTCACAGTATTAGCTGTATGTGGGACATGGGTCAAAAGGTCATAACTTTTTATGCTATGCACAGCACACTGGGCAACTGTCCAAGTCCCCGGTGCTTGCTGTTCTCTTTATGTTAAAAGGAAAGATTCTGCAGGAAAAAAAGAGACTACTATATGCTCTAATTTAAGAATTTTAAGAAATCTATTAAGATTCACTATTTGAATTGTTGAAATAAATGTATTAAACTGAAAACTTAATTTTCTTTATGCATTTCTTGCCATTTCATCATGGTGTGTGTTCAAAATAGGCAAATACAGAGAGATAGAATGTAGATTATGCTTGCTTAAAGTTCAGATGACGGAGGATTGAAGGATAATAGCTAAAGTGTACAGCATTTTTTAAGGTGATAAAAATGTCTTAAAATTCATTGTGGTGATGGTTGCACAGTTCTGTGATTAAAAACCATTAAACTTTGCACATTAAATGAGTAAATTATATGTTATATAAATTGTATATCAGAAAGGTGTTAAAATAACCTTTTTCTAAGCATTTTGCATAAAATATTGTTTCATCTAGTAAGAAGTATAATTAATATACGTTGAGTGGTTAATATGTCCCAGCCAGTGTCCTATATGCAAAATGCATATTTAATGCTTTTTACATATCTCATTTAATTTTCACAAAACCCCTATAATATTGGTATATTATTGTTACTATTATTATTCTCATTTTATTGATGGGAAAACTTCAACAAGAATACACAACTAAATTTTATATCTCCTCCTGGATGGAAAGTAGTAAATTTAATTAATGGGGGATGTACTATAGTGTTTGTGGTCCATAGAAATAGAGTTCAATTTTTAAGAATCTCCTGAAGCATTGAATAAGAGTTTCTGTGTCCTCCATCTTCTTCCAAATTAAAAAGCTTCATTTAAACATTTCAAAGAAAAATGGCTCCAAATGGTAAAGTGGATGCATGAAAAAACACACGTATAAAGCAATACTAAAATAGCTTCTACATTTTTTTTTATAAATCACAAATTCTGGGTATTTTTTTGTAAATGCACTTTAAAACTTGATTTGGTTCATCAAGGAAGAATTGTTTGAGCCAGGCTTTCAGCTGACTTAAACATTCAAGCAAGGTTTTTGTATGTGTTATGTGATGATGTACATAAGAAAATTAAAACAACATATGATGCATACTTTCCAGAGTGAGAAATAAAAATAAAAGGCAATAAAGTTAGGTACTAACAGACGAATTACTTTATTAATTTGTGAACTAATTTATGAAATAAGTCATCTATCCTATACTAATCTGGGTTATATGGTTATATGGAAATTTTAACTTTCAAGTAAGCTTTAAAACATAGATTTATTAAAGTTTGCAAGAGGTGATTGCAAGCATTCATGGGCAGAAAATAAAGTCCAACTGAAAGCTGAGCTGAAAGTCAAAAATCAAAGCTTCTTCCTCAGTCTTTCAGAGGTTGCATGATCTTTCACACATAAAAGTGTTTTCTTAAATTGCCTCCAACTTTTTATCTTCTATTTTCCTGCTTCTTGGAGTAACTTGTATTCCATATGTCCAAAAATATGACAGCCTCAGTCCCAGTTTTATTTTATAGCATAAGCTCTAAACAGTGGCTAACTACAGACTGCGTTTTTAAAATTCTGAATCTTGAAAGAGTCTGGCAAGTCACTGCTAAGCTGATGGATTGTCTAATTTTGAGTCAAATGTTTATTGCATTCATGGCCAGTGGTGCAGAATCCTGTAGTACATAAATGTCCCCCTCCAAAGGTTTACAGACAGAACGAGTTTATAGGAGGATCCATGCAATGGGCATCCTTAATGAAATATTTGAGAAAATACACTTTTACTTTTTTGTTTAAAGTTGCAGCCTGGAAGAGTCTGAAGGCCTTATTTCCAGAAGTGCCTTAGCATTTTTTCTTTATTACAGGTTATATCTAAAAGAAAGAAGGTTAATGTTTTCTTATTGGAACTATTGCCAGATATCAACTCTAATTTAAAGTGTGACCTCAGACTTAAAATTTATGTATGAGAAAATGGAATTTTCCTAAACAAGAAATAAAATGAAAAGTCAAAAGGAGGCACAATTACTGGTACTATTGCTAGTCAATTTCTTGTGTATTAGAACAAATTATCGCAATGTGCCTATTGTAGGGAAATCACACACACAAACACAATGTGTTGATAAAGACTAGGATGCTGCCATGATTTTCTGTGATGTATGCTTGTTTTTCTAAAATGTGGAGTTAGTCATGACTCAAGTTTTAAAAGTCTTTAAAAAACAACTTACAAAACAATACCTCACAAGAATTATAATAACAACCTTCAGGCATTTACAAAAATATTATATTTTATTGAGTTATCATATAAAGAGTTACCATACTCATTCTTCAAGCATATAGCTGGTGTATCTAAAATAATTTAATTTGCTTTTGTATTTGATGAAGATTATTACATTGGTGAAAATTCAAATGTCAGAGAAAGTTCTTTATTATATTTAGAAATGTGACATTAACTGTAGCCTTTTTGGCAAGAATTTATATTCTGTAAAGGAAACATTAAACCTTTATCACAGTTCTATTCCAACCACATTTTGGGCACTGACAAGATTGGAACGTACTAATGTTCTTTGCAGAGAGTGGCTAGAATAAAGTGGCCAGTTCTTCTAAACCTCAATTCTAGAATGAGAATTTATGAAGAGAAAAAATAAGAGCTACTAAATAAATATTTTTAAAGGGTGATTATTTTTCCAAATTTGTATACTGTCTAGATTTCTAGAAGTATAAACTCTAATACCTGTTTTCCTGACATGCACAGCTGTTAGGAATGTTAGCAAACATTTTTTGGTTTCCGTGTTACAATCCAGAAGCATCTTCAAGTGCTGACCCAACCTCTAAAAAGTGTTTGTTTCATGATGTTTTTTTTTATTTTTATTATTTGTTTATTCCCATCTCAATGTAGGACAGTTTTAGAATGTTTCAATAATTGTAATTTACAAAATAAATATAATAAATTAAGTTCTTGAGTGTAACCCAAGAATGACTCAATTTACTTCTTAAAAAAATTTTGAATTCAATGAAAAACTTCACTTGTAGACTGGATGATTCTATGTAATGCTACCTAATTTGTTTAATCTTTTTCATTTTTAAACTGGTAACTTTTGCATTTACTAAACAGAAACAGCAGGCTGCTTTTGGATATCACCAATGAGTGATACTCATTAGATGGGGAGAAGAATTGTAAACTAAAAAGTTTGAAGTATTATATTTTTAATATTTTAAATGTTATCTAGAGCTAAGAAAATTATTTGGGGTCCTAAAAGAAATCCATTCATGTCTGAAATTATCCTGTCCCCTTTTCTTTCTGGGAAACAAGAAAAAAAAGTAGTGTTCATTGACTGAGAGAATACAGGGCAGGAACTGGAATCAATGAACATTTTCTATTTTTTGTGCCATTTACTTGAGATATTCACATACTTTAGACAAGTTGTAGAAAAAAGTTTCATAAGATTTCCACACAGATAGAGTCCTGGACTTTAATAGTTTACATGTAGTTAGAAGGTAAGAAAATATATTTTGCTATTAGACCTCTCCAGATACTTGGGCAATAATAGAATGAGGTGAGAGTTCACACAGTCAAATGGAAGAATTCAGGCTTTGACAACCAATATACCTTTGTTCTAATTCCATTTTGCTACATGCCAGCTGTGTGTTACTTGGAAAGATACTTGCCTGCTTCCAAGTTTCTCTATATCTTATTATAAAAAGATGGGACAATAGATCAACTTTATAGGACCATTGCAATGATTACTTGAAACTATGTACACAGACCAAAATGTGTTTGATGTTGAATACATATTATTTCTTTATCTTTTTTATTATCTCTATAGAAGAAATGAGGCAGAGACCATCTCACATTGTAATCTCTATGGAACAAGAGATCAATCACATTTTTCTTTCTCTCTTTCAGATTTCAGCCTGGCACCTTATTCACAGTTGGCAAATCTATAACTCAAATTAAATAAAATTAATAAAATTAATTAAATTAAATTAAATTAAATTAAATCAAATCCACTTCTTATATTAAGTATATATTGGACAATGCTAATTGGACAACGTATAACTGATTATATTTTCTTGAGATATAAGGCCCAAGCGGATACAAAAAGAGGATTAAGGAACATTTTCATATTGTAAAATAAAACTATATTTTGGATTGATAGTATTTAAAGCAAACTAATTGACCAAATTCTGTGACATCCTGGCTTCTTTGTCTTCCTATAATGTTAAAGACATCTGATTCTATAATTCTTTGTGACTTTGATAAATTACTTGCAATCTGACTTTCAATTTCTATACTTGGAAAATAAAATAATTGAAGTAATAGTTAACTAAATGTTATCAAAATTACCTTTGACTAAAAAATATTATAATTGTGTGATCAATAAACACTAAATGTATGCCTGTAATAGTTTGCTCTCTCATGCTGTCCTGTTATGTGTCTATTCCATGTTAGCATGTTGTATGGAATTGTAAGGAGTGAAATGAATGTATGAGAATTTAGGCCATTCCTTAAGAAAAGATATTATAGAACCATTACAGTATCTATGGTTACATGCTACATGGTCTCTTAATTCTTAGGGAAGGTTTCCTAAATTTTTTCTATACAATTTCAGTTAAGTTTTTCTAACTCCTTCCTTAGTAAGAATAAAAAAAAAAAAAAGGCTAACAATAATAATGAGTATTTATTAAGTACTCTGTGGCCTTGCAAAATGCACTTACATACTATATTTCATTAGATAGTTTCAGTAACCTTTTTGTGATAAATGGTATCAAAATTTACAAAATTGAATTAAAATAAAACAAAACAAAACAAAAACCCTACAATGTGTCTTGTTTCATTGATATACTTGAAAATTACCAGGAGTACTTACACTAAATTTTCTCCTTAAGAGAACATTCCAATACCAGGCCATTTCTAAAGGATAAATTTTTTTGGAAATTGCTGAACTTAATTAGCAGATGTTTTCATGATCATAAATATAATGACAAAGTTGAATCACAGGTGAATTTTAGAGAAGAAAATACATAATTTTAAATCCAAATACTGGAGGACATTTATGATAAGCAGCTTATAATATTGCTTTCACTCGTAGAAAATTTTCATGTTAAATTTTGAAGACTTTATGTGCACACACATGTGTGCATGTAAAAAACATGTTTGTAAAAAAAAAAAATCCAAAATTGGGTACTCACTGTTCTTTGAAGAAAGAAAATTACCAATAACTTTGAAATGCCCTGGGCCCTCCCACATCTTATCTCCATCTGTTCCCAGATAAATACCATGTTTCTGAATATTGTGTATCTTGTTACATTATGTCCTTACAGTCTCACCCACCCTGTGTATCTTAGACAAAGATTGTTGGTTTTGCATGATTTTGAAATTTATATAAATGAAGTCATATTGTATTTTTCTAAATGTGCTTCCTTATCTCAATTTTATGTTCAAAATATTTATTAAAGTGATGTCTATTGTTACATGTCACTCATTTTTACTATTGTATAATTTGTTTATAAATATATTAAAATGTTTATATTTATTCTTCTGTAGATTAATTATACACTCAGACATACACATTTTATACATGAGATCAAAGTATATTTATAATTGACATGACTTTTGTACCAGTTATATTTTAAGATATTTTTGCATGTTAATTAATAACTTTTTGTGAAAATAATTATGACTATATTACTTTTATTTATGTATCATAATTTTCTTAAGCCATTCTTTAATGACAGAATTTGACTTTCCTCCAGTTTTTCTTTAACAAGGGTATCATCATGAACTTCTTTACATTAAAATTTTTCATTAATGTTTAATTTCTTATTATTTCCTAAAGTTAGATCTCCAGAAATAGAAATATTGATTCAAAAGGAATAAGTATTTTTATGGCATTTTAATACTCATTGTAAATTGCTTTTGTAAGATACTGAACTAAAGTTTATTTCTATAAATTCTATATGAAAATAAGCTTTGACTACATCCTCTCATTCTTGGGTATTTTCAAAAACAAACAAAAGGCAAACAAAATATTTGTCAATTTGTTAGTCAAAAATATATTATGGTGTTATTTTAATTTGCATTAATAAAATGAATGGTAATTCATGATTTGTTTCTTCTCTTATATAAAAAGTATAATTTGCCTATTTAATCCCACTGCATACTTCTTTTTTAATATATATTTTTGAAAGGAGGCAGGACTATTACTTTTCAGTTACTCATTCGATCATGCAGATGGTGCCATCCACAAAATGGTTTGTTGTTTTGAACTGACTTGATTACTTCCTGTAGAAGAACCCATGGAAATTAATTCTAAGTGATGTGACTTGTCTAACTCTCAGAAGCATAATGATTTTAGTAGGAAGAGTTATTTTTGGTGTAGAGTTTTCAGAAGAAAATATTTATATATCTGAAAAGTTAGTTTTCACATGTAAATTTTCTCTTCTACATTATATAAAGATATAGTTGTGGAATTGCCTTTTTTTTTTCTTCCATCACTGGCATTTCAATATCTTTTTAGGTCCTTCTAATCTCTTATTCTGTTCTACTTAGTCATGCAAACCAACAAACATTGGACCCAGACTAAATTCCTCAAGATATTTACTTAACATTTTTTTCTCTTTTATAAATGAATAAGAATCGTTATAGAAAGCCCAAACATCGAGTTAGATTTTAGCATTACATTCAAAGCACTCAGTTTTCTAATGACTTCTTTCATGTTCCTACACATTATCAATTGCTTCCATTTATACTCACTCAGTGCAATGACCTCTTACTAATCATAATTAGATTGACTACAGATACACACTAACAAATAGAGGTTTTAAGCATGTTCAAACACATGATAAATTTTAGCATTTTACTGATGTTTATTTCAAGGATGTTGGAGTAAGACCACTCTGAATTAAAATTCCATCTTTACCACTTTTTAGCTCTGTTATCTATTAGTTGTATAATACCAGAAACTTCTCTCAGCTTCAGTATTGTGAGGATTCAATGATATAAGAAGAGCACAATGGATAGAAAAGAGGAAGCACCCACTAAGTGGTTACTAGCATGCCACCTATTCACGTTTAGTATCTTTTGTCATCTTTTGAGAGAGGGAACCAAAATAACCACATCTTAGAAAATGGAAAAAACCAAACCAATAACAACAAAAAAAACCTCCGAACCACAAATAGCTTATTTAAAGAAATACATGCAAATTTTAGTTTCTAGATTAATAGAGTAACTATTTCGAAATATTAATTTTCCATTGTCATTCAGATAAACCTTGGGGCAATGATTTCCAGTGTTTCATAAGTTTTGAAAATTCTACAGACTTATTCACATAGGAGGCTTATCGTAGCAAAGACCAAATCAGTAAAATACTATAACTTCTGCCAGAGCAGCTCCACTTTTATCTTTTTTATGTGGAGAGAGTATTTTGCTGTAGCCTGCTGTTTTGCTTCCAGATCTCTAAGATTTGTCTCTCAATTCTTTTACCCTATCAGAGATTTTAGAAGATGAGCAGGGGAAACCGCATATTTGGGGGACCAATGCAAAATGAAAATGCAAAGCCTGTTGTTGAAAATTATTATGATTTGAAGACAGTGAGAGCCGATTATTAAATCAAGTCTGGGAATCTTCTAAGTCTACGCCTTTATGGGGCTACACAAGTTGCACACCAAAACAGCTGCTCTGAAGATGAGGAAGAAATGGGCCTAGACAGGCACTTATGTATAGAACCCTACTGTTGGGGCTTGGACAAATGTCATAGAAAAGGAGGCAATGTTCCGTGAAAGGCTCATCAGAATCTGCGGATCTCTCCTCCCTACTACTGTCACCAATACTGTTGAGCCATTAACAAACATGCTAGCACTGTTTAGAGGGATCATACCACCATTGCCCCTTCAGATGGAAAATGATGGAAAAGTGAATCAGGTTTAACATGTTGAACTAGGAGAAATGCAAAGTATTTGAATAGCTGTTTGTAGGTTATATATATATTCTTTAAGTGCTCTCAGCTTCATTTAAAAAAAAAGAAAGAAAGAAATGTTTTCAAACAGTCATTTAAAACTGGGGAAATTGACCCCGGGAGGCATCTATCCTCCAGCAGAATCACTTGAACATGAGTGTCCAGCAGACTGAAGCTTCTTGGTTAATTTTTTTTAATGCAGGCATGGCTATAACTCTTGCATATTACATTGGACTGAAGGCCCAGCAATGTCAAAGCTATAACCCTAATAAAACACAGCACACAGGATAACGTTGAAACTTTGATTTTTCCACCTTAATTTGAGAGAAAAGTTCTCACAGCAAAACAAAACAGACAAACAAATAATGGTGTCTTTCATAGTCAAGAGTTTATTCTTCAGCCTTTCTTATGGGTCTACTTCAAGGATGCCATGTCTGAAAGATTTTCAGATTTCACTATCATAAGTTTTGATTTAGGAGACTCTTTGGCATATTAGGCTGCCAGATACTCTCCAATTTCTCTTAATGGGCTATTCCCTCACAATGTGGAAGCTGTATAGCAAGGAATCTTCTTTGTCAGGGGGCTCTTATAAAAATAACATAAAATTAAAACAATAATCACTTGAAACTGGTTAGAGAGTTACAGCATTACAACATCTGACACGAGGTTTAAACTTCATTATTTATTGATCTGGATGCAGTGCTCATGTATCCAGATTTTCGAGGTACTCATTCTCCAGCTGCAAGAAGGATGCCATCTCATGGCCTACATCTGAGTTCCTCCCTGGGAATTTCCTTGGCCTAGGAAAGCCGTCTCTCCAGGGCAGCTTACTTTTGTTGACTGGCTGACACCGTACATAAAGGCTGATCTTTTAACCTCAGCTGGGAACACCTCTGAAGAATATGCCAGCTTGAAGTCTTCCTATAGAGCTGGCTGAGGCTTTTGTTGTAGACCTATCACAGACTTCTCCCTGAACTTCTCCTACTTTCTTCTTTTTCTCTCACAGGTGTTAATTCCAACAGCAGAACTAGCTACCTAATTAGCGGCACCCAGTGCAAAATGAGAATACAGACTCCTTGTTCAAATAGCAGAAAAAATTTCCATCAGAGGTAGTAAAACATAAAACTATTACCTTTTTCTCATGATCTCTCTCAACTCGTCTATTTTTTTAAAATTTGCTACTTGATATCATTCTAAGTAAAGAAAGATTAATCATTTACCATATTAGCATGAATTTCACTATTCATCTTCTTTATTGTGCAATGTCTATTTTAAATGCAAACAGCATTGAATTCATATGCAGAATCATTGAAAGCACACAATTCAATTTTCACACCTCATAGATGCTTGGATATCTGTTCATCCCTTCCTTTGTGTCCCCTTTATATCTTTATACACCTCTCTGCAAGGTATATATACCTCTCTGCAGGAATAAGTGAATGCATAATTGAGACAATCATGGACTGGAGTGTATGGAGAGCTCACTAATGTTCTGAAAATTCTTTTTTGTTTTCAATTCTTTTTTTTCTGAAAAATCTTCATTAGCTCTGATTCCATGGTAATAGAAGCTTCCCCAGAGAATAGAAATATTTGATACCTTTAAAAAATTTCATGCCAGTGCAGAGCATTGTGTGTGTGTGTATACATACATACATACATACATACATACATACATACATACATACATATATAAACATTTAAGACACCTAACACATTTTGAGCATAATATTAAGGTAATGTGAGCAGTAATGGAAACAGTAAACATCCGTATCAAAAGTAATTCAATTTGGAGAATACAAATTTTAATTATTTATGGGCAGATAAAAAAGAACCTATTCTTTATGAGATAATGTGCACCTATGTGAAGTCCTTTTCTAGGTCTCAAAACTAATGAACTACATGCAGTATCATTTGTCACCAATTATCTGAATCAGAGAGTTATGAGGGTTTTCACAATTTTAGTGCTACATACTTTATTTCCAAAGCATATTCTAGTGTATATATCACTTCTATTATACTTCATTAACAAAAAATAGAAATATACTTATCAAAAGCATTATTATAATTCCTTTAGTAGATATAAAATATAGGAACAGAATCTTTTGAGAAATTTTGTTATATTATCTGGGAGGAAGTATTGATATCCTATTACATAAATACAATAAAATACAATATTTCTGTTTATAGTTCAATACTACTGATTACTGAATTAAGGTTTTATTATATGCTTTTTTAAAACTAGGTTTAACAGGGATATTATATTTGAGCTTCTCCCTAACATAAAAAATGTTCTATATTTTATTGGACAGAAAAAGATATCTTTTCCAAAGGTGTTTCACAACCTATGCTCAGTTTCTACACCCACAAACATCTCTCGGAAGAAAAGCAAGCCCAAACATACTGACTCTTTAGTGCTTTTGATCTTAGTATCCTTAAATTTTAATGATTGTTTTTATCACCCAAATAAAGTTTTACTTTACGTGGCCTGTAGACAATTATCTTTCACACTAGAATCACAGTTGGTACCCCTGTTATAGATGTAATAGATGTTTGCTTTCTATTTAGCAACAGCAACATGGTTTCTTTAGCTTCAACATGCATAGAAAAAGGAAATTTTCAGGAAATGGTTATTCAGTTCTAACTTAATGCTTTCTTTAGCAGATAACTTTATTTAGAGGTATTTAGTATGACATGACTATTCTTTCCAGAGTGCTAATGTTATTTATTTTTACTTTTTGATTTCTAAATTTACTTATTGTTTTAAGTCATACCACCTTCACATAGTAGGAGATCATATAGACAAGGATTATTGCAGGAGAATAGGAATATGAAATCATCCCAAATCTATTCATTTTATTATATTTAATGAATCTTAGATGTTAAGCTACCCATCATTACACAAATTCTTATTTATGAATGGGGAAATGAGACCAAATTCAATCCTTAAAAATGGACTTATAATAAAATATGTTTTACAGTTCTTATCTGAGTTAAACCAAAATTGAACCAAATAATTTATTCCAAGATAACACTGAAATCATCAGGCGATGAAAATTTTGATTTAGTGTCATGTAGAAGCTCATATTTAATGACAAAAACAAGTGAAGGAAGAAGAAGATGGGCCAGAACTCAAATCTGGCATCAACTGATGGAACAGGGCTATAAACTATATCTATATCTGTATCCATATCTATATATCAATGTCTATATCTATACCTAAAGTCATTACATTGGAGAAAACTAAGTATAAAATGAAAGGTTGGTGAATATTATTAATATATAGATCCAATTCAAAGTAGGGTGTATCTAATCAGGCATGAAGGCAGAGGACATGTGGTTGAAATCAGTCTGCTTTACTTCTCTCAATCCAGGAGAGGCCAGAAGTTGAGTCTGGGAATTAACAAAACTTTCACATTAAGTGTGAGAGAATAAAAATAGAAAAGTCAAGATTAAGAATAAAATGTTCATATAAATATAGACAGAACATATTATTAAAAGAATAATTAGGGTTAGATTAGACTCAGAGACTTAGGAAGTACAAAGACGTGGGCCCAACGTACAGAAATACAGCAAATCTTGTTTGGCTCAAGAAGAGTTAATAAGCCTGATGGTCTTGAATGGCCTCACATTACACTTTGAAATTGGAATAGGCCACTGATCCTTCTTAAATAGATTTAATGTATTTTATAATGAAAAAGTTTCTGCACACAAGATATAAAATGTTTACAATGCATTCACTTATAATTAGAAATGGACAGGAGTCGCTACATATTTATAAGGAGCTTTAGAGACTGAAATTTATTTTATTTGATTCTGACAATAGCCGTTTATATAAAGGAGTAGTATTTTTATTTCTATTTTGTAGATAATAGAAATAATGTACCCAACAGACATAATGTACCCAACAGATTTCATATTCTTAATTTGAAAGGAAGCCAAGAATAAACACAGGAGATCTGTCTTTTGATCACTGGTTAAATATTACTTGTATAAAATAAACTTACATTCACTAAAGTCACCAAATTCCAGTCACCCACTTTTTCCTTTCTACTTACCTGATTTTGATTTTGTTTAATTAAAGCTATGTAGGATAAATATAACTTATTATTTATCTTAAAATAGAATATTAGTAATATCCATTCTATTAGTATTATGAAGTAAGAGGACTCTTTAGATCAGGCACCAGCAAACTTTTAATCCCATAAAGGGCCAGGTACAGAATAGTATGGACTTTGTTTACTATCTATGTTAGAACTATTTACTTATTAAACAAAAAAGAATGGTTGTGTTCCAATAATATTTATTTACCAAAACAGACCTTTGCTCTAGATAGTTGAAGAATGCAGATTTTCTTATTGACTGTCAAAATGCTTAAATGGCCCCAAAAGCAAGAAAAACTCTGGTCTACTACTTACATCCTCAAAGAATGACTTTTATATCTTATACCTATATTTAATAACTTATTCTTAGAAACCAAGAACTTAGCATGAAAAAATAAGACTGAAATCAGATCACACAGCAAGAGGAAAAATATTTCCAAGACAGCATGTGCACTTACAGTATGAAGACAATGGAGTTTTTAGGAAAAGTTTTTGGAGTAATATACATGAGTAGTTAAAAATGATTCCAGAATAATATATTATCAAAATTTTTAAATTTTATAAATGAAAAAAATATCTTTGAAATGTTTAGGTCTTCACAGATTCTAATTATAGATCAATTTTTAAAAATATTTTCATGAAATATATGTTTATGCTTAAAGTCTTGAGATTAATTTAATTATTTATTTTTTTTTCATATGTCTCTAAGGTTATCAACTTTAATTTCCCCAGGGATTTTAGCAAATAAGCACAAACTAGAGTCAGCAAATAATCACTGCATCAAATTTTTGAAGTTATATAACATTATTTAAAACAAATTAATTTGCATATATTTTAAATATTTTGAATAATACATAAAGAAAAATAATTATTTAAAATATATCTATAATCTTACTACAGGACACATCTTGTTTATTGGTTATTGTTCGATTAGTTTGCTGCATAGAAGCCATTCTTATTTTTGTCTGGTAACAGCTCAAGAATTTTTCTATAAAAAAATCACAAGCTCTCTTTTTTATTTTACAAAGTAAAGGAGCAAGTATTTAACTTCGCCTAAGCTAATTAAGTTTATTCTTTTTCCACAGCATTATTGATTGGTTCAATAATAAATAAGTGATCCAACTGGAATAAAGAGTGGTCAAGTTCTGGACTTTTGTTAGAAATGTTAAGAAATAGGTGTCATTTTTTCAAAGGGTCTGTTAACTATTAGGACATGATCTTGTGTGGGCCAACACCTAGAGTTTGAGAATGAAGTTAAGAGAAGAAGGGCGAGACCTATGCACTGATGACATAATTAAAATTTTCAATTATATCAGCTAATAAAGTTCTCCCTCATTCCCTTAACTTTTTGTTTGTTTATTATTTGTTATTGTCACTTAAAACTAAATGTTTCCTGATCAGCATTCCCAGAATCTTCTGATGATTACTATAAATATATAAACACATTTATCACTAGGTTTTTCAAAAAATTATATGGTAATTTAAGACCAAAAAGTAGTAAATTATATGAATTTATTTTATCTTATATCGATTTAATTAAACACTATGACATGTTGGTAGAAAAAACAAAAGTGAATTTTCAAAGAACTTTTTGTTATCAGAAGAATAAAAATATCACTCTGTCTTTCAAATTAACACAAGAAAAATAAAAAATAGAACATAGAACAATAGATACAAAATACAGTAAAGATTCACAATTGGAAACCACCTTGCATGTATGTCTATCATTGTGTTCACTTACTACTTTGTTTTCTTTATTTTAATCTGAAGTCAAGTCAATTTTAAACACAAGACTGCCATTTAGCCTCATGTATCAAGGTGACAATTAAGGTCACTGATGTTGCTTTCAGTTGTCTTCAGCTCAGAAGTATATATTTTCTACACACACACACACACACACACACACACACACACTCACACACACACAGTGTTTATACAATTTATAATCTCGTGTATTGGCCTGAGGTTGATTTCCAGTTATGAAACATTCCTCCATTTTAAACATGCTTTACAAAACCAAACTCACACTTAGGAATTTTAAGCAGCGGTCCCTTAACTTTTTCCTTTTGAAGTCTTAGGGATGTATTAAATAACATTCATAAACCATTTCTAAAAACAAAGCTCTTTTTTGAAAGCAACCAAATGACTGCCCTCAAATAGTTTCATTTAATGAGAGTATGCATATTTTAATTACATTTCTAAGGAGATTGTGCCTAGAGTTCTGAGAAAAATAACCACCACAGATAGCAGTATTTGCATAGTATTTGCTTATCAAGAATTTGAAGTATTTGAATAAATATCATTGTGTTTGCCCAGATAAACTCATGAAAAGAGGTCTCTGAGTAACATTACCGAAGGGGCTAGTTTTATCTGTTTATCCTATGTATTTGTTAAGGAGAGATTTTCTTTTCTTGTGAATCTCAGAAACTGAAGCATTCTGTTTATCAAGAAAAAAACAAACAAACTGAATTTCATGTCAAGTATCATAAATAGAAAAGATTTACTGTCAACATATTATAATTTATAGTCATAATGACAATCATTAGACAATAATACACTCATAACTGCTTTCACAGAATTTATTTGATTTCAATCTTTGAGCTTTCTTCTCAAAACTAATATTTAGTACATACTTTCAAATTTTAGCAGAGATAACATTATTCTGGAATTTTGTGGCTTGATAGAAATCCTTTGTAGTTTTTTAGTCTTCTCAGGAATGTCATCATGTTATGACTTCGTGATTCATTGTATCGTTTCATTAATATAACTACTGTATTGCTATAAGTCAAAGAAATCATGCCAGACTACCTGTTAGACTTTGAATCATCTCTTTAGATCTTCCATTTGTCTCTATGAATATACAAACAGTTTGAAATTGTATATTATTTTCTCATATATACTAAAGAGAAAACCATTTAATCACAAATACTGCCATATTCCACTCTTTACACATGAAGAAACATGGATGGACTATAAAATGACATACGTACATAAATGGCAGTCATAAATAAAATACCGGTTTCTAATTTGATAATTACTTCTTTCTTCCTTCCAGTATATTAACTCTAATTTTAAATTTGGCTGAGAGTCAGTGTAGCTGATAGAACAAGTTTTTTTGAAAGTGCCTGGCATATTACTTAGTTTTGTAGCTAATCAATAAATGTGAGTTTCATTCTTCCTTGTTTCTAGAAGAAAAAACTATAGAATGAAAGCTGAGATTTGTTTTTTGAGACCTAACCTCCTGAAATGTAACTAATTTCAAAGCAAAGAGATTTTTCAAAACATAGATATGCATCTTTATAACAAAACACTTTACTCCCTAATAGTTATGATAATTCTTGAGGAAACTAAAAGACAGAAAACAACTTTATAGAAGTTAGGAATAAAAAAATGTCTTGTTTCTGAAATAAGAACTTAGAAAATATAGCATAGATTACAAAATGGATTCGTAAAGGAAGGTTCTGTAAGCACCTAGACAAACTAGAGAGCATTAATCAAATTGAGTGGAGTGTGTCAGAACACTGTAGGCAGTTATACATTGGAAAAGTTGCTCCTCGGCACCCCCATGACTCAACACTTAAGAAGTTGAACACCTGGTGGGAAATCATTGCATGTAATAGAAAATATACTGCTTGAAATGGTTGCAGGTACATTCAACGAGAGGAAGGCTAAAGTCACTGGAGAATATGCTGGCAAGGAGAATGTTTTGGCACATCATCTTTCTTTCTCTTGGATACTAGACACCATAATTAGAGATGTAAGACCTCACGGTGACTATAAAACTATAAAAATGAACCTCTCAAACTAATGATGACTGAGTATAAGGATAAAAAATTCTACGACCTTAATTTTGGAGGTGTTGCATCTTCTGCGAATGTCTATGTCAGATAACTTCTTACTTGTTAGCTACTATAGGCTTCAGTGTTTAAGATGCCTAACTATGAGAAAATAACTGATATGATGCCCACAAAAGCTAATTGTATTTCAAATTAGTATTTTTAATTTCTTCAGATAAATACCCAGAAGTGAAATTGCTGGGTCATAAGGTAGTTCTATTTTTAACTTTTTGAGGAAACTCCATACTGTTTTCCATAGTGGCTGTACCAATTAGCAGTCACATCAACAATGCATGAGGTTCTTTTTTCTCCGCATCCTCAAGGTTGATCCATGTTGTCTCATATTGAATTTTTAACTTATTTTTAAAGGCCAAATAATAGTTCATTGTGTTTACATATCTCACTTTATTCATTCATTTGTTGATAGATATAAATTGGTTTAGGTCGTTCCTGCATCTTGGCTATTGTGAATAGTGCTGCAGTGAACACAGGAGTGCTAATGTCTCTGCAAGGTCTGTATTTCAATTCTTTTTGATAAATACTAAAAATGAGATTTCTGGATTATATAGCAGTTTTATTTTTAATTTCTTGAAGAATACCCATACTGTTTGCACCATATCAGCTGCACCATACTGGCTGCACAATGTTTTCTATACTGGCTGTAACATTTTGCATTTCCACCAACACTGTACAAAGGTTTCAACTTCTACATCACACTTTATGAGTTTAAAATATATTACAAAGCTACAGTAAGATAGTACCATATTGACATAAAGAAAGACATACTGAGAGATGCAACAGAAATATATATGATTAATTCATTTTTGACAAGAGTGTTAAGACAAATTGGGGGGAAAGAATAGTCTCTTAAACAAATGATGTTGGGAAAACTGGTATTGCATGCAAAAAAGTGAAACTGAACCCTCACACAAATCAGCTCAGAATGAATTAAATACTTAAACCTAAAACCCAAAAGTGTAAAACTTCTGCAAAAAAATCATATGGGAAAATCTTCATGATATTTATCTGGACAACAATTTTATGAATATGATACCAAAAGCATAGGCAACAAAACTAAAGATAGATAAATGGGACTAAATCAAAGTAAAAGAGCTTCTGCACAGCAAAAGAAACCATCAACAGAGTGAAAAAGCAACCTACAGAATAAGAGAAAATGCTTGTAAACAATATCTGATAAAGGATTGATTTCCTAAATATGTAAGAAACATTACTCAACAACAACAAAAAAATCCAAAAACTAATTTAAAAAGTGAACTTTTTAAAAGATATGAATAGACATCTCTCCAAAAAAGACATACAAATGACCAACAGATATATGGAAATATGTTCTGTGAGGATGTCTATTAACAATAGAGAGAGAGAGAGAGAGAGAGAAAAAGAGAGAGAGAGAGAGAGAGCTGTTGTGGATAAAGACGTAGAGAAATTAAAATTGATTGGAATTAGGTTTGAGAACTTTAAAGATAATATATACAAACTATAATATACTTACATGCCTGTTAAAAGAATGATAAATAGACACAAAATCCTGAAAATGGAATATTTAAAGAGTTGTAACACAGTATATCTTTCTATTTATTCATCTTTAATTTTTCTCAGTGTTTTGTATTTGTAAATGAACAGTTCAGGTCTTGCACATATTTTGTCAGTTTTAAGCCTAATTATTTTATTATAAATGGTATTTATTTATTTTTAGGCGAAGCCACCCTTGGTTGACCTCACAGATTGCAAGGACCTTGTCAGCTTTCAATCTATTATTTTTTATTTTTTATGCCTATAGCATCTGGTTTTCCTAGGTGGTCTCCCATTCAAGTACTAACCAGGCCCGACCCTGCTTAGCTTCCAAGATCAGATGGGATCAGGCTCATTAAGGGTGGCATGGCCGTAGTAATAAATGATATTTTTTAAATTCTGTTTTCTGATTTGTCATTCATATAACATAGAAATACACTTGATTTTGTATATTGATCTTTATTCTTATAAGCAAATTTACCCAAGCAATATGTTTCCAATAGAAATACAAACTTATAGCCATACAAAGACTTATACATGAATGTTTACAAGTTTTTATTCATAATAACCCCAAACTGGATACAACCTAAATGTCCAGGAACAGGTAAGTTGATAACCAATCTGTAATAAATACAAACACTGAACTATTAAGCAGCAATAAAAACCTATGAACCATTGTTACACTAAAAACACATGGACAAATATCAAAGTATCTATGCTGCATGAAAGAAGTCAGACAAAAAGGAACATATGCTTGATTCTATTTTCATAAAATATTAAAAATGCAAACTAATTTATAATGATTTAAAGCAATTCAGTGGTTGCCCGGGGACTGGGGTGGAAGAAGAGGTGAGTAAGAGAGATTACAAAAGAGCATGAGAAAACTTTTATGGTAATGGATATGATCAATATTTTGATTGTGATGATGACATACGTATGCAAAACTTCACAAATGGAACCAGTTAAATGCGTGAGGTTTATTGTATGGCACTTATACACCTAAAAGAAGCTGCTAAGTTTCTAAAGACGTCTCAAAATATCAGGGGTGTGAAATGTCAGAATCTAATAGCTGGCCTAAGTAAAAAAAAGAAAGCACCATTAAGTGCTTGGCTACTTCTCTACTCAGTCATGAATTTTTTGAGCAAATGAAAATTTATATAATAATAATAAAATTTATAATATCAGAATAGTTTTAGGAGACAATAATTTTAATTACCTCATTCTAATCTCTTTTTCATGCTAGTGAAGTACTAAAATAAAATAACATACCCCAAAGGTCAGGATAGCTCAGAGAAAGCAGAGCTCAAATTCATTTTTTCATTGTTTTGGACAAAGGTATGAGATTAAGTTGTACTTTTGCCTTATTCAAGGTAAGTATATTGGTGGAGCAAAGTTTTCTAACAATATATATATTATGGGAGTGTCCACCTCATGTTAAGTTTAAACGTAAATACTGTGAAGTTATCTACAATGAATATTAGCCATTTTCAATTCAAACTTAAAAATAAAGCCAAAATATATTTGTATGATAACCCTAGCTATTTCTATTCCCTAATTTCTGAGTGCACCATTGATACACCAAATTTTCTAGAAGGCTATTGGCAGAAATATAGAGTTTGTAAAAAAAAATTCAGGTGTATTTAGAAAACAATTAACTAAAATACATAAATGTGCATTAGTAAACAATAACAAAGAAAGGACATATTTAGAAATGTATGTTGTACTTTCCTAGCATGTTTCTTGAATCTTTTTACAACCAATTCTTCAAGATATTTTATTTTTCTATTGCAAATGATAATCATCAGATTGATAAAAATTTTATTCTTAATATGTGCTTTATAAAAAATAAAAAATAAAAACATTAAAATGTGCTTTATTATTGTTTTGCAGAAAATTCCTCCTTTATAAATAGAAGGTTTTTAGTGTACTCATTATAACTTAATGAAAAGTCGAATAAAATTTATTCTTCAGGCAGTTCATTTCTAGTTTAAATGTTTTCTTTCATGGGTAAATATAAGTTTTTTGTGAGAAATAATGATTAATCATGGAGAATTTTTCACAGAGTTCACAGATTGAATTTTAAATACTTAGGCAAGATGAATGTGGGGACACTGTCACAGCCATAAATCGTTGAGTATGCTGACAAGTGCTTAAGAAACTAACAAAATTCTGCTTAATTCCCATAATTATAAAGATATAAAAATTCATCTGACTACATGTGCAGTAAGGGGCATTTTGACTTTTATTATTGGTTCAATTCCAATTCAGGATAATAATGATTAAGAGTTTTAATATTCATGAGATATGGAATTTTTTAACATAGTAACCCTATTGAACATTTTCACCTCTAGATCTCAATTTAAGGAAACTTCAAATCTTTTGAACATGGAAATTTTTTTTCTTCTTGCTCAGAGTCTAAGCCTTAAATTAAATTATCAAGGAATGACTTAATAAATTTCTGAATAAATGTCTTATGAAGAGATGTCTTTTAGTTAATTTTCATGCAAAACACACTTACTTTATAAATAATCATTATTCTGACAGAGCGCACAATTAAATAAATGACATTGAACACTTAGTGTTAAATTGATTTTTGAGATCATTCAACTTTATTTTCCTCTGAAACAAAAAAAAAAATGGAGAAGTCAGCATTTGACTGCTTGTAGGATATTGGCATTTTTGAATTTGAAAGATTACACAGAACTGGAGATTTTTAACAGATATAAAATACTAAAAATATTTTGTTACATTTTCAACAGTATGCAAGAAATACTTTTCATTTGAAATATCCATATTGTTAATATTTTATAATTGTAATAATACCATAGACTTTTTAACATAACCTATGATAAATCTTTTTGGTGAAAGGATAGTAGAGTGTAGACTCTGAAACTAAGTATATTATGCAAATATTAATTATACTATAATACTGATAATTGATAACACATATATTTTCTTAAGTGCCCCTGACTTAAATACTTGGAAGGAGTCAATGAATTTGCTCTTTGTCATATTCATTGGAAGTGGATATCATAGTCACTATGTACCAGGTATTGTGTAATTTGCCTTAACGTTTTTCCTCATTTTATCATCATAACAACCCAATGGGAAAGATTTTATAATATCCAATTTATAAATATGGAAACTGACGAGTAAGTAGTTAATCATTTTGCTAATATTCCAATGTTTTGATTTTCCCCCAGCTCTGCTTTGTCTCCAAAACCTCTATTCTTCCAGTCTTTTCTTATCTTAGTTTCTGGAGATAAAAACTAAAAAAAAAATGAATTCCTTGTTCTAGGAGCTTATAAGCTTATAATAAAGTAACTGATCCAGATAAGCCAATATGAAAAAAAGGAGGTTTTAATATATTGTAAGCTAGTGTTTAAGAGAGATGTCTTATGGAAAAGCAAAGACAAGGGAAATTATCGCAGAAGCTGTTGGAGGATTAGAAGACGAACATGGAAGGTTCCCTAATGACTTTCTGAAGAATGAGGGAGCATTATCCACTCTAAAATAACAAAAAGATATGAAATATTAGGGAAACAGTAGGTTGATGGCTCATAGAAAGGATTTAATAAGCCTCCTGGGTTCCTTAACAGGTCAAGAAAAAAACAACATCCTTGTACTGTAAGGACAATGTCAAGAATGTAGTCTGGAGAGATAGTCAGGAAACATGAAGAAGTGTCTGATGGGCCATGGTAAGGAAGTTTGACTTCTTTTAAGCTCTGGTACGAAAAATGAAAAATTTAAACCAAATGTTCATGGAGATTGTGATATGGGGCAGGGACATAGAAAGTCACCCTATTATATTTGTAAATTACTCTGGAGGTGATGTAGTGGATGGATGGAGATGACAAAACTACAGATGAAGAGGACAGCTGGTTCACACCTATGTACAGACCTCCGATAGCAACGTTTACCTTACCTAATGTAAACTATCCAACGATAATGTAGAGGTAGCAGAATATGAATGAAACTATTATTGGTTGACAAGATACTGCAGTTAATAATTTTTTTTCTTAAATTGCCTTAATTTAACTCACATTCTTCTTCCAATAACTATTTATTGAATTCTTACATCTGTCAGGCAAACTTGCTGGGCTTACCCAAGACAGCCTAAGTTTCTCTCAGCTTGAGTAAAATTTAGACAGGCTTTTTTTTTTTTTTTCTCTTCAGACTCTAGGACCCTACCTACTTTTTCTTAAAGCATTTGCTTTAGAAAATTGAAACATACTTTCTCTGCCCTTTTGAAATATATATAAGTCTTCTCCCAGTATCTTGTCAGTTTTACCACCCAGGAAATATCTTTCTCAAAGACCTATGAACTGTCTCTTTAAAATTTAATCATTGAAAATGATAGAGTTCATATGTCTGTAGTTATGGGAGGGTAGGAGTTTAACTTTGGAGGGAACTTCTTACTCCAAGTTGTAAAACTACCTCCAATCATCCCCACCCAGATAGGGGAAAGTTTACTTTTCCTTTGGGTAAGGCCTATTGGCAAACACTACTGGCCTATTATCACTCTCCACCTACTCCAGCTCTTAAAATCTCTCCAGCACTTTGTCTCACCCTGGAGCTACGCATCCAGACTTGATCTATGCCCTCTTACCTATTGTTGGCAATAGTATCTGAATAAAATTAACCTTTTTTTTGCTCATCTTGTCCAATGTGAATTTTTTAAACAACCCTCACATTATAACAACACACACACACACACACACACACACACACACGTATCTCTATCTCTATGTCTATCTCTACCTTTATATCTATCTATATCTATATGAAGTAAGAGAGGACAATGAATTAAGAGCATGTATAGAGGTGTTATTTTAAGCATTAGACAATCACCTTAAAGTTAAGCCGTAAGAACAAGTGGCCATGAGATGAGTGAGTGTTAAAAAATAAAGACTGTCAGATTGTCTTTTCAATGGATCGTAGATTCAAACTGATTTGAAGTATTGATAGAGTTGAGATCTTAGAAGGAATTTGCTGGAAAAATAACAAAACAGAAGTTGGTGGTCAAAAAATAACTATGAAATTAAAACTGTGGAAACATAGCACTTATTGTTAATGATATGGTGTAGGCTATCACCACATGGGCAAACAGGAGAGGTAACATAGAAGACATAATCAGTTGAGGGAGGGAATTCAAGGAACTGGAAGGCCAGTGTGTTGAAGAAACTTCTTACATATGTTTAATATTTATGGAGCACATTCTAAATGATGATAATATTGGAGAAGCATTTTAGACACTCTGCCCTAGAACTAAGTCAGAGCTCTGAATAGCAAAAGAAATGCAAGAGCTTGAGGTGAGAATATGTAGAAAGATTGCTAGAGGGAAGAATGCTGAAGATTCAATGGTATCTGTAAGCCTTTTGCCCATGGCCAGCCTGAAAAAAAAATGTTATGGGTGTGAGATTTGCCCTATTTGCAAGATAATGTGTTAGCCTGTCACCATTTCATGGATGCTGAGAGAGAATATAAGACTCCTGGGTCAGAGGCTACAATTTTTTATCTATAGTAATAGCAGTAGCCAGTGTATTAGCATTTAGAGGCCCACCCTCAAGCCATGGTTTCCCCAAGGTAATGCTAAGGGGGTAAAGCAAGAACTGCACATGGAATGGTTTGTATTACAGGAGAAGATCTGGGAGGCTAGTGAACCTGATTTTCTCTATTGAGATGTAAACATGCCGATCCCTTGTTTCTGAGGGAAGCACTCTATCTTTCAAGGCAGTTTGCTATACAAATATCTTTGAAAAGTAGTCCAGAACAAACCTAGGCAGTGCCTCACTCAAAAAATTGGGAGAGATGTGACTCACAAAATATCTTACATAGCAGCTATGCCAAGTAATAAATTTAACTCTTTTAAATTACCATAGATTATTGATATTTCTGTGGATAAATGAAAACATTGATTTAAAATTGAATATACTTATTAATATAAAAAATGAAATCATTTAAAAGAACCAAATTCAAGTTGCAATTAGTTTTTATAATTTAAAAAATATTTTTAATCCTATATTATAAATATAATCTAAATATAAAATAATAATATAAAAATATTATTTTTAATGATGTAAAGCTGAACTTAAAACATTATCTGTAATTAATATTTTTAAGGTCTGACTGCTCTTTACTGTTTTTAACCAAACAAACAACACAACAATGAATGCAGACTTTACCCATTTTCCACAGTCTTTTAAAATGCGTTTATGTTCATTATTTTTCTTAATTTTATCATTGAATCTGACACCTCACTGTTAAGTGTCTAAGACTGGAAATTTTTATAACTGTCTTTATAGATGTTACATTTTCAGTATGGACTGGAGAATTTTAATAGTTATTACTGTACTTATACAACAAGAACTAAACAATTAAAAACACCACCTGTGAAATAAAACAAAAAGTGAGTAAGGGATTTAGAAACAAACTCTCTTAAGGGAGAGAGCCAATTCCTTAAAAACGTTTGAGAAAGTGACAGTTTTAACGAGGAACACACTGTGCTCAGGGAACACTGGCACTCCATCTAACACTACCAAAAAGACAGCACTGCATTGTATGACCTGATGGCTTCATAGCTGGGAAGCAGTGGTAAAAAGAACCTGAATGGGAGTGGTGTGCTTTACTTAACATCTGATTTCTTTCCCTGGGCGTGGGTCAATTGTTTCAGTCAAATACAACATATCCTGCTGCTGGTAGCAACTTCTGAAATATCTTATTATGATAACGCTATATTTAGACATCACCTTGCAAACAGAAGAGTCTCAAGGCATTGTGAAAAACTGTGACAACCAATTTACAATATACACATTATAGGAATGACATTGCTTGCTTCTGGTATGCAGATATCTCTTGGATGAAACATGACAAGTGATTAACAGAGGACAGTGACGTCGTATGTACAAGTGGCAAAGAATTCTCCACTTAGTGGGAGCTGGGAAGGAGTGCTCTTTAGATCAACAGAATACATATTAACCATTAGTGGTTGGCCAAGGCACCTGGATTAACATTCTCACCTTTGAAAAGGTTCCTGGTTTTAATAACCATAAAAAGATTCGAGTTCATAAAAACATCCTGCATAGAACACTGTTACCAAATAAATAAGAAATACCATTCATCGAGCCACTAGAATACAGAGGCACAGGTTTAAAAGTAAATGTCTACTTTCCTAGTTTTCAGACACTGAAAAGATCCCTTTTTTGATGTGTGTTTGTGTGTGCTCTTTTTTTATGAACAATAAAATTCAAGTCAATGAATATTTTAGGGCATCTACAAAGTGACAGGCACTATAGAAGATGCTAGAAATATAAACATGAGTAAGGCATGGACTCTGAGGTTGAGAAATTCATCTCACTTCTGCACTTTATAGGAGGTTTATAGTTTCAGGATTCTCCAGGTAAGATGTTAGAAAGATCTGAGGGAAGCATGCCTTTTAAAAAACATTCTATTATAAAATATTATAGTATGTTTATTTTCAGAATAAAAGTTAGTTTTTATACTAATTGTAAATATTTTTTAACATTTACTAGAAATCACATTTATTATTCAATAAAAAGAAAAATTCTGAATCCAGAGGAATAAAAAAGGATCTTTTGGAATTCATTTTTCTGCCTCTTTCTACTACCCACAAACCAACCGGTGTACTGTATAAATGGGTACTTTTACATTTTCAAGCCACTTGCCTCTGTTTGAAATGTTTGAGACGAGATACCAAAGAGGAACAGAAGGTTAATGTTTGTGTGACTGTAAATATGCAAACAGAATCAATCTTTAATTCTCAGAAGCTATTAATATGTTGGTTACATGGCAAGGAGACTTTGTGAATGTGAGTAAATTAAGGATCTCAAAATGGGGAGATTATCCTGGATTATCTGGGTGGGCCTAATGTAATCACAATGTTCTTTATAAGAGGGATGTGAGAGAAGCAGAGTCAGAGAAGGTGATGTGATATGTGACAAAAGATGTAGTTTGGAATGATGTAGCCATAGACCAAGGCATTTAGTAGCCCATAGAAGCTAGAAAAGGTGAAAGAACATCCAAAGGGCAAGTTTACCCAGCCAACATTAAGATTCTAGGACTACTGACTGCAGAAGTATAAGATCATTCATATGTCTTGTTTTAAGCCACTAAGTTTGAGCACTTTATAATAGCAATGATAGGAAAAATATAGCAAACAGGATATAAAGGATACTCTAGTTAAGTCTTCTTTATTCTTTATTCTGGAAAATCATGTAATGTGATAATCAATCACTTCTATTTTTTTTTTTTTTTTTGAAAATGAGGCTATAGCTGTTGCCCGGAACAATATTTATTATACAAGGTTAGTTACGAAGGAAAGTATTTGTTTTCTGATGAACAGAGAACTGGCCTTATGTTGCATGTGGGCATGCGATTATTTTACACACAGCCATCCCATGAATGGTATTCATCTATCCAAACTCATCATGAAAAATTGTCCTGATAGTTTAGAACTTAAACATTTTTCAAGATTATACCTCTCTCCCATCTTCCTCTTGAAAAATCCAGGTAGTATAAAATAAAGTAGCTGCCAAACTGCTGAATTAGTCAAGCTCAAAGTCATAGTCAATTAAAATAAGACTCAGATGGGAAGAATTATCACAGAACTGGGTTATAGAGAGAACTTTAAAGGCAATAACTCCACTTTTTCTTAGCCTAGCAATATTAATATTCTATAGTTGAACATTAACATGCCAAAGTGGTCTAAAAGATTAATGAGCAACTTTAAGGAACACTTACTGCTGAAGAGTGATCTCTCATGTTTCCTTTTGTCCTTTTTCTGTGGTTTTTCACATCACACCAGTGAGATGCTCAGATGAGAATGGGTATACACTTGGCCAGATGTTTTCAGTTGTGGGTCCTTTGTTTTTTGAAAATATCTGATAAAGGTGAAATAAAGAATACTATTTAACACCTGCAACAGTTATTCCATTAACTTTCTTTTTTCATATTTCTTTTGAATAATGAAATATTTGAAGAAAATAGACCATTTTTTGTTCTTTGGAAAATTCAATGAATGAGTCTCTATATTACTAAGTGTTTATATTTTTATATTAATAATCTGAAATTCTGAATTAAGGCTCTCCAAAACTTTTAAAATTCTTATTATGAAATCTGTCAGTCATTTTGTAATATGAAAGGTCAAAGCTGATGATTAGATTAGCATCCGTGTATTATCAGTTATATATTTAATATTATTTTATGTGCTAGAGATGGCAAAGGGAGGCGAGTAGCACTGAAGAAATACAAACGCAGTGATGGAAGCTTGCAAAAGAAGGCAGTGGTAAAATTCATAGGACAATTGACTTTAGATAAACAGTACCATTATTATGCGGCCTTGTTAAATCAGTGACAACATTGGGGGGGATAGAGAAGCCAATACAATGTAACTCCTTTTGTTTTTACTTTTCACAAATCCCATCAATTTTTATAATTACTGAAAAGACCAGTGTTACCATTTTCAACCATTTATTGGATTCAAAAATCCCTTACAAGAATAGTTTGTTTTTCATTTTTTTAAGAACAATATTTCCTCTGTGTAATTCTCTTTTCCCAGTGTCTTAAATTTTTCAGGTTTGAAAGCACCATAGGTTGCTTAAAGGCAATACTCTATTTTGAGTAAAGGCAAGTGAGTGATTAAATTAAAGGAACTGCTAGATTTTTCTCAAGAGCTAGTCTGTGAGGAAGGTCCTACAACTACACACTCATTCATCTCTCTTTACCCAGCTGCCGTTCCTATTTTCTTCCTCCTTTGTCTCTGTCTTTTCCTTCTTCTCTTAGGCTAGGAATAAAAGTTGTTGAAAAATTTCACACCCTTCCAGATGTGATTGGAGACATGAGCAATGAGTTGGGGGTGATAATAGATTCTTAATCTTTCATCCCATGAGACAAAGGTGCCAAGAAAGCTGAATTGTAAAGAAAAGAAAATTCTAGATGAAAATACTACTTTGTAATCATTTTATGAATCTTGTCAGTTTTCCTTTTGCTTTATATTTCTCACAAACCTATATCACACATAAAACTGCATTTTGTTGTAAAATTTTCTTCAGGAACTAAAGAATTACTCTAGTAAAAGAGAAGATTTGGTTTCTACTTAGCTTTGATACTAATTGCTGTGTATTCATGGGAAAATAATTGTTTCTAATACATGGGAGTCAAGGTTAGTGGTAGTAATCAGTGTCCACCAGGATCCAATTGACTAATATTAAAATCTAAGATACAGTTGTTTGAATAATACAACTCATTCCTGTTTTTAGAATCATTTCATTATTTTATTTTTAAAGTAACTCCGGCATGTGGGGATGGAGGATGAGATTATATGTAGAAATGTATGATACACATATGTATAATATACAATCTCCTTTAAAAAACCTCTGTCTCTTACTAGTTTATTAGAACTCTGTCTTGAAAACTCCTTTCTCCCAATTCTCTCAAATTGCTTCTCCACAAATCTCCCTTTGGCTTTCTCTTTGCTGCCCTCAATGTGTTTTTCTTTTTTCCTCAAATATTTATTTTTCTCTTTAGTAAGTTATCTGTTCTCAAATATAAATCTCTCCAGCTTTTCCATCAACTTTATACCTTCATCTACTACATAATAAAACCCAAGATGTAGTAATCTAACAACATATGTTAGAAGGTAATGGGATGAAGAGAAAGGTCTAGAAAATATCAAGGAATTTTCCTTACTGGGCAGGGAAGGGAATGCCATAGTCACTTATGTACAAATTTCTTTCTTTCCTTTTTCCCTTCTTTCCTTTATGTATACATTGCCTCCCAGCTTTCTTTCTGCCATTATAACACTTATTATATTTTCAAGTTTTAAAGCAAATTACACTTCCTCTCATAAGTTGTATCTAATTAAATCATTCACAGTTCTTAGTATGTATCTATCTATCCATCACATTTGTCATCCACCTACCTACCTACTTTGTACCAGTATTTTTAATTCTTAGGTTCTTGCTTCTTACCTGGAGTACATATATTTGAGAACAAGGCCATGCCTTTTAGTTTTTATGCCCTAGGGTATCTATGCTATTCAGTATAAGGCATATATAGTAGTTAATGGTTCGTGAGACTGTGTGTAAGGTATTCATCAAAGGACTGGAGATTTGCAATCTTTGCCTACTCTTAGCTAATTATATTCTCATAAATATCAGCCTTAAATTACAGCTCTCCATTGATATTTAAATAAAACAGATGCTTTCTCTATTCTCTAATAAGTTTAGTACATTCTAAACTAGTAAATTGGGTGAGTTTATAATTGGGACTGAAAGGAGTGAGACATTGGTGATGTAAAAAGCAATTCTCACTGAAGAAAAAATTAATAAGATGTTGAGTGAATATATAAAGCATGGATTGTGCAAAGCATGAATTCTCAATGGAAATGATATTGCCCCAAGAGAACAAAATTGGTTTGGATGGAGAAAGAGAAGGTATGCAAAAAAAATCTTAGATGTTATAGTGGGTTGTGGTCCTCCAAAGCTCAACCATATTTGACAAGATCTTCTTTCTTAATATTTAATTTCTCTTATTAGGTATATATTACATTAAATTTAAAACAATTAAATTAAAATAAATTTTCTTATTAGGAGCATGATAATGAAAATAAGTTGAAAAACATTGATTCAAAGGTATAAAAAGCTTGAAAAAAGTATTATGGTAATATTTTTTAATTAACTAACTAATTTTAATTAAATTTATTGAGGTAACATTGCTAATAAATTATATAGGTTTTAAGTGTACAATTAAACAATACACCATTTGTATATTGCATTTTGGTTCCACTACTCAAAGTAAAATGTTTTTTTGTCACCATATATTTGACTTCCTTTACCCTTATCTACTTCCTGCCATCCTCCCCTTCCCTCTGGTAATCACTAAACTGTAGTCTGTGTCTATAAATTTTTGTTTGTTTGTTTGTTGCTTTCAGTTTTATACCCCATGAATGAATGAAATCATATAGTTCTCAACTTTTTCTGTCTGACTTACTTTGCTTAGTATGGTAATTTCAAGGTCTATCCATGTTGTCATGAATGGGAGCATTCCATCTTTTCTTATTCCATTTTCTTATTCCATTGTCTATATGTACCACATCTTTATCCAATTATCTATCAAAGGGCACTTTGGTTGTTTCTACATCTTTTTTTTGTTTGTTTGTTATAAATTCAAGAACAGAGAATTCTAGAAAATATATTTACATAATAATAGATATGAGTATATCTGATGAAACCAATCATATTGTACATTAAATCACAGTTATTTGTGGAAGTGTCCATGACTGGAAAAGACTCACTTCATTGGTTTTATATTGTTCTAGATGCTAGTGCAGCTTAGGCTCCCAATGAAACCTGTTGAAGGAAAACAAACTCACTACATAATAGCACTGTCAAATGATTGTCTAGCTTATAGTTAAACCTGCAACCTTTGATAAATCTCCACTTCCTTTAATGATTTTGAATCTTCACAATCATGGTCACATTTTAGTTTGTTAGGGCCCTCCTGAAATGGGCTGAACACTAAACTAAACACAGAACTCCCACAATGGTCTAGGCAACACAATGTAAAAGGAGATTGATGTCCTTCTCATTCTCAACTGTTTAATTTGACAGGGGCCTAAGGTGCCATTGGATATATTAGCTGTGACATTCCCTATTAATTCAAATCTAGCTTAATCTCAACAATTACTCTTACATTGTCTTTATATGTGCTGTTAAGCTATGTACTGAATAGCCAAGATAGACTATTTGGTTAATAAAATCATAGGAGAATACTTAAAATATAATAAAATTTTATCTTACTGAATTTACTATAACATTCCTGTTCATACTTGATATTTTTAATGAGAAGCTTCCCCTTATATGTCTTGAAAATATCATCTTATTTAATAATTTGATAAGATTTTCACTCATGTGAGCATTTGAGTGTTTTCTCAAAATGGTGTAAGAAACCTTGTATTGCATATCTTACTCTGGGCTTTCATCCCTTCATTAGTCATCAGTCCTAGATAGAGCCATTTAATAAATTAGAAAGACATTGAGTCATATTATCATCAATCTCACTTTTAAGCATCTAACTTTCAATTATCTAACAGGATACTTTAAAAAATAGATTCAAATTGGTAAATTCAGAAATCATGCTTACAGTAGCCTGCAGATATACCAATTTAGCAACGTTTCTCCCACCCCATTCCTAATGAGCTTTTCTTAAATGCTTACAAACCGTGCTTAAAAATTATCTATGTTAAAATCATTATCCTGTAGTTCACATAATTCACCTTCCCAGTTTCTTAAAAAATAAAATAAAATAAAATAAAAAGCATGCAAAGAGTAGCATTGGTGAAAAGAAGGGGAAAAAAAAGGATAAGATGTCCATAATAAAAAGTAAAAATTGTTAGTAATTATTTTAGTAAACACAAGTGTTAATACTAGTATTAAAATACATGAATTATCAAGTTTTGTTACTTTCACCATTTCTCCAAAACAAGAAAAAACTTTGGTAATATCATATTTACATAAGATATGCTTAAAACAAATTGTGACATAAAGACAAAAGCAAAAAAATAAAAAAAAAAGAAAAAGAAAAGAAAGTGTTTCAAAATGCATGGAAGGCAATGCTAATGTAAAATTAGAGACAATTCAAAGTGAAAAGAATTTTTATTTTAAGAACAAAAAGTTTTATTTAACTGATATGTGTTAGAATATATTTAAGAAGAAAATCTACTGTAAGGAAATTTTATACAACAACAAATTGGAAAAATATACAAAAGAAGTCTGCCTATACATCACTGATCAAATGTTCCTCAACATTAATTTTGCTTTTAATTGTCTCCAATGTGAATTTGATTTCCATCATTGTATTCTTAATTTAATCTGCATGACTCCCAGTCCCATTCATCTGTTTTACTGGGCTCATACCCAGTGTACTTGCAGCCCTACTGAGACAGCAACCCTCCCCACCCCATCTGTTTCTGCACTGATAGTGCTCCTGTCAAACTGTGACTTAATACACACTCAGCTGTGTGATTCCTCCCTTCTCTGTACTTGGTCTATAGTTCTGTGTACACGGGGAGTACAACGTTCAGAATACACACGTGTCATTTGCTTGTGGTAATTTCTGTTCAAATCTTTTCTGCCTCAATTGATGTGGTGAGAGGATGGAGCACAAAGGATCAGGACCTTGAAGGAACCCTGTCCCACAGAAAAGCAAGATATGTGTGCTGATCTGTGTTCCATTTTTCCCAGTCTCTAAATCATGAAAAGATTTTGGAAATGGGATGAAGCTAATGCTTCTTATTCTAAATTTTGGTTTGATTTTTTTTTTTTTACCCATTTAGCTCAAAATTCTTTATTTTCATGGTCAATTTTCTCCAGAATTTGCTTCTTACTTAACAAGTCACATTATACATATATAATATGTCCTAAAGACTGAGAATTTTTATAAAACAAATAAACAAACCAAATTAAGCCTTCTTTAACTTCCTTTAACCAAGACATTCTCAGTTGTATTTGCCAAAGTTCCCTTTTAGTTAACAATATGGATTAGAATCCTAATTTTAGAATCATGAAGCTCACTTTGGGCAATTGTGATTTAGAATGATTTTTTTTATTGTTGTTGCTGTTAAAAAGTAGCTTGGGCTATTTAACACTTTTTAATTTTTACTCTACCCATGGTTTTATTATTGAAAATGTCAATATGTGGGCTATTAAGAGCTCATTTCATAATTTTTCCTACACATTAAGAATTTTTAAACAATTTACCTGACAGATGGCTGTGTATCTAGTTAGGAATGTTTTCCTGAGGAGCTATTCCATAATCTTCTGCAACCACCTGTTCGACTATCCAGCTGTCCCTCCTAATCAAGAAGTATTTGTTTAGATTTAACCAAAGAAGAAAATTAAATGTTTAAAAGCAAAAAATCCCAAAGATTTCTTGACATGTCAGTCTTAGTGACTGATCCAAGGAAAATGAGAGACACATAGTTATTTTCTAGGAGATTTAGAATCTGTACTTCCCTTTTAAAAGCTGGTTTTCTGATTTTGGCAGTACTAATACTGAGGCTTAAAAAATAATGGTTATCTCTATCTGCATTAAGCTGGTCCCAAAATCTCTACTCCTCAATGTGTAGAGGAAAAATTTGACATTATTCACAGAATGGTGCTAGAATTAAAGATCCACTAAGAACTATTTAGTACACTTCTTTACATCCTGGGATATTGTTAGTTTTGTCAAAATAGTCAGAAGAATGTAATCAGAGTAAAGGCTCTTGAAACTCTGTCAGAAAGAAGCTCAGAGTGAGGACTTGGAGGTCTGAGTGGTGGGAACCAAACCTCGTCATTCGATAGTGGAAAAGAAGTGCTAAGATGCTCAGTGGGTTTCTCTGAACTACCTCTATTTTTATTGATAACATCAATGTTTCATGGTTCTCTAAGAAATTTTATTTATCACGTTTAGAGTAGAGAAGTGGTACTAGAATACTACAAAAATCATACTCTTCTCCCTCATTCAGAACTCTCGACTATAACCTGTGTCTGGACACCTGCTTCTGATATATTTGCCTAGACATTTATGCATTCTCATTTCAAAATATATTTCTTGGAGGCCAGGTGTTCCTTTTGAGTGTTGAATTTTAGATCTCTATTGCTTTATAAAGTATAGCGTATGTTCAAGGATTTAACATAAACTGTTTTAATTATTTTGCTTCTAAATTCATCTCAGTCATTTTAAACAATTTATTCTTCAGTCTCTAGAGACAGAGGAGATTAAGATTGCTCTTCAATTCAACAAACATTTGTATAAGCTTAATATAAGCTTCTTGTATTTTAACCTCTATTATTCTCCCAACAAGAATTGAATGTGTTATTCTTTCAGAACTTCTCTTTCAATCAGAATTTCTAGCCCCTTTTTCCAGCAGTTACAGCCACTTTCCCAATATTTCTGTGCAAAACTTGTCTCTACCGAAAAGATTTTCCAGATTAATTTTACCAGCTTTAATCATTTTATGCCATTTCTTTTAGCACCTATATACTTTACCAGTTCACATTATTTTTCTTAAAATACGTAGTTGATGTAATTGTAATTTATAGCCTTAAGAGAAGGCATAATATTGGTGTGTCAGTGTTTTGCACAGTGTTTTGAGACTAATGTTTCATGTCTACATGTGCTACCCACAAATACCATGCTTATGTCTCCCTGATATCTTAGCATTTCTTCACTAGCCATCTAGTTTATAAGTTTAATTATTAGAGGGTTGATTCAAAAGTGGGAGAACAAATGAATTCTGAGAGACCCCTCACACTCATATACCATTATTTATGGAAGATGATATATTGCAACCAAAATTAAATGTCCTGGAATTCAGTTTACAAAAATTAAGAATTCTTATATGCTTCCGTAATTTAGCCTCTTGTATCCCTAGCTCCTTTTCCATTTCTTTTAGTCAAATGAGAACGGATAATCTATATCATCAAAAATTAGAAGGTTTAAAGGAAATCTAATTAATAAACTTCCAGATTCTAAATCAAATGATAAATCAAGAATCTAGGAGGGAATTCAGTTAGCATTATTTCCCCCTTTGGATTGGAGTCCAAGCTTGGGCCTTAGAACTGAATGACCCTTTTGTTATCTATTCAGCTGAATTGATTTTATTTACCCCACTGTAGGAAAAGCAGGGTATTAGCTGCTGTGTTGGGGCTGACCCCACAGAGTAGGATTTGCTTCAGCAGGCTTTTGTGCCTGTTGAGACCACCCTCTGGGTTTGTCACTTATAGGTTAATCAGGTGGGCTCTGTTATGGTCTGATGTCAGCCTCCGGGTGTGTTGGTTCAGGGGTCCCTTAGGAGGGACTCCAGTGCAGACCAACTTCAGCAGCCTGTGACCACCTGGGGTTACCTGGTAGAAGCTACAAAGAAATCCACAATTGGTCACTGTCCTTGTTGAATCTGGAGGCATGTGGGAGAGACCACGCAGTGAATTGAGGCTAGCTACCACCAGTACTGGACCTGGGGCAGCTTAACAAAGGTTCTGGGCACCTGAGGCCTGAGGCTCCCTGCTGCCTTGGCTGTAAGCAAGCCTTGGCAGCTGAAGGAGTCTCGTGTGGTAGGCGAGTCAGGTTAATCCCAGGAAGGCACCATCCTCAGGTGAGTTGTGTTCCCTAGGTTAGTGCAGAGTGAGATTTGGTGCAAGTGCTGAGCCCGTGGATATTCACGAAAGTCTCAGAGCACATTGAGGCTAGGTGCCGCCTGCCTCAGGCCCACAGACCCCCAAGATTTATTCAGTAAATACTGCAGCTCTGGCTGGAGCTCGTTACTCACCACCTGGCTTGTCTCTGGAGGTACATGAGTCCAGGCCTATAGATTGCTACTAAAAGAGCCTCTTGCCCGGAGAGCTGGGTGTGGCTGGTTGCCCAGCTACCAGTATGCTTCCGGCAATTCCTGAGTGGGGTGGGGTCCCAGGGAGTGATTGGGGTGGAGCAACCAGATTGCAGCAGGCCAGTGCCGATGCAGATTCTGGCCATGTGGAGGGAGAGCTCAACAGAGGCAAGATGGTGCCCACCTAAGGCTGCTCATGAGGACAGCTCAATGCAGGGATAATAGTGGCTGTCCCTCCAGCCCTTGCCCTGAAGCCACTCAACTCAGGCTTTTCCTGTCTCTGTGGTACCTCCGAGCTGCTGTTCCTCTGCCTGAGGCCAGGGTGAGTGCTTATGAGTGAGTGAGTCTGTGTGTGGGCCCGTTAAGGGGATGTCTGGGTTCCCCGCAGCCTTCTAGCTCACCTGGGTGGATGGTAAGAGTCCCCGCTGATTTCACAGTCACATTTTGTGGGTAGTTCTCTTCTTAGCAGTGGAACCCTGGGCTGGGGAGCCCTGGTGTAGGCCTGGGGCCCCTTGCTCCTCCAGAGGGACCTCCAGCTGAGATGTCCCTCCTGCCACACGCAGGGGCAGGCTGGTTTGTTTTGCATTTCTGCCCCTCCCCTCCAGTCCCCATGTGGCCCCTTCTTTATATCCTTAGTTATGGGAGTTATGTTCAGCTAGTCTTAAGATAGTTCTCCAGGTTGATTATTATAATTTAGTTGTAATTTTAATGTGGTCATGGCGGAGGCAAGCATCGAGTTTGCCTATCCTGCCACCTTAAGACGGCATAGTATAGATTAAGAAGCATTTCTGTATAGCATGCTTGTCTGAGATAGATACTGGTAAAATTATTGTTATGGGTATTTAGTCATTTCTGAACTAATCAAGATTAGTAATCGCAGTCTAATGCTCTTCATAAGGTAATTAAAATGTCTGCCTTCCGAATTCCGAAATACCTGCATCTAAAATAGCTTTGGTGGTGCAAAAATTAACTTATAATTTTAATTTAAAAAACATTAAAATTTCATTACAGCTTTATTTTCAAACTTTCAGTACTAGAATTTTAAATTTGATGTTACAGAGTGGGAAACATGAATATCTTAGCACTTTCAATTGATACTTATTTTGTTGTCACTTTAATTAATATCTTTGATTAAATATGGATTCACTTTCAAGTGATCAACTGCAAAACATGCTATTTTTTAGGATATCCTATTTTCCTCAAATATTTTCTTTTTTTCCATATGGTTTATATTCTTTATTATACTTGAATTGGAAAAGATTGATCAAGGATGTTGTTATATATGATTTGGGAATTATATTTTCTTCTTTCCTCACTTAACTCATGGCCAATATTTAATGAAGTAACTAAATCTAATCAGTTTTTACAAATTGTTTTACTTATTATTATAGTCTAATAGTAGGCCAAATAATTCTGCAAAGATTTGCATTATCTAATCTCCACTTTCTCCTGTTTCATTATTTTTTTTTACAAATAATTGTTGAGTCACAAAGGCATCTTTAAATTATTTTGCATACATGACATACTCTTAATATTTGAATATTTGAATATTTGAATAGTTGAATTAATTATCAATGTATTTCTCTATTTAACTATTTAAAGTGATTACTAATCATTTTATATTTTGATAGCTCCTATGAACCTTTCTTATTACATTGTACT
This sequence comes from Cynopterus sphinx, assembly GCA_030015415.1. NCBI lineage: Eukaryota > Metazoa > Chordata > Mammalia > Chiroptera > Pteropodidae > Cynopterus > Cynopterus sphinx. Next base: position 175,511,821 of record CM057379.1, read on the forward strand.
TTTGCAATAACAATGACTAATTTTTAAGCATTATATTTTTATTGAGCTTTTATTAAAATAATTATCAATTCACATGCAGTTGTAAGAAATAATATAGAGAGATCTCATGTACCCTTTAACCCATGTCTCCCAATGGTAAAATTTTGTAAAATTATCTTACAGTATGACAACCAGAATATTGACATAATATAATCCACCAATCTTTTTCAGAGTTAGTCCCTCAATTTTTACTTATATACATTTATGTGTGTGTGTGGGAATTTTATTACATGTGTAAGTTTATGTATCTACTACTACAGTCAAGATACTGAAGAGTTCCATCACCAAAAAGATCTAAGTGTTAAAATTTTACAACCTTTCTGCTATCCTCAGTTCTTACGGTTTCTAACTCCTGGCAGCCACCAGTCTGTTTTCCATTTCTGAAATTTTGTCATTTTGAGATGTTATATAAATGGAATCATCCGATATGTTACCATTTAGAATTTTTTTTTTATTATGCGATATAGTTCTCTGAAGATTCATGCAAGTTGTTGCATGTGTCAATAGGTGTTCCTTTTTATTGCCGAGCAGTGTTTCCTGGTATGGATGTACTGCAGCTTGTTTAACCATCCATTTGTTGAAGTCCATTTAGGCCATTTTGGCATTATAAGTAAAACTTCTGTGGGTATATATTTTTTATCTCATAAGTTTCAATTTAATTTTTTAATTCAATTGGCTGATAATTTCAATGTATTGAGCACATAAGATTTTCAATCTATTATACCTATAATTAAAATGGACAATCAGAAAATGAAGATTCTGAAACATGCCTTGTCTATATTAGCTCTTATTCAAGTTTGATATTTATTATGACTTTGGCTATTTATTCTTTTAAAGGCCAAGACTGAAACTTTCCTAAATAGCAGATTTTGGACAAATGTCATAGCCAAAAGTTAGTGTATTCCTAACGATGTCTTACTCAAGCCTAACTACTGGACCTATTAAACTTTGAACACTTGCCATCATTCACTTGGTTATAATTATACACATTTCTTGCTTTCTTTAAGATAGTGACTAGAAAAGTAAAAAATTATGTACTTTATGGTAGGTACTTTATAGACTTCCAATAATTGTGTATATGTACATGTGAACATATGTGTATATTTGTGTTTTAAGGATATAAATTTAACTCATTCATCATCTATCTATTCAATAAATTACTGTTAAATGTATATGGCAGATCAAAAGCTGATGCTTATAATTTAAAGATTAAATAATATCTTTACTATCAAAAAACTCAGTTTTTAGACACTATAGTTATATGTGTCAGGGCTGAAAATCAAGATAATGTGAAACTTTTTCTGGCTTCAATTTTTAAAAATTTAAATTCTAAGGGAAACTTAGAATAAGAAAAGAGGATCCCTCAGTAGAGACTAAGTCTATGAAGAAACAGGAGTGTTGGTAGATCAGTTAAGCTTCTTCCCTGGACTGAAAAAGATTATCCTGCACTGAGAAGTATAGAGAGATCTGTGTTTCTCTGAGTAACATGTCTTGAGGTCAGCTTTCTTATGGGAGCATCAAGGATGTGGAAAATCATAACACAGGAATGGCCATCTGGTACATCAAGGCAGACAGCATTATAATGCCCTTACAAGATTCATTTCACAAGATTTCATAGCAGGGCATTACCAGACATGAACAGTCATTGGGACAAGGCTGAGGGTCATCATGGTGACATAGAGAACTGCCTCACTAATGTAGTGTAAAACTTTGATTGATGTGTGGCATAATGCAGTGAAAAGGAAAACCTCTATAATGATAGAGATTTGTATTTCCTCCAGCCTGGGAGAATAAGACATGAAATATATTACACTGGTTTATAAGGCACAAAGAGAAGCAATGTTTTGTTTGCATGACTGACATTGTTGTCTGAGAGTCAGAACTGATCATAGAGCCACTCTGGGGCAGAAACAAGTTTCTCTGTCCTGGGTATTGGTCTGATCTTAAGAGGTTTTTATTTTCCTTTCATTTTTTTTTAATTTTTCAATTGCAGTTGGTATTCAGTATTATATTACTATTGTGTGTATGGCAAAGTGGTTAGACATTTATATAATTTACAGAGTAATCCCCCTGGTAAGTTCTGCACCCACCTGACACATAACATAATTGTTACAATATTATTGACTGTATTCCCTTTGCTGTACCTTACATCCCCATGACATAACTGGCAACCATAGATTTCTTCTCTGTAGCTATGATTTTGTTTCTGTTTTGTTTGTTCATTTATTTTATTTTATTTTTTATATTTCACATATAAGTGAGATCACATGGTATTTGTCTTACTCTGTCTGACTTATTTCACCTTCTAGGGCCATCCATGTTGTTGCAAATCGTAAGATTTCATTCTTTGTTATTCCATTGCATATATGTACTATATCTTCTCTATTCAGTCGTCTATCGATTGACACTTTTTTCCATCTCTTGGCTATTGTAAATAATGCTGCAATGAACATAGAAAAGCATATATATTTTGGATTTCTTTGGATAAGTACCCAAAAGTTGGTTTGCTGCATTATATGGTAGTCTATTTTTAATTATTTGAGGCACCTCCATATTGTTTTCCATAGTGGCTGCACCAATTTGCAATCCCACCAACAGTGCACAAATGGTTCCTTTTTTTCACATCCTCCCCAACACTTCTTGTTTTCTATTTGTACTCTTTTCAATGGAGACCAAGAAGGGGCTGGTGAAAACCACCACAGGTCAGAAAAAGTGTCAAAAGAGAGGAGGAGCTAAGCTTGGTTACACAGAAGTAGCAGAGTAAGGAGAACAAAGTGTCGAAAGAGGAAATGACAAATATGTGTGATCCTCATCTCCCTGACACAGTCTTTAATAAAATTAAAAACCTTGAAATAGTGGGTATGATAAGATTAAAAGATAAAATAGTGAAGAGATTGATGTTTGCACAGTGATTTGAATGAGCTAGACAGTGAGAGGTTATGAAGACAGGGGAACGCCTGACTTTTGGAGTACAAACTGTTCATTGAGGTAACTAAAATTTAAGTTAATCATAAGAATATACTGTGTGTGTGTGTGTGTGTGTGTGTGTGTGTGTGTCTGTGATCCTTTTGAAAGTAAATTTCTGTCTAGTGGTTGTTGATTTTCTTTTTAATTACATTGCATGTGAAAAGGTATATGCTATATAAAGTTTTTAGGCTGAAATTAAGGTAATGAAAGAGGCTATATATCTTAATTGTCACTGCTAGAACTACCTATGGCATCTCATGTCATTGAATATCTACTGAGTACAGTGATATAAAAAAACTGCAGTTTTTTTTCAAAGTAGTAAGTTTATTGGATACCAAGTACTGCTATAGCTTTTATAGTATTATCATTTGTGTTATAAATAAGAGGTTTAAAAAAACCAAACAGCGTATTACTAAGATTTCTCTTTGGTCTTAGAAATAAAAGGAAAAGAATGTGTATATTTTTATGTTGCATCATCTAGTTATCATTGGTCTTATATTTTTCTTCTCCATCCATCATCTGGAGAGTTTGACATTTACAGTTTGCCAGTGAATGAGTCTTAGAAGAGAGAGATGGGTCAGTTTGAGGCTATATTCAGCAGACACTATAATATTAATACTGATAGAGTTGTCAAATGATCTTGACACACTCCTTTTTACCTTTCCTAAAAATACCTAGAAGCTGGCACACTTGTGCAATACAAGCCAGGGAATCATTTAATAAAGCCACATTTCATTTCGAAGCTAAAAGTTTTACATTATAGTCATGTGATGAAAGGCCAAAGTATGAAAGAGACTTCTAGACATGTCTCAGACAAAAATTTGCTCATTGTTGCTCCCCAAGAAAGATTCTTTAATAGTATAACTATCTCCCTTGTCATTTTGAAATGTTCAACACTAATTTCAGATTAAAACCTTGCTCAATCCCTAATTTTACTAGATAGCATAAACAATGTCCAGGAAGAAGTTTGAAGAGGTTGACAAGAAACTAAATTCAGAGAGAAAGCAATGGCAGAAAATTTTTAAAATTTTAGAAAAATTGCTAAGAGCAAAAGTCAATAGTTATATCTTCTATTGAGAGAAAAAAATTATTTGAAATGCAGAATAGAAAATAAAACACATCCTAATTAATCAAATCCTCCTAGATAACAGACAAGTTCTGGTTCACTCAGTATTTGCTGAACTTATGTACACTGAACTGAGGACTAGTCTTCAAATAGTTAAAATCATGTCAGGGAAATACATAAAGTACAGATAAAAGAAGTTAAATAATGACTAAATTAATTTAATTACAAACTAAAAGTGTTGGCAGTGATAATGAGCTCAGGACTTTGAAGGGAAAAGAGAGTCTTTGGAAGGGTGAGAATCAGCACCATCTCTCTCCTCAGGAACAAAGTACAGAAGAGCCTTTGAGAGCCAGGGAGTAGTCTTTGAATGACCTCAGAAAATTTCAAAGACTTTTTCTGCAAAGAAAATAGAATACTTTTGTTTATTATTGAACATGGGAAAAATAATGAAAGAAAAGGCACTTTAAGAAAATTAACCTGACAGATATTCAGGAGAGATAGAAAGAGAAGAGATCACATGCTTTATAAGGAGTAATAGATCTAGTTGTGGTGGACTGCAGCAATGAGATTGAGGAAAAAATATTGTCATAATTATCTCTGCTTGGTAATGAAAATGAAAACCAATCCTACCTTGTGGCCTCATTGCTGAATGCTATTCTTGACTCAGTCCTTATTAAAAGCCCCTTTGAACCTGCATGGTCTCTGCTTACAGGAACTCCCAGAGGACATAGGATTCCATCTAAATGAAGGCCTATGACACCTAGAATAATCTTCTGAGAGGCACAGCAAAGAGTATACATGTCAAATCCTTAGGCTAAAAAGCCATCTCATTTATTCTGTAATGAGTTTATACACATTTCTATCAGATGTTGAGGTTTTGTTCATTTTTGCTGTTGTGTGTTCTGAATGTCATTTATAACTCTATTTTCAATGCTCAGTTTCAGTTATTAGATGGTCACTGCCTCTGTACTCATGTCTTGTCTCTATTCTTTACACCAACTTGAACTACTGGAGGCTCAGCCTTCTTTCTGAGCTGACTCCTTAAGGTCTTAATGGCCCAAATGAATGCAGAACCTTACTTCCTCAATAGAATTTAACCTAAACTCGTAGCTTTGAACTTGCCTTGGGAGACATGCTATTTTTCATATTTACTCTTTCTGAACCTAATTCTCAGGTGTCATTCTTGGCTTGTACTTTGGATGTTCTCTGCTGATTTTGCATCCTACCTTCTTTGAACCCCATGAAACTACTTACCTCTATTTTAGAAAATATATTCAATAGCACATTAAATTACAGAACATTATTTTTTATTCAGAGAATTGAGTAATAAAAATTTGATTTCTATTTTAATAAATTAGAAATAAAACTTCAAAATTAAGCTATCAAAAGTCTGAGTCAGAACAACTCCAAGCTGCCAAAAAAAAAAAAAAAAAAAGTAGGCAAGGCCAAGTCTTAAAAAATGTTTTGCAAGATCTTCCTAAAGATTTCCCTTTTTACAAATTCTTTCTTTTACTCTGGCTGATTCACCAAGTCTGAGTTAGAACTAATAATGACTTGATACATTGATTGGCCCAGTGAAAAAGCCAACTCTGAAAAATGTGTTAACAGTTCAATAAGAAGCAATGAATTCATTGGTCAGCTTCTCTGGCAACCTTCTCTTTTCCTGTAGGCTTCATACTCGAAAGTTATAGAAGTGTCCTGGTTTATTTATATCTAATTTCTACAAATACACACATAAACACACTCATGTATATTTCATTTTCTTTCTTATACAATACATCAAAATGGAAACCCATTGCTTCCAAACCCACAGGAGTTGTGCAGTCAACCACTATGCTTGAATCTAGAAACAACTGTCTTTCTGAAATTTTTTCTAGATGCCCTTAGAAATCTCTGGATTTAAACGTTTTTCAGTTGAAGCAAGGATTCAAATCTGAAAATCTACACAGTTTTTTATTTCATTGTTGCAGTTCTCAGTAACTACATTGTTATCTCTTATCAGAAATATAAAATCCTTAAGATCTGGAATGATCTAAATTGATCATTCAGTCCTACATATAAAAAATCTCCAAAGTTAGATTTACATTAATAGCTAATAGAAAAATCACAGAAACAAGGCTCAATTTTTTTTCTTCCCTAGTAAACAATATCCAAAATTGGGCTTTTAGATTAATATTTGGAAACTATTTTATCTTCATTCATTCATTAATAGCTTTCAATGGCTTTTTATCCAACGATGAGTAAATCCAAAGTCTTTCTTACAGTCTATAAAGCACTACTTGGCCACTGCCCACAACTTCTGTGATCTCACTCTCGTCTCCTGAGATCCCCTTACTCATACTGCTCCAACCACACTGGCCTCCTTGCAGTTCTGTGAACTTGCTGAGCATGACCTTATCTCTTAAAATCTTTGCTGTTCTTGTTATTTCCCTCTGGAATGACCTTCTCTAATTATGTACAGGCATTTCTCCTTGACATCTTTTATATCTCTCCTAAATATTATCTAATCAGAGAAGTGTCTGCATTACCACATAAAAATGACAACCCCTTATCTAATACTGGTCAGATTTTATTCCTCTTACTCTGCTTTATATTTCCTTATATTCTTGATAAAATTCGATTTCCTTACGAATAGAGACTTTGTCATTTTTTTTTTCACCTCAGGTTCTTGGTACCTAAGGTAATGAATGCCTGACACATAGTAGGTTTGCACCAAGGATTTCCTGAGTAAATAAATAAATGTATTTATTCATCTATGTAATTAATCCATACTGAATAATTACTGTGTGCCAGGTCCTACATTATATAGGAACAGGAAGTAAAGCAGGTATGATCTTCACTATAAGTAAGGTTAGCAGGTGGGAACACAGATTTTGGGCATCTTAAAACATATATAAGATGAAGAACAATCTAGGAAAAGGTCAGGTTACCATGGGAGAAAGTAATAGGTGCAATTTAATTTAGATTGAAATGAAGAGATTTATGAGGATATGACATTTAAATTTACTTCTAGGTTATGAGGAAAAGAAAACCATATAAAGAGTAAGGGTAAGAATGTTCCATGTATGGGTAAAAAGAATTTAAAATGTTAGAGGGACAGAGAGAAGGTTGGTTTCACTGTACTGTCTAGCAAGTGGACTAACAGTATATAGTTACATATGCAAGTCTGGAATCCAGAAGACATGTTTGAATTCTGTGTTGATTTCAGAAATTACTAGCATAATGCTGGTTTTTAAAAGCTTGTAAATGGATGAGATCCTCTATGAAGAGATTATAGAGAAAAAGGGTCATGACTAAGCCTGAAGACCTCTCATATTTAGTAATTAGAAAGCAAAATGCAAAACAAAGGAGAATGCAAAAAAATAGGCAGAGAAGTTGAAAGACACTGCAGATTTCTAATATTATGAATGGATCTCGGAAGATGTTAACTGCTTTTAATGACCGAAAATTTCTCAGAATTGAAAATGCATGTGACAGAAGTAAGGCTATTGTTGGTTTTTGCTAGAGTATATTTTTGTGGTGTCATGGAGAACAAAGACAAATATTTGTAAGAGAATGAGAAAATGGAAGTGGAAGAAAAGGAGACTACACTTATACATTATGTATATATAATGTGTTCTAGGAGTTTGATTATGAAGAAAAGCTGAAATATTAGGGGGTTCGGGAACTGGAAGGGGATTTATAATAAAAGGACTTATGTGTTAAGAGGCAGTTATTAGAGAATATATCTGTTTGCCAAATAGAAAGACCTATATAAGGGGAGGAACTTTTTGTAAAAGTATGTATATATTCATGCACCTGTCTTGGACTTCAAGTAATTCATTAACCTCATTAAATCTTTTCAGAACTCATGATTCCCAGTTTAATAGCAGGTGCCCTATGTGCCACTGTGATTTATAACACAAAATATATATTTAGTCTTAGTCCTGTTCTTGGCTCTCCTAAATCCTTTGATGTTTTCTAAGTTATAGGAGTGGTAAATGCATCTTTTGTCATGTTAATGAGGCTACTTTTGATTCTTATCAGGGGACTGGGGGTGCTGGTTGCCAGGAGAGCACCCCTGTGTTTTGAGGGTTGGAACTTTCAGTCCCACCTTTCTGATCTCCAGGGAGAAAAAGGGGATATTGAATTCAATAACCAAAGGCTAATAATTTAATCCATCATGCTTGTGTTATGAAGCCTCCATTAAACCCTAGAGGACAGAGTTGAGAATTTTCAGGTTGATGAAAACATTTAGTTTTGGGAAGAGTGGTGTTAGGAGAGGGCATGGAAGCTCTGAGCACTTGCCCCATGCTTTGCCTTATGCGTCTCTTCCATCTGCCTGTTACTGAGTTATATTCTTTTATAATAAACTAGGGAGCCAATAAGTTATATGTTTCTCTCGGTTCTGTGAGCCACTCTAGCAAATTAATGGCATGCAGGGAATGGGTCAGAGCACAGGTGTTAAAACGTGGGCTTGCCATTGGCATCTGATGTATGTACGGCGGGATGTCAGTTTTGTGGGTCTGAGGACTTAATCTGTGAGATCTGACACTATCTCTGGGTACATAGTGTCAGAATTGACTTAAATTACAGGACATCCTCTGATACCAGAGCACTTTTTGGTAGTTTGGGGGTAAGCCCCTTTCCAAACACACATGTTGGAAATAGATTAAGAATCCCTAAACCTTAAGAAATACTTAGTCGATTTTTAAAATGATTAGCTTTCACATTTAACTTTGAAATATGAGATGGTTATTTTCATTCAGTTGCCTATAGTATATATTTCTTTCTCAAGAAATCTACCTTTTCTCCTTTTGTACGTTCCCGTTCTGAATGTTACTTAGTTACCCAGTTGGAAATCAGCATGGTACAGGAGAAAACATGCCTTCAGATTGGAATGAATACCTACCACATAGGCTTATTTGAAATAATAATCCTTTTACCAACTTTGGACTCTTAGGAAAAATAAAATGCTGACCCTACACGGAGGATCAAGTGATTGCTAGTATTTCTGTCTGTTTTTGTAGTTTTGGGAAATCTACCGAGAAAGGTTATAAAGTTTAAAGATGTGCTCTCTATTTTTAGGAGAATGACTTAGGGTGCACAGTTCAGTATCATGTTCATTTTTAAATGATTTCTACTAGTAATAATGGCTAAACTGATTATAAATTGAGAGTGCATGTAGCTCATAAGTCACCTCTGTGCCGAGTAGGTTATATTTTATGCTATGGGAGTATAATAAAGAAACGAGTTCATCTACGTTTTGCAGTAATACAGATCCGAGACTTTTTCCATACCAGCATCCAAAAATGACACAAATAAGTACAAGTATGAGAAAATATGCTGTTTTTTAATGATTAATAAAAGTATTTTCTAAATGAAGACAGAAGTGACTTCTATGTCAGTATTCACAATGACAATTATTTATTTTAAAAGCAAAAATTCTTATGTATGATCTAGCCCAGCCCAAGTGTTTTCTGATATCACTCTGCTAAAACCATCATGCATATTTGAATGTTACTATGAATTTATCTTGTGGAAAATAAAATGAAGCACTATTTAATGGAACTAGAAACCAAAGTAATACCTGTATTACTGCTCTAATGGTGATGACCACAGAAAATGCAAGGTGACAGGCAGCAAGATTGGAGACTTGTTCAGACCCTCTGATGGCCCTGTTTTTAATTCCCTATCCTTCTCACACGGAGGTGAGATGTTAGTAGAAATTAAGGCTTGGCCAGGTTATATCAAGTCTTTCATCCATCAAACATGTTACTCTGCTTCTGTCAGTGACCAATCGCTGATAAAAAAAAATCTTATCATTTACCCAGCACTTTGTATTTTCAACGTACTTTATTAGTGAAACATGAGTATCTTCACGTGAGGCTCAATCTATATTAAATCCATTTTACTCTCTGCTCCTAACTTGTGCCATTTTACCGATAAGCCTATATCAGTAAGGTTGGCTAATGAAGTATATCCTTTAAACAAATATGAGACAGTCTTTAAGTCTCTTTCAGTTTAAAGAAATCTCTTTATAGGCAAATATTTCAGTGGACATTTATTTCAACAAGAATAGGGTGATACAAAGCTTATGGACACCTTTTTTAAGATCCATTGGTAGAGTACATATTACCTATAAGATTTGATTTGAAGGACAGTTGTTTTTTAGCTCCTGAAATTGTCAGTAATACCACTACCTCTTAATGTGTCTTAATCATCACTTAGTCACAAGAATAAAATTAGGGCCCTAAACAACAGCCTGAGGGGCTTTTGAATAGATACATAAACTTGATGTGATGTGGTTAGTAGGTTATATCAATGAGACAAATATGGCATTATATAAGGGCAATTGAATTGTCAAAAAAGGTTTGCTTAAAAAAGTATTGGCAAAAATATTACTTCAAATTTTTACAATTTTACAATAACTGTCTTCAGTAAATCATATAATTCTGGAAAACAGATGTTATAGTTATTTAAAAAAATAAATCAACGTCAATTATTGATTTACAATAGGAATCTTCAGAATAAAATTAAACACCAGTGGTAATTATAAATAACATTAGCCTAGAATTTTGTCATGTGTATAATTTTCAATGCTCCTCAATAGTTAGGAAATGTTATTATAACAGAATTTAGAATTAAGTAGAAAAGATAAAGGAGACAAAGAGCATATATAAATATAAGATGTAGGATGTTGAAAATTTTACTTACCTTCTACATGCTAACAAGATATTAGTTTATTGTCATTTTATTTGAATTTTAAAATTAACTTATGTGATATGTATTTTATTCTCATTTGAAGAAAGTGAGACGTTCTCACAGGGCTTTCTACTGTACAGTGCTCATCCCCAACTGAGTAGGAGAAGAATTAAAAAGCAAAAAAATGTGAAAAAGAGAGCGAGGTAAATAAACTCAATATTAAAGAAAATATGAAAAAAACTATATCACGTTATAATTTGTAAGGAAGAGCATTCATTTGAAAGCCACATTCCTTTTCAAAAACTTCACTACTTATTTAATCTAGGAAGTATAGAGATTATATTCTTGGATGTCAGAAAACCTAGGTGATTGTAGAAATATTTGATGGTATAATAATATAAATTTTATCAAAAGGGTAAATGTTAAACTTTGGAATCTGAGGAGAGAGAAAGGGCTACTTAATAATATTGGGAAGACAGTGAAATGGTACTTAGGTAAGTAGACAAGGCTTCTGAATAGTTAAGGTGTATGGTCCAAGCCTGAGTTGATGGTGTAAGTCTATGGGCTCCCTGAAGGTGCCCAAAATAGGCTTTAAGAAGCTGATTGTCATCGCAGATAAAATAAACTTCTTGGTTGCACAGAGACCATGGACAAAAGAGCCAGTCTCTAATTTAGGACCTATTATTTCAAAGGCCTCCAAGCTTTACATCACGTATCCTATCCTCAACTCTCTAATGTAGGTCATATCTTCTTTTTTTTTAAATGAAGAAACCAAGACTCAGTGATGAGGAGTAAGTTGCTCAGATTCAAGCAAATAACAAATACTGGAATCTTAAATGTGAGGCCAGCCTTTGGTAGTAAAACCTTTGTAATGCATATAACCACTACTCCTATAAGCACTTATTTGGTCCTGTCAATTGAGCTAAGAGTTGAAAAGCTATAAATGTAATTTTAAAAAGTAAGAATTCAAAAATTTAAATTATAATATGTTTTAGAACAGCTATATATTAACATTAAGTTAATTGAACCATAGCTGTGCTCTTAACATATGAAAAAAGAAAAAGAGAAGGATGAAGTACACAGTGGTTAATTAATGCTGGTTATTGTTTGATCTTAATACTTTATAACCTTGGATAAAATTTTAAAGTAAGAAGAACTGAGTGTATAAAGTAGGAGAGCTTTGAAGCAAGAGCTCAGGTGATCTGTGGACAGGTGCTGGCCCATAGATACCAGTTACAAAGTAAGTGCAGAAATTAAGAGTAAGCATTTAGAAACTTTTATAGCAATTTGCAGAGTAATTCAATATCTGTTAAATCTAATAATGAAAGATGAACTTGCATTTTTGTCTTCAATTTTTAATTTCATTTATTTAATTTATTGTATATTATAGAAAATTTGGTCTTTGATAGAAAGTGAGTTCAGCTTTTTATCTCCTTTATTTTTTTAATTTTGTGTGTCCAGTATTTTAATGTCAATTGCAGTAGTATTGGTCTGCAATGGGTTGGAAGGGAAATCCTCCTTCATTACTGAGTTTGAGGAATACTGTTAGAAGATTTTGTAGATGCAGTGAATCCTAGGACAAAACCAAGATCACCAATTAAATTCTCAAGGGAATAAAGAGACAGAGAAGGTAAGGAATATGAGGAGTTAGACTTAGGTCTCTGTACGGGGATCCACGTAGTCGAGAGCACAGGGAAAGACTAAGTTTAGTTGCAGCTAGAGGCCAGCATCTAGAATTTTATGTTAGGCAGCAAGGAAACAAAATATAAAGTATGGAGAGAGACACACCCATGTTGATTGCAGGCAGGTCACCTGATAGTTCAAATAACCTATAACAACTGCTGGATCTTAGTTTCCTTACATCTGCTCTCCTCTTTCGGTGTGGGCAGAGAACTATCTGGGACTACTCTCCACAGTGATACTGGGCCATCCAACTTCATATAGCCGTTAGTACCAAGTTATAAGGAAGTGCCTTTCTCTGGGACATTCCAGAATTTTACCATTACCACCACCAACAAATTATTACCAAAATTTAATCTTGAATAGAATGGTGAATGGTAGGGTTTATGAAAAAAAAATCACATTTTTGGAATAATGCTTATTGTTATTTTGGAAAACATTTTGTGCTTATGAAAGTACACTTTGTGATTTAAATTAAAAAAGAGCTATAATCTCGCGCTCTAATCACATAATTTCATCTGTTCCTTTGCAGTCATTTTCATTGCTCATATACTTCTAAAAAATTTTCTAGCCATTTCTGGATTTTTATCTGTATATGTTTTTGTGTAGATTTTCGAACACATATTATGTAGTAGTAGTATTAGTGTGCTAAAATCACCATTACTAAGTAGCATAAACTGGTCACTTAAAACAACAGAAATTTATGGTCTTACAGTTCTGGAGGCCAGAAGTTTCAGATCAAGGTATCGGCATGGTTGTTGGTTCCTTCTGAGGTCTGTGAGGTCTGTGAGGGAGTCTCATACTTCTCCCCCAGCTTTTTTGTTGGTTCCCTGGCAATCTTTATTAGTTGGTTTGCAGATACATAACCCTAATCTTTGCCATCTTGTTCAGGTGGCATCTGCACTGTGTGCATGTCTCTGTGACCAAATCTCTACTTTTGATAAGGACACCAATGATAATGAATTAGAGCCCTTATAAACTCATTTTAAACTGATTATTTCTGGAAAAACCCTATCTCCAAATAAAAACATGTCTGAGATGCTGAGGGTTAAGACCTGCATCTTTTTTAGGGGGAGGGGCATAATTCAACCCATGATAGTCATCATTTGTGTCAATTCTGATACTATTCATTAAAAATCTCAATTCTAATTACTGCATTTATTGCTAAGATAAACCATATTTTATTTAACCATTACCATTTTTTTGGACATTATTTGTTCAACTTTTTTTCATCTTATATATAATGGTGCTATAAATATTCTTACACAGAAATGTTTTGTATATCTCTGAGTCTATACTTAATTTAAATTTCTAACAATGAAACTTCTTAGTGTAAGGTATGGATGTTTATAATACTTTGGATATTTATTGCCTAATTCATCGCATAAAAATTGTGGAGATTATCATGAAAACTATTTAAAAATGGAAGGAAATTTAACTGGGTGGTGAACACGCAATGCAATACACATATGATGTATTACTGAATTTGTACACTTGAAACCTACATAATTTTGTTAGGTGATGTCACCCCAGTAAATTTAATTTTGAAAAAGTAAGTGCAAAATATTGAAACTCATTGTCTTTAATGTGATTTTTTTTGCTTATAATGAGGTTGAATATTTTTTATGTTATTGTTCTTTTTTGTATTGTCTATTCAGTTACTCTGCCCCTTTTTATCTAGGGGTATACTAGTTATGACCTTGATGATTTGTGGAAGAAAGTTTCAAAATATATCACTTTCATGTACAGACATTATTTTAATTGCTGTGCTTGTGTATGCTTTATATATAGTCAAATATAAGATTACTTAAAAATATATATAGGTTCATTTTTCACTAATAAAATCACAAGCTTTTTAAAAAGTCCAAAACCCACTCTACAATAAATATTTTATAGGAAATATTTAGGATTTTACATTCTGATAGGAAATACAATTCTAGTTATCCAGCTACTGCAGAAGGTGGCTTATATATCAATGAAAGTTAATTATAAGTTTTCTTTGACACAGAAAGGTGAAGTGACTTTCCAATGTCATAAAACTAGAGAATAGCAGAAGTGGGAATATAATTCAGTTCTACTGAATCCCAGTGCAATACTTTAGTGAGTAGATGACTATGATTTGTTGTGAAATAATAATTGCTAATTACTCTGGGTATTCCTTTCATCTTTAAAAGATCTAATAATGCTCACAAGTTATAAAGGTGTTTTATCCAAATGACAACAATGCCTTATAAAAGAATTTTCTTTTAATAATATATCAAATTAAATTTTTTAACTTGATGATTTCAGTAACAGTTCCCACTGAATTCTCTAATGGTAGGTGTTGACTTTCTGTCTAAAGCTTGTGTTGGGAGCATATAGGGTCTCTCCTTCAAAGATGCTGAATATTAACCTTCAATGCATTTCTCCAAATGCCATTTATTTCCTATAAAATTCCAAGAGGTAAGTATTTTATAGATTAGAAACTGAGGTTGAGATTTGCCCCAAGTCAAACAGAGAGACAACCTTTGATCTCATGTCAAACTCCAAAGATCTTGTTCTTTCCATGACAGCATAGTCTTTATGCCCTCTATGAGAGAGCACATAGTAATTTATCTTCTATACTGAACAGCCATTGAAAAATGCAGACAGGAAGACAGATGGTGTAATGTATTCTGTGGAATATATTTTTTAATAGCATCATTAGACTGGAAGCAAAGATGAAAAAATAACATTTATTGAAGGTGTCCAAGTTATCATTTAATCCTCCCATTTCCAACTTATTATGGTTGTTTCATTGATGAGGGGCATTGTGTTTTGGAGTAGTTAATGCTCAAAATCATAAAGCTAGTTAGTGGTAGAACCAGGGTCAAAAGGACATAGGAGTGACCCCACAATTCAAGAACTTTTCTTAACTTTTTAATATTGCTTTTGTTGTTAATATAGTATGTTTCGAAATTGAAAAGGACATATGGAAAAGAGCTACTTCTGATTAATAGGTGCCATCATGATTTTACCTACTCATCAATATTATTACAGTGCACTTTGGAAAATAGTTTTTGGTTTTTAACATTTTTTAAAATGTGTATTAACAGATAATCAAAGTTCAGTGTACATGAGGGACTATAATTACTCCAAGATAAATCTTAGAGACAGATATAGTTGTTGTTTAATTTACATCATACTTTTATTTTCTTTTTTAAAAATTTGTTGTTTAGTATTATCTGTTATGGTAATGTTTTAATATCAGTGTGCATAAGACTTGTCTAAAAAAAAGATGCAGGTACTATGTCTCCAACTCACATATTTGAATTTGGGAAAGAGCCTCATAATTTTTAACAACTACCACTAAATAACAAACATGGTAATATTCTGAAGAAAAAAAACAAAAAAAAATTATACATAGTGCTAACTTTTAGAACTTCAAGGGTATTTTCAATGGAAAACCTCATTCTAGAAGAGTGATTCTCAGACTTCGGTATACATTAGGATCACCAGATTTGTTAAATTCATGGGGGGTAGGCTTCTGGAAATATAAATTCTGAAGGTCCTGGGAATAGACATGGGTGGGTTAGGCATGTTTATTTGTAACAAGCTCACCAAGCCATTCTATATTATGTGAAAAGTGGGAAAATGATGTTATAGAGTTATATGGATTAAAAAAAAACTACTTATGAGATTGTTGGTGAAATGATTTTGGAGTTCTAGTATACTTACACAGTGTGATTTTGATAGAAAAAAAATGTACATTATATTTTGCCTAGTCACATCTGATTGATGACACCCGAAAGCTGTTAAGAGTGAACACTCTGTATAGTGACAGAATGAGTGCTTTAAATTCAATGCACTTTTGAAGACTTGGCTGCCATATGTGAGTAGTCCTTGCGATACTCATTTTCTAAAGTAGATTTTTATCTGGAGTTTCATTCCCATCTTCCTCAGAATTGTGAAATAGTCAATAAAGTAACTCTTCATTGACTCTGATTTTTAGATATCAACAATAAATGTCAAGACTAGGTAAATTTCAAAAATTGAAAATTTAATACAAATACTTTAAGAAGGAGTCTAAAATACCTTTATGCATTGAGCCAGACCATCAAAGTTCAGAGTAAAAACTGCATAATTTTAGAGCATCATAGAAAAATTTCTACTGAATTTCATTTAGGGGTTATGTAATAGGGTGTGGCATTGAGAGACATTACAAAAAACATCATGAAGCAACATATTGTTGGCTTTTGTTTGCTTTAAGTATGGAGATAATGTGTTGTTCACTAAACAAAGTGATGTTATAAAGAAACACTGGAAATTTTTCTTCTCAAGTATTAAAATTACGAATAGTTATTCTTGACCAAATAGTTTTTTCTTTCATTTTATAGACACCAAGGATCATATAATAAGTGATTGGGTTTCCACTTTTCAGTTAGCTTCTAAACTCAGAGTGAAGTTATGGCCCCCTTCCTAGTGGAAAATCATGGACCCTAATTGTACCCTTAGCTTTATTGTTACTTTTTCTTGACATATTTTCTTTTTTTGTTTCATTTTACTCATTTTAGATGCAAAACCAAGTTTTTGTATTATTCATAAGTCACTACAAATCATAAGTTGTGATGTGGTCAAGTAAAAATAAGTTAAATAAATTAATGCATATTAAAATATATTTTAAACTAATATAATATTTTAAAACTTTTTTCTATGTGTAGTTGCTTCACATTCATTTAAAGATTATTTCTGAAGAACATAATATATTAGCTATGATTCATTATAGTTATCAATATGCCCTTCCAAGCATGAATAAGCATATTTAAAATGTGTATTTACTCTCTTCATCACTTAATAACTAAACAATATTAAAAAATATTTGTCATCAATTATTTACTTGCTTTCAAAGAAGTAACAAAATATCACTCTCAAAAATTATGATCAGATTTTTAAAAAACCCACTTATGATTAAGTTTATTGTCTAGACTTGAAAAATATACTCAATAAATAATTTATAACCATTTTTTTCATCGATTTCTTCATGATTAGTCCCATGATTGGTCCCTCAGTTGAGCAGGGTGACCCCTATATTTTTACAAGTATAGGCTGTATCTCTTGGTTATTACCAGGCCAGGATTCTTCATAGTGTTGTGGAGGGATGGTTAAATTTAAATAATTTTATCATAGGAGGAACTTCATAAAGGAAGCTAATGTATGTATGTACTATGATAATTAAGTATTTGCATAGCTGACTGCAACCCTTATTAAACAATATACCAAATGCTAGGCTGTTTTATAAAATAAATGTGAGGGTATAGGGCATATACACCAAAGTGATGGAACACATTAATATAAGTTTGCACAGTGTGTGTCCTTCATGTAGGCTGTGGTGACAAATGTCTCTGCCTTTACAAACTACATGACATTATGTTGTTTAGTCCTCTGGGATTAACCTGCTAATTTGCTGTCTATCATTTATTTTCTTCTGCAGTGTATATACTTTGAGTGATCTCAATAGAAGGTCACAGCCAGTAAAGTTTCCTGACCAAATATTTCTCTTTTTTTCCTGTCTGGGGATTTGAGTGGTTTGCTTTTAAAGTTTATTGAACTTCATTTTAGTAAATGTCCCGAGGAAATTCAGACTAGGTCCTAGGACCCAGGTCTTCCATCAATGTGTTTGCTCTGTGTGCTCCTGTGGTGTTCCCAGATCCCATTTCTATAAATAACTGCTGAAACATTTGGAGTAACACTTTTATTGTCTTTAACCTTTTCTCTTGTTACCTTTAAGGTTCTTATAAAAAGAAAAAAAAAAAAAGAAAAAAGGTACTTTTCTAAGTCTCTCTATTTTGACGCCTATTGGCTCTCAGCAGATGGGCAATACTCTTAAAACTACATCTCTGCATCCATCAAAGTTCTCCTCACTCAGGCACAGCCATCAAAGTACAGGTGGGTGACTGATAGTAAAATAGCATATCACCAGAGATCAAGATACGCTGTTCTCAACTACATAAAATAATTTTATCTCTTTATCTGAACGAGCACAGCAAATTAACTTTTTTTCCCCAATTTTTATTTCCAAGCCAGTGTTTAACAATGGACCTTTTCAAAGAAACACATTAAAACGTCACCCATTATTGCAGGTCTTAGTTGTCCAATGGTGAAATTGAAAGAGTGCACACAAAGGGGAGAGACACCATGCCTTTTCCAGAAGAGACAAACCTGTAATCTTGTCTAAGGTACTCAATTACAGTTCTGTGATGCGGGTAGTGGACATTAACACTGGGGCTTCTCTGAGCACCCCCAAGGCACTAACACCTGGAAGGTCTTTTATTCTCTGCCTCATCATTTCCAATGTGGTATTTTTAGCACCTGACAAAGCTGGCATGCTGGGTGTCTGTTCCTCCTACCTCACTATTGCTCACCCTTTCTCATTTTGAGGTGGGCAGGCACCAGTATAACAGCAAAGAGTAAGCTAGCTCTGAAAAGATGTCTGCACTGCTTCTCTATCTCTTATGCAGATATTCTGAGTTTGGCCAGAAGAAGAATCAGAGCAGAGGAGAAGGAGAAATTTGCTCATATTGGGGTCAAATTTCAAGCCTTTGGGGTGATAGTCATTTAATTTGGAAAGAATAACATGTGATAAGCAAATCCTTGATAAAACCCCATTACTTGAAAAGACTTTGAAGCTTTTCTTTATGCGAGCCCAGGGAACAAGAACTACCTGTGGCAATAAATCATTTCAAATATATCAAATATACAATTATGAGGCATGTATTCTGAATTAATGAGCTGCATGTTTTTGAATTTTAAGAAATAGCCCCTACCTTTGACAGACTTTTTATTCAATTTATTTAGAAATTGCAGCTCTCAATCAGGATCTATTTTCAACATTTTTATTAATAACATGATAAGTTCATATCTAAGTCAACCAATTGTGAAACCACATTTAATCTGTGCTCTTCTAACTATGAAACTACTTTCAACATGCTTTAGAGAATAAAATTTTTATTAATCAGTATGATTATATCCTATGTAGTTAAAAAATATCTAATATTAAAAATATGTCTGTTGCCTCTTCTCATTACCAATTGGAAATAGGATTTTATGATTGGTGTGTTTCATAAGACACATTATATCTTTCCTAATATGCTGTAACCTAAGTAATTTGTTGGCACTTGATTATTTTAACAGTGTACTAATTTTTCTGTTAATTCAGCATAAATCCAGGATTTTTTAGTCCCGTGATTTGCTGGGCTGGTTCCTTCCCAGATCCATGGCTGACACCTCCCCTGACCTACTATGTATTACAGAGTACTGACTCTATTTTTTTGAGGTTCCTTGCAAATAGTTTTCATTTACATTTATGCCACAAGAGACCTTGGAAGGAGATAGGCAAGAGAAAAGAAGGGAGATGACTCCCCTCTCTTTCTGCTTTAGTAGATGTCTCTGAGAGTTACTAAATCTCTGCTATGAACTCAACTTTCATCATGCAGTCGCTTACACTGTTGCACCAGCTGTCAACAGGAAGAAACTGTTGTGATTTCAGATTCTGCCTGGTGGCCCCAGCTCATGGTCTCGACTAAACCATGGCTCTTGAGGGTGGTAGTAACTTCCTACTGTTTGTCATCTTTGGTTTGCCTCCTATTCCAGGATGGCCTTTCAGTTCAAGCAACATCTATTTGTAACAAATCCAGTTGCATGGGAATGGGAATGCTCTTCAAGAGAACCTGCTATCGGGAGCATAATTGACTTAGAGCTTCCAATCACTGCCTCTTTGGATATACTATGGCTTTTATGCCAAGGCCACATTTATCACAGGCTGCTCTCAGCTAATGATTATGAATGATGATTTCATTATAATCAGGGCATTCTTGCACAAGATTAGGATTTCTTTAATGGGCAATCTTTGCTCTTAAAGCTCCACATTGGCCTATTCCAGACTTTCCCAGAGCTGCTGTAATCTGAAACATTTTTCACCCAATCCTCTTTCTTTCCCCTCATAATTGTAGGCCTGCATCATGATCTGACAGCTCTTGTCACCTAATTTTTTCTTCTCCTTTTTTTTCTTTATTATTATCATTTATACTGTGAACCTGTAAGAAAAATATATAGAATTTTTCAAATGTACTTGTTCAAAACTGTTTTTAGAGGAACTTTAGGGGGATATTATACTATGTAATATCCATTCTTTGGGGAATAGTCATGTAATTTTTGAACAGAATTTGCTACTTTTCTAATTAATCAAGATATAGAAGGTAAAATTTCAGAGTTTACTGAAATTAAGGCAGGTAGGAGTTCTTGTTGAGTTGATGTTAGATGACTGTGTTGGGGAGATGCCTGCCTTTAAAAGAATGGAATGTGGTCAATTCAAAGGAAATGATTATATTGTAGGTGACTTCAATGTGCCAGGTTATATGGCAGTTTTCTCTCCAATAGTAAGCTTTGTCTGACCCTAAAACCTTTCTGTGAATGCTCTAAACCTAATTATTACTAAGACAAATCATTCAATATTTTCAGCCTTGTGTTGCATACTTCTATGAAAGTAGTGCTATTTTATATTTTCTATAGAAAATTTTGTTTCTAACATTACTGTAGCTTGATTTAATTAATTTCTACATTACTGTAATGTGGAAATGTATTTAAACATTTTAACTAAATGAAAACAAATCAATTTAATCATATATGCACTTTAGAAAATGTGCTTATTTTGCTCCCTTTTTGTTTTCTCTTTTGGAAGCTGGTTATGAATTAAATGCATTTAAGCCTTTAGTTTCCTGAAGTAACTCTCATTTTCTTTTGTAATCTCTTTTTGGATTTTTTTGTGATTTTTTTTGTGCTCATATGTTTAAATTGAATTTTTTTCTATAGACTTATTAGAGGATGACAATCTGATATTTATTTGTCTTTATTTATTGGCTGAACCAGCACATCACTAAGGCTGTGCTACTTAAAGATCAGAGCACACTGAGCTCACCGTTAAAAAGCTGCTTGATTACAGAGTCAACAATCACAATTAATGTTAAGCAAAAGTTCAAGGTCATTAAAATAGGTATGAAAATAAAAGGTTATTCAGCAACTAATTTGCTGTTCCATAAAGTTTTCTGATTTTACTTATTTAGAAGTAAATAGAGATCCTCCTCCATAATACCATTTATTTATTCCTTTGTTCATTTATAAGTGAAAACAGATTGAATGACTCCTTGATCTTATATTGAATATATATTCATTGGGATAGAATATATATTTATTCATTCATTATGTATCAAAATCCTACTGCGTACAAGGGACCATGTCAAGTGATTGTGAATATACATGTAATAAAAAAGTACTAGCCCTGATGGCCTTGCCAGTTTTCTAATGGACTTTCCTGAAACAGATACCTACTTGGGTCTCTTGATATTGTTTTTTATTTCAATCCTATTAATTTCTATTTTGGACAATAAGAAGAGAGAATATTTAACTTTTCAAGATTACTTCATTGATAAGCCCATTTTAGAGGTCTGTTGAACAAAGGACATTATTAGTGAAATAAGTGATTGAGAATAAAGCTATGGAAAAAAATCAACTCATCAATTACATCAATACATCAGTTTCTATAAATACCAATTATAAAATACAAATTAAAAATATGGAATAGCTAGATATATTTGAGGTATTTTTTCCCTTCTCTAAGAATTTAATTACTACCATTATATTTAAAAGAAATACTTCAAAGAAAGACTTATTTCCTGACTGCTGACCTGAAAGTAGAAAGGGTTTTGCTGCATTTTTTTAGTAACAACTTTGACTACTTAGAAGAGATTTCTTCTGTCTTTGTGGAAGGATATCATTGATATCTTAGCTTATACACAATACAGTCTTGTAAAACATTTAAACCAGCAACTCTTGCCTTGTGAGTTTTTATAGTTAATTATTTCTTTTTTGAAAACTATCTCTAGTTATAGTGTGTTGTCTGGGCTTGATGACCATCTGATTTTTTGCCTAATTGTTCTCTTTCCAATCTGGTGAGTAGTGGCCAAGAGAGACATTGACAGACACTATTCTTTGCACAAAGCATAACTGGGGGAAAGAAAAATATAAAGCTCCTTTGTGAAACATGATGTTTTCTAGATGCTGTAAAAGAGTGTAGGATTAAAAAAACCCCCTCAGTAACAGACACAGAACAAATAAAATGAAATAAATATGTGAACGAATAAACAATTTAAAAGAAAAGCTACAGTAACCTAGTAGATTAAAGGGATCAAACCTGTTCCTATCACCACTGGAACATATCTCCTAATTGTGTTTGTAGGTTCTCTTTGCACCTGTGGGAGATAATAGTTAAAATATGAGCATCTTATCAAGTTAAAGAAAAATGGGCAATGAATAGATGGATGGACCCACCTTTATAACAGAGATATTAAGGTGGAAGAAGGGAGTGTTGCAATGCAAAAGAATATGGATATGTGAATAGAAGGAGTTAGGAAAAAATAATCTAGGGAAAGTTATAGATAACTTAGTAATAATACTTGTATTTGATCGATGCCCATCACATATAAAAATATTTTCTATGTATTAAGTTGGTATCTTAGTTTTCTCTAGTAGTGGTCAAAATTCGTGTAAAGTAGGTTGTCAGTCTAAATTACTGCTGCATTGAGACTAAAATAAATTACAAATTCTTCTAAGAAGTTTTGTTTTTTTCTTATACTACATAGTGATTCAAAAGGCAGTTTTAAGCATAAATTTATATCAGTTTGTGCAGCTTCTATTTGGTTATGATATTATTGATCTATGATAGTGCATAAATTGCATGTAGCCACTGAACTACAATAAGAAGTAATAGTAAAAAGCAAATAGTTCTGAGTCATAAAGAAAAATAGGAAAGAAATCTTCTAACAAAACCTAATATCATTGCAATTTAAAATAACCAACCATGGTAAATAAAAATAGGAGTGCTTTTGAAAAAGAAAATTCACATTCAAATTTTATTCTCAGTCTAGAGAAAAGATGGAGCTATCTGTTCACAGGATCTAGTGAGCATGCAAAGTAATGGCACAAGTGTAAATGCTTTGTAAACTAAACTGTCAAATCAGTGGAAGGTACTTCTATGGTATGAGAACACATCAAATTAAGCTATGAAATGAGATTGGTCTCTTCCTTTGTAGATAGAAAAGTCATCATACTTAGGGATGACCATATTGAGTATACACAGGCATGAAAGGAGAAAAAGTCTTCTGCCCTAATAAATGAAGACTGAGATCATATCTGAAAGCTTTTCATTCATGCAAATAACCCATGTGGGGGTTGGGTTTGGCAGGAGACTCAGAGGCAGGAAATATATTAGCTTTGTGCCAAATAACTTGAGCACTCTTCTTTTACTTGCCTATATGTCTGTCTTAGCAACAACAGATGTCTGGACTACTGGGAATCCTTTAGCTAACAAAAACAAAAATTCCAGAGATGGAAGGAAGAATGGTGGTGGTGGTCTTGGTAAGATCATTCAACCTGCTAGAAAAATATAAACTAATTTGAGATAAAAAAACGTTTATGTTTGAACAGTTCGGAGGTTATTTGGATTGTGTATCAGTAACTCAAAATAAGAAATATTTTATGAATAATATTCAGCAGAGAGTCCATTAAATGCTAAATGCTGCATTATTAATTCTCAAAAAATATTCATATCATATTTAAAAACACCGTGTAACTCTAAGCCCCTATGCAAACATTAGGAATAAGTCTCACTTTATAGTTTGTGAAAGAATACTCAATATTTTATATTTCTTGGCAAAGTGTCTCAAGATCTAATGGACAGTAATAACTGTATGTATTTTATTTTCATGGTTGTTATCACACTTTGAGCAGCTGTGACAATTTACAGCTGGAATAACTCTATCCCAAAATTATTGCTGCAAATTGAAGTCCCATTTTTCTACCCCAAGTGTATTCTTAATATTAACAGTTGATAATTAGTC
Organism: Cynopterus sphinx; assembly: GCA_030015415.1. Lineage (NCBI taxonomy): Eukaryota > Metazoa > Chordata > Mammalia > Chiroptera > Pteropodidae > Cynopterus > Cynopterus sphinx. Next base: position 175,536,166 of record CM057379.1, read on the forward strand.
TGTCCTTTAGAGAGACTCTGAACAGTTTTGAAGAGCATACTGTACATTTAATCAGGAGAATGCTTTCCCTAAAATCACAGACAATAAAATATAACATTAATTGAATTGTGATAGTTTTCACTAATTGCTGATGCTATCTTCATTTGGTTGCCTTTAAAGTACATTCTTTAATATAATAATGGAGAAGATAAAGTGGAATAAGCATTGCTTGGAGAGTCATTTAAAATGGAGCTGGGGCCTATGCATACCTCATGTCCGAGATTTTTGGAACTATTGTTAATATGCTGACCTGTTGCTTAACTAAGCTCAAGGCTTAACAACAAACATCTTACATCAGTGATTGCTACATGGACACATGTGGACTGTACTTCCTCTTTCCTCCTCATTATGGTAACCAGACCATCTGCCTTTTCCCCTTGAAAGGAACCAAACCATTCTGAGAACCAGCTTCTTCCATTTGCACAATGGGCTTAATCAATCCCAGCTGATCCAGACAATATCTTTCATTTACATGGAGGATCTTAATGAGAACAGCTCTTAATGGTTTTGCCCACTATAAACTCTGTCTTTGTTCCCTTCAGAGCACAATTTAAGTTGCTTCCTGAATCTATACCTTCTGGATTGCAATTGGCCCTCTGCTCAAATAAATATTTTTCATTCTTTATTAAAGTCTAAACACTTTTTATTAACAAAAATTATAAAAGTAATTTAAAAAATTTACTGTAATTCCTTTTTGAAAACCTATTTTGGAGAAAATACAAGATACTTATAGATGTAAAAGTAGAGTCCATTATTAGAAACTGTTCTTTTAAACAATGTATATGAAACATTTATTTTTGAAACCACTAAACCAACTGGTCGTTTATTGTTACGCTAGTTACCTGCCTGGAGCTTACACAAGTGCGGGCATTCTGCTTCTTCACATCAGCCTAGGTACTTGTAGTTAGTGTTTAGAGAGCATGCTTTGGATTTAGACAGCATATACTACTGGAATTATCATTGCGGAAAAGCACTGTACTTTTAAACATCTTCATTTCATTTTGCTTAATGATTTTAAGTTCACCAAGCACTTTTCCTCTGTGTTCCTTTGCAGTTTTCATGCTGCCACGAGACTTCGGAAGTAGATGCACATTTACAAAGTTTTATTAAATAATTTTATATTATTGAAAAAAATTGTCTTTATAATTCATTACTATTTTTTTTACACCTAACTCCACGCTACTTATAACAAAGGAAACTAAAGCACTATATATTTTTTTTTGTCAAATTCTAAATTAAAATTTTGTGCCGGTGAATAATGGAAGGTTATGAGAGAATACGAATCAAGTAATATAAGATAGTGGATAACATATAATAGTAGTGATATTTTTTTTACTTAGCATATTAAACTAAAAAATGAATTTTCTGCTTGACAAAAGATTAAAATAAAATTTTTTAAATATAAAATTAAATTGAGTAAATTACTTTAAATTTTCATTAGGTAAAATATATATTAGATTCTGGTACAGTTTTACATTTTATACTAGTAGTTTTATTTAACTACAGGCACTATATTTAAGTTTGGTAACTTTATAGCTATGTTAAATGGTCATCAGTCACAAAATTGATAATATTTATCAATATTGAATATTTTGGGTCATTTAAGTGTTTTGCTTTTTTATTATAGTAGTTTATAAATATGAGAGACTTGTAAAATTGCCTCATTGAAATAGTTACAAATAATTAAAATGCACACCCTTTTGGATCCTTGACAGGTTACCCAAATGCACATATCAGTGCTCCCATGGTAGAGAATATGCTTTATTTAGAATAATGGAACTAACAATACACCTCTCTGCAAGGTCTTATTAAAGGAATATAAGGGGTTATATTAAACCAACCCAACAAAATTAAAAATGAAGAAATCATCAAAATCTTGTCTTGAAGGTTACTAAAATAGTTTTTATTGGCGGCAGATAGAACTTATGAGCTATGCAGTTCAATGTAAATTATACATACATTGTTTCATTTGTGCCTAACCATTCTAATTGTAATTTATCTGGGTAGTAGTTAATATCTCCTGGATAGGATCCAGAGAGATAGAGAGTGATTATGATAATATATTCAGTTACTAAATAGGCTGAATACTTCCAAGCTTCCAATGATACAGCTGTTAACGACAGTGGCTTTGCTAGTTAATCAGATGTTTTGCCACTGGGGATTGCCCACGTGAATCGAATCTGACAGAGACTTCTGCTTCACCTCAAATGTAATGACACAAGTGTGTCACTTATTAAGGACTCCAGGAAAAAATGCACATGGCATTCACCCTCAAGCAACTAAAGCTACTATGCAAGTATCATCCCCATTTATGATATGATAATAAGTCATTCATTAATTGAATAATGATTCAAGAGTGAATGCAAGTGTTTTGCATATTTAATAGCATACATTTTTCTTTTGAACATGCTTCATTTTGAGCTATATTAGAATTTTAACGTCTAGGAGCACAGACAACATCATTTAAGAAACTGGGTTTGATTTGTTAGTATTTCCCAAAAGTGGAGATAAAAAACTCATTTGTAAGTAAAATGTGAACTATATTATCCATGTCTTTGCAGTCATAGTGCCATGAGGTGGAAGAAAAGAAAAACTCTGGACTTAAATCTACTTCAGAATATGTGAACCATTTTATATTTCAATTGACTTGGTTTAGTTTTTCTGAAAAATGGTGTTCATTAATTAACCTGAGGCAGGCTTTAAATTAATATGCTTGTGACCTTTTCATATTGAGCAAGATTATGTTCTTGGTGTAGTATTTCTGATTCATTGATTTTTTTGCAGCAAATTTGAAGGTTGTGGGGGGAAAAAAGGACAGAAGCTGTGTATTACAGGTTAATATGAGAAACCAGATTCTTTACCTCTTTCAATAAGATCAGGCAGCTGCCTGAATATTGACTGTGTGGGTGGAGGATGTGGGTCTTTGGGTTCAGGGCTGTCCATAGCAAGAAGGTAATGATTTGGGGGTAAGCAACATAGTCGTGGCAGAGCATTTTTAATGCCTTGGCAATAAACAGTAATCCAGACAGATGCAAGCACCAGCTAAGGATTTGTTAATTATATATGAATAGAAACAAGTATTTAAACATACTTTTGAAAATCAAGATTGAAGTTCATTCTGAAAGATGAATTTCAGTTCTCTTTATGCTATAAGGAGTACCATGCTCAACACCTCAAATTTTAAAAGAAGCCTCAAGTGAAACCAAGAATAGATCAAAGGAAATAATTTCTATGTTCTTAGAGTACTAAAGATAAAATTATGCATCTTAAAAATATCTTTGTAATAGTAGGGCAAATAATAATCTACAAGATTCTGCCTCTTTTCCATCAGTTAGATTGATTGCTGTTAGTGACCTGTTAGTCTCCCCTGGGTCTGCATTATTCACAGACTAAGCTTTCTGCAGACATAACTAGGTCACCTTAATTACCTGTGGAAATGAGGTGTACCTGTGAAAGTTTTACAGTGATAATTACTCCAAAATGCCAAAATAGTGTATGCAAACCTTGGAGGGACATGCTGTAAATTGCACAACCACGATCAATCAAACAAAATAGTTCATTTTTTTTCCCAATTCTCCAACATTCCTCAACATTATTCTTTTGCTGTAACAAAAGTACAGTCTTTGCCAGGAAATACATTGACTGTATACCAACGAATTCGTCATTCAGATCTTTTTTTTTCCCCTCTAAATTTCTTTGCAGTATTTAAGAAAATCAACACACTATTGTAAAGGAAGAAAAGATAGCTAATCACTTTTTAAAAAACAACTAAAATGATAGCACAGAACACTTTCTAATCAGCATGTTTTTTTCCTTGTGGACATTTCTATACCTGTCATTTTTTTTTTAAAATGGAAATAAAATAAGATTAGAAAATTTATGGTCTTTTTAAACAGAATAAAAAGTAGAAATGTCTTGCATTTTTATATGAGTAGTTATAAAATATTTTAACTCTCTGTTCACCAACATGAGCAATAATAACAATTCCACTGAAGATTTAAAACCCTTGTAGATGCCTAATGAATGATGGAATGTGGAAAAGAATCAAGTAACACTGTAATCTGAGTAATATTAGCAATTTTGAATTCTGAAAATTTCTTGAAAGTTTTAATGGATTACTCTGTAGAACTGATTACCAATATTGGAAATTAATATTTTTAGTATGAGTAAGGAAATAAGAACATTTCAATCATTCCACAAATAGTAACTGAACATTTTAGTCAATTGACTTTATATAATGGAAGGGGTGATTTTTATATTTGAATTATAACATATTTCCTAAATTTTATAGAAGTGAAATAGATAGTATAAATTCTTACAAAGAATTACAGAAAAAAGTTTTCAAAAGAATTTTTTTTTATCTTGAAACTGAATGGATTTATAAGAATACTAACTAGTAAGTAAAGACCAGTGGTTACTGTAGGTAGTCTAAATTGATCTGTAGTATAATGCTTGGAATTTTAGCTTTCTGATGTAAAACAGAAGACCATAGAATAGTTCAACTGATTTTTTCCTGTACTTAGCCATTCTTTTGCTGCCTGCTTTCCTCAAAGAGAGTTAATTGTTGTTTTTCTTTTCTTCCTTTTTCTAAGTCTAAGTCTGAAGTAATATAATTGTCCTACAAATAATATATTAATTGAGAATTGGTGCTGTGTTGGGTGAATCTTAAGAAGAGAACAGAACTTGGTTTTTGGCTATGAGGTTTATATATTCTAAAATTCTCCTCACACTATTCCCTACTCATGAAGGTGCTTTATACATAATTAAATACTTCTTAAATACTGTTCAGCTATTGTCTACAAATATAAACTGTACTTTTAGCTTTGGTGGCCTTGTTTATATTAATCAATTTACTTTTTCAATATTCATCTATCAGGTAACTTTCTGATGCCAAATTAGTGATTTAGGAAGAATCCAGTCTCAGCAGCTACCTTAAATGTTAACACTTGTTACAAAACAGACAGAAGGAGAATTGTGCTGAGTATCATTCTTTATAAAAAATTTAACATTTTTCAAGCACTTATTTTATACTATATTCATTTAACTTTAGGAAGTTCATACTATCATTATCACCATTTTACCAATTATGAACCTGAGACTCAGAGATAAGAAAAATGTCCAAGGTTGCTTAGTGGGGCTTGAATTTGACCTCAAGTCTCCTTGATCTAAAAAGCCTACAGGTTTATCTCCCAAAAAGTACTGCATTAGCAGCAATGACAAGAAGAAAGCAACCCTCATTCTGCTCACCAGCAATTTCTAGTCATCCAATTGCTTGGAAAGCAATGTGGAAGCCATTTTTGCCTAAGACTGAGAGGGCAGACGTTTCATATCGTTCAATATACCATCTTACTTTTTTTCTTCATTTCCCCTCAGTGCGAGATCCAACAAATAGTACCAACAGAGGGCCAAATGAGATGAAAAAAGTCATCAGCTTTAAGCTTGCTAATGGGATTTCACTTAGATCTCACACTCACAGAAACTGTGAGAGTTTCTTTGGGTAATTTGCTTACTACCTTCTAAATTTATATGCTCCAAAGCCAAGAATCACTCAGACATATCATCTGAGACTCTGAAATGGCACATCAGAGTATGTTGCTGTACTTTAATAACATGATAATAGTTCTCATACTTTATTTGATTCCTTTTACACTACAGAAATTTACTCATTAATTTCTTGCATTATCATATTTCCTAATATTTCTGCGTGCTTTTATCTACATTATCTCCTGTGAGCAGTTCAGCAATATTGCGAGGCAGAAATTACTATCCCCATTTTAAAGATGTGGCTTTAAAGATGAGAGTGTTGGTGTGATTTGTTCAAGGTCATAAAACTAATCAGTGGAACACTCTGAACTGGGTCGACTGCTTTTTCTACTCTAGTGTAGCTTTCATTACTCACTTGCACATAGTGGAGTGTAGTCAGTGTTTTCATATCCCTGTCCACATGTGCTAAATTTCAAACCATCATCCAGATCCCAAATCCCAAAACATAATCTAGTGGATTGGAATACTGGAATTTGGGCATCTGTATTTTCTAAAAACTACACTCAGAATTGAGAAGTTATTTCTTAAACAAATCTATTCTTTTTGTTTGTTGATTTATATGTTTACATTTTTAAAAAAAATTGTGGTAAAAATACAGAACATTAAATGTACCATCTTAACCATTTTAAGTGTTTAATTCAGAAGTGTTAAGTATATTTACATTTTGTACAACACATCTCTAGAACCTTTTCCTATTGCAAAACCGAAACTCCAAACCCATTAAACACTAATTCCCTCTCCCTGTTTCTATTATTTTCTTTTGAAATAATTTTAAACTCACAAAACAGTTTCAAGTACTGTACTAAAAACCATTTCTTGCCTCTGAAGTATTTGAAGTTAAGTTGCAGTGTATTTCCTATAAACAAGAACATTTTCTTGCATACCGACAGCAAAACCATCCAAGCTAGGAAATTACCATTAAACTATTACTACTATCAGCAATAGACCCTGTTCAAGTTTTACCAGTTATCCTGAGAATGTCTTTTATATTGATAAGATCCAGTTGAAGATCACATGTTGCATTTAGTTGTGTCTCATTTCCTTCATTTTGAAACAGTTCTTCAGTATTTCATTGACTTTGATGACCTCAATTCTTACAGGTTATAGGCCAGTTTTTTTTTTTTTGCAGAATTTCCCTCAAATTTGGATTTGTCTGTTTTTTTTTTTTCTCAATTTAGAATCAGGTTATATCTTACAAGAAAACCATAGAAGTGATGTTGTATTTCTCTTAATGAATCCTGTCAAGTGGTACATAATTTTTATTTGTTGCGTTATTGGTGATGTTAACTTCGATCACAAGATTAAGTGGTGTTTGCTAGTTTCTTCCCTATAAAGGCACACTTTTAAAATTTGTCATTAAGTATTTTCTGGGGAGGTACTTAGAGACAATATATGTTCATGTTTCTCGTCAGTCTTAGATGCTAATTTTAATATCTGTTGATGTTTATTGGATAAAATAATTATGATTTTGGGAGTTTCTAAGTGGTGATTTTTGTAGCTTTAAATTTCATTCTACTTTGTTAGTTGACATTCAATTATAAGGGAAAACTTTTATTTCTTTCCATTTGTTTATTTCCTTTTTTACATCTTATGCCCTCATAGATTCCTGTTTTATTTGATGAGTTATAATTTGTTAGCGTCACTATTTTTTGATACTGAAGTACCCTACGTTTGGCTGGAAGAAACTCCTTCAAGCTGGCTTCTGAGTTCTTTTGACGTATTTCTTCAGTTTTTGTGTCCTTTATTACTTTTTGCACAAGAAATTTCTAGAGTTATTCTGTCATTCCTTAAATCATTCTTTGCCCTAGACTTGTAATCAGCAATCTTTTGGTAAAACCTTAGTTTCTTTTCCTGAAGGATGTATTTAAAAACCAAGATCTGGGCTCCAGGTATACTCATTGCTTTGGAAAGAAGGTGGGTCACTACTCCAGACCTTCTCAGCAGACAGCTATTTTTATTTGTATTTTATTTTTATATCTTTATATACATATTGAAAATCATGTGTCTGTACAATATTTCCAATTACAATCGACCACCATGGTATTTATTCTAGTTTTCTTCCTTCCTATACTTGTAACTTCCTTCCTAAATAAATACTAAATAAATATGTATTTATTTAACATGTATTAAATAAATACATATTTATCATAAGCAAATCCATTAAATCTTTTTAATGGATTTGCTTATGATAAATATGTATTTATATTTTATATAAAAATATATCTGCTATATGTAAATCCTCTTTGTATGTTAACCATCTTTTTTTTCAGGGCTGCCTTCATCTCTCCTTGCACAGATGCCATTGTTAGTGCTGATCAGGCCTCAGCCTACAGTGTCTCACCTCCTTCTTCCCATGTCATTAGTTCCCTACATTGTTGTGTTCCACATAAGGCTTTAGGACCAAACTTTTCTGGAAGGAAGGAAGGGTAGAAATAAAGAGGGAAGAAAAGAAAAAAAAGAAGGGCGGAAGAAAGGAAAGAAGAAAAGAAAAAAACTAGTCAGTAAATATCTTAAGAGCAGGGTGTTTCCTTTTACAGACCATATTTAACACAGTGACTTAACTATTAGCTGACAGTACACATTATGTGAAAATTATAAAAACAAAGGCATTAATAAAAGACTTGATTGCTTACAATAAAGTCTGAGAAATATTTCACAAATATTAGTAATGTCCTAAATATGGTGAAAACATACAATGTAAGACAACTTATTTCTAATACTGAACTATTTGTCAGTAATTATATTTAAATTTTCAGATACAGAGTCAAGGTTGATAAAAGAAAGAATACAACAACATCTAGTGCTAAGTATAAAGTTACATAAATATCTTTAATGCATATAAAGAGGTGAACTTTCTGAGTCTATCTTTTCTCTTTCCTTTTCCTTTTTCCTCACCATTTTACTCAACTGAATAATAACTTTTTTCTCACAATGTATTTTTGGAGATACATAGATCGAAAGTTTGAGCTTTATTCTTTACTCAGTGACAATATGAGAGGTTATAAGTGCAAATTGCTTCACTTCAGTATTCAATAGTCTGTATATAAAGCCTTTAAAATGATCAATTATTATTATTTATTTAGACTGTTCAATTACTTTTTAAGTGTACATAGTAAATTTAGTGGTCAGTTTTCAGCACTTTTACCAATAGCATTTCTACTTAGTTGAATCTTTATTTTAGTGACTTATTTGACCCAAGAAGCTAGCATTGTTCCCATCAGTTTGCCAACAGATTCCTGAAAATTTATATTTTGAGACCTATATCTTCTCATTATATTTTATTTTGGAGATTCACATTTACATGACCTAAGTTTGGAAAATATCTGATGAATTCAGAAGGAAGAAGCTACATCTATTAAAATGTATGTATACAAGAGGTATAGAAAGAACAGATATAATAGTGAAGAGAGAATACAGTCACACACAAAAACCCATATCATATAATTTCTTTTATATTGTGTACAAGTACAGTGAAGCTACTCCATGCTGTTGGACATGGCATTGTGTAGGCCGTGACTTGAAGGGAGCAAGAGAATTCTTTCTGGCATGCTTGTATTTTTCTGTTATTCTGAGAGGTAAGGTTGCAGGGGTATGTTCTGTTTACAAAAATTTAACACATTGCATTTACAATGCCCACACTTGTGTTTGGTATGTTATTGTTCAATAACAAGTTTTAAAAAAAAAATCATGTCTATGTTTCATAATACAGGAACAAGTCTCCTCTTGGCTGTGTTCATCTTTTTATCAAACTTCTGTTTCTACTAAGATATAAAAAATACAGCTAACTGCTATTTCTCTGAAAAGAAAGAGTTTTGCTGAAGATCTCACAGAACTTGTGAATCATCCATTAGAAGATGTTTTATTAGGGCCAAGAATTCAGTAAAGTCTGAGGTTGAGGTAGATTTGGCAAGGTAATTTGTCATTTTCAAGTCAGCATGGTTTTGGCACCTGCTTGTCAGCAAAGACAAGAGCCACTGTTGGAAGCTCACTTTCAACAAAGATTGTCAGCTTCTGACCAAATGAATTACTATACAGCAGAAAAGTTCAGTAAAATTGTCTTGGCCATATTAATGATCAATACAGGTGGCCAATTCAGATTTCATGATTGATATAATACAGGTGGCCAATACAGATTTCATGATTGATATTTGAAGATGGACTATGGCAAGCAATACTGTCTGGTCACACTAACATATAGGAGTGCATCTTGTATAAATATGTTCAAATTCAACTGGGACTTAAATGCTAGATATTCTGTGTGTTTTTTAGCAAGAAATATTTCTTCCTTTGATTTGATTCAAATTTTTGTTATCATTGATGGTAACAATGGCTTTTGGTTTAGTTTCTCTCTCTCTTTTTTTTTTTTTTTTTTACAGATTTATTTTTTAAGAATTACGGATGATACTCTTATGGACTTCATCATCTTTCATATTAGTTCTCAATACAAAATGACATGCTTAACAGCTACCATGATTTCATTCAGTTTTCTCTGGAACAATTTGTGACTGAACTGGTGAATATGTTTTGCCCTCAGGGAGTGCTAAATATGGTTAATGCTGAACTTCCTCTCATTTCTCTTTTACTCTTGTGCACATATGTAAAATAAAACTGCATATAAAAACTGAGCAGCAGAATAGCTGTTCATAAAAATAATCAAGGTAGGCATCTGGTTAAGACATGTGCTCAATTGTTTTGTTCAGTTCATTTAGAGCTCAGCATTTTCAACATTTCTGCAAGTAATTCTCTAGTCTTTATAAAGCAAATCCCAGTCCAGATTGTTTATTCCTCCAAAAATAACTCACTAGAATAACTTTCATTGGTGAGTGTCTTCTAATTCTTAATTTTTTATTGAGTTGTTCTCATGTTCATTCCTAATTAAGGTAAAAATTTAAGGATTACCATATATGCCCCATTTTTCTTAAATCTGATCATATATCCAGTTGAATTAATTTTTATTGTTTTGATACACGATTTAAATTTAACTTGAATAAATGGGTGTACCATTGAATCTGATCAGTATTAGTTATCACTATTTTGTTAGTACATGCCTCATCCACCATGGCTTACTTCCAAAACAGTAACTGCTGACCATTGAATGGGTTGAAGTTCAATAAATGGTTTAAATGCTTGAAAGTTATACCTTAGACATTAAAATTCAGTGTCAGAATTGTCTAGTAATATTTAATGCTATTTTAAACTGAAATAAGTCTTTAGTTTTGAAATAATCATCTTTTTTCTTTATTGGAAATATCTTTCTACCTGGAATGGCTGTGAAATGACATAAGTACTAATTAAGCCAGTATCACATCACCATGGAAAGATCTAGATGTGGGTAAAACTGAATGAACAGGAATTTAGTAGGAAAATCTAATCTAAAGAGAGGCATGAGGTTGGGACTTTTTTTTTTTTTAACAGACTTATTTTTTAAGAATTAGAGATAATATCCTTATAGACTTTATTATCTTTCATATTAGTTCCCAATACAAAATGATACTGATTAGGGCCTTTTGAGTAGTAGGACAAGTTAGGGGCAAACTAGGTTAGGGAAATCAGAACTGAAACCAATCGAGACAAAATAACTGACCAGATTCTTAGACTTATAGCTAAAATCATGCCCAAGTATTGCCCTTTTTTTAAATTAATTATTTTTTTATGGTGACATTAGTTAATGAAATCTAGTTGTTTCAGGTGTACAATTTAATAGTAAGGCATACACACACACACACACACATATGTATATATATATATATATATTGCAATGTGTGTCCACCTCCCATAGTTAAATTTCTGTCATCCCATATTTGACCCCTTTTACCCCATCTACCTCCCTCCTACCTCCTCCCCACTACTCTCTGGTAACTACTAGTCTATGGTCCATATCCATGAGTCTCTGTTTGATTGTCCTGTTTGTTGCTTTTAGGTTTATATCCCTCATCATCTAAGTGATATCATGTGGTTTTCAACTTTTTCTGTCTGGCTTATTTCGCTTAGCATGCTTATCTTGAGGTCCATCCATGTTGTTGCAAATGGCAGTATTTCATCTCTTCTTATGGCTGAGTAATATTCCATTGTATATATGTAGCACATCTTACTTATCTAATCATTTATTGTAGGACATTTCAGTTGTTTCCGTGTCCTGGCCACCATAATATTGTCTTTTAAAGGCAGTTCTGTACCAGAGTTCTGAATCTTTTTCCATTTTATTTTATTTTATTTTATTTTATTTTAATTTAATTTTATTTTATGCTTTTCATAGATAAACAGTGAAAAAAAATTTTTTTTTGGAAATTTATACTTCCTTTACCCATTTCTCCTACCCTGTACCCTCTGCCTCTGGCAGCTACTAATCTGTTGTCAGTACATATGAATTTGCACTGCCATTTTTTTTAGATTCTGCATAAAAAGAGATCATTTTTAAACAAAATATTTCAATGACATAAAAATTAAAAAAAAGTAACTTAATGAATACCCATGTACCAAAAACTAATGCATATTTTCTTTAGATATTTTATTTTTTTAAGTAAAGAAAAAAAATTATTGCAGGTAGAGTTGGAAACTTTTGTGCGCTTCACCTGCTTCCATTATCTTCCCTCCCTTCCAGAGTTTACCTCAACTCTAAGATACATGTCTAATTAATTCCATGCTTGTTTCTGTTATTGTATGTTTGTGTGTGAATTTTTAACTGAGTTTCATTTTTAAACTTTCAATAATCAAAATTAGTCTTACAAATTTACTGTTTCATTTATTATTATGTCTGTTGATATATGTGTCTTTAGTTCATATAATTGAACTGCTACATAGAATTCTGCTGTATGAATATGCCAAACTCACTTTTCCTATTGATGATCTTATGTCTAAAGCATATGCTCCATGAGAGAAGGGACTTTGTTTTGTTCATTACTATATTGACAGTACCCAGAAGAGTACCTGGCATTCAATAAGCATTTTTAAAATCAGTGAACAAATGCATGAATAAACATTTACTTTTTTCCAATATTTTACCATTGATAAATAGATTAGTCAAAATTTTTTCAGGAAGTAGAATGCTAAAGCTGAATAATTTGTGCAAGAGTTTGATAAAGGGACTATATGCAAAAAAATGGGTAAGGTATAGGAAAACCTCAAGGATTGCTTCACAGTTTCAGGGCTAATTACCAAATTTTGTCCTGAGGAAAAAGTGAAGAGAGTGGTAACAGGAAACTAAGTAGCTGGTTAGTTTAAGGTCACTGCTTGTGCTGTGACCTTAAGTAAAGATAATTTGACAAGAAGGAGGCCAGTGTAAGGGGAGCCAAATACCCTGAACTTTCTTTCTTGTCTTCTGCAGATCTCATGCTTGTGCTCCTCTTCAAATGAACACAACTAGCAGCTAGGGACCTAAGAGCGCATTGATACTGTTCATATAGTTAAGCCTCCCAGGTATATCACTGACTAGAGAGAAGGAGAGTGGAATTAAAGTGACAAACCAAAGCTATTTAGTTCTAGCACAATGCTTCAGTGAACTTCCTTACACATGCTTCCTTACACATATTATTAAGAGTTTCTTTAGAGTAAACATCAAGGAAGGAACTTGATGCATAGTAGAATTTTCTTCAACTATATCAAATAATACAAAATTGCTATCTATACCTGAAACCTGTGATCCAGTCTTACTAAAACTGGTATAAACAGACATTATGTAATACCATTTATAAAATATTCATGCCTAAAATGTTCAATTTCAACCTGAAAAAGCTGCAGAATCTAATTATTAGTTTATAAGAATGCATGGGATGGGAAACAAGTTAAGGCACACTAAGAAAGCATTCAACCAAATTTAGTTTGTGGGACCGTTTATAAGACAAAAATCCTAGTTTTCCTAACATACAAAATACATAGGGGTAAAAAAGAAGGGAAGAGGATCTTACAGGTTTTACAAGACCAAAAAGACATAACCAGTGAATGCAAGATGCAGACTTTAAATCTACAACAAAATTATTAAAATAATTTTAATATATTCTGGGATTAACTGTTTATATTTTAAATTGGTGATGTCAGGGATATGTGTAAAAAATGCCCATGTTAGTAATAGGCATATAAAAATATATTAAACAGATAAAATAACAAAATTTTTGAGATTTTCTTTAAAATAATTTAGCAAACAAAAACTGGAAGATAGGGGACTGACAAAGGTTAGGTGACATGATTTGGCAAAATGTTAATCATGGAAGCTGAATCATGTGTACATGGTATTAATCATATTATACTTTTGTGTATTTGATAATTTCCATAAACTTTTTAAAAGACAATTAATAAAAGTAGCTCATAAAATAATTAGCTGATTTTGTCTAATGATGAAATATGAGGACTATATGTCTTAGTGAATCTGGTCTGTGTTTAATACTATTTCACCTTTCTTTCAATTTTTATTTCCAAGTAATAATGAGGCTAAACAAGTATTCATGTATTTACTGATATTTGAGTTTTCTCTAATATGAATTATATATTATATTATAATATAAATTATAATTATATGTTATGAATTATATATTATAATTTCTATTTGACCTTTTTTTCCTTCTTTTATTAGATTTGTCAGGGTGGTGTTGGTTAATAAAATTATATAGATTTCAGTTGTACAATTCAATAATACATCATATGTATATTGCATTGTATGTTCACTACCCAAAGTTAAATTTCCTTTTGTTACCATTTATTTGATCCTCTTTACCCTTACCTACCTTCCCTCTCCCCTCTGGTAACCACAAAACTGTTGTCTGTGTCCTTGAGTCTGTTTGTCTTGTTCATTTTGTTGCTTTCAGTTTTGTATCCCACATATAAATGAAATCCTATGATTCTCAACTTTTTCTTATTTTTTTAAATTTCTTTTTAATTTTATTTTATTTTCTTATGGCTGAGTAATATTCCATTGTGTAAATGTACCACATCCACTTTACGGATAAAAGTTTTCACATTTTGGGGGTATATATTTAGAAGAGAGATTGCTGGGTCATATAGTAATTCTAGTCTTAATTTTTTGAGGAACCTCCATACTATTTTCCATAGTGGCTGCACCAATTTATTTGATTTGACCTTTCCTCAATGATATTCAACCAGTATTTGTGTATTTTGTGTACTACTAGATGGCGATATTGATTGCAAATATCTTCTTTCAGTTTGGTGCTTGCTTTTTTACATTATTAGTATTGTCTTTTATGTATCAATTTTTAAGTATTCAGATATTCTGTATTTTCCAAGAAAAAAACCTAAAATGTATTTTTCATTATTTTTTCAAATAATTTTTAGTTTTTCTAAATTTTATTTTATGTAAAATTTATTTAAAAATCTAAATTGTTTCCCTAAAATGATAATTCAGCATCTGATTTAGAGAATCATTTGTTATAGTACCTTACTAATTTGCAATATGACTTCTTCCACATACACATTTCCAAGTCACATGCAGTCTGCTTCTAAATACTGTTCCATATGAATATTTGTATATCTCTGAGAAGTTACTGAATTAATATAACTTTATCATAAGCCTTAATACATACTTGTGTACATTCCCTGGGTATTTTTTTTTAAAGTTGTCTTGTATATTCCTGTCTCTTATCTTTCCTATGAACTTTAGGATCGATTGTCAAGTTCCATAAAACAGCTGATGGTATTGTGATTGGACTTGTATTGAATTTATAGATTAATTTGGGAAAATCTGTTATCTGCATAACATTGAGCCTTTTAATCCACATGTGGATGTGTATATCTCTTTATACAATAAGGCTTCTTCTATAGCCTTCAATAGAGAATGATAATTGTCTTCATAAAGACTTTTACATTTTTCAGATTTGTCTCCAGAATACCTTAATACAGTATTTTAATACAGTATTTTACTTGTTTATGGATTATGTGTAAGAATAAGAATTTTATTAATTTTGTATTCTCATTATGTTGCCATCAATTTCATTAATTATTTCATTCATTATTTCTAATTTTTAAAATTGTATTTTATTCTTTTTTTATACTTTCTAGGTAATTTGGGTCGCACTTTCTTGGTTCTTTGCTTGTCTCCTAATTTTTAGTTGAATACTAGATATTTCTGACAATATAGTAAAGCTCTGGATTTGGCTTTTTCCTCCTTGCAACCTGTATTGTTGTTGTTTGTTTATAATATTGCCTAGACTAAGTCTGTGAAGTATATCTCCCCAGTAATGAATGGTTATTGATATCTGCTCAAATATTTGTTTAGTTTTATTTTTAGCTATGGTTCCTGTGTCAGCATCCAAAGATTGGTCAGAGTTTGTGCTCAGAATCTTTAAACCGGTGAAGCTTGAAGCCTTGACAGATGACTTTGTGGGTCGAAGGGTACATTCAGTCTGCCTCACCTCTTATGTTCTGCTGAGCTCTCTCTCTCTCAAGTTTTCTGAGCATCCCTCTGCCTCACCAGTCCTGTGGATCAGATAAATGTGGTGGTATGTGTTCACTCTGGTCACTGTGTACATGTGTGCAGACTTGGGTGACTCTCAGAAATGTGGTGAATTTATTCTTTCTATGACTGTCTCACCTCCCAATCTCCAGTTAGTCTGCTGGCCCTCTCTTTTGCTCGCTACTGAATTTCCAATTGATAACAATTAAATCAAGTTGGTCTCTTCTAGCAGTGGCAGTGAAACTGCTAGTTTTCATGGCTTGCCATGCCTTGGTTGAAGTACCAAGATGACAGAACTCAGGCTGCATGTAGGGAGAAAAGGAAGCAGCTATGGGCAAGAGTGTCACACACCTGCACTGTTCTTATTCAAAGTTTATTAATGAGTGTGTTTTTCATGAATAAACACTTCTCAGCTTGTTGATAACCTTGGTCAAGTCCAGAGTGGTAATGAAATTGTTGGTTTTGAACATTTGCCCATATTAGAGTTTTTTTTAGCAAGTGAATTTGTCAACCTGGTTACTCCATTATGAGGGTAGTCAGGTCTCTATTGGAACTTTTTTATGCTCTGTGATACAATTTGTCAAGTGATGACATCCTTTTTGTTTATTCATAGGTATTTCAAATGCCTCTGAGGTCTGAACATTTCCCTATCAGTGCCTTTGTGATTCCCTGAACCAGCAGGATGTTTAACTGTTCCCCTAAATTGCTTATGTTTCCAATGTGGATTTAACCTAAATTTGCTCTTTCTTGGCCAAGTCAGAGTCTTCTTTTAGATAGATCAAATTTGATTTATTAATTTATCAGCATTTAATATGTTTGAGATATTGCTCAGAAAATTATTTTCTTAAATTTCTTTCTCATGTTAATAAATTCATAATTCTCAGTTAGTGGCTCTACCTCTGCCACAGCTGTCCCACATATTTAGTATGGCCTTGCTTTTAGTATACAAATTTATAGTGAATAAACATGGATTTAATTGTTGGTGACATATTTATTGAGCTACCTGTAATAGGTTCCTTTGCCCCCTTTTTGGAAACTTCTTCTTGATGCTAACACTTAATTTACGATTATTTTAGTCTTGGGTTCTGTGTTACAATAGTTTTTTTTTTTTTCATGAACAAATGATTCCTGTGTAGAATTTCAGGTAGTAATAGCTTCACAAGAGAGTACCTCAGATGATTATTAAGTAATAAGTGACAAAGAAAATGATTGTGAGGTTTCTGTGTAATAATAAATATTCATTACTACCTCACCCTGATGCTAATTCCAATAATCTGGAGGGATATGGAAAGACAGCAGTAGCTATTACTCTTTGACTACTTACTATAGTCCAGATGCGTTATTTTACTTGAATTATTTAATGTAGTTCTCATAATAAAACTGTGAAGTAGATACTGTTAGCATTCACATTTTTAAAATTAAGAAATTAAGACATGGTACATGGGTTTGAAATCTTACTGAAGAGATCAGTATGGTATAGTCACTTACTAATCAGAATGGATACTGGATTTATACAACTGTGATGGCTTTCCTCATACTTTTACAGAACTAGTGTTGATGAAGGGGAATGGGAAGACAGGATGAATTAGTGTTGCATTTGGCTGTGTACAGCAGAAATTTCAAATAGTAACAGCTTAAATAAGGAATTCATTTTTTTTCACATAACAATAAATGAAGGCTTAGACTGGAGGTGGACTGCATATGTCTTCACCATAATGTGTCCATGCCCTTTTTATCTTCTTGCTCTGTCTGTGGCTTTAGTCCTCGTGATCACAAGATGGACGTTGTAATTTCAGACACCATAACAGCATTCCAAGAGGGAGAAGAAAAAGTGAAGGTCTGGGGTCAAAGAGATAGTCTTGTGTCTTTTGTAAAGTTTTTCTTGATTCTGTATTCTGAACACACTGATTAGTAATACCACATTAGGTGTCTCCAGATAGGATCCAACATGAAGTATTCACATAGAACTATATATTATTTTTCATAAAGTATTTTTTCTAAGAAGTTGAACTTGAGTCTAATTAATAAAATGTTAGGCTAACTTCCACTTTACAATAAATAACAGAGCCAAAGAAACAGTTCAATGCCACTAAGAAGAGGCAATCACATACATTCAGATAACAGACTATTCTATGGGATAAGTAACAGGTTTCATCAACAATTCAAAGACATGGGGAAAAATGAAAGAAAAAGGGTGGGTAAGATTATTATAAATTAAAAGAGGTTTAGGAGACATTATAATCAAATACAATGAGTAAGCTTTATTTACATCCTAATTCCAAATGGCACTTTTTGAGAAAGGGAAACTTAAGTTGGCCTTAATTTTATATTATATTAACAAAATAATGTTAATTTCATGAATGTGGTAATGACAGTGGTTCTGTAAAAAACTTTTTCTTAATTTTGAAAGATTTTCATGGACAATTTACAGATGAAGTAATATGATCAAATATTTGCTTTAACTATTTCAACAACAATAACAGCAATAAATAAGAAATGGAGCTAAATAAAGAATATAGAGAAAGGACAGGGAGCATGGCCTAATCTGCAGAATCCATCTGAGTACTTTAATGCACAAATTAAAACAAACAAACAAAAAAGTAGAACTACAGAAAGTGAAAAAAAATTGTTGAAACTAATACAACCCAAGGGTTAGACTTCTTCTTTTTTTTTTTTTTTTATTTTAGTTTCTTTTCAAGGCTATTCTTTTGTTAACCTGCAAATTCCCTGGCATCTCACCTTTCTAGCTATTCTTTTATTTTCCTGCTGTGCCACTCAGATGTGGCTGTTACACATTTTCCTTTTATTTGACCAGTAGACACTCATGTATGTGACCAGACTTTACTTATGATTGGGGACTTAGCAGATGTTTTGGTACCAGAAATGTAAATAACTTAAATTTACATTTCTTAAATTACATAAATTTACATAACTTAAATTAGGTTCAAATTTTGACCTCCCACCCTATTTCTTAGCCCTCCCACTTTCCTCTTTATTCTCCCAGATAGTCCACAAAAAATTCCCTATTCATTACTACATAGAGGAATGTAGCTCTCTGCTTTCCTTCGCATTTCCAATCTCAGTGTGTCTGGTAAATGATACACCATCTCTTCCGAGTTTCATTCTTACTTTTTTCTACCCTAGTCTCTACAAGAAGGATGATATAATAAGATTTTCTTCCTCACTGAAATAAACTGCTAGGCCACCCCGTCACCACTCTAATGAGATATCACATCATACCTGCCAGAATGGCTGTTATCAATAAATCAAAGAACAACAAGTATTGTTCTTTAATGAGGATGCAGAGAAAAGGGAACTCTCATACAATACTGGTGAGATTGCAAATTGGGATAGCCACTATGGAAAACAGCCTGGAGGTTTCTCAGAAAATTGAAAATGGATCTACCTTTTGACCCAGAAATTGCGCTTCTGCATATTTATCCAAAGAAAATGAAAACAATAATTCATAAAGATTTGTGCACCCTTGTATTCATGGCTGCACAATTTACAATAGCCAAGATATCGAAGCAACCTAAATGCCTATCAACAGATGACTGGATAAAGAAGTTATGGTTCATATATATGATGGAATATTACTCAGCCATTAAAAAAGAAATGAAATCCTGCCATTTGCAACAACATGGATGGACCTAGAGTTGATTAGGCTGAGTGAAACAAATCAGACAGAAAAAAAACAAATACCATGTGATTTCACTTATATGTGAAATCTAAGGAACAAAAAGAACAAACTAATCAAAAACAGACTCACAAATATAGAGAGCAATCTGGTGATGGCCAGAGGGGAGAGGTTTTGGTAGGTTGGAAGAAAGAAGTGAAGGGGTAAAGAAGTACAAATGAGTAGTTGATAGATAGTCACAGAGATGGAGAGCACGGCATAGGGAATGCAGTTAGCATTAACATAATGGCTAGGTGGAGAGCAAGAGAGAGAAAGAACAATTAAGAGAATTTTTTTATGAGCTATATAAATGTCTAACCAATGTACTGTATACTGGAAACTAATACAGTAAAATTAAAAAACTAGTTATAGTAATTTTGCATTTAAGTATTTTTCCTTTCTATTTGAAACATTTACCTAATCAAAATTGTACTATATGTCAAGCACAGTTCCAATCTCAGGGGAGAACTCTAAATATTTCTGCTCATTACATCTTGGTATCAGGTTCTCTAAGAAAACCACAAGTCAGCCAAGCACTGGATTAAACAATGCTTTGCTTATATAGAGGAGACAGACAAGATAAGCTTCAGTCTGTGGGTTCCCCAGGCCAATTAGCCTATGCACTCCTTTTGTAGCCCAGTGACAGAACCCTGTCCCCTCCCTGCAGAGGACAGATATAATATTGGAATTGCTCAGATACCCAAAAGAGTACTTACCACACTTGTAACAAAGAAAAATATTCTATCACAAGGTGATAAGCTAGACACAGGCTATGTGGGCTATTTATCTCTTAGTAAGGAATTGCCTCAGGTCAAAGGTCCATTCTTACCTGGCTGAGTAGAGGCAGAAAGACTATGCACTCCAGACTGCCTTTCCCAATACTTTCAATACTATTTTAAATTTTATTTTACATTTTCCATGTTCTTTAGCATTGTTGGCAATTTTAACATTCTTGCCTTTTGTCAACTCTCAAAAAAAATGTTCTTACATTTCCTTTGTTATTGTCACCTTCTGTGGAAGATAGATTAGCTATATTCTTCTCTCTCCACAATCCTGTTATTTCAGAATACTTTGATACAAAGAGATTTCTTTACTTTGATTGCTGGAACAATGTATACTTAGTAAGAGTCATAGCTGTGATAATATTAAAGTGTAATGCCAAGCAAGCAGTTCTAAGCTTCTGTTGTTTCATCTGGAAAAGGAAGAATTTAGGATGGATGACCACTAATGACCCCTTCAAATTTTTTTTTAAAACTTCTGTTTTCTTTCATTTTCCAAAAGCGAGAGACTCCAAGAGCATAAAAAGATTTAGCTAACATCCCAAAGACAGTTTTAAAATGTAAACATTGATATCTGTTTTCTTAACATCTTTGTTTAAGAAGATAAAATTCCTAAGATTTACTTTTTCAACAAAATTCTGTGTGGATGAAAAGCCCAGATATAGACATTATGGACTAACTTGCTCCATAGAAGTCACAATACACCGAAACTTCTGTATTCACACAGAAAGTTGGAAATGGAGAGTTATTTTTCCTTTTGTCAAGAGTGACTTTAAAGAGACATCAAGCTGGAGACAGTAGTAAGCGTCTAATAAGTGGTGGTAATGTTAAAGCCGTTCCTGTGCACAGACTATATACAGACTTTGAATCTATCTGCTTGAGCAGCATCACTTATGAGCTCTAACAAATGCATGAAAATTGAGCACAAAATTTCCATTCGCAATATCTTTACTGGCACTGAGATAATGATTAATGAAATCCTCTTGGAGTGGAGGTGTGTGAAGAGGGGATGGCAGTAGGATTCCCAAGGAACTTTTGAATTGAAATTGAAGAGGATAAGTTCAAGCAGGGAAGGCAGGAAAAATGCTTTAAGGATGAACAGAATTGCAGTTTTAAGCAATGCTCCCTAGATATGGATTGCTGGGAAACCATGAAGGATGGAGTCATTCTTTTTCTGATCAATGCTTCAGGTTGACTAAGTCTAAATTGTAGACCCATGACTAATAGTAGGCTAAGTGGATATACTAGAACTACATGGATTTAGACCTATAACATAGAATACATGAATAATTTAAACAGTGCTAACCTGATGTCTTCTTTTGAACTGCCTGTGGGGGTGGAGGGAGGAACTTTCTTTAATCAATTGTAAGATAAATACTTAAATTCCTGAGACTACACAAATCTCTATTGTTAGAATTAACAATTTAAAAATACAGTTGCAAAGTTAGCATTACAAATCATTCTTTTACACAGAGTATAATAGGTCTCTTGATTTTTTTTCTTAACCAGGAAATTGCTTGTTAACTGATATGTTTTATAGTCTTGAATCAATTAAACAATATTTTTATCATTGAGCTTTCTGTTTAATTGAGAATATGTTTCTACAACATTTGCCTTAATTGGCTTTAATTTATTTATTTTAAAATATAAAATAAGATTTATTATGAAATTACAATGCATCACACACTGGACCAAGAACTTATTCTTATTTAATATGAATGTCATCTTATTAAATAAATTCTGTATTTATTCCCATTTTATAGTTGAAGAAACTGAGAGTGAGGGTAGCTATTAGTGAATGGTAAAGCTGGAACTCAATCCTATATCTCTAATTCCCAGAACAATCTTTAATATTTCATAAAATGTGTGAAAGCACCCAAATCATGTTTTACCAATCCCAGGAACTCAATGACTCATTGATTTTTGTTTACTTTATAAATTTTCAATGCAAACAGATTTTTAATCATAGATTAATCAATATGAATTTAGTTAGTTTCAACTAATTTTAGCATCTCTAATATAGTCCATGGTTGAGTCTGCAACATTGATTCCACCCCAGCTGATAATATAAACAAATCACACTATTCTCAATCCTCTTGCCTGGCCAATGAAAGAAAATGTAGGTGAGTTGACCATTTTGGAGAAAGATATGAACACGGAATCATGAGACCATTTCATTCTCTTGTGAGCAACTAGCCTTAGATGAGGTCAGTAGTGTGAATGAAAGAAAACGCTTGAGATATTTGTCACATTAAAAGACTCTGGACCTACTGCTACTTCTAAGTCCAATCCTACTTAAAAGCCTTTGTGAATTTATATTTTTAACATTTTTAAGCCACCTTGGGTAGAGTTTCCTGTTATTTGCTTACAAAAAGTAGGAGTAATAAAAACTCAGGGTTGATAAATATCGTAGGATCAGATTAGAATAAATTGAAAGCCAGGTACGTGTATAAACTGGCTCTGTAGAAAATAAAGAGCCATTCTCAATTTTAAAAGTGATGATGGCATGATGCAAGATGATAATACTACTGATCTGGCAGTGTTATGCAGTGTAGATTCCTTGGTGGGGTGTAGTGAGAGGTTATACCTTTCACATAATGTTAAAGGTGTAAAGTGAATAGAGCTTGTTCTAGAGGGAACAGAAGGTGAACCCAAGCTGTAATGAAAATAATAGAATTTTTATTCATTTATGTCAGGTTATTAACTAGATTCTCATTATAAAGAAGGAAATGACACATTTGATTGGTAGTGATCATCATAACAGTAAAAGTGGTCATGTGTCATAATAAACAGTGGTGGTAGAAATAGGAGGTACAGCAGTAATAGCACGTGCAAATACTCTGGGGCAGGGAGAAGCCTGGTATGTTCAGGGACAGAAAGAAGGTGATGAACAAGGAGGCAAAGGTTCCATTCCATTGCTTGGGAGAGGAAATCATTTTCCATAAAAATAATTTTTGTAGAATATAAAAATAATACACAACCTGAAAACATTACAAATAATCTCATCATTTTTGTAATTATATGAAGTAAAAATAAAAAAATAAAGAAATGACAAAAAATGAATATGTTTTCTCATTTAGATAATAATATTTATATAGTCTTTCTATGTGCCTATCATCATTCTAGGTTTTTACATATATTGACTCATTTAATTATCAAACAGCCTGAAATGATAATTATCATTATTTCCCTTTTAGAAATGAGAAAATAGAGTAACTTGCCAAAGGCCACATAGCTAATAAATGGCAGACCTAGATTTCAAATTCATGTAGATAAATGTCAAGTATGGAGCTTTGGGAGAAAGAATCTGGCCTTGGGAAAAGAAGATGTCTTGAACATATTGGGTTTGAGATGATAATGAGGCTCCTAGCTATCCAGGACAGAGTTTAGGTGAATGAATGGTTAAGGCAACGAATAATTACAGAATTTAAGAATTTAAACTAGTGAATCATAAAAGCAATAACCTAATAACTTCACATAAATTTTAAGAGCACTTTTTAAGATTATTCTTAGCAAGAAATCAAGTGATTTGTTGATTTAATACACCTTTAATTTTTTATGAGCAATATAAAGGGTACAAATTTAAAAATCCCCAAAAGAAAAAAAACAGAATTTGGTGGTAATGTTGCTCGTACTATGTTTGTAATAAAAAGGAGTTTTTCAAAGAAGAATGAGGTTACTGTATGATTAACTTTTGCCAGTTTATCTCAATATTATTCTATTTTTCTATCTAGGTTGGCAGAAATATTAAACATTAAGATATGACCACATTTTATATATGTTCAAACAACCCTCATTTTTCTTCTTACAATTTAGAAATTAATCTACTACTCTGCAAATGAGTCTCTTTTCTTCAAAGATGACTCTACTTTTATTAAGTTCCTTGAAAAAGTGAGTAGGAGTTATGCTTCTTCTGTGTATTTGATCCTAGGTTTATTTGAATTATATAGTAGAAAGG
The DNA here is from genome assembly GCA_030015415.1 of Cynopterus sphinx. Classification (NCBI taxonomy): domain Eukaryota; kingdom Metazoa; phylum Chordata; class Mammalia; order Chiroptera; family Pteropodidae; genus Cynopterus; species Cynopterus sphinx. The sequence goes on from CM057379.1 coordinate 175,560,561, forward strand.
AGAAAAGGTACCTACAATCTTATGAACTGAGAAAAATGCCTGGAGTTCTGACAGGGAAAAGCATCATTTATTACTCTATCATTTGGAGACCTTTTATAGTCTTCTTTTGGGATGATCAGTATGATTATCAATCTATTAATTCAGATCTGAGATTCACCTAATTAGATGATCAGGTAGAAATCTAAGTAACTTGAGGCATTGATTCAGTGAGAAAATAAAAGGAAAAAAAGGAAAAAAAGACACAATAAGTCAAACTCTTATCTGTTGTGGATCAACATTCTATGCTGGTTGTACCACATTGCCATTTTAATTTTAGAACATGTTTTCCATATTTGGATATACACAAATAACGTACATGTAAAATAATGAGTTTTATCAAATGAAATGTGTACAGTGAACATTATAATATATATATGACCCATGAGGAATGTATGATCTTTACACTAATGTTTTGACCAAAGTGACATCAAGATTTACTCTTGAGACAATGTTTTCCTAGCATCAAATCATTTTAGGAAAATGTACAGCTGTTGGGCTTAACTGTACCAAACTAAAATAGTTACCATTATAAACTTATTGTACAAATCGAAAAAGTTAGTCATCAACCGATATTTAAACTATAGGCATACATTTAATAAAACATTAGTTTCATATGAATTTTCCTGTTCTCCTTTTTTTAATACTTATTAACTGGCACCTACTGGTGCCAGAAATGCGCATGCAAGAGGAAAAGTGGCACTGACCTCACTCTTAAGTCATTTATTGACAGTGTAATAACAAACACATGAGATAAAATGTTTTACTTCAAAATTTTTAATCGATTTGATTATTTCTTGTTAGTAAACTATTGTATGTTATTATATGCCATATGCCTTAGAATTTTGAAATTTTCACAAATGAGTCCTACCTTTTCAGGCTCTTAAAGGTAACTCATTTATAAATGTTATCTTCACATGAAAACATATGCACCTTAATTCATTTTCCTGAAATATTATCTTTTTGCCAAACAACATAAATGCAAATGATTTACTATTACTGCAAAAATATACTTTATGTAATATAAAAGCTTCTTTTCGTTACTGAAATATTCTATTTCTGACTTTAGATTAATTTAAAATAAGTAATGAAAAAAATAAGTTATCCTTTCCTTTATCTTTCTCTTTTCCCAAAATTAAAGTGGAGGTATTCCCTTGTTATCTGGGACTAAGTGGGAAAGAACGTAAATCATTCATTCAAATCAGACATAAATTTTATGTTAATATTTATATGTTTATTTGGAGAGGATGAGTAATAAGCCTTACAATCTCTATAGCACAATGATACAGGAGATTATTTTTATCTGAGCATAAGCACAAGTATACAAGAAATAATATTTTAAGTGACAAATATACCAGCTGTCCAGTTTAAGTTAAATTATGAAAAATAAGTTGTAAGGTCTAAGATTGGTTTAAAATCTTTAAGAGGCTGTTCAGGCAAAATGCAAAAGGATTATGTGGTCTTTTAATGCTTTCTGGATATTGATACTAAGCAGCATCCAACAGAGTGTTTTATGTAAAAAGGGGTGCTAATGAATGTGTGTGGAGAGAATGAATAAAAATACTTTCAATGGAGAGAATATGACTTAGGTCATATTTCCTTTCCTCCCACCCCCACTATCTGAAAATGTAGCTGAAGGCAGTTCAATTTTGTGACTTATTGGAGGTGATGCACTGCAATATACCCACTCCCGATGTTGGGGGGGGGCAGCAAAGGGGGTTACTGAGGCAGAATTAGGCTAATCAAGTTTCCATTTCCATTTTTCCGTCCTGCCTAAAGGGAAAGATGACACCTACTTGTGCTGCTTCAAAGTGTTGAAATCCTTTCTGCTTTCTTGTGGTTACTATGCATATTCTCTGGGGAATTAAATGAGGGGAATGCATTATAGTTTTAAACTTTGATGCCCCATTAAGATGAATATGCACCTAATGAGCTGAAAAATTACGTGTTGCCTCTACCCACCCTTCCCCCCATTATCATGGGGAACCAGCTAATCACGTTGGAAGTGTGTCTTCTGTGTTCTTAATCTAGTGGCTATGAAATTTGGCCAAAGACCATATTCAAACATGTTTAGTATATTAACAATATAAGCAGTAAGTAAAGCTTCAATTAATAGGGAAGAAGGAACAGTTTGTCTTTTAATAATGAATGCAGTAGTCTGATGCAATTTAGATATAAAGAGAATGAACATAAAACCTAGTGGATATTATTTATAGGCCAAATGTACCTAATACCATCAGTGTTTTATAACTCCAGTAAACTACCTCACCAATATAGAGTATTTTGAAAAACAAGCAATTTTTGTCACCTCAGTAACACAAGGTTTATATTAAAAAAAAGCTGTATTAAAGCAATTTAAGGCAATCTGAATTTAAAATATGTTCTTGCTACTTAGGTCAGGCGATATAAGAATGAAGCAATTTCAGGGGACAACACAAGGAGCTGAAGCCAATTATATTTCAGTGTTATTCACGGATATTTCTACCTGCCAAGTGGAGTGCAGCAAGTTGTATTCACATTGTGATATATGAGCATGGATATGAAGCTCAGCCTTTTCTCAAGGGAAATCTTCTAACCAACAATTGACAGAGGAAAACACAGTTAGAAAGAAACAAATAAAAAATCTAATAAATATGATGAAAATATTTTTTAAAACAGGGCATTTTATAATGTTATTCAAAACAAAGTTCAGCTTCTGTGTAGAGACATCATTGCAGGAAATGATGTGTACACTAATTCCAAACAATGTTTGCTCATAAGAGATCTCTTGTTTTGAATCAAGTTGTGTTTTTCTTATTTATTGACTTACTGAACAATTTAACAAAAAATAAACACAATTATATTTACTTATGTTAACTAAAGTTATGCATGAGTTAAAAATGCATGATGAATACTAAAGTAATTTTACCCTTAATTACATGTATAATTTTATTCTTGTTCAATAATATCAATTCCTTGATCTCAAACAGATAAATTGAAAGAGATAATAGCATTTTTAAAAAAGTATTTAACTTCTAATAAATGTCAAAGCAGAATTCAAACTAAATGCAAGAGTGAGAGTTCACATTTCCTTTAGAAAAAAACCTACAAAAAAGTTATTGCTTATAGATAGGTAAAAATCTGCATACTTTAAAAGCACAGAAAATTTACTATATTTATATGATTTTGGAGTCAGTATTTTCCAAGGCTTTTGGGTAATGCATGGGAGGTAATATTTTAGAGTATAATTACAACAAAAATAAAATAAGGTCAAACCATACATTTCCAGTTGGAATCAACAAATAAACCCTAATTTTCATGATAATGTTCGGTAAATGTAAGTACTTTAAATCACCAAAAATAACGTAGATATTTATTTAGCTTAAATTCAGTATTTCCCAGGTTTATAAAAGTAAAGTAAACTGAATAGAGCTTCAATTCAAATGTATTTCTTATTTTCATAACTCTGGAGCATCACTTTTTATGAATTATTTAGAATATTTTGGAAATTATTTACACTTACTACATTTAAACTTAATATTATTGTTCAGCAATACAATAGCCTGATGCTCTGTCACTTAAAAGAAGTTTTAATCATTGTACTACTTCCTGGACAAATTTTTTATTTTTTACCAACTTCTGTAATCACTATGATTAAAATGCAGAGAGAAATTTTGTTTTACCAATAATTGTAAATATTAACAATTTAGACACTATTTTAGTTGTCTTTAATTTCAAAATAACTAATTCAAAGAGGTTAAGGGTACATTTTAGTCACTTAAAACATTTTTTAAAAAGGTGTTTTTTGAGAATTTTCATTCTTGGTCGTGACAAAAGTTTTACAGTGACAAGCTGGTATCATTAAATCTGTAACCATTTTACTGCATAGAAATATTGTATTTGAAACTTAAAATATACACTCTAAAAAAATCGAGAAGTATATTTATCTGCTTTTATGTTCAATACACATTACAATTTGAATTTTTATTAGTAGGCAGATATTTGTTTCAATTTTTTTATGACAATATGCTGTATCTGAAGAAAACATATTAATAGACATGAAGGACATGCTGACAGAAATAGGAATATATTCAAGAAGACTTGACAAATTTATGAATGACAGATCCATATGAGTTATCAAGAGACAGCTATCCTTGTTGTAGAGAGCGATGACCTCTTCTAGAAGATATTTTTCATTTATTTCTAACTTCTAAAGAATGTTTTCTCCATTATGGATATTATTGCCTCAATCCTTACCTGAAATAAGTCATATCTATATTTTTATATAGTTCTCTTTAGTTGTTTTTATTTCTCATTTTAGCCTTTATAAAAAAAATGTTACCCTATAGATCATTTTTTAAAGAGTTCACCATTGCTTCAGAAAGTCTACTTGAGAGAATAAATCTCCAGCCTTGGCATAGTCATCTTATGATAAACTTGTTAGAGCCATTAAGAAATGTGTGAAAGGTTTTAGAAAGTGTAAGTATACATCAATATGCCTGTGCTTGCCAGAATAGTACTTCATTTTTCTAAGTACAATTGATTTAGGATGAACATAAAATCTTCTTATATTCCATTATCATATGTTATATTTTAGCAATTGTTTCCATTTCCCAAAATATCTACCAGTGAAGAAAAAATAGACAATGGCCTTCTTATACTGTCTCACTGAAAAAATGTTATTAGGAGAACACCAACTGTAGTTTACAGGCGATTTATATAAACTCTAAGCATGAGAACATGTTGTATTTTATGCAAGTATATTGAAAAGCCACTGTAGTCTGTGGTGCTTCATTGTGAAAGCAGGTATTAAAAAAGATATTAGAGATTCAATGTTTGCTTGTTCTGTGTCAGAGGGGCAAAAGAACAGAATAGGAACAATAGATTTCATATATTTCACTTTTGAATATTTAAATTTATGTCATGTATGTGTGTATGTGTGTGTAAACTATATTTAAGGTATCTAAAAATGCCTGTATGAAAACCAATACAGAGTGAAATGAAAACAATCAGCCATAAATATAATAAATTTTATTTATTATTGTTTGTATAACAATGCAATTATATGTTTTCAATATGTTGGAAGAAACCACTACTGATTCTTAGCAGTAACATTTAATATCACAAGTGTCCTGATCCTCTCTGTGGTGTCATTCAGTTAAAAAAAAATTGTGTCCAACAGAGATTAGAATCTAGGATTTTCTAACTGTCTGGAAAGTGAGTTCAATTGCAAGTAATGCTTCACACATCCTTGTTAATTTGTAATGATTCGACTAAGTGCTGATGTGAAAGAAGACTTCAGTGACCACCAGTGCTCTTTTTCCCCCAATGGCTCTCTACAAATCAGCTCACATACTACAGCACAAGGCTAGAAGCTAAAAGAATGAATACACCAATAATTTCCTTTTGACAATGATTTGACACCCGGCTGATGGGAGTAGCTAACAGTATGACCTCTAGACTGTTAGCTCTGCTAAAAGAGATTCACTTGAAACACCCAAGGGGTTATGGATTCCCGCTAATAGCAGCAATAGAATAGATGATAAAATTATGGCAGGGTAGAAATGCTTTCTCAATTAATTTCCCATCATGTTAAGGCCATTATCATTGGATGTCATCTAGCAAAATGCAAGGAAATTCTCTAGTGCTTCTGAAAGTTCCTCTTAGTTAGAACAATGTATAAAAGCAGATAATAGCAAACCAAACTCTTAGAACTGTTTACCTGCAAATAAAACTTTTATAATATTGATCAACAAACACTGACAACTGAGTTTGTGCTAAAAGTTATGCCTGTGGGTAAGGATAGAAATGTGCACTTGTGCATGAGGTAGATTTTCATATAAAAATTTAAAAACAAATGATAATAACATTGAGTTCCTGGCCAAAGCAGCGAAAAAGCAGGCATGCAAATATAGTCAGCAGTATACTTTCTTACAGGTTTCTTATGGCTTTAGAATGGCGTCCATTTAGGCTGCTGTCTTCTGACGAATGAATATAAAAAGAGAAGGAACATGCTTTAATATTAGGATATCTTCTTTCAGGCGGCAAACTGCTTGTACAAAGCAGTGTTAGTACAATACTTTACTTCACACTAAAAATGTAATGTGAACAAAAGGAGATTCCTCAATATTAGATGGGCAAATGAAAGCTATATAAACAGAGCGAGGTGTTATTTCACATGCATAAAAAATATAAAAGAAAACAAAGTGAAAACTTTAGATGTACAGTAGTCCACTGTTATCCAGTCCAAAACCTTATGTAGATGCCCAAAACCACAGATAGCGTTGAACCCCATATATGCTATGATTTTTCCTGTACGTATATACCTATGGTAGTTTAATTTATTAATTAGGCACAGTAAGAGGTTAACAGCTAATAAAAAATAGAACAATTGTAACTATACTGTAATAAAAGTTATGTGAATGTGTTTAGGACCATTAATAAGTAAAATAAGGGTTATTTGAACACAAGCACTTTGATAATGTGATATTTGATCTGATAACTGAGTTGCCTGTAAAGTGACTAAGGGTCAGGTAGCTATACAGCATGGATATGCTGGACAAATTGGTGATTCACATCCTAGTCAAGACAGCACGAGATTTCAAAATGTCACACGATTTAAAATGTATGAACTCTTTATTTCTGCAAGTTTTTTTTTTTTTTTTTTTTTTACTAATTTTGAACTACAATGACCTCTGTTAACTAAAACCTCGGAAACTGAAACTTCATAAAGAAGGAACTACGATACATTAAGTTCTATCAAAGTGGCTCATCAGCATCATTACTTTTTGTCACTACTCCTTGTTTGTATACTAATATGTATTATGTTAGTATTGGGTAATAACCAAAATTTGTATATCTGTCTTAAATGTCCAAGTAAACTAAGTTATACCTAGTTAAAAAATGATTTCAATATCTTTATATAGGTCAGAATTTCATTAGAAATTCAAGAAATACTTATGCCTGGAAGAGACTTTATTAAAAAATCAGTTAAAAAAAACTGTAAAGTGATTTTTGAAATTAGAAAAATTAAATGGTACGTACATATTCTTTGCAGATCATTTAATTAATCTCTTGACAAGATAACATTCACCGAATGCAGTCTTGATTTTTTTCATTCTTTGTATTGGGCTATTCTATATATTTACCATCCTCACATTTCCTTAAACATATTATTATAAAATCTAATAACATTCCTCAAGAGATAACAATTATGATACAAACTTTACTTTTTCTTCTCATTTACATTGGTATATATACATACATTTCAATTAGGGTAATGGTATAGGTAAATATGCATTTCTGACTGCTTTTTTATATATGCATCTCACTCAATTTTCGTAGGTACTGTTATTTTAAGAATTTTCTCCTCCAATTTTTTGATAATAACATTTTTGTTTGTGAAAAAACATTTGGTACAAAAAAGACTTTCTAGGTAATCTAAGTTAACTTCCACAATATGATGATTAGAACTCTACAGCTTGAAGAAAAAGCATTGTTACTTGACCCATGTTACTTATTAGTAATAGGATAGAGATTAAATTCTTGTTCAGTCCTGTTTCATTTAGAATAAACTATCCATACACTATTGAAGCCAACATAAAATTTGTGAGTTAATGTCTATAGCTAAAATCTGCTGCTTGTTCTATATTTCAGTTTTCACACTAACTGAATTATATCACTATAGAACAAATTTTAACTCTGCTTTTTATAAAATTAATTAATTAACTATTTTAATCATTTTCTCAATTTTTATCATGTATATGTTATGTTCTTTCAATAAATGTTTAAATTTTGTATACATATGGTTTCAAAATACAAAGCCCAAAAAAGACAGATTTTTTGAAAAATGTGTACATTGAGGATTCAACTCATAATTTCAGGTTAACAATGTTCTCCTGGCAATAGTCTTCTGTAGAGAATTTAAAAATGGTAATGACATGTAATAGTAAGATTGTATTGGTTATAGTTTAAATTTCTTACAGGACAACCAGTAGTTCAGAGATTGTGCAAGAAATATCGAATATCATTGACTGGAACAAGGAGAAAATGTCATTTAATAAAAATCTAGAGACTGGGATTATATGTGTTGTGTGTGTGTGTGTGTGTGTGTGTGTGTGTGTGTGTGTGTGTGTGTGTTTCTGTGGCAATGTGTCCATATAATCAAAAAATGAAATGAAGTGACACAGTAATTAAGATTATAAACACTGAAAACAGCAACATGTTTGAATCCTAGCTTTGTTATTTGCTAATTGTAAAACATTAACCAAGTTGTTTAAAATCTCCAAATCTTGGTTAAATTATCTGTGAAACTAGAATAATAATTTTTAATGTCATAAATTCTGTTATTCAATAAATTATCATCTTCTCCCTCTCCACCTTGGGGTAAAATATACTTCCCTGATCATTGACTTTGGGTTTAGCTATGTGACTCCGAGGCTATGGAATGTGATACAATATAATGCATGGAGGCTTTAAACATGGCCTGCATAATTAGGATCGCCTTCTCTTATTTCTAAGATCCACTACAAGGAGAACATATCTCAGCTATCATTGCACCAAAGGAGATGGAAAAGCACTTGTAGCATACCTGAAGAAAGTTTATGAGGAAATTCAGGGAATAAAAATAAGAGGCATGGAGATAAGAAAATGGAGTCTATAGCCCAGTGAGATAGAATAAGTATCTTCAATGCTGTTGATTTGGGGCATATACCTGGAGTATTATTTTTTTGTCTCCGTGTTACATTGCATTTGACATATGCTATTGCATTTCTTTCTTCTTTCCTTCTTGACTTATCTTTCTATACCTGGGCTCTTGCACAATGAAGAAAAAAATTTTTTGAATACTTTTCTCTAAGAACTTTACTTGTTTTTCCTCAAGAGGAATCAAATTCTCTCAACCAAATTTTCAATTGTCTTATAGTAATTTCCTTCTCAGTATTTTCTTTCTGAAAGCTTTATCAATTTTATTTAATATTCTTCTATTCTACTAATTCATGGCTGAACATGTTCAGTGAAGCACAACTATCATATGCAGTAAATTACTTGTCATTTTCTTCCTGCTGCTTACTTCCAAGGAGTAATTAATTTAATGTAGCTCTGACACATAAAGACTATTTTGGTTAAAAAAAAATCAATTAAAATCCTTTTATGTAAAAAGTAACCTTTAACTATTGTTATGTAGCCATCACGGTCAAATATTAACAGGAAGATGGTAACAAGTTTATGTATGCATAACTGAACAAAGCTTGGAATATAAATATTACTTTCTAAATACTTACCCATCACCCTGTTTATTTTACTTCATTTTAGATAAGACCTTAGTATTATACAAATGAACATTTTCCCTTTCTTCAGATTTATGAATTCATGTATTAGTATCATAAAGTTGGAAACTCCAGAATAAAAGGGAAATATTTAGAAGGTTGTTTAGCATCACATATGTTATACTGTCAAAAATTTCACTCTAGGATTATCTTTAAATTATATAATCATGATGGTAAATATTGAAAATTTTACAGTAAAATATATAACACATGCTGATTATTTTACTATATTTTAATATATTTATCATAAATATATTTAATACATTTATAATATGTAATACATTTCATACATTTATTTTACCCGTGTTTTCTGCTTGGAGCCCTCTATCTTCCTTATTCTTTCTAGAAAACAAAAGCTAAATGCATATTATAGGTGCCCTAAAACATCATGATACCCTGCATGACTACCTATGTGAATTGACATAATTAGCTTATGTTTAGGAAAATGGCCTATCTCGACTTTCATTCTCAAGCATGTAAAATGGAACCCACAAAAGAGTTTAATGTATTTAGAGTTCATCATGTTGGGGAGACATCTAGAATAATATAAAAAGAAACAAACAAACACAAAATCACACCTGTTCATGAAACCACCCTGTTTTTATGGTTAGTGAATAGGTAATGGAAGTTCTTCATGAGAGAAAAAAAAAAAGGTTGATTGATAGCTAAATTTTGAGGCCCAAAATATGAACTAACTATAATCTATTACAATTGAATTCAGTCAAATCAGTTGTTTTGAAGATTAATCATACTAACAAATATCATTTTAAAACTTTTAAACTTTCTCAGAAACTTAAGAATGAAGGTGTGTATGAACCAGTACAATACCTCTAACTTCTGTAACATACTGCTCTAAAGGAAGAGTGACAAAAATGGCACTTCTTACTATAAAAATCCACAAAGATGTAATGAATACTTTAAATAATGTGACATTTTATTTTGAGATATGTTTTTATATATGTCACTTTCTCACATTAGCCTCTGAAATCCTGAAGAGCAAGAATTACCTTTAGATTGGGTGCTGTGCTTGCATAGAATATGTTCAAAGAAGGTTTGTTGAATATAAACAAAATAAAATTATACTTCGGTTCAATTCATGGTGATTCTCTTACATATACTGAAAAACTTTTCTGGCTCCATGGAGAGCAGTAGAAACAAGTTGGAATATATATATGTTACTTTATGTATTTTTTAGATAGTTTCATTTTGTCTTTTTTTCAGGAAGTTTATAAGCAGGGGAATTTTGAGGTTAGACTATATATATATGTGTGTGTGTGTGTGTGTGTGTGTATATATATATATATATATATATATTTTTTTTTTTTTTTTTTTAGAAAAAACATTTAAATCTGATGATCTAAAGGGAAAAAAAGAAAAATGGAAGGGGAAAGTAGTTAAAAATTATATGTGAGTTTTTTGCAATTAATCTCACTTGAATGAATAATTACATTTTAAAAAAATCTTGAATTGGCATAAGAAGATGTTAACATTGAGATGTGTGCGCAAATATAGGAGTGCATGTAGAGAGAATAAGGTGAGGATCCAGTAGGAAATGACACCCAATTTCCAGCTAAAGAAGATTTTTGCTTGATGGATAATCAGGTTGGAGAGCTGAACACACAAGATCATTGATTTATAGAGGAGAGGAGTTTTGACTTCTCTGACGTATTTCTTCATAAATTATTGAAAAATGTCAAAGGTGTGGATACTTACATCTATTACATCAGTTTTTAAATTCTCAAGAGACAAGTGTGAAGTTTCCTCTCCTCATACTATTATTCTCTACTTAGGCTATTGATGGAGGAGGATATTGGCACATGTAGTAAACAGATGTCACTGCCATGGTCCTATATAAGATCGTCTGACTACAGTAGAAAATTGGAATCGCTGAAACCAACATACTTAGAGTAAACCTTGAAAGGAACAAAAATATTACAGAAGCCATAATTCTACCACACCAAACTACTGTTTTAAAATAAAGAGATCTCCTTATTTTGAATAAAGGGATTGTTTGGTAATGATAGAGTCAACAATATGCTTGGACGTCTCAGCATCCTTGTAATTCAGACCAGTTTGTGCATTGCCAACATTTTAAAAATCCATAACCTTTCTCATTTTTCACTTTTCTTCCATAACTTTATTTAATTTGGCTAAGTATATGACATGATCTGCTTCATATTTGCCAGTGATTGTGTCTGTTTATATGTATTTTAGATCCAGATGTTGGACATGAACTCTGCAGTCCTCTCTTGGGCTTGTACTGATATTACTCTAGTGAATAATTTATCATATAGAATCTTAGTGAAAAAGCTGTTCTAGATTTCCTCAGAGCTTTTAAAGTTATCCTTTCAGGAAATGTATAAATTACTTCTATATAGTAAGTATATTTCAAGATAGAATATAAATTGCCTCCACATTAGTAATTTGTGAGTTGCTTGAGAAATGAAAGCAGATGATTCTCATCTTGCTGAGCATGCATTTGAATGAATTAATCAGAATTACTTCTGTGTTAATTGGAACAGTTGCTGTAACTAAGTCACCACCTAGGGCAAAAGCCAAATATAACTGACCCTTAAATAACACAGGGGTAGGGGTGCCAACCCTTGCACATTTGAAAACCTGCATATACTTTCTGATTCCTTAAAAATGTAACTACTAAATAACCTACTGCTGACCTGAAGCCTGAGTTATAAAGTAGTCAATTAACACATATACCATGTTATATGTATTATATACTGTACTCTTACAATAAAGTAAGCTGAGAAAAGAAAATGTTATTAAAATTGTAAGGAAGAGAAAATACATTAACAATATTTGTTGAAAAAGTTCCTGTATAAATGGACCCATGCAGTTCACACCCATGTTGTTCAAGGGTCAGCTGCAGTGGTTTTGTGTCTTTAAAATAATTACGGATTTTTTGCTCTTAGGATTTGTGTGCATTCTAATTTTAGTGTTTGTATATGTCATTCAACATATTCTGAACAAAATCATTATTTAAGCATCAAGTATAATCCTTTTATTTGCAAGAATATAGTTATTTGTCCTAAAACACTTATTCAATAAGAGACTTTTTCAACAAATATTGTTAATGTATTTTCTCTTTCTTACAATTTTAAGAACATATTCTTTTCTCTAGCTTACTTTGTTGTAAGAATACACTATATAATACATAAAACATGATATTATGTGAGAATTAGGATATTAGAGCAATGATAAATATTAAAATTTATGGGAAACTGAAAATTATCAAATTAATACAATATTGCCATACTCTTTTAACCTTCACTTTTTTAAGATTAGGATTTGAGATATTTTCTACTTTAAGTTCATAGATAAAGAGCAATACACATTTTGCTGAGAACATCTGTATCATAATGCTCTCAGAGGAAGTTTTCTTGTTTGAAAAAATAACTTAAGGAAAACTGCTATGAAAATAAATAAAAGGTGATAATACTAAAGTTCAATTTTCTCTTCTGTAAAACTGGAATAATATTTATCACTTCCAAAATTTAAATGAAAAGACTCTTTTACTTAGGAACACTGCCTCTTTTCACTTTCTCTTTCTGTTGAATGCTATTATATATATTATATATTAATATAATATATTAAATAATTTTTATGTATTATACTTATGAGTTTAATCTGTTTCGCTATAGACTCAATAAATGCTAGGCATATAGCAGTATAATTTCTCATTGTTCACAAGAGAATATGAGGTCTTATAATAGAAGGGGAAATGGATCCTTGTCTTAACTTTCTCCTGTAATATCTATGTCACAAAGATGGAAAACTGTTTCTTATTCTAAACAGCATCTTAAGGGTTCTCCATCTTGTTTAACATAATGAAAGGTAGTTCAGAGTGCCCTTTGGGGGACCTCTATGCAACTGGAAACATGTCAATGAGCCTGAAAGTTCCTGTTTGGTTACCTGTGGGAAATGGTAGCATATCAGTTCCACTTCTCCACCTAAGAGATAGGAGGTGTGAAAATTGGTCTCCTGTCAGTCATCACAGAGTCTATTCCTAATCCTTTCAGAAAGCTTAGCTTTCTCTTTTTCTCCTACTTAATCTTTCTGTCCTCATTCATTGTAATCTAATCAGGAAAATTAAGTAGATGTGTAGGATTTCAGTTATAATTGCATTAAAAATTTTTGATGGTAACTTCTGTAAAATAAAATTTTAATTATTATATTTTTCATAAGTGTAAGCATTAAAGTTTTTCTTTTATTTATTTTATGTGTTGGAGTTTTTTTGTCATTGTTGTTTGTTTGCCTGAAAAATAAACTATCTAGGTTTGGTTTGAATTGGTATCTTTTGGAAATATGAATTTTCTTATTCTAAGGAATTGAAAGATACAAAGAGCATGATTTCTAATGGAGATTAAATATATAGATTTCATTCTGATTAATCTTTATGCAAAACAAACTTGCTTACAGTAAACGTTATCACAAAACTATAGATCACCATCAAACACTAAAATAAAGGCAGCCTAGCAATTAAGAGTCATTCAAGCCATTTTTTTGGTTTTAAAAGTCTGCCATTTTCAAATTGATGGCTTTAGGAGCTTTATATAATTGATATATCTCATGACATACTTTCATAAGCCATAGAAGTACAATTATCTGTGTCACTGTTAAAATTGATATAAAATTTTGGTGAATATAGAATTTTATCAGCTTTATAACTCTTGTAAGTAAATTTCTTTTTAAGTAAATATACACAGAAAATACCATAATAATTAAACATCTGATTTACAAATAATGCTGTTGTTTGAAAGACGATGGCAGAATAGTAGATTGTATCTTGTTTCTATGAATAATAGTTTGAATATTTATTTTCTTTTTTGAAAGCAGCATAGTAAGTCTTGTGAATCCACTGAAATTTGCTTTGGTGTCTTTTCCCACAGAAAATAAAAGTATACTGATGTAATTCCTTTTTAATCACTCAATAATTTTATTGCAAGGAGGCAGGATAATGAGAGAAAATAATGTTGAATTTGACATAGCTCCTCAACTACTAGTCAAGATTCAGAACTAATATTACTTGATAATTTACTAGTTGAGGCTAAAAGTACTTCTACCATATTCATATTTCCATAATACCACACCAAATTCAGATCACTAGAGCCAGATAAATTGGGCCTTCATCCATGAAATGTTAAATAATTTAATTGACTACACTTAACACAACTAATTAACAGAAGATGTTGAGAAAATACAAAACAATATAAAACAAACATCTATATTCAAACTTTAAAAGTTTCAACTAACAATATGTCTCCCAAATTTCCCAAACTACTTTGTGCCAAAGGCCTTGGTGAGTCTTTGTCTACAATGAATTTAGTTTCCCCAAAGAGAAAAATTACCATTAATCTTTAATTTACCTTCATGTGTATTTTTTAATAGAACACTTCAAACTTTTCTTTATGGAAAAAATTTTCATATTAATTTATATTTTCAATGCCTTAGGACTGGAAGAAGTGCAAACTAAGAATCAAAATGTTAGTTATGAAAGTGGTTTATGTAATCCAGATTTAGTCTATTGAACCATGAATTAAAGTTACTGGCTTATATTATATATGGTATTAAACACATTTTCCACCTCTTTAATTTTAAGCTAGTATTATATAATTCTAGAATTATTACCACTTATATATAAGTATTATATTCGCATAACGCACAAGAAACTTTAAATGAGCCATATGAAATTGTGTTTGATGAAGGAAAAAGATTAAATATTTGCAATTCTTATACATGGTACAACTGAATACAAAAATAAATTTTTTTAAGTATATATGGCCTTCTAGTTTACAAAAAAATTTTTACTGAAGCATTTTCTCATTTTTGTCCATGTTCTTAGTTTGTTAATCCTCTCATGAAAAATTTGCTCAATCACCACAGATAAAGTCACTGATAAATCTTTACTCCTTCTGTTGTCCAATTTCCATCTCACTTTTTGCCAGCACCAACACTGGCCTTTGCGGTCCCCCTAACTTTCTTCATTTTGTCCTTGTGTTCCTTTCACTGTTTTCTTGATGTCTTTTTCTTCTTATACAG
Organism: Cynopterus sphinx; assembly: GCA_030015415.1. Classification (NCBI taxonomy): domain Eukaryota; kingdom Metazoa; phylum Chordata; class Mammalia; order Chiroptera; family Pteropodidae; genus Cynopterus; species Cynopterus sphinx. Next base: position 175,575,956 of record CM057379.1, read on the forward strand.
GCTATGACTTGCAAGTCTGTGTTTGGGCTTATTATTATTATTATTTTTTTTTTTGCATAATTCAAGGAATCATAAATCATGCCAAAGCCAGTTGTTTTGCCACCACCAAGATGGATTTGGAATCAGAATACGAAGATGACATCTGGTGGGCTCCTGTACATTTGGCTGGGTTTTCCCAAATTTCTGTCATAGGTACTGTTTTCTTTCCAGGATGAAGTACATCCTGAAGCATTTTATTGGTCATGAACTTCCTGGTCTAGATAGTTACTATGTCATTTTTGATGGCGACTGACCCTCAAGCAGCCAGGGAGGAAAAGCAAGACATTTTTCTCATTTATTAAAGACAATATTTATATGTAAAAGTTTTGAACCAGTACAAAATTCTCTCTATACTTCACGGATTTAATTTATACAATAAAAGCCTTTTTGTTGGAAACAGTTATTAGCTCCTTTTTACAGATGAGAAGCATGACACTTAGATATTATATGTTGTGTCCAAGAGGTGAGAACAGAAATCTAAACCTATTCAGTTGTACCACAAGATTTATTCTCAACTACTACAATAAAGACAAGGCAGATGGTAGTGTAGTCTGTTTTTTTATATGTTTGTTTTCAAAATTAGACATTGCTTCAATGCAATCAATATATTAGGAAATAATTTGGATATAATAGAAACTTCAATTTGTTTATATATGATTTCACCAGAGAAATGGTAGGTAAATGCAGAACACTACACAAAGCTAAACCAGGCCATACAGGGATACATAAACTGCACACTTGAATATACCTCAAACATCTACCACCTACCTCTGATGTTACAATTTTCCTTCCAATTTCGGATAGCTATCCTTCATTTACTACTTCACAATAACTAACAAGCTGCAACCCTTCCAATGACAATGACCACAAGCAAATTCTAGATATCTTTCAAAGTATATTTTATAACATATGTATATTTATTAACTACTTAATAAATATAAAATTGTACTATAATTTTTACGATTTAATATTCCTACCTTTTTATCCTGTCTTATTGATGAAATTTTTATTCCATTTTCCCCATAAAGCCTGTGATTTTTATTGGCTAGTCTTGTATAGTACAGTGATTTTTAAGAACACATATGTCCTATTATAAAGGAAATGACAGAATTCCATTTCATAATCAGGGGAATGAAAAGGTACTTCCTCAGTTTCACTTGCCTGTTAAGCATGGAGCAAGGTTTTAAAATTTATTTTAACTGAAGAAATATTTCTAAAACTTCTGGTTGGTATTTATATCTGAGGAGAAATATAGCTAAATTGGCATAGACAAGTTAGAATTGCTATTTTTGTTACATTTATAACATTTTCTGATACCTTCTTACATTACCCACACGTTAGAATTTATATAATGTTTATTTCGAGAACCATAATGTATTTTTACCTAAAGAACAAGGACTGTCATATAATTTAAAATTATTTTACTAGATTTTTGAGACTAACTTAAAATTCTAATTTGAATTAAATTTTCAATATATTTTCTTTGTTTTAGTATACCTGATCACTGGTTATAGAAATTAGATATGATACAATTGTCTGGTATCTTGAAAGGTTGGCATGTATAATAAAGAATTCACTTCCATCTTTGGATGTTTAACTTGATGGCTTTCAGTTCCCTACCTTTGCCTCCAGTCCTCTAGCTCCACTTCTGGGCAAGCCAATGAGAGAAAGACCAGGAGTTTTTCCTTTTTTGATAATAGTGGGAAGTTCAAACTAAAAAGGTGCTAGTTCACACATGGAAACCTTCACCCCAGTACAAAGGCCTAATCACAAAAAAAGCCAAAGCTTATCATCTCCTGGCTCTCGTAAGCCATTTTCTGACCTGACCTGAGAATCTGTTCGTTTTTTTCAGAAAGTTTAATAATGTACATAATCTTTTAATACCCTGTTGGAGTATCTGTAGCATCACTCGCTTCAACATTATAACCAATTTGGTGTGTACTCACACACCTCTGTAGGGTGACCACAATAGCATAAAATCATTCTAAGATTATTCTAATATTGGTCTCTGTCTTAGTCAAACAAAAATATATCTCATCGCTTTGAAATGCTTCTCAGAACTACTTCACTTTAAGTGAAAAAAGATGGCCCTAATGTCATACATTGTATTCTGGTGTAAGGGAGAAAAGGGAGACGTTGGTTAGAGATGGGAAAGTTATGTGCAGAGAAAAGTGAAAAACTGTCATAATTGCACCCTAAGCTAATTTATGTATCAGTGTTTCAATCTTAGAAAATACATGTCAATCTCTATTATATTTTGCTTCCATAAAACTGAAGCTTAAATTAGGACACTAACAAAATACATTTTTTATTGCTTTTATGTCTATCAGATAAAGATAACTATAAAGAACAAAATCCTATCCTTTACAACCACTGCTAATTTATAGGCATGTTTAATTTACTAGAACTAGGGGAGATATCAATGCATGAATGTATTGAATGTATTGAATGCAAGAAAGGAGCTTCAGTCAAATGAACAGAAAAATACAGTGTATATGCACGTACCGTTTATTTCTAGATTTACACAAAATGCTAATTTACAGAGGGCATCTGCATTTTAAAAAGAGTGAAAGAAATGAAATAAAGTAAGTCTTTGGGACCTTGGAGTTGACTTAAAAAATAGAACATCAATTTGGAAACATGGAGAAATGTACATTGGAAGGATAGCTTGCAACTGGGACAGGAGAATTATGCCGTCATGTCATTAGAAAGTCCACTGAGGCTTTGAACAAGAATTTACCATTGACTTAAAACAAGAAACAGAAATTTGCAACCACAGAAGAATGAGAGAAGTACTGTTATTTCTCTAGAGATCAAAATAGCTCCAAAGTTCATTTATGGACTGCAAAGGTATGCTGAAGTCTAATATATACTATGCTATGTATAGTATATGACATATACTATATTTTACATATGTTATACACTATGTTTTCATATATATATATATGAGAGTGGAACAGGAAAGCAAAAACCTGAAGAAAATATGAGAGAGCTTCCATAAATCAACAGACACTCAGCTGCTCTCAGATAACTGATCAATGCCAGTCTGTGTACCTAACCTGTGTTCAGTTTATTCAGTCAGTGTCCATACCAATACAGTATAAATGATGATCCCCTTGAAATAATAAAATATGTGGTAAGCTGAGGTAGGCATGTTTTTTTGTTTGTTTGTTTTGATTTTTCAGTATTAGGGCTGTAAGAAAGGAGAGAATGGAGAAAGCTGGCAGAACTATGTCAAGTCATAGCATGACAACTTTTCTGATACACTACAGTGTAAATAAGATCTAAATGTCAGCTGCTAGATTCAAGTTAAAAGATTAAAATTAAATTGTTATGAATATTCAAAGCTGGAGAAATATATTTTACTAAGACTATCTTTTGGTTTCAAAAATATATTCTCATAGATGGCTTTTTAGAAACACACTTCAGTACTAGATTTGTTTATCATACATTAAAACTTAATATCACTGAATTGAATGAAATCTAGTTCAACATACTTATGACTCAATCTACAGCATATACACAAAGCTATTAATCACTGTCATTACATGGCAGTCATGTTGCCATCATTCATAAGCCCACTTTGAACATGGGAAAGTAAAGATAAAAATACTTACCTATTTTAGAAACTCTCTCCAGAACCAAACACTTGAATAGAGTGTTAGAATGATCTTCACTTCCAGTGCCAGCACTTTGTTGAATTTGTTCTTTTAAGAGTGGGGTGACTTGATAGCTGTCAGAATATCTGAGGGTTAATTGTGTGGAAATGACATTGACTCTTCTGAGTAGTTTCCAACACCGCTTCTAGTCTAAGAAAACCTGTGTTTTGGGAAGTTAGTACCCTCTATCCCCAAAGTTAATCTACTTAATAAATTCCCCTCTGTTCACAATAGAGAAAAATAAATAGAGAAAAATAAAATGTTAAAAGGAATAAAAAACAAATATATATCGTATTAGGTATTTGAGGCCATCTAAATGTGAACTAACACAAATTAGGTACTACCACCCACCCCTCGATTTTTTTCATCCAGTGAAACTCAATTCCTTTCTGAAACTCAATTCTTTTCAAATTGATAAATATTTCTCACAACAGTACTTTCCTACTTTGTTTCATTTCAGAGTAAACTATTCAGAAAGATGAATGTTTTATATTTTGAAAGATACTTGGACCAGATACAAACTTCAGTTGGGTCTGGAAAGGCAAAAATTGATTATGTAGGTGGTATAATTTTTTTTTGTTCATATGTTTTTAATCAAGAATAATTTAAAATGTTTTTTGGAAAAGGGCAGCTCATAAAAGTGGTTCCTTTTTATGAGAATGTAGGAAGTAAGTGGTTAACCAATTGTTCAAAATTAGAATAAGAGAGGGACCCTCTTTTAAAAAGCAAATTCAATCATTAGCATAAGGAGATACTGATAGGAAAGAAATAGACATATACAGGTACTACTTGATATCTACACATAAGTGTCTCTCAATCACTTTTGCATGGAAAAATTATGAAATACTTTAAAATTAATCAAAAAGATTACTGAGTATCTTCAGTGATAATCACGTATTGTGTAATGTGCCTTTCTGATTCTTTGGTGTCTCTACACCTTTCATTGCTTCTGAGCTTCACCGCTTTGGAAAATGTGGAAGAATGATAGAAATGCAAATTATTTTTGTCCCTAGCGATGCAGTGAATTTTGTCTCAAAAAGTACAATAGATTCTCCTTCTCCTTTGTGGAAAATACCTGCTTTGCATCTACTTAGCAAGTTTATTTCAGCAGTCCCAGTTGCTTCTATATGTGTGCTCCTTTGGGTGCTCCTTTGAGCTGATTGAAACATTTTACTGGTCTCTTCATTCATTAATGAGCTAAGTAGGCTCTTCGTATATGCTTATTAATATTTGTATAAGACATGATTTTATCTTTATTTTAAAAAGTACCCTTTAACACCTCATATTTGAATCAAGTCTAGATCTGGTCCTCTTTTAATGAGTATATATCAAAAGCACCACCATCCATTGTTTCATTAATATAGACATTCAAGGACTCTAGAGACATTTTCAACTTCTATTCTCCTGTATACTCCCCACTTCATTAAATCTACTTCCAAGTCCTTTTACAGGTGCTTTTATTCAAATACATCAGACCCTAGTGGACAGTGTATCTAGGTTCGTGCAGTTTCATGCATTTATGTTGTGACATTTCATACCACACTATATAATTTTTGGTTTCTCGGCACAGTTTAGAAACTTTTCAATGAGCAGTATTTCAAATGGACATCTTCACATTGAATTACTATCTAGACCTGACATTATCTAGACTTATTTTATTTTCTAAATATCTCTCCGAATCATTTCTTTTGTTCCTTTTTCACCATTACTGTAGCTGCAATATGTTGATTTGAACAACTCTAGAAGGACAAGTATCAGTTAAGAGAAAAAGAGAAATTCTTGCTAAGTTTAAAAAAACAGGCATGGCATGGTGCAGTGTGGGTTGCCATGTATAAGTTCATGCATGTGGTAGGACTTTTGTGTCCACTCTCTAACAGAATGTTTTATATTTGTTCATATGTGTTTGTAGGACAACTGAAAAGTGAATCAGTAGATTATTTAGCATTTGCTGGAAGACAGCAATTCACTAATTCATCAGTTTATGGAGGTCCTGGAGTATTAGAACAAAAGCCAGGTGGCTGAGTGTATTTAGTATCACTGTATCCTGACACAGATATCCTTTATGTGATTACTTTGATAGAAACCAGCCCAACCAATACTCAGAACACAGGGGATTGCTGTCTGCATTTGGCTGTGTTCTGAGAAGTAACTGAAAGCACTATCTTTTGAGAAGTAAATATAAGGATCATTGATTACACTATTGCTTAAAACACAAAACTTTCTTGTGGCTGTTTCTGAAATGGGAAAATAATTTTGAAAAGGTGAAATTAATTTCGCTCTTAATGAAAATACACATTTTAGTTACTTGGCATACTATTCAAAAATAGCTGCCACTAGTTCTCTGCTGCTAGTGTCAGAATATGCAACAGTAAATGCATCAGAACTTTCAAGCTTATATTTTTAGTCTCATGAAAAAAGAAACAAGAAGGGTGACAACGGAGGTTGTCACACATTGATATCTTATACCTCTGAGTGTCCCTTTGGTTAATGCACCTTGTCATGAACTCCTTATAATTCTTTAAAAATAGCTTTTAAATACATGTTTGAGAGTTTTGTTTTTCTTTTGTGTTTGGATGTTTGTTTTGGAGAAACAGACAAAAAACAAATCATCAATTATATACGTTTACATAAAGCTGAGTGTTTTCTAAGGTGGCTAATTTTATAAATACAATTACTCAATAATATTAATATGTGTTATGAAGGGAGCTACCAATTCAGCAGCAAAGAGGAAGTTTAACAAATCAAGGGAATTCCTTGAAAACATTTTTCTTTAAATAGACATGAATTGGAGTTTACACATTTATAAGAGATAGCCCATGATATGTATGAATAATTTTTTCCCAACCATTCACCATCTTTTGTCTGATGTTGAATAAGAGAACTGTATATATTATGAATATGAACATGAAAAACTTGCTGATCAAAACCCTCAAATGAAGAGGAATTGCAAGATTACAATTACAAGTGTTTTGGCTGATTGAGAGTGACAAGGTAGCAAATTAACAGCTTTTGACGGTTCATTATTAGTACATATTATAAGATAGGGCGCTCATTTATGATTGCACTAATTTTTCTCTCCATGAGGGTGTCTAGGCAAGGGGAGTGAGTGGTGACTAATCCACTCTGTTGTGTTTGCCAAGTCATGAATCCTGGTGAATGAATGTGTCTCTCTGAGCAATGGATACTTTCTCTTTAATTTGTGCAAAATCTACCACTGGCCCTATTTAAGCTTAGAGCAACGCTTTCAGGAGCAATCCCGAAGTCCTGGAAAATAGAGCCAAGTTAGTGTATTTATTCTCAAATGATTTGAATCTGAGAAAAGACTCAGGTAAGTTTATGCTCTTTTAGTGCCATATTGGTTTCAGCAATATTTAAATTAGGCAATTTTGAATTAAATTTTAGCATGACAAATTTTTAACTTTCTATAGGATTTGTGTTCCATTAAATACTGTTTTTAATTGTGTATTGCTTATTTATACTTATTACTTAGTAATTTCTTAGGTAATCATGGTTTAATTCCTGTGAAATTCCTGGCATTTTTCGTTTACACCCAAAGTGAGGTAGCTGTATCTTGCTTATCATAACTGCATTATAGAAATATAAACTTGATATCAAAAATTTAAATCTAAGCTATGGTAGCCATCTCAAAAATATATAAGCTATCACAAGTTCTATGTCACTCCAATAAGGTAAATAAAATAAATAAATAAGAAAAAGCTAATAAGTTTCAAGCTTTAACATAGAATAAAACATAAAAATTGTGTTTTTTAAAAACGTAAAGGGACAAGGAATATTATAAAACATTATGAAATTACACAGACACTTGCTTTTGTGTGTGTGCATGTGAGTGTATGCATGTGCATATGCCTTGACTGAGAACATTGTTTGTATGCAAGTTTGGGATTAAAGTTGTTTTTCAGGACAGATTTTAATGATTTTATCTTCTGGAGCCTATAGTCAGTTGAAGCAAACACAAGCTTCTAGTTTCTCTTTTGGAATATGCCTTCTTTGATCCCAAAGTGCCTTGCTACATAGGTATTAAAACACATCGCACATTATTTTATGCCAAACGAGTATTATTTAATTATTAGGTTGACTTCATGCAGGGCAGTCTGAAGCAAGAAAAACTAAAATGCGTGATTGGCTGTTGGTGAAAATACCAATTTAGGTGAACCTTGTTTTCCTTGACATTCTTCTGTTTCAATATCAGTTTCTTTTCCCTTCACCTCTGTCTATGCCAATCCCCATGCCCAGGTGATCCATTATCTCAAGTCTTTTTAGCCATATCATACTGTTCTCAACCCTCCAAATGTTCCCACCTAGGATTGCAAATGTCATGCCACCTGGCACAGAGAGGTATCTGCTTGACAGTTTATCTCTCTGTGAGACCCAGCATATCTCTGCTAAACTGATAAACCAATATCCCTTCCCGTACCTATCAGCAAAATATGCCCATGATAACATGTATTTTCATCATTTCTTATATAAATAATTTGCCTTTTTTTCCTTCCATTAAATATTTAATTACTCCAATGTTGGGATTTTCATGTGTGAGAGAGAAAATTTTTGAGCTTCTAAGATTAGACAGCATACTTTATCAGCCACATAACTTTAGAGTTAATCTTAGAAGTGAAACACTCATCTGGGAGTCAAAAGACTTGGCTTCTGGTCCCAGCTCCAGCGCTATGCACCCGTTTGATCTTGGAAAGGCACTGAACCTCCCTGATGTTCACTCTCCTTATTTCTAAACTACTGAGAAAGTTGAAGCCATTCTTTCAATACCCTTCAGTAGCAGTTCAGACGTATTTCTTTATATAAGTCTATAATTGTATAATAGTTCATCTCCATAAGAAGGAAGTTGAATGTGGGCCGTATAATCATTTCAGTCCATTCAGCCCAAATCAAGGATCAAGATATCACATGTTCAAATCCCATTCTTTAGGCAATCAGAGTATTAGGAAATATGTGTTTAAATGAAACAAACGAAGCTCAGAAATGTTACAATGTCTTTCAAACTTGCATGGCTAGTAAATTCTGAATGGTGAATAGATCTTGAATTTTCTAATTCCTACTTCAATGTAGGTTAAAATTTAAAAAGTTATATTCTGGAGCAGATTTCCAGAGATGATTTCTTACTCTCTGCAGGAATTAACACATGTGCCTGCTTAATGATTTGCTAATGCCAAGTCTTTCCACTATAAAGAACTTTTAATAGTGTTGACTCTACTGTAAGCAGTTGGCTATCATGTTTGTGAAGTGCATTGTAGCTGCGCTTACCAGCATGCCCTGGCTCTCAGACTCTTAACAGACTCAGTATTTGCCTGTACTAATTACAAAGAATTTTGTGCCCACAGAACATAACTTTTCCATCACTTTTATTCTCTCTACAGAGGCTAAAGTCAAGACTAGGAAGGAGGGAAGAAGGAACAGAGATGGAGGGAGAGAGAAAGAGAGGGAAGGGGAGAGAGAGAAAGAGAGAGAGAGAGAGAGAGAGAGAGAGCGAGAGCAGAGACTTTTCAGGTAAAAAGTTCAGGGGGAAAAAATGAGCTTTATGGAGAAATGAACAGTTTAGAAATTAGAAAAAACAAACTGAGCCTGATCTCTTTATAGTTGAAATATGTAGCAGCACCACAAACTCATTCCCTTTATTTCTCCAAATGGGCAACTGCTTTTTCACCAGTTCTGTGAAAAACTGTGAAAATCAGAGGTTTCAGAAATGGATCATGAGAATGAAGACAATACTTTTTTGTTTTAGTTTTTATTGTTGAGACCTGAAAATATATTGGTATACTTAGGTTGTATATTGTGTTATATGTCATTCTATTTATTAAGATGAATCATTATTCATATTATTAAATGGATAGTTTTTAAGATCTGTATACTACGTGTATATCTGGTGCATTATCCTCTGACTACCACATGGCGTGCATCCACCACAAACTATCTGCTTCTCCAGACGTGGATACCCAGATTACTTCTATCTCCATAGTACCGTGCACAGCATTGCAATGAGCATTCTTGTAGTGTTCTTTTAGACCACGGGTAATTTCTTTGGGGTATAAAACCAGAGCAGAACTGCTGCCCAATAAGTATATTATCTCCTTGCTTTACTACACTAATTACACCAATAGGGTTGAAGTTTCTTAAACTAATGCCTCTAGCAGTGCTTGACATTATCCAGCTTTCTAATTATAGCCAACCTAAAAGGTTTAAATTGATCTGTCCTTATCTTAATTTGCATTACTGTGAACAAATTTGAATTTCTTTATATGCTCCTTTGTCTTATTTTCATTTTGAAAAATTTAACTAGTTGCTTTGCAAGTGTACTGTGACTTTTCTAGATATGAGTTTCTTCTTGGTTTTAGACATCTTGAATATCTTCTATATCATTATCTTTTAAATTTGGTCATTGTATTCTCCTCATGTCCCTAATATATTTATCAATACATGGTGGGTACACATTTAGGAAGAAATAGGATAATTTATACATAAACAACATGTCTTTCAGTTATGTTAAAGGTCCAGAGTTATTAAAACATGCCAGCTAACAGGAGGCACCAAATGAGAGCCACATATGTTCATATAGAAGGGAAATGAATATATTGAATTTTACAAGAGGACAATAGAAAAAGAACATGATTTAGGTACATTTCACTACCCTTTATTTATTTTTTTAAAGGTGAAGATCATCTCAATGTCAAAGGAATTGAGAAGACAGAGAACAGGGAGAGAGGACTGTCTTGTTCTCCTTTGTAACTGGGCTGGGTTCACCTTATCAGCCCAGCATCAGTGGCAGCAGGAGAGGTTTTATAGGCTGTTTCTCTTCACTATTTATAGAGGTGTGGTGCCTGGAGCATTTCATAATCATTTTTATTTGTACCAGTCAACCCTCATTAGCCTACTTTCCTAGGACAATGGAATTATAAAATCACTATGTCAGTCTGCCCTATCCTTTTCCACTAATAACTTTTGATCCCAGAGGCTAATTTCAACCAGACCTGACAGAGTGGCAAAGGGCTTATCATTTTTGTTAAAACAAAGACACTCACAAGAAAGTATGACAGCCCACACAACTTGACCCAAGCATAGACCTAACAGAGGTAAGCTTAACTAAAAGTCCTGAAGTGTGCAAATAGATTACACACAAATTTGCTGGGTGAGCTTGGAAATAATTTAACTTTAGCAAAGAATGTTCAGTTGAAATACATTTACTAAAACTCAGGTCCCAGAGCTTGCTCACATAACAATCCAGCAAAAGTATTATTAGTTAAAAAATATAAAAATTTTTTTTGTCATATAAACTACTTCAGTTTTCTCATTAACCAGAAACATATACTGCAAGTATTTTTATGTAAAAATTTTAAAAAGTGTAACAAAGGATATAATTCACTATAATTATAATTCATTAATTGGTATTTTTATTTCAGAAACTACTAACTATATAAATTTCTCTCCTAACCATTTTTCCAAGTATTGATTCTCTTTTCTACCATAGTTGTTTATTAAAAATAATTTTTCTGATTTAAAAAGTTTTATGACCACAAGTCTATAATGAGTTTGCTTGACAAACATTTTTTATGTTCTTGTTTTTTGAAAATTATTGTGAGGAGTCACCCTCCACTAATTCTGGATGATTTTTTTGTTGTTGTTGCATATACTCCTGAATTTCAGATATTTCTGTCATTTGTCACTCTGCTTTTGTCATTAGATTATTTAAAAATTATACCCAATAATCATGTGTCATCAATCAATAATTTTCCGTGTAAATCAATGGTATTTTTAACTAAGCCCAACTCTCTTATACAAAAAGTCATTTTAAGAACTCATATTTTTAAGGACATTTAAATACTGTCTTATTGGGCTTATATCTGATTTTATGATTTTTTTGTTTTTAATTGTACTTTTTTTTTATGAAACAGATTTTAAATCAACTCTATAGGGAGTCACCTCTTCATTTTCTTAATATATAAGTAAATGTGTGTAATGAAGATTGACACATTTACTAGGAAGGAATTGGAATAATGTACATATTATACAAATGAGCAAATTGTTCTTTTAGGGAAAAATAATAATTTTTTTTGCAATGTCCTAAGAGACTAAGGTGCTCTTTATAAAGTAATAATGGTCACAAAGTTATTAATGATAACCTTAAAACAATGTTATGAACTATCAGAATTATTTTTACATTAAAATACAAATAGTTTCTGAAATCTCAAGACTGGATTACTTTAAATTACTGCATAGTCATGCGTTTTTGAAGGCTGAGAGAATCTATTTCTGAAAAGTTCATTTTAGACCCCTCTTATAGAGCTATTATCAGAAACTTCTACTGTACAGTTTCTACAAGTTTAAAGTATGAGGTAAGTTTAGAGTCCAGAAGAGTTCGTTCATCTTCTGTATTCAGAATCAGTCTCTAACAATATATTTACAAAATTAAACAACACAGCAAGAAGCAGACCATTTTACAAACCACAGTAATGAATATTATGAATCTGGCAATTTTCTACTTCAAGTGTGTCAAAAATCCAGAAATAACAAAATTAAAATAGATCAATAAAATAGTATTTAGTAAGAGTTTACTGTATATGTCAGAACAGTTCATGAACTGGGAGCTTTGAAAGCAAAAACTGATGTGAAATTCAGAGGCTTATAAAGTAAAAATGCGGAAATTTTTACAATGATTGATTATTATAATGAAGTTTTCCAGATGGCAAGGAATTAATCATAATTATACCAGTTTTAGGAAAATGACTTATGTTTGTTTTATTATTATGAGAGGCATTTATAAGAAATAACCCAAGTTAAGTTTTACTTATATTCATGAAATAAGCTAGATTTAGTTTTGATTGAAAAGCTTAAGTGGTTTTATCTGTTTAGGGAATTCTAAAATCTGTTTTTCATTTTGTATTTAATTTTTAAAAATGCATCAAGCTTGTCACGTTTTACAGAGTCATTTTCTTTAACTTTTTTTTCTCCACCCTCTCTTCTTCATACCTCTCTCTCTCTATCTTGATCTCTATTTCTCTTTTATTTTTGAAGAAAAAGAGAAAAATTAGTATTCTTACACCAAAATTGCAAAGATATTTCCCAACCATCTCCTAATGTGCAGGTTGTTTTTTTACACTAAATATTTATTAATGAACTCTTCATGACTGGCATCCAAATTCCTAAATAAAATTGAATACATTTTTGGCCATTTCCTTCTTCAAGCATTTTCTCTTCCTCACTTTCCTTCCTACTACCACCTTTTATTTTTCTCTCAAAAGATTGCTTACTATCCCCAAATTTATTTTCTCTCTCTATTCAGACACATACATGGAGGAAAATATATTGGGATAACATAATTCTTAATTATACTTATGTAGGATTTACAAGGAAAACAAATCAAACTTGGCTTTTCTACATATGAGCTCACACTCTTCCATTTTTCCCATTGGAAATGAAAAGAAAAAGGGAAGAAATCCAAATCAGAACCTTTATCCTAATGCCAATAATGTAATTTCAACTTTTCTATGTCGCCAAAGAATCTCTTCCTCCAAACTTCTCACCATTGCTTTCTCAGAAAACATGAATTCGCAGAAATAGAACATCAGAAAGAAAGAACAAAGCTAGATAGTTTACATCTTTGACAAATGGCTATCAAAATATTGTATCTTATTTTAAGTTCATTATTCTGACTCTTTTTATTGCAAATAAAGATAGGGTAGGAGTCATGCTAGTTTGTGGTGTGAAAACTATATAAACTGAGTAAAAATCTCCAATGGCTTCTTATTAAATTTAGAATATAATCCATACTCCTTCCTATGAACTGCAAGTCCCTCCAGATTTACTTGACATGGCCTGTCATCTTTCCATTTACTCTATCCATGTCCAGCACAAAGGCCTCTTTTGTTTCCTTGAGCGTGCTTTGTCCTATTCCTGCTTCAAGGCCACTTACTGTGTCTCTGTCTAAAGCACAACAGTACCTCTCGTACCCCTAGATCTTCATATCACTTATGGGTCTCATTTATCAACCCCTCAAATATCCTCCTCATCTAACAGTTCATTCATACCTGACACTAACACATTATCTTTTAAATTTTCTTTGTAAAACTTATCACTACTTGAAATAATCTATTTAATTTTACTTGCTATTTTTTTCTCACCCAGTAGAATTTAAATTCCATGAGAGCAGGACACTAATTTTTTTTGTTCTCTACTCATAACACCTAGGTGAGTTCTATTGTGTAGATTCTTGATAAATATTTTTGAATATTTTTAAAGATATACTATTTATAAAAGACACTAATAAACAAAATTTCTCATAGATAAGTTACCTACTCTTCCCACATAATAATCTATTTCTTTCAGAAATGATATATTTACACTATCAAAATTTGGTTAAAATGGAAGAAATTCATCTATCATCAGGTAAATACTATTTAATTGAATAGAATAATTATGTAATTTTTTTTCTTTATAATTTTTGTTATTGCATGTATTGATAGGATTTATAAGGAAAAGCCTGGTATCTTAACAATATTTAAAACCTAAGGAAGAAGAAGAGAAAAAGGAAAGCTAGACAGCATGGCAATGTAAAATGATGATGATGTGGTGCTAGGAAAGCTTGTTCTGCATATCTCAACTAATGGACCTTTATCCCAAATCCCATTATGTTTCTCAAATGCCTTTTTTACATTCAATATCACATTCTCAACTTGGTGCTTTTCTAAGCCTTGACTCTTAATGTCAAGAAATTTTCTCTCTTCCTCTTCCCAGTGGAAACTTTGGCCTCTTACAGTAAAATTAAGTTAATTTGATGAACTAATTTATACTAACTTGCTAATAAAAGATGCTTAGGCAAAGCATCTTGTCCCAGGGTCTTTTCACTTAGGTTTACATTTTAAAAAGTGACATTCATCAGGCTTTGTACTTCATTGACTTATAAATAGATGAATGTCTCTAATTGGGGGGGCTATAAAGCCAGATAGAAAGGACAATTGTTCTTTTCTTCATCTTTGTGGGACTGGTAAAAGTGTATGCAGAAGCTCACAGGGCATTATGGTTTTCCTTTCAAATGATATGCTATAGGCTGTTCATTTGTTCAAAATCCAATAATTTACTGTCACTAAACTTTGGAATCTTTCTGTATGTTGTATGAAAGGAGGAAAGAGTCACTAAACCTGAACAAAATCACCCTTTACTTTAGGGACAAAGCCACACAAACCCATTAACAGTATTTTTAATTTCCTTTTTCTCAGTTACCTTTGGCTTTCCATTAGTCACAGTTCAGTTGCTACTTGATTATCTTAAATCTCTGTTATGTACTTTCAAATGGGTGAATCTAAGCAAATACTAGCTCAATTGTATCTGATTTTAGTAAGGATATCAAGTCCGTACAGGTTCTCAAAGAATGTTGGCTGTAACCTATCCCCTAACAGATTAACAGCTTTGATGTGATCTAATTTCTTGAAAACACTGGTATAGACAGGGAATCTTGAACATATTGCATAAATCTTGTTTTGATGGTATGACACTAGGCAAACAGTAATCAATAAAACTTTATGGAGTCTAATGCTGATTTAAAATTCTATTTTATTAAGAGAAAATTTCTAGTCTAATTTTCTATAATATATACTACATGCGTATTAGTTAGAGTTGGTTATATATAAATAAAAGAAACATAAATACCTAGTCAAAGAGTATTTCTGCACCCTGCAGTCTCTTAAACATGAGAGTTTGAAGAGAGACTTGTGAGGCAACTTGGTAGAAAAACTAGCTAAAGGAAAGAGCATAATGAGTGTGGGAAAGAATAAGCAAATTAGCCTGAAGCAGTAGGAGAGCAGGTTGAACATTGACAAGGGACCTGGCTGGAAAGAGATGGAGCAAGGGTGGGGAGAAGGTGGAAGGGTGGGGGTATGAAATGGTGCATGGTGGGAATTAAACTGATTTAGACCCTTGAAGACCAGCGTGTAGATACAATGTTGTTTGTGCCGCCTTGGGGAGGGGAAGGCCTATACCTGAAAACAGGTCATTTGGCTAACAGGACTCTAGAGAGAGCCCAAGTCAACTTTATGAGCACCAACCAGACAAAGGTAATTAAAAGATGTATCATCGTAACAAGTGGGCTTGCAAAAGAAACTAAGTTATACATAATTGAATATGTAGTTTTATCTACCAAGCTGCTTCTTCCTAAAAAGAGTGATGTAGTTACATGCCAGACACACTGAATATAAATTGGTATTAAAAATTGATGTCCCTGCTATATACAAAGGTTAACTTTCCCCCCCTTTAACAAGGAAGAATGTCTGTGCATCTCAAATGCAGCCCAGCTCACTTCTCCCAGACAACTGCAACCTATTTCAAGGTGCTCGATTTCCAGCTCATCGATACTAATTATTTCTCTTCCCCACTCAGGGTTAAATATACCTTAATGGATCTTAAATCTGCCCAACAAAGAGGCTGACTTAGAGACTCATCTTACCCATGACATACAATTATTAATTAATGAGGGTCAGCAGCATAAGAGATTGCAGCTGGTATGTGTAATAAGGGAAAACATTGCAGGCTGAATTACGCACTGAAGAACAGGAAGACTACTTTTTATTAGAATCATCAAAATTTCCTGCTTCCAAAGTAATTAAGTTAACTCTTTCTGTAGTTTAAACAAATTATGTTTGTGTCTTTCAGGTTGCTGCAATTTCCTTCTAGCAAATAAAATGCCTGTGTCTTTTCATTAAGAGGAATAAGCTTCCTTCCTACAACAGTTAAATTCCATTCTGGCAACACAGTTTATCCTTTTTACTATTGGGTGGGGGTCAAGTAGAGTGTGCATTGTTAATCTTTGAAGCTTTAGTCAGTGTTGGCAGCCCATAGTGACTGAGAAGCTAACACAGAGAAATCTCTATAGGCTTCCAGTGTTCTCTCCCAACCAAAGAAAAATGCTTTATGACAGAGTGACAATTAACTTAAACCTGCTTTTTCCCTTTTGGGATATTCTTTCCACCTGAACATACTCTGGTTATCTAATATTATCTGAGACTTTATTTGAGAATGTTCATCTCATGAGAGTATTCTTTTGAAGTTTGAGATCTTATTAAAACAAAGAATGTCTGATGACCTTAGCTTCAACCAACGGAACTATATCACAAAGCAAATGTGCAGGATCTCTTGAAGAAAGTATACGTATGAAAAATAAAACAAAATAAAAATCACAGTGCTTTAAGTTTAACCTACTGACTTGTTTCCATTAGGGATATCATATTTGTCAGAATACATCTTTGATCCGAATATACAAGGTGGGTCTTCTTGTGCAGTCACTGCTACTAGCCAGATATGTCACTTAAATCTCTCACACTTGCTTTCGCTTTAGAGTTAATTAGTGCGATGTGGATGTGCTACAGTGCTACAACCTCTCCTGAATCCTGTGTTTGTTTTCCAGCCAACATGGGGGTAGGAACAGTAATACAGATGCATGTATTCATTTACTTTCACCCTGTTTTTTCATTAATTCATTGCCTATTAAAATGTAAATTGTGGAGGCCAGAGATGATCTACTTAATTTGTTTTTCATGGCAGCTTCTTTATATGCTGTATATATTAAAATTTAAATATTACTTGTTGACAATTTTGATGAAATCAAGTCAAGTAGACTCTAAATGTCCTGCTTAAAAAAAAAAAAAAAAAGTCCTGATAGTTAGAATAAAATTTCATGTGTTGTTAATGGGATGACTGTCTTTGCTCGCTGCTGGAATTTACTCATTTTTACTCTAAGTACTTGGAAATCTCATCTGTGATGGTTTCCTCCTTTGGCCCTTTGGCCTATTTGTGTTTGTCTCTGAGACTTGCCTCAATGTTACTGTTTCCTCTTGTCCATTCCAACAATCTGTAGGTCTATGCTCTGCCTCTCAGGCAACAACATTTTTAGGATGTAAAATCTCCATGTGGTTTAGCCAACAAGATCCTTAGGTCTTCCTTAGTCCATTGTCCATTGTCTATCCATTGTCTATTGTCTCCTCTCTGGTATTTCTATCTTCCTTCTCAACAAAGGGATCCAGACATCTGATTTCTTAAAGATACAATAAGAATGGGTGTCATCTGAACTTTAGTGGGAGAATAGTTCTGAATTTAGAGTTTAAAAGTGTCACCTAATATCCTAGAATCAGCTTGTATAAGTTTATGAAATAAGAATTTGTAGATTTTGAGTTAGATAATATGCTTTTCTGAAGTACAATGTTCTCTATTGCTAAGCATACATTTTATACATAATATATTGATAAATGCTCAGGCAGGATTATTTATACAAATAAAATTCATCATTAGAAATGTAGACTATGAGAACTGTAAGATCATTTTAGAAAAATTTGTTTAGTTAATCTTTAAAGGTCTGTGATAGCCAAATATCAGATATACAGGTTTCTTTAAAATATCTTTCTTCTCTCTCTCTCTCTCTTCTCCCAAAATGGCTGGATTTCAAGAACCAGAGTTTACATATTCATTTGGTTAAGCATAAAACCTTCAGGATTTTTTGTCTGTAGCCTTCAAACAAGTTAACGTTATAGCAGTTCAACTGTTAGAATAAACGTCAAGTGTAAATTAATTTTTTTGCCATTCTAGCAAATGAAATACAAAGTTGGCATTAATTCTTCAGAAAATTGAATATAATTCTGTATGCTGACTCCAAGTCTTATTGGTGAATGAAATTCAACGTGGTTTTAACATCTATTTTTTCACACCTTTCTTTGCTTTCTTCTCTTCATAACCTCTGAGTCCAGCCCATGGAACTCTTAAATTGTTTTCTGGGTGGAATAAAATTTTGTCTTGGCGCGTAGTCTTGTCTTAAAAGACCTTCTCAGAAAACATATGTGTGTTTTTTTTTTTTAATAGAGGTTTATTTTACCTAAAAATAAATGAATGGTTTTGGTCAGACATTCTGCAAATTTCTTGAAAAGATATCTTTAGACAAGGGGGTAGTTTTGTACATCTCAATTCACAACATGGAGAGAGAACTGATTTTAAATACAAGTGTGCAAATAAGACATATTCAAATAAACCAGGATTTAATTTTAGGGTTGTAGTTACTTGCATTAACATGGAAAGATTGTTTGAATTAATTCTAACAAATTCCTAATATGAGGAATTCTATTATTCTCTATTTTCCTCTTAACTTTGTTTTTACACATACCAGTCCTTTAGTCAATAAGACCAACCATATTATTGAAATCTCTGGCAAAAAAAAATTCACATTTACTGTTTAATTATTACTGTCCTGATGATGGTAGGTATGAAGAAAGTACACAAGAGATAAGGAGAAACTTATCACCTTAATGCTAAGGGGTTTTCATAAAGGTGCTTCTGTCTTTGCTCACTTGTCTTTGCTAGAATCAATTGAGGCAAAATGCTACAAATATTTTCCTTGGATATTCTTTTATTTCCTTTTTTTCTTTGTTCAAAAATAATAAAACAGTTTAGCTACGGGGCATATAGAAGATTTTATGCACATTTTCTAGTGCATGCATGAATATAGTTATGGGCCAATCAATTTATCAAACTGTTAATAGTTTTCAGTGGTTAACAACATCCATTCATTCACTCAAAAAAAAAAAAATGTTTCCTGAGTGCTTATTATGTGCCTGGCACTCTTCTAGACACTGGAACTGTAATAGTGACAAAGCATGACAAGACAAACTAAAGGAAAGCAAGAAAAGCAGGACAGCTGGGAAGAGGGAATTAAATAAACTGTAGTATATTTACTGGAATAGTTTAATGCAAACTAGATATTGACACCAGCAAAAAAAATGACGCTCTTCACATTTGAAAAAATATATGTTGAGCCTAACATATTACATGTAGGTCATTAACTGATTGTATAAATTATATAAGGAAAATTTCAAAGATGTAGCACCTTGGTTTGGGAAAGGAGTAAACACATTATATTCTCATCAGTATAATTGTGCTTTGAATTGGAAATTATGATAAATGTAAAATCCTAGTAAATTACAAATCAAACAATGTGAGTTAAGCTGTTATAGAAACTCACACAAGCTGTCCCTAGCTTCGTAAATCTCTACTTTGGAATTGTGAATAGAATAATCAAACAGTGCATATTGATTTATAATCAGGGCTTTTTCTTGTGAGTTAGGTTTTAACACATAAGCTTAAAGATAATAAAAGATAATAAGTAGTTTGCCAAAAATTAAAAGAGCTTTCCAAAATGATGTTTCTGAGTTAAGGATTGCTCATGGCACAAAAGCCCTTGCCCCTGGGATTCTTGTCACATCACTCTCATGGCTGACCACCACCCTCCCCCACAGGCTCTTACAAGAACTATCCATTTGTTTGATCTATAAATGACTATCTCTTGTTTTCCTCCTCTTCAACAGTAGTACACAGACACACACAAGCGTGTGCACACACACGCGTTTTTTTTCTGAAGATACCTGGAATTAAATTGCTAATTGAAAATAGCTTCAACTTTATTCTTTTCAGTACTATTTCTTTTTATAAATATTAAATTATTATATATAAAACAAAGACATAACAATGAAAAGTCAGAGGAAATCAGAAAGACAGGGAAAGAGAGAGAAAATGTGTGCAGTCTAAAGAAGAATTCTAAAGAGGATTCTTATGAACTCATTCCAATATCACTTACAGCCTTGACATAAGGTGAAAGTGGGGGGCCCTCAAATGGCCTAACTGCAGGTTCTCCTCCCCACTCTGCTCTGATGGAAAAGACTCCCTAGCCAAATAACACCCCCTTCAGATGGGTCAAGTGCAGTTTCCACTTGTCTCTGGTAGCAAGTTTCAGTTCTCTGCCAATTGACAGAATTATTCAAACAAGCTAATTACATCTCCACATGGGAACCAGAGAACATCTACCCTTTTGCTACTACAAAGTCCATCTCCTAAAGATCTGGTTTTTCACTCTTTGCAAGTGTAACCTCTGCTTGGTCCCAAATGTCATGTGGTATCCTCCTCCCTGGTCTATACATGTGACCAATAAACTACCACTGTCAATCTAATCTGTTTAGAGTTGGATGTCCTGTGTTTAGCCAACCTCATAATCCTAGAACAAGAATCCCTCCTTCACCCAGGGGTGAACAGAAGGCAAAGAAACACTGTTGTACCATGATGTGCATAAGAATTTTAAATATGATAAAAACATATCTCAAAAATCTGAGCATGGGTATTTGGAAACAATTCACTTAAACTCTTATATCACACACAAAACACATTAAGGGGTTACATGGGAAAAAAGTGTATAAAATTAGAAGGAAATAGTAATAAACATTTTCAAATGTCTTGAGGAGAAGGCTTTTAAAATATAAGCAATAGAAAAGATAAAAAGATGCAATTTAAAAATTTCTAAATATCAAAACAAAAAACAAAAATGAAGAGTGATAGAGGCAATAAGAGAGAAAACATGACAAATTTCTAAATATCAGAAATCAAAATAAAAATATTTGAACATTTGTAAAATTTTGGGAAATATTTGAATATATGACAGGTATATATGAAGATAGCCTGTGAATCAATAAGAGAAAGATAAATGCCACATAGAAAAAGCAGAAAATTGATTTGAGCATATAAATTACAGTAAAAGAATTGTTGGTTTATAATTGGTTTATGAATATATAACTTTCTGTTTCATGAGTAATTAAGTCTAGTATTTTCTCTAACAAGGTTTCATTTTGCCTGCCTGATTAGCAGATTTCATAAGTGAATATATTCATTTTACTAGATTATCTTTCCTAGTGAGAGTATAAGTGCTAAATCTTTATAGAAAATGATTTATATATTTTAAACAAATATGTTCATACAATTTGATTGATTAATAAGACACAAGAACAAAAGATATACAAAGATGATTATCATAGCATAATTTATGACAATGAAACAGTGAGTCTTATTTTCAACAAAAAAGAGGCTATTTGAAACCACACTGAGATACATGCAAATGATGAAAAACCATGCAGCCATTAAAAGTTGTTTTATGAATAATTTTGTAATGTAGTGAC
This sequence comes from Cynopterus sphinx, assembly GCA_030015415.1. Classification (NCBI taxonomy): domain Eukaryota; kingdom Metazoa; phylum Chordata; class Mammalia; order Chiroptera; family Pteropodidae; genus Cynopterus; species Cynopterus sphinx. The sequence continues at coordinate 175,597,650 of CM057379.1, forward strand.
ATATTATGTTATAAAAATAAATTACTGTAAAGAATTTCATATAAGCAACATATTTTAACTGATAGTAAAATACATTTCTCAATAGAAAATTGTTAAGAAATTATCAAAATTCTAAAAATTTTTATATCTAGATAGTACATTTGAGATCTTTTTTCATTACAAGTTTGTATGTTGTACTTTCTCCAGTGAATATGTGATATTATGAAAATCAATCTGATAACCAATATTCTGGTTTTGAACATAGAGAAAAAAAAAAAAGCACAGCTTTGGGTTGAATGCTTCACTAATTACCAAGTGATGGAAGATACAAGACAGGACATTTACCCTGACATAGGAAAATTCATTTGTTACATGAGAACTGTTAGAAGAAAGTCAGTGAACATAAAGTATTTCAAGTTTCTAAGTAAAAAGTTAAGGGAATTTTAAAAATTGTTTTCTTAACTTTCGCTTTGTTTCTGTCTTTTTGTTTGTTTCATTTTATGAATACAAAATAGTTGACTAAGTTTCTAGGCCAAATTAAAAGAGACAGTGAACCAGAAGAAATTAACAATATTTCATAAAGCATGATCTAGGAAGAAACAGAAGAATGCAATTCAAAGCAAATGCACAAGTCAAAGATTAAAACCTAAATGGAAAGATGATTTTTTAAAAAAAAAAAATAAGGAAGAATGAAAGATGAGAATGAGCAAGATTGAGATGAAATTTTAATTGAAGAGTAAGGATAGATAAACTGTATGATGCCCTCTGTTTCATGGCCAGCCCTCCAACCTGTAGTTTCAGGCTGACATTAGAGAGTGAGGAAATTGGAGTGGAGTGAAGGCCTATGGAGGCCTTGTATTTGAACAGCCGATACTGAGATTGGAGTAAAAACTGCCCACTTGTTCATGAAAGGGTGGCTGAGCTGTTCTGAAGGCCTCATTAACACTGAAATTAATGAATACTTTTTTGTCTTGGAATCAATTTTTTTCTTCAACTCTATCCATTGTAAAGATGGTTACAGTGTATAAAGATGGTGTTTTTAGGGTTAGAGAATTTTCAAAGTGATCCTGTTAAAATTTCAAGGGCTGACAAATTTGAGGGAGTTGCTGAGAATGTATTTAAAATGTACTTTTGAAATAAGTTTAGGTAGATAGGAAAGTAAATCTAGAAGGAATTCAATAGACTGGATATTGGAAAAGGCAGCCAAGGGCTGTATGCTGTGACAAATGAAGAAATATTGTGAGAGCATGGGAGTGAAGTAGGAAGCAGTTCTTTACCACTGGTTGCCTGAGGAAACAGAACTGTTAACCCCTGTCTTTTTGACACTAGCACATATCCACAAATCTGATATATACTTTCTGAGTGAATAATGATTTAAACACCCCAGATAAAGTATATTTTTAAGAATTTTAGAAAACCTCTCCATTTTTATCAGTTCTTTATATTAGAAAAAACTTTTTTTTTTCAGTTACTTAGGTATAGTTTTCAACAACTATTTTTTCTTAATTAGCGCAAAATTTTTAAGAATTTGCAATTATTTGAAAATGGAAGAATTATGTTTTCAGAAGAACTGGCCCTATTTACACTGGTGTTTTTATAACCTGAGTTTTAAATTTTATGGCAGTATTTCCCAACTGAGTGGAAGTCCTAAACTGAAAATCTATTTATTGCATCCAATGCAGAGTCATTTTTTACGGAAGTCTCTACTACTTCAATTCTCTGTAATCAGTGAAATGATTTTGTCACGTGTAGTAATTTATTTAAAAATAATAATAATAAAATGTGAGTGTAATTTAAGAGAATAAATGAAGAAGATATATAATTTTTGCTGAATTAATATATCACATTTTATAGATTCAGTGATTTCTGAAAATCATGAATTAATATATATTCTTAAGGTCAAAAGTTTACTCACAGATTTTAGTGATGATACAGACTTCTTTAGTATCTCCTTATTTAGGTAATCCCTGGGTATCTCTGAATGGTTTTTAAATGACTCTGAAAATATAATTGATAATGACTATAGTCACATTTGAATTTACAGGCCAAATTTGAATAATGGGGAAGAGCTCTTCATCAATGTATTAAATAAGATACTCTTTGAGTTTCTATTTCAGTAGTCAAGGACTTATTAATGTGAAACTTAAGTCTTGTGAAAAGTACTAAGAAAATATTGCTTGAGACTAAGATGTGGCTAATGAATTTAAGACTTTACAGTTGCGATACTAGTAAAATTCTTATATATTACTTCTAGTAATGATAATTCTAAAAAGGAGGTATCAGCTAACCCAAATCATTACTGTTAGTACTGGGATGTTAATACAGTTCTAATTACTCAATATGAAAATTAAGCATTATTAATATAAGAAATCTAAATTGAGATGTTTAGGCTGGTTTTGGGGAGGTGTGTATTTCTTCTATAATAGATTTTGTTTATATTTGCTTAAAATACTATTCACCATGGCCTTCAAAGCAATATTCTTCATTGTTACAGACTTCATTGTTGCTATGGTTAGCTAAAGAAAATTCCATTTCACTTTATGATTTGGCAGTGGAAGTTAGTTTACCAAAAGATACGAAGAAGGTGGACAAGAAAAGCTTGAAAGAACAAAAGGCTCCCCTGGGGATGTCTGCCCCACAACACATAAAAGCCCTTATCTATTATATAAATGCCACTATGAGCAGAGACTCAGAAAGCAGATATAAACCTACATCCCAGTTGCAAGACACATTCATGCTGCAGAGGGTTTTATATTCTAGGATTATTCTAAGAGTTTGATTATAGACTTTGTGTACTTATGTCTGGATAGAGACAGAATGATTGAGACAATCAAACAAATCCTGACATCTCTTGAAAAACAGAATCAGGGGGCATTATCAGCCTGCCTTGAGTATGGCCTATATTCCTCTTCCACTTGCACTCTTTTGTAATAATATTATTTAATGATTATTGATTGTCTACCATGAATTAGGCATAGTAAATCATTCAAGGCTCATCTTTCAGAATTAAAAAAACAGATTTAAAATGTGCTTGCTGGGTACAAATTAATAAGTAAAAACTGTGTTCAAAGTATAAAATGAGATGAGGTATTAGTAATAAAAAAAAGATATTATCTTTGGAAGTCGGAGGCTTCTGGAAACATCTGACTTGGCCAGTAGACTGATGAATCAAATAATAGGAGCAGATTCCGACTGGAGCAAACTGAAACCTCATTTGTGGTGTCACATCTGCTTACAGACACAGCTTTCCTTATGGTCTGAATTCAAAATCTCCCTAAATAGGGCCGTTTAGCACCCCACAGACCATTCCTTACAGCGTCTGGTGCATACTCAAGGGGAATTCATTCAGAAAGTACTGGCATCATGAAATGTTACCAGGCCGACATGAGGATTGGGCTTCCAGCCCAGGAGGCAGGAGAGGGAAACAGCTGGCAGCTGTTTTGTCCACATGTATCAACCTCTTCCTTCTTTGCTCTTGAAGGATGAAAACAGTTTTTGTACATCTGGGACAGGAGCTGCCATCACAGCTCATGTAGCCCTGTCAGGAGGCTATACCTGGAAGAACACAAATATCAACAGAGGTTTTTATCTAGAGATAGCTCAAAGCTGTCATGTAAAAAATGAAGGGGAGTACACAGTGTTCAAGGGACGCAACTCAACATGTTTCTGGATTATATCCAATTTTGTTATCAGATGCAGTGAAATTTGAGAAATTCCCCTTCCACTATAATATCTCATCATAAATGTTGTATATTAGAAATTTCACTCTGAAGCAAATTTTTCATTTTTTCACTTCTCTAGCTTTAATATGGTACTTAACTTGAAGAAATGGCTCATTTTTAAACAGATTTATTGGAACATTATTTCACATAAGTATGGTAGTATTAATCATAAGTACATGTGGTTATTTGTTTAGAATAAATTAGGATATGTAAAAGGGAGACACTGAAAAGTGGGTTACTCCTAATTACATTAGAGTTTGAAATATTAGCTAAATAATACATTCTGCAAACCTTTAGACCAGTCCTTGAAAATGAAATAATTGCTAAGTAAATGTTATAGCTTTAAGCTGCCCATCTTTTTATTATGACAGATCTTGATCTATGTTACAATAATTTTTCTAATTTTTGGTTTTTATCTTTTCTATATTAAAAAAAATAAATTTTAATTCATGAGACTCATCCCCAAAATACTAAAATAGATTCTATTGTTATAGGTCCAGTGACTCTGCATTTTAAAAAATGTTCATAGCCTTTCACACTAAAGATGTAACATTAATATTTGGGCATCTCTTAGTTATCCATGTTTTCTTCTCTTTATTTCTATGTTACTATAGAAAGTTGATGTACTCTATTTCAGATAAAGGAAACACAAACTTCTTAAACACTCAGGCATTAAAAACTTGGAGTCATAGTGATCATTTATTGCTCATTCCCAGCATTCCAGAACAATGGCTAGTAGATCCAGTACGTCTTCTTTGTAGTGCCTATTGACACTCTGTAGATTTTAAGATATGTGTATCAACTGGAATAGTCTATAATTTTTTAAAGATATGAATCACATTTTACTAATTGTCTAATCGCCTTCATAACATAAAAATTGCTGAATACATAGTAGGTGCTCAGTTCATATTTATTGACTCATGTTGAAAATTATTCTGGAGATGAATCAAGTGACCCTATATAATTTTATGTGATTTACTCAAGGTTTAGGCTAATAATAACAATATCATTTATAAAATGTTAATTTTGACAAGAAGTATTTTAGGGACTTTACGTGTAACATTTAGCCTCAAAACAAAACTGTGTGTTGCAGGTTTTTTGTTTTGTTTATATACAAATATATATTACATACATGTATTGTTATTCTCATTTTTTGAATGAGAAATAAAGGCTGAATGGAGTTTCAAACTTTAATCAATGTCATGTAAATAACATATAGCCATATCTGTATTTTTCCACTAGGTACCACTGTTTCTTTAGAGAAATATGGACTTAAACATTCTGGATTTCCAGAAATCTGGTTTTGCAAAAAGTTTTAGCAGCAGTAGAGACAAAGCATAAGGTTTTCCAACAAATGAAATGTTGGAAACTACGTGCAATTCAGAATGTTTTTGATGTAATGGGATATATTAATCTACTAACCAACACCCATCTTTTTTACCTTTGATAGATCATAATAGATTAAATCTATTTCATTATAAATGGAAAAGCAAACATGAAGAACAAATGGGATATTTTCTTAGGTTACCCAATATCATAAACTATTACATTTATCATTACCATAGTCTCAATATTAGTCTCTGAAGGTGTTTAATGTTTAGTTTACTGTACTTTTTCCTTTCATGAAACTTATTTCTTGCAATACATATGTCATGCATCAGAGTTAATCCTGCTGTAACATAATTTTTTAAATTGATTTCAATTTAGTCTTTGTGAATAGGTCCTCATTACACGACTGTAACTAAATCTGTACTTTGCTGGACAAATGCAAACAAATGCACAAAAATCTTGGGAAACAGAGGTACTCCAAAATGTAGAGATTTAAAATAGAAAAGTTAAATTTTCAATGGTCATAAAATTATTGAGATACTTTTGGTTTTGCCAGAGATTAAGATTTATAAGAAAGAAAAACTGCAGAACTCAGAGAATAATATATTTTTTTCTTGCTTCATGGTATTTTTTGTTGAAGTGTAGTGTAAACATATTTATTCTCTTGTTCCTTATGATCAAGAAATGGACTAAGGTCAATATGGAAAAACTAAGTTTAAAAAAGCTTTATGGTACCTTATAAATCATGGAGTACATAGCCTGTAAATAGATAAATCTTACCTCTTCTCATTTTCAAGAAACTCCTTTTCATAGTTCAAACTTTCTTTCCAAGGACCTAGTTTCAATTACCCCTGCTTTAATCTTCAGTGGCTTTGCGTGTTATGTCAGAGAATAATAAATGTAAATGTAACATTTAAACTATCAGTAATTCATTCTGTAAGAGCATTTCAAAGGGAACACCACATTGAAGCTATTGATTGAGATGTGAAATTGCAGAGGCATTACACACAACTTTAACTTCTTTCTACTTCAAGAGGAATTTGTATGAGCAAAATCATCAAGCAGTGTAACCAAATAGGACCTGATTAGCTATTTACACTTTAATTTTTATAAGGCACCTGCCAGAAGGAAACGATTCTGAAATTTGTTTTTTTATTCCATCTGGATTAAAATCAAGGATTTCACACAATATTTAGTCAAAATAACAAGTATGCTGGTATCTGAACAGTAGTCTATAATCTGGTCTACTTTTCCATTAAGAGAGTATCTCATTTATCAGCTTAACTACTAAAACAACTGACTTTCTTTTAATATATGTGACAAAAGAGGTAATAATATATGGTTTCAATTATAATATTGCAAAAATACATTTTCTTCATGACATTGACAGCTGTTCATAAAAACAAATAAAACAATGGGGAGTAAGTCTGTTTCATCCATTACTGACAAGGAAGAGGATGTTAATAGAAACATTTTAATCATTTAAATTGTCGATGTAGGTTGATGGCAAACTGTTTCTCCAAAACATATGTTTTTCATTGTCTAAATTATATTTTTCCATCTCATCAGGGAGTTAACTTGAGCTGATATTACCATAATAATGGAAAGATTTAGTGGTATTCATTTCTCACTAAACACATGTTGACTTCTATAGAGGTCAAGGTAGAAAGTACCTGAAAGATAAATCACATGTTATCTCTGCTAAGGGCTATAAGATATTGAACAACTGATGTAAAATTCAGAACAATCACTTTATTATAAATGTTTCTGCTTTGCCATATATATATAAAATAATTTATCCTGAGTTCCTTTTGGACCTGTATTTGCCATTCTGTCTAATCCTTAATTCATTTCATTGCTTGAAAACTTATGATAAGTATACATGGTTATCGACAGAGGTTTATTCCCCAAAAATTTAGGCATAGTCACTTGAGAACTACTGCTATAAAATGAGAAAAGTCCCTTGCCTTAACTTTATTTCTAATGCTGAATGCAAAGCTCATTGTAAAAATGACAGACACTTTGCATTGCCTGAAACAAAGATTAGATCCTTTTATCATCAAAAGCATTTATGAAGAGTCTTCATGTGTGTAAGTCTTGGCAAGCTACTGTACAAAATGATTCAACAGAAAAGCTGCTCTCAGCTAGAAGTAGGCTATCTGTGAATTAGTGTCGCCTCTGAGCTATGCTTATCATCAAATAGAAATCAGTTATGAAGGCCTGGAGAATAGCCATTAAAACTGTTCAGGAGAAGTCATACACTTCTTATGGAACTGCCAGGCTGAAGTACATGTGGCAGAGATCTCTATGGTAGGGAAAGGAGTATTCATCTCAAATTATACAAGGCAGTGAGTGATTCATTACTATAAAGCATGAATAGACTCGAATGCCCACCCTGCAACTGTCGAAAAGGATAAATCTTTTTGAGTCAAGGAATGTTTGTATGCTCTAAAACATATCCATATGGGGACCTGGATGAAGAAGAGAAGTATCCAGACTATTCCACAAAGACATGACAGAGAAGTAAACACCTTAAGATAAACAAATGTGCTTGGCCATTACGAGAAATAATTAAAAGTGAGCTGAGAGTATACACAGAGACTAAAAATATATAAAGTGGGATAAGGTGATAATTATGGAAAGTGAGGCAGAGGAGTTAGGACTTATTTTACAGATCTTGGAGAGATTTGCAGATGTCTCAAATTTAACTTGCTGAAAACTGAACTTTTCAGTCTTTGACTCATTTAATAGTAGGAAAACTAGCTCAAGTCTAAAACTTGCGAGTCATTCTTGAAACCTACCTCGAATTCACATCCGCAGAATACTTATTCTAATCCTTTTAATGAAACTTTCAAAATACGTCTTTCCATTTCTCTCTTTTTCTATTGTCAGGACTCCAGTATGAGCCAGAATCATTTCTTGGGTGCTCACTACTGTAGCCTTCCAATTTGGTCTCTTGCCAGTTCTTTTATCCATTCTCTGTGGAGAGCAGGAACTTTTTTTTTTTTAAATATATATAAATGTGAATATGTCAATGCTCACATTAAAACCTTTTGATGGCCTTTCATCCTCTTAGAATAAAATTCTAACTCCATGGCCTATAAGGTCCCATATGACTTTGCTCTGCTAAGCTCTCCAATATTACCTTTTTCATTTCCTCTCACTCTCAATGACTAAAATACTATGGTCTTTCTGTTAATGAGAAAACTCAGGTTCGTATCTGTCTCAGGACCATTAAATGTGCAGTTTTCTCTGCTTGGCATCAGTTTTATCTTCTTCGCTTGATTGATTTCTTCTCATTCTTGCACCTCAATTTAAAATTCAGTTCTTCAGAAAAGCTGTCACTGTTAACATAACAAAAATCATTTGTTTACATCTTATTTTTGTACTCCGTATCCATTATTTCTATATGAAATTTAAAGTGCACACGTTTTTGTTTGTTTGTTTGCTTATCTGATTAATGTCATTCTTTTCTCAATATGTTTTAATTCTAGTGAGGGTGAGAGACATACCTGTTTTCTTCACTGATTTATACCTAGGTCTAAGCCCAGTATTTAAAGAGATCAGATTTTCGAGACACAGTCAATAAAATGTGATGACCTTTGAAATCCCTTCACTTCTCAAGTGAGAAAAATTACACTAAAAGCGATTAACTTTATAAAATCATACAGTGAGTCAGTGCTGGAAACAGAACTGCTGGATACCAACCAAGTATGTTTTGTTCACTTTATTGCACTTATTTGCTGTATTAGGTAATAAAAAGCCATTATGGGTTCTTGCGAAGGTGGGAATACGTAGAAGTGGGGTAAAGGGGTACAGACAGTGGTAGGAAAGTGTGTATGTGACATGATACTAATTTTGGAAGGTGCAATATATTCGATGAAGAAATTTCTTTGATAATCTGGCCTCTGCTTAAATATTTTCTTGAAGCAGCTCACCCTTTGCCAGCGAATTTTACTTTTACAGAGCACTTTTCAAATAGTGAGCTGAATCAACATAGCTTTATTTGATCCTAGCTCTGTCCTCTGTAATAGAACATAAAATAAAAGAGCTCTTGATCACATGGGCCACATTCAGTGAAATGCATTTATCACATATTGAAAACACAATTTGAGTTTAATATATTGATACATTTTAGAAATCACTTGGAAATTTATGTCTATATAGATAGAAATATATTTAAATAAATATCTATCAATCTGCTTTACCATCTAGGAGGATAAAAAATTCTATTAAAATAGTTCTGTAAAAACTGTATTTTCATTAGAAGTAATTGCAATGGATCCATGTATTCAGCAAACAAATATTTTCAAGTCAAAATTTATAATAAAAATAAAAATAAAAATTATTACAAATCATCAGAGCTAAATAAATGTTTCCTTTATATTAAATCTCATTTATAATGCTAGCTTTATATAAATAAATTTTATAATTTAGCAAGACAATGATGAGAGACATAAAAATATATTTTAAAATTTCTGCACTATTTTTGTATTTAAATCTTGAGGCTGGGTAAAATGTGTAAATATTCAACTTCAGGAGCCTGATGGCTATATTTGAATTAGAATGAAAATTAATTGTCAATAAGAGTTTTTGATATATGTGAAGGAAGAAGATGGGAAAAGATACCTGAAATGTCTTAGAACTGAAGTTTAAAATACAGTTGACTCCTGTACAATACAGGTTCAAACTACATATGCAGATTTTTTCAATAAATACTATAAATGTATTTCCTCTCTCTTATGATTTTAATAGAATTTTCTTTTCTCTAGCTTACTTTATTGTAAGAATACAATGTAAAAAATATGACATAAAAATATGTGTTAATTGACTGCTTATGTTATTAGTAAGGCTGCCAGTCAACAGTAGACTATGAGTAGCTAAGTTTTGGGGGAGTCAAAAGTTATACCCAGATTTTTGACTGTGTTGGTGTGTCAGAATTCTTAACCCCTCTGTTGTACAAATGTCAACTGTATATACTAAGAAAACTCTCAATTTAATAAAGCAGTTCGACTTTGAAAAATTAATTCTACAAAATTTATTTGGAGATTGAAAATTACTTGGTTTCCATTATTTATCATGACATTTTGATGTCATAGGAATAATTACCTTGCAAATGTTTGGTGTAATAGCTGATATGTAGTAAAATCTTTCTGTGAAAGAGGAAAAGAAGAAAAAAAAATGCATCCTCAGCTGCTGTATAGAAGGATTCAAAGATAGTTCATTTTCATGCAGGATTTTACCCCAGTTTTTTATTATAAAAAATTTCAAGAATTCAGAAAAAATAAAGAAATAGTAATGAACACTGTGTATATGAAAACTATATACTATGCATATATCTACCATCTAGAGTCAACTCTTATTAACTTTTGAGGGTAGGGGAGAGGGCAGTTGTATGGAACTGAGAGCCCTTAACATGTGAAATCTTATGCTATTTCCTCTCAGACAGTATCAGAATTGAGAAGATTTCTCAGACACCTGACTGAGAATTGCTTGGTACTATGTGGAAGCCCCTCCTCTTTCCACCCCATCCAACACACATACCAGCTGCTCTCACAACTACTAGTCATTTCTTCCTTACAAGCTGTTCTATGGGACAAAAACACACGCCAAAGTCATGATATGTAACTTTCAAAACTGCTAGATTTGGTTATATTCACTGAGATTTAACACATTTTTGTGAATTGCTGTTCTTCATTATTTAGTTCTGCCATACTTTAACATCTCTACCATTTTTAACTTATAAATTTCTTTATAAAAATTTATAATTTCTTCTTATGGTTTTGTGTATATTTCCACAAAATTTTAATATTATCTATAACTTTAAAGTTCTCTTTTCCCTCATGTGTCCAGTCCTTCTGATTAAATCCTCCTTCTTCTCCAATGTGTGTTTTGTGTTAATTCATTATTTTATAAAAATTACACACACACACACATGTATAATTGTTTAATTTTTTCTATTCTAAAAATTTAGTGTTTATTCTATAGCCGTATAGATGCTTGGTATAGTGTTTTACATATCTTATAAATAAAGCTTGCTAATTGTGTTTTTTAAATCTTCAATATCTTCACTAATTTTTGTATCTACTAAATCTCCCTACTTCCAAGAGAGATAAATTAGTACAATCTCCCATTTTGTTGGTGATTAAGTTTCCTTTACTTGCTTGTTAGTTTTTTTAGAAATATTATGAAACTATGTTATTGAATGTTTATCATTTTAAATGTTACATCATCTTTTAAAATATATTTTTGTCACTCCTAGTTAGGCCTTTTCTTTTTACTTTATTTTTCTAATATTCATATACTACTCCACTTATATTTTGGTTGGAATATCCTTGAGATCTTTACTTATAATTTCTTTTAATTATTCTGTGTTCTTATTATAGATAAACTTCTTTTGAATAACTTATAGCAGAATTCTCATAATCCAGACTGAGTTTTTATTTTTTAATTAGAAAGTTAGTTGATTTGTATTGATTTGTAATTACTAAAGTATGTGAATTCATTTCTATTTTTTAAATTTTTATATGATTTTTTAAACCTTTTGATTTTAAAATAAGTGATTGTGTTATTTCTCTTATTTCACATTTCCCCCTGTACTGTATGAAAATTTGCATAATATATTTTTATTCTTCCTGGTCATTCTAGAATTATTTTTGCATTAATCTGTATATTTAATTTTTACCTTACTAATACAGAACCTTAGAAAAGTTTCATTACCATCTCACCTCCCTCCTTTATATGCAATTTTATTCATATTGATATTTTAACCCCATAAAGAAGACTCTATTTTGTTAACATTGTACAAAAACACATATACAATTCTATTTTTTTGTTGTCGTTTATAATTTACTCATTCAATTTGGACCTCTTTTCTGTGATCAATTTGAATATGTGTAGAGAGAGGGAGAGAGACAGAGAGTCTGCTGATTGAGAATTTTCTTAGTTTTTATTTGAAAATGTCCTCATTTGCTTCCATTTTTGAAAATAAATTTTTATGCTTACATTTTTAGGTTATTTTTTTCCTCCAACTGTTAGAAAATATTTTTATTATTTTACTGGCTTTCAATTCTTATTATTGAGAAATCAGTTGTAAGATATTTTCCTCTTAAAGATAGTATTTCTTTTACCTCTAGCTCTATTTAAAAACAGATCCTAGATAATTACTTTTTCAGATTTAACATAACAAACCTAGTTGTGATTGTTTTTGTTGAGCTTTCTGAATCTCAAGATTTTCATCGTTTTTCAATTCAAAAAAAAAATTAAGCGTTTTTCTCTTTTAATATTCCTATGCAACAATTGTCTTTTTTTTTTTTTTTTGCCTTCTAGGCAAATATGAAATCTGTTTTTGTCTCTTAAATTTATTTTTATATTTTCCATTTTTTTGGTCTATTTCTATTGCATTCTGGATAGGCTTATAAAAGTTATCTTATACTTTAGTAATTTTCTCTTTACTTGTATCTAATTGCTTTATATTTAATTTTTTATTATATTTTTTATTTTTAGTAAGTATTTTACTTTGTCCTTTTGGCCAATTTTCATAATTTTTTTTCTTCATTGTTTTCTCAATTCTCTATTTTATTTTTTAAATATATTAAACATGTCTCAATTATAAACTGTACCTTATAAATTCAACATCTGCTTTCTCTGTGAGTTTTGTTCCTTAATTCGTACTGTTGCTAATTTTCATTTATCATATGTTCTGTAACTTTTAAAAATTGTACTCATGTGCCTTGAAAAGTTATTTAAGGAATGTTTGAGACCTCATTTTCAAAAATATCTTTAGAAGAGGTTTATTATTTTGTTTTAGCTGAGGCTTGAGAAATAATTAACTCACAACCATTGTAGACCGCAGGATTGATTTATGATTTTTAGGTGACATAAATACTGAGAATTTCAGCTCCAAACTTTTATGAGTAAGCAGTTGTGTAAAGTAAATCTCAGTAAAGACTTATTTACTATTCTTATCCATTCTATACAGAGCTGAGAGTATGAGACACTATCCTTTTGCAAGGTGAGTTTATTGTTTTGTTTTTGTTAATGATGTCCATCCACTAAAGGTAAACCAAAAATTCATCCACTAAAGCTTGGCTTTATCCACGGATATTCAACCTGACCTCCTATCTTGTTCAGTTTGGGCTTCTGTCCAATATATGCATGTGGTTCATTTAAATCTGGAATCCAGACCAGCAGGATCTAATAACAAACTGCATGTTCTCATAATTTCTGGCCTCCCTTTTTGTGTTACTTGGTTGGGCCAACTCTTTTTCATTTCTTCACTATACTTGATTTGTACATCGTTACCTTTCTTTTAGTGATAAGTTTAAATACAAACTTTTTCCTAACTCTTCAGTTGATCATTTTAACTAGGAGTGTCTTTTGTGTTCTGATTTCCCATTAATTATATTAACATATTTTAATTTGAATGTGTGAACATCTATCTTGATTTTGAATATATGTGTATGTGTCTATTATTCTATTTTAGATGAAAGGGTACTGGTGAATAGAAAGATAATTTATATTATCCTCCACTGTATTTGTCAGTACTCTGAGCACTAAGCCTGTCAGAGTCCACAAACTGATATCTTGTGGATCTGTTAGCATTAAAACAGAATTATGGAAAATATATTAAAATATAATTAAAATCTATTATGGTTTTATTATGAAGTTTTGGAAAAGACCTTAATGCTTAATACTTACTAAGTCACCTTCTATAGATAATTTAATAATTAGATATAAATTAACTTGGAACAAATTCAGTTACCAATGAAATAGTAGTCAACAGAGAAAGAAGGATTAAATGAACTGAGCATGATTGTTGAAAAAAGCAATAAGGAATTTGTAATACAGTGCTCAAAACTTTAAAATAGAAATCTTTCAGTGGCTAGCCCAATTTTAGAATCTCCTGTTTTAAGGGCTACCTACTGCAGCTATTACGTGAATTTAGAATCACAAGAGCGGAAACCTCTTCAAAACACAATCCTCTCTGCAGCAGCATATTTTGCATTACATTTAGACATTTCTATACTATGATCTAAAATTATATTTTAAAAACAACACTGTAAATTTCAATGTACAGTGATTTGATTCCTGTGGAAACAATAAAATGTCATATAAAACTCTTTTTTAGTTTAGAGTTGAAAACTGAAGCAGGTAATATTTTAATTTTCAACTACATAACTTCATCTTATTTTTTGAACTATTTCCTAGAAGATTTCAAGGTTTCTGGAGTGACACGGTGGTGCAAAGAATCTACCATCTTACAAAGGTCATTTAAACAATATAACCCATCTGTCTCTACCTCTGGGTTTCCTAGCAGTCCAAATATACCTCCTAGGAAAAATAAGTGGTTTTTGAGATTTCCACTTGAAACTATAAAATGTTGCTTTTAATCTATATAAAATATATTTTTCTAATCCATTTGTTCATATACCTAATTGATTTAATCATTTAGAGTATGTTTTGTACATGGATAAGTCAGAGAGTAAGTGAACTGTATAAACTATACATACACTTAACAATAATAGGTGTGGTGAGTTCAATATAAATCATGTAACATATTGCCAAGGGCAATATTATTTAGTGGCTTTCTCTTCTTTAATAGATTTTTACTGAGGTAAATAGATATAACATTATATTAATTTCAGATGTATGACATAATGGTTCACTATTTGTATATAGTGGTTTTCTTAATAAATATTTTTAGTTCCACCTGAGAGCAAATTGTCATAGAAACTGGTCATTTGATTTTTTTCATGTTCACATTTTGTGTTTTTACAAGCCAGTTAAAATTCCATTGCTAGTATATTATAATGAAGATTTATAAAACTACATTATTTATAGTCATAACTTTTATAGGCTTGTATTTTTTTTTGTAATTCTCCCCTTCAAGATGGAATGAGGAGATTAAAGTTGCATTCAAATAATTAAATGTAACATTTCGACAAGTGTTTTGAATTAATCATTCCAAATGAGATATTTTAGAAATAAGAAAAGTAATGTTTAAAATGAATGATGGGTAAACATACAACTCAAAGTTGCAAACTAGAAACTTCATAATCATGACCACTGTTTTAATACTTTTATCTATCTTCACATTGTCATGTATGGAATATGATATATATATATTGACTTCAGTTAATATGAAGGGTATAAATGAAAGCATAATTCAATCATGTATACTATCTCTGATATCCGAAAAGTTTGCTTCTATTTTTTATTAAAAGATTCTGTTAGGGAATAGGAATAAAAACAAACATTAAAAAAATAAAAAATAAAAAACCTTGGGTAGCTCTGGCTTTAAATAACTTAGCAAAAGTAATAAACTTTTTGAGCATAAGAATTTCTTCTTTCTTCCCCCTGGAGTGAAAGATTATAGAGTGAAAGCTAAAGTTTTAGAAACACTCTCTAAGGATGTGTGAAGAGACCTGTACCAAGGCACTTGGCTTGGACCCATCCTTTTACATACCAGTGTGTGTATGCAACACAGGATTCAATCTAACATTGAGCTGTTTGAGATACAGCCTTTTTGTTTTTACTCAGTTTAGGTTTTTCGAATGTTTAGATTTTTCAAAAATCACCCTAGTTTTGCTATCCGGTTCTCTTAAATGTATTTTTCTTTTTCCACATAAGATAACAGAAATACTTAAAATTCTATCTTGGTTCATTTGTTATTTTAACATGAAATAAACTTTGGCTCTATCTACCCTTCATACTTTCTGTAATTTCACTTAAAGGAAAGGAGAATAGGTTTTATACTTTCAAATGTCATGTTGATAGCTCTGTAATAGTTATTAAGTACACTTAAAATTAGCTATATCTCAAAAAACGCACTTCTGATCACTTATCTGAACCCAATGTTTTCACAAATTTTATGTACACGAAGAAATAGACAATATTTCCAAATTACATATGTCTTTGAATGAAAATTTCCTTTAAAAAGAGGCAACAAGGTCTTATTTGCAGTCAGCATATTTAAAACAAAAATTAAAACAGCTTATGTTTTTTAGTAAAATTGCTAGAGAAGGTCTCTAGAAATTCAGTCTTCCAAACTAACCAATTTGATGTGATTTGGAATGTTTGAAACAGGTCCATATTGCCTAAAATTGCAAATTGATTAAAGCATTCTTATCCATCCCTACATGAGAAAATATATTTTAATATTATAGTTTAGTTATTTTCCCCAAGACTTTTTCCTTTTAAATTTTATTACCTTATTGAAGCATTCCTAGCACAACTGAAACAGTTTGCATTGATCAAAGGCCAAACCCTCCAAATGTTTGAGAAAAGTATCACTTATATTTTCTCCTCTGAACATCCTGTTTGAGAGTTCAAAATAGACATGTAAAATAATTTTATAACAGTCATTTTATGATATATATAATCTCATTTTACAAAATCATAAATCTCTGTCTTTGAGAGATGTAGAGAAGAGCAGTCATTGTTGCTTTAGAGAACAGTTGTCTGAACCCTGACAAGTGGTGGTATCTCCTCTGTCGCCTGAGTTTGGAAAACAATATAAAATGAAAATTTTCATCATATTTGATTCAGTAAGTTCGATTATACCCAACTTAAATAGGAGATGCATGGTACATTTGTGCAAACAAATTCTTAATGGATAGTTTAGAAATCAACTTCAAGAACTCAGGGGAATTCAAGACTTATTTTGAACATGATGACTAGTCTCTGAAGTTAGGTTTGTACTTCCTTTAAGAAGACCAGCCTAACTTCCAACACCTGTCTTTCCTTTCTACCTAGCCCTGGTAGCATCACTCAATCATTTCCTTGTTCCTTAATTCTATACTAGCACCTAACTACGTGACTTTATTTATATGTCTGTTTCTAGCATTAACTGAATTCCTTGACATCTGTAATATATTTTTTTAGTATTTTGAAATTTAGCAATATCCTTCAAATTAACAAATTCACAAGAGTCTGCTGCTTATATGGAAAAAAAACCTCTTGCACTTCCAACTAATCAGTACAAAAGGACTAAGAAAATGTAATATACCATTTGTAAAACTATCTTTATAGAAAGCTGTTAACTTGCATAATTAAGACAGGTGGTCTTAGCATATCTTATGCAGTGGGAGACACCAGGCATATCTTGATGAATTATAAATCTGTCCACCCATTTCTTCCTTGTCAACACATGTCTGCTATCTGCTTTTACTTTCTTTTTTCATACTGCTGCTGTCACTTGTGCTCCCTGTCAAGTAAATACTTAACGATTGAAATGTTAATTTATCAGAGCAAATATGAGATACTATCAATACTAAAACAAGAAGAACACTGTACCTTTATGTAACACATCTCTCTCTTTGTTTCTCTCTTTCTCTCTCTCATGTTTGGTAAAACAAAAAGGGAAATAATAAAGATCAAAGATATTGAGACTAGGAGGTAGATGGTGTATATTTTGGCTATCACAAGGAGAATTAATGTGGAAGTGTTTTTTTATTATTATTAAATTTCATCCAAAGCCAGAAGCACAATATACTATTATTTCCACACTACTTCTATCCTTTAGATCAGTCTTCCTTATTTATGTACCATAGATTCATTTTCCAAAGCCGGTTAGGGCAATTATGTAGCACTTGTCTTGCATCTTCTTTGTACTGACCATGTTTATCATCATCTCTCCTTTTTAATAAATTACATTTGCACATTTATCCATAGACTTTTACAAATGGTACTTTTACTTGATCTCTCAGTTTTTCACTCTCAACCTTTTCCAATGTATTTGACTTTGCTCATCATTCTGACTTGTCTGTTCTAGCTTGTTTAGAGTAAAGCTCAATCAACCTTTTCTGCAAAGAGCTAGATAACAAACGTTTAAGACCATGCAGGGCCATACGGTCTCTGTCAAAACTACTCAGCTCTGCAGTTGTAAGGTGAAAGCAGCCATTGATGATGTGAAAGTCAATAGGTATACCTGAATTCTAATAAAATCTTGGCTAAAAATCAGTCAGGAGTTTAATACTGCACTAATTTTTTCAGTAAAAAATATATAGTGTATTTATGCTGCTATTTTGGAGGAGAATAAAATTAAAGAAATAAATATTAGAAGATTATAAAATTTTATAGTCATTGTGACTATATCATATATTATAAAAAAATATCATATTTAAATTTTCCAAAAGATCAGGAAATAAAAATTTACCATATAAAATAAGCAAAAATGTGAAATAACATTTATTCATTAGAATAGTCACAGTTGTTTATTTTTAAAGATTTAGCACCACTTAAATGGAGTTTCTGGGTATTTGAGCGCATATACAAAGAATAAGATTTGCATGAGAATATTTATGTTTTATATTATGAAAGGTCTATAAACTATGTAAATATATGTAAAAATATGTTTAAAGAAACAAACATTATTCATATCCACATACCTAAATATAAGCAACATTAATATATTGATATATTGCAGTAATTAATTATTTAAAAATGAAAATCGTATATATATAACATGACATACCTGGGGCTCCAGAAGCTGGCCAAGCCTGGGCCTATAGACATTGGCCTGGCCCTGATGTAGAACTAATGCTGGAGTCCACAGTAATGTCAGGTGTGCCTTTTACTTTCTTCCTACACAGGGAGGTGTCCCTCTTTGCACTGGGCTGCCTGAACTTGGGTGAGGTGTGATGGGGGAAATATGAAATTATCTTTTCTACCCTTTGCAATGCATTTTTTCTCATTTCTCTGCTCTACCTAGGTACTGTCATTCTTTACCTGGAACCTTTAGACCTTCTGAAGGTGTTTTTGTGCATAGATAGTTGTTCGAATTGATGTTTCTGTGAGAGCACAAGCACTGAAAACTCTATACTGTCATCTTACTAATGTCACTCTCTCACAGTTTTATGTATTTTAAAACTGTCACTATACATCTAACATTTATAGCATCTTGGTGACGTGCAATAAGCATTTATTTTGCTCATGGATATTCAGTTTGTCTAGAGTGGCTCTACTTTAATTTAACATGGTTGAGGATTTCTATTACAAAGTATTCATTCCCAGAACCGCAGCTGAGGAAGCGTTATCTCTCTGGGAGCAATTCTCAGAGTAATGGCAATCACAGTAGAGAACAAATACTAACTCTAAGGTACATTTCAAGACTTTTCCTTTTTCTTCTTCACTAACATTTCACTGGCTAATCAAATTATAATGCTGAGTCCTAAATCAAAGGACAGGGAGCATATTCCTCCCATGAAGTTGGGGAGGTGGGAGAGATAAAATAGTTTTCAACAACAATCTAATTTCACAGTCTTCATAAATATTCATGTCCATTTCACATGAAAAATGTACCGCCCCATCCCCCATCCCAAGATCATTCAAAATCTTAGCCAATGATAGTATATGATTTGAATTATAGAACTGTATAATTTATATCACTTTTAAAAAGTGTCTCCTTTTAATCTTAAAGAACTGTGAACCTTAAATCAAGTTATTGTCCTAATGTGTTTTTGCATAAACAACATAAAATTGTGTAACATGCATTAAACAAGACTAAATGAGAAAATTAGAAAAATGGGAGATACTAAGAAGAAAATGGTCTATGGCAATTTTGAAATCACGTGGAGCACATATTACTAGCTCTTTTTATCCTGGTTCTGCTCTGTAGGAGTAACCCAACAGTCCATTATTCTTCATGGCTCTTGGCTTTGCTCTCTGAAAGCATTTTCTTTTCTTTTCTTTATTCCTTTTTGGCCACTTCTGAAGAAGGCATTGCAAAATATATTTTTTATTTATGATACTGTGTAGCTTTCCAAGCCTGTTTCTTTGCCATACAAAGTTCCTGGCCAAGAGGTCTTTTCCTATTTTAAATACATGTTATTTTTATTTTTTATTTTTTCCTTGAAATAATCCTAAAACAATCAGCTAGTCCACTGGCTCTCAAACATGGCTACACATTGTAATCATCTATGGAGATTTTTAAATTTTTTAAAATTTCAACACCAGAGATTCTGAGATGAGGCCTGGACATCTAGATTCAAAACACATTTTTTAAATTTAGTCCAGGCTAATAAAAATTTTTCTAATATAGCTCTCTCAAAGCTATGTGGGTCTTTGATATATGTGATCCCAAGTCCATGTGCTATAAATTTTTTTATCAATTATTTTTAAGGCATGCTTATGTCTTTCTCTTTTATAGATATTTCCTTATAGGAGACCCTTTGTATAGCTGAAAGGGTCTACTGAATGCCAACTGTTTACTTTTAGACCTTCATACTATTATTTTTTCTTAACTTTAAGGTCATATTTTATTGGTAGCATTCTGGTTTGGTCTCTATCTTCAAACTTTGTGGTTCAGACTGAGGTATTAGCAGCTACCTAAGAGAATATCTTCTCATAACTATGATAGAAATACAAGAGAGCAAAGGATATTGTACAAACAAATTTCAAGTTTTTGTTTTACATCTTTGCCTTTGAGAATTGTTTACTGACTTGAGAAATTAAAGATGAGAAACTTCTAACTTCCAACTCAGAAAATTCTGAAATATCTGAACTTACTATATTTACATTGATTGGTGCTTATACTTCAGGTGATACCTTATCAAAGTGCAGATAATAAGAGCCAGCACATACCTTTAATATTCTGCTTATAAATCATTGTGTCCAAGTCTCCATTTTCTATTTTGCAAGGTGTAGCAGGCTATATTTTGCCAAATGTTTTACCAGTATACTACAATTCGATCACAATTTTTTTTTAACCATTCCTTGACATTTTTCCTGCTTCTTTTTATCACTTACTGGTCAGTCTTAAAACCAATGTCACATATTTCACTTTTGTTACAATCGCACCCCACATCTTTGTTCCAATTTAATAACAAATATCTATAAAATCTTAGTAGCATAAATGCATGCATTTGTTTCATACCATAGATTGTAGTGCTGCTCCAAGTTGTGAAGCTACATTAGCAGTGTTTCACACTGCAGAATGTGCCCTACATGTTTTCATTCTGGAGGGCAGACTGAGGCATCAACAGGTACCTAAGAGGAATAACTATGACAGAAATACAAGAGAGCGAAGCTGTTGTACCAACACATTTCAAGTGTTTATTTGGTTCATATCTTCTAGCATCAAACTGGCCCAGGCAAGTGACACTGTTGAACCCAAAGTCAAAGACTGGAGAAGTTCACATACTCCCTGGAAACAAAGAAGAAATACTTTGAACTGTCTAATATACCACTTATATTAGATTTTTTAAAATTTTGTTAATTATAGAAATCAATCATAATATAATTTATATTAAGAACTTATTATTTATAAATTATGCCAAATTTAAAGAATTCCATGTGGTAATGACTGTCCATTTGCTGTACTGGTGATTCAGAACCTCTGGAGTAGCTGTAATATATTTTGACTAAGATGGTACACTCTAGTCCTGAGTGGACAGAAATGTTACCATTCCTTTATTAGGTTAAAATTGTTTATTCTGAAAAATACATTACATTGAAATGCATTTTAGAAAAAAAATTCAAAAGTATATATGGACAGAGAAATTTATAGGAGCTGATTTTTGAAGTTATTTATTAATGTTGCAACTGGTATCATCAATCAGAAAATGAATTTTGTATTTGTATTCTAAATAAGATCACAGTGTAAAGTTGTTTTCACCCTTTTCTTTTGAAAATTCAAATCATTCTATGTTAGCATTTTTTTCTCTACAGATAAATTTCATTAATGTAATCATATACTGAAATTAAAACTCTATTCTTAAAGTTGACATTGAAAACCTAGAAAATTATGATTAGCCCTTTGAAAAAGTCATCACTTAACTATGGAATAATTATATATAGTCCATGTGAAAACTAAAACTACGTATTCTGTTTAAATTATACTGAAACAAACACTTATTAGATATACATGTAGAAATGTTTGACTATATATACATTGTTAGTTCAAAGAGTATTTTAACAAATTTTAATTTTAAAAATCAAACAATACAGAAGTTTTTATAGGTGGTAGCACAAAGAGTTTTAGCAAAATAGGGTATTTGAAAAAAGGTGGGGAATTTGACTGTCTTAGTTAAGAGAAAGAGGCTACTTAAACCTACAGAAATGGAAAACAAACAAAAGCAAATGATTCACAATATGGAACCCCCCAAAAGGCTCATGAGTTTGAAAAAAAATCTCCAAAAGTAGGGGTTTTGAGTAGGGCCAAAAGCATGAAGACTAGTTCAAAATTTGAAGAAGATTCGGTCCCTTTAATCTCTAGAATGTAAGCACCATTATGGTAGGGTTCTTGTCTGTTATTTTCATTAAAATATCTTAATTACTAGTAACAGTATTTGATATATAATCAGAATTTTAAAATTTGTTAACAAAATAAATCTCCTTCCAAACCTCACACTGCAAAAGACTGCTGATTCCCTAATAGAAGCTAGAACTTTATTTCCTAAAGAGATTTGCACAATTGAAAATGTTTGTGAGATGCCATTGTAAAAATAGATTTGGAATAGGTACTAAGTTTACATATTCACCAGTGAGAATACCTCTATACTTCAATAGACCACATAATGCTGGCATGGGGATTCACCCCCATCCCTCTTATCATGAAGGTATTTACAGCTTCTCTATATGAGGAAATTAGTCTTTGCTCAATGAAAAATCAGGTTCACTGTCTTATCAATTTGCTTTGAAGCCTAACCCTCAATGTACCTCATCCAAGAACTGAGTTTTCAATTAACTTTTAAGTTCCTCCTTCTTAAAAGTAAATAAGAAAATATGATTTAAAAAGACCACTTAAGAAAAACTTTTATGAACTATAGACATTAAAACAATCAAATAAAAATTATTTAGAGATAATAAAAACAATGCAAAGTTCAGGAGAAAAATTTCAGAATAACGACAATAATATCTCTTAGGAGATAGGAGAATGCATTTATCATGAAATTATAGTACTATAAAAATAAAATTTATATATGAGTACCTTTGGAAATATAAAATATGATAGTAGAAAGAGATACTTTTACAAGTTGAATGGTAAATTTGAGAAAAACTCTCAGAAAATACAAGATTAACAAATGGCTAAAAGTAGAAAAATAAAGGAATTAAAAGATGAATCCTGGGGATGAATAATAAAAGTTTTTAAAAAAGGATATTAGAAGAAAATCATTAAAGAAAGAATAACTTTTTAAAAAGAAACTACTACATGTCCTACACAATGAGTCAAAAAGACTCATCCATGCAAAAGTGCATTATTGTGAAATTTCAGACAGTAGAGATATAGATTCTAAAGTCTTCCAGGAAGAAAAATAAATAAGAATATGAACAAGATTAAGGAGCTGAATGGGATTAATTCCTCAACCTTAAAACCAGAAGTCCGAATAAAATAAGAAATACCTTCTAAATTCTGAAATATGTGATTTCCAATCTAGCATTGTATATTCAATTATCACTCAAATATAAGGGTAGATGATAATTTTGCAGAGGGTACAAGTCATGGAGAAAGATGGATCATCTATGGCAGTGGTCCCCAACATTTTTGGCACCAGAGACCAGTGCTACTATGAAAATCTAATAATGCCTGATGGTGTGACGTAGAGCTAAAGTGGTGATGCTAGCACTGGGGAGTGGCTGCAAATACAGATGAAGCTTCATTTGCTGGGCTGCCCCTACCTCCTGCTGTGCGTCTGATTACTAACAGGCACCATGTAGTGGGTCTGTGGCCCTGGGGTCAGGGTTCCCTGAATGGGGATGATAAGGGCAATGCGAATGACACAGTAACTTTGGAGGAGTGGAAAAATGAAATCTATTTGCTCATGTTATCAATAAATGAATGGAAGTTTCCCGAACATTAATAATGATCAGGAACAGATTCCCTATGGAAATGGAATGGGAGAGGGTAATGGGGTCAGACTGCACAAGCTTCAAAGGGAATTGTTTTTTCACCTTATTTTTGAAAATAAGGAGATAAGAGTTTGAAATGGAAGTTACATTGATTAGTGTACAGGGAACATAATCAACTTACTACTCAATCCTGGTACAGCAAGATTGTTTGAGAATCAGCAGCCCTCCCTGGAGAGGGCTATACAAGGGATGTAGCATCCCCAGGAGGTAATCAAATTTCAATTGAGGCAAGAAGCAGTGGTCTGGGAAGATTGAGGGTGTGTGGGAGTGATTAGAAAGAGCTAGGAGACTTCTCTCAGCTTCAACTGTCTTTGTGCATTGTTTTTGCTTCTGTCATTCTTCATAGTGCTGTGCCTTCCGCCTGTCTAGAGTCTAAAATCTTCATCTGTTCTCTTTGGCTATGTTGCCTGTTTTCGAGCTTATTTTAACGTAATACACTCAACTCAAACCCTCTCCTCTGCCACCAAAGACATGGATCTAACCATTTAGTGTGAGGAAGAATGACCAGAAGAAAGAGAAAGGAAAAGTTGTGAGGAAAGCATGAAACAAATATTTTATCCCTCATTTTAGATTATCAGGTTTTTTCCCTTTTCTTCTACATGCCTCTTATTCTATCTTTTTTTTCAATCATGCAATGGAACTATCATCAGGTTCTTTTCTCATGCATCTTAAATGTATTGTTGGTTGTATAACATATGCCAAAATCTACCAATAACACACGATAAAATATTTAAATATATTGCTTAATTATTTATTACCCATCTAAAAAGATAGTGAAAACACAGACATGAGAGCTGCATTCTTTTCCCAATAAAACCATGAGTTATCCTCAAAGAAATGATTTTTGTTTCTAGATATGTTTTAGAGATTTAGGCTTCTCTGTCAACTGTAATACTTCTTAACCATGATTTGTATCCTCCTTCTTTTCCCTCATGTGCCAGGATGTTAATGCAAAAGTAAAATTTGAATAGATAAAACAAAAATTAGAAAACATGAATGGAAGTTACATTTGGCTGCTTAGATGACTAGGGATATGACAGCAACTTAGGGTATACTCGTTGCACACACATGACCTTTGTAATAATATAGTAAAATTCTCACTATCACCATAGCTTATTAGTACTCTAATAAGCAGAGAGGTAGACATCTTCTGATATAGATGAATGTGTGCATTTTCAATATTCAGGGGATTAGAAGAGCTTTTACTCTAGTCTTGAAACATAGCTTTCCATATCTTAAGTTAATTATATTTGTACTAAGAGCACTGATAACTTTTAGCAAACAAACTAAGGTTACTTTAATTCAACCCAGCTACCCTGACAAACAAAAGAACAGTCAAACTCACCTTTTCTGTTACTTTCCACATGTCTGAACCCATAATTAATGTCTGCAAAAATGATTGTTACAATGCAGCACCACTTCATGGTTTTACCTAATAATAATTATTATTGTTTACTGATTTATACATTTATTTACTAATTTTAACCAATTATTATTATTATTATTATTATTATTATTATTTACTAATTATTACACTAAAAGAAATAAAGGAAAGAAAACAGATGGTGATTTGTAAACAAAGATATCTTTCTTATTTTCATTCCTAAGCTAATCTGTAATGGACTGCCGATGGAACATCATGAACTTGAGTGATTATTAGTAAATTCAAGCAATGTAATCTATATTAAAAAAGACATCAAAATGTAATTGATAACTTCTGGTAAACAAAGCTGAAGCAAAAAATAAAATATCAGCATTATTGATTCTTTTTTTGTTAGGCTGGATACAAAAAAAACACAAGCATGAGTATAGAAGCTATATGTATAGAAGCTATATGTATAAAACTGTATGTAATGCAAAATAAATACTATCATATTAAAAAAGGAAATTTACAAAATATATAATAAGCTATTTTATTTTGAGATGTAATCCCTTAAAAAGCAATCTGGTTAGTTGGTTTCCTACAGTTCCATCTTGTTAGTATATGACAGATGCTTAGAGTCAGCACCTCAAAATATTAATGCCCCTTTAATTGAACTATTTTAGATATGTACAATTTCTAAATTAAATTCATGTTTGCCTGGACTATTCTTTTTTTTGGAGACACTATTAGTACTCTACCCAAACCTAATAGAATACACTTTTCAAAATTTTGCCTCCTCCCAGAGGCTCTCAACACTGAGTGGCATCTAATGTTAATATATATCTTAAGAGGTTCAACAACAAACATATTTGAGACCACCATAATCTGTTTATAGTTTTCACTCAATAACTTCTCTTTTCTGTCTGCCTCTCAGTCTCTGCTGCACAAGCCCCAGGACTCAATCTCTTCAAAGAGAGAAACCTTGCTTTCAGCTGTACTTTTCACTTTCTCACCTCTTTCATTTCAATCCAAGGTGCCCTCTCCTCTCATTGGCACTTTCCCCACATTTGTTAATCTCCATTCTAAACTCATTCCTTGTGTTATAAGAACTCACAATGAACTATATAAAGAGAATAATTCCTCCACAATCTTTGCCTTGATTTCCAAAATCTTGTCTAAAAGACTAATATTTCCCTTAAATCTCACATACTCTTAGGTGATGTTTCACTAGAATTGGCCTCCTCTTGACCCACTCAATTCCTCTTTTAAGTTTCTCCTCTGTTGAAACTGTTAAGTCATGACATTCTATTTCCATTCTTGTTTTCCATTAACCCATATTTATTGCTTACTTTTAGCACCTGGTTTCCATCTTCCACAAAATATTTTGAATGATATGTCCTCTTTAACAATCATGTTGAAAACTTATATAACACATTAACCTAAAAGATCTTTTATCTTCTCCACTTTAAAACAAAGGAAGAAAAGCAACATTCCACAGGCCAAACCTGGCCTCCTTCATGTTTTTGTAAATAAAATTTTAATGGAATCCAGCCATGCACACTTGGTTACAGATTGTTCTATGGCTTTTTCTGAAGGCAAGAAGAGACTGCAAGATCAAAAATATTTCCTATCTTCCATTTATAAAAAAGTTTGTAGATCCCTGTTCTAGAGTTGCTCAAAATCCTTAGTTGTAAGAATCATTATTAGTAATTAGTATCCTCAGAGGAAACGTCTGTGAAGCTCTTTTAACAGCCCAGGGGGTTCTTATAAGGTGAGTTTTGAAACATTTCTTCTACCCTAAAAGACCCAAAGATACAAGGAAAGGAGCACAAGGTTTAATTCTCCATAGTCTAAGCTGGTGGTTCTCAAAGAGTGGTCCCATAGTAGCAAAGTCAGCATCACCTGGGAGCATCTTAGAGATTGAGAATTCTTGCACTTTCCCAAATATACAGAATCAAAACCTCTGGTGGTTGGGCTTGGCAATGCATGTTTTTTAACATCCTCCTAGAGTTTCTGAAGCATACTTACATTGAGGAACCATTGCTCTAAGTACCTCACTGAGAACATGTCTCCTGAATCACCCAATTTCTTTTTTGTCTTTCTCCAAGCATAAACACATAATATTGTTTTGCATCTTTCCCCTTTGTGTTTCAGATGGGATATTTGCATGTCTTCGTAAGGTTACCTTCTCAACTAATCTGTTAGTCCTATATCTTTCCAACTTCCAACTTCCAGTATTTTTCTCCATCAATCCCTTCTCTCACCACTTCACCCCTAGCCTTCTTTTATTTACAAAATTAATATCAACACCAGCTTTTTTTTTTGCTTAAAGATATTCTCAAGACATGCCTTTTGCTTTCTATTTTTTAGTTAACATTACCCTCCAACGAGCAGTCTGAGCCAGTAAACAGGAACCAATGAATCATCATTGACTTATTTTTTTCCAAAAGTTTTATTTTTGATTACCAATCAAGACTTGCTGATTTTGTCTCTTCATTATTAGATTTGACCCTTTTTCATTCCCATAGTTCCTGTCCTAGTTTAGGCCAGAGAAGGCAAGTGCATGGTTCAGACTTTACAGCAAGTGGTGTTGATTGGCTATGTCTCTCCATCCCAGATTTAGCCTTACAATCATTTGCAATTTAATGTTCTAGATAGACCAGCCTTGCTACTTGAAGACTTTGATGCTGGTTCATTGGTTCTCAAATCCTGGGTTAAAAACTGGTGTCTGGCTGGTTGCATTAGAATTACCTAGACAACTTTTGCAACTACAGATTGCAGAGCCTCATTGTCAACTTAATCTTTTATTGGTAGAAACTGCATATATTTTCTAAAAGCTCCCTAAGATATTCTGATGAGCACACTTCCTCAGAACCATTTTTTTGAATGAGAAAAATTGATTTTCCTGACCCAGTAATATTTCATTTTGGGTATTGCAATAGTTTCCTGGATGTATTCTTATCCTATCTAAGATTCATTTTTTCTGTATGATATCAGGGTGACCCTTAATATATTTTTTCTAAAGCTATGATTATCTAACTCACCTTCTACCAGACTTTTATGTTTTCCATTAATAGGGAATAAATTAAAACTTCTAACCATGATATATGGGACACTTTCAACATATGCCACCCTATATTCATAGACACACATTTGGGATAGTTTTTCCTGGGTCCATTGTCTGCAAAACTCTAGCCTTCCTGACTATTTAGTTTTCTTGGAATGGGTCATGGAACATCACACCTCTGTGCCTTTGTTTATGCTGTTCTCTCTGTCTGAAATACGCTTCTTTTGAAATATAATTCTTGTGTTTATCTACCTGGCCAATTCAAATGTGACTTTTATTCCTTTTCTTGCTTTGTCGGCATTGTTCTTGAATCTGGCTTCCCTGAAGTAATGGGAAGTTTTGAATGTAGCAACGAAATTAATTTTTAACTTTGAATTCCCAAATCAGTGCTTAGAAATTAA
This sequence comes from Cynopterus sphinx, assembly GCA_030015415.1. Lineage (NCBI taxonomy): Eukaryota > Metazoa > Chordata > Mammalia > Chiroptera > Pteropodidae > Cynopterus > Cynopterus sphinx. The sequence goes on from CM057379.1 coordinate 175,626,363, forward strand.
TAATCCCTCAAGTAATGTTTGCTGAAGTGAATTCCTTTGAACTATTTTAAATGAAATATATAAAGGGATGTTCTAAGTGCAAATCTTCATGTCATTAAAGATCCGTTTACATAACTTGCATAAAATTTATTAGTGAAAGTTTTTGTTGTCTTTTTTCCACAGTGGCTCAAGGACTGAGTAGCAAGGACTATAATTTCTGGTACCTGTTTTTCTTTTATTGACCAACTGTTACAAATAAATAAAGACTTTTCTTCTGTTTCCAAATCTATGTCTCTCATTGAATACCAAGAAAAAAAAAATCCCAATTTTCTTTCTGAAAATTTCAACTCCTTTGTCTTTAGTTGATGATCCCAACAGTTTTTGCCACATGTAGAGAAATAAGAGCCAACTTGAAATACTGGAAATAGCAGAAAACAGATGTGGCATTCTGGCTATTCTGTAGAAATGATTTAGAAAAATTTTATGACTATAATATAATAATGTGCATGATAATAGTATCTTCAAATGTGGCCTTGTCCTGAGGTAAAAGTTGTCTAAAATACTTGCAGAGAGTGGAGAGATTTAATTACATTCAGGAATATGTGGCTAGGATTTGTAGTTGTAAATATATTGTCATATGTGGGCACAAAGAAAAATATAGTAACTATAAATATTAATTACCAACAAGAAATACTTTTTCTTTTTCTATTTCCCATGTAGTGTTGACAGATTTCCTTAAACCTATCATTTCTCATCTATTCCCTCTAAGTGCCAATGACACATATGTGAGACAATTGACCAGACTCAAAAGTCATGGAAAAGGGCAAACTAATAACAATAATGAGCACTGGAAATTTAACTTACTATCATTCGTATCGTACTTTGAATATCATAATCTATAATAGATTTTTTCTCACACAATTCAGAACATTTTTATATGATAAGAATTTCTTTATAATCTAAGCTATAAACCCATAGCTACTGTGTCAGTTGAAACTAGTACTTTTTTTGCGATTTTTCTATCATTCTTTTTTATTTAGTAGAACTGAATTAACAACAAAATCAATAATAAAATCGTCTCAAACAAACTACATTAATATTTTATTTGAAAAATTTTCAATAATCTCCAAAATAATTAAGACAATACATATGTTGTAGTGAGAAAAAAAAGTTATCAAGAATAAACTTAGTTGATTATATGTATTACAAAATTTAGCTACCTAGAAAAAAAATTCAAGTTATCCCATGGAAACATGTTTCTTCTAAATTATAAAAAATTTTTTATTTCACATTTTTATCATTTCATCTTTAAATTTGATTTATTTAAACTGAATCTAAAAAATGGGAGGAGAAGAAATACTTTTAGTCTGTTTACAAATGCCAGTTGAGAAACTACTAAGTATCAATCTTCTAAATATGATATTAAATGGATCACGATTGCTAAAACTGAGTTTTGCTTGTTATATCTAAATGTCAGGGAAAAAGAGTTTCACCATGTCATTTGTCCAGTGTCCCTTGCCAGTGATTATTTAACCTTTGAATGCGCTAGATTTTAATACCAAGGAAAACTTAATAATACTTAAAATGAAAGATGTATTTGCCATTGTAAGCCCCTAAATTGAAAGCTCAGTTGTAGATTAAGTGTTTAGCTGTAGATATCATGATTGGAAATGTGAATATATTAATCTTTTAGAAACAACATTATAAATAATAGTTCACCAAGCTTTCTAAAAATTCCCATATGAAAAATGGGAAATATTCTATAACACATATACATTTAGGAGAAATTGAATTATAAATATTAATTGGCCATGATTCTCTGCTTGAGAGAAAGTATCCTTCATTATAGGAGAATGAAGAGTTAGATGAATACTTTCTGAAGCTTCTGTATATTAGCTTCTTAAGAGCCGTAGAGGTTTTATATCACTTGTTTTCAGTTTGTATGGTTTAATTTCCAAAGTAATTTTTTTTCTCAAAGGTGTGTCACTTTTCATATGTAAAACAATTATCCATGACTTTATAAATATAAAGAAAATAAGTCAAGGAACAATAGGAAAGATAGCATCAAATAAAAGAACAGAGGAGTAGGAAAAGATGTACAGGATGAAGTAATTAAATTTACCTTCAGGAAATGGACAAGAATTAGAAGAAAGGATAAGGAGAAAGTCATTAACAGAATATCTTTAGACACATTTGTAAAGGTGATTGCCATTGGTGAAGTTAACCAAAATTAATGGACAAAACCCTGGACTCTGGTGACATGGTACTTGGATATCTTCTTCATAAATAATATCTTTATAACTTTACCCTAAAAGGTAGAAACAATAGAGTAATTTTATTTGTGATAATTCCTAGTGTATTGTATAAAGGAAGTATACTATATATGCTACTGGTTATGAAATAATACTCTAAAAGTTTCCTGCTCTTTTTTTGAAAGGGAAATTTATTAACTGTACAATTTATTATATTGTCCTAATTATAAAGGATGCCTACTATATGCAGGGCATTGATCATGGTAATTGGTAAAAAAGAAATGTTAAAAATGTTTATTGTCATTAAGAATTAACAGAGATACATAAATATTTATTTTATAACTTGAAGTTTGTGTCCTTTGGCTCCATTTTGCCCACCCCTACTTGCTACTGGCAACCATAAATCTGTTGTTCTCTATGACTATAAGCTGTTTTTTGTTCTTCAGATTCTACCTATAAGTAAGATTATATAGCATTTGTCTTTCTTTATCTGACTTATTCCACTCAGCATAGTGCCCACAAGATCCATCCATGCTGTTGTAAATGGCAAGATTTCATACTTTTTTTTATGATAGAATAATATTCAGTTGTGTATATGTATACACAATTTTCTTCATCCCTATTATTTGATTGTATATTATATACAATCAAGAATATATCATATATTCTTTACCCATTCATTTATTGATGGACACATCAGTTGTTTCCATATCTTGGCTATTGTAAATAATGTTGTAATAAACATGGGGATTCATATATATTTTTCGATTTAGTGTTTTTATTTTCTCTGGATAAACATTCACAAGTATAATTACTGGATCATATGGAAGTTCTATTGTTAATTGTTTGTGAAACTTCCATGCTGTTTTTCATAGTGGCTGGACCAATTTATATTCTCACCAACAGTGCACAAGAGCTCCCTTTCTCTACATTCTTGCCAACACTTAATTTCATGTCTTTTTGATACTAGCTATTCAACGAGGTGTGAGGTGATATCTAATGATGGTTTTGATTTGCATTTCATGTACTTATTGGCCATCCGTGTGTCTCCTTTGGAAGAATGTCTTTTTAGATTCTCTGTCCATTTCTTAATTAATTTTTTTTGTTATTGAGTTTTATGAGTTATTTATATATATTTGATGCCCTTTATCAGATATGATTTGTGAATATTTTTCTCTAATTTAGTAGGTTACTTTTACATTTTGTTGTTGGTTTTGTTTGTTGGGATGAACTTTTTAGTTAAGATTTCTGTTTTAGTGATTTATAATGCATTTGTCATCATTAGGGTCTTAAATTTAGTATTGTTTTAATATAAAAACAACTGGTCATACAAATGAATTAAGAAAAAGTTATTGAATTAAATGCATATATTCCAGTTTCCCCTTAATCCAAATGGCAAATTTCCACACTCAAATGTGAAATGATTTAAGAAAGTGAATTCAGAGACAATGACACTTTTAATCTATCAGAACTCAGAAAAATAAATTAATAGCTTCTGGTATTGAAATACTTCTAATGTAATAGATGCTTTGGACATCGATTTCTAGTTTTGTGTGTTTCTTTCCCTGAAGCTTTGGTCCACTCCCTTGTAATAATATGTGGAATCTTATCTGTGAAAAAAACCTTATGTGTATTTATAATACTCATCTAGCAGCTTCAACTATGTGATTATTACATCACTAGTAGGCAATTCTGAATTATCAAATATTCAGACTAAACATTGTTTAAGACACCATAATAGCAGATGATAATAATATACTTGGAAAGAGGTATTAAGTTTATTATTGGAAATTTTTAGAATTTTAAGCTTTATTTTAATGTTAGCATTTTATTTTTAATCAGAAGTGGGAGGCAATTTAACATGTTCAGTTCTTAAGACTTTGAATTTCTTATTATAGTCCTACAAATTTGCCAAGCAACTTTTGCTCCCTGTACTCGTTCTCATATTATTTATTCTTCACATGATGCCCTTCACTGCACAATCTTTCATTAAAATTCTAATCATCTTTGAAAATGCAGATAAATCCCTTACTTTCAAAACTCCTGAGTCAAAAAGAATAAGGTAAGGAGCTTTGCATGCTAAAATATATTATATTTTAAAATTTTTATTTTAAAACTTAAAACAAACTTTGCTTTATGTTATAATGATTAACACGTCTTAATCACCATTATAAACTTACAAAAAATAAAAGTACGTCTCAAAATCAACACTACATTTTTTTAAGAGGAAGCTTATGGCCCTACCTCCTATAGCCAGTTAACTTAAAGATGAGAATTTGTCTCTCCAAAGCCCCAAATCTGGTGGGTTCAGAATACAAGCTACTTTTCCTTACTTCTGATCTGGACTCTTTACCAAACTGTCTTACACAGTAATTTCCACATTATGAATATTTAGTAAATGATCATTAATTTAGCTACTTTTAAATTTTAAACAACTCAAGACAATTCATATGTCGTCTTTATAAAATATTTTGGAATTCATTTTGGCCTTCTATTGACACACCCATTTCCAGTGTTCACATTTATCTTAACACCATGTTCATTTCAGGGCTCATTAGATTTGTTTATTCATTATTTTACTCTTTTTTTTTATTCTTCTAACAATTTAAAGCAGATTACTTCAAAATTCACAAGTGCATTACATATCATTAAAACAAGAGAAAAGAAAAAGAGCCAGGTATGAATCAGAAAACAGGCTAAGACTAACTACTGGTCTTAATATAAATCAATTTCCAGGAGACTTGAGGCCTCCTGGAAATTGAAGTACATAAGGAAATATGATGTTCTGTCACCTCATTATTAATTTATTGAAGTGGATCAGGAAACACGGTGGAATATTTTTAATATAAATTATGAATCTATATATAGGATATTAGTTCATTTATTGGAATGCAACTTCAATAGTACTTTTAGAAAGGATCAAACACATTATACTGTTCTTTTTAAAATATCCCTTTTATAATAGGCAAAGGCATAGCCTTATATGTTTTGTTTTTGGAAAACAGTTCTAAATGTAATAAACTAATATAAGATATAAACCATGTAGATTTCAGATGATTTTTTTTCAATTTGAGGTTAAGAATTAAAAGGTAGGTGATGGAAAATCTAGTGAGTGAATACCAGCATGTTTTTCTTTAACTGTCAATTATGCCATTTTTTCTTTGGATAAGAACTAGAAAGTAAATAATTTAAAATGAAGCTATTATGATTTGGTCCTGAAATACAAATAAAATTTTACATTGTTTATGGAAATATAAAAGAATTAAAAATGTGGGCATCTATCCAAGTACCCAAAAGGATGTAGGACTAGCATCTGTCTTATTCATCATAAAACTCTGTAAAGTAATTGATTTTTAAGTTGAAGAGAAAAGCTTTTATCCTACTTCAGGACATATAAAGGCACAGTTTTTTCCATTGGGATTCCATTTGTAGCATCTAGCTATTATGTAATACTGTGATAAGGATGTGGGGGTGTCATCAGAAGCACTTCTGTACATGTGGTTTTCACCAATTGACTCAAAGACTGATGACAGATCAATAAACATTATAAAATGTCATATAAATTGTTCATAGTTTCTCAATAAGTGGAAGTAGAATGCAGCAATTATCATTATGAACTAACATAATGAGTCTATAATCCTGTAAGGTTTTAGATAAGGATGTCCAGATGGCAGTAAAAGAGGTAGAAAAACAATAAAAGTTATAACAATAATCTTAAGTTATGAGAAATTTTATAAGAATAAAGCCCCAATTTAAAGGCAAGGGTTTTGATAATTGAGTAAATGAATTTCTTCCCACCACTCTTCTAATACAGTCATTAGTTGAATAAGTGCAGACAGTAAGATTGTGTCCCTTCAATGACATTTATTGGTCTAAAGCCACAGGAGCAAAAATTTGAGTGAAATTGTTGAGCTAGTCATTGGTAGAAATGGCACCTCTGTAATTCTTCTTTCTTATTTATGTCAGAGACAGTTTTATCTCCAAATATCATTCATTTTGTAATTAATGAAAAATAAAATCTCTCCCTCTAAAATATATTTGAAAGTACTATGGTGCTTATAAATGACATATAATATTCACCTTTGCAAAATTATGTTAGCCTCCCAGGTTTTTTTTGTTTCATCTTTGTGTTGTCACTGCTATTAAGTTTTGTTTGTTTGTTTTGCCTTTTTACCCTTCACATATTCAGGTGGCTATGGACTAGTGATGTTGATGAGTAGAGAGTTAGGTTTCAAACTGTTTTATCTATGGTTACATGCTTCGTCATTCACATAGTGATCCTATTACTATGAGTCCTCTAACTGTAACTCAATTTCTGAGCTTCCCTGGCTGATGACAAAGGTAATAATAAAAACAATCAAAAACAGCCTCCTCAAGGAAGATATAAACTGTTATAAAGGACAAAATCTGGAATATATTCTGAATATTTTATACTGCCTAATGGTCTCTTGTTGCAGAGTCTCTAGACATCAGGCTATAACACTTTATATTCTGATAAAGAAAAGGAGTGTCTGAAATGATTTCAGGATATTGAACATTGATATGTTCTTCATTCTGCTGACATTTCTTCACATGGGTTCCTGTCTTTGTTCTACCTACATGCATCTGAACATATACAACCTTGCACACACTGTGCTGGATACATTGACATGGCAAGAATAAAATAAGAATAAAATATATTCTGTTAGCAAGAGCTTTCTATCCTCTAGTACAGGTAGCATAAACATAAAAACTATTTCCTAAATTCCTGTTAAATATAGTACTCCAATCTCATTAGTATTGCCATTTAAGATCCACTATAAATATCAATTTTATTTTCATCAAGAAGTGTCATTGAGGTGTCATTATGACACGTCTATTAGAGGATTCTGTAATTCCATCAGGATAGGGAAGGTATGCAGTGGCTCCACAGGAAAGATCTCTGCCATTTAATTTTAGGGGATAACATCTTAAGCATACCACTACCCTTTGTGCAAATATCTTGTTACAAATATTGACTTGGCACAGGTCAGACCTCTGAATAATAACTCACAGTGGGAATCCAATCAAGTTTGAGTTTCATAGATTGTAAAGAACACAGTATACTTCTGTTTAGGAAACAATATTTTGTTTTTAAAATAGAATAAAGTTTTCTAGAATATTAATTCTGTGAAGCATGAAGGTCGCATCATTAACTTGTCCCCAGTCACCTGTTTTAAGCAGAAATCTATACTGCCTCATGAGAACATGTAATATTGCATTGCTTATTGATATTTCCCAGGAATTATTACCTATTGTGATTGTCTTATAGAAAAAAATCCAGAATCCTATGTATATCACAAGAAATACTTCACATAAGTGTTTAAAAGAGAGATATATATGATCCCAACACTATTTTTCCTCTCTTCTCTTCTCTACACACACACACACACACACACACACACACACACACACACACACACACACACTCACACACTCTCTCTCTCTAACTAAATTTACTTTGTAAACCCCAAAGAACCTGATGTTTCTACTTTAATTGAACCAAAACATTTTCTTTTAGACAAAAGAATTGGTTAACTTTCAGATAGTATGCTATGCAAAATACATCAGAATAAACTCTTGAAAATCTCATTATGAAGGTATATAATCGTTCTCAGACCACTTTTAGTGTAAGGATCAGAAATCAAGACTGTTTACCATAAGGTTTGTTTTCTATTAATACACACAGTAACAACATTTGAAACACACCAACATTTGAAAAATTTGATATTTAATGTAAAAAAGGTATTTCACATAAAAATCTAGATATGACTATAATGGGCACATATTTTTGCAATGTAACAATTGCCTTCATTTAGGGGGTTTATTTTCCCAGTTCTCATAAATCTCTATGTTGATTCTGAGCCACTTGCTATGTTTCATCTTACATTTGCCTGGATACTTTAAGCCTTTTCTCTGGTCTTTTAAGGCATTCGTAGTGTGGCCAACTTCTTGAAAAGTCATAGGATGTTACCAAAATTTTAGATAATAGAATGTCTTCACATCTGAATTTTCTCATATTCCAGTGTGTTTTCTTTTTAGACAAAGTGTTTATCCTCTCCTTGAAATTTTTGGATTTATTTATATTCTTTTTCTTCTATTTGAATTTATATTTTATGGTAGATTCTTTTCAATGCCTTATAATTTTACATGTAACCTTAGAAAATACCAGAAACTTATTGTTCCTGAGCATGTCTTTGACTACCAAGAGTTTCATATACCAAATATATTACCATGATTTTATTCCTATTTTTTTATATATGATAACTAGAAATCTTCTCTATGAAGGTATTGAGATTTAGTTACTGGTTTGCCTAAGGGTTTTGATGATGAAAAGATGAAGTTGCATATTAATGTAAAAGTCAGTGCAACAACAAAAATCTGCTAAATAATGATTTTCATTCTGTTTTGCCTTTAGGATTTTGTTGTACAGCATAGTATATGTTGATACATTATCTGATACAATTATTCTTTGCAACGATACAAATTAATAGAATAGATTTATTATTTTTATCAAGTAATAGAAACAAGTATCCTCCTGGGAAATAGGACTTATCTCTGAATTGAGGCAATTAAAACTATGCCACTGAATTACACAACCTTAGTCTTGCATGTTTATTTAAAATTGCTTCTAGTCATATGAAATACATTTTTAATGCATAGCATAGAGGGATGGAAGTAATTAAGGATATAAAGATGGTAAACATCATTTTGAATTCCTGTTAATATATATTACACCACAAGTAATCCCATTATTCACTTCTGATAAGAAAGTTATACTTCAATTATTGTCTACAGCTTCCCAGAGTAGGATCTTTTAGCATTCCAAAAACAATGTAGAAGAATTAATTGCTTCATGGCTTACTATAAATATATATTTCAATTCTTTTATAATTATGTATGGATGCATTTTAATTCACGAGTTATATGTACAAGTTGTCCTTATATACTTAGAAGTGTGTCTTTATATAATCTTAGGAGTGTGTCTGTTGATAATTTTTACATTTAAAATGGAAAATTTTACAAATTGTCCAGTGAATAGGGTATTAGTGATTATTCCAATTATCCTGTCAGCTTTCTGAACTGTAAAATTATGTAGATTAGGAAGAAATATATATGGTTTAAAACCTCCTGAAAATAGTTATATTGCATTGTATTTTTCATAAAGATGCTGGAATCATATATTCACTAAATTATAGAGATAAAAGTGACATTAAAGTCACTTAGTAAAATTTACTATAAACTTTTCACATCCATGTTAATGTAAAATATTTTTATATCATAGAGAAAATAATGCTATCTGTACTTTGTATTGTCAAGCATGATATTAATTACTTTGAGAAAATATATTGTGTTACACAATCTCAGAAATAGTTTTCTGGAAGTCAGATGAGCACAGAATTGAAAAAAATGTTAACAAATAAGTAAACTTCTTGGATTTCTGCCAAGAGATACTTGTGAAAAGTTAAATGCAGTGTTATATTTTATGTGTCAGTTTGACTGGATCACAGGGTGTTCTGATATTTGATTAACATTATTTTTGGGTATGTCTATGAGGACATTTCCAGATGAAATTAATGTTTTAATTGGTGGACTCAGTAAAGCAATTTGTCTTCCCCAATGTGAGTGGACATCATTCAATCCATAAAGGTCCTAAATAGAACAAAGGCAGAGGAAGAGCAAGAATTTGGTTCTTCTTGCTTGATGACTTGAGCTGGCACATGCCCTTTGGCCTGTCTGCCCTCTATGCTTCTTGTTCTCAGGCTTTTGGCCTCAGAATAAATCACACCAGTCACCTTCCCTTGTCTCCAGTTTGCAAACAGCAGATTATAGGACATCTCATTTTTCATTACTGCATGAGCCAGTACCTTATAATAAATCTCTTCCTATATGTATAAGCTATTTTTGTCTGTTCTCTAGAGAACCCTAATATATGTGGTAAATACTGCCAAGATACAAACACATTCTTTCTGTTTCCTGAGTTGATAGTAAATACTAAAGAATTTAACTGGGGGAATATAAGCATAAAAAAAGTTCTTTCAAATGATTATTCTAATAGCTATCATTATTAACAATTGTGTACAAGTGATTTTGTTTATATGTATTTGCACACCTTTAGAAAAACTTGCTGCATATTTATTATAACATGTCAAAGCGATAATTTTCACTAGAAAATGAAAATGTCAAAGCCTAATCTGATACAATGCTTTCAACATTTATTAAACTTTAGATCTTGTTCTTATATGTTTTTTTAAATGTTTTTAAAGATATGATAAAATCATCTCACATAGTTTTTAAATAAATGAAATTATACTTTTTTTATTTTAAAAGCTATATTATTTATATGGGCCTCACAAATCTTGTTGCCTAGTTTTCTCCAGACTTTCTGCTTCTCCACCACAATCCTTACCCCCACCATCTCACATAATATGTCAGCTTAAATATTTGACAGAACCATCCAAGACAGACAAACATTTACTTTTTCTCCCTTTTTGATTTTGATGTCATAATTATGATGAGTACCAATTAACCAGTCACATAATAATACCATAATCATGAAAGTCAAAATTACATTCAAATAAGAAGAAGCATCACTGCATTTTAGTCTTATTTTTGTGATGAAAATGAAAACAGCGCTCTGACTTGGTGATCCTATTGAGATACAATTAATTAAATATTTATGACATTTTCAGGGCTACAATTTCAAATAATCTTTGTATGTAGAGCACTTTTGGTGTATGCAAATAATTTTTAATTGGTATACTCTCAATTAAGGAATTCTCTTAGCCTCTTGTAAATTTAGAAAATATTATGTATTCAAAGAGAAGTCTAAAAGAATTCCACTGAATCACTAATGAAAAGTATCACCTAAATAAATGGGGACAAATAAAGGTAAATGGAAAAGGAAGGTAAATAGGGCTAAAGAGAGTTTAATAAATTCTGATTTATTATGATTTAGCTCTGTGACATAACTTTGTCACTCTTCTGTCAAGAAATGGTGTCTAACTCTTGGAATCTGGGCTTGATCATGTGATTTGCTTTGGCTAAGAAGATGTTTGTGAACGTGACATGGCAAAAACTTGGGAAATGCTTGCTTATTGCTCTAAGTCTTTTCTTGTTGCTTCTGAAACACAGCCACTGGTGGATATTCTTTTTTTAAGAATGCTTTTAGAACACAGCTGCAATCTGAAGAAGTCCACAGTAGCCTGTTAAATGTTGGATATATACGGCACATGCCCTGATGCCCCAGTCAACTGCCAGCTTATCTACCAGTAGGTTGGAGCTGCATGAATGAGCCAAGGCAAAAGAATTCCTAGCTGAGCTCAAGTCAAATTCCCCGCCCATAGGATATGACCTAATAAATGCTGATTGTTTTAAGTCATCAGTTTGAGGTTTGCTTGCTTTGCAGCAAAAGCTAAATGATATAGACGGAGTCCTTTTTTTTTTCTCTTTCTCTTATCTGTATTGAATTGATTTTAGTTAAGAATCAGAGGGCCATTGAAGTCATCTGAAGGTCATCCAAATTTTTTACTTGCCTTCAGGAATTCCTTCAGAACTGGACAAGTTTAATCATATTTCTCAGCAACATTACTTTAAAGACTCTAAGAAAAATAGCAATAAGCTTTGAGGAAAAAAAATGTTTTTTAACTGATTAAAACAGGACAGTGTATAGGACCTAAAAAATTGCTTTCTACTTTAAGAGCAGAAGGACTAGGAAGAATAATCAGAGTAAAAAATCAGCAATACCTCTAAACGAAGAAATAGATAGCAATATAAAGTGTGGTTAAAATTATTAGACTTATGCCATAAATAAAGTCATCTTTTTGGAAACAGAGATAGGTAGTAAATGAAAATACCTGATAAGTAAAAATACTGAGAGCCTTAAGCAAACACAGCAGACAATAAACTAGGCTTTTTAAAGGCAATGAAAAATATGTAAATGGAAAAATTGTTCAGGTTTTGTGCTATAAGAAATTTTTCAGGAATTGTGCAGATCCAGGAAAAGGAAAAGTGAAGGGAGTTATGAAAAGATTCTCAAATATGATTGAGGAACTTAAGTACTAATTTATGAAGAAGGTTTAAAGGATATAAATGCAGAGATCTTGGCTAAGTGGATCATAATAGGATGGCATTCTCCAAACCCATGAAAGAAATCTAAATAACTTTTTAAAAGATTTTTCTTATTTATTTTAGTCTTCAGAACTCTTTGAAAACTTCAATCCAATTTACATTACATTATATTACAAATTAAGCATTTTTATCTACATACAGGAAAGTACGTTATTTAGAAAAGAATATTTAATCAAATATAGTCATTGTTTTTAAAAGATGGACAGCAAGATTATATATTTGAAATTCTAAACTTGGGGTAGGTGATGATAATGTCAATTGCTTATTATTTTTGATTAAAGCACAAAATATGTTATGTAAATGCTGCCATTAGATATATTTCCAGTTTGCTTCCCCCCAAAATTGAAATTGTATAGTATAGTACATATAAATTAAAACCAAAAAATTAGAAGTATGATACCTAAACATGGTGCACCAAAAATCTTAATACAATTGTTGACTAGGCATTAAATTTACCTCTGAGCTTTCTGTTATTCAAAATGACACTTCAGAATGTCAAGTTATATAAGTCTCTTCTTATATGAGGGAAACCTATTCATCAAAAGGTAAATAAAATAATGATGAAACCAGAAAATTCAGAAAGTTTCTCATGCCTCTCTTACATTTCTCTTTCTGATTTTATTGAAGTTTTATTCTAACACCTAAGGAAAACTACTTGACATTCTCAGCCTCATTTTACTGGCCTGTACAATGAGTTATTGGAGTTATTTTATCTCAGGCAGATATTTGGGATAGTTTTTTGATGCTGTAACTTGAACTCCAATGAGAATTGTTCTAATCCAAGTTAATAAAATATCCTTATTTGCAGTGTGCCCTGCAATATTTTTTATTATTTATTTTTCACAATAACAGCAGAGGGAACTTTAAAGCTCAAATACCACTGTGATAAATATTAAACCATATAAATCTACTGGGGAAAAGGTAGAAATAGCAGAACTTGGGCAGAAAGTAGAAATTTCACTCTAGGATAAAGAATATACATTAGGTTTCATCTAAATAGGTATGGAGACCATATTTAGGCAATTGAATACTCTGAAAATATGACATATACTCAAGAGATCAAAAAGGATCAATTTAGGAAAAATCTAGGAACAATAAAAGTCTTATTAAAATTTTTCAACTTGCCATTACCGACCACTTGTTATGATAATTTATTGTTGGTTTATGTTCTGACTTGACTTTGGGAAATGTCACTATTGCAGTGACAAGTTCTTCCACAGGGTCTGTGCTGCTCAATCAAGGGAATGATATCATTCTTATACAATCAACTTGCACATGGTTGCTTGCCAGTTTCTTTGCCATCTTTTCATTGTCATAGTCATTATTATGAGTTATAAGCCTCTTACCAATAACTTGAATGACCTCAATTTCTCTACACATTCTTTTTGGTGCATGATATGTTCATTTTAATTTTTAACATTTTTCACATTTTAGCAAAGTAGTCATTTAAAATGCATGCAGAGCTAGAAAGTAAATTACCAGGGTAAAGGGCATTTCAAGATGATTGAAAATATGCTTCATAAGCTGTTGCCTTTCCTATTTCACAGTTACTGGAAAGGTGTTAGTTATGAGATTTCACAGGTAAATATACATATACTGTATATACTTTCTATTTTAGTATACCTTTTAAAAATGTTTTTACACTGTCCTCATAATAGTAAAGCCTGAAATAAATAATGCCATGTATGACATAAGATTGTAGGATTTAATACTTAGATTTAAAATACTCTGGCCTTTATTGAAGTTTTATATTTAAGATATCACTGACAACTTGTAGGCCATACTCATAATTTGCTGATATCCTTTAATCTGTTGTTTATAGAGTAACTAATTTCATATGCATTTTTCATGTTATCTTAACATATATATCTTCCAGAATTTCTTGGAACAATTGGTATTATTAGAGTAAAACAAGTGAAAATTCAGGTTTTGAAAAGCAGAGTTTACCCAACCATGGCTCTGGCTAGTGAACACAACAACACTTTACCACATTTATAGTACAGCAAAATTTTCAACTGATTATGTGTTTTTAGTACTTTTATACTGTTACTTCTCCTTTCTTTGAAAATTTTGAAACCTAATGCAATGTGGTAAACATATTTCATTTTCTTGCGTTTTTTCTAAGTTGATATTCTTGCAAAATATAAATTCTCCCATTTCTCAAAAGATGCAGTTTAGAATGTTGCCAATGAGTAGACCAAAAACATACGTTGAAACTGAGAGTTTCAAAAATTAATATGTTTTATTCAGCTATTTTTATGACAATTTCAGCAATTATTTACTTAGACCCATCTCTGGAACGAGCCTTTGGAAAAGTGGGCCAAACAGGGTATAATCTGAAAAACTTTGGGAGGGGCCTGTATAGTGACACATCCCTGTTGAGTCATTTCTTCCTGAAACTTAATCCATTTTGTCTTAACAGGCTTCTGTTCAAAAGTAAATAAGCTTGTATGAGTTCTAATTCATATATTTTATTAACTGATAATTTTTTTAACAAACATAATTCTCAGTCTCGATATCTGTGAGACCCTCTCTTCCATAAATTGTCTCATTTTATCTTAATAACAACCTCATATTACTTGACTTTGTTTTACAACAGAGCAGACTGATTCTCAGAGTTGAAATAACATACCCATGGTCATCCAGGTAGAAATTCATAGTGTTGGTGTCAGTGGGGACTTTTCCTCCTGCACTGAAAGGAAGTAGCAAAAGGAATGGGGAAGCTACAGGGTTGAGGAACACAGGGATGGGATGCCGCAAGGGATGCGGAAGATGGGTTCCGAAAATAAACTTGCAGATGGGTTCCGAAAATAAACTTTAAAAATTATAATCTTTAGCTCCAGTCCAATGTGTCACAGGTGTAATCTCTGAATTTGTCAAGGCTAGATTTTTACCTCAGGGAGCGTAACACAGAGTATTAAATGACTGGCATCCAAAGTCCAGAGGAGAAAATCTTCATCAGACATTAAACTGACTGACTAGCCTGCATTCAAAGTTATCATAACTGATTTTAAAACTTTACTTTTTTTTATGGTTCACTTAATAAAATTTCTGACTATAAAAGACCTAGTAAATGTATTACAGTCTTTTAACACACTGTCTCAGATTGCCACCTTGTACCTTAATATAAGGAAAAAAGAAACGTACGGTTCTCTACAAAAATTTATACAATTTTGGGCCAGCAGACCTTATACTTAGCAATAGCTCAAAATGATATGCCGGATAGTTTTATGCCAGGAATTAAAGTAAAAAAGTATATATATATATATATATATATATATATATATATATATATATATATATATATATATATATCAGTATGAAAGGAATATGTACATTAAAAATCTGTCAAATGGCTATTATGTCTAAACTCCCACTAAATTGGGGCAAATTATAGCAGCTATTAGCAACTACAGTTTCATGAGTCTATATTTTCTCCCTGACTAAAGGTCTTAGAAGTTTGACACATTAACTACTCTTTTATATATCAGCTAAAATATCACGAAGTACAGATTTCAATAAATTTAGCTTTATCTAGTCACAACATTCTGTCTTTAGAGAAGTGGGCTTATTCATCTTCCCTGATAAAAATACAAACACACCTTTACCTCATTTAAGTAGAACAGTAATTTCAACCTAGAGTCCATAGATGCATAAGCTCAAGTGAATTTTTCTGGGAAAAGAATAAAAAGTGGTCTGTGATTTTAAAAAAGATTATAATTACTCTTTATATAAACGTGTGGCAATAAAAATATAACTTTATTTGGCTTATTTATTTAATTGCACTTTTGCTTGATTTTTTATTTCTACTGATACACACTTATTTTATGTAAAAAAGTAGATAGTATCCCGGATCTTAAGAACTGTTAACAAACTGCTGTAAAAATTCAATTTTAAAAAATTTGCATTTGTGATATCTCCTCTAGAAAGTAAATAAATTAATGGAATCGGGTTTTACTTATATGAATTAGGTTTATCTTCCAATAACGAAATGCCATTTTCCAATCCAAGATTCATTGCTGCTTAAAAAGATGATTATTAAATATGTCCTATGTTTCTTAAATATGTCCTGAAATTCTATGAAGTAGCTTATACCGGGGGAAGGGAGGTGAGAGAGTCCAGTGAACTTTAACTCCACTCTAAGCCTTTTTTATCTTTGATTTTAGTCCTCATTGGTGGCAACAGCCCTTATGTTTTCAGATAAATCTGAATTACAGCTGAGTACAAAATTAATCTTTCTATTGTGGAACAATGTTTTACTTACACAATCACTTTGAACAAAATTGATCTTTGAAATCACATCTTTCTAGGACTACTCATCTTAGTTGTCATGTACCCCAGATTAAAATTTCCTGGTCTTTTTCCGTTTCTAACTCACCAGTTGACATTCTTACAAATAATTGCACCTCTCAAAGACTGATAAATTGGGAACACAAAGATTAGAATGGTATTTCGCCCTTTATACTTTAAGGGATATTTTAGTCTAATAGTTATTAGGTGAGACAGTAGGGATTATAATTAAATTTAAATAACGTGATCTGCTACAACTTCCGGTTTTCTAATTGCCATTTCAAATATCGAAGTGAACATCAAGGTCCATATTCTAAAAGTTTCCAAACTCAGAATACTTAAAATGCCAACAACAGAAATAAGGAAAATTTTCTGTCACTCCTAGCCATCTCTTCTATTTGATAGCCCAAACAGGCTTTGAATATATTTTAAATGTTATAGCACCCGGGCTTTGAAATAAGACAAACCATCAAACTAAATACAAATGCTAGCTATGTTTTAGTCTGGCATAGAAAATGACTGAACAAAATGTCTATAGAATTGACAATGTCATTCTTTCCCAGAGCCAGAGTCCAAACAAGATTTGACCAAATTATTCTTTGAACTTTCAAGGACCTGTTCTGTTAGAATTTTCTGTACTTATTAAGGCAGAAATAACAGATGTTTGTACAACATTTTCAGTAGTCTTCAGAGGGAAAGAAGTTATAAGAAGAAAAGAGAAATATGAAAGATATGGGCAAACTATGCTTTGAAATTATTTGAAGGACTGGAAAAAAACTAAGAATGTATAATACACTATGCATTTCAATCTTATTCTCTTCATATGTAATATTTGAATAAGTGATGGTTTTTTCACATTAATTTTTTTTTATTATGATGACTTTGGTTAACAAAATTTATTAAATTTCAGGTGTATAATTTAACAGTAAGGCATATGTATATATATTGCATTGTGTTCCATTACTTTTTGAGGGCATTTTTGTTATTGTTGTTTTTTGTATTAATAAGAGTCCTCAGTGAAGAAATACTTCAAACTCATAAATATAATAACTAATAAGAATAAGCTAGTTATAAGTGAAATATTATCTAGTGACTTATGTATGTCTTGACTTGTTTAATTCACACAATGACCTCTCAGTCAGATACTATTATAAATCGTGATTTTACAAAAAGAAAATTGAGGCCTTATGGGAATCATCTAGTAAACTCAGAAGATGGGATTTGAAACCAGTCAATTTAGCTTTAGGCACCAGCTTCAGCTTAATCATTAGATTGTACTTCCTTTCAATATGTAATTAGTCAAATATAACAATTGAGTTTTGTAAATTTTTATTTAAAATTATTTTTATTAGAAGCATATTTCTGAATTCACGTTTATAAATTATTTCAGTTTTTACTGAACACTTGCACAAAAGGAAACAAACTATTTTTACATGATTTTACATGTTGAAATGAAATTATTTTAAAAATATTGGACCAATAAAATACATTATTAAATTAAATTTTACCTATTCTTACTTTTATCGACTACAATATATTTTGTATACATTTTTGTCTCATTATTGTATGCATCAAGGAACATACTACTAAACGTATTATGTAAAAATCTTATAAGAATATCTTTCTATTTTCTCCTGTTAGATTTTTGATACATTTTACTCTTGTATGTAATAAAACCCAGAATACATTGTAATTATTTTTGCTTTTAATAGTTATCTTTAAGAGATGTAATAATAATGCATTTTATATTTATTTTAATTTTTTTTCTTTTAATTCTGCATTTATAATTTTCATTTGTAGAAAGATTAATTAGTTCAACGCTAGCTTCTTGCCATTTTTTGATCTGGAATATTGCGATAGGTAGGGTATTTCTTTCTTTCTTGTTTTTTTTTTTTCTTTTAATTCTAGAATTCAAGAATCTCATGAATATGTGTTGGCTGTATTATTCTTTTTCTCTTTGACAATTCACTTGATGGATTTTAATCTTGGATTCAATCTAAATTTTTATTTGTATTATATTTTTAGTCAGTAGTTTATCTTGATGCAGGTTGAATATGTTTCTCCTGAAATGACATGTGTCTCTGTTATGTAAAACTGCTACATTTTTTCTTTATAGTAATTGACTTTTATTTATTTAATTTAATCAGCCGATATTGTCTCCCATTCATGTAAGTGTATGAGAGAGGCAGGGAAAAAGGAGAGAGAGAGAGAGAAAGGAGTAGGAGGAAGAGAAGGGGGAAGAAGAGAAAAGAATACAGGTAAAGAAGAGAGAAGAGGTAAGAGAAAAAGAGAAGAAAAAAAGAATATTATAATTAGGCTAGTTACAATAGGAATAGATCTGAGATTATATATAGTCTAGCATCTATGCAAAACTTTAAGGGCACAATATTTAAGCTGTAACACATCTAGTCCATTGTTGAGAAAAAAGAAAGGTAAGAATCATCATCTGCTAGCACAAAATTATGAGATTTGATTAAAAAATTATTTTACATGTAAGTTTTTTGTTTCATACCTTGTGATATATGTATATATATTTTAAAGAATTTAACTGAAGTGAAAATGTATTTCAATACTAAGATTAAAATCACATCAGAATCTTGAATGTGTAAATGAGTTCCATATACTTAGTATTTTTCTTGTAAGAAATGTCTACATCTGTAGAGAATTTATATGATTTTATTTGAGCCAAACTGATGGCAATTTTCAGAAAGCAAAATCTCAATTGATTGAGAAAATGTTCCAGAGAATGGCAGTTTTGCAACTCATTTCATGCTTGAGAATAAAAGGAGAAGACATAAGGTGGGGTACATGAAATCTATCAGTAATAGATTAAGGGGATGGGAGAAAGCAAAGCAGGGAAGTCTCTGGGATTGGATAAAAGGTAAAATGGAGAGACATACTTTTAATTCATTGGTGGGTAAAGGATAGTTAAATTAACATTTACAATACATAGAGATGATATTCGGGGAACAACAAGGGGTTCTATGGACCTGTGCTCTGATATGGTTGGTGATGTGCCCTGAGGGGTCTGGAAAAGATTACTCTGACATTTCAAAGATATGTTTTCTTAGACGCATAAAAGACAATTGGCAGGCTCACTAAGGTAAAGATTGACCTTTGTCAAGGAAGCTATAGGCCTAAGATATGACTATCTGCCACGATCTGCTTTAGTTAGGAATTTTTATGTCTAGACCATCCTATGTTGTTCCTTTTGGTCTCTAAGTTTGTAGGGACTGCCATGCTGGCCTTCCCAATCTTGTTGAGTTTCGTATGTCACCCCTTTTTCATCCATAGTATATAACTATTTATTGCGTTGCTCTTTTTATTAATTAAGTTTTTAATATATTGGTGTCCACTGTTTCAGCTCTTACCAGGAATGCTAAGTAAGTCTATATTGCCTTATTCCATATTACTAATAAATCATGAAAATATACGTAAAATGGGATGATTTTGATGTTATATACTTCAAAAGAAATTAGAAAAACATTTCAAAGAATGTCATTTAAACATGGGGAAAAATTAGGTGGATAGTATCTCAATTGCTAAAATATTTTACATCTTTGGAACTAGTATCTATTTATCCATCCATCCATCCATCCATCCATCCATCCATCTATCATCTATCTATTATCTATCTATCTATCTATCTATCTATCTATCTATCTATCTAATCTATCCTCTATCTATGTTTCTATTGCATTCACACAGCCATTGCATACCATATATACACATATATACATATATGTATGTATATATATATACATATACATATATACATATATATATAGTGTTGATTTAATGTTTTACTTTACCAAGGATATTTATTTTAATTACTGCCATTGCTCCACTTAGTCACTGAAGTTAGGCATTGGAAATCTGATTTTTTATATATGTTTTAATATTACATCTAAGCATAAGCAGCTAAAATCTGTCTTGAACTTGCTTAGGCAAAATTGGGCTATCAAAAACTAGGGCTCATATTCCTTGCCAACTTCTCTGACCTCAATCTATGTTCCAATTTTGAAAAATCAGAAGAGGTAACTATCTGGCCTGGCTTGTCTTGTATATGATGAACTTTGGACTATTATTGATAGCTGCCTGAAGGTGAGGAATTAAGATGAGCAAATTGTGCATTACTTGTGTAAATTTTAATAATCACTATAAAGGAATGTGGTTGGGGAAATGGATCTTTAATTAATTCACATTTTGGATAGGATGCTGTTACCAGAAATAAGATGAGTAGCTGGAGAAGAACAAAACAAAACAGATCTCTCAGTACTATTCACCTGTTTTTTAAAAAGAATTTCTTACTTTTTCCCCACATCTAGACAGGTGACAAAATTATACTTTTATAACTTGTTTATCATATTTTTTTCTGTTAAAAAAATAAATGTTTAAAATTCTCTGAAGGCAGAAAAAGTAGACCCTTTAGGTTTCCTGGACCAATTCCAACATGTGTGGGATAGAGGGATGCAAGAGTGTCTTCCCACACACCACCAGCAGGGTGTCTAAGAATTCAACTCACCTCTGACACTGTCCATCAGGAGATAACATCAGATTGCACAGGTGAATGTATGTATGTTCAATCCCATAAGACTACCTACTCCAACTTCAGCCACCAGTCTCATTCAAGTCCAGATTGTTGCCTATACTTCTGATCAACTGGCTATAAATCAGAGGTTCCCATTAACCCCACCTTCCTTCAGTTTGATTAATTTGCAAGAGCAGCTTATGACACTCAAGAAGCTTTTACTCACTAAATCACTGGTTCATCATTTAAGAATATAACTCTGGAACAGCCAGATGAAAGTGATGAAAAGGGTAAGATTTGGGGAACGGGTACAGAAGTTCCGTACCCTGGGAGAATGCTACTCTCCCAGCACTTACATGTGTTTACCAACCTAGAAATTCCTTAAACTCTGTCCTTTTGGATTTTGCGGAGGCTTCATTACTTACGCATGATTGCTTACATCATTGGCCATTGGTGAATGGACTCAGTCTCCAGTTCTTTCCTCTTCCCTGAATGGTCAGTGGCGTGATACTGGAAATACACAGTTGGCTGTTATGGCTGCCAGCCCCTATCCATAAATGCTTTCCAAAAGTCATCCATTAACATAGCAAAAGACACCTTTACAGTTATCACTTAATAAATTATAAGGATTTTAGAATATCTGTGTGAGACAGGTGGATGGAGACCAAATACATATTTCTTACTATAAATTATGATATCACCTAGGCCAAATGAATAAAAAATAATATAGTAAAAACATATTAATGATAATACAATATGTGGAAAAGAGTCAAAAGCCAGTGTGACACTTGATTAAAGAAAACTGCCCCCTTGGTAGGTTCATTGTGGGTGGTTTGTATCTTTTCCTCTAAATCCTGGGATATCCTTACTCAAGTCTTAAGTTTACATTGTTCATAGTGTCTTCTGCAAGAAAGTATAGTTTACCTGTACTCCT
Source organism: Cynopterus sphinx (assembly GCA_030015415.1). Taxonomy (NCBI): domain Eukaryota; kingdom Metazoa; phylum Chordata; class Mammalia; order Chiroptera; family Pteropodidae; genus Cynopterus; species Cynopterus sphinx. Next base: position 175,648,498 of record CM057379.1, read on the forward strand.
TTCTCTTTAAAAGATCCATTTTCTAGGGAGAAAAGAAATTCTTTTGTTGAATAAGAACATCTATCATAGTTTAAACAGAATTCCAGAAATGACAGGTACCTTATTTAGATAAGGTGACACATTACAGCTTCCTTTCCCCCTCCTTTTTCTTATACAGTGAGATCTAGATGGAGACAAAATTACTCTATCAGATCAAGTAAGTATCAAAGTCAGGCCTCATCTTTTGAGTTTTACATTTCCTATCCCCTTAAATTCATCTTCTAGCTATTTGAAGGACATTTGAAGTGGATTTCTGGTTTCTGTTGGTTACATTGAGTGATAATACTGGCAGAAAGTGTAGTGCTTCAGAAATGCTGCTACAGGCTGTTAAGAATCTGGATTAAAAAAGAATGAAATAGCTCCGAATGTCAATTTTCTCTATTTAAAATACATTTTAAATCTTTCTAAAGTTCTAATTTACAGTGAATTTCATATATGGCATGAAGATATTCCCTTCCTGGTGTTTTTACTTTTTGTACAGTGCTTTTATTTGTGGGGGAAAAATACCCTAAACTTTTAATAACTTAATGAAATAGGATGTTAGTGAGGTTTTGTCTCCTTCGAATCTATTATTTGAGGTGATGTGTTCATATAATTTGAAAATAATTTAATCCAACAAAAATAAATAAACTCCATTTTGTGTATAAATTTGTATATAAATACTATTTCCCTTGGGTTTTGAATCATCCCAACAGTTTGATCTGCAAAAACAGAGCTTGCTTTTTAAAATATTTTTTTAACCAGGGTGATTCAATACTGTTGTTGATGTATTTTTTAAGCTGTTTCTTCCCCATGGCAACTTTTACCGCTACTAGGTATGAAATAAATAAGTAAATAAGTAAATAAATAAGTAAATAAAAAGCTACCTTACACATTTGTAGGTGATGCCAAAATAGTCTTCAAAGAGATTATATGAATTTCCATTTCCACTAACAACACATGAAAATTTACATGGTCTCATATTCAAGCAACACTTGGTAATTTTAAAATTTTAATTTGCATGTATAATGGGTATGCAATGATTCTGCATTGTGATATTGATTTACACTTTTTTGGTTTCTAATAAATTTGAACATATTTTATGTTTATGGTCCATTTATATATCCTCCTCTGTCAGAAATCCATTTGTAAAGTTTGTGTATTAATCTTTTTAGTGGTTTAACTTTTTCTTATTGAACTGTATTTTTTTAGTATATTACAGATACACAGACTATTTTTCACTTTTTTATATTGTCCTTTAATTAATAGGATTATTCATTTACATTACTCAAAATTATTGATATTTATTTTAATTTACATCTTTTAAATGTTATTAGGAAATCCTATTGAGAAATTTAAAATACATTCTCTTATAATATAAAAAAGGTTTATACTTTTCTTTTTGCATTTAGGTAACTGATCCATCTGGAACACAGTGTAAGATAAGAGATTTTCTTTTCTGTATAGATAATGTAATGGGTTGAATTATAGACCCTCCAAAATTCTCTGAAACTTGTGAATGTGACCTTATTTGGAAAAATGAGTCTTTCACATGTAATTAAGTTAAGGATCTTGAGATGAGATCATTCTTGATTAGTCTGATCCCTAAATTCAATGATGTGTTATTTATTGATTTTTTTTTTTTTAGAGAAAAGAAGAGAGAAGACACACAGAGGGGAGACCATGTGAAGAAAGAGACAGAGACTCTCAAAACACCTGAATCCAACAGAGGCTGGAAGAGGAAGGGAAGAACTGTCCCCTAGATCCTTCAGAGGGAGTGGGGCCCTGCTGCACTTTGTGAGGTAAAACATTTCTCTTGTTTGAAGCCACCAAGTTTATGATAATTTGTTATGGTAGCCATTAGAAACTCATAGATACTTAATGCCCTTGTACCATTATTGAAAATTCCACTCTTCCTTTACATTTATCTATCTATGACAAATATCACATATCTTTACATGCATTAATCTGTTCCTGTTCTGTCCAACACCCTTTAGTCTTTCTGTCTTATTTTAAGGATGGTAAGAGGTAAAAAAAATAAAAAATAAAAAAAAAATAAAACAAAACAAAAACAAAAACCTTTAAAATCACAATATGGGCCCACATAAAGGGTGAGATTTAATCATAATTATTTAATTACAGATATTTCCCTCACCCACACCTTAGCATACATCAGTATGGCTACAGTATAATTATGGCGGATTATAAGTTAAAGGTCTACAAGAAGCAGACTTTATCTAAGTAGGAATTAGAATCATCTAAAACAAACAAATAAACAAACAAACAAAAAACAGAGGAGACTAAAACCAAGAATAATTGAGGAATTTGGAGCCTCTAGCATATACAGCTATAGCAAACATAAAATACAGCCTAACTCCTAGCCAGATGAACATAAGCATTCACACTTTGTCAATTTTTTTAGTAGAATTCAGAAGATGATCATGAGTTAAAATTTTAATAAAAGATGATTCCATACTCAAAAGAATTGGAGTAAGTGTATTTGGAAAATGTGTTAAAGCTCAAAATAGAGGAATTTGGAAGGGCTATTGTAGTGTTAACATTCCTTATGTGTCCAATCTTTTTGCTTAGGTGGACTATTCTTAAATGTTCATTACTTCACTGTTCTCCTTGCCTGCTTTTTGTAAAACTTCCAGAACAAAAGATCAGCAAAAAATGTATAACTAGTTGTCAAGAAAAAAAAGATGAAGTAAACAAAAAAGTATAAAAAGAATAATAAATTAATGAAAATGTTAACAGAAATGTTAACAAAAATATTTTTAAAATGAATGGTGAGAAAAGCAAAATATAAAAACTAAAAGAAAGCAACAAGGTAAGAACAATTCAGATAAAACATAAAGTTAAAACCAATGACTAAGAGCATACAAATAAAATATAAAAATACTACTGAAATGAAAGCAAATATAAATTCTGATAGTTGTTTCTGATAGATGACTTCCAATGAGCTCTGCATCCTGGAATTTGTGCCCTTGTACGATTCCTTCCTGTAGAGTGTAGGCTACTCCTAGCAACTTGCTTCTAATGTAAAAAATTATATATAATTATATATTTATAATTATATGTATATATTTATACACATATATGTATATGTATATAATTATATAATTATATAATAATTATATTATATAATTAAACATATATGTATAATTATATATGTATAATTATACATATACATATATACACATATACATATATATGTATATAATTATATATACATATAATTATAAATATATAATTATATATTTATATAATATATAATTTTATTTATATAATATATATAATTATATATATTACAATGAAATTTACTCTCCCCACTCCCTCCCTCCCTCTCTCTCTCTGACTCTTCTCACTTACTATTACTGATGAAGCAAGTTGCCATATTGTAAACTGCCCCTATGCAGATGCCTGTGGGTCAAGGAAATGAGCATAGCCTCCAGCCAAAAAGCTAATAGGGGACTGAGACCCTCAGTTCACAGGTTTGAAGGAACTGAATTTCACCAATAGCAACATGAGCCAGCTGAGAAGAGGCTCCTTGGTGAACCTTGAGATGATGTCAGCCCAGGCTGACACAGTGTGAGAGACCCTGAGCTGTTCCTTCAACTAAACTGCACTCAGATTCCTGACCCATAAAACCTTTGTGATAACTATTATTGTTTTAAACCACTGTTTTAAGGTAATTTGTTACTATGCAATAGTAACTAATATGCAAATAAGGGGGAAAACAGGTCATTTTGTTTTTAAATAAAGAAAAACATTTTTCTAAGTTCAGCAGCATTATACCACCATACAATTGCAATCTGGCTTCTCGAACTTCAGGCATCTACAGTGACTTTATAGCACCCAAATCATCACAGATTCACCTTCTAAAGGTTGATTTCTGGTGAACTTTTTCAGGAGTAACTTGTCATTCTTCCTTTGCAGAAAGGCAAGGAGCATTTATATTTTCTCCCATCGATTCTGGTTGTTTTGTGAGCATTTTAGTTAATAGAGTATGGTGGAAGCAAGGCTTTGTAACTTCCAAGCACATTAAAAGATCATGTAGTTACTACGTGATTCTCTTGTGAGGTTCTCTCTAGGAAAAGCCATCACCTGTGTAAGAATGACAATCACCATGAGATCACCATGCTGGAGACACCATGTGTAAGCAATCTGTTAAAAAGCTCCAGTTGAGCTCTCAGCTGTCACTTAGTCTTAACTTCCAGCCCCTTGAGTCAGCCTTCTTGTAACCCAAACCATTTGAGCTTTTAGTCTGTAGCCCCATCCAACATCTGATACATGAAAGTCCAAGCAAGAACTGCCCACTACATCATTTCAGGATTTCTTTATCACAAAATGGTGAGCAAGATGAAATGGTTTTTTAGCTGCTAAATTTTGAGGTAATTTGTTTTGTTGCAATAGTAATCCCCAAAAGTAGCTTGTTTTAGCAGCTTTTATATTTGTCTGTGGATGCTATTTGTCTTTAATTTAAACTGTTCCAGTTACTTTTTCTCCATCTGATCTGTGCTCTATGAAATGGAACACACAGTCGGTAGAAAGTCCTAGAAGAAAATTTAGAGATATGGTATTTTTTAATTAATAAAAAATTAAGAATATTCTCTTTCTAAAACTGAGTTCAGTTTTGATGAAAACTCAGTTATCATTGTACAGAATGACTATTTAGATTAGCTGAATTGAAGACTTTTTTTTAAGTTAGTGGTGTTTACATAACTTCAGAAATGAGCTTTATCTAAGTAAACATTTCTCTACACATAGCTCTTCCAGAATAAATTCTATTTTTTTCTTTACATTATAATTTTGCCATTTTTTTGCTATACCAAGTTGTAATGCCCCTTTGTAATTATAAAATATTCTCACTTTTAAAACTGACAGACATCAGCAGGTGTCCCTTATGGATGTTCAATACATTATAGAGTACAACTTTAACTTTTCTTTAGAAAAACAATAATAGATAAGGTTGACTGGAAAGGAGCACAGGGGAATTTTTCTGGTGTGATATAAGAGTTCTATATCTTGTTCTGGTGGTTTAAACAGTTGTATATAATTTCAAAACTCCACTAACTATATACTCAAGGTGTGGGCATTTTATTATATGTGAATTATGCCTCAATAAATAAAATATAAACCCCAAAACAAACTACAATAATTTTGAATATAAATAATAATGTATTTCTTGGTGTTCTTTCCTAAATTGACTTCTACTGAAGTTTCTTAGTGTATTGTTTGAAGTCTTTAGTAAACAGATAGCACTCTGAAAAAGAATTATTAAATAAAATGTAAAACAAATGAGTTATCTGCATTTGTATGGGATTGGTTAAGAAAAAGCAACAGGATAGTGATTCTCCTAACTCTGCCCCCAAATCCTGGGATGTAGCAATGTTGAAAGAACCCAACAAGATTTGTACTGGAGGTAGAAGAGGTGTCTAACAGAGGTTATACCCATTGGTGAAAGAACACAGAAGAAGAAAGGTACTGGCAACTCATGATCAAACAGGGAGTGAACAGGTGGATAAACACCAGAACTTATTCTTCTCTCTCCTTATGTCCTTAGTTTCAACTTTCCATTGACCATGCTCAGGAAGGTAGATGTTATGGTAGCCTGACTTCAAGATAAATGTTATCAATCTGTTGGTTCTTTGACTTTTAATTCTCCATCAAGAGATGGAGTCTGTTACTACCATCCTTTTGAATTTGCGCTGGTGTTAGTAATCAGCTTCACCATTAGAATACTCCAGAAATAACTCTATGAGACTTTTAAGGCTAGGTCATAAAGAGGCTTGAAGCCTCTTCTGTACTTCTGTAGTTTTTTTTTTTTTTTTGAGATAAAAAGATTTATTTTCTATTATCTCTAATAATGATATAAAATTATGTATTTTTAAAATATCTGTTGTTCTGAAGGCAAAATTAACTCCCTATGTCAGTCTTAGCCCAGGATGCAGTCATTATTTTTTACCTTCCCTCTAAAAAAAAAATCACCCATCAACATTGCTTTACATTTTACATTTTGCTCCTTAAAATGTATCTTTTTCTTAAAGGATGGGGCTGTATACAAATATTATTTTTTTCTTTATATTGTTTCACTGATAGAATACTTGGCATTTAGGTAAATAAAAATGTTAATTCAATTTTCCTTTTTGTACAACTTATGTGAAAGGCAACCATATGGATCGCTACCAGTCTTTAAAGAAACATTGTAAAACTTGTCATGCCATAATTTTGGTTTTCTTTCTTTTAGTTTTTATTTTTTAGTTAGAGTTGACAGTCAATATTATTTTATATTAATTTCAGGTGTATAGCATAGTGGTTAGACACTGATAAAATTTCTGTTACAAAGACATTACAACATGTACCTGAATAAAAATACAAGTATATACTAAATAATTCTACAAGAAAATTAATGAAAAAGATATGTCACATATGTTGTAGAATACTATGAAGCTATAAAAAATGTGATACATTCAAGATTGGTATTTAGTTATATTTATTATTAAGCTACATTAGTTCTTCAGTGCTGGTATCTGTTCTTACCGCATTGATTATTAATTATGTTAGATGTAACCCTGGGTTGCTATATCTATATGTACATAACTGACAGTTTATCCATATTAGATATAAAATAAAGTTATTACACATATTTTTTGAAAACCAAATTTTATGATTTTATGTACTGTATATGTAAATTTGCATATGATTTAATTAACATGTATAAAATTTTTAAAAGTGATACACAAAAGTGTGAATATTGATTAGACTGGGCTAATTTCCAATATTTTTCTTAATTGAAAGATGGATATTGTATATTAAAGTTCTGGAGATTCTCATAATACTATTTTCTTCCCGAAGGCTTTAATTTTTTTTTCTTTTTTTTTTCCAGTCAGGTCATTTACTTACTTGTAATCCTGATCTAGTAGAAATTGGTTTATTTTGGTTTGCTCTTACTTCTATGCTGTAACTTCTGTCATCTTTTTTTTTTTTCCAGGCCTAAAGCTTTGTAGTCAAATCTTTTTTCTTTTTTCTTTTTTTACAACAATACACTGAGATTATTGCATTCTCTGCTTATGTTTTGTATTGGTTTCCTATTGTTGCAAAAAAGATTACCACAAATTTAGCAGCTTAAATAATACTCATTTATTCAACAATAAGAAACCAAGTGACACATTGAAGTATAGACTGAAGATTTAAAGTGAGACTACACCAAAAATAAACCAATAACAAATAAATAAGTAAAAAGATGTTCAACATCATATATTATTAGATAATTAAAAAATAAAGCTACATTGAAATATCACATCATGCTTATTAGAATGACAAAATCCAAAACACCAACAACAAATGTTGGCCAAAAAGTAGAGCATCAGAAACTGTCATTAATTAAAGGTAGGAATGCAAAATGGTACAGCTGCTTTGGAAGACAGTTTGGGAGTTTATTATAAAACTAAACATGCTCTTATTGTATGATCCAGCAATTATGTTTCTTGGGGTTTAATCAAGTGATTTGAAAACGTTTTATCCATACAAAACCTGCACATGAATGTTTATAATAACCTTATTTATAAATTGCCAAAACCAAAATGTCTTTCAATAGGTCAATGAATTAACATACTGTGGTACATCCATGCTGAATGATCTTATTTAGCATTAAGAAGAAAAGAGCTATCAAGCCACAAAAAGACATGGAGGAAACAAATGCATATTACAAAATGAAGGAAGCCAATATGAAAAGGCTTCATATTACATAATTCAAACTGTGACATTCTGGAAAGAAAAAAACTATGGAGAAATTAAAAAGATTAGTGATTTCAGGGGTTTGGGTGGGAAAGATAAACAGGTGAAGCATAGAAGAATTTTAGAGCAGCAGAATTCATTATGATATTGTAATGGTGGACACATGTCATTATACCTTTGGCAAAACCCATAGAATGTATCACACAAGGCTTAAACCCTAAGGTAAACTATAAACTTTATTTGATCATAATCATGCATCAACATTGAGTCATCAGTTGTAACAAATGCACCGTGCTACTGCAAGATGTTAATAATAGGAGAAAATGGGGGAAGGGCTGTGAAGGTGTATATGGGAACTCACTGTACTTTCTGCTCAATTTTTCTGTACACCTAAAACTGCTCAAAAATAAGGTATGTTTAAAAGTGCACATTTATTATTTCACAGTTTTTATTTCACAGGTTAGGAGTCTGAACATGGCTTGTTGGTCCTGTTTTGGTGTCTCAGATGACTGCCAATAAGGTATATGCCAGGCAGTATTCTCATTTGGAAGCTTAAGTGAGGAAAATCCACTTCCATGCTCAGATTGCTAAGAGATTGCTGATTCATTTTATTGTGGCAGTATGACTAAAAGCCCAGCCTGATGACTGTTGACTGTTGGACTTTCTCAGCTCTCCTAGAAGTTCTGTACCATGTTGGAAGCTCCAACATGACCACTTACTTCATTAAGCCAGGAAGAGAGTCTCTAGAGTAGGTCTGCTAATAAGACAAAGTCTTATATAATATAAAATAATTTTAATAGTGACATTATATCATCTTTGCCACATTCTATTGCGTAGAAGGACGTCATAGGTCTCACTCCTATTTAAGGAAGGGAATTTTACAAGATCATGAATACCAGACCACAGGATCATGGAGCAAGGGTAACCTCAGGGTCTGTTTGTAACAGTTTTTAACCCTTTTTTATTTGTCTTCTTCTTTGTTTCTCTCTATTGAATTCAACGGAGTCCCTAATCTTTTTGGCACCAGGGACAAGTGCTCCTATGAGAATCTAATGCCTGATGGTTCGAGGTGGAGCTGCGGTGGTGATGCTAGTGCTGGGGAGCGGCTGCAAATATAGATGAAGCTTTGCTTGTTGGTCCACCTTTCACCTCCTGCTTTGTGGCCTGCTTTGTGGTCTGTGGTACAGGCCACAGACCAGTACCAGTCCAGAGGTTGGGGCCCCCTGATTTAATTGGTTTATAATTCTACATAAACACACATTAAGGATCATTTTATGTCTTGAGAGAAAATCTTGTGCACAATATTGAGATTGTTTCTCTACCTCCTTTCTCTGTGATATTGGCCTCTCAATTCCTGGCTTCCTTGGCAACCTGAAAATTTGGTTTGTCTGTCCAGTCCAAAGATGGTGCTAGAAATATAGGTTGCCTAACTCTGTTTATCCTCTATGCAACTGGCTCTGACTCTTTAGACCTTAACTGTGTTTTATGATGCATATTGTTCAATAAAAAGTCAGGATCAAGCAGTGGTATACATGGCCTCATCTCAGTGCCATTTTCCTTTTGTAGTAGGCAGAATAATGGCTCCTGAAAGAAGTTCATTTCCTAATTCCTGAAATCTGTGATTACATTTCCTTTTGTGGCCAAAAGGATTTGCACGTGTAACTAGATTAGGGATTTGGAGTTGGGGATATTATGCTGGACTAGCTGAGTGGTCTCAATGGTCTGTATATGAGAGAGACAAAGTATGAGAGTCAGAAAAGGAGATGTGAAGACAGAATCAGAAGTTAATGTGGTATGATTGCTGAGAGATCACTTCTTGTGGAATGGGTAGCCACTGGAAGCTGGAAAAGACAAGGAAATGGATTCTCCCCTGGAGCTTCCAGAAAGAATACAGCTCTGCCAACATCTTGATGTTAGCTCCATGACTCATTTTAGACTTATTTCCAAAGCTATAATTTAGTAAATTTATATTGTCTTAAGCTACTATACTTATGGTAATTTGTTATAGTAGCAATAGGAGATGCATACATACTCTATCCAGGGTCTCGGCTCCTTAGATTCTGGTTTTCTGCTTTTCTCCTTCTCTCTCTCCCTCTCTCCTCTCTTTCTCTTCCCCCTCTATCCATCTTTTTAGTTGTTTTTGGCATACAGTTGCTTGAATACCTGTTACTCCTTCACAGTGGATATGGAATGCTGAATATGGAAGTCTCAAATAGACTCAATATTCACAAATGATTCATCCCATAATCTTTGCAATATAACTTTTCTCACTTTATTCAGCTACCAAAAAAAAAAATGAGGATAATAATAGATACTTCATTCTGTAATGCTGTCTATCTCATGGCTTCAAGTTTAAACTACAAACACTTATGCAGCATAGAAATATAAATGCTGAGAGGTCAGTTTTGTAGTTAGGCTTGCCAGTGAAGTGACATACCCATTTCAAAGTTTGTAAAATTAAAATACATGCCTCAGAAAATGAAAAATCTTTACCTACTTGTTGTCCTCAAAAGTCATTTGTGAATAGATAAAAACAAAATTGAGAAACTACAGAACACAAAGAATGCTATAAAATATTATGGAGTTTTTGGGATATCAAACACTGATAACCTGATTTGATTCTGCAATAATATAAAAGATGTCATTGTGATAAATGACTTTGGAGAATGTATCATTTTCTACATTGAGCATATACACCTTTTTTTTGGTAATTTTTACTCAATTTTAAATTTTATTATGTAAACCAATACTCTATACACTTCCTTTGAAAAAATATAGTAACTTTAAACACTCTAAATTATTGTTATCCTTATTCTAAACTTTGAATAAATGATGCTTAAATTTAGTAAAAAATGTAAAACTATATGTGTGAAAAGTAGTAATTTTACTTAATATTATTTAGTGCTAAAGTAATTTTTATAGTATAGTACTTTGAAAACTAGTAATTCATATATGATATAGATGAGAGCAGAAAATTTGAATAATGAAAACATAACAGTTCTCTGCCAAGCTAGACAACAGAGAACTGCTTGTAATTGAGAGGAGTAAGTTCATGGGTGAACATGGGTGAAGACAGTTGCATTTGAAATTGTGTGCATATGAAAAGATGAAAGGTGGTATATGAACAAACTGGCATCTAAATAATAAAATGTGTGTAGAATGCTTAAACATCAGGAATTTAAAAAAATATAAATATACAGTAGTTACAGTAAATATTTTAAAAATTATTTCTATACTTAGAATACTATTCAACATATTATATTTGTATTTTTCTGATTCACACACTAGTGTCCCTATTTTCTCTTCTCAACTGACCTATTTCTCCAGCTCTTTATTTAACAACGACATATAACATTTTTCCATAAATATGCAAAAGAAACTAAAGTTTTTTTTTTATAAAAAAACTTTTCATGCAAGCAAAACATACAGAGAGAGACAGACAGAATAGGAAAGGTTTACACTTTTAATTAATTTTAGAAATTATTCAGTAATGTAATAATTTGAAAAATACCTTCCATTTATGTTATGTATTCATGGTACCACTGCCCCACAAAAGAAGTAAAAAATCCCTTTTGTATTTTATTTTGTATTTCATTTATCTGTATTCCACTGTTCACATGACTTTACTCATTCCACATGCAAAATTCTGTCAGACAGGCATCCTTTTGCATTGACAACTACTTTTAAAAATAACTTCATCTGATAATTCTTCACAAGGGCAACTATATAAATTTGTCTTCTATTAATTTCCTAATTGTGTAATGTATTATTTATATAATTTGAAAAACTCTTCCTGAAGTTTCCCATTTTGTCCCTTGAAACAGACACATGCGTATGATTAATATGATTACTATCTAGTAAGTTCAATGTCATATTTTTAAATAAAAATATGTGCACTGATTTTTTTTCTTTGAGATTATGACTAAAGTTATTTTACTTGTAATTCCACCTGTACAGGTGTTAAATGTCTTGAGTCTCATTGTATTACGAATGAGGTTTAGTTTATGAACAAGAAATCTCTTTAGATGAGCTGTTGTTGCCTGGCAACATCTGGAGAAAGCTATCTGTAGAGCTAGTGCAAACACCAAGTGCAGCATTGTCTGGTAAGTCCCATTATAGTCTACATTTTCTGAATCAGTTTGCAATACAGATGGCTTTCATTGCATAATTTGAAAATCTGGGCAATAAGATTTTCATTATTAAATTGCAATAGGGTTTACTTCTCCATAATAAGATACAGAGAGAATATGTTTTTCGGTTTTCCTTAGTTCTGTATAGTTCAGTAAAATAATGTGAACATTGCTTAAAACATCTACTCTGTGGAAATGCCCTTTGCATTGACATTTGGAAAGCTTAAAAACTTGACACAAGTTGTGTATATTGTCACAATAGAAAATAAAATAACACTTGGAAATACCTTTTTACAAGCATTTAAACCATTAGAACTAGAAGGTCATAAGGGACCTTAAGAGATTAATTAACTCATCCTTTTGCCATCTGGTATGAATTGTATTCTGTTCTATACTGATGAATACATATTCTATTCTATAAAGATTTCATAAAGAGCATGCATAATCTTCTTTTGCAATCTGCTTTAATAGAAATTTAGCACAAAATTTTCACCCGTAGCATCTTGTAATAAGGAACTTCAAAATTAGCAATATAAATTTGTTGTTGTATTCCCATCTATGTATTGTGTATCACACTTGACATCTGTTGAAGGGGTATGGGAAGAGCTTCATAGAAGAAAGAATATTTGAAGTAGGATTCATAAATGTGGCAGAGAATATTGACCAAGATTTGTTTCTTCTTCTGCCTGGGTACACAGCTTGGTCACTCTGCCAGACTCCACTGAAGTCAAGTGTAACTATGCAAATATGTAACTATGCTGTCAGTGGAATGACAGTAAAAATGATACGTGTAACTCCAGGTCTGACTCATAAAACTCTCCACATTTCCTTCCTTTCATTAACTTTATGCAAATGAGTATGGTAATCTTGGAAATCATGAACAGGAAATGACAGAACCACATGACCAAAGGAGCCTGGGTCCCTGAGTTACCTTGTATAAGACAGCTAACTTCCAAGCAGGGGGAACATATTGAGGGACTTATCATAAATAAGAAACTATTGTGTAAACCTACTGACATTTTGGGGTTTGTCTTGTATAATAGTTGCCTTAATGTGACCCTATGGAATACTTATTGGAGGGACCAAGACAGAAGAAACCCAGCTGAGGAGGAAAGGCAAGACAATAAACAGGTTCAGCAGAGCATGAGAATGATGTAGAAGTGGGAAAGCACAAAGCACATGTGTAGAGTCTTAGGTAGTCTGATTGCACTACTAGATAATTGTATAGACTAATGAAAGATAATAACAGTATAAAGTATATTGAGGCCATATTTTGGAAGACTTCAAGTACCAAGCTGAGGCCCTTGCTGTGTTTGGGAGGTAATAGGGAAATGATAAAGGCGCATCAGCAAAAGAAAATACACAATTCAAATTGTAGTATATGCTTATTAATCTAACAACTATAACTGATATGGTTTGGAGGCAAGGACTAATAAAAATCTTTACAATAATACAGAATAAAACCATATAATGTGAATAGACCAAGGAAAGAAATATGGTATTGCAGAGGTAGGATTCATAAATGTGGCAACTGATTAGATGTGAAGGTACAGGGAGAAATAGCAATAATATTAATAATTGTATAAAATAATGCATATGCTTTTACTATTAATTAAACATTTTACATGGGTTATCTCCCTTAACCTTTACACTGGCCTTATAAATACTAATGTTCCCCCTATTTCATGGAAAGGATGCCATTTAAAGAGGTTTAGCACATAGGCAAAGGCCATATTAGTTGTAAATGGTAAAACCAATATTTGAAATGAAGAGTCTGATGTTAGACCCATGGCTCTCGACAAGTAAAATCTCAAATCCAGATTATGAAAAGTATGCAAAACCATTTACAGATGTGTGAGAGAAAAAAGTACAAATTCAACTGAAAGCTGTTTGTTTCAGTAAATTTTTGTATTGACATAATTTCAAACTCACAGATAAATTGCAAGAATAGTACAAGGAACTTCAATATACCCTTCATCCAAATTCATCAGTTATTTATCACACACACACACACACACACACACACACACACACACACACACACACACAGACTTGTCTTATTTTTTCTCATTTGTTAAGGGTGAAATGACTCTAGCATATTTACATATTGACATCAGAAGTCAATTAGAATTTACAATTTGTGACTGACCTTTTGGAAGGAGTTCAGGTCTGGAGATAATGGTATGGAATAAATTAATATAGACAGAGGTGGGCAAAATTGGTAAAATTAGTCATATTCCTGAGTGAGAAGATAGAGAAAAAAAGGACAATTTATTAGAAGCAGAATTTCTGTGCAACAAATGTCTATAGAGGAAAAATTATAGAAGTATAATAATAAGGTTCAAATTTTCAGAAAGATCAAGAGATCTAAGGAAAGGTTAGATTTAGTATTCAGAAGGTCTTCGGTGACCTTCAGTACAACATTTCGGGTACCATACTGAAAAACAAAACTAAATTATAAAGGCTGAGAATAATCAGTGAATAAATGAAAATAAATAAAAGAAGAAGGTTGCTCATGTGTTAATGATTAGCACATTTTATCTCTTCTGTGATTTTGCTATTTGTTTCATCTACTGGCTTCGGAGTCAAAATTTTTTAAAACCACTTTGGAGTGGCTGGGCAGGAGTTTGGGGTGGCACTGTCCACAGTGGTGGCCTTCCCAGTTATCATTTCTACAGTCTGTGAAGGCCCAGGATAATGGAAAGGGAGGATTTGTCCTTCTAGGTGTCGCACAAACCTTGGTGAGGGTAATGTAGAGGCTGGAGCTGAATTTTTACCAGGAACTTATTTACCTCTGCCTGATTGAGCAGGATCGGATTTGGTTCAGGTATTTTGCTATTTAGAAATTAGAGTGTAGTATTTCAAATGTCAGCTACATTGGAGATACAGGTGCTCCCCGATTTATGATGGGTTACATCCCCAATAAATCCACTGTAAGCTGAAAATATCCTAAATCAAAAATGCATTTAAATACCTAACCTACAGAATATTAAAGCTGAGCCTAGTCTACCCTAAATGAGCTCAGACTACTTACATTAGTCTACAGTTGAGCAGTTACCTTGTGTTTCATCTCGAGTAATTGCCTTCCTCCTCCTCTTCCCCCCTCCTTCTTCTTTTTCTCTTTTTTCCCACCAGAAGCAGGAGATACAGATGAGCATTTTGTAGACATGATGGTATGCAAAAACACCAGACACCATATTCAAAAACTGCTGGCAACACACTACACTGTGGAGTATTGGTTGTTTATCCTCAGGGTAGTGTGGCTGACTGGGAGCTGCGGCTCGTTGCCAGTGCCCAGGATTATGAGAGAAATATCATACTGAATACTGTTAGCCTTTGAAATGATTAAAACTGAAAAATCGAAATACAGTTTCCACTGAATGTGTATTGCTCTCACACCATTGCGAAGTCAAAAATTGTAAATAGAACCATCTTAAGTTGGGACCATCTGTATTTGTAACACATATGTGAACAAATGTATGGATATATTATGTGAATACATTTATCCAGAGAGCTGTTGTTCCTTCTCATAAAGAAAATTAGAGCAAGAATCTATGTCATAATACTATTAATAATTATATACACTTAAACCTTCATCTGGTTATGTTTTCAAAAGAATTATCCATGGTGCTCCCAAAATGATTAGAATAAAAATATTCTAAAACTTTGCTACCTCGTAGTCCTTTTTTTTGATTGGAGACAATATTTGTAGCTAATTCCTAGGGTTGTTATAAGGTTAACTGACATCACACTTAAAGTATCCAATTCAGGACATGGTTTCATAAAGTAGCAACTAGCACATCTGTTTTACATGCAGAAGGTCCTGGGTTTGTGTCCCAGTGGATCCACAGTCCATGATTTATGGCCATGCCACCCTGTACAAGCAGGGTTGGGCCTGGGTAGTACTTGGATGGGAGACCACCTAAGAAGACCAGGTGCTGTAGATGTAAATAATAATAAATAAATTTAAAAAATAAAGTATCTAATTCTAAAGACATTTTAATTGGTCAGGAGCAAAAGCTCAAGAATGAGTTTTCTGCCCATACTGGTAAAACCAGTGATATCTGTCCTATGATCATAACCAATGAAGCCTAACCTATTTTGCAAAGAGGAACCAATTAAAACTTTTGCTTATATTTATTTGAATTGACACATACATCGTTCTTTCCTTCACTGTGTATGTTGATCCCTCTACCCTGATAATAGAAACCACACAAGTTATAACTACTATTTCTTTTTATTATTTTATTATTTTAGATGAATTATAATAGTGATATGAAGATTTCTCAAGATGTCATTTAAATTATCACCATGGGTCTGGCTGGAACTGTACGCATAAAGTAATGGCATCTGACTAACTTCTATGGACCCTCAGAGAGGGAGGAGGTGTCATAAACCTGCTTTTAGTCTTCTCCATGACAACTCAAAGCACTAGCTCTCTTATTAAAAAAGAAAAAAGAGAAGTAATACTAAACTTAGAGTCTTGAACATGATAGGTCATCATTAGTTTTAATAGATTGGTGTTTGTGATTGTGTCTGTTTCTTTAAAACCAGGGAAAGGAAATGCATCCTCAGTAGTGGACCAGGTTCTCTCTCAATTTTTGTCATTATTTTCTCCTTCCCTCTTTATCTTCCTCATTGCCTTTCTTACCTCCTCCTTATTTCTCCCTACTTTTTCTCCTCATTTGGTATGAAAGAGGAACCCATATTTGAGAAATGAAACACTTAACCTGAGTCACCTCTATTTTATGCATTGAGACAGGGTTAGATTTTTAGGCTTTCTTGTCGATTCTGGTTCTGTACATTAAAGTATTGATATGACTGTCAAATACTAAGGCCTTAAGAGATTAAATTTTATTAGAGAAATCTCTATATTAATCTCTACATTTAAATGTATTTAATAGATATTAAAAGTAATTGGAAACATTTGATAAGGATACAGAAAACCTTAATCTACCAGTTATTAGTTGAAATTTTAAACCATATTTATCTGCAAGTAGTATTTTTATTTGATACAACTTGCAAACAGAGTCCTTGTAAATTATATGTTAAAATAAAATTTTATTATTTAATGTGTATATAGTATATCTGAATATGAATTGTGAAAATATGTTGTGTTATTGACTCCTTAATATATAATAATTGGTCTCAGATAATCAAACTGTAGTTTGTGGGATTCTTTCCTATAAGTTTATACTTCTAAAGGTCAGAATATTCATAGCATAGTTACTGCAAAGTGGCAAGTTATCCTGATAATACCATGTTAGAATTCTGCTAACATTCCTTTCATGCAGAGACTCTCATTGAGATTAACATATGTCACAATTCAAGGACCTAAATAGAATTCTATTTAAACCTACTGGTTCCGAAGGAGAAAGTGTTCAGGTGTTTATTTGTAGCACTTCTGGGAGAAATGCCAAGCCTCTAGATCATTAGTATTCCTGCGACTTTACATTCACTTCCTAGAAACTGTTCTTCTGGAAAATGTACAATAGTGTTAAAATGCTAGATAATTAGACCATACATGGTCATATGTGTAATGATTTACTGATAGATTAAAAAAAAAAGTGGATGAGTAGGTGGACAGCAAACATTTAAAATAACGTATAAACATGGCTTTTGTGGGTTTTCTCATTCATACATATATTTTAGGATGATTGTGCTACCACTGTGATTGAAATACCTAGATTAGTATTAATAACAAGAATAAAAAAATCAAATCTGACTAATGTTTTATATCCATTCCCTTATTTAATCTTCAATGTAAGTATTATTAGTCCCATTTTAAAATTGCAAAATTTTCATTTTGACAGGTTAAGCAATAAACCCAAGGTAACTAATAAAATAACTTCCATTTTTTACCTTTTTTTATCCCCAGTACTGTAAAAGTTCTGCTTATAATAAATATTAAATAAATATATATATATTTTTTAAATGGCCAGATTATTCCTGGGAAGTAAATGAAGCCCATCCATAACATGGTACAGATGTTATTATCTTGAACTATAAGGTTCATCCAGGAGGATGAGGGGATTGATGTTTCTAATCAGTGTTATTAGAGTGAATGACCATAGGAATAAAACAATTTGGGGTGAATTATATGACTAGAAAAATGAAGAGGTAAGAAAAAGAGATGCTTTGATGAAACTGAAGAATAGGTATTTTGGAATATAGAACAAAAGAGATTTGAGGTGCTAAGAAATTTGTGGGCTTTCTGTGTGCTTTTCAAGGTGTAGCTGTGGATATGAAAGTGAGAAGACAAAAATATAATTACACATTTTTATTTTACATGTGCAATTATATAAATCTAATATATAAATATTTTATTATATATATTCTCTTTATAAGGTATTTAATTTATATTTAAATGAACTGTGAGCTCATCTAATTCAGGCACTGAATTTTAAACATTTTCTTTATTTTTGCCAATGCCTGCCCAGTGACTGACACTAATTAATGCTTAAAAGTGTTTTGCAAAGCATGATGTACAAAACCAAGGATAATTTCAATGGTAAGAAAAGACATAGGGAAAGGACAGAATTTTGTGCTCAGAGACGAAAGTTACAGCCTTCGAGAATCATAAAGGTAGAGATATTTTGCTTGATAATGGGATATGGTCATATTGGTGAGTGGCTGAGTGTACAAAATCTTGTCATTAAAATTTTAAGTTCCTTAAAAGATTAAGGGAAGGAATGGTATTTACTACCTTTTAGGTAGGTGCTGAGGCTCTGCACTTATTTCGTTTACTCATCACATCAACTACACAAGCTAAGCATTAATATTTTATTTTACAAATGTGGAGAAAAGGTTGATAGGATTAAATGTTTCTAAGTAGTTTAACTAGTTTTTGCTGAAGATAAAGAATTTGAAAGTTTTTGTCTAACCACAATGATCAATGAATGTTCTTTATGTTTGTTCTCTCTGAATAGATATCAGATTTGACTTTGAACGTGAATATCCCTAACGTTCTTCAATTCAAAATTAGGCCTTCAAATATTGTGCTCCGAAAAATAATGTTCTTTTATTTTAATATGTAATCAGAAGTTTTCTAGGTCTAGTATTAGATTGAGCCATGGTAAATTAGTCTCATAATTACTTAAGATGAGAAAAAATCCTTTCAAACCCATATTATATTATAATTGTCTTGTCACTTCATCTTCTTTACTTGTACTTAAATAAAGCCCTAATGAATACATTTTGGAAATGGATTTCCCTCAAGAGCTGTTCTCACTCATTTGTCACAGAAAAAAAAAAAGTGCAGAAAATATCCAACTTAAGCATGTTTCATACTGAAGATAAAATTCAGTCAAACAAATTTTGCTTATTTTTATTTTTTGCACATTTGTATCACATTTTTAAATGGACCCAGAAGAATTAAGAATACTTACTAATCAGATAAGACATTTTTCTCTTTGCACTCTGAACTGGTTATAATTTATAATTTCTAAACATGTGTATGTGTGTGTGTGAGTGTGTGTGTGTGTGTGTACATATAAATCTTTCACTAATGGGTTATGGGAACTTTATATATTGCTGGTGGTTTGATTTGTTGACTGTTAGGTCTTTTAGTTAGCAATCATTAAAAGGCCCTTAATGCACTGCAATCACAAAATAGTCATTTTCTGACCTGCAATTGTGCTTTTAATCCTTTTAGTCAGTGGCAGCTCAGGTTTTGTCCTAACCATGCTGCTCCCATTTCCAACTTGCTCTCAAAGCAGTTTGATTCATTTTCATTTCTTAGTAACTTGTTTTTCTTTATTCTTTAAATATAGTTTTAAAATGCAATCATAGAATTTTTCAAGAATCTTATAAAAGCACTCTAGAGTCAGACAAGTCTACCAGGTATAGTAAACTTTATTCAATGAAGTATGTAGAGGAATCAATCTTCGGAGGTTCCAGACGGTTGATGAACCATTGTGAAGGCATTAGCACCTGTTTTCACGCTATGTGTAAAATGTCCTTGCATTTGTGCTGCATTTGCCAAAGGCAAGAACAGTTATATGTTCTTGCAAGAAAAAATATCCTTAGGAATATTATAAAAAATGAGTTTAGTACTCAAGACGGTTTTGTTTTTCTTTCTAGGAAGAAAATAACCCATAGACATTATATACGAGGTCCTTTAAGCTATTTTTTCAACGTAGAGAAAACATATAGTTTTCAACACTCAGCTTCATCACCCCAGGGCAGACTATTTCCTCAGCACCAGCAAAGGTCATGAGACCCAGGCCCCGTTTAGCCCTGTTGCCCTAAGGAACTCTAGGCCTCTCTGACAATACGGGTTCGCAGGTTTCTGTCGTCCAGAAGGTGCGTTGGCCCGGCAGGACCTCGGAGAGCTCGTGATATCTGGCTTCAGCAGAGGCAGCGTGGGCTTCCCCACCAGTGACCTGGTTTTTGAATGTGTGACCCAGACTCCAGGACGGGCTACAGCCACCGTGGTCGACGAGAGTAGAGCGACACATGCATGCACACACGGTTGGGACTGCCACCCCAGCCTTCTGGTCAGTTTCGGGTTCCAACCTAATGTGGGTGGGCCTCGTCCCACCTGTTGAAAAGCTGAGAGCAGAGGCTGAGTTCGGAGGGAACCCCTCCTGACTATTGGAACTAGGGCGTTGGTCTTTTCCACTTTTGATCTCCAAAATTCGTTTTTCTCTTGTCTGGACCTGCTGGCTTTGAGACTGGAATTTATACCATTGACTGCTGGTTCTCAGGCCGCAGATTTTGGAACTTCTCAGCCTCAATAATTGCACGAGTCAATTTCTTATGATAAATTTCTTTATATTTTCGCTGGAGAACCCTAACTAAATAAGCATATATCAGTGTTGATTCACTAGTGTTCATAAATGTATTGTGTACTAATGTAAGATGTAGCAATTGGGAATCTAGGTGTGGGATATATGAAGAGCACGTAATGTCTTTGGAATTATTTCTTTAAATTTAAAAATATTCTAAAATAAAATTTTTATTTAAAAAATTAATTGGTATCAGATTTTGAGCCCAGGTAGATGAATGCTTGTGACGTTCCTGATATTTGATGAGTTGGCACTTAAAAAAAATAATGTATATATAATGTGTATTTCTCTGTTTTGTATATTTTAAGTATATATAGAATATTCTATATATCTTATATTTGCTTCAGCTTTTATAAATCTAAGTTAAAATCAGTGCTCTTATCAAACTGTTAACTCATCTTAAGTAGCATACCACATAAATTTTTCTTTTGCCTTCATATAGATGTAATTTCATGTTTATCTAATTGGAAATTTAAAAATCTTCCATTTTTTCTGAAGTAGTTAGTGTGCTAAATATGAATACATAATATTAAAAAAATGAAATTGGGTTCAGGTGTCAGCTTTTATATCTGAACGTCATATAGCATTCATTCTCTCCATTGACAGAGGTTTACTGCCATGACATTTTAAGTATAAGATGAGAAAATATTTACAGATATGTAAATTGGTTTATGGAGAGGCTTGATAGGGTTAAGAATTTTTGTTTGTTTTTGGTTTTGTCTTACTTCAGACAAATTATTATAAAGAAAATTATCTTAAAAACTCATAACTTCTCAGCCTCAATAATTGCACGAGTCAATTTCTTATGATAAATTTCTTTATATTTATTATAAATTTCTTTATATAGAGTTGTGTACGTCAGCATTTAAGTACTTAAAAATGGATTTCAAAGAAGGTTGGCTCTGCTCATCCCACTTACTTAAGTGGATGTGATTATATCCTTATGAGATATGCCTGTGAGATAATCAAGTGCGGGAAACAACTTTGGCACTGACAAGCCAAGCTCCACAAGAACCCCCTAACTAAGTGTCCTAGTTGGCTGAGGTCCTCTTAGCTGCAGTTAGTAACCTATGTCTGAATCTCTGATTTGCCTTCGCCACTCAATAGTGGCTTTAATACACATGGTCAAGCTCATGCTTTTTTCCATCAGCTTTAAGGGCCAGTGAGTCTTTGATATTCACCATTCCTGCAACCAAGGTTGAAAAAGAGTCTTCCTTCTCACTGTTGTTATACAACCAGTTTGGAATGAGTTGTGAGGGATGGGTTCAGAGACATTAAACTGTCACAACCTCACTTTGTGCTCTACATCATTAGGCCCTGACAGCAACTATTAATTTTCTAGGAAACTTTATGGTCTACCACCTCAGGATAAATTCCCTATTACTTTGGGATATTCCCAAGGGAATTTTGCCATTGCTTAAGGGGAATCCCTGCTTTTTTCCCAGTGATATACGCCTAGAAAAGTGTCACAATTTAAACTTTTTATTTTGTGCTTTGTTTTGATATCTCTGATTCCAAGGTGAACAGGCAAATTGTGATTTCGTCCTCTCACTTAAAACTTTCCACCATAAATCAACAAAGAATAGCTAATAAAACAACCAGATCATTCATATTTTCTATATTCTTCATTATGGGCATCAAAAATTTCATTTAATCTCTTTTATTTAAAAATGTCATAGCAACAGGAAGGAAATAGACTTGCTACCCTGATCACCTGTCAGAAAAGGGCTGCCCTGAAGAGATGATGTATAAATACGGGACTTTGTGTGAAGGAAAAATAGTTATATTAGAGAAAAATTTCCATGATATTTCCACATGGCTTGTGACAGCTTTTGTTTTATTCTGTGTTTTCAAGGATGTTTGTATAGCAAAGAATTTTGGGAAATTGAGATAGTATCTTCCCCCTGGATAGAGGGCAGGTCTTTTTTACTGATCAGCATAGTAAACATAATATCTGCCTCTGTAGGGAAAATGAGCTTGGGTGTGTGGGCTTCTTTAAACGATCAGGGCTTTCCTAAGCTTGCGTTCGTCTGTTGTGGCAAGAACCCATTGTGTGCTCAGCATCCACTTGTGTCCCACTGGGGCTTCTGGAGCAAGAGAACCCATGTGAACCTGAAGCTCATGATGCCTGCTGTGCCCGAGTACTCATGTCCTGTGTGCCTGCCTCAACCTAGTTGTATTTGGGTTGTATCATTATGGTTTATATGTGTCTACTGACTTAATAGCTTTTTTTTCTAATGGCAACATGCCATGAGTGTAAGGAAGCAGGTGTCCTGCTCATTGTTAGTGGTGATATAGAGTGGTATAATATTTCTGGACAACAACTTGTAAATACCTATCAAAAGCCTTTTGAGTGTACTTTAGTAGGCCCACATACAGTAATCACAAGATTATTCAGTAGTTCATTGTCTATATTGATGAAAAACAAGCTTAGTTGTTCTACAAAGGGAAATCAAATAAATTAAGATATTTGATTGAATAATTTGGAATCATTACAAATGATATGATAAAAGGAGTATATGTAATTGTATGTGATTGTGTTCTCATTATATTGTTAAGTAGAAAACAGTAGCTTATAAAAACACATGAGTAATAGCTGAACTGTAGTAGTGGAACTCTTTTTCTACTAAACCAGTAGAAATTCTACTTCTAGAAAATTCTTACTATTGAGTCCAGGTCTGTCTTTTATCCACATATTCTTTTAATGCACTTTAGTAATTCAATAGTTCACAAGTTCCACTTGTTCTTTCACTTGGAAGACAATTGTTTTGTTTTTCAAGTCTTGTCCCTCATCTTGTTGGGGAATAAGTTAAAAATTCTTATTTCTTTTACTTATACTTTATATAATACAGTGCTGTGTTTAATTTTTGAACAAGTTGGATTTTGTCTATATTGCTTTTAAAAACATTTATAAAAATAAATTTAATACTCCACAAGTGCAGATTAATGCAGGACCATTGCCACCTTATTAATTCAATTCTGTATGTTTGCTTTTTCTGTTTCTTTTTCTTCCCTTCTTTCTTTTTCTATGTTTTTGGGAAGTCACATGGCACTACTGATGTTGACCACACCTCTGTCTTCACACACCATGAGGTTTCTAAACCTACCTTTGCTACTGTGAACTTGTTTTGAATCTATGTGCAAAATATTATATTAATTTTTGTTTAACTTTTTTATGTTCTATGTATTTATTGCTTAGCTTTTCAAAAATATTTTATGATTTTACTCTTTACAGTTTTTGTTATGTTTCTCTTTCAGCCATTCACACACTTTCATAGCTTGCTTCGTTTTTACCCAAGACATTGCCCAACCAACACTAGCTTCACAGATAGTAGTTATTAACATGTGACCATGTACATACAGCTACTGGGTACCAACTTGAACTGCCAGTTAATCCTATAAATCTGAGCCTACCTTCTTTAGATCTCAGTTTTAAATATAATTTTCTTGGTGAAGAAGTCTCTGAAGTTTTATTTTAAGTCAGAGCCTCCTGACTCTTTCTTTTCTGTAATGACACACAGCAAAGGATGTGTACATATTATTCTATTTAAAGTTTTCTCTCTAGTGGAATATTAACTTCCAGAAGCAGTGTCAATTACTATTTTGACTATCAATGTGTCTTCAAATTTTAGTAGAGAGCTTGAAGTATATTTAAAATTTAATAACTATTTCTTAAATTAATGTGTGAATTCCATCGGATAGATATGAACACAGAGCTATACTTTAAGGGACATGTCTGGTTATGTATGTACATGCATGTTTATATATGTATATGTATGTATATATATACTCATACACATACATATACATACATGTGTATATATGCATACTACATATATATGTATATAAGTACCCTCTCCATGAATTTGTTAAGTGCTAAAATTGTTCAGTTAGAAAAGACATTGTCTTAGATCTACTCAAAAATGTTTATACATTTATGCTTTTAGTTTTTTGAATGTGGAAATGGAAAGGTCATTTCTGAGGAGTCCACCCTTGTTGTTTCAGTAAATTTTTCAGTGTGTGAAGACATGACTTCCAGTGTTGATCCTGAGTACTTACAATTAGCCCAACAGGTTCCCTGTAGGGAATGATATCAGGGTGAATCACTAGGAATAAATAATAATATTTTAATAATATTTTCATATTATTTGATAATAAATAATCATAATATTTAGCACAATAGCATTGTACTAAAACTGAAATAGACCTCTGCATAGCCCTCCCTGGCTTCCTTTAATACTAGACCCAGTGCCAGGTGGAAGGAATTCCAAGATTATCCTCATGACTTTGTCAAACTTTCTGATGGCTACTTTTTCTTTATTGAAAGAATCTATATATCTGACACTTTTTTCTTTTGGGAGTTTGTATATGTGAATTGCGATTGAGTTACTATTTATGATTGTGTTCTTTCTCTGTTGAATTTCTTCTTTCTAGATTTTAATTCATGAAGATGCAAGCAGGAGACTTCATAAATACTATGAGAGTCACTAAATTCATTTTCATGAATAAAATTTTCTATTTTACCAAGCAGCTTATTCTTTTCTAACATAAATTTCCCATTGTGATAATCTCTTGGTTCCATCAGCTGAGTAAACATAGCTCTTTATTCTCCTCAGATGTATTTCACCCTTCTAATCTCTTACTTTTTTTTAAAGCAGGCCAAAAGAAGGAAAATATTTTTTATTCCAAAGAAACATTTTAACTTATATTTGAAATACTCTGATTGGTGAATGTGTTGTATGTATGGGTCTCTATATCTCTGAAATTACATGGGACTTCTTCAAGATCTGTCTTGAAGAAGTCTGAAAGCTTTTCTTTAGGGGTTAGATACTAAATATTTTATACTCGTGTGGCTTAATGTCTCTTTTGCAACTACTCATTTCTGCCCTTCTAATGTGACAAAAGCTATGACAAGGCATAAATGAATGGACATGGCTGTTTTCCAGTAAGACTTTACTGCCAGCCTGTGGACTACAGTTCACTAATCCATGTTCAATATTAATGAGGACATTAATATTTGCTATTTTTGCTTGATTTTTCATGGTTTCTAACTTTTGACCACAAATATTCATATAGTGTTTAGAAATTATATCTCAAAATATTTAAAATTTTTATTCTAATATTTAATGAAGAAAATAGAAATATATGCATATACTTATATTAAATGTATCAGTTTTTGCTATGTGTATACATCTCTCATGTAATTAGGTTAAATTACATTGAAGTGTGTATACTATTTGATTTCCTACATCATATTCATATTTAATTTCAGAATTCAAAAATACTTTAAGGAAGCAAAGACTTGAAATGCTTATTTCTTAATAGTTTTGTAGAGCCCCACATTTGATTTCACATAAATTATCTTCATATTCCCACATTCTATAATTGTATTGGTATGAAGACCAATTTACTTCTTTGACTTATGTACGATATCAGCCCTTGCAGTATGCTATATACTGAAATACCACAGTTGGGTAGTTTATAAACAACAGACATATATTTCTTATAGTTCTAGAGGCTAGGTGGTCCAAGATTAAGGTGCCAATGTGGTCAGGTATAGTTGAGGGCCCTCTTTGAAGTTGCAGACTATTGACTTTTCTTTTCATCTCATGGAAAAAGGGAAAAAGGTCTCTCTGGAGTCCCTTTTAGAAGTGCATTAATCTCATTCATGAGGGAACTTCACCTTCATGGTCTAAACACATTCCGATGGCCCCGTATTCCTGATACCATCACACTGGGGGTTTGAATTTAAATAAGGATTTTAGAGGAACACAGACATTCAATCCACCATCACTGCAAATATCAACTTAATGGAAAATACTATTGTTATGGAAACAGTTTGAGATTATAGACATCCTGAAAGGCTGAGGGACCGTTACACATCTGAGAACCATATTTTGAGAACCTCTGTTCAACTTATTTAATGGAAATGCAGATATCACAACTCATTAAATGAAGATCAGTACTGAGTCCATGTTTCAGTCAGTAAACAAAAAGAGCTAATTCCAGCTTCTTGGGCTGATTTATTAAATGAGAGCAAATGGCGCAAGTAAGATTTTAAAGTTGTTATGAAAATAGTTTTGGCTTTGTGGACCTCCTGACAGGGTCTCAGGGATGCTGAAGTGAGGGGGGGTCTCTGAACCATTCACTAGAGCATATTGAATTCTTATAGGAATAGAGGCAATAAGTGTGGCGTGGTCGGCCTTGAAAAGACTAAGGCATTTCTTGCAAGGCAATTGCCTCATTAAGGGATAATCAGACAGTAGAAAGCTAGTTTCCTCAGACATAAGAAAAAGGAAGCTCAGAGATAGTTAGGAGATCAGACTTCTTCATTTCCCTCTTTATAAACTTAAAACATCTAAAATTGGTTCTCTTAATGATGGTTTTTTGTCTGTGGGAGATTTATGCCACACAACATAATTTGTTGTTTGCGCTTATTTTAGCCTCTATTACAGTTAAACATTGTGAATACAACCATTTATTACTGACAATTTTATAGATAATAGGGAATATCTTTTTCTAGGAGGTATCAATCAAGGACTAGTCTGAACGGTTGTATAATTGTCTTTCCTTCTCTGCTTAGTTTAGAAACAAAAATGTAAAAAAATCTTTGTCATCGTATCTGTGCATTTAGAATATACTGATAAAAAGCACTACTATTACACATTTTCTTAATTGTGTAAGAAAATTTTAAGTCATTAAAATCATTTAACAAATTTAATGGATGTTCATCAATATATGGATCAATGGAAACAACTGTACTATTGATTGAACCCATTTAGGTTTCTAATATTGATAATTCTGTTTCATTATTAACTAGTTTAATATGTTACATTGTAATGGTATGTTGTTTCTGTTTTAAATATTAATAGAAAAAGCAGATTTTGTTAGCTTTGGGTTTTCATATTAATGGAGTGAATTCCTATTTTATTTTGAATGATATATATATATATATATATATTATATCTATATATTTAGTTCATAAAATCTTTATACCATTTTGAAGTATTTCATTTTCTCATTATGGGTAAGCTAAATTTAAGATATGTTCTTAAAAAACAATTATATAAAAATATTTATTTTATAAAAATCTTTTTTTTTTAATTTAATGCCTATTTTTGGTATATTTAAATAGAAGAAATGACTATCACATTCCTTTGGATATAAATGTAGTTTTAAAACAGAAGTTTTATAGATTTATTGTATGAACAAAATTGATATTATTTTTTATTAGATCTTCCCTATGATAGAGTTTAATTTACATTAGATGTATTGTCCTTAAATTTGCCATTGAGTTACTAGCTCTTTCTGGAAGTATTTGTCAGCATTGATATCAGTATTAAAAACAAAAGGATAAAAGTGTCATTATTTGCTTTAACATATCTCAATAAACAGAATGCTCAAAATAATTAATAAAACTTTATTTGTAAATATTTTATTTATTTTTTTAGAGAGAAAGAATGTTAGTTTTATTCTAATGCCAACACATTAAGCAAACAGTATTCAATTTAACTGAAGTAGACAAGAATTTTCACTAATAAAAAGCTGATATATAAGTAACTGTCTTCACATCTATATTTCTTTTCCTAGTCAGTTGGTAGGATAATATGCTGGAAATTTGGTCTCTTTTCTTTAAGAGAAAGCTATTAGTCTATAGTCCCTACCTAACACTCATTTTTATTTTTGAATTTTATTAGTTTCAAGTATACTGTACATTGGCTAGACATTTATATAGTTTATAAAATGATTCCCCTAATTGCTCCTTCTCCTCTCTGGCATTCCACCTAGCCATTACATTAATGCCAACTGCATTCCCTAAGCTGTGCTTCCCGTCCCTGTGACCATCTATAATCTGCTAATTTGTACTGCTTCAACCGTTCACCCCATTTTCCCACCTCCACAACAGACACCTCTGGCCATCACCAAATTGTCTTCTATAGTTGAGTCTGTTTTTGATTTTAGTTTGTTGTTTTTATTCCTTAGATTCCATATATAAGTGAAACCATGTGGTATTTATCTTTCTCTTTGTCAATGTTTTAAAAATAATTTCATAAAATTACATAACATAATTTACTGTCTTAACCGTTTTTAAGTGTACAATTAGTGGCATTAAGTATATTCATATTATGTGTAATCATCATCATCTTCCAGTTCCAGAACTTTTTTATCTTGAGAAACTGAAACTTTTACCCATTAAGCAACATTCTACCCACCACCAAAAACAAGAAAAACAACAACAAAAAACCCTACTGGCAACCACCACTTTACTTTCTGTCTATATGAATTTGATTAAGAACCTCATGAGTAGAATCATGTAGTATTTGTCCTTCATTAATTGCCTAATCTCACCTACAATAATGTCTTCAGGGTTCATCCATGTTGTAGTATGTGGCAAAATTTCCTCTTTTTAAGGCTAAAAAATATGCTATTATATGTCTATTCTACATTTTTTTATCCATTAATCAGTGATCACAGGTTACTTTCACCTTTTGGCAGTTGTTAATTAATAATGCTGCTGTACACATGAGGGTGCAAATATCTGTTTATACCCAAAAGAATTACTGGGTATTATAGTGATTTTAAGTTTTTCAAGTAACTGCCATACTGTTTTCCTTAGTGCCTGCATCATTTTAGATTGCTACCAACAGTGCACAAGGGTGTTAGTTTCTTTGTATCTGTTCTGAAATGTTTCATGTACACTTGAGAAGAATGTGTATTATGTTATTGTTGAGTGTTGTAATGTATATTTCTATTAGATGTAGTTGGTTTATTGAGTTGTTCAGATCCTCTATTTCTTTATGTCTGGTTGTTCTATCCATTAATGAGTATCCTATCCAGTAATTGAATTTTCCCTTTAATTCTGTTAATTTTAGCTTCACACATTTCGATGATTTATTTTAATTACTAATTACCTAGTATGTCCTTTTCAGTTCTTTCATTTTTAACTTATTTGCATCTTTGGATCTGAAGCGAGTCTCTTATAGACAGAAGGTAGTTGGAACATTTGTTTCTTATCCATTCATCTAATCTTTATCTTTTGATTGGAGATTTCTATGTGCCTTATAGATTTTTTGCCTGTGATTTTCTGCATTACTGTCTTTTATGTTCAGTGGTGTTACTATGTCACTATTTCTTTGTGGTTACCATAGGAATTATATTTAATATCCTAAAGTTATAGCATGTTATTTGAATTTATACCAGCTTAACTTCATTAATATACAAAATTTCTGGTTCTGTACAGTTCCATTTCCACCTCCTTTCACTTATTGATGTCACAAAATTACATCTTTATGTATTAAAAACAGAGTAATAACTTTATGCAATATTTTGTTAAATTATGGAGAAAACAAAAAGTGGAGTAACAAACCAAAGCTAAAATATTACTAGTTTTTATAATTGTCCATATACTTAGCTTTGCTAAAGGTCTTTATCCATATAGCTTTAAGTTATTACTTAGTTTTTTTTTCATTTTGACCTGAAGACTTTTAGTGTTTCTTTCATGTCGGGTCTAAAGGTAATGAACTCTCTCAGCTTTTGATTATCTGAGAATATCTTAATTTCTCCTTCATTTTTGAAGGATAGTTTTAGTTTAGCCAGATGACAGGATTTTGAGCTGACAGTTTGTTTTTCCCCTTTAGTCTTTTGAATATACTAATCCATTGCCTTCCTACTTCTAAAGTCTCTGATGAGAAATCTGAATCTTATAGGGGATTTCTTTTTTGTATCGAGACACTTTTCTCTTGCTACTTTTAAGACTGTGTCTTTGTTGTTGGCTTTCCACAGTTGGATTATAATGTTCCCCATTGTGGGTTTCTTTGAGTTTATTCTGCGTGGGATTTGTTGAATTTCTTGGATGGTTATATTCATGTCTTTTCTCAAAATTGGGAAGTTTGGGCCCATCATTTTTTCATATGATCTCTGTGCTTCTTTCTCTCACTTTTATGCTTCTGAATTCCCACAATGCTTATATGTGATTGTCTACCTTATGGTGTCCCAGAGGTCCCATAGGCTCTGTTTGCTTTCTTTTAGTCATTTTTCTTCTGATTCTCATATTTGATCATTTGAATTGTCCTATCTTCAATTTCACTAATTCTTCTGCATGCTCAAATCTTATTTTGAATCCCTCTTGAGAATTTTTAATTTCATTATTGTAGTTTCACTTCCAGATTTTTTGTTTGTTTCTATTTATGTGTTTTAGTTTTTTACAATGTTTCTACTTTATTCACAAATTGTTTCCTGACTTTCTTCATATCTTCTTTTAGACCTTTGAGCATCTTTAATACAGTTGATTTAAATATGTGTCTACTAAGTCACATATTGTTTGGTCTCATTTAGGGACACTTTCTCTTATTTTTTTCCCCTTGTATGGGCACTACTTTTTTATTTCTACTTTTTTATTGCCTTGTGATTTTTTTGTTGTTGTTGAAACTGAACATTGAATTTCATAATGTGATAACTCCAAAGATCAGATTTTACTTCTTCCTAAGGTTTTCCACATGTTTTTGTTTTCTTAATTGTTGTATGTGTCTCTGTGTCAGGGATGAGCCTGAGGTGTATACTTAAAATCTTCTGAGGTTTTCTGAGCTGGCATTCTCATGACGACTTTTTAAATTTCCCCATCTATGTGGCTGCTTTTGGATGTCCTAGTCTTAAATGTTTGGCTCTTAAAAGGAAGAAAGATAAAAATAAAGAGGGATGAAGAAGGTTGACCCTTTAAATTCAGTAGGAGTTGCCTCACTTAGATGGGTAAGGGCTTTCTAAAGTAGCTGCCCAATTTTATGCCTGTTTCTTCATGACTGGAGGAGGTAATCAGTGATCGGTACAAAGGCACCTGATATTAACAGACAAGGTCATTTTGGCCATTCTGATTTCTTCAAGCTATGTGCAAGATACTCCAAGAATGGCATGATAATCAGTAATCAAAACACCTTGTAACTAAGAAAAGTCCCAAACCAGATGTCTTCATAGATGAATTGTACCAAAAATTCAAAGAATTGATACAATCTTTTCATAAAATTTTTCATAGCATATAAAAAGAGGGAACATTCCCAAACTTATTTTGTGATGCCAGCATCACCTAGATTCCAAAGCCAGTCAATGACAACATAAAAAAAGATAATTACAGGCCAGTATTTCTGATGAAAATAGATGCAAAAATCCTCTATAGACATCCTAGCAAACTGAATTCAACAAAAGGGTAAATACTTCAAGATCAAGAGTTATTACCCTTAGGTTGCAAGGATGATTCAAGAAATAAAAGTCAATCAGTGTGATAGAACACATGGTCAAATCAATAAATAAAAAAAAATTGACAAAATTCAACATCCTTTTATGATAAAAACAAAGTAGGTATGGTATGAAAGGAACTTAACTCACTGCAGTAAAGGCTATTTATGAAAATCACACAGTTTAAATCATAATAGGGAATCATGAAAATCCTTTTTCTAAGACTTGGAACAAGACAAGGATGCTCATTTTCACCACTGCTATTCAGCATAGTATTTAAGTCCTAGACAGAGTAGTCAGGCAAGAAAGAGAAATAAAAAGCATTCAAATCTTAAAGGAAGAAGTAAAATGGTCTCTGTTTACAGAAGGTGTGATCATATATGAAGGAAACTTTAAAGACACCATGAAACAATACAACTAATAAAGGAATTCAGTAAGTTGCAGGATACAAAGTCAATGTACAAAAATCAGTGGCATTTTATATTAACAATGAAATATTCAAAATGGAAATTAAGAAAATAATCACCTGTATATTATCTACAAAAATAATAAAATATTTAGAAATTAACATCCAAAGAGGTGAAAATTGTAAAACATTAGTGAAGGAAATTTAAAAAGTACAAATCAATTGAAAGACATCTCATGCTTATGAATTACATAAATTAATATTGTTAAAATGTCCACACTGCCACATTCAATCTACAGATTTAATAAAATCCCTATTAAAAACCCAATGACATTATTTTTACAGGAAGAAAAAACAGTTCTTAAATTTATATGGATCCACAGAAGATCCCCAAATAAATGAAGAAATCTCAAGCAAGATGAACAAAAATGGAGACATCACACTTCTTAATTTTAAATTATGTTACAAAGCTATAGTAAAACAGTATGGTACTAGCTAAAAAAAAAAAAAAAGACTTATAGACCAATGGTACAGAATAGAGAACCTAGAAATCTACACATTGATATTTAGCTCATCTTCAAAAAGAACACAGTAGGTAAAAATAGTCTCTTCATTGGTGTTGGGAGAACTGGATAGCCACATGCAGCAGAATGAAAGTGGACTCCTATCTCATGCCACACTCAAAAATCAACTCCAAATGGATTAAACTCTTAAATGTAGGAACTGAAACTATACGACTCCTGGAAGAAAGTATAGGGGAAAACCTTCATACTGGGCTTGACGATATATATCTTTCTTTGGGTATGATACCCAAAGTGCAGGAACCAAATGCAAAAATAGACAAGTGGGACTAAATAAAACTAAAAAGCTTCTGCACAATAAAGGAAACAATTGCTAGTATGAAACATTAACTTGGATAATGTGAAGAAATATTTGCAAATCACATATCTGATAAGGGGTAACCCCAAAATTTGTAACTCATATAAATTAAAAAAATACAAATGACCTGATTAAAAATGGAGCCAATATACAGCGTAGTGATTATAATTAACAATATCATATTATATACTTATAATTTTCTTAGAAAATATATTTTGAATTAAATCTTCTCAACAAAAATATTTGAGATAAAATAAAAATGCCCATTACCTTCGTAAGATAATAATCTGCTAATTATTCGGTGAGCATTGTTCTAGGTATCTTTCTTTGCACACGTACTTATACACCTATATAAACCTCCACACAATTTTGTTTATAGTGAGATTTGACATCCTCTTTCCTGCCTATCAATATGATTTGAAAATTGTTCCCTGTTAATAAATTTAGATTAAAAACATTAATAATTTATACACACTTTCTAATGTTTATATGTAATGATCTACTTTAAGCAGTCTTAAATTGTTGGAATGCTAGGTTTTTAATATAGTTTTGCTATTTTAAACTGCATAAAGCAAATGTTCTGTTAAAATACTGCCTTCTTTTTTGATACTGTGTTAAGTTACATTGATAAGTATAAAATAAGGTATATCAAATTATAATTCTGATTCATTACTATAGCATTGTATTTTAATTTATAATTTTTAATTATATGTACTCATTTATTACAGAAGTACTTTGGTAGATAGTATTCTAATTTTAATATTAGAGTACATGTGAACTTCTGTTGTTCAGTTCTGTTTTCATTCTGAATTCATAAGAATTTTTATAGCTGAAGAGCAGAATGGCTTTTGTAAATTTTAAATGGATACAAAAAGTATGCATGTACTTTATTTGCAGTATACACATCTTTAATTTACATTTCTATTTAAATGAGCTTGTTAGTTATGCAAATCTTTTACTTCATTGCTCAATTAGTACATTGTTGCTAAATCAGAATATATACTAAAATAATCACACCCACACAATGAAATACTTTCTTTTTATTGTAGAAAAAAACTAAAATTCTAAAAGTTGCTGTACATGCTGCATTCTATGCAATATTTAAAAAGGCAAATTGCAAAAGTGTTTATATTGTATAACCTTATTTTTGTTTGCATACCCAAAGGTGAATCAGATAGCTGAATGGAGACAACCAGGGGTATATACAGAACATCATCCCTTCTCTGCTTCTCTGCTTCTGAGATTTTAACAGTTTAGCAGAGTATTGATTGATGACTACCTGTATGTAAGCAAACTTCCTGGGTCAGAAGAACCCTCTGATCATTAGAGACAACAGTAGGTGACAGTGCCTGTTGCCATGAGCCAGACTCAAACCTAATAATTCAAAGGGGCACTGCATGGACTAATCAGATAGGTCTTGACTTAACTGTATGGAATAATGAGCCCTAGCCTGAGAATTGCTTTGGTTCCACTTAACACATTTTAAAGGCAAGACCTAAAATTATTCCATTTTATAAGTAACTGTGCCCAGAATAAAGTTTAAGAATAAAAACAACAACAAAACAATAAAAAGGTGTAATTCTGACAATGTTTGACATCCCATCAGAAATCAGTGGGTTTGCAAAAAAATGAAGAAATATGACCCTTAAAAAAGAGAAATAAATCAATCTCAAACAGCCTAGAGCTGATATCGTTGTTAGAATTAAACAAGGACAAGAAATACATTATAATAGCTGCATGTCTTCTTTTCAATAAGATAAGTAGACACATGGAAGATAATTTTTTGTTAAAAACCAAAATCAAACTAGTAAAGTTGAAAACTACAATACAGGTTAAAATACCCTGGATGTGATTAATAGCAGATTATACTCAACAAATTAGTATGCTTGATAAGTAAACCTATAATTTCACTCTTAGATTTAAACCTCCCCTCAAATATACATATGTCTACCAAGAGACATGTATGTATGTGTGTGTGTGTGTGTATACAGGTACTAGTATTTATAATAACCCTTAAATGGACAAAACACAAATGCCCATTAATATTAAAGTGAGTCTGTGAATTATGGTACATTTATGAAGCGGAAATAACATACAGAAATGAAAGTGAACAAAAATATTAATCTCTAACAACATGAGTTAATCTCATGTCATCAAAAGTATCTAGATTCAAAACAATACATACAGTACGATCCTATTCTATATAAAGTTTGAAACTGGCAAGCTATTTTTTTGTAGTAGAAATCAGAGTAGTGAACACATTTGGGAGGGTAGCTGTTTTGAGAGGGCATAAATGGGAACCTGATATGCTGGAAATATTCTGTTATTGATATAATTGGTGGTTGCATGAATGTGATCACTATGATGAACCTGGACTCTAGGGTATTTCCACAGATGGGAGAGAGGTAGGAAAAAGCCCATGTTTCAGATAAAATGATGTATCATATAAAATGAGAAGTGATGGAATATGCTGGCACCAGGAATTGAAAAGCTGTTTTTATTTCTTATGGATTTTTTGTTTGGATAATGCAGAAAACAC
The DNA here is from genome assembly GCA_030015415.1 of Cynopterus sphinx. Classification (NCBI taxonomy): domain Eukaryota; kingdom Metazoa; phylum Chordata; class Mammalia; order Chiroptera; family Pteropodidae; genus Cynopterus; species Cynopterus sphinx. Next base: position 175,684,225 of record CM057379.1, read on the forward strand.
TCAGTAGATAGATATCTGTTGAATTTTTACCAGTATTAAAAATTTCATCAGCCTGCAGAAATATAAAATTTACTCCTGGGATAAGCATATTGAGAGACCTATGGAAATAAAGTTAGTGACATTTCTCCAAAGTTTTTTTTCCACCAATAATATTTTTATGTCATCCTTTTATATTATGCATTATTCATGTCTTGGATACCTTCGTATTTTACATAAACTATCAAATGCCATACTTCATATTGTCTTACTGAAGAGTCAGTGTCATTCAAAATTGTTCCGTGTCATATTTAGTTTGCTAGATTATAAAAGATGATTGTTAGCTTCTGACAGGCCAGAATTTTAGGGGAGAAATTGTCACACTTTAAACAGCTAATTAAATTAACATCTACATCACTCTACATACATGCCTATCAGCAGTTCTATTTGTTCTGCATTTGCCCAATTTATTATATTTTCCAGTGTAACATGAATTGCAGTTTTGGACTGACAACTCTTCCTATTTCTAAGACTGTCGTGACAATGCTCACAGTACTTGACCCTAAAGATAGCACAGTGTTTTATATCTATATGTACAGACTCTTCTAGAAGAGCATTGTATTAACTTTCCTCTCTGAAAAAGGACTTCTGTATCACTTTCCCTGTACAATTATGAGAAAATATAGTTTCCCCCAAATTAATGTAATGTTAACCATGTCAGTGACAATGAGTTGTCAATCTAATGAATTTTTCTAAAAGTTGATTGCCATTATTTTAAAATATTCTATTATCAAGAAATTCTAGCCATGGCTTGTTATTAGTGAATTTGTATACAACATATAATTATACATTTATGCCCACCACTGCATTGACATACACAGGCACATGCATGTATACACACATACACACACTTCATGAGAGTCCAGTTTAAATATGTATGAAAATATTCTAGATTTTTCCATCAGCATAAAATATCTTATTTAATGGAATGTTTCTGGAGAATAAGATTTGTGCCTTCTGATTCTATTACATAAAATTCTGAATCTCCTAAGGAATATTTTACTGTTTTATATACATAATAAATAAAACTTAAAAGGAATTGAATTTTCATGTATAACTCATGATCAGCATTTACAAAATGTCCTTTGTGTTACACACTGTTACTTAAAGTAGTAGTGCTTCTGGTATTTTTGATACCAACAGCACTCTCAAAGTTGAGGAAGTTGTTACTGGGGCAGTACAGTGTCCTGTGGAATTATCTGAGTCGGTATTGTTATCAAGGCTGCATTTTTTTCTCTAGTGACATCACTGCCCTAAAAGAAATATAAAAGGCATACCCCATGAACATTCTTTTCAGTGACAGGCCAGACATCCACTTGACCAGAAAAGTGTGAGACCCAATTCCATTTTCTTCCCTGTCTCCTGCTTTTTTTTTTCTCTATTAAATATAGTAGATATTTGAGCTAATATTCCCGAGTACCTCATCTTCAAAACGAATCTCTAAAATGGGGACAGTATTTTCCTTGCTGGTTTTGTAATTTCTGTTTTACTGCTTATATAAGGGAAGATAATATGAAAGTGTCTGAATCGAAGTATTAACGAAGTATTTAGTATCTGCATTCCAAAATCAGATAATCAAGGCTTCTTTGATTATTCCTCATATAACATATCATTTTGGAAATGAGACAAGAGCTTTGTTAGGTTTAAGTTCTCTCTTTGTATAGCATACCTTGAGGATTGTACAGGTACTGTACTTCAAAAAGAAAAACATAATATGAGAAACCCATCAGAAATAGTCACAAAGTCTGTAGGATAGTAATACTATTTCTGTTTTCTTTCTATTGAGTATCTTTTAGCACCTACCTGCACAGATGGGTATTTGGAATAAATTATAACCTTTTTTTTTTTTTAAATCTCCCACACTATTTCTCTGCTCTCCTTCCTCAAAGTTCTTGTTTGATAGAGGCCAAGCCTTTAGGTACAGTCTTATGTGTTTTTTCTAAACTAGCTTGGTGACTTCTTTTAGTTCTTTAAAGACTAGGTTTAAAACTAAAATGCTTTAGAATGAAGTATCTGCAAGGAAAGACAAACCCTTGCTCCTACTTACATAATGACTATGTCATCAGGATAAAATCTGTGTTACTAAAAAAAGATAAAAAGGAATAAAAGGAAGGAAGAAAAAGAAGTGTGTAACATGCTTTTTAGTTGAATGTCTGATTTATTTAGGCTTCTGGTAACCGCTAAATCTCAACCAGCATGCACTAGCAATGCTGCTCATCAGGAAACTGTTTCTGCACTATTTTTTTTTTTTTTTATTTGTCAGATACTCATCATCCACTTTCTCTGAATTATTAGTTTAGTACACCAAAAGCTAACATTTAAGATTGAATTGTCTATCTTTTAACTATTATAAGAGCAAACAGTCAGGTAACAAAATAGCTTTGACAACTTTAAGTGTTTTAGAGATTATACTTCCAGTCTCTGAAACAGAGAGTTCTATGCATATTTGTCCCCAAATTTCCACTTTGCCGTTAAACATTCACTTAAGGGGGCATAACATAAGATTCTAGGGGAGATGAATCTAAAGTAAGTACTATATCCTGGAGAGGTATGACTCACATGTGATGTTTAAACTACATGTTGTATTTGCTGCCATTTATACCCAAGTTATCCTCATGTACTATGTTAATATTTGCATGTAAAAATTTGCTTTCATGTAAAAATTTGCTTTCATGGATGTCAGCTAGTTTTTGATGATGATTGGCAACACACATACAGACTAACATGCACACATAAACTGCTTTTGTCTTACAACATATTTTTCTGGAGAACCTTCTTGTAGCTTTTTATAAAATCCTGGCAATAAGGAGTGGGGTGGGATGGCAAAATAGTGGTTAGAAAAGCTTAAATATCAAGTTCAACACTCATAAGTGCAGCTTAAAATTGTGGTTTAGACACAGAGATTTGTTTGATTCCTCCAATTATTAGCCATAGGAGTTTGGCAAAGTTATTTATGGTTTCTTTGTCTTTGCATCCCCATCTATAAAATGCCAACCATATAAATGTTCAGAAACAGTTTATGTAATTATGAAAATTATATAATTTATAAGATGCTTAGATAACCATTGGTAAAGGTTATAATACACTTGTTTAATAAATCTTTTATTTATTGATTGATTATTATGCCTATAGCACCTGATCTTCCTAGGTGGTCTCCCATCCAAGTACTAACCAAGCCTGACCCTGCTTAGCTCCTGAGATTAGACATCAAGCTTGTTCAGAGTGGCATGGCCATAGGCCATAGGCTATGGCTCCACTGAAATGTGAACCCAGGATCTTCTGACATACTAATTGCTACACAATGAAACTATGTCCTTGTTTAATAAATCTTTTATTGATTAAGTAATTTTTATCCTAAGTCAACTAATCTTGAATGATTGTCTCAAATCAGGGAATATGGTCCTCAAAAGGAATCATTTAAATTTGAGTTTATTAATTGATCTTAGGGTATATTATGACCCAGATTCATATTTTAACTTAAAACAGTTGCTAAAAATTAGATATGATAAAGGTATAGTAAATATTTTAACATGAAAATACTTTTAAAAGCAATGGCATATAGAGACTGACTTCCAGTCAAGATAGTGGAATAGGTAAACCCTGTACTCACCTCCTCTCACTTCCACATCAATACTGTGACTAAATTGTAGAAAACCACTTTAGAGAACTGTCTTAAGACGAGCTGAACAGAACTTCTATAACTAAGGACATAAAAAAGCCACATCAAGACTAACAGGAAGGGTGGAAACAAAAAACGGCAGGAAGTGCAGTCTCAAACAAGATGAGCACAGTTTTTCAACTGTAGTGCAGATTGTCAGTGAAGAAAATGTGCATCCTTATGACTATATGCTAAAAGTATTTAGCATGTGTCTTGTATTCATAATGCATGCTTAATATTTTATTTGCAACATAAATATTCTCTGATACATCTTATTTGAACTTTTTCACTAATTCTAACATCCCTCCACATACACACACACACACACACACACACACACACACACACACACACACACACACACACAGTTTTCCAGATAAAGAGAAGTTAGTAGTGCAATGTCATGCATACAGTAAATTTAAATTTATGCTTATTATTGATAGTATGAAAACAGATTATAAAACTAAATTTATGCTGTTTCAGGGATTGACCTTCATATTTTTACCATCTGCCATTATACTTTAAGGGGGGCATTTTAATCTATGGGAAAAAGCGATTAAGAGCATGGATTCAGGACAAGGCTATCAAAATCTGAGCTCTGCTCAGTTCTTAACTATGTTGTATTTCCCTTATCTAAAGTGAGGATAATAACTTATTTCATGTGTTGTTAAAAGGATCAAAAGAGTTAATATTTGTGAAGCATTTACAACTGAGATAACTTAATAGGTATACTTTATAAAAGTAATTAAGAGCATAGATTTTAAGTTCAGATATAAAGGTATTTAAATATATTTTTCCACTTAGTATATTATCTAATAGTGATCAGTTAATTTTTCTGATCCTCATGTTTCTCATCTGTGAAAAGGAGATTATATCTCTAAGTTCTAAGATTACTAAAAATATATATGAGAATATATATACATATTTTGTAATTTTGAACTGGATAGTTTGGGCCTTATCTTGAATTGTGGGACATAAGAAAATCTAGGTGACATCTAAAATATGCAAGGGCATCAGAGAATACTGAAGAAAGTGAATAGGTAGCAGACCATGAGTTAGAATAAAAGTTAGATAAACTTAGTAAAATGAAATTAGAATTTACAATCATGTTTTTCCTTGGAGGAATTTGAAGATTTCAGACCAAATATGTTGAGAGTCTGGGATAAAGATCATAACTTTTGTCTGCCCAACCAAGTACAACAACAATTGGTTATTGCCCCCCTCCCTGCCCCTGAACATGAGTATGTGGAAACAGAAAAACACTTGCAGAAACTGTAAACCAGCTTCACATTCTTCTGGTCCCTGAAATTATATTTCTCCTCTCTGAAGGGAAATAATATCATTCTTGCTCTAAAATAATTTCTACACATATTACAAATACGATGTCTGGCACACAATGAAAACATCCAAGCTCATAAAAAAAGTAAGAAAAAGTGAAACAAAGCCATGAAAGAGCAGACAATTGCAATAGACCCATTGAGGAACCGTATATTAAAGTTATCAAATAGAGGATTAGAATAAATACTCTTAATATGTATAAGATGATGAAAACTCAAACTAAGAATTTGAAGGGAAAATTGGAGACTATTAAAATGAATCAAGTGAAAATTTTAGAATTGATTATGTGATAAACAATTTTGAAATCAAGATGGATTTTAAAAGTATGTACATATTATTTGTAATATAAGGTAGATTAAAAGGTTATCCATATTTATCAGTGGAAGACATGGAGATAAAAATAATGAACCATAAGAAACATAGAGGATATAATGAGGTCTAATGAATGTGTAAATGAAGTCCCAGAAAGAAAAACTTGAGAAAGTGCATCAGAAAAATAAAATTATCTTTTGAACAGATAGTAGCTGAGAATATTTTTAAACTGGTGAAGACATATATTCAAAGTTTTCCACAGAAGCAGAATGAACAGGAGATAGATTAGATGGTGATAGATAGATAGATAGATAGATAGATAGATAGGTAGGTAGATAGATAGATAGATAGATAGATAGATAGATGACAGATAGATAATAGAGATACAGATCTAATTATTAGGAACTGACTCCAGGGATTATGGAGATTGAGAAGTCTAAGATCACCAGTTAGCAAGCTGGAGGAGGCTCAGGAGAGCAGAAATCTAGTTTCAGAATGACCAAGTTCTGAGAACCAGGAGAGCTAGCTGATATGTTTGTTTCAGTCTGAAAGCCAACAGACTGAAGATATAAAAGCTAATGTTTCAATCCAAATCCAAAGCCTGGAAAAAACTGAAGCCCAAGGATAAACAAACAAACAAACAGTCTCTTCAAATAGAGCTTAAAAGGAAAAATAAGGGCAAAGGAAAGAGAGGATCTAGTTTTAAAAAGTAGAGAGCTGCTCATTGCAAAAAACCCGGAGAGAGTATAAACTGAAATGAGAAACACTAGAGATACTTAGCTATTGGGTGAATGGAGGAACTGGAGATATTGAAAAAGAGACAAAAGAAAATGGGGAGTGGATTCTTCATTTCTGAATGTATGTGTATGTATACATACATATTGAATATAAATATATACACATGTATTTTCTGAAAATATATATTACACACTTAGAATTGAATAGATGGTATATCTATTCTATTCAGATTATTTTCCTACATATATCTTTTTGAACACATATACAAATTATTCCATATACATACACATATGTGCACATACTTTCAAAAATAAGAAGTAAACTGGAAGGAACACAAGAACTTATAATATCCAACTGTAAAAAAGTTAAGGGTATTAAAAAAGAAAAATTTAAAAAATTAAAAAAAACAATTAAGAGATTAAAAGTTTTAACAGATTCCTTCTGACATACATATGCATGCATATAATAGAAGTCCATGAAACAAAACTATAACAATGGAGCAAGGTGGATATTAAAAGCTAACATTTAAAGAAAAATCTTCTGTCATTAATATAAAAAAATAAAAAGAAAAGAAAAAAAGTAGAGACAGAGAGTTGAACCAGAAATTGAAAGGAATTCCAAAACCCTGAGAACATCAATCTACAATGGCCAACAATTTGGACTTTAAAGAAAATTAAAATTCTTTGAGTATCATGGGAGGGGGGAATAGTTCAAGTTAGTTTTATTTTGTTATAACAAGAAAAAATGAGATTATTAGTAGACTGTAACAGCAGTACCTTATACCAAAAGTCAAAGGGATAAGATACATAAAGAGAAAAAAATGTGGGCCAGGGATTTTATATCCATTAAGGTGACCTCCAGGTATAAATATCTCAGTCAAACTTTTAGGAACATACAGTGTCTTTTGAAATATTGATTTATTGTCCTCAAGAAATCTAAAAAACACTTCATTTAATCAAGATGGCTAGGCTGGCAACAACATAAGAATTAATGGTGAATATTAAATATACATGTTCTCTATGTAAATGAGAACTAAAGATAGATAATAGTTATGTCTAAAAAGATATAGTATGTAGTGGCTATATGCCTAGTTAGATACATTTCAACTGTCAAAAATATGAAAGTACCTGTACTTTGGAATTTGTGACAAAATAGGTTTTAAAAATGAGGAAATAATTTGGAGAATATATGAAAAGTACAGTCATCTTGTTTTCAACGCTACATATTAATTAAAAGTAAACAAATATTATTTTAAATTAGATGCTAGCAAAGAGAGGAGGAAAACAATTGGTCATTGGCTAACGTATTATTGTACCTAGAACAAAATCTGAAAATAAAAAGGAAATGAGGATAGTATATAGGTAACAACATAGATAGAAACATTAGAACAAACATATAAACTCTCCTAAATACTAAAGGTATAACTATAAAGAGAGAAAATGAATACATTTAAAAATATCCATGGATATTTTAACATATGGATAAAACATAAGGTTAATAAATTGATGGCTCGTAGAGAAGAAAAGAAAATGGAGGACTCAGAAATAGTATTTAGATTTCTATGGATAGCTCATGTCTGCTGGATTTGACTACCAAACTAGAAAATAGTTTTTATAATTATAAAACAAAATTGAATTAAAATATAATCTCCAAAACTCAGAAGTAAAATAAGACAAAGTAGACTGGGTGTCCAACTAATGGCATGAGCACAGTGTGAGGAACTAGTTAAGGTTGCTTTATGGAATCTAGTGTGTAATGGCCGAAGATGTTGCTGAGCATACTAAAAATCCACACACAATTCCCCCTGCATATGAAGAATTTTGTATTTCAAAAATAGCAGTAGGGCTGCTTTTGAGTAATGTGCAGTAAACTATTCAGAAGTGAAGAACATTAGAAAAAAATTATCTTTTCTGTAAATAGTATTGAGATAATTGGAAATCCAAATAGATGAAAACGTAACCCCAATTCATACCTTACACCACAACTAAATCAAAGTGGCTTGTAAAACAAAATGTGAAATAATATTAGAGATTTTATAATATAAATTATGAAGAAATCTATATAAACTTGAGTCAGGAAAGGCCATATACAGGATATAAAATTCCTAATTATAGATGAAAGGATTGTAAATGTGGATACATGAAAAGTAAGAAATTCTCTATCAAACAACATGGCTTGTTGAAAAGGAAATTTGCAGAGGCATTCTAAGGTAAGGAGAGGAGAAATGGTGGGGGCAGAGGGACATCAAGTGTCAGTGTTCTGGTATGGGAGCATGCTTGATGGATTTGAAGAAAATAAAAGCTGATTGAAGTAGATTTAGGAGGAGAGTAATAGTAGTAGAAAATGAGATTAGAAAATTTATAGTGAGCCAGATCTAGGAAGCCACGTTTTGCCTATTTTGTAAGGATCTTATTCTGAAAGAGGACTGAGACTTTACCGTCAGATTTAGTACCCTATAGGTCAGTAGGCGGGGTTTAGGGGAGAGAGACTAGGGGTGTTGTGAAAACCTGCTTGGAGGTTCAAAAGGACTGTTAAGAAATTAAGACAGTGAGTATTGGTGACTATTTCTAAGAGTTTATCATGTAAGAGAAGTAGGTAAATAGGGTCCTAGCTTAAAGAAGAGGCATTTTTTCTTTCTTTCTTTTTTTTTATGGAAGAAATAACAGGAAGGTCAGTCCACTTGGTTATTTAATTTTATTTTGTTTTGTTTTGTCTGTCCCTGTTCAGCTGCAAGAGTAAATAAGCTGGCAAAATAAAATTAAAATTAATAATATTTATTTAGCCAAGTGCTTAAAAGGAACTGAGAAAGGAATATGACATATTAGGGTATATGTAAAAGTGAGCAGAAGTCTTTAAGAGACACTGAAAAATTGGTCAATGGATTATGGGTCCTGGTGAGGTCAAAAGAGTCTTGATTTGGAAGTTCTGAATTATATCAGCTAAAAAGAAAAAAATGGAGCTTTGATATGCTTATAATTGTGATTTTTAGTCATGTCACAGTTCTCAGTGATAACAAAATATTTTTTATGACACTAGAGTATGGACATTTGAAATATGTATGAGACAAGGTCATTGCAAGAAAGGAAGTTACCCTCTATCATTTTCACGTTCAGGTGATTTATGAGTATACTGAAATGACTAAAACTGATGACAGGAGTAGTGTTGAGTCAGTGACAATGAATTAGGAACTAAAGTCTTTAAATAACTCAAAGTCGGTCACAGACTTACAGTAAAACACAAAACTATAAAACTCCTAGAAGATAACATCGAGAAAAATTAGATGACCTTGGGTGTGGCGATTTTTAGATACATCACCAAAGGCATGATGAATGAAAGAAATAATTGATGAGCTTGGACTTCTTTAAAATTAAAACTTATCTGCCAAGTTTGGGAGAAATTATTAGCAAAAGACACTTCTGATGAAGATTGTATTCCAATATTTAAAATCCAGTAAACTAGGAATATAGGAGAATCTCTCAGCTTGATAAGGACTATGTCATATACACTCTTGCTCACAATATTCAACACTATCCAATTCTTTTTCAGAGGTGCAACTACACTGGTAAAATTAAAAAAGCAAAATGGCTACTTACTAGCTCTGTCTTATCTAAATTAAACCATAAAGGATTTGGAATACAAATGGCAGTTTTACATAGAATAAGTGTGGAAGCTAAAGAAAGCATGAATAAGAGATACGGAATTTACTTATGTGGTTAAGGTGATTGAGGTTAGCATCCTCTGTATGTATTAAAAACTCTGTCTGGTAACCTTTGTTTGAGTACACAGCCATGTAATGAACCAACCTACATTTCATCTCAGCTGGTGGAAGGATAATAATAAAATTTGTGGAACAGAATTGTTCTATTGATCTCTCCTAAATCTAATCTTCCTTGTAGTATCAACAGATCACTGGGGTTCTACCCTTGCAGGACTCTCGCCCTAAAGCAATGACAAACTGGGGTTGCTATTATGTCAGGAATGTTCTCGTTAAGCCTTGGTATCCATTGTCTGAATGCAGTCATCGGAAACACAGCAGCAAGCTCCTCTCATAAGTTTGAACCATTTTGTAAGAGTAACTTAATGTATACACACTCAAACGTGCACACACAAACATACACATATTTCCTACTCTAGGCTCATTAACAGGAGATTGGGGACTGAATTAGATAAGAAAAAAAAAATTCAATTCCCCTTCTATCAATCGAATTAGAATGGCAGGAGCAGGAGGTAGATTTTGGAAATGCACATGCTTTTTACTTTCTAGTAAAGAGGAAGAGCTGCATTCAAGACATTTGATTATCATTTTTAATACGAAGTAGATGCTCATTTCAGTGACACTATGACCTTCAGTAATGTTTTCAAGAGGAGCTTTTCTTTCTTCAGCTAAGATTTAAAAATGCAGAGATATAGTCAGGTGTCTTATAGAAAGATTCAGGGAAGACAGATCCAAGGAGGAATAATAATTTGTTATGTAGTTTTGATGAGTAAAAACTAAGCAATTTCTTTTCATGTTAAATACGTTTAGAAATATAAATTTCTTCATTCTTTTTAATAAAAGAAACTAATAATTTGAATTAGTGGAAAGTTAAGTTGCTGTTTAATTATGTCTATACATGGCATTTATAATAAATATGGATAAGTTAATAATGTGGTATATTCCGTGTTGAAGATTGCCTACCATTTTAATGAGGCTTTGAAAAAAGACACTATTTTTTTTATGAAGTGTAATATGAAGAACCTCAGTTAAAGATAATAGTAGTGTTCCTATTCCTGAAATCTTTGAAAATTTAAAAATATTTAAAAACATTTCCTTACCTCTTTTGTGTCTAGCTATAAAAGGTTCAATAAATAGGTTGAAAAGGGGCTAATGACATCCAGGCACTTAACATCCTCACTTTAAAGACTTTTATGAACTACAATTAGATAATTACTGTTAATTAGTATGTTAGGGTAGCAGAATTATTAGAGTGTATAAGAGAGTTAGCAATATGTAGAATGTATGGCATTCATCCAGGGATCAATGGGGCTGACATTTTCTATGCTCTTTTTTTTTGTTGTTAACATTGAATAGAGAACTGCTCTTGGTTTTTATTAACTCCAAATGTGATTTCACTTACAATTTTCACTAGTTTATATCTTACAGTATTCATGTTTGTATCTTTGATATATTGTTCTTTTCTGGATAGTACAAGAGAGTTTAACATATTATTCACGGAAAACTGAAACCTAAAACCGAAACTGCAAACTGAACTATAAGGAATTTTTAAATTTTGAAAGTTCTTCTTTACTCTTAAACAAGGAATTTATTTTTTAATAGCTTCTCGAGAAAATAATGCTTAAAATCAGAAATTCTTTCTAGGTATATGATTATTATATTGATGCTGTCATTTTCTCTTGTGTGAAAGAAGCTTGGTTTGTGTGTGAAAAGTTGAATGAAGATAGATTTACCCAAATATAGCAATGGGCAAAGTATTAAAGATAAAAACATATATACCAGCAACATTAAACTATTAAAAAAGGATATTAAAGTCTCAAGCAGTCTGATAGTCTTTTTAACATACGTTAGTTAAATCATTTAAATAATACAAATAAAGAATACAAATAGATAAATTTTTATGACCTCTAACTCACAGTTACATGGCTAGGATATTGTTTCAATAATAGGAAATAAATGCAAACATGCCCATTTTAAGACACTCGAAGATGTTCACTTTCTTACAGATGAACTAAAGGCAGCATTAAGAAATGGTAGATATTACCTGCTATCTGAACTATAATATTAAACATTAGAATTTCTCTGGAAAACATTTCATTTAATCCTGGCTCTCCTCACACATATGACACATGCACACACATACACTTTTCAGAACTAATAGACTAGGTTTCTGAGATACAATTTTTGTATATTGTTAAATACCTGAGCAATTTTATATTCCAATGTTAAGACTTATTTTAGGCCAACATTAAAATGACTGCTTTGTGCTGTAATTTTACAAGCCTGTTCTGCTTTAGAGTTATCCTAATCTTTCTTCCTTGCTGTTTATCAGTAGCTACTAACACAATTAGAAATGTGGTGCCTAAAAGCATGGCAATAAGACTTAAGAAATCGCTTTTACTGTCTTTCATTCACTAATTAATTTATGAATTCATTCACCGATTAATTCACTCATTCAGTGAGCAATGCACATCTTCACGATGCATTTTACCATAGGTCATTAACATACTATAGTTAAAAAAAAAAAGTTCATTTTTCTCTGCGAATCCAAATCTGCCACATAGCTATTACATTCAGAGTATTCCTTGTTTCTCAATCTGTGTTCATTTGTCTAGATAAGCAGTGGTTCTCTCTCTCATTCCCTAGCTATATTTATAGATTTTTTTTTTTTTTTAAGACTGTTGGTAGGAACCCATTTCACTAACTGAAGAGCTCCCTGGACTGAGGCATAGATTTGCATGTATTTTAAAAATTCCACAGGTGTTTTTGTTTTCATTTAATTCAAAAGGCTATTCTTGCTGAAATTTTAGTTTATTTTTATTACAATAGTAGGAAACGAGAGGAAAAAAAGAAGAATTTATAAAGGTCCCACCAAAATTTCTTCCAGTCTTCAGCTCCATAGATTACAAATTTCCACAGGTTGTCATTCATTTTTCTGCACTGATTCTATACATTCACAGTAAAATATGTGCCTATATATCTAAACATACACATGCATAAATATACACACATAAAAATATAAATGCACAATCACGTATATGTATACACACACATATAAATATGCACACATATATACACACATATACACAGACTTTTAAAAACAAATATAGGGCTATATTAATCATATATATTATTTCTCTTTTTCTATAGTATCTTCATGTCTTTATCTCTTCCTTTTTCCTTTCCCTAAGAAATGCATACATTTAAGTCCTATATGCACCACAGCGAGTAAATTAATAACAATCTCCACATCTCCTTCTAGATACCATTCTGAATCCTTGCTCTTTTCAATTGAGCTCCTTAAGAGAGTAATTAATGTAAACCCCTGGTCTTACTTTGTCTAGTACCAATTACTTCCCTTCTTATTGTAGTGTGCTTCGATAACATCACTCCATAGAAACTGTTCTTGACAAAAACACTGATGGTGTCTTTATGGACAGATCTAATGAACACTTGAAAAAAATATATTATTATTTATGCCTGCAGCACCTGGTCTTCCTAGGTGGTCTTCCGTTCAAGTACTAACCAGGCCTGACCCTGCTTAGCTTCTGAGATCATATATTGAACTTGTTCAGGGTGGCATGGCCGTAGACCATGGACCGTGGCTCCACTGGGGTGTAAACCCAGGACCTTCTGCATGTAAAGCAGATGTGCTAACTGCTACATTATGGAACCACGTTCTAATGAACACTTTTTATCTTGTTATAAATCAAAGCTATATAGTCTAATGAATGACTTATTATATCTTAGTTTTTTTTTTCTTCCTTATCTTTCTTAACATTTTTCCTCACTAGTATGCTTAGTCTCTTTCTTGAGTTTCTTGTTTTGCTGTGATAATCTTTAGTATCTTTCATAAATCTTTAACTTTTTCCTCTCTGTATATACTTCCTATAGGTGATCTCATCTCCTCTTATAAACTATCATTATGCTAATTGACCCAACCCAAACTTTCTAAATCTCGCTTATTCTGAAGCTAAAAATGATGAATCCAACTTTTTTTTTTTAAACTCCCGTGTCCCATGGATTCTTCAAAATCTGCCTTACATCATACAGAACTCATGATCTCTCTCTATGCCTCTACCCCACCCTCTTCAACCACGTGGTTTTCTTTCTATTCCATGTTGGCAGTTAAGAGCATTATCAAATCAAGTGAGTTAGAAAGTAGAAGTTATCTCAGACTCTTACCCTTTCCAATTAACTGCTTGTTTCTGACAATTTTTCTTTCTAATTTTCAAATATTTTATTCCTTTTTATTACCAACAAAACAATTTTGAGTTATTAGGAAAAAGTAAGAAGACATTTTTAACTATGTACAAGTTATCTGGAATATTGGAATCTGATCATGAAATAAGTCATTGTGGGAGAAATTGTGGTCTGAAAAGGTTGAGAGGTCCAGTCTCATAGAGGAATGAATAGATGTAGAGAATGGAGAAATACAAGTTATCACTGATACGACAGTTTGAGGCCAGAGAGTTATCAATATCAAGCTGTGGAATTTAACTTTTATTTTTGGATATGGCCATGATTGAAGGATTACTATTAATAGAAGAATGACAGTATTAGGGCTACATTTTAGGGTTAATAATCTGGCCACCTGCATTGTTTCAATTGGAAGGCAAAAAAAATAAAATAAAGAAATCTGAAGGTGAGAAAACCAAATGGGAGACTTTTGAATAAAAATATAAGAAATAATAAAGGCATGAATTTAATGCTCAAGAGAATTTCAAAAAAGTAATATATTAAAGGACTTTGTTAAGCTTCTAATTTAAGCTGTAGAAGACTTTACCAAGAATAAAGTGCCAATTTCTCTGGTAAATTGTATAGATATTTTTCTCATGTAGAATTGTTTTAAAGTATGGAGAGCGTAAGAAAAATAGTACAATTTATGTCTTCTAAAATCATTGATTCAGTTATTCTGCCTAATCCTTTTTTATTTGACAAAGGTATGTAAAGAGAAATACAGAAATTTTAGATATGTTAGGAAAACAAATGGAAGTGTCAGTTCTCTGCATACACCATTACATGCTCACCTAGAGTGGACGATGAACAAATTGACATCGATCACCTTTGTTTGCCTTGTAAGATACCCTCAAAGTATCCGAATACTTTGGTATTATTGCTGTAAATGCTGTTTAATAAAATACTTACTTTACTTGGCGTGCCTATGTTTTGACAGTAAATAGTGCCATCTACTTAGTAAAATATCAGTGGCATTAGAAGACAGCAGCTGTTTTAGGGCTCTAACATAAACCTCATCATGAGTGAATCCAGGAGCGAATTTTAACACAAATTTGTCATTTTGATCATTTAAAATTTTTTCTTGATTTTTATTGTAATTGAAGGGCCAGTGTTCAATGATTTGAATATGGAGAGGCTTTTAAAATATGACACTTAAGTAGGGGCATTTTGTAGATTGTCTGCTTTACAATCACTCTTTCTTGTACTTCAGCTTTAGAAAATTTGAAATTCAAAAAGCCTCAGGAAAGAGTTATTTGGCTGATGTGTTTTGAAACCAATTATTTCTATAAAAATTTGGAATGTCCAGAGCAATAATTAATCCTGTCACTTTACATTTCTGTGACTATTGATAGATCCTTCAATTATACTTTAGAAAAAAAAACTAAGAATTGCTATTTCTCTGAGACAAAAGTGTGATGGAGTTTACTGTTATTATATCCTTAGTCATAATTCTGTGACCATTAGAGCCTAGAATTATTATTTCACTTCTGTCCAAAAATAGAAAAATAAAATTACACTAATGCTTTTAATTATTACATGACATATCTAGCAATAAGAGCATAGGATGCCAAATTAGATAATCATAATTCAATTCAGGTTCTGCCATTTACTGGTTATATTATATCATCATATGGTCTAATATCTCTAAATCTTATTTTCCTCACATGTAAACAAATTCATAGAATTTTATGAGAATTATATAAGTAGTACATAGTGGATAGCCTGGCCTACTTTTAAAATATGTGATTCAAAAACTGAGTGTTTAGCAAATAATTGGTCGCAATTACTTAGTAATATTTTAGATCGCTAATAATTTTGAGGAATTTAGATAAAATTATATACTTTATTGTTTTAACAAATATCTGTTAAATTTCTACTGTGTCATGCTTTTCTAGGCACTAAGCGTAAAGCAGTGAATATATTCCAAGCTTTTGTAGAGCTTGCTTTTGTTCTGGTTAATATAAACCTATAGTAAGATAATGAACTAATAAATATATGATATTTCAGGTAGATGTATGTTTTATGAAGAAAGGTTAAGTAGGTTAAGGAGAGAGTGGGAGACATAAATTGGAGGTAGGTACTATTTTAGGTAGAGTTGTTTAGGAAAGAAATTTAGATTAGGGAAAATTTAAGCAAAGACCTGAGTAGAGCAAACACTGGGATTATCGAAGATCATTTCCCAACAAAGGAATTGAGCATAAAAATGGCCCTGAAGTGGAAAAAGCATTAGGATGTTCATCTCCACTGGAATTATATTAAATACTACATTATTTCCTCCAACAATCTTAAAGGTGTTAAGAAAAAAATCATATATATATGACATTAAGTTCAGAAAAATGTTAAGGACATAATCATGTACAATTTTTCTATATAAAGGGCTGAAATACAGGGTGAAAAGTCTATAAGATCTCACATTCAGCATTTTGAGTTTAATGATAAGTAAAGTTTGTTAGAGAACACTTACAGATTTAAATGATAGAGCACTGAGGAATTGCAGAAGTGATGTTGAAGGAATCATTAACCTTGAAACTGTAATTCATTTATGGAATATAGTTTTGAAATTCACTAGTTTTGAAAATATTTATTTTTTTTGGTATATTATCTTCCTCACTGATATATGGTATATTTACCTTTTCTGTTGTTTGTGTGAGTGTGAGTGTGTGTGTGTGTGTGTGTGTGTGTGTGGGTGTTGCATTTGGTTATTATTTTTTATTTGTTTTTGTTTTTGTTTTAAGTACAGGAGATATAATGACCTACAAGATGAAATCTGAAAAAAAAAATATATGTATATATAATTTGTTAGAGCTAAAGTAACACTTGGGCTCCCAAATTTTAAAAGTTTCTATTTCAATCTTTTTTTTGTGTGAATAATTCTTTTTTATAGTAGATACTACTTCTAACCACGTTACCTTAATTCATGGATTTTTATGTGATATACATAAAAAACTAGAGAGACTCTACTTACTTAATACACATGTGCCTAATGTCTTTTTTTCTCTTTTTCTTTTAAAAATAAGATCTCTAGTTTTGAAAACAAATTAACCATATTTTTTTTCACTCTATAGGACATAGGCTAATAGAAACAGTACTTGCATTTTTCTGTTTCTAAAGCCTATATAATATTCTGTGTACCTTTCAAATTTGATATCATATCTATCTAGTGAGATCCAGTAAGATTTTGTGGAAAGAAGGCTGGTCTTAAAATCAGGAACTTGATTTATATTTTTATATTTGCTGCTAACTAACTTGGTTATCTTGGGCACATAATACCTTTCTGGGCTTCAGTTTTCTCACCTTGGAATATGAAATGTTGATTTCTAGAGTGTTGCTATATCCTAACCATTTCAATTGTATAATATTTTAAAATACTCATAGTTATTAAATGTTATATGGATTCTGCTGTTTTAACTGTTACTGGTTTTCAAATACTTTCAGAAACCCAGACGTAATGTTGAATACCATTTATACCTTGACATTCTCAGTTTCATATCATAAAAGAACTATCAAAAAGTAAATATCTTAAACTTCTATTCAAAAGCAAATAGATTTCCTGACCCCATGTTTTATCATTTATTTTATTAGTTTGAACTCCTTTATCTATAGTTGTTATATTTTTCTATACATTTATTATGTCTTCCTTACTAGATCATAAACTTTATGACGATAAGGAATATGACTTTTTGTTATATCCTGTGATTTTTAGCACAATGTACAAAACAATCAAGTATAAATAAATACGTTGACAGATGCTTCCTTAATTAAGGGTGATGGATAACGGGGATGATTCTTAAACTGTTCTTACTAATGCATTGATTTATTATTGCCATCAAATAAAAGAACCATATACAGAAATCCAACCACAAAAACTAGTGATAGATTTCTTTAAGCATCTTACATTTAAATTTAATTTGTGTCTTATTAAATTAAGAGAAATAAGTCAAGTAGTGCCATGTCATGTTAATACCTGATCTTACAGTTATTTCCATGGCAACTTCATTGGTATAAATATCATCATTCAGTAAAACAGCATTAAATCAAATTAAAATGGAATTGGATAGAAAAAAAGGATTTTATGTAAAACTGATATTCTGTCGGTCTCTTTCATGTTTTCTCCAAAGTACCATTGCAAAGGATATATAACACCTGTCTTTTGTTAGAGTAAGTTTAAATGTGCTCATTTAATTGTTTGTTTTTTGCCATATTCCGTCTAGACTCTACAGTAAGAGTAAACAAACTTTTTTTTAGCATTTTTGTTTCAGAAATTCTGTAGTAGAAGCAGAAGCTGGAGTCAGACTAACCTTGACATGTTTACATTTAAAAATCTTTAATGAAAAAATCTGTAAGAGTTATTAAAAGTAAGAAAGAAGTAATTCTGTTTTGTTTTGTTTTGTTTTTACCCATAATGATTTGGCAGTGGAAACTAATTTTAAATTTTGTTTTGTTCTGGATTGTCATTGTAGTTAAAAGTTTAAGAGACTTTATAATAAACTTTGGCCACTTTCTCTTTATGAAAAATAGAAAGAACTGCTTGAATAAATTCACACTACCTGAGATAACTCTCAACTGTTAACAGCAACAGAACAAAAAGTTTCAATTTAATCATTCTTTTTATACAAATGGAATGGGAAATTTCTTGTAGGTTATTGTTAAGTAAACTATGAGACAGATATCTTCTTGTGACTTGAACAGGTGCCAGGAACTGGGTTCAAATTTTTTTCTGATACTTACAATGATTCTTTTTCGTGGCCTAGGGCTTAAGCATATGTGAATTTCTCACTTTCTGAACTGGTTAGGTGCCTGTTATAATGTTTGTTGATCATTTTAGTACGTGACTTTTATTTAAAAGGCTATTCAGAGGCAATAACTATTAATAATCCTAACACATTAAAAGGATGGATAACCAAAAAATATTGATTTAGCACACACTAATTACATTTTTATATTAGGGATATTATTTTATTTAATTATAAATTTAGTCGATAATTCTATAAATTAAGCAAAGCTATCAATTGATCATAATTTATGTCCTGCAAATAACATGATATAGAGAAGCACTTCAAAAAAGTGATTACAAATAAAATTAAGACTAGAATAAAACATGCTTTTGGAAATAGTCATATGACAGCCTATATTTTTATTGAATAGACTTTTTGCCAATCATGTTTCAGATAACAGACTAGTTTGAAAGTTAATCAAGTTAGCAAACCTTTCTAAATCAATAGACTATACTTTCATGTATATTTATCTTTTCTTCTTTCCCAGTCGCTCCAATCTCATACTTTTCTCTACCATAGTTTATTAATGGCAAAAAGTCTGAGACAATAGAGTGAAAAAAATTGAGAGATATAGAATATGTTATTCCTTGAAAAATAGTTGGATTCTTTGGGGGGGGGGCATTAACTCATTCTCTCTTTTTTTTTTTTTTCTCCCTGAGTCAACCTCAACATATGGATTCTCAGAGTGGTGATATGAATACTTTCTCATAGGGGAATTGTAAGGATGTGATAATTCTTGAGTAGCTGTAAAACTGCTTCTTTATTAATCTTTTTCATTTATTAATGCATCTAATGAAGCCTTTTTAGTGCTCCTCCTCTCAGCCCCCATTTTTTGCCCATTAAGATGTTGCCTTTCAATATATGAGTATTAATGTAAATAACCCCAAATGGTAACTATTTCTAAAGCAGCAACCATATTGAATTCTTGTGATTTAAAAATGCTTCTATGACATTAATTGCAAGAATTAACTATGTATTACTTTGAAAAGGAAATGTCAAAAAAAAAAACAACCAAAGTTCTGATGTGAGATTAAACTGGAAATCTAGAAAACATGTAAATAAAACTGAGTGAAAAGAGTTATAGACCATTTTAAAAATCAGTTTGTTTCAATAAACCTGACTTTTGGGGTGTAATATTCACACTATATTTAAAAACTATTGTGTTTAGAGATTATTTGTATGATAATATCTTTTTTCTGTTTGTCTTTTTTCATGTATTTTTAAATAATCTAATCTAAAATTTTTCTTTGGTGTAATAATAATAAATAGTAAGTACTCTTAGACATTAGATACATTATTATTATTATCATTACTATTATTATTACTGTGGTTGTTTTTATATGGTGAATTAGAGTATTTACATGCAAAAATGATTTCAGAGATTTTGGAATAATAATTTAGGAATCTTCTGGTTGGAAAGAAAAGAGATGATTGACCATCAAGTGGTATCATTTCCTGTGGTCAATAACATACACCTAATGGTATTACATGAGGCTTTCCTCTCCCAAACATATATACCCTTTAGCCTTTTATGTTTTCTAAAATAATTTCTCATGTAAGGATTTCCTTGACATGCATATTATTTTTTCATTATGTGGATTGAGGAAATACATACTGTGCATCTCCTCTTTGCTTGTACATCTAGGCATGAACTAGTTTACCTATACCTTGGTAGAACAGCTTCTGTAAGCTTGTTTCTGTTCACTTATGTGACATCTTTATACTGATTTTCTATCCTGATACTCTTTAAACTGAAGAGTACTTCTTCTTTTGAGTATATTTTCACTGTCATTGTTAGCAACTGAACACCCCGTCATTTCCTAATGAGTTTACTATAATGCTTGCCTAGATAAATCCCCTTCAGTTCTTCCTGAAAAAAGCTGTCACTGCTTTTTATTCACATATATTTATTTGATTTAATAGTGATAATGATGATGATATGATTATTGTAATGTCTGCTTCTTATATGGTGCTTGTCAGTTCTAAATACTTTATTTCATATTAATTCATTTATACTTAAGTCCATGAAGTACATTCTGTTATCATCCTAATTTTAGATAGGGAAACTGAGTCACAGAGTGCCATAGTGACTTGTCCATGGTGAAAGAGTAGATTAGTGTTTTCTGTAGCATTCTGTATAGCAAACATTTTGTAGCACCCCTTTTATTATCTTGAAATAATATTTATGTAAGTTATAAACTATATACATGGTCTAAATAAAATTGACACATTACTCTAATTTTAAAGTAAAAGAAATAAGAGGAAATTAATTTAAAATAAAGATTCCATATTTTAAATTTTAGGTGCCTGGACCCAACTATACTTATTTAAATAAATAAATAAATCTGGTTCTTTATATGTAGAGTTAACTTGAGAAAGTCAGGTATATTGTATTGCAGACATGTATAGACATACAGAAATGTTCCATTGGTGACATGATTTTCCAAAATGATGAACAACTCCTGGTAAAATTTTGAAAGAAATAAGTTATAGTTCTAGTGATTTATATAATAATTGAATTGAGGGAAAATTCAACATACTCCACAAAACAGACCTTTTTATTTACATCAACTGTTTGGATGTTTACATACGTATTTTTCACTTCATGAATGCCTGGTCAAATGTTCAAAATTTATGGAAGATATAACTCTTCTTAGTGCACAGTGACCCTTAGATTTTAAGAGAGCACACTTGGCTCTCTGTTCTCTAAAATGTCAGCTGCAATCCACCACCCCCCCAATTACACCCAGGAATTTCCAGTATACCATGTCCAGGACATGATACCACACATACTGAGAACATCTGAATTAAGTTATTTCTGACAGTATATCAATTTGATACTGTTTATGATTTCATAAGACAAATCTTATATTTTTCTTTTTGAATTATGAAAAAAAACATTGATAAAGCAAACACAGTTAGGTCAAAAGTGAATTTCTGTTATATATTCATGGGTTATTAGAAAATAAATGCCTTTGTAAAAAATATTAAAAGCAGAACACTTATTAAAGGGAGAAAGAATGGACATGAATTTATTGTGTATTTATTTGAAGCTGGTTTTCAAAAGTTGAATTTGAGCACTATTGATTTGAAATTAATAGTTTTTAGGTCTTTTTACTATCTCTTTACCTTTGCTTATAAAATAAAAGATAAGAAAGAAGAACTGTAACTAGTTTTCTCTGAGTTTAGAAGTAATATGGTAGTAATTGTAATAGTAATGGTAATAATGATTTGACAGAACCAGAATTCCTTTAATGGTAGAAAAATTCTCTTAGTTTAGGAAAATAGTTTGTGCTATTTTCTGTAAGAAGAGAAGGATTCAGTAAGAGGCAATAAATTAAAGGGAGAGAAAATGTAAGTTACAATTACCCTGGAATTCAGTGGACGTGTGCCAGTAAAAAGACTAAGGTGAGAGTGATGGGAAGGAGGGGAAGAGAGTAGGTTGGAGCTGAGGGCAAGGAGTACAGTGGATAGTTTCTAGTGGCCAGGAGTCTGAAGAAAAGTTAAAATTAAGGTAGAGGCTGGACTGTAAAACCCCACACTTGAGCACCTATCTCAGTGTACAAACAAGTACTGTGTGTAGGAAAGAAAAACAAAATCCAAACAATGAAACAAAAAACCTGACTTAGTAGAATGGAAAAAAAGAAAGACAATAAGTTGGAATTAAGGAAAGAAAAGTTTAAAATGTGTGAGAAATTGGCAACCCTGGAAATAGGAAAAAAAATATGTGTATATATATACATATATATATATATATATATATATATATGTATGTATGTATGTATGTATGTATGTATGTATATATCTTGAAGGAAGATTTCCTTCCTCCACAGAAATTGAGAAAGGGGATCAAGCTGATTATAACTAAATTTTAGTGGGCTAGGTGACTTCAGTGATATTTTGATATTTCAGGATGAAATTTATAACTTTATATTTGTCATAATTTAGTAATGATGGGCATTAAAGCCAATGAGACATGCACTCTACATTTTACTTGATTTTATGTTGTCCTTAGGCCTTATCAAACATAATTGAGATTTTTATTTATTTTCAGCATGCAGGCATATATTTAGATTTTTGTATATTTGTAAATATATATTTTATATATTTGTAAATATATATTTTATAGTATAGAAATCATGCTTCTATATTTTTGGGTTTACAGTTTATAAAATAATATCAATGTTAGTAAGTAAATAATAATTTGATTGGTTTATAGGTCTCTAAATTTGTACTTTGTAATGGGAAGACTAACAGGGCTTTAACATGTTGGTGTGAAGAATGCCTCTGTAATAGCCACTGACAGTGTGTCACAGTTTGAGCATATGGTTCCTACTGTGTTTAGATCAGTAAAAGATGAAAGCATCCTGTTGTCCCCTACTAAATTTAACTAAATGTACACCACAGCTCTTTAGCACCAGCCTATGATAAACAACTTATCCTTAATCTGCAATGACTTTTGGTACTATGCCACTGTGTTAACACTTGATGTGAATTTAAGATGATTTTTAGTACCTACTCATTGTTTTTAAAAATAAAATAGTAAGAGATGCTTTTGCAACAACAAAATAGTTTTATAAAGTTTTGTAAAGTAACTTTATACTAATTATATTTAACTAAATCAAAACATTTTTATATTTTCATTTGAAAATTAGTTGTTTAAGTTCTTTAAAATAATTTTCTTCATACTTTTTAGACATTTATATAAAATATTTATGGACAGCGATGTTGGATCTGGGTAGTAGGTATGAGGTATTGATTCTCTGGCTTGTGGCAACTGCAGTATAATTCCTGGTTTTGAAGTTATCCTTTCATCCCCACCAATGCATACTTTCTGATACCAAAATGAGCCACCCATTTTAAATAATAATTAATTATATTATTGATCAACACTTAAATTGTTCGAAATATTGCTGTCAGAAATCTAGTAAAAGTGTTCTGGTGTTTTTATCCTAGTGTTTTTGCATCAAACAATTTATTATGCTGTAGCGTTTTCTTTAAGAATTGTAACAATTTAATATTGGTCAGTTACTTCATCCTTTTTCTAATTTTAAATATATTCAGTGAATGAAGCCATTCCTCTCATACTGTACTCCTCCATTGACTTTTCTTCAATTTATTAGTAAACATTTTAGAAACCCAGTAAAAGGCTAGTATGACATGTAACCTTCTGTATATTCTGCAACTTCTATTGTTTTATCATATTTGTTTTATCTCTCTGTATAAATTTGATTTTTCTGTACCATTTGAAAGCAAGTTACAGATATTATGACAATTCACCCTTAAATATCTCAGCATGTATCTCTTCATAATAGATACTCCCTCTACATAACTACAGTATTAGTAGCACACCTAAGAAGATTAATTAGTAAACAATATCATCTAAATTCTAGTTTGTAGTCAGATTGCCTCAGTTGTTCCAATAATGTATTTTATGCTTTATAACTTTTTTGAAGCAGAATTGAATTTTTTCCAGCATTAAATGTTATTTTTTATGTCACTTAAATCTTTTTTTCTAAAGAATACCTCACATATTTTGATGGACTTATTTTTAATACTTTATTTTTTAGAGCAGTTTTAGGTTTACAAAAAAATTGAGGAAGAGTTACAGAGATTTTCTATATAACCCTACCCTGCACAAATGCAAAGTGCCCTCCATTATCATCATTACTCACTAAAAGTGGTATTTGTTTGTTTGTTTGTTTGTTTTACCAAAGATGAACTTGTATGAAGCATCAAAATCACCCAAAGTCCATAGGTTACCTTACAGTTTACTCTCGATATTATATATTCTATGGTTTTGGACAGATGTATAAAGAAATATGTCCATCATCATAATATCATAACAGAGAAGTTTCTCTATCCTAATAACCCTCTGTGATCTGCCTATTCATCTCTCCATACTTTGACCCTTTGGCAATCACTGATCTTTCTATTGTCTCCATGGTTTGCCTTTCTCATAATGCCATATGATTGAAATTATATGGTATGTAGCCTTCTCAGATGGGCTTCTTTGACTTGGTAATATGGTAGGACATATTTAAGATTTTTCTTGGCTTAATAGTTCATTTCTTTTTAGTGCTGAATAATATTCCATTATCTGGATATGCCACAGCTTGTCCATTCACCTACTGGAGGGCATCTTGGTTGCTTCCAAGTTTTTCTAATTATGAATAAAGTCACTATAAATATAAACATCCATATGCAAGTTTTTGTGTGGACTTGGTTTCAACTCCTTTGGGTAAATATCAAGGAGCACTATTGTTGTATAATATTATAAGAGATGTTTAGTTTTGTAAGAAACCAACAAGTCTTCCAAATTGGCTCAACCAATTTGAGAGTTCCTGTCCATTGCCACACATCCTTGGCATTATTTTCACTTGTCAGTGTTCCAGGTTTTTGGCCATTTTTATATGTGTGCAGTTATATCTCACTGTTGTTTATTTTGCACTTCCCTAATGACATATGATATGAAGCACCTTTTTATGTCTTTATTTGCCATCTGCATTTCTTCTTTAGAGAAGTATATGTTAAAGTCCTTGCCCATTTTTGAAATTGGGTACTTTGTTTCCTTGTCAATGAGTTGTAAGAGTTCTTTGTATGTTTTGGAAAATGGTTCTTTATCAGATATGTCTTTTGCAAATATTTTTTCCCAGTCTGTGGCTTTTCTTCTCATTCTCTTGGTATTGTCTTTCATAAAGCAGAAGTTTTTATTTTAGTGAAGTCCAGCTTATCCGTTCTTCTTTTCATTGATCATGTCTTTGATATTTTATCTAAAATGGCATTATAATACCAGAGGTCTTCTAGGTTTTTTTCCTATGTTATCTTCTATGAATTTTATAGTTTTGCATTATACATTTAGTTAACTTTTCTGGAGATTGTGAAGTCTGTGTCTAGATTCATTTCGTGTGTGTGTGTGTGTGTGTGTGTGTGTGTGTGTGTGAATGTCTAGTTGTTCTAGTCCTATCTGTTAAAGAACCTATCTTTGCTCCATTGTTTTGCCTTTGTGTCTTTGTCAAATATCACTTGATAATATTTGTTGAGCACTGTATCTGGACACTCTCCTCTGTCCCATTGACCTGTCTGTTATTTCACCAATTCCAAACTATCTTGATTATTATAGCTTTATAATAAGTGTTCAAGTCATGTAGTGTCTCTCCTCCAACTTTATTTTTTCCTTCAATATTGTGTTGGATATCTGAGTCTTTTGCCTTTCCACAAAACTTTAGAATCAATTTACCAATTCGATAAAATAACTTGCCAGGATTTTTATTGAGATTCATTGAATCTGTAAATTAAGTGAGAAAAATCGACATTTTGAAAATATTGAGTCTTCTGATCCATAAACACAGAATATCTCTCCTTTTATTTATTTCTTCTTCAATGTAATTTGAGTTTTATAGTTTTTATCATATTGAATTCATAAATATTTTGCTAGATTTATACCTAAGTATTTTTGAAGTGCTAATATAAATGGTATTGTGTTTTTAATTTCAAATTCCTCTTGTTTATTGTTCGTATTGACTTTCATATATTATTCTTGTATGTTAAAACTTTGTCATATTTACTTATCAGATTGAGAAAGTTATCCTCTATTCCTAGGTTACTAAGACTTTTATCATTAATGGATGTTGGGTTTTCTGAAATCTTTTTCATTTTTTATGCAAAATTTTTTGCATCTATTGATATGATTCTGTGATTTTTCTTTTTCAGCCTTTTGACATGATGGATTGCATTAACTGGTTTTTTGCGTGTCAAAGCAACCTTGCCTACCGAAATAAATCTCACTTGGTTGTGGTGCATAGTACTTTTTACACATTGTTTAATTTTATTTGGTAATATTTTGCTGAGGATTTTTAAACCTGTGTTCATAAGAGATATTGATCTGTAGTTTTCTTGTAATTTCTTAGTCTGGTTTTAGTATTAGGGTAATGTTGGCCTCATAGAATGAGTTAGAAGGTATTCTTTCTGCTTCTATCCTCGGAGTTTATAGAGATTTGGCATAATTTCTTCTTTGAACATTAGGTAGATTTTACTAGTGAACCCATTTTGGCCTTAAACTGACTTTTGAAGAATCCCAGTCAGGTACCTTGTTGATCAGTGCTTCTAAAATTTTAGTGGACAGTGAATTCTCTAGGACTTGTTAAAAAGTATATTCTGATTCAGTAAGTCAAGCTTGGAGTCTGAAATTGTGTAAATGCAATAAGTTTCCAGGGGATGCTGTAGGTCTGAGAGCCATGATTACGGTTTTAGAGATCCTGCCTTTCTCAGTTTCCTTCTCCATTCCTATTTCCTTGTGGTAGGTATTGTTTTGCTAGGATCTCTTTAGTATTTCTGTAAAGGAAAAAATAAGCTTATAAGCTTGATTGTGTTTATTAAACATTTTGACAATAATATTTAATAGCTAGTGTTGTATACTTCATATTGAATCACATGAAGAGACACATGTCATGTTGTTCCACAGTTAGTGATCCTAATTTTTGCACTTGGTTAAGGTGATGATTGCCATATCTCACCAGCGTTAAAGTGTTCCCCCTCCCACTTTTGCATTTGGCCTGTTATATTTGGGGTGATATTTTAACATAATGCATATGTCTTGTTTCCCAACAATTTTCCTCCCAGTGTGTGTATCTGTGTGTGTGTTTTTAATATGAATTACTAACTTTTATTTTTATTATGGTTTTACTTTCCTGTATAAACTGTAAAAACATTACCAATAATAGCCCACTACATTGTAAACTTAGATGTAATTTATTGATGACAGGTTTAAGAACAAACAATTCATTCAAGGCTTTGGAGCTGCACTTAGTAAAAAAAAAAAAAAAAAAATTAGAACACCCAAATTTTATTATTTCTAACTAAAACCTAAAAAAGAACTATTAAAAACAAATACGTTGTTATTTTAGTTATAGTCCCGCCTATGGAAAGATCAAGAGCATACAGGCACAGCTACCAGGAGAGTTAACAAAGCAGGCTTCAGGAAGCACTGGTGAAAGTATATCTCTTTTTTTCTCTTCCTTCCTCAGCCTCATGAAAGAGAATAGATGCTGATGCCTGGGGATGTGGCCAGGCCAAGCACTCAGTTTTCTTTTGTATGAGCACTTGCCAGAGAACATAGGTTCGGGGAATTTACGGTATTGTTTCCACAGTATTGTTTCATATCATATACCTTCCAGACTGCCTTGTGATTTGGCTGTAGTCACATTGTTGGAGCCAGCTGGTAGGCTCCTCTTGAAGGGGGTATAATTGGGATGGATGGTAATGGAAGTCATCTGATTCTTGCACAACATAGGCTGAGATCCTTTTCTTGGCTGTTACCAAATTTGTATCCTGTAGCTCCATTAATCCACCCATGGGAATCTTAATTGATTCAGTGCAACAAAGAGGATCGCTTGCTTCCTCTATAACACACATGGATTCAGGAGCAGCCTGCCCTCCTGGAGGAGCTAAAATCACACTGTCTGTGTAGGTACATACACCTTTTTAGGTAGATTTTTTTTCTTTTAATTTAAACCTTTTGATTCTGTCTTGTATTCAGCTTTAATGGATGCTTCATTTACTTAACATTCTAAATGTTGGTTTCTTTCTGGTAAAATATTAATCACTTCCAGGGAAAAACTCACCTGGGCAGTTGGCAGCACCTTAGGGCCTCTTCATGGGAGTCAATTACTGGCCACTAGGACAGGTCTTCTAATGGAGTAGTAGTTGTTAGTGCTAAATTGTCCTTGCTGATTGCCTATAGCTGTTGAACTCTCTGCTCTCATTTGTAAAGATTCATGGGCTGGAGTGGATGGGGCTATAAAAATAGGAAATTCAACCTGGCGAAATTTGTTGTTGTATTCTCTGCTCTGGTATTTCTGAGAGTCCTCATCTCTTTGTCACTGCTGTGTCACTCTGCCACTCCTGTTGTCCAAAAGGAAGGGACATGGATGCATTGAGAATGAGAGACAATGCTGAGCTCAGTAGAGAGCTTAGAGTAGGGTCTGTTAGTACTCCTGCTGTTAGACCCAGAGCAGCCACTGCTGCTGTGTAGCTCTCTGGCCTACACTAAGATCAGCTCTTAGCTGATTGCCCAGGACCTGTAGACCAGGTATGTATGCAATGCCTGCATCTAATGTTTTTCACTTGTTGGCCACTTTAAATTTGGGGCTGCAAAATGATAATTTTCTAATTGATAATTGGTATTTTTCTAGAAATAAGGGATTTCCTATTTCCTATTTCTCCCTTTTATTTGGTAGTTACCGCTGAGTCCTGTTTTTGATATGATCATTATCACATACTTGGCCAAAGAGAGCCCCTTCACACTGGTTTCTGTGTCCTTTTGACATAACTCCATTATTTTGGAGGGGGGTTTGGTATTTCCTTGTTTTCTGGAATTATTAGATCTAACATGGTTTATTTTTCCTGTCCCAGATTTGTTGTCAGCCATATTCTCATCAATCCCTGGTTCTTTTCACTGGGAAATGGTATCTAGAAAACAAGACATGGCCTATAGGTGAGTTCACTGTTAGTAAGGTGTCATTACTTCTAGGTTGTTTTAGTGGATCTTTTATTTACTTTGATTGCTTTATATGAGTAATATTTTGTTTGGCTATATTGCAACTCCAGATTGAAGAAGGGCATATGAGTTGCATACTTTTCAGACTATTAGTAATATTATGAACCAAAAAGAATACAAAAAAAAAAAAAAGACTGAAATGTCTTTACATTGTTTTGACACATGGTCAGAAATAGAACTCAGGCACTACATCTTTTCTAAAATTCAGCAGATATTTGTGATTTTATATTTTGTTTCTATATTTGATGGGTCAGAGATTAGCCCTTACTTGTGGCTGGTTGTAGATGATTTTTAAAAACAATTTCTACCTAGATAACACGATTTTTTAAAAATTAGATGACTTCATTTTCATAATAGTATGACTTGGCTATATCTTTTAGCTTACCCTATCTAAAAAATATGAGCGATGTGTAATTTCATATTAGTACTTGAACTACAGAGATATATTTATTTAAGGTTAGGGTAGGGAGGAATATACTGTTACCTTGGGTAGCCTTAGTTTGAAAGTTTTCTAATTTCAGCCTTAAGTTGTTAAGTATTAATACTTTTGGATCACCTTTGAAAGGTACCGCTTATATTTTCTCTCATTGCTTTCATAGGAACCAGTTACATTTTTGATAAAATGTGTAAGACTGATTCCCTGAAGCATATTGTTCTTTTTATTATGAACCTAACTATATATTATCATTTCACTATTACTGCTGTTCCACTGCTGCAAAGTTGATTTACTTTCAGGTTTCTTCTTTCAAAGTTTATAGTGAAACAGGGAAAGGGTAGAGAGGAAGGAGTAACTTAGCCAAATGTTTTCTTTAATTATTTCCGCCAGTGTCTCAATTTTGGTGGTGATGAAAATATACAACAGTATCCAACATACTTCCTGCCAAGCTGAGTGTTATTTTACAAGCCTACTTTAGACTTCTCTCCATATTTATTCATAGTACTACACTGTGCTCATTTGCAGCAAGATGTGTACATGCTGTTGGTTAATTCTTTCAGTTTTTTTCCTAATTGCATTTTCATTCGGCCAATACTGTTCGAATCTGTGTTATTTGACACTTTTCCTGCATTGTGTATAGGACATTTTATTTTGTGGGAATTTATTTCAGAGGATATCATGAGGGAGGGAAAAGTTTTGAATGTGTACTTGGGATGGTACTATCTTCATGGCCAGAGAAACTTAAAGGATTGGTGATTTTATACTTCTAGAAACCAATTTTCCCTTCAGGAGTAAATCAGGGGTCAATATTTTTAAAATTCAAGATTCGAGAACAGTTGAGATGCAAAAGAAAATTGTGTCTACCTTTATTCCTTTTTTTCCCCCCAACCCCTACTTAAAAATTACTGAACAAGTTACCACCATAGAGTTTTTACTTAAATGCAGAGAAAGGTAGTCAGATACTAGAGGTTTCAAGTTTACCTTACAGAACAAATTACTATTTGTGAACAACAAATGTAAGCAAATGCAATTTTATTTCAGAGGAGTCACATTAGACCTAAGTAAATGCAATATATTTTTTACATTGTGTGATATTCTCAATCCAGAAGTTGGAGACAGGCATTTCTCTTATTGAAAAATATCAGACCAGACTGAATGATACATCCAAGTTCCAATCTAGAACTTTGTATAACTGGAATCATATTGTTTGTGCTCTTTTATGTCTGGCTTCTTTCATTCAGCATAATGATTTTAGATTTATCCTTGTTGTTCTGTAAATAAATTCTTTTCTTTTTCCTTTCCTTTCCTTTCCTTTTTTTTTTTCCTTTCCTTTCCTTTCCTTTCCTTTCCTTTCCTTTCCTTTCCTTTCCTTTCCTTTCCTTTTTTTTCCTTTCCCTTTCCTCTTTCCTCTTTCTTTCTCTGCATAGAATTCAGTGTATGAATTACCAGAGTTTATGCACTTTCCTATTGATAGGTATCTGGCATAATTCAGCTCTTTGCTGTTATGAATAAAGCAGCTATGAACAATTTTTTATATGTCCTTTCCCTTGAATAAATTCTTTAAAATAACATTTACATGTCACAAAATAGATATATGTTTATTTTTATAATAAATTGCATATTTCTAAAGTACTTGTACCATCTTATATTCCTGCAAAGAATATGTGAGAACTATAACTGCTTCAAATATTTCTAATATCTGATATTGTCAGGTTGTTTTATTTGCTTGCTATTAGTTATTCCTGTGGACAAGTGGAGGTTTTTTTTTTAAATCACATTTCTCAAAACTTGTAGTTGAATATCAAATAAGAAAGCAGGCATAGCATAGTTTGTAATTATTATACTTTAGTTATTTATGTAATGGGATTTTATTTATACATGTTAAACTATAACTGCCCAAAATAGATAAAACATGATCTAAAGGTAAATATTAAATGAACCTATGTCATATATTTAGTTAATGATAGAACCAGTAAGATGTCACAAACAGTTCAAAGGAAAATTTAAAAGCCAGAGTCATATACAGGCCATAAATTTTCAGAGACACAAAACTGGATTTTTTCCTATGGGGTAAGATAGGAGGAATGAAGTGTTTTTTTGTTTTTGTTTTTGTTTTTTTTTTTTACTGGACAACATTTATCTGTATGACTATAAACAGGAATTATTTGCATTGCTTTCAGTTATGTAAAACTCAGTTTTAAATAACTTGAAGAAAATGATATAAAGGTAAAACCCCATAGAATCAAAAAACCTTGAAAGATGTACTGTAAGCAATGCATAATTTTTCATTGAAAACATTCAGTAATTTCTTGTTTCAATTCAAAACTTTTCACAATTCTTCCCATATCCAGTGCTTGGTGTTAAAAACAATCTGTTTGCAATTCCAAGAAATAAAGAAGCTTAATGGCTAATTCTGTCTGTGTGTGTAGGTGCATCTGAAATATCAGGAGGCATACCCACTATCCTTTCTCCCATGAGATCATAAAATTCTTGTTAAAATTAGGCACCAAAGTTAAAGTTAAAAACTTTTCTTCTGAAATTATTTGTGACTAAAAAAGATGCTTATAAAGAAAATTATATATTATACACAAAGAGACATACATATCTCCTTAATAACAGAAGCAGGACTACTGTTTTGAAATTTTAGTAATATTAATGACTACAATTTTACCTGTTTAGAAAGATGATCACAATTTTGTGCTGTCATCACTTATCCTTATCCACAGAAATTTATGGAATGTGTCTCTGACTTCAAGCAACTTAGTTGTAATTCACTATCTACATCCGTTTTAAATTGGAAGATTAAAACATATATATATATATATGTATATATATATATATATATATAGCATAGTCACTATAGACATATACATACATATGTGTGTGTGTGTGTGTGTGTGTGTGTGTGTGTGTGTGTGTGTATCATAGTCACTATAGACTCTATAGTCTTATGGCACCCTGACTTATCCATGTGGATTTGTTATCCAAATTAATGTGAGATGAAGAAAATCTTCTAAATGTGTACCAACTGAACATATTAAGCAAACAGGGTCAGACTGGAGGGGAAGGGGTCATACTATTCAGTTAGATGGTTGTCATTGTTTTATCACTAGTTAATTTATCAGTTTGATAATTTACTGCTGGTTGTAATATTGGGTTGACAAGTTATAATTTATTCATTCATTTGATATAATTTCATTGTAATTCTGCTAAATGCTAACCATAGTTCTAGGATCTTGGGTTACAAAAAAAAAAAAATAGTGTTCCTGAAAACAGCCTCTCAGAAAAAATGGATGTTAAATTTTTTTTGATAAAATGCAATATGTGTTGGATAGAAATTATTTTCTCAGATAGTGGTGTCAATTTTAAATGAAGTGTAAAAATGTGCTAATTTCTTTTTGAAAAGCAGGTGGTTTAACTTTGTCTGAAAGAGACACTGATTCTAAATTTTAATAAACTAATCTGGTTAAATGACTTATTTTGATATTCTAAAATAGACTGTTTTTTCTTTTATTCAACACCTTCTAAATCACAATTTTAAAGTATTTTGACATAATTGTGAATACAGTTTCAGTTATAAGAAAACAGACAGAGAAATCCCATGTAACCCTTCTAAGTTTTCCCCAGTGATAACACCTGGCAAAATTATCATACAATATTTTCACATCAGGATGTTGACATTGATGTAGTTGAAATATTAAAGAATCGGTCATTATGAAGATTCTGCATCTTGTTGCCCTTTTAAAGCCATAGCCATTCCCTTCTCAATTCCCCTGCCTCTCTTTTCTGGCAACCACTAATCTGTTCTCTATTTCTATAACTGTATCATTTCAAAATGTTATATAAATGAAATAATACAGTATGTAAACACAGCCCACAGATTATCTGTGGATATTACTGTCCTTCTCTTAAGTGTTTCTAGTGGAATGGGCTCTGTCCCTAATCTTGAAGATATGCAGAAAGAGTGATGGCTACACAGGCTTGGAAAGTCAGAGTACAAATACAACAATTGGTTTTGTAAGAGACAATGGGATGCATACAGATGATGCTGTGATTTCTGGGAGAAATAATTTCACTTTTTCCTCTAGAATTAAAGTGGAACCTGGGAATATATAAAGTATCGAGTTAATGAAGATACCTTTTACAATAAGGAGAGAGTTTGTATAAAAATGGAGTTCTAGTTGAGAAAAAGGAGCGAAGAGAATATGGAGAGAGAAAAACAAAAATGAAAACTCCCGTAACATTTTTAAAGGTCTTGCCTAAAGTCTGCCCAATTCTTAGACTTTTCAATTTTATTACCTTTTTAATATGAGTATGAGTTGGCTTTTGTGCCATGAGAGTTCTGTATGTTATAAAGGCTGGCAATAAGTTTTTGTTGAATGTTGAATAAATGAAAGAAAAAATTGCCATAGGAACAGACAGCTATATCTTTAAATTATTAAGTTTTAGGACAGGAATATTTAACCTAGTGTTCAGGATCTACATATACTTCTAATGATCTACAGCATGCTCCCTCATCAATTCCATGCAAAATTTCGAAAGGAAATGTTTATTTGCATTTCTCTTTGGTGAGGAGACAAAGATTTTTCTCACAATCTCAAAAAGTCTATGAACTGTAACTTTGAAAGGAAAATTAAATGTAGAAAGCATAAAATTAGAATAGATGAGAATTTGCATGTTATCTCTACAGGATTATTGAAAAGCAAGTTTCAAAAATTTTTTAATGTGAATGCTAGAAGATATATTGATTATCATCCTCCCATTTTTAATCTGAATTCAAAATAGACTTCAAAATATGTTGATTTTTATGTTAAGATATAAGATATTCAGACTTAATTGGCTTCATATCATTACAAAATTAATTATCTCTTATGATTAATATAGCACTACCACCTGGAGTTATGGTGACATATTTACAACCAAGTTTTGACAGAAACATGTACAATTTTTGAAATAATAATAAATTAGAGATCAAATTGAGAAGGTTTAAGTATAGCAACCTCTTTAGAAACAAATTGAAGCTTACCCAAAAAATATTTTATAACAGGTACAAAATATAGGTTTCATGATTATTGTAACTTTGTCTTATTTTCTACCAATTTATACTATAATAATTTACTATAGTAGAAATACTATAATAATTTCTACTTTACCAATGTGCAAACTGTTCATCTTAATATTTTTGTTTTTATGAAAAGGTTTCTTTGGCTGGATTTTAGTCACTGATTAACTCATTAACCTGATTATTATTATTATTTTTTATTTTGTAATGCAGACAGCTGTTGGGATATTTACATTAGGATTTTTTCTTTGCTATTATTTTGCATTATCTATTTCACCACAGAACAAAGGATTTTTAACTAAAGCATTCGGTCTTTTATATAACAGTGGAGAAATACAATTTAAAGGAGGAAAAAAATTAACCTTAGTAACTAGCTTGTCCTTCAGTTAAAAACAGATTATCTTACAAATTCTACTCAAATCCAGATATTAAATCATTAAGCAATTGCTTTTGGTTCAAATATAGTTTTTCTTAGTATACTTTTTTCTGAGAACATAGTTACATCTGTAACATAGTATTTTATTTTTAATGTAATACAAAAGGCACCTATCCAAACTTAATTATATTGTGTGAATAGTGTAGACTGTAGATATATTTTCCAGTTTTTTTCTATTAATAGCTACCCAAAATGTCTTTAAGGCTGGTGGGAGCTAATAAATGGAAATGACCAGAAAACTTTTATAATTTACTGATTAAAACTTGATTAGTACAATACATGTTTTCCAGGGAATGGTGATAGATTTTAAGGAGTCATGCAAACCAAGTAAAGAAACTTATACTTACATTAGAGGAGAGGAGAGAAGATTCCGAGTGAATTCATAAGTAGTAATTAGTCTAACAGTTTACATAGGTAGCATCTACTCTTGGAAAATGTGAGATTGGCTGTGGCTCTGAAGTGTCAAATCTCATACAACATCCCGGGCAAGCTGAGGTACTGAATTCTTCACAACTTATATGATCCTAAGGAAGTTCTTGAGAATAGATCTTTCAATCATAAGTTCATGCATCAAGAAGAATGCTATTTATTTACCGGATTATCTCTCTCAGGAATTTGGACTAGATTAACACAGAACTGGTTAACTGGTTAGTAATGGAAAATAAGGCAAAAAGAGAGAAATATTGTGGGCATTTGAGTTGTGCCAACAGCAGATTACTAGAATAGAGGTCTTAATTTAGAGGCTTAGAAGAGGGTCAATGAAATAACTCATGTTAAAGCTGAGATCCCAGCTTCCTAAATTATATTCCAGCTTCTACAAGCACTGTTTGTCCTGGGTTTCTATGGAGTGTAAACTTCCATTTAAGGAATAGGCAATGCATCACTGATTTAATAGGTATTCTGATTTCCATTTCTTGAGATTAAATGAACACAAATCCCAGTCATGGACATATTCTACTACCCTTTGTGGTAATGAGATGAAAGCAGTGGAGTATTCCATTAAACTGTGATCTCCTTGAGGCCAGGCAGTACCCTGTATTCAGATTCAGGATTTGATACACAGTAGTCACTTGACACATATTTGTAAAATGAATGTAGGAAACAACTATGTGCATGATATGAAAGTAGAAAAAGGAAATATAAATAATAAGGACAAAGAAAAAAAACCATGGTGTCACAGTAATAAACAATATAAGGTTAGACCAATATTGTGTGTGTGGATACTTCAGTCAATCCATAAGTATAATAAATAAAATATGCTAACTTTGACTTTTGGAATTTTTAAATATGGAGACTATTAAGAAAGTTTAGAAAAATGAACATACTTTTTTTTTTTAAGATAAAGGAATTAGTATTTTTCCAGATGTTCTTAATATATCACATGTGTAAAAATATTCTTGAATTCTGAGTATTATTTTAAACTGAAAATTTATTTCTTGGCATCAGGATTGGATATGCTTTATACTTTTGAATGCTATTTATTTTTATGAGTATTTTTGGTAAAATTAGACAATCTTCTACTACCCCCAGCCATGATATTCTAAACTACCAATAATATTGATTTTGTTTCTGTGAATAGGCTAAGACTTTATCTTCAGCCAAAAAATGATATTCCTAGAATCTTATTTTTTTTTCTTTTTACTTGAGACATCAGGCTTAAAAATTTCTTTTAGAATTAATTCCTGTGTATTTGATTGATAATTGTTATATATGCATGCAAATTGCTTGCTGTTAACATTCATTATTTTATTTCCTTTAATTTTGAAACTAAATTAAATGTTCTTCTTTATTAAATATATAGGTTACAGACTCAGATACTGCAAATAACCTCTATAATTTAAAATAAGTGAGTAGCATAGCTTCAAGCCACTACTGCATCTTCACATTCTTCCACTCTTTAATCTTTGAAAATAATTACTGTATGCATACATATGTGTGTGTGTGTGTATATATATGTATATATATATATATATATATATATATATATGATATATAAAGCTGTCATTTATTCTTTATATAATGGATTAAAAAACATGTGACTCTCCTTTAAGTTATGCCATATATTACACAAGTTCTAGGTATGAATCCTCAGTTTTTAGATCAATATCTCTGAATCTCATTTTCTTATTCTAAATAATCTAGTGTTAACATAGACAGAGAACAGTACACATCCTTTTATCTTAATTTAAGTGAGATATGCTATTGAATTCTCATTAAAGATGAGAATTTGAGAATACTTCATATCTGTCTCTGCATCCCATCCCACCTCTCAGTTCCCATTGAAATAATTTAAATTATATTTAAATTAGACCAAAGATTCCTGGAAAACAAGAAAGGATGCCACATGTTTGGAAGATATTCTTTACAATACAAAATAAACAAAATTAAATTGACTAAGATCTCCGTAGTGAAAAATATTAGCTGTAGAACTAATTGGTTCTTCCTTGGGCAGCTCTGAAGAGATCAGCTTAGAACTCATGACTACAAAGTATAGGAATGAGTCATTAGAAGTAGTCAGGGTCATTAATTTAACACTGCATTGAAAACAGCAGTACTGTTAATACCCTGTGCTATGATCTGAATGACTGAGTCTTTCCCAAAGTTCATGATTTGAAATCTTAGTCTCCAATGTGATGATCTTAGGAGTTGGGCCTTTGGGAAGTAATTAGGTCCTGAGGATGGATCCTTCATGAGTGAGATTATTTCTTTATAAAAGAGACCTCTCAGAGTCTTCCCTAACCCCTTCTACCATGTGAGGACACAGGGAGAAGTCAGCACTCTTTGACCTGGAAGAGGGCCCTCACTCAATCATGCTGAGCTTGGACTCCAGCTTCCAGAAGTGTGAGAAATAAATTTCTGTTGTTTTTAAGTGCCTAGTTCTTTGTTATAGCAGCCAAACAGATTAAGACACCTTCTTATTATATTTAGTTCTGTTGTTAACAACAAATTCCCCTCTCTCTAATAGAAAGCACTTAAACTTCTCTCTAAAATAAGTACATAATCCACCCAAATGTTTCGGAAATTAAAAATTATTCAGTAGATATAATTGTATATTTTAATAAAATATTGCCAAACTGGGAGCCTAGAAGATAAATAAAGTCAAAGGAAATCTGATTAAAGACTAAAGGTATAAGTAGCAATATGTAGCATAGATTCTGGAGTTCCAGTATCCTAATAATAGAAACTTCAGACAGAAGAAGAAACAATGAAATAGGAAATAAAATAGACATTAATGAAATTCTTGACATATTTTATTATGATAGAAAGAATATGTAAAATATTTCAGAGAAACAGTTAACATTAACAAGGAGTAAGAATCACATTAGAAGCAACCTATCATGAGCAACACTGAATGCTAGAAATCACAAAGCAATATCCTCAAAATTCCCTTCAGTGTTTATGAATGTGGTATTAATATCTTTCTTATCAATCAAGTGTGAAGGTAAATAAAGAAATTTATAGACATTTACCTATTCAAGACATTTTCCAATGGTTTCATCCCCTTCCCATGAAATATTAACAAATTTTTTTAAGCACACACATATGTATGTTTGCATATATGTGTATATATGTATATAGTATTCTTTAAGGTGATAAAGCAAAGTGAAAGCTTGAGTATATTATTTAAACTTATAAAGGTAACTCCAAAAGTAAAATTTAAAAATAAACTGTTTATAATTGTTATTTTTGGAAAGATATACAGAGATTGAAGAGATAATTTAATTTTCACTTAATATAATTTCATTACATTTGATTTTTTAACTCCATGAGTATCATTAATGATAATATCAATAACAAAGTTTCAGAAGGATTAAACAATAAGTCTTTGGTTTATATCATTTATTCAATACATATTTTTGAGTATCTAATTTGGGCTAGGCTTGGTGCTAGGTGCCAGCCAGGTGGTGACCAAACATTTTCTCTGCACTCACAATACGAGTTTGGTGGGTAAGAATGCAAACTTTTAAAATTAAACTGCAGGGTTCTATTTATATTTCATACCTACTCATTGTGTGATTTTAGAGTTGATTGATCTCCTTGTTTCCAGTTTCTTCCTCTGAAGGAGTGTTAACAGTGGCACTTAACTCTTTTCAGGTTGTTGTGAGGATTAAATTAGTTAATATATAGAAAGCATTTATAACAGTGCTTGTCACATGCAAATGCTTTACAAAAATGCAAACTGTTATTCATATTACATTCTAATGGAAAGAACATATGAATTCTACAAATCTTTGCAATAACGTGTTCTAAGCCTATAACTTTGATATATTGTATATCATGGGAACATACATCTGTGTAATGGAAACATATGCCTTTATTTTTAAAGCATTGTTTCTAAGGTAGAAATAATAGCTGCTTTTTAAAAAACTAAATACTTAGGTGATGAAGAATGTTGTAGAACTGTACTTATCCCAAAAGCTCAGAAACCTAGACTCCAGGCACCAGGCACATTCTATTCAGTCGTTTACATGAACCATCTGGAAACTGGCATCTGTATTTTTGATTTATGCTTTAGAGCCTTAGAAGCTTTTTAAAAAGTTTTAAACCTTTGCTTTTGTTTTTTTACTAAAAGTAATTTATTTTAGCATATTATCTTCTACAATAGAATTATATATCCTCATTTGCAGGTATTTTTTCCTGAATCAATTAACTTTTTTCTTCATCATGACATAATTATATTTTAAGATTGACTTTTATTCTACACATCCTCAGAAACATTAAAATTGTAGTGTTTCATAAATTTATATTGGAATAATCAATAGATAGGCTCTTTTTAAATGATGATTTCTATATTAACGTGGAACCAGGAAATTGAATTTTTTTTAAGTCCCTCAATTTGGATCTTTTCATACTTCTAGGATAAGTTAAAATCAGATGAATTTTTCCTGAAAGAGTGGCATTGGGATAACAGAATCCCTTTTCTAGTCAAAGTGGCTAGAGGAAAAAAAGCTTTACTAGAGAGGGAAACTAGAAATACTAAGAAGAAATAAATTTATGTTTTAAGTAGGGCATCAAATCTAAATTACAAGGTGATGACAAAACCATAATAATTAAAAATATAGCCAGTAGATAAAAGTAGATGCAAGAGATGTGCCAAAGAGATGGTTCATTTTGAAAACAGTGAATTCCGAATAGGTAGCAAAATGAGTCCTGAGTTGTATAGACACAGAAATAATAGGCAAGTTGCCCAAAGTCACAATTTCCTCAGTGGTAGGTCCAGGACTTGAGAGTTTCTGTGTTTAACTCTTGAAACCCTGTTCTTAACCTCTAAGCCATTTAATAGAATGAACTATAGTGAAATAGAAGAGCATTTAGAAAAAAGATATCATCAACAAAGAATATATGTTTTAAATTCTGGTAATTTGAAGGGAGTTTCATGGCTTTGATAAAGGACGTCAAGGCAGTGTTTAGACTTTCCCTAGGACTTAACTTATGCACTTGATTGAGGTTTTATAATAAATAAAATATTGTTGCAGATCCTGTAAACTTTTTAAACATGGGAATAGTATGAAGATTTAAAAACATTAACAATTTTAAGAAGATTTTAATAAAATAAAATGCCAGAAAAAGTTTCTAAATGTGGAGATATGGCATTCTTATTTCTTTTCCATTCTGTAAAGAAAATTCTGTAAATCTTAAAATATATACATACATGCATATGTGTTTAATTATTTATGTCATGCCTAGTAAGGGCAGAATAGAGTTCTGTACAAAATTGTATCAGCATTTTGTCCTCTTCTTTTTTTGCTACATGAATATAGAGTATATAAAATTTATATATATATATATATTATATATATATATATATTATATATATATATATATAGATAGATGTATAAATGATCTTGTCATTTAGGAAAATATCACAACAAAACTTCAGTATACATTTTGTTACTTATAAACTATATACATTAATGGTATGAATGCCAAGATCATGAAAATTTATATATATATGAACTATTTTTATTGTCATATTTTCATACTTAGATTAGTGTAATGAAAAATATTAAAAATGCAATTTCAGTCTCAGTAGAAAATAAGTGTTGATTAAGATAAAAAAGCAAGTTTTCAAAAAAAGGTATAATAATTAAAAAATATAAAGAAGTGAAATTATTTTAAATAGTGACTAAATGGTGATAACATGTAACAATAAAGATTTTTCCCTCTTCCTCCATAAAATTACAATTTCTGATGTGATAAATGTAATATTTGAGAGAAAAAAATATATGCACATTATCTTCATTTTTGCTGACCGCTCCAAGTTAGTGTGATTTAATTTTCTTAATCTTGTTTTTCTTTTATGGAATCTTGACCTATATATATTAGTAAGAACTTTATTCAAAATGAATGCCCTTTAAAAGTCCAACTTATATATTTGAAAATATGTGTAGTGAGTATTCATGCAGTGAAGTTTTAAAAAGGGGGAAAAACCCTCTATTTTCCAAAGTCATGTATCTATTTTCTCATTTTATCATAGTCATATCTCTGTGTCCACCAATAATTTTTGAGTTCTCTGTATAGTAGTTGTTTTACTAAAAAGAATCTTTGTTTCCAAGGTAGTGGAAAAATTTACTTATTTTATTTTTTATTTTCGCTAATTTTTCAGAATTCTGGTTAATGTGGAATGTATCTCACCAAGGATTTAGTTCTAGATAAATTCTACCTACTCCTTTTAACTTCAGTTTCTCCTCACATCAGCTTTTCAGGGATAAAGGATTTATTCTTTTATTAAGCTGTTATGGAAAAACCAAGTTCGAAGTAGGAGTATTTTTCAATGTAGTATTTCATGTATTCCTTTTTAAATGACTAATCAAATGAAAATTGGGTAGGACTAAACTATTTTCTCTCCAAAGAGCATTAAAAATGATACGTATTCTTCATTTACGTTTTAATTGTCCTCAATTTCGAGGTTTCTGAGAGCTGTTAATCTTGTGTTTCATGCACATAAAACTCTGCTTGCATCCTGCATAAATTCAGTCTATTTGACTTCTCTTTTCCCCAAGAGAAAATCCCAAATTTGAATTATTAAATTAATAATGATCAATATATAAATATATTTAATTTTCTGCTACTGTATGAATAACTCACATTTCACCCTGGAGTAAAATGTAAGTGCCAATAAAAATAATGGGTTATGAACAGTTTCTTGAAAATCTCTTCTATATGGACGCTTTTCAGTCTAAAGAATCCATTCATGGATATTTTAAAAAATAAATCAACACAAATAAGTTGTTACAGGTTTGGGGGAAGTGTCTGAAATATAGAAAATTGTTTCTTAGTATAAGTAGTAGGAGATTTTTTTAAATTGTTAAAAATGTTGCCTAACTGTGTTTCTATATCACAATGTCATATAATATTATATTTCACCATTATGTTCAACAATGAATACTGAACATATTTTTATTCCCCTTTTAATAAGTGAGGATTCTAAAGTCCATAGATCTTCAATGAATTTTAAAGTCACACAATTAGTAACAGATTCAATATAATAGAAGAAAGACCAATTTGCCTTACCAAAATTTAGTCACAATGTTCCTTGCCTGAAATACATTTTTTCTTCTTCCTCTTACTCTGTCAGTTTTTAACTTGTCAATTATAGAACTTGCTATCTACAGATACCAGGAAAGAATTGAAAAAGTAGACATAAATTTGCAGATGTTATAACTA
The DNA here is from genome assembly GCA_030015415.1 of Cynopterus sphinx. Lineage (NCBI taxonomy): Eukaryota > Metazoa > Chordata > Mammalia > Chiroptera > Pteropodidae > Cynopterus > Cynopterus sphinx. Next base: position 175,727,196 of record CM057379.1, read on the forward strand.
AGAATTAACATGAATTCAATGAATGCCTTAATTTTAGAGAAGAGCCTAAAAAGAGAATAGTTTTTATTTAATGATAATTGAATTTTAACATGAATAGAAAACCTTTTTTCATTCTCATTATATTTTGCAGTTCAGTCTGTCTCCTGCATCCACTATTTGAAATAAATTCACCAAACCTTTTGAAAGTTAGAAAAACTTGTTCCTGCTCTGGGAAGGCTAATAATTCTGGATGGAGAGGAAGGGAACTAGCCCAAATATGTCCTGAAATATGCCCTTTCCACTTATTACTTTGAACATTCATGTATTTTTTCTTACTCATCTCAGATTATTAGTGTTTTTCTTTAAAATAAAAAAGGTACATAAATTTTTTATTGTTTACTCTTATTATTGACATAGGAAAACTATATTTGCTGTTATTTTGGAATATGCAAAAATGAAATCTTCAAGAAAAAAGGATCAAACAACATATATAGTCACTGACTTATAAACCTAGTGGTTGCTTGATAAACAGATGGGTGATCAACCACTTAGTTTTTGGGAAATCCATGAGTTAAACAAAATTGTCTTTCTCCACAGCATCTCTGTAAAACTCAAAATATATTTCATTGACATGCAAAAAATTTTTGAATGTAAGCCATTAATCAATGTAAGCCATTAGTGCAATGTGAAGTTAGAATAAATTTCCAGGCAAGTAAATTTATTACATTACCAAAGGCCAACAAATAGTTATGCTTAACTAAGTTTAATTGAAGTCACCCAACATATAAAAATAAAAACAGAAGATATAGCTACTATAGAAAAATAATGATGAAAAATTGTTGTGGTGCATATCACAAAACTGGTTACAGGGTTGTTGAGGGCCTCATGCTAAATGCTGTTAATTAAAATAGTCACAATTGCTAACAAAATAATTTTGGTGTTAATACATTTTGTAACACAGGTAATGTCCTCTCTGTCTAAACATCCAGCCATCCATCTGTATCATCTATCTATTATCTCTCTGTCCATCTAACTGTAATATATCATCCCAAAATAAACTGAAAATGGAAATATATCTATTAATTTTATCAAAAGTAACTCTGTATCATAAATTTATTGTTTTCTTCTTTTTGTTCTCATCTTACAGTCCTAAAAAACATCAAATTGTGATAGGTAGATAACAATAAATGACAGAAATTTATATAAGCTGACCCAAACCACCAGGAAAACACCCGTAGTAGAGCAATATTCGGTTTTTGACTCCTAATAGCAAGGGATGATGACTACTGTGAGCAAACATGAGGTATCAGTTAGAAAATATTATAGGGATTAGGAATGTGTTATCTCGTTTTCAGCAAGATTCAAAGAAGCAGAGCTTTGCTTTCTTTTAGTTTTTTTTACCTTTGCTTGAGAAGCAAGGTTAATTCTATTGAGTATCTTAAGTGTTGTTTAGAAAGTAATAGGAACTGAACAAGGTTAAAGTAACAGTTTGTAAAGAAGCAAGTTACTCATTTTAGCCAAGATAGGGGGTTGTTTGGACATTGCTGTGGTTTGTACAATGTATTATTTATGTCTGTGTTCAGACTTAATTATAGGGTGATCTTATTTTTGACTTGCTGTATCATGGTCAGAGAATAACCTTGTCTGGTGGTTTTTTATGAACTTGTTTATATTTAACAGGAGAATATCTTGGTCTTGTTGGGAGTGCCAGCCCAGCTTGCAGCGAAAATGGAGTTCTTGCTTTTTGTCATATTCTGACTATCAAAGGCTGCTCTTCTCCTCACAGATTTTCTCAAATATTATTTAAACCTCTCATCTTGCTCCCCTACTGTCTTGTTAAAAATTCCACACAATGACTGGCTCAAATCACTGATAAAAAAAGTGTATAAACCTATGGGTCACTAATATCTCTCAAAAACAGTACTCTTCTTGGAGGACTGTGACACTTCAACATTAAGAAAGTAAAATAAAATTAAAACGTAATAATAAATCTGATTTTAAACCACAGAGTTTCTGGTAAGTTGTTTGTGTAAGATAGCGATAGATAGCAATATAATAGGCTATGTCCAGCAATATGAAATTGATTAACGTTTTCATGTGACATGAAGGGGTATTTGTTTTCTATTAAGGAAGAATATTATTATGCAGTCGTAATGGTCATCTCTTTTAAAATAGCTCATATATTTTTTTGAAGACAAAAGCACCTAAAACAGTTAACCTCATAAAATATATTGAACTTGAGAGAAACTCAGTTATATTAATTGAGTGAATGAAAACAGACAGAAGTATGATTTTTTAATACGGCCTATATCTATTATCTTTTAGGCAACATGAAGTGAAAAGAAGTTCTGAGATGTCATTTAGGAAAGCAGTAACGTCTGTTTTGAAGCATGTCTACTATAATTTTCTGACTGCAGCAATGTAGTGAACCAGACACTTAAAGTCACAATGTTGGTGACACATATATATGTATCATGAGTTGTTAGAAAGAATACAGTGTTGAAAGCTGATTTTCTACTAATTTTGGCATAATCATTGAATAAGATGCAAACATTGAATAAGATGCAAACATTGAATAAGTTTATATATGCAGATATATACAGTAGAAAAAATTGAGTGACATTTCTGATTCCTAACAAATAAATGTTTAAGAAGAAGCTTCAGTTTTTTTATTTTAAGACAAGAAGAAAACCAAAGTGTACTATGAATAAGAAAGATTGTGTGGTCAATGGTTATTGATTCACATTTCAAAGAAAATTAGAGCCAAACATAAGAGAATAAACAATACAGGGATTTATTACAAAAATCCAGATGGTTCACACAATTTAAAAAATAAATACTTGCATTTATCTCAGTGTGGAAAGGGTTATTCATTGTTCCAAGATTATGGATAATAGCTATGATTTTATTCTAGCAATAGGTGCTTGACTAATAAAATACAGATTTCATTGATTTAAATTTTGAAATTCTATATTTGTTCTATATTAGCACTACCGTAGTAAGGTTTTAAAAATGTTAGTAGTCCTTAAAATACATGCTTATCTCATTGTTCTTTCTAATTGGAGGAACCTGACTAATCACTGTCTGGATTAATTTATATTGTGAGTCTTCAAGTTGGAATAATTATCTCATTTTTCAAATTCATTTAAGGGAAAAATTGACTTAAAGGTCATGAAGATCTGCCAGTGTAGGTGTCACTTTGACCCTTTTTTTCTAATAATACTTAATCTAGAACATAGAAATGCACAAGATGAAGGAATAACAGCTATGCCCACTTCTTAGAGATAAAGGGCAGACAGTGCTCAAAAAGGTTGGCATTTTAAACATATATCAATTGTTGTAAAAATTATTGTATAATTTATCTGATCCTTTTCTATAATGACCAAATCTGATAAGACTGGAAACAGTAGTTATGAAGAATTACAATTAAATTAATTGTAGCTAAATTATATATATTTTTACAAATTAAAATAATGCCTTTTTATTAGCATTTGAGTTGATGCAAGCAAAGTGAATTATAAATAAATCATTTTCTCTAGATTTTGGGAAATACAAACATTCCATGAGAGTGACATTACTCACCACTCTAGACCATGGGCTTAAGCTATTTTTAGAGAAAAAGTGAAAGATACTGTGAAAGATACTGGGTTTCTAGCAAAGCTGACTTGCAGAAAGTTAGCTCTGGTTACTTTCTGGCCAATTTGTACATAATTTTTACTGTATGTAATATAAGTAGTCATTTACTTTTCTGTCTTCTGTCAAATCTTATCTTTTTTTCACCATGAAAGCTTAATACTTGACGGAAGAAGTTTTTCATGAGGCAGACTTGGGCTTGAAAAATAGGGCTGCCATTACCATGAAACCTAGTTAGTAAACTGGAGAGAATCTCTAAGTCTTTGGCTAGTTAAATATAAAATGAGAAATATGTGTTAAATACTTAGAGAAAATGTGTATCCTCAGTAAGCATGTTATCTTACTTGTTAAATGTGTGTTCTTTTAATTATTAAATGAAATGGGCCACAGTTAACATAATTGTACCACATCAATTTCTTTTTCACCATCAAGATGATTTATATTCTCACATCCATCCTAAGGTGGCATTATCCTGAATTTCAGCTTGTGATCTCTGAGAAATTGTTCACCTGCCTGCCATTCACTAACAGTCAATTTATTGACTGTCTGCTATATGCTAAACTGACATAAAAGAATGAATAATATATTTTTACATGTAAATGTGGAAAATATAAGTGTATTTGGCAATATATTGCATTGGGTAATCAATATTAAAAGACAAATTTATAAAATTTAAGCATTGCAATCAGTAACTAATTACAGTCTTCCTGATGTCACCTCTTCTTTCTATAAGTCCCCTTATTGTAGATCTGGTGTCCATAAACCTCTGTCTATCTTGTTCTTTCAGGTTCTTATTTCTGGGTCCCAAACATAATAAGTTCATCAGGATCTGTTCCCAACTAATTCCTAGTTTAAAATATTTATCATAAAAGTAGTATATTTCAAGTTTAAGTCTGAGGATATTTCTTCCTTATAGTTTTTTTTTTTTACTATTTTTGTTAACAGCTTTATTAAGATACATGTATCATACAATGAACTCATTTAAAGTGTCTAAATATATTTTAGTCTATTCATAGAATTGTACTTCTATTAACAAAATAAAATTTAGAACATTTTTATTTCCAAAAATTTATACACCACTTAGCCATTATCCCCCCATTTTTTCATTGTAACTACCTCTAAGGAAATTACAAATCTACTTTCTGTCTCTATAGATTTGCCTGTTCTAGACGTTTCATACATAAATGGAGTCATACAATATGTGTTCCTTTCTGACAGGTTTCTTTCACTTACCTAAATATTTTCAAGGTCCATCCATGTTGTAGCATGTATCAGTACTTCTTTTTTTTTTTTTATTGCTGAATAATGTTGCGCTGTATGGCTGTACCACATTTTATTTACCCATTTATCAATTGCTAGATTTTGGGTTGTTTCCACATTTTGTGTGTTATGAATTATGCTTCTATGAAATCTGTGTACATTTTTATTCTCTTGGGTGTAGTCCCAACAGTGGAATTGATGATAAATTATATTTAACTGTTTAAGGAACTGCCAGGTAATTTTCCAAAACAGCTGTACTATTTTACATTACCACCAACAGTGTATGAGAGTTCTAATTTCTCTACATCCTTAACACTTAATGACTCCCCTTCTGATTATAGCTGTCCTAGTGAGTATGAAGTGGTATTTTTTTTAATCACATTTTCCTGATGGTAAATGATGTTCAGTGTCTTTTCCAGTGCTTAATCATATATTGTTTTTAGAAAAATGTCCATTCAGATAATTGGGTTATTTGACTATTTTGAGTTGTAATTGTTCTTCATATATTTTACAGGCAAGTCCCTTCTTAGATACATGATTTGCAGAAATGTTCTCCAGAAGTGTTCAGCATCACTTTATTAATGGTGTCTGTTCAAGCAAAAGAGTTCTTACTTTTTATGATGTCTTGCTAATCAGTTTTTTCTCTTGTCACTTGCTTGTGTAGTTGGTTTAATTTTTAATATAAAAGTAACATTTGACCAGTGTGAAATATTTGGACATAATAGAAATTTAAAAGAAAAAGCTCCTACCATTCTTAACCTCACCATTCAAAGGCAACCACTGTTAATATTTTAATATTTCCTTCAGTTTTTTTCTGTTCATTTTGCATAATTGATTATGTTGTATGTGTGCTTTTTATTAGGTCTCTTATTCAATTAACATTATAGTCAAAGCATTCTCCAATCCTTCTCTTTTAAGCCATGGCTTTTATATTTGTGGCCAACATGTGATTACCAAATTTAACTTAAACATTCCTCTAATGTGATATTGGACATTTAGATATTTCTGTTGTTTTGTTATTTTCATATCTTAATTTATTTCATCCATCAATATTTTCCAAAGTGGAATTATTATGTAAAAGAGCTATGAACATATTTAAAGCTCTTGATTAAATTGCAAATTTGCTTTTCTGTAAAGGTATGCCAGTTTTCCCTACCATTGGTAGTGGTTGTGCCCTGTCTATTCTTCCTTTTTATAAGTATATTTACCTGTTTTAAGTCTTTGTGAATGAAAGGGGTTTGTATTTAACATGGGGATAAAAACTTCTCAACTTTTATTTCATATGGATTTTTATAAAATAAATATGTTATCATATAAATAAATGTGCTTTCAGAAGTTGAGGTTGGACTAAATAAAAGTTTGTCTTCTACATTTTTAATATTAGACTCTACTTGGCAATTTCTGGAAGAGAGTTTTTTTATTGTTAGTTTTTGCTTTTTATAAACAATGTATTATAGTACATGGTATTGATTTCCTTGAGAGAAAAAAAATTATGTTTTATCTTCTGTAATAATTCTAATGCCCTCATTAACACTTTGCATAAAATAGTAATGACTTAGAAAATTGAATGGAGAAAAATCCAGTGGAATATATTATTATAGTACACTATAAAAGAAGTTGAATGAGTGACCTGGAGTTCTGAAATATTAGATCAACATTAAGAGACAAATGACAAGATTGAAAGGCAAGATGCTCTAGATAATATGGTATCAAAACGAACTCCCATAATTTGCTTTTAAACTTCTTTATAACTTACTGACAAGATTGATGTACTACTTGGTATTTTAAAAGATTCTTAATAAACCAGAAAAGTGATGAACAGCTCCTTTTTGACTCTAGACCCAGAAATAATTATGATTATCTGCACTATTTAGCTTGAAAAGAATCAAGAATCAAATACTCTTCATGGTCTGTTACTTCAACTATGATATTTGATAATCTATACAAGTCATTGAAGGTCACTCAACCTGAGAAAGCTTCAAATGAATTTAATCTTAAATGAATAGTCAAGTATATGTGCTATTTTTTCATTACCCACCTGTCTTAAACCTACCTAAGTATAAATTCCTGCCATTGATAAAGCTTAAAATCAGATCAGTTATTTGGGGTTTGTAAATATACTTTATTGAATAGACTATTATAATAGCATATATGTAAATATTTCACATTACAGATATTTGTTGTCAAATGAAGCTAGATCATGTTTTATAATTAACTAATTTTTTCTCTTGTTTTGGATGAGCAGTACACTATGGTTGTAAAAATAATAGAAATTTTTCTGTGGTTTCCACAGCATTAATGTGGATGTTAAAAAGTGTGAAAACAAAGCATTTTAAAATATATAAGCACATGCTTACACTTTAACTTGAAAATCTATATCATATAACTCCACTAAGAAAATTATAAAATAATAATAATTTTACACATTCAACACACAATTATCTTTAGCCCTACAGAATCTGTTTCTCTGGTATTTTTTATAATTCATCCAGTTCTTCACTTACAACAAAAGCATGAAGGTTCTGAGGTTACTATAGGAATTTATACTATGTTTATTAAACTTTAGTACATTAGACCTCTGTTTCATTTCTAACAGAGGGAAGAGTCATAGTAACTTTTCTATTGTGGATATGTTTTAATTGATATTGTGGAAGGAGGTGGTGATGAGGGTAGTAAATCCATCTTTTAAATATTAGAGATAAATGAAACAACCATGTGTCTATTATCCATATACCTAAGCTCAGGCAACTATGCCTTTGTAACATTAACTGAGAAGAAGGAGGCAAAAATACGACACATGAGGATAGTCAAACCTAAGCATCAAAATTCTCTCCTATTGATCTCATCTAATTTTGAACAGGAGCACATCAATATTGAGTTGGATTATTTCCCAGTCCTTAAGGGTTACCAAATAGGGGAATAATTTAATCAATAGATTGTAGATAGGAAAAGTGGACTAAGATAAAAGAGACTGTAGTGTTTCTTCTAGTTGGGTATAATAAATGGTTAACAAGGAGGTTCTTAACCACAATTGTGATCTGTGTGCATTGTCTAAAGGCACATAAAACAATAATGTGGGAGTTTAGCCAGAGATATAGCTTCTTGGTCTATAGACCCTGCATATGATCTGGCAGAATGCTAGTTACCAGGGATTAAGAGACTGTTAAAAACCACTGGTTTGGCAGTCAGGTTTCCTAATTTGAACTCTCATTTAACTACTTACTGAATCTGTGCTCTGAAGCAGGATGTTTAACTTGTCAGTACTGCAGTTTCTTTATTTTTAAAAGTTAAAAAAAATATTTTTAGAGAGGTTTCAAGGACTAGGTTAGATATATGAGTAAAATATATAGAACGGGGTCTGGCACATAATAAGCTCTCATACATGTTCATCATTATTCATATATGAGTTATTTGTGGGTTCGCAGTTTTCATTACAATAATATTGAGAATGTCAGATATAATACAAAATTAGAGATAAGCTTATTAATAACAATTGCTTTCTTAACAAGAGACAAGGCTAGTGAGAAAAAAAAGTGGGCCAGTTCAAAGCTTTTTAAAACTGAGACCTGACATGTACATGATACATTGCACTTTTCAGGGTAAGGTTTTCTAAGCAGTAATGACTTTATATGAACTCCCAACTTATTGATGCTATTTATGCTACTATTGAAAGAAAAACAAAATAAGGTTTTAGTCCTTATTTTGAGGCCAAATAGAGAATGGGCAGGCAGAAAATGTGATATTTGTAATATTTCACTACAGAGGAATTGTATATTTGACAGTGTATATTATGCCAAAAAACAAAAATTTAGGAAGGTAGATATATATAAGGGTCAACTCTCAAACTAGAGGTTAAGGCTACATTATATAGGCAGAGCTTTAGTGAAAATTTGGAAACCATCCAAAAGTTGTCTTTGTATGGCATTAAAAAATATAAAATGACAAATGACCATGAAAATCAATCAGATTGTAAAATATTTTAAAATGGAAGAAAATACCTTTCTTTATCACTTTTTTAGTTTTTTTTAACTGAAAATAAAATTTCTACATATTTCTAATATATTTTTTAGAACTAAAGATTTGAGGTGGTATTTTATGTAGTTAAAACAAAATAAATTTATAAGCAATTAGTTTTTATACAACCTCACCCTCTGAATATTACCATTAATTTTGAATTAATTTGCTCATACAGTTATTATCACAAGTAATATTATTGGTTTTAAAAATATAAAGGGAAGTATGAAATCCTACTTAAAATATATATATAAAGGGAAGGGAGAAATATATTCTTTTAATATCAATATTAAGAAAACAGATTAAAGTTATATTTCACTTATACAATCAAATAAGAAGATTCACTATTCCCTGCTGTAGTACAAACAAGTCTTGTAAAACAGTAACAGAAAAATATTAAATTTTTTTTTGTATTTCTGCATCCATAACACCTTATATTATATGTTAAATCATTAGCTTTCATTACTGAAAATTCACATGTGTGTACGTACTATGAAGTTTAAATGCAAGGTATACATTTTCCTACAATGGTTTCTGGTCAATACATGCATTTTGCTAAGACTTCACTACTGCATAACATCTATACTTCTGTCAGCTCCTAAATATACACTAGGTCCCAGCCTCTCTAAATTCATTTTTTTTATGACTTTATCTCGACTTATTTTACTTATTTTATTTATTTACTTATTTATTTTACTTGACTTATTTTTATTAGGTTTTATTTATTATTATTATTTTTACTTTATTTTATTTTATTTTTATTTTATTTTATTTTATTATTTTATTTTATTTTATTTATTTTACTTTTTACTTTACTTTACTTATTTTATTTTATTTTATTTTTTGCTGCGAGATCTCAACTATGAGCACCAGATCTCTATCTTTAGTCCAGTGATATAGCTAAAAGTCATCTCACCAGAAGGGCTTACTCTAAGTTCAAGCTGCATGTGTTCAAAATGAAGCTCATGTTATTTCATCTAGTATAATAGTGACCTTTAAGACAGCATGTAAGTTAAACTCCTTACCATCTATATAGTACATTTCTCAGTATTTTCTTACTCCTATAGAAATATTTAAGGGATTTAATTATAAAAACAGTTTGTTTGTTTTCCTGGATCAGGATTTCTTTTATTTTTATTATTATTATTATTATTATTATTATTATTATTATTATTTTCCTAGAGTTTTATTTCTAGCTTTCTCATCATTTTATACTTTCCATTCACTGGCCTTCATTTTCATCAGCACTATACTTTAGTCAATAGGTAGCGAAGGTAGAATAAGAAATTCTGGAATAAATTCTGTAAATAGTTCAGGCAGTTTGTTCATAGACAGATTTTTTAAAATTAATTAATTTATTTTAATTAGTTTCAAGTATACAGTATATTGGTTAGGCATCTATAGAGTTCATAAATTGATCCCTCCAATTGCTCCCTCCCTCCCCTGGCCCTCCACCTAGCCAACATATTAATGTTAACTGCATTCTCTATGCTATGCTCCCCATTCCTGTGACCAGCTATTAACTACTAATTGTACTTTTTACCCCTTCACCTCATTCTCCCAGCCTCCAACCCCCCTTCCCCTCTGTCCATCACCAAATTGTCCACTATATTTGTGAGTCTGTTTTTGATTAATTTGTTCTTTTTGTTCCATCGGTTCCACATATAAGTGAAATCAAATGGTATTTATCTTTCTCTGTCTGACTTATTTCACTCAGCATAATAACCTCTAGTCCATCCATGTCATTGCAAATAGTAATATTTTATTTATTTTTTTTGACTAAGTCATATTCCATTGTATATATGAACCTTAACTTCTTTATCCAATCATTTGTTGATGGGCATTTAGGTTTCTTTCATATCTTGGCGATTGTAAATTATGCTGCCATGAAAATTGGGGTACGTAGGTCTTTACAAATTATTGGTTTTCTTTGGATAAATACCCAGAAATGCAATGGGCTGGCTCAAAAGGTAGATTCATTTTAAATTTTTTGAGAAACTTGCAGACTGTTTTTCATAGCAGCTGTACCAATTTATAATTCCACCAACACTGTATGAGGGTTCACTTTTCTCTGCATCCTTGCCAACACTTGTTGTTTTTGGATTTATTGATGATAGCCATTCTGACAGGTGTGAGGTGATATCTCATTGTGGCTTTAATTTACATTTCTCTGATGATTAGTGACCTTGTCTATTAGCCATCTGTATTTCTTCTTTAGAGAAGTATCTATTTCAGTCTTCTGCTCATTTTTTTATTTGGATTGTTTATTTTTGTTGTTGTTGTTGAGTTATATGAGTTCTTTACATATTTTGGATATTAACCCCTTATTAGATGTGTCATTTTAACTAGAGGTAAGAGAAAGGCATGGTTTTCTGAGGATAGAAAATAAAAAAGAGATTCACAATATAGATGCAAATTCATCTTCTTCAGTTATTCTTTTCATGTGTGTCATGTTGTCCCAGAGGTCTCTTAAAGTATCTTCGTTTTTTAAAATTAAAATTCTTTTTTTTTTGTTCTGATTGGGTGTATTCTGCTACCTTGTCTTCCAGTCGCTGATTCGATCTTGTGCTTCATCTAATCTACTGTTGAGTCTTTCTAATGTTTTCTTCATTTCTGGTTCTTTTTTATGATTTCTATGTCCTTTTTTATGTTACTATTTACCTTCTCATTGTGGTCATCCATTCTATCCCTAAGTTCATTAAGCATCCTTATAACCATTGTTTTGAACTCTGTCTCTGGTAGGTTGCTTGCCTCCATTTCATTTAGCTTATTTTCTGGAGTTTCTCTTGTTGTTTCATTTGTAGAATGTTTCTTTGTTTTCTCATTTTATTAACCTCTCTGTGTTTGTTTCCATGTGTTAGGAATATTTGTTTTGCCTCTCAGCCTTGGCCAGATGGCCCTACGTGGAAGGTGTCCTGTGTGGCCCAATGGCACACTCTCCCTGATTGCCTGTGCTGAGTGCTCTCATTGTGATTTTTGTGTGGGTTGTGTGTGATCTTTTGTTGTAGTTAAGCCTTTATTGGTGTTAATACGTCAGTGGATGGGGTTAATGCTCCAACTGACTAATTATGGGAATTGATTGTGTCCACAGGGTAAGAGTAGCTATGTGGGGGCTAACCCTACTAAGTCAGATTTGCCCTAGCAGGTCTGTGTACTTTTTGAGACCATCATTTGTGTGTATCACTAATGGGACTAGTTAGGAGTTGCAATATTGTGGTCTAGTGCCAGCCACTGGGTGTGTTAGTTTTGTGGCCCCTTGGAAGTAGCTCCCAGTAGGCCAAGGTTAGCCACTGCCTTGATTGTTCAGGGCTACCTGGGTGGAGCTACAAAGCAATCTGCAGATGGTTGTTGCCTATGCTGGATCTATAGGTAAGTGGAAGAGACAACACTGTAGGCAGCAGTCGGTTATTCCCCATCCCTGACTTAACAGCAGTTTAGCAGAGAGACCAGTGCTCCTCAAGGCCTGACACTGCCTGTCGATTACCCCTGTAAGTCTCTGAAACTGGAAGAGCCTCTGGGTGATATGCATGTTAGGTGGTGCAACAACACCAGGATTCTCCTGGCTCTTTTGAGCAAATTTCCCCAAGTACTACAGTGTCAGTTTACATGCCAGTGCTGTCTCTGTGGCTCTCTGTGTAAGTGTCAAATCATAGCGAGGCCACCTGCTGCCTGCCTTGGGCTTGCAAATACTGGAGCTCTGTTTAAGAATTACTGAAGCTTGTGGGCATGCGTTTGTGGCCTGCCACCAAATGATTCTCCCAGATGACCGAGCTTTGTGTGGGTTGCACAAAGTGAGTGCTGTTGTTTGCTGTTGAACTCACAACCCAAGGAAAGCACAAGATGGGACTGGATTGCCTGGGAGCAGGCTTTTCACTGCTAATTTGTGGGTTAATAGGGTATTTTCTCAGTGAGGTACGGGGCCATCAGGCCTGCACAGCACCAGATTTCCTGCCAGCTCTGGGAGTGCAAGATCCCACCAAAGTCAGAGATCATTGTGCGATATACCATCATCTGTGATGGCTCCACAAAATTCCTGAGATCTGCCCAAGCGATACTGTATCTCGTGCTGGTAGCAGTGATCTTCCTGTCACTATATTCTCTGAACTTTGCTCACTTCACTGGCTGAAATCTGTTGACTTTGTAGAATGTGCCACCCCAGGCCAGGGGTAGCTGCCTGTCAATCTGCTACGGGCACTTTATGTATTGGCTGGGGCAGGATCTCAGGGAGTCAAGGGCCATCAGGCCAGTAGCCTCAGTCTTCTACACTTTCTGTGTCTGCACATTCCTGCAGTAGCTACAGATCACCAGGAGACAAGCTGCTATATGGGGCTGTCCCACAGACCCCTGTGATCCCCCCAAGAGGTACTACAGCTTGTACAGGCAGCAGTGGTCTGGCCACAACTGTTTTCCCTGAAATGCATTCACTGTGCTAGCCAAGGTCTGTTGCCTGTGCAGAAAGCACAACCCAGAGAAGAGCAGGGTTGGGGAGGCACTTTGTTGTTAGGGTGAAGAAGGATCTCCAGGAGACAAGGTCCATTAGGCCAATACAACCTCAGTTTTGCTGCATATTTTGTGCCTGCCTATTTTCAGTGTAGTCATAAATCTCAGTGAGGCCAGCTGTCATCTGGGGCGTTCCCACAGACCCCTGTGATCCACCCAGACTGCACTGTAGCTCTTGCAGGCAGCAGAGGTCTGCCTGAAACGGATTTCTCCACGATTTCTGCACTGCACCAGCCAAAGTTTTTTTGTGAGGGTTTGGAGACCAGGAAAGGGACAGAGTGGTGGAAGTTGACTGTCAATGGGGCTGCCTGGGGCAATTTGTGGATGGCAGAGCCTCAGGGAGACAATGTCCTTCATATCAATACAGCTTCAGTCTTGTTAAAACCTCTGTAAATGTTTGTGCATTCCCACAAAAGTCACAGATCACAGCAAGACCAGCTGCTGTCTGGGACTGGTCCACATATCTCCAAGATCCCCCCAAGTTTCTGTTGGCAGCAATGGCCTGCATGAAGCTCTCTCTGAAATATGTGCTCACAGTGCTGGAGGCCAAGCTGGGAATGTTTGGCCATGAAATGATGCAGGGCATGGCCACTACCCAGCAACTAAAGCCCCAGGCAATCTGCAGATTGGATAGGGAGGGTTGACCCCCTCAGGCCAGCATTTCTTAATGGTCCTGTGGGAGGGATCTGCAGGGTCAAGCTGGTGAGGTCTGTAGATTTCTAGGTTGGAGGGCTGGACTAAGGCACAATGGAGGCTGCCCTTCCAGCCCTATTTCTGGTGCCAAGAAATGCAGATTTTCTAGGTATGGATCCCGTGTGAGCCTCTGACCCACAGCTGGTGTCCCAGGTGAGTGTCCACAGGTCAGAAAGCCTGAGAAATGGTCCTTCAAAGGGGTGTCTAGGATTTCAGTCTCCTTCCTTCTCACCCAGACAGCTGGAATCCCCTCTAGTTTTTACTGTCAGAGTTATTGGAATCTCCTCTTCCCTGGGCTGGGGAGCCTCTGAAGCCTCTGAATGAAGCCAGGACCACCCTCTCCTTCAGGGGAGCCTCTGCAGCCTCACTTTCCTTCGCAGTGTTCCTCCACCACCCACAGATGTGGGTCCTGCCCCCTTGGCAACTTTGTCCCTCTTACCGTCTTTGATATGGCACCTTCTTTATATCATGGCATGTAAGTGTTATGAGCAACTGGACTTCAGGTGATTCTCCACATCGATTATTTTATAATTTGGTTGTAATTTCAATGTGGACCTGGGAAGAGGTGAACCCTGCTTTTACCTATTCTGCTGTCTTCCTCTCCCTATCTCAAATCCCTTCTATTTAAGTAAATTATTTATAGATGTTTTTACTCAGGAATTTAAATTTTTTATGCTTTAATTTCTTTTCAAATTGTTTTTCTTTGAATATTAGTAAACATTATCCAATTATTTGTATCAAATTAATATTAGTACTTATAGTCTGACCTCACTAAATCCATACTCCCTACTTTTCTAATATTATTGATTTAAAAATATTCAGATATGTCTCTGAATTTGTTATGATCACCTTAATTTTCAAGTACTCTTTTGAGGTTGAAGACCCAGTGTAATTTACCTTCCTAGAAAGAGTCATGGCAAATGAGAAATGAGACAAGACAGTAATTAAGACAGACTCATTTTACTGTCATTGGCAGTTAAATGTGACAGTTACAGTGAATACTTCATAACAAGCCATTCCCTAGACAGCAAGCTTGACATTTGTAAATAGTTTAAAGATAGTGAGTAGAGATTTCATGATTAGATGACTGATAAAATAGCAGCAGAACTTAGCCTAATGATACCCTTGTGCCCTCAACTTAATCCACTGTGGCACCACTCCTAATTCTGATTGAAAAAGGCCAGTGAAGTTCACATGATACTGTAAACTATTCAATGATACACTACCTGAGTACACTATAGTATACAGAGCCTCTTTATTTGGTCATACAATCATATAATTATCTAAGAATGAGAGCTGACTCAACCCCATATGTAGTTTCTAATATTCAGAGAATAAAAGAATATGTGGACAGTACTTTACCCTCCATCCATGCCTCCAGTTTTCCTTTCCTTACCCATGGGTTGGTTTTTCTCTCCCTGTGCCCCTGTACACTAGCATTATTTAGTCATAACTCTGGAATCAGAAATAAAAGAATATCATATAGAAAAAGTATAAAGCCCCAAGCCTACTGTTTCTGATGCAGGAGATTATGGGAAGGAGAGGCGATCAGAAATTGGAGAGGACTAGAATGCATAATAAAGAGTACCAAGGAGAGGAAACAAAATTTTCTGGGACTTTACCATAGGAGATAGTTACCCAAAAGGACTATATAAGTTTTTAAGTGGCAATAAAATAAGTTGGCATAATTATTCATTCAACACACATATATTGAAAGCACACCATGTGTCAGGTGCCATTTGAGTGCTAAGGATGTACAGCACTTGTTAAATAGATTGACCGCCTCCTTTAGTTCTGACCAGGGTAGCCTGAAGCATTGGAGGTGTGGTCCTGTCCGGAGCTCCATGCTTTACTCTGTTTAAATATCATTGAACATAGCTTTGGGATTGGGAAATAGCACATTTGCCAGGAACACAAGTATCTCTGTGTCCCCCACCCTAAACACAAACACACATATGTGTACATACCCCTTAATTTCTCCCAGATCATTTTTCAGATTTGGAGAGAGCCACCTTTGTAAGGAGCACAGAGGGACATAGCAGTGTTAGGTAGAGCGGGGAATTGGATTGCGACAGATTTGACAGTGTTTTAGCCAACACAACATTGAATGCTGGAGCATACAAAACCTGTGAGAATTGTTCTGTGGTGGACCAAAACGGTCAGATGTTTATTTCCCCCATGGAGAAGAACGTGACCCTTTTCTGATACCTCAGCAGCAGAGACGAGCCCCAAAGGGGTGATAGCTTGGGCAACAACAGGCCCATCCTTGCAGAGTGAATCTCTGTGTCCACATTATCAGGAACATATAGAAAATGCAGTGTTACATTTTCTTAGCAAATTTGAGTAGAATCCATCTAAAGCCTTCTCCTCAGTATGTAAAATTAAAATAATTGGAGTTCTGTGTTAGGATTTAGACTGCTGTTAGAATTATTGGAGTTTTTTTGTTGTTGTTGTTGTTGAGTAGGCTTTATTATCTATCTTACTTTTTATGTAGGTTTTATTATTCATGTTTTGGATTGACAATAACAGATTTTTTTTCCTAATTGTAAATTTAAAATGCCTGATTAAAGAAAATTTTAAAAACATAGTCAAGTATAAAATATAAAATTAGTGTACCCATAATCTACCACCTGAATATTAAATACTATTGCTGTATTGATGTATTTTCCTCTAATATTTATTTAATGATGATATATTCAGTATCACCAAATAAGATAGTATTCTATCTACAGTTTTTTTGTGTGTGTCTTTTTTTTATAGCTGAATGTGACCTCATTTGTGTTTTCTTATGAACTTCTAGAATGTAAGTTTTGTGAGACAGGTATATTTGTCTATTTTTTATTTTTAATGATAAACTCTTATTATATTAGGATAGTTTTTAGTATAAAGTAAGCATTTGAAACATAGTTTTTGAATAGATGAAATAGCTAAACTTTTTGAAAACATGATTTTAATGACCGTTGTTGAAGGTAATATCAGATCTTGGCTCCCCAACAAAGCTTGTTTTTGGTAAAAGAAGAGGAAAATTTTGTACAACAAAGCTTTGTAGAAGTCACCTGAAATAATCTAGCCCCTTCAGTTTCAGATGCCAGTGGAGCTTAACATTTCTAGCTGACATTCTAAATTTCCAGTTCCCTGAACCATTATTGTTTCTTTTGGTGTTAAGTGTTCTCTGTTAGGTAACAGTGTTCTTAAAGAGATAAACCCCATCATTTATTTGTGGGGATAAGAATCAAACTAGTTCGTAGTGAGTCACTAGGTAAATATTGGAAAATGCCACCTCCAGTTCCACTCCTTCATTTTTAGGCTCAGTATGAGAAGTAGCACCATGCATTAGTTGCCGCTTAGGAATATTTGTCAGTGACATGGAACTCCCCAACAGCTCAAAGCTTTCATTACCTAGATTTTCAGGTGATAATTCTATTTTCTAAGAGCATCATTTTTTTTTTTTTTGAATAATGTGATATATATCAAAACTAGAAAATTTTATAAGTATCAGCCTCTTGTCTTCTTTAACTGTTATGTGAATTTTTCTGTCAGAGATGTACTGTGAGCAGCCCCAGGTAAAAGGCACTCAGTGAATAAGGGGAAGATTGTGTAGGCAGAGGCATGGTGGATAAGAAATAAAAACTCATATCAGGACAAATCACTACCTTCTCTATAACAGAAATCTTTTACTGAAACTAACTCTCTGCTGGTGCTGGTAATAAGAATTCTGTGACTGCATTGATACTCTCTTAGCCTTTATTTTGCCTCATGGCCACATTCTTTAGACCCTTTTGTGCAAACACTGAACTGGCTAGTTGAGTATGAATTATTCTTTAGAGCAGGTTTTCTTGCCTTTCTGTTTAATAAAAACCTCCTTAGATTCTTTGCCATTCTAAGAAGTTTATTCATAAGTTTAGTTCTTATTTTTTCCCAAATCCCTGTCTCAGACTATTACCATATCTCAGGAAATCAATGTAGACCTTGATAACAATTTCTCCATACTAAGTGTATAAAGTGCCCCACTCTGAGTTCCGTCTACTGGGGGATTTCTATCTTCTATTTCCCTTCAAGATCAAACCTGAGTGGGATTATAATGTGCAAACACTTAACCTAAGACTGTCTCACACCACCCAAGAGCATCTAAAATCAGACCTGAGTTTTTCATTTTTTGTCAAGTGATCATAGGGCATTCTCTTTGAAGCAAGATTAGTAGTTTGTCAAGAGCAAGAACCTTGCTACTGTGAGCAAATTGTTCATGAAACACATCTCTGCCTTCAAGATCTGATCAGTCTGAGAGCAAAATTTAATACTAACACTAGAGGTTGGTCTGTTGGGAAAATACAATGATGTGAATAAATGGACAGGGTGGACTAGTTATGGAAGACAGACAGGTTTGCATGGTCAATTGGTAGTTCACGATTTGGCATTTCATCTTCACTGTAGCCTAGTAGCAAACCGATGTCAGCTTTTAAAAGGGAGAATAGTTATTTGCTGAGCTAACTGCTAGCTCTACATCAAATATCCAGAGGCCTCTTATCCTTTCAAAATTTAGCCTCCATATGGCACTCGTATCTACTATAGAAACTTCAGATTTCATTGGCTTCTCCAAGTCATGATGGCCACTGTCAGTGGCACTTGTGCCATTAACTGAACCAGCTGGAGACTCTTCTCTCTTTTTATGTCACACTAAAATATTGCAGCTTTGGAGTTCCCAAGTAAATAGAACAGATCAAAATATTTTAAGTATAGAAAGTATGCCTCTACAATTCAAAGGAGTCCATCTGATAGTTTTCCTTCTTAATGGCAGAGGATGCAGGGTGCAGCAAAGTTTCTGTTGTCCTATTCAGGCTCCTGGAATATTACATACCTCCATGAAATTTATTTTGTTGCAACCTCTGTCATAAGACATATAAAGATAATTATTGCTGTCTTCTTTCCAGGTGTTCTGAATTAATGGTCATCAACTTAGTGGGCAATTCTGTTGCTCTTTGTAACAGTCAAGCAATCAAAATCCCTGTGGTATGGAGACAGAGTGAGATATCCCCAAAACAGGATGGCAAGGATATTGGTGTTTTTAAGGCAATAGTAACTTCTTCTGGTGGTCCTTATGTATCAGATGTTAAAAAAGAAAATGCCTTTGGAAGATAAAATGCATTGCAGATATTAGGACTTGTACATTTTCAACAGCAAGGAGACTACAACTGAAACAGAAAGTCCCTTATCAGATTCTCCATGTCATTAAATTTAAGTAAGCACTTTTGATATCTAGAAGTCTTTGCTATTTGTTATGGAAAATTGAATGTAATAAAAGATATTATACTTGCATATGTTAAGTGTTTGATACTCACATTAATCTCTCTAGTTTCTCCAAGAAGATAATTCATTTCATTTTCTAATTTGGTAGTAATTGAGGTTTAGAGCATTTTTAGCTTATTGTAATAGCTTTAATTCCTTAAATATGGAATGAAATGGGATTAAGGAAAGAGTATTCAGGGAAACTCGGGAGCTGATAAACATTCTGTCTGTGGTTTTCTTGTAAAATACTTCACCTCCAACAAATGCATCTCTCTGTGTGCATCTCCTTTTTAATTTTTAAATTCCCAAAGTAGATAATCCCATTGATCTAGGTTTGGTCATTTTTTTTCTACTTGAATCGATTAGTCCTGGCCAAAGGGCCAGAAGAATAAGAATGAGAAATGCCAGAGAAGAGTCATTGTTAGTCTGTCAGCCAGACAAATTTAAATCCAAATTTGTGGCTAACTTACCAACCTAAGGAAAATAAAATATATAGTTTGAGACTTTAGGTGCATTTTAACTAAGAAAGTTAAAGTTCTTTCTCAAACAGAGCATTACTTTGTATAGGAATGGGACCCTGGTAAAAATAGTGCACTTGTCTTCTCCATTAAAGTTCATCAGGTTTAGGCAACAAGCAGTGTTTAGGAATTTGGACTCTAGGTTTAGATTACTGTTTTGAATTCTGCCTTTATGCCATATCACTTAGTCCTCTGTGTCTCAGATTCTTCAACTGAATATGAAAATAGTAATGGAATCTACCTCATAGAGTTGTTTTGAGGGAGAAATGAGTTAATGTTGGAGTGTGTTTATGCATTGTCTGACATATAGTAAGCACTATGTAAGGTTTGCTAAATAAATACCTGAAGCCACATTTATAATAAGAAAAGTGAAAAATCCAGCTAAGCAATTTGAAGGTATCATGTAAGTACTGAATTCAGCAAGACCAGGTGTGTATGGAGGCATTTTTTCAAAGTAATATATAATGTAAGTGGAAAAGTTCAAAAGAAGATATGAAAAGATGTCTAATTAGGTAGATTCTATTAAGGAAAAAATATTGGATTTTTAATTAAAAGACATGCAAAAATTATAACTGAGGAAGGATTAGGAGGTCTAAAATTAATGATAGGTATTTTACTAAACATAATGAATAACTCAGCCTCTTCCTCAGTCTCCCTTTAAAATTTTTCTACTTGCAAAGATTATACATATTCCTTCACTCTTTGCCATGTTGTAAAAGATGGCTCTGATCTTAGGGGGGAGGCAAAAAATCTGATTTTAAAATGAAACATTTAAAACCCTGTTGTTACCATACAAACTGATTACTGATATTTAATCTCCATCTGCTTGAGTACTTTATCTATCTTTATGTTGGGTCTGAAATCAGGCTGAGGTACTTTTTATTCCTAACATATGAAAACAAAAGGGAAAAAATCTCACCTTTTACCACAAGCAAGATGTCAGAGCAAAATCACTCTGCCTATGCTCAAGTGATCAAAAATTTATACTTGAAACTTTTGCTCTTGACTAAGTAATGGAGCAATGCAGGCAAAGGGAGAGTAAGGACATGGTAGTGGTGTTGACCCTTAGTGTGGTTGTGTGTCTGATGACTCCAGAAGTGCCTAGGAGTTGTAGTGATTACAGTGTTGATAGTGGTTTGCTACCTAGCCCATCTGAATTAATGTCCTTTTTCTGAGTTTGGATCTTCAGCTTTGCCATGTTATGCTTTGATTTCAGTCTCTCCTTGTACTGATGTTGAGTTTTAAATGACTCCATGCTAAAACAATAGGGTAAAATACTAGTGAATTCATGAAGAAGTAAATCTTTTGAAGATACAAATGTAGTGTATATTAGATAGCACAGTAGAGAATATTCAGATATTAGTAATTATTTGTGAAATTTCAATTAAAGCAGTTAATCACAGAGAACAAAGGACATTTAAAAATTAGTGAGAATTTTGACCTAATTATCTCTACACTGAAATTAATCTTAGAGAAGCAATAAAACTAGATAAGTAAATTCAATAAATTTACTTTTAAACCAAATTTATACCTTAGGTTTTAATAAATTTAGTCATAGAATTACTCAGTCGCTGACAATTGCTGCAGATACATCTAGAGTCCCTTATTTATAACAGCTTAACTAGGATAAAACATTAGTAGAAGTACATCAGGGAAGTATTATTTCACATTGTTTGACTGAATACACAGCACTTTGACAATGGAAAAGAATACGATCTGGTGTCAGGGATAGTATGCTCTGTTCATTGTCACCTTCAGTATGTGTGAACAAATGCCTGGTAATATATCTGGAACTTATTACTTTTACTATTTTCCATACTTGTTCTTTATTAGAGTTCTGTCACCCTCAAAGAATGCAACAGAATATCAGGAAGAGGCATTTCAAAACGTATAATAAATTTTTCAAAAGAACTTGAAATTGTCCCTTGTTTAATTTGTAACTATAAAATATCAGGTGAAGTTTCAAAACCAGGAAAGATATGAAGAATGCTCCAAGGTTTGACTAAAAATATTTAGGTAATGGAAAATATAAAAGAATTCACAAATACTACCTTAACTCTATTATATCACACATCATGTAATACATGCTGTATTTATCAAAACGTATTTAATTCTAACCTGAAGCTCAGCATTTCATTATTTTTCTATTTATTGTATGTATACTGAATTTAAATACACTTATATAGAGAATTCCTAGAACATTGGATAATAAAGAAATTGCCATATATCAACACAAATAAAACACATCATTTTAGTATATATGAAACATTAATATATGAAAATATTAAAGTTTTAATCAGAGAAAAAGTCAAATATCATATTCAGCTCCCAAACCCCCACCCTGCCAAGTAAGTGAAAATAAGAACAGAAGGGAATAACCTTAGGCAGTTTCTGGCTATATTTAATTTAGGAAAACAAATAAAATCCTCTTACTAATTTCCCCATTTGGAGACATGGAAGGCAAATAATACCAGATATGCTGTCCTCCTGATTATCCCTTTCAAGGAATCACCCCAGACAGTGGTGACAAGAATACTGGGACAGGCGGTGCTGTGCACAAAGATATCTAACCAAAGGACTGAAATTCAGCCTGTTTTCCACTTGCCAAGTTGTGAACCTTGGCACAGGGCTGTGTCAACCTGGGAGATGGGAACATCTTGTTAACTGATTACTGCTTAGGTAAATTTAGGGGAGTGTTTCTTTTCTTTTTTCTTTAATAAAATATTTTTTGCAGCGGAGAGAAAACAGTTCTACATTAATATTTTCAGAGTATAGAAATCTTTTTTTTGGTAGCAAGAAGCCATATTTCTGTATCTTGTACCAGTCATTATTTGTGTATCTATAGATTTGCATCTATACTATATATTATATGTATATACATACATACATACATATATATATATATATATGCTTATATCTATATATCACTAGAATGTTATTATTATTGATGGTTCTCAGTATGTCTCAAAGTAGGAATAGCGGGAGGATAGAAAATAGATGATAGTTTCCTCTCTAATACCTACCATGGTGATGAAAAGGATATTACTCAAGCAGGAGTGTGACCATCAGCTTCACACTATGACATTGACCTTATGAATGTTTTTCTAAAAAAATTACCTCTTTATTTGAAAGTGCCACCTTTTGGAGTCTGCTATTATTTTTTCTTAGTGTTGTATATCCTTTTACATTTCACTTGCATGTTAGTCATTTCTCAATGCATATATTCATTTTTAACTATTAAATTAAAGTTGAGAGAAGAAGCTGGCAACCTCTTTTTTCTAACTCTACCTATATAGTACTGAAGATCAGGAAGTTTAACAATTGAAGCTATTATCCATGTACTCCTTGGGGCAGTTGCAGTTTACACATGTAATTGTGGAAGATAGGCAATTGGAGCAAGCTATTTAGAATTGAGGCTCTGTTTTGTAATTTCTGTAGTTGAAATTATATGATCTTTAAGAATGGGCAGTCTTGAAAAAACGGCCCATATATTCCTGGTGAAATTAATCAATACCTAATTATTTAGAAGCTATAAATGCTATCTTTGGCTGACATGCTCACAAAAGTGTGTTTTCTTCTGTCAATAAAGGCCAACAAATCAGAAATCTAGCATAAGGGAGGTTATTACAGAGGACAAAAGACTCACTCTCATTTTTTCACTTAGCTATTTCATCAATTTAATGGTATTTATGCCACTTTAATAAGAAAAAGAAAGAGCTTGGGCTTTCCAAATATAATTGGAAAATTGTAACAAACAGATAATACCTGAAACTAGAGAAAACATAACACTCTAAAAAAGACTTTAGAATTCAGGACATTAGCAAAACAGCTCCCAAGATATAGAAAAATAAATATCACCATATTAGCTTTAAAAAAGATATTTAAAATGTTATACATTGGTCTGCTTTGTTTATTTACGTATTTATTTATGAATCTGAAAATCACATTTCATTGATTATAGTGGATACTGGAATGCCCCGTTTAGATACAAAACAAATTTCCTCACTTTCTGAGAAGTTTGGCTTTTGACGGCTTAGAGCTAAATTCCTCAGACTAAGAACCATCTCACTCAATGTCACATTGCCTCCCTAAGAGCAGTTCCTCAATGGCTGTTCAGTGCGGGGTATGTAAGTTCTGCCTGTCCCCATTGTCTCAAGGGACAACTCTGAAGGACCATTCTAGCTCCACAACTTCCTGTGGGATCACCTGTTTTGGAATTTTTGTTGTGACTGCATCAGAGATTCACAGATTAAATTCTCCCTCTGCCCAATTCTATTGTCTTGATTTCTTTATAGGTTTTGAATTTAGGCTATTGTGGGGTTGTAAAAAAATAATTTTCCTCCAACCTTCTAAATTCTTTTAGTTGGACTAATAAATTAACAGAGACAGATTAATGGGAAAAAAATGTCCAAAGTCTATTATACAAATGCATATTTTCAGGTGCCATAAGAATGATAACCAATGAGGCATTGGGCGATTGAGTTTTATATGCCATTCTGGAGCTAAGAAGAGGGGGCAGTTTGTGGTTTAGGACCTCAGAGGCCAGGAAGGCCATTCACACAGAGATGGAAAAGCAAATGTTTGGTAAATAAATGTTTTGCTGGGCCATCTTTAACAATAGGACACTAAGAAGACTTCCAAACAACTGGGCCTTGCTGGATTCCTCTTTGTCTATCATACACTAGTTTATATTAAACTATAGTTATCTGAGATCCTATCTCTTTTCCTGAAGCAGGTCCTTTCTATAAACTTTTAGGGATGGGGAGAGTCAAAGTTCCTTCTGAGTCTTTTGTTCCTTAAAAACCACTTTAAAAACAATATCCTTAAAGGCATATTTTGGGATGGCCAATTCTACTTTCCTCACTACTTGCCAGTGAACTTCTTACATGAAAATCTGCTAAGTTTGTTTCCCATGGTGAGAGACCCACAATACTGATCAAACAAAACTATGTACTTGGGTTTTAAATTATATCAAAAATACAATATTTTAAAATAGTGAAATTGCATGACAGAAGAGCACCCTCTCTGGCACCTACCTACATTCCCCACCACTTTTTTGTTGGGCCTTAAACCATACATATTTTTATATGTTACTGTAAACTCAGAAACTTAGATTTCTATTTTCTTCACTCAGTAAGAACAAACTCTTACTATTTAGCAAGTCATCAATATTTTTTGCTTCTAAAATCACTGTTTGGATTGTTATTATTACTAGACTTAATCTTTCAAGATTTGGTTGAAACCAACCCACACTTAAATAAGAATCACCAGTAAATATAGGTTCACTTTTTATCCATTGATCTTTGTCTGTCTGTCTAGTTGTCTAATCTTTATATATCTGGACATTAAATAATATTTACATTGGATTGTTTTTACACTAAATCTGTTATTATGAAGATATCAATACAGAATATTTTTTTTCATATTCTTTTTATAGCCATCATAGTATTTTCTAGATTTCACTCCTTTTCATACTCTAAACAAATAAAATCACATTTATACCATTAGGAATTATATATAAAAACTTGTACTTATCAATGAATATCAATATATAAACTTACATAAAATTGAGATTAACCCACTTCTTTAAACTCCTGAATTATAAAAGCCACCAGCACACAAATCACCAGAAAATAATATAATTCTAATTTTATCTCTAAAACTTTTCTTCATGACAAATGTAATGCACAAACTAAAAACTGCTTAAACATAAATATACACTGCAACAAACATCTGTAAAGAAAACACCTGTGTAATCTATAATATGAGCCAAGAACTGGAACAATGTTAGACTCATAAACACTCTTTGGTGTCCCTTCCTGACATTGCACTCCTCTCTCTAGCCTAGGAATGAATGCTCTTTTTACTTTATTTTATAATTTTACCTCTACAAATATGTAATGATCTGATGGTTAATTGGCTAATAATGTTGAATATACCCTGGAGCCAGCATGTTTAATTTAATCTTCTGGAAGAGCCTGGACTTCTTATTTAGCTGCCTACTAGACCTTGGCATTTGATACATGAACCTAAAATTCAACATGCTCTCATATCAACTTATTAAATTCTACTCAGTCCAGATTATTCTCTTTGACTCCATTGATACATCTTATATTTTTGTGGATAGCAACAACTTTTACACTTCAAATCCTGAACCTGAAGTTGATCATTTACTTACTCTTTCCTTTATATATTTTTGTGTATGCTGAATCCTGTTATTTTTTTCTGTCAAATTTTTTTTATCTTTTCATCTCTTGAGCTACCCTATATGTCTACTAGGAAATTGCAATAGCCACCTACTTTCCCCTTGTCCCTTCCCTACCCCAATACCAAAGTAATTTTATGGGCCACAGTTCTAATTACTCATTTCTCTCTTTAGTCTCAGCTGTATCCTCTTCACCAAAAAGATAAAATCTCAGATGCTCATGTGCCATAAGATTAATTTATGTTTTGGCCCCCATCTGGTCTCTCCCTTATCTCATGCCATTTCCTCTTTCTCACTTTACAGTACAACAGTGAGAATGGTATTGTATTTCCCTGGGCAAACCATAGTGTTTGCTGATAATACATATTCTTTCTATGCACTTGCCTACATTTTCTTACCATATCCAGTTACATATTTTAGAAACTTAAAAAAAAATCATTTACTAGGGTAGACTATTTTCCCCTGGGATAACTTTCATTCTAGAAGAGTCACTGTTCTCTTTCATATTACCTCTGTACTTTGGATACGTGCTTCTGTTTCTGAACTTAATCGCAATGTCACAACATATTGCAGTGCATTCCAGGGACATGTTTGTCACTCCTACCAGCTGTGAACTTGAAATTAAGAGAAAATGTAATGTATCTCTATGTACTCAGAAGTAAACGTAGTTCCTGTTACACAGATGATCTCTCAATACTTATTTAATTGTATCTTTTCTTAAACTCTCTGTTTTCATGTTGTACTAATTCATATTTCTTGTGACAGCACATGAGTTTTTGCCCAGCTTAATTTCTACATTGCTTCATTGTTTCCTTGAAAAACTTGATATTGATTTACAGCACCATTGCAAGAGTACAAGTGCCCAGGTCCATCCGTTCAAACAACCACTAAATGATCTAGAGTTAAACTATGTGTTTCTACAGGACTAAAAGGATTTAAGCCTATAGGTATGAATACACTTATTTTCATATTGTATATTATACTATAAACCATTATAGAAGCAGTGGCCTTTTTTTTATCAGCTTTATAATTTGCCTAGTGCCTGTTAACCAATTGTTTTAATCAAGAAGTAAACATGTATACTATATATAGATTATTAACATTTGCAAAATTGAGATGGCAAAATCATATTTCCTTTGAATTTTCTGTTTTTGCCTATTTTTTGAAATGACTTGGAAATGAGCTATTATAAATAGAAAATTTGAGAAACTAAGTTTTTTATATCTTAATTTTACTCTTTTTCTTTCCTAAAGGGAAAGAAAAGCAAACTCCTTAATTTTTCTGTATACTGAAGAGAGTAACATTTATTTGTGTTTTTGAACCAAATTGCTCTAACATAGAGATATTATTTCTACTAGATGTATATTTTTCTGATTTACGAACTAACATACTTGCTCCTTTCTCAACTCCTTTCATTAAATTTGCTTGTATAAAAATACTATTTTATTTTGAAACTTAAGATCAAGACTTCCTAATTTATAAGTTGTTTTCACTAGTTTGATATAATTATGAAAATAATAAAACTCATAGAAAAAGAATAAAATAGCTTTTTAAAATCTTTCCTTGGTGTTTCTTTCCTCCCTTAATATGTAGCATCAATATTTTATGGATGGAACAGTGATATTCTAGTGTTGGTTTACTGCTGCAGAACTGGTAAATACCTGAGAATTGCATATTCAATAGTGTTAAAAGATTACGATTTGTAGCTCAAGATGGTTTATATTTAATGATACTCTATGTTGTAAAGGGAAGAGATATAGGGCAATAGACTTTTCATCACATTCTGTGAATTTATATTCGCCTTAGGGGAGACTTCAGGCAAATGTGAAAGATAAACAGCAACACCTTTGCTAGAGTTTGAGCGGTGCATAAGGTTATTGGAGCTGATATGTGGGAGAACATAGTAGCCTTGGTTTCACTTTCATTTCTTTTATCTTTTTTATACAGCAGCTTTATATATTTTAGATTGCTATGTTAGAATACAGGCAGCTGTTCTTTTGGTAGTAATTTTGTATTATTGTTTGCAGTATTTTCTTCCTTTCTTCTCTCCCTTTTTCTCTCACTCCCTCCCTTCCTTCCTTCCTCTTGCCTACTCTCTCTCTGTTTGTTTGTTCGTTTGTTTATTTATAACTTGGAAATAAGTGGATAGATACTTATAACTTGAGATATGCTTAAAATATAAAAATAGAAGTGCTTACCAAAGATGTAAATAATAAGCATGTCATTACTTTTGATTATATTTTTATAAACATATGGATGCCTTATAAATAATTTTTTTGTGGTATACCTCATTACTAAAGTAAAAACTTTAAGATATCTTTTACAACATGGTCAGAATCATCTTCCAAATACATAATCCAAATTTATTTTTTCAATTCAAATAAATGTTCACTGGTGTTCTATGGACTATAAATAATGTGCTACTCTCTGATATTCGAGGCTTCTAAACCATGGCTTGAAACTTTCAGGCTTATTCTCCATTCCCTAGTCTCTTTTCAGCTCTCCAGTCAAATAGAGCTGAATTCCAGAACATGTTTCGTATTTTTTAGTTGAGTTTTAAAAAATTCTGGTAAAATATACACAACTTAAAATTTACCATTTTAACCATGTTTAAGTGTACAATTCAGTGGCATTAAGTACATTTGCAATATTGTGCAACCATCACAAATATTCATTTCTAGAACTTCTTCATAATCCCAAACAGAAACTTTAAACAATAACTTCTACATTACCTTCTTCATCCAGCCTCTGGCAACCATTTTTCTATTTTTCTTTCTATGAATTTGACTACTCTCAGTACTTTATATAAGCGGATTTATACAAAATTTATCCTTTTGTGTCTGGCAGATTTCACTTAGCATGTCTTCAAGTTTCATTCATTTTGCAACTTCTTTCAGAATTTTTTTTCTAAGACTGAATAATATTTTATTGTATATTCCACATTTTGTATATCCAATCTTTTACCTATATACATTTCTATTGTTTCCACCTTTTCCCAAGAGCCTCACAAAAGGTTCTTTTCTAGGCCTACAATGGTCTATTGTATGTCTCCACCTGGAACTCACCATAAGACTGTGAGTTTACAGTCTCCTATGGCTTTTAGAGGCAGTCCCTGCCAGTTTATGCACCTGCATTTGAGTTATGTGAGCTAGAGATTAGCCTATCCATCCTCCAGTGTCCTCCAGACAGGTTAGAACAGACATAAACAATAATATGCAAAACAGTGTACTCTGTTCTCCCTCTCTGGTTGGATGGAAGGAAATGGAGTGGGCCACCATTCAGAACCAAGACGAAGACAGCTGCTATTAGAGGGGTGGGGCAAAACAAGTAAAATGCCATGAAACTTATCTACCATTTGAAGGTGGCCTTTTGTTTCCTTTCCTTTCGTTTTGTTTTGTTTTGAGTGGGTGTTCCCTTGCCTGCTGTAAACTTTTGATGGTTTCCCAGAGCTCCAAAAAAGTTGATTCAGACAGTCTTTTTACTATTATTATTTTTTAATGTTTCTTCCTGTGGTCAAACAAGAGCTTGGGGCTTCCTAGTCTGCCATTTTGCTGTGCTCTCTGCTTCATATTCTTTCATCACTATAATTTACCTGGAAACAGCTTCCCTATTCTACAGACTTTCCAAAGCCTCACATAAAGTTCAGGCCATTTCTTGAAACATGTTCTTTTCCATTTATTTTCTTTTCTCAGTTCATTTATTTGGTAGTTACCCAATGCTTTCTGGAATAATGTTCCTTAAACTTGAATAATGCTTTTTAAAGAAAACAGTCCTCAATAATTCTCAGATTTGCCTTTTATGAATTATTCTCATATTTGACTTTAAATATACTTAACATATATGAACATAAAATATATTTCTTCAGTGGCATACTCATAATTATTATACCTGAAACAAATAAATAAAATAAAGCTCTAAAAATTACTGATTCAAATTAATATTACTAGTATAGGGGATAAGATTATTTTGCTCAAAATTCTGAATTAAGAGAAAGAAATATTTGTGTGTTCATTGATCTTCAGAATCACCCTAATTCTTATTAAAATGAAAGCTTTTAAAAGAAATTGATAAGCAAATCTTAAAATTTACAAGGAAACTAAGGGGACTCAGAATACCTAAAAGTCTTAAAAACAAAGAACAAATTTGAAGGACTCAACCTTTCCAACTTTATAACTAACTACACAGCTAAAGTAATAAAAGGAGTGCCATTGTGGCATAATGATAGACATATAGAGCAGTGTAGTAGAATTGAAATTCCAGTAATACACCCATACATCTGTGTTCAATTTATTTTTTTATGTTTGCAACAAAATTTTCAATAAATGATCCTAGGACATCTGACTATGTACATGAAAAAGAATGAAATTGGAACGCTTCCTTATACCATTTACAAATAAATGTTTGCTCAAAATAAATTGTAGGTCTAAATTTAAGAGCTATAACTATAAAACTCTTAGAAGAAAATGTAAGAGAAAATCTTCATAACCTTAGGTTAGGCGATAGTTTCTTACATATGACAGCAACCAAAAAAATAAAAAAGATAAAATGGACTACATTAAAATGAAAAACATGCTGCAAATGATATCATTAACAGAGTGAGAACACTGTCAACAGAATGGGAAGAAATATTTGCAAATCATGCATAGCATAAATGTATCTTGAATAGGTACAGGATTTTTACAAGTCAATAATAAAAAGACAAATACCCAATTGAAAAGTGGACAAAGGATTTGAATAGACATTTCTCTGAAGAAGTTATACTAATGACCTATAAACACAAGAAAATATGTTCAACATCATTATTTATAGGGACATGAAAATAAAAGCCATAATGAAATACTTTTTTACACCAGTTATTATTGCTTTAATTAGAAAAAAATGCAGTAGGCAATAACCAGTGTTGGTGAGAAGTGCTAAAATTGCGTGTTCTCTTTTATTGGTGATGAGAATGTGAAAAGGTGTAGCTGCTTTGGAAAACGGTGGCAATTCCTCAAACTGTGAAACTTGCAGTTACCAAATGACCTAGGAATTTCACTCCTAGATATATATCCCAGAGGCAAGACCAATTTTTGTACTACCCTATGTTTTAGCTATATAGAAATATTTGTAGTTGCTTAACTTTTAATTCCATCCTGCCACAGCTGCCTCATTTATCTGAAATGGTATTCTTTGCTTGACTTAATGCTTACTTGTTCTTAAATATTTAACTCAGATATTATTTTCTTTGTAATGTTTTCTCTAATAGTCCCTTTTCTTCCTCTAAACTGATCTTTCTCTTTATGCTACTTTAGCATACCAGACTTACCTCCGTGCTTTTATTATCCTAGTATATTTAAGCTTCTGCTGAAGTTTTCACCCTTATTGAATAGATTGTGGGCTCTGTAATGTATTATGTCTTGTTTTTGTTCCCTTTATAGTTAATATACTGTGTGGTACATTGTTGGTCCTAATTCAGAATCATTTGAGCAGAATAGAACTGAATATTTTTAGAAAACAAATTCTTCAAATAACAACCAATTGTATTTACAAAAGCAAGATGATCATTTAGGTACAGTTAATCTAAATAAGCTATGTATTTGCATTTACCAATAAATGAGAAAAAATAAGCTTATCTTGTCAGATAAATTTTAAACAAATTACTAGACTCTGAAGATCTTTTAACTTTAAATATTAATTTTATAGCAAGAATGAACTTTGCTAATATAACTTGGTGGAAGAATGCCCTAAAGATTAAGCTATAACTGCTACAATGGAGAGAAATTTTATATGTATTTAAGTACCTTACAGAAAGAAAATAAAATTTTGAATATGGGGACAAAAATCAAAAGTTATATATTTGACAATTTGAATTTAAAAGCACAGGTTTGTATTAGAGCTGTTACTAATGAACAATGCCATATGGTGGTCATGGAGATTAACAGCAAGTATTTGTTAACCCATTTTCCATTTGTCTCGAGAGTACTCATTGGAGGTACTTTGCGACTGCAATATTTACCTTGAGATAACTCTCAGATTATAGTCCTAACCTCACTTCCAAAGTTAGCTATGAAGTATCTCACTTTTGTCATTATTTTCACATCGCTCTAGTATATTGATAGTCTTTGGAAACAAATAACAACATTCCAGGTATAGCATTCTGTGTTTAGTAGTGGCATTTCCATTTACAAAATATGGTAATTTTTGATCTCTGAAAATGTCAAATCCTAGAAAACGTAGCATTCCTATGCATTATGTTAACATCATTCTCGAATAGTTATTAGCTGAAGATTCATTTGATGAATCTGATTTATGTATACATTTCTGTTACATTAGGATTAGAGACAAGCTCTGTTTAGAAATGACTCCAAGAACAGTTTTATATTTTATTTTCACATTGAAAACCAGTCAGATTTGCTTCAGGCTCAAAGAATGTATTTACATAAAGTTAAATTAATGCTGGCAAGGAATTGCATTTTATTTTTCTAACTGGGAAATGGGTTAAAAAATAATTTTAATAATTCTTGAGATTGGCTGAAGAGACCCACCAAAGATTCCCATATCTCAATCTTCATAATCTGTGAATAAGTTAATTTACATGACAAAAAGAACTTTGTGGATATAATTTAGTTTAGGATCTTGAGATAGGGAGATTTTATCAGGTAGACCTGATGGAATTACAAGAGCTCTTTTAAAATGAAGGCAAGAGGTCAGAAAGAAGAAAAGATACTACCCTTCTGGCTTTAAAGATTAAGGAAGAGGTTTGGGGCAAGGAATGTAAGTGGCCTCTAGTGGCCGAAAAGGCAAGGAAATAGAAATCCTTCTGAAATCTTCATAAGGAACACAGCCTTAGAGACCCATTTTAGACTTCAGACTTCCAAAACTATAACATAACAAATTTTTGTTGTTTTAGTTATTAAATTGTGGAAATTTATTAGAGTGGTAATAAGAAACTAGTGTAGTTCTCCTGAGTGGAGATCAGCTTGTTTGCCAGTACATTTACATTTAGTTTCAAAAACTGCTGTGTAGTCATGAAAACCAAAGGACTGGGTTTACTGAGTGAGTGAATATATGCTACAATAAAATGGTGTAATTATTTTTTATATAACTATTTTTCTCTGAGTGAATTAACTAGCTATAGAAAAGATTTATCTGGTATTTTCTTTACTTTAACCAAGAAGGAGTCTGGAAATTATACTTCTAGGATCTTGCAATAAAATAATGAAAGATTCTAATTATAGTGCAGTTAAGCATGAGAAACCCTGATATCAGCCCTCATTTGTTAGTAGAGAAACAAAACCTTTCATATGTCCATTTTGTTTTTTTCTTTAATATGGCTTTTACAAATATACCTACACTTTTTAACATCCAGATTCTTAGAAGTTTAGCTTTTTAATTATCAAATCAATATTTTGATAATAAATACTCCAAAGACCTAATTATACAGTAATAATATGGTGAGAAAGCATAGCTCTTTAGCAATTATTTCTTTAGTAAAACTGATTTAGACATTTCCTTGAATTCTTAAGAATTTTAAGTAACTATTAAAACATAATAGTTATTTAAACTGATATGCACAGTACAATAAAATAATGGAATTAGGCTTTTAAAAAGTTAAATTTTCAGGAGCAATGTGGTTGAGTTTAGATAGAATCATAGAATGCAGTTATTAGAATGTCATTTAAAATTGTGATAGCATTTATATATCTAGGTATCACACATACAAATATTTTCCATGTCCCTTCCTTTGACAAACTTCAAAGCAAGTACAGAAACAACTTTAAAAGATTCCCTAGTGGCACAATTAGCACTTCTAAATTTTCTTCTAATTAATCACTGGGAACACTTGACTAATTTGGATTTAACTCCTAATTCAAAGGTTTTCTTTAAGCCCACGTACAACTTTAATTTTTTAAAATTGTCACTTGTTAGATGCTTATAGTCCAATACTACTGAAATTATTTTTGAAGAGGTAAATTCATGTGGACATTTTACCAGGTAAAATTTCATCACCTGGTATGGCTACATCAATATCTACTTTCTCTGGAAATACCTACTTTCATGTAAAAACCCAGAGTTAAAATTAATATTAATCACACATTTTTTAAAGGACCTGAAAGACATATAAATTAATTTTGATTAATTTTGCTTTTAGAAATATGGGGAGATGTCCAAAATTAAGTTATATTTACTGAAGAGATAGTACCATGTAAAATACATGTTAAAATATATGTGTTTATGTGTTTGTAAAATGGTAAAAATATTCCACATAGAAAGATTCCTGAAATTTTAATCTACGTAATGACAAAAAAGGAAACACCAATATACCAGAAAGCAAAATATAAAATGGCTATAAGAAGACCTCATATTTCAGTAATCACCCTATATATAAATGGATTGAACTCACCAATAAAAAGGCACAGAGTTGCTGAATGGATCAAAAAACAAAACCCAACCATATGCTGACTCCAGGAGACACATCTCTGCTCCAACGACAAATATAGACTCAGAGTAAAAAGGTGGAAAATGATATTTCAAGCAAATATTCAGAGAAAAGCGAGAAGAGCAGCACTAACATCAGACAAAATACACTTCAAAGTAAAAAAAAGTAAAGAAAGATCATGAGGAACACTTCAAAATGATAAAAGGAATCATGCACCAAGAAGACATAACACATTAGTATCTATGCTACCAATCAAGGAGCCCCAAAATGTTAAAGCAATTACTACTGTAACTAAAAGGGAGAAACAGACAAAAACACTATCATCTTAAGGGACCAAATTCCTCACTGTTGGATATGGAGAGATCATCCAAACAGAAAATCAACAAAGAAATCACAACCTTAAATGACACATTAGACCAACTGGACATAATTAACATTTACAGAGCCTTCCATCCCAAAACAGCTGCTTATACATTCTTCTCTAGTGCACATGGAACATTCTCAAGAATCAACCACATACTGGGACACAGAAATAGGCTCAACAAATATAAGAGGGTTGAAATCATACCAACCATGTCCTCTGATCATGATGTTTTGAAACTAGAGATCAACTGCAAAAAGAAATCAGGAAGAACCCCAAATTCATGGAGATTAAACAGCATGCTACTGAAGAATAACTGGGTCAGAGAAGAAATAAAAAGAGAGATCAAGAAATACATAGAAACGAATGATATTAATAGTGCACCATATCAAACCATTTGAGACACTGCAAAAGTGGTCATAAGAGAAAAATTCTTATAATTAAAGGCCTATCTCCAAAACCAAGAATGAGTCTAAATAAACAACTTAACACTTCATCTTAACAAACTAGAAAAGGAAGAACAAATGAAGGCTAAAGTCAGCAAAAAAAAGAAATAATCAAAATTAGAACAAATGCAAATGAAATTTAAAACAACAGCAACAAGAAAACAATAGAAAAAATAAATGCAACAAAGAGCTGGTTTTTTGAGAAGGTTAATAAAATTGACAAACCCTCCTGGCTAGACTCACTAAAGAAAAAAGTTAAAGGACACAAATAAATAAAATCAGGGATGAAAGAGGGGAAATTATGACCAACATTGCAGAAATACAAAGGATCATACAAGAATATTATGAAAAAAGTATATAACACTAAATTTAATAGCCTAGAAGAAATGGATCAGTACTTAGAAAAATATAACGTTCCTAGACTGAATAAAGAAGACATGGAAAATCTAAATAGACTGATCAGCAGTACGGAAATTGAAACAATCATCAAAATCTAACAAAAAGTAAAAGTCAGAGAACAGATGGCTTCGCCAGTGAATTCTACCAAACATTCAATTAAGATTTAAAACCCATTCTCCTCAAACTCTTCCAAAAAATCAAAGAGGTCGCAATACTTCCCAACTCATTTTATGAGGCCAACATCTAAATGATACCAAAATCTGGTAAAGATAACACAAAAAAAGTAAACTACAGACCAATATCTCTAATGAACACAGATGCAAAATTTCTAAATAAGATACTAGTGAACTGAATACAGCGACATATTAGAAATGTTAACACAACGATCAAGTGGGCTCATCCCAGAGGCACAGGGATGGTTCAACCTACACGAATCAAATTATGTGATACACCACATAAACAAATTAAAAAATAAGAATCATATCATATCAATAGATGCAGAAAATCCTTTCAATGAAATACAACATTCATTTATGATCAAAAACTTAACAAAATCAGTATAGAAAGAAAGTACCCTAACATAATACAGGCCATCTATGACAAACCCTCAGCCCACATTATACTTAATGGTGAAAAACTAAAAACCTCCTAAGACCAGAAACAGGGCAAGCCTGTCCACTGTTGCCATTGTTATTCAGTACAACATTAGAGGTCCTAGTGAGTGCAGTTAGTCAAGAGAAAGGTATAAAAGACATCCAAATAAGAAACGAAGTCAAACTGTCTCTCTTTGTGGATGACATGATTCTCTATATAGAATACTCTAAACACTCCACATAAACACTACTAAATAATAAACAAATACAGTAAAGTTTCTAGATACAAAATCAATGTTCAAAAATTTATAGCATTCCTATACTCTAATAGTGAAGTGTCAGAAAATGAAGTAGAAAAAATAATTCCTTTTGCAATTGGTACAGCTACTATGGAAAACAGTATGGAGTTTCCTTAAAAAACTAAGAATTGACCTACCATATGATCCAGCAATCCCTCTGAGTATTTACCCTAAAGTATTGAAAACCTATATCTAAAAAGAGATTTGCACACCAATGTTCATAGCAGCATTATTCACAGTGGCCAGGACATGGAGGCAACCAGAGTGTACCACGATAGATGATTGGCTAAAGAAGCTGTGGTACTTATATACAATGGGATATTACTCAACCATAAGAAGTGAAATACTGCCATTTGTGACAACATGGATGGACCTCAATATAATCATGCTAAGCAAAATAAGCCAGACAGAAAAAGTAGAAAATCACATGATATTACTTATTTGTGGGATATAAACCTAAAAGCAACAAATGAACAGGATAAACAAAAAGAGACTCATGGACATGGACTATAATATAGACTAGTGGTTACCAGAGGGTAGGGGGTTGGGTAGACAGGGTAAAGGGGGCTGGGGGAGGGTGAAGTGAATAAAGGAGATCAAATGTATGGTAGCTGAAGGAAACTGGACTTTGGGTGGTAAACACACAATAGAGTATACAGATGTCAAATTATAATATACACCTGAAAATTATATAATTGTATTTACCAATGTTACCCTATTAACTTAATAATAATAAAAAAAATACATGTCAGTGAGATGTAGAAAAAGTAAAATTTATTGAAAGCTCATTTTAGAAAGAGACACGCCATGCTAAGGAAAGCAGCAGCCCTGTGGAATTGGGGAGGTCAAAAGATAAAAGATAGAGTATGCTCCAATAGAAGAGTGGGTTTTCAGCGAAGAGAGCTTTAACCGCAGAGAACTGTAAAGTTCTCTTTCTATTTGGGTACTGATAGAAGTGTACAGGGGCAGTACTAGAGGATCCTCACGTGAGGTCACCTTGACTGACAGTTGACTCCCATTTTATACTTTGCCTACTGTGGTTGTGCTTACTTAGAATTCAGTTTGTTTTTATTAGATTCATGAACTTCCAGGCATAGGCATGATATTATAATGATGGTATAATAGGGCTATGTTTATGGAGGGTTAGAATAATACTTCCTGTGCTCAAATTTGTGGCTAATTAAAACCAGCAGCTTTTATGGCCTTTGTGTCTTGGTATGTAGGGGGAATTCATAACCATAAAATGGAAGTGTTTCTGGGAGGTACTTAACGGAGGTTTCTATGGTTACTGAGCTAGGCCTTCATGCCTGTTGCTCATGGCTGCCTAAGTACTTAACAAATCCATCCACTCAACAAATATTTATGGAATGCTCGCTATGTGATAAGGTTTGGGAAATGAGTAAAAAGAAAAAAAAGCACACAGAGCTCCTGCCTTTGTGGGGCATATATTTTAGCAAATATGAGTCAGCAGGAGGAATCTGTCAATGACAGGTTTAAAGACAGCTACTGACCTTTGTTTTTTTTTAATGGAACAAGTCATATTTGGGCAATTCTCACTCAGACCACACATAGTCAATGTATTTCTAAATCTGTAGTAACTAATTATATTCATTTATATTTCAAAATAAGATGTAAGGTAATTTGTATAAAACAAAATTGCAAATATAATCACCTGTATGAAGTACTTAAAGCATAGTATAGTAAAACAATGTAATTACTGTGAATTAGAAGGATAACTACTGAAATACATAAACATCACTGTACATATAAAAACAATAGAAATACTGTTATATATGCTTGGGGTCTGCATTGTTCATTGAAACTTATATTACTATGCTATTTACAGAGATTAGCTGTAAAAATGAGTTCTACTTTGTATATATGTAATAAAATGTTTCCAGCTGATTATATGAAACAATAAATAAGCAGTAGACATTTATGTCTCTTCTTTCATACCTATGATGTGAGTAGTATTATAGAGTGATAAGAATATGATCTTCATAATCTGGCACTTAATTTTACCACTTATTAGTTTTGTTACCTTGGACATAATATCTGTCCTCTCTTGAGTTTTTCATGTATGAAATGAGGCTCATTTTACTTTGTTTCAAGGATAAAATATAATACAATTACATATGTGAAAACATCTACCACTTGTGGCACATGGTGTTTCTTAATAAATATTAGCTTCCTTTTTCTCATGTTTAAACCATCTTTTTACTTGAAAGATGGCACTATTCTAGATAAAGTAAATAGAATGCTATTATTTATAAAATAATGCCAATATTATGTAAAATGAACTAAAAAGTGATTATTAGCATTCCAGGAATAAAATTACATTTTAAGAAAATATTTCAAATTTATATCAGCAATAACAGAAATCATCTGGGAAAAATATCATTATGGTTTCAATTTATTCAACAAAA
Organism: Cynopterus sphinx; assembly: GCA_030015415.1. NCBI lineage: Eukaryota > Metazoa > Chordata > Mammalia > Chiroptera > Pteropodidae > Cynopterus > Cynopterus sphinx. The sequence goes on from CM057379.1 coordinate 175,766,224, forward strand.
ATACCTTACCAGTTGCTCTGCTATTAACAGTAAGACAGTTAACAACTATAAATAAAATACTTGAAGAAATCTTAGGTCATAATGTAAAGGGATAATTGAAACAAATATGTTAGTATTTCATTAATTGGTTTTCCTGAAGTTACTTAACTAACATTTTGTGCTTATTCCCTAGGAAGGAAGTGACACAGCAGACATTTGAATACAAAGGGAAAGACTGCATTGTGAGAAGTAGTATAGTTCCTACTTGTGGCATTGAAAAGGAATTCCTGGGGTTTGGGATTAGAATGAAAAATAAGAAAGTGTAATGAAGGAGAAAGGCTTGTAGGGTCTTAAAAGAGGCAACAAAACATAGCAGGACCCTGTAATACGCAATGAAGTGAGCATCTATAGAGACTGCCAACCACCATCTTTGCAGGCGCCACTGATTTTCTCAGCTTGTGAATTGCATGGTTATTAAGTCAAGTGAACACAAACGATCTAGTTTCCTTTTGATAAACATCATACTATGCCTTTGTCAAAGTATTGCATGAGTAATTGGCTTTTCTTTAATAATCATGCCTTCACGAGCATTGAACATATTGGCCATTGACCATTTAAATAGAGGTCGCACTCATGAGTGTTTTGAGACTGCACTCTCCAGATTTAAGTTACCCCATGTTGGCCAACCTTCATTTTTGCAAAACTACACTAACGCTTTTTAAGTCTCAGATTATTGGAACATATCTAAAATAAAGATTAGGCTTCTATATATCTGATGGAATGGTGATGACATGGAAAGAATGGCTCATGAACCTGTACACATGTGGAGCTAAGTGGAATTAATTCAATATCACCCCTGCCTCACCACCCTTTACTATGCCAGAACCATAATAAAAGAACTCTGTTTCAGAGTGTAAGTTAGAAAAATAATTTTTTCTTCTCTACCCTTCTTAAGTTCTTCACTGAGAATCCCCTGCAGAAAGGACAGAGAGATACCCAGGGAAACAGCAACTTCCTGAAATGGCTCAAGTACCACTTTAAATACCATCTCTAGCAAAAGACTAAAGAATGTGTTTGGGGGAGTGGGAAGAGAAGCCAGTTATGGGAGATTACCAGAGAAAGCATACTAAACAGGAGTGTAATTATAATGCAGATTTGAATCAGTTGCCTTCTCCTTTGATAAGCAATTCTAGAGATTTAGTCATCCTTCTTTTCTTGGTACAGAAAGGGAGAGACCCTTACAAACGGAGATTCTTCTTGTAAATGTCTCTTATAAAAAGATAAATTTTACTAAGTTTTCAGAACTTCTTCAGTGTCTGCTGTTTCTTAAAAATAACCAGTTCAAGATTATTCTTATGCCAGAGACATTTTGTGAAGGGCTATTTCCAAAAATAATGAAAATGATATTTTTTGAGTCCACTATGGCATTGAACCAATTCCACAAAGTAGACTAGGGAAATGTTCATGTTATCAGATTTCCTGCTTATGTTCTACCATTTTTTAAAAAAGATGCTGACTTCAAAGTGATATTGTTAGGTAGGTAGTCAGACATGAGTGACAAGGGGAACAAAAGAATATGCACCCAGACTAGAGACCAGCCATAGAACACCCCAGTGGTAGTGGGTATGCACATGTGCACTAGGCAATGAGTTATATAGCAGCCAAGTGTCAATCAAAATGACCTCATGTGCCAATCACTTAGGAATGTCTTTGGAGCCACCATCATGACCCAGATATAATGCAGACATTCCCATTTCTGGGTCCTTTTTGCCCTTTTGTGGTTTTTGTTTGGCCTTTTGTGGCTTTTGTGGCCCCTTTTGCCCTCTTGTTGTGATTATTATTACAGTGCTCTGTTGCAGCTATCATTGCTGAAACTATGTGCTTCTTTGGGGCATGCTTTGTCTTTCTAAAATATATTTTTAATAAATCTGTTTCTAAATCTCACTGACCTGTGATTCTTCACTGTGTCAATGAGGAAGAACTGAGGGAAAATGCTAATTACACTTCTGTACCATCATTAGTCATTATCTCTCTCTTCCCCCACCCCTCACCATTGGGTGACACATTGGGGCAACACTGAACTTTAGTTGGCCCAAAGGTAACAATATAAGTGATTTTATGTGTTTATTTCTTTTGTAATATGGGAACTAACCACATCTGTGTATATTAGTGAGGGTAGAATGATCAAAACATACATGTATGTTTCTCTGTATTATAAAATATTTAAAAGTTTATATGTGTATGTTAAATATACATAATAATGATAATCATATCAACTGTTAAAAATGAAATTCCACTGAGTGAATTTGAAGATCTAATTGGCTTTAATTAAGGGATTCATGAATCTGGCAGCATCTCATCAGTAACCACACAAACCTTCACTTCTTTAAAATGACTTTTTTCTCTTCTATTCTTGATTCATACTGGCCTTGCTTTTCATACTTACTTTTTTTCTTCTTTATCCTTCTGCATACTGCACAACCACTCCCTTAATTATTAAGCCCTTAGGGTTAGCATCAAACAGTCTTAGGAACAAAGCCCATGGTCTGTTGAGGACAGAAACAGTTTCTGTCAAACTCAGGATAACATCTTGCAGCTGCTCCACATCCATGGACACCCCTGAGATTGTACCAGCATCCCCTTGAAACCAGACAGAAAGAAGTCATGATTGACATCAGGACCTGACATAATAATCAACTACTTAGCCTTGACCAAACAGTAGAGCTCACAACCCCAACTCCCTTAGCTACTGTGACTAATGAGTTTTCACCTATATAACCTATCCCCCAGAGACTATAGGGTAGCCAGGTCTTTGAAAGCTAACTCACCTGAGTCTCCAGGCTTGGTGCCATTTCCTCAGATAAACTGCTGATTTCTTTACTGCAAACTCCTGTGCATGTCCCTTTATGGCTTTGATACATGCAGGTATAAAGAACTTTTTGGTAACATATCAAGCAACCAGAAAGGTGTTCCTGAATTGTACAAAATGGAAGGTTTTTATAGGATGAAGGATGGGGCAAGGGAGTTTTAGCAAAAGAAAACAAAGGATTATTTTCTTCCAGAGAAGTAGAGGGGAAGGGTTTTTTTATTATGCAGATTCCCTCTTCTTTCTATGGGGTTTGGAGAAGGCCCATGTAACAGACTACCTTATTGCTACTTGACCAGAAAGTTCCATTATGGTTGATTTAAGATTATATTTCTGGCAGAGATCGAAACTGCAATTAAGCAGGTATTAAATCTAGGTTTTGTATCATGGACTTTTAGTATGAATGATGCTAGGTTGGACATGTTATTTCTTCTACAACACATCACCAATCAATCTACCATCTACTTTAATAACTAGAACATTAACAATGAAGTTTCCTGTTGCAACATCTATGCTGAATATTGTATTTTGTGATTTTTTTGGCTTTTTAAAAATTTTATATGTCTTCATAAGAATATATAACTTCACTTGTTTAAGCTTTTAAAATAATAAATTTTAGTAGTAATATCCTATGCTTTGCTTTTTAACTTAACATTCCTGTCCTAATATTTAGTAATGTATTGGGCATCTGTAATGTGGATAGTATCAATATTTTAACAATATTAAATTTTCCAGTCCATAAACATAGGCTTTTATTTTATTTGTTATTTCAGTGTTATTTTTTACTTTTTAGTATAGAAGGCTGTGCCTGCTTGATTAAATTTATTTCTGAGTATAGATGGTCCACAGCATATGATGGTTCCACTTAAGATTTTTTGACTTTATGATAATGCAAAAGCAATACCTATGCAATAGAAATAGTACTTTGAATTTTGATTTCTTTCTCCAGCTAGTAATATATAGTATAATACTCTCTTGAGATTCTGGGCAGCTGCAAGGAGCTGTAGCTCCCATCCAGGCAAGCTATCACAAGGGTAAGCAACTGATACTCTACAGCATACTGTGTTGCTAGTGTTTTTTGGATGTTGTGTTTTGTGTTTTTTGCATCCTATTAAGTCTACAAAACACTCATCTGTGGCTCCTGCTTATGGTGAGAAGAGAAAGGCAATTATTCTTGAAATAAAACTTGAATATTTTTTACTTATATCTTCAATTTGTGATGGGTTTATCAGGATGTAACCCTATCATAAGTCGAGAAGCATCTATATTCCATTGTTTTTATTGCTATTGTAATAGAATTGTTTGTTTAAATTCCTTTTTTGGTTTGTTCACTGCCTTTGAATAATGTTTTATAATCATAAATGAATGTGAATATATCAAATAATTTTTCTACATTTATTTTTTCTGTGGTCTATTAATGTGGTGATTTACCTTGATCAGTTTTTGAGTTTGAAAGCAGTCTTACCTTCAGTTTGCCCATAATAGTTTAGGAATTTTACATCTATATTTATGAGCCATTTGTCTGAGTTTTTGTTTCTGCAGTGGCCTCTCATTCATATATTACATTAATGGAGCCAAAGCAATGTTAGTGTAATAAAATAAATTATTTTGGGGGGATTTTTATATACCTTGTAGTAATTCTTTATTGTATTATTGATAAAGTTATTTGGGCATGGACTTTTTTTTTTTTTTGTAGAGAAAGCAGGTGGATTTAATACCAATTTAAATTCTTTAATAGTTATGGAAATATTCTAAAGTTCTATTTGTTAGTTTCAATGTTTTTACTTCTAGGATTTTGAAATTTTATCTAAATTTTCAGATTTGCTGGCATAAAGTTGTATATAATAACCTCATGATATTTTTATTTCTGCATATCACATATGCAGTTTTTTGTGATACTTCTCATCAACATATAATATAAAAAATCCAGGTCCCTTTTCTAATGATCGAAAATGTCTTAATATTTTCATGTGATTTTTAAAAGTGTCTAATTTTGTGGCTTCCAAATTACTTCCCTTTAATGCTGAAAATGGTAGGGTTCTGGAGTGGTAATGAAAAAGTTTTAGGAGGTTACAAAATATAATTTATAGTATGTCATTTTAATGAGCATGAAATAACAATATCATTTCATTCTTCAGTATTATTTGAAAATCAATCTGAAGTTCTCAAATATGAGACCATAACAGAAATTAAGCCTCACAAATTCTTTATTAAGGTGCATTTAATTTGGTCATTAGTGTTGCCATAGTGTTTCCATGAGAAGCAAATTTAGTATTACTTCTAATGATAAATTATAATGTGAATTCAGAAATAATTATTTTAGTTTTTAATGAATTACAACTTATCAGTGAAAACTAAAGTAATATAAACAAAACAATTTTCATCAGCAACAAAGATGAGCTGGGTGATATGCACAAATACAGTAAATTGAATTTTAACATTTAAAATTCTATATAATGAGTCTTTGTATTTTTTTATTTCTAATTATTAGCAATAAAATCTTCATTTGGTTCTGAAATAACGTCAATTTTTGGTTATCAGTAAACTTTGCATTTATGCCACTTTTAAAGAAAGAATCTACTTTTTCATTCAAAAGTCTGTAAGATTTTTTGTATACATACTCTCATTCTTGAAATAAATATAATTTAAATTCTCAAGCGAAGAAAGATCCTACCTTAAATTTTGGCAATGCAGAGGCTTTTATAAGCCCCCTTAAACAGTGTACATAGTCAAATTAACTTTTCTTAATTTCTCTTCTCTTCTGTGGTCTTTTACTTACTTGAGAGGAATGAGTATTCCAGTAATCTGAACAGATAATTTAGATAATACCAGATGCTACATAATAAATTTAAGAGGCTAAGGAACAGAAAGATCTCAGTTCTACATACCTTGTTACCTAAATTTTGTCTGCTTATTCCTTTCTTGGTTCTGGCTAAGAATCCAAATCTGTTATATAACCTTTGTATTCTCCATACTGATAGTTTAGTAATAGATTTTGGCTATCTCTAATGGAAGGGATATTAAGAAAAAAAACAGTGTAACTCTTTTTAAACTGAGCCTTGAGATACTTCTGATGAAGTTGGGGGTTTCGCTGCATACTGTCCTGAAATAAGTATAAAACAATGATTTCCAGAATCTCTCAGGTCATGGCAACTTTAGTACTTCAGTATTTTGTTTTGTTTTGTTTACATTCTAGTTAAGAATCAAATAGAAACAAACAAAAAGCTACTAGTTCATTTATTAAGTAGTTAGATCCAAACAAGTTAGTAGTTGTAATTTACCTGATCCCCAATAGATAATACTTTGTTTTCCTTGAAATATTAAAATATCCCACAATGCCCTGTTAATTCATTGTAGTACTCCAGGACACTTTGGCACACAGTTTGAGAACTGCAGTGTTAAAAGTTATAAACTGAATGAGAATGGTAGCAAAGATAAAAGTTCTTTTGGAATATTAACTGGTCCCTACAGAGAATCTTTTTTTCCCATTGGGCAGCAACCTCTTTGCCCTATGCCATAACTTTGTACCTACATTTTCCTTTAGTGAAGTGAATAAGAGACTTATTACTGTATGTAATAGCTAGGAATATAGTAATGACAAACCGGCGTTATTTTTAAACTACTTAATCTGTAGAAGAAAGTAAAATTACTTTTAAAAAGGTAGTTGTTTTAGTTTAATTAGCAGAGAATAATAAAATAATTTGATAGTGCCACACAGTTTTGTGTAACTGTAAGTAGTGCTTTAAATCTGACCACAGAACATGACTGTTCCAATCTAGTCTTTATGTAGCTTCCCTGCTGAAGGTTTAATTTATTTGGCCTCTTGAGGAACACATTTGGTATTGTAATATATTTTGCTTCCAGATTCCATCTCCAAGGATGACTTGATAAAATTGCACATAAATTTATTTTCAGAGCAAACTATTTTCCTTTTCGGGAACTATCTATATTCATCTCACAGAGGTGGAGAGTAATACAAAAATCAAATGTAGATATTCAGCAAGTGAGAGCCTCATAGATATTATACATGTGGTCACTTTATGTGTAATTCTATTAATCATTATTCTATGAAACAAGAAATTTGAGGAACCTCAATAAGGAAATAAAATATGGGGGTTTATATCAAAGATACATTTAAATATCTACCATTAAATATCGGTATGGTGAATCATTCAAAAATGTACAAACCATAAAGCTTTAGAATATACTAAACTGGGGAGGATTATTTTTCTTCTTGATTTCTGACTCTCATTGGCAATTTACCTTGATCTCTGTGATTTTTATTTCTTACTGAAATATAAAGAATTAGTTAAGCAGATTCATAGAGCCAAATGATAAAATTGTATTAAGAGATGCATTGGAAGTCAATGTGACCTTATCAAGTGAGGTGAGCCATTCATTAATTCAGATAATAGAATTTATAATAATCTTTTGCATATGCTATTGTTGAGCATAACCACTTATTCACATAGGCTTATTGAGATAATATCATTTCATTAATTTTTGTACTGAACCTTAAATCCTCATAGGAGTAATTCTGAAAGTTTTAGATTTCATTTATTTTCAACTATTTGTATATTATCTTCATATATGCTTGAATAATTCATATGCAATTGAAACTTTCATTTTCATTATGTTCCTGAAACAAATCAATTAATGAATACACATATCTATTAACCATATTAAATAAGTTATGTAAATGCCCAGCACAGTGCTTAGTATGTAGAGGACATTCAAATGTGCTAATAAGTGCCTTTCCTGTCTTAATTTTAAGTAATTTTATGTCTACTGCTTTTTGTGTAATTGTTCTCTCCACTGCTGCCTCAATCTTTGCAAACTGCTTTTCATTTAGCCGGCAGGAGAAAGTTTCTAAACATAAACTAGATTATTATTCCACCCCGTAACACATTCCAGTACTCTCCATCAGTTACAATGGAAAAAAATATACATATAATTCAAGAACCTACAAGGCCTTCCATGATCTGGCCTAGTCTCTCCCTACAATTTCATGTGCCTAACCACCAGCCCCTTTGCTAGCTCTCCTCCAATCTCAACAGACTTCTGTAATTTAGGATCAAGTTAGGCTCAGTTTCAACTCATGCCATATTTTAGTGTTTTACCTCTGCCTGGATTGCTCTTTAAGATACCTATGTGGCTCTAGTATTATTTTGTCTGTTTCTCTGCTAAAATATCTCTGTTTAAATCATCTTCAGTGACCCATTAGCTTAATATAACTCTAATCATAACTTTCTCTTCCTTTCCCTTCAAAGGGCTTATCATTGCTTGATAGTTATATCATACATTTATTTGTATATTTTTATGTTTTATTTTTTCTACACTAGAATTTTGGCAACTTTACCATTTAATATTCAAAAAATAATACTTTAAAGAATGATAGAGATATACTAAAATAACGAGAAGCATATATATTTTTGAAATACTAGTTAACTGACAAAAATTTAATAAACAATATAATAAACATTGTTCAATCTATAAAATAGTCCTATTCAAAAATTTCTAAACTACATTTTATTCTTAAAATAAAAGTGCTACATATGCATGAATATTAATACCGAAAAGTTTTTTATATGTTGTTTGAAGATTAAAAATAGTATGAGAAGTTAATTTACTATATATTTTAATACTTTAATTAATTCCATAGTATTATCTAATGTAATGTTAGTGGTATTATAAAATTCTTCCCACAGATTGAAATAATTTCAAAGCAAACTTTACAAAATTTCAGACTTAATTCTCTAATCCATTTGTACTCACTCTCATTTCATTTGTTTGATTTTTCTTTTGCTTTTGTAAGCATTTTAATATTTTTCTGGCTGCAAACTATGTTTATAATATTTTTAATTTACTAAATTTATGAGCTTCCAAAGCTAAATTTGCAAAGTTCCATTCATGATATGTCTTCATTAAAGACATTTAATTAATTTTAAGAAGAGCAAGAAAATATTAGAAGATTTCATTAAAATTTAGTACCAGTGAGCTATATTTAGGTTTATTTAAAGTTGGTTCTCCAAAGTTTTATAAATTTTAAAAATCCAGTTGCTGATGGATAACAAAGAGCAAAAACATGTATTGTTATTTCCAGCATTTTTTTTCTTACAAAAGGAGAAAAAAATATCAGCTTTGTGAAAATTATTTGGTTTTATCATTATGACTATGAGTAAAATATACAGAACAATATACAGAGTAACATATTTGTACATTTTTACAACTACAGCTTTTTGGGGAATGCAATTTTGAATTATATATATATATATATCACAACTAGTTAAGATTTCTTAATTTTGGACTTTAGTAATAGCAGTTTAATTACCACAATAGTGCTACCTTAAAATTTGTATTAACAACACAAAATAATTTATGGTTGTTCATAACTGAATTTACAATAACAGCCACAATGATGTCAAATATTTCACCTTTTCTAGAAAAAATTTGCAAGAGCTTTTTTTACATTTACTGATACATATAATTAATGATTTATGTAAATAACAAACTGCAATTATTAAACTAATTGAGAAATATCTTTTGCTAAGAGAGTTTTCACACATGAACTAGAAAACTTGGAAACAGAAATTAGTAAATTTAATTTAGAAGAACAATTACTTTTTTATATGAAAATTCATGCTACACAGTGATATATAAATGAAATTTCTGCAGCTACATGTATTAACTCATTGTCTTTAGGTAAAGTATTTTTTAACATTTTTAAAATAGATGTTGATTTTTCCTCAGCAGATGGTAATGATGATGGTAAATTTGAACAAATATATTGTTACCTATTCTCTTAGTTTGTGTTTACTAAAAAGCAGACCTGAGGCAGAATTCATGCAGTAAAAATTTTATGGGTTATGTAATCATGGATCCATGGAGGAGGGAGCATCAAAGCAAAGTGGAGAAGAGGGCAAAGCAAATATAAGGAGCTACATTGCTGAGCAGGTTATAACTTTGGGACAGGCAATTTCTCTGTTTTGTCAGGCATCATTAGAGAGGTTGCTTCTCTAGACTATTCTAGGAAAATCCAGGAGAAACATTATCTGGGTAATGTGTCTCCCACCCTCACTGTTCAGCCCATTGAGTGTTAACCCTCTTGAACCTTTAGTGGCTGCTGAGTAACCTGCATTGTATACTTCAGCGACAATCAGAAACCCAGTGGGAGAAAAGGAAGGGGCTGTCAGTGTAGGTTAGAAGTGAGGAACTGATAGGACTTATCCAGTGAGCCTGTCATCTTTTGAAGTGGAGGTTAGCACAGAATGGTAACATTACCAAACATTAGGCACCACTCCACTCAGAAAGCAAGGCCAAGGAGCAGAGATGGAGTGGTGCATAAACTGGATGTATTACAGTCTATCCCATGTGCAACTCACATATACTCATATTCTGCTAAAATATTCAGTACTCACCTTCAGTTCTTCCCTGAGAACAAGAGTGAAAGTCTAATCTCTTAATGCTATTGCTAGTTGCCATATCCTTAAACAAAACGACCAACATACAGACAAATTTTAAGAAGTATGAAAAGAAGATGTAGTTGGTCACCTTCAGCTATAGTCTGGGTTCTTGCTCATAGATTGACTCAGTCTGTGATCTTTAAAGTGTTTGATTCCTATCTTACTTTTAGTTTGTCTTTTTTACACTTGACATTTCAGTTATCACTGGTTCTAAAAACACCAAAAGATATCCCAGTGAATCCACTGGGTTCCAGAAATATTTCTTTTTAATTTTATTGTATAATTGCAGCTGTATCTTCTCATGGTTATCATGATAGAGTACTCCAACCATTACATTCTAGTTTTACCAGAATTAGCAGCCCAAAGTATTCATACCTTTTTTCTCCATTTGGAAAATTGGCAACATCTAAGGTGGGATGGGAAGCACAAATTTTAAAAGTAACTAGGAGAATAGGTTGAAGGGTTAAAGAAATACAAATTAGTAGTTGATAGATGGTTCCAGGGATGGGGAGCACAGCATAGGGAATGCAATTAGCATTAATGTAATGGCTAGGTGGAGAGCTAGAGGAGAGAAAAAGCAATTAGGGGGATTGTTTCATAAACTGTATAAATGTCTAATCAATGTACTATACACTTGAAACTATAAAATAAAATAATAAAATAAAATATAATATAATAAAAAGCGAGTAAATGGGAAAATGGGGAAGAGGTGATCCTACTTCTTCTTGCTTTCTAGACCTAAATATCAGCTGTTGGTTCAGTAACATATCATATCATGTATTGTAGAATAATACCCTTGAATTTTATATCTGAGTCTTTATTCTGTCATGCTCAGAATGTAATTAGTAAGGACCATGAATCTTGTGGTCATTGATTCATCCCCATACCTCTTTTATGACAAAGTAGGTACTTTGGTCTGAGGCAGTGTCATATGAAATCTGTTAAAATGTTAAGCATTTTGTAAGCCTTCAGATGATGGTGTTGTTGGATGCACTGTGGACAAAGAAGGCCAATGAATATCTAGCATGTGTATTTTTTCCAGAAAGAGATTATCACTGTCTCTTCATAAGAGGTCATATTTAATTGAACCTGTTACCAAGTGGCTGGCTGAACTTCCCAAGGTAGTGTTACATTGAAGACTGTAACAGTAGCTACTGTTGTTTCTTTGGTCATTCAACAGTGGTAATGACTAGATTAGCCTTGGTGAGGAGAAATCCATTATATTAGACCCATGCATAGTTTTAATCACTTCTGCTATGATCACTCTGATCATAAGCCCATTCTGTAAGTACTGGCATAATTATCCTCTCTGCTGAAGAAATCCTCCCTGGAGATGGATTGTCTTGGATGAAAATCAACATTAGTTACACATATCTATCTGATTGCTTTGTGCCCCTTTCTTTATGATCCACATATTTCTTCCCCAGATCTTCTTAGTCTGGATTTATTTGTATCTTTTAATTTGAAACCTCTGACCAATGAGCCAAGTGATTGGCACAACCCAGGAATCAACATGTATCTTTTTCTTTTACCATCTCTCCTTCCATGAGAAGTGAATGATTGAGTTCATTATTTATAGCTTTGACCATTGGGAGTTATTCCATTTGCTCCTCCTGACTTTAGGGCCAACCCTGAGTGGAGCTGAAATGTAGTAGCCAATGTCCATTTTAACATTTTGGGCTGTTTTATCTGTTAACTAAGTCAACTTCTTTCTTCCAGCACATTTCACCTTCTAACATCATATATTATTTGCTTATTTATATTTATTGATTTTTCTCCTTACAGTATAATATTATGAGGGGTCTTTTTGTTTTGTTTTCTTTTGTTATTGTTAACTGATGAGAATTACTTGACTTAGAGTATAGCATGTTCAATAAATATTTATTAAAAGAGTGAAGGAATAAATTAATTCTGATTTCTCTTTATTACTTCAGTTTGCCTTAGAGTAGTTATTACTCTATAATATTATATATTATAATATAATAAATTCTTTTTTGTCTTTCTCTCCTCCACTAAAATATAAAACACACACAAATTTGTTTATTTTGTCAAAGCATTATCCCAGCACCTATAAATGTGCCTGGTTAAACAAATCTTTGTTGACTTAATAGTAAATGGGCCATGTTTTCATATTCCCTGACTATATCACCAAGTAGTTCCTAGTGCAGCACATGTGTATGTACAATGAAAAAGTTGTGATATAAAATGAATGCATTAATTCTAAATAGTATCTGGACCAGAGGCGGCCTCTCTCAGCATTATTTTAGTCTTCCAGCAGATGGAATTGAGCTGAACATAAAGTGATGGCTTTGGCTTTTTAAATTTGTTTCTCAGGAAGTTACAAAGAAAAATTCCAATCATTTATCAATGTGAAAGACTGGAAGGATTCATTTCTTTTATATATATACAGCTTTTATTTCTAATCCTATCAATTTATGATTTGTGGTTTCCTGATTTCTGGTACCTTATTTCTTTGGGGGAAAAAAAATAATCTTATGAAGTGACATGGGAAGGCAGGAGACTCCTTTGTTAGCTTTACTTTGCCTTACAGTTAGAATTTTTAAAAATACTCTTGTGCTTTATTATATGCACATCTGGAAGAGAAAATTTGGCAAGAATATGGCTATAGACAGTTTTCTTTATCATTACTTAGAAGATGAATAAGGAGTTAATTTTTACTTTTGACATATTAAATTGAGATTTTGAATATTTTCTTTGCGAGTTCGGTTGGAAGAAATCTAATCTCATGGTATCATTCGAGGACAGCTCTATGAATATTTGTGACAAATGAATCTTTTATTTGCCTTGAAAATTATGATTCAGTTTGATGAAATGAAAAAAATATGGATAATATTTAATCACTACTGTCATATAAGAGCTAAGCTGTCAGCAGGATGCTATGACACCTAGAGTTAGTCACTTCCAGCTGAGAGAGGATCCACTCAGCTTCTAATAGCTTAGGAAGCTGTGACTTGATATTCTGCCTCATTTAATAGACTTGTTGTGTTTCATGTTCTGTATGAAATTTTATATTTGAAACTAGCCAAAATAATTTTTTGAGTATTTTAATGCTATTCTTTATACATCCACTTTTAAAAAATGAATTCAGAACTATATTGCCAAAATTTTAAAAGGCCTTAATTATTTACTAATAGGAACATAATTTCAGCCATAAAGTTTAATGAGTTTTTTTGTAAAATCAATCCATATGTAAATATTCACAGATTCTATATGCCCAGTTTTGTTCTGCATAGTGTCAAGTTATCAGTAATAATGGTTCCTGTCCTTTATCCTTGAGGCATTTTCTCTCTAGGTGGGGAGAGAAAACAAACAGGAGAGGAAAAGCTGTATAACAATACAGTGTAGCATATAGAACATTCTTATTTTGTGAATGTATGTGGCAGAGAATAGGGACTGTAGCACTGATTTTAAATATAGTGATTAAAGAAATTTATTTTACTTTTTGTTCTTTATTGTCCAGGAACATTTTGATATTCTTTCATTCCATTTTCAAATTGTATTCCCATTATTACCTTGTTTCTTAGCAAGGTTTAGACTTTAGTCCATTTAATCATGGATTGCTTTCAATTAACTGTCATTCTTAAAAAAATGTTTTTTTACTCTATATTTCTCTATAGTTTTAACCAAAATATAGAAAAATATGCCTATAAACTCTGTATCTGTCATAAATAGTGATTTTTTTACACTTGATAACAAGCTGAAATGTAAAACTGTTACTGGAGATTAAATAACAAGCACAAATTTAACAGATCTGAGGATATTTTTGTATTTGTTTATAAAATATCAACTTCACAAGTAAATAAAGGGACATTTTTCTTAATGGTAGTATTGTGAAAAATAATTAAACCTATAATCTGATGTTATAATTAATCTGAGACAATATTACATTGTGGCCAATAAAAGATATATAATGCGAATTGAAAAGAATGAATTTAGTATAATCAGGATGAAAACTCCCCTGCACAGTAGACTGGATATGTTATACCATATTATACCCCATAATTCTTAGGTTTGAGTATAGACACTATACTTTCAAAAAACAGTAAAATAGAATCATTTGTATGGCAATTTAATATGGAGTCATAAAATGAAGGAAATATTGGCATACAGCTTGGAAAAGAAAAAGTACAGAGGGTTAAGCTCTGAATTAGGATTTCAGACCAGAGCAAGAGCAAGAAATGTTCAAAGGATGAGTTGACTATTCAAAGAAAAGATGAAGAGAGTGAGTCCCTGGGCTCTACCTGCCACTGGCTTCTGCTGGAACTTAGTGATGATAGATGTATCTGAGATATAATCTTAGTTCATTTTAGTTCCTTCAGATGCTCCACCTTGAGAAAATTGATTCTCAATGGATAATGGTTAATTGTTCATCATTTAATCAGTGTGAGAATTGATGTCCAGATTCACATGAAAGAGAAATGTTTTGTGCTTATTTTGATAAAATAAACCTAGCTACATAGGGTCACCACTACTAAGGAATCTTTGACAGATTTGTAGCATTATTTCAAGTACATGTGCCTGTTGTTTCACTCTTGAAAGGAGACAACCTAGTGTATTTGATGTTATCCAGACATCCTGTACTGCTCTTGCTTCTGCAGAATATTTCTTTGGGTGATAAACACACAATAGAATATACAGATGTCAAATAATAACATACACATGAAAACTTATAATTGTTATTAACCAATGTTACCCCAATAAACAATTTAAAAAAAAACCCAAAACAGAGAATAGACCTGTTCAGTATTTTGGTCAACTATGGTTGCCTAGTGCTACCCTAGAAGAAATTTCTAAAGTTTCAGGCCTTTCTCTTTCAAATATAATTAAAGGACTAAGTTATAAGTATAGTCATATTGTATCAGTTGTCTATGGCCAGAAATAACAACAGAGTTTCATTGGCATGCAAAACAAGGATTTATTTGTTATTCATCTATGGCAACTGGAACAGTTCATCCAGCCCCTGCTTGGCTGGATAGCTCTAGTTCAAGGTGAGTTTGGCTGGAGAGACTTGGCTCCCACCAAAGTTCATTGTGAGTTTGGCTAGAGAGACTTGGCTCCCACCAAAGTTCATCATGCCTGAAGGGATAGCAGCTACACTAAGGTACCTTTTCTTATGATGACTTCAAAAGAGAAACATTGAAGCATTGAATGTCTTTTGAGGCTTAGAATCAAAACTGGCACAATATCATTTCCAACATTCCTTTGTACATAAAACTTAAATTGAATAGCAAGACCGTATAGATACAGGGTTATATACTCCAGCTTCAGTGGAAGAACAGCAAAGTGTGTGCACATGTTTTGTAAAATACAAAGATCCTTTGAATGGAAGGACATAACACAAGATCACTTGAATAGATGAAAATAAGAACTCCATTACTTATGGTTCCAAATAAGATAATTATTTCAGGCAGGACCACATAGGAGGCTGCATCTAGATGTAGGATAATAATAAGCTAGAACTATAGGGGACAGTTTATGTATAGCAAAATCAGTGGATTTAGCTAGGTTTTCCAGGTTTCCTTTAGATTGGCTAATTTGAATATTTTTCAGGCTCCAAAGCATAGAGACTGTCCCTGGTTGTCTGATACCTACCTGATGATAGGGCTATGTGAGGGCCGATAGATGGAGGCCCAGACCTTGAGAACACAGCTAAGGAAGTGGTTGGGGTTTGCTCAAAAAAGAATTTGCTGTTCTCAAAACTCCGTTCAGACAACTTCTAAATAAACAACAACAGCAACAACAACAAACCCATATATTGACTCCTTGAAGTCTTGACAAATGTTTTGAGTTTGATTATTTTGAATGATTTGAGTGGTTATATAGCAGAGAGGGCTTTCACTGATTAGGGCATAAGTTGTCCTAAAGAATGTAGAAAAGCATGTGACTGTAAAAGTATGTTTTGACAGAGAGCTGGGGTATATATGGATTTAAGACCTCATTAAACAAACAAACAAATAAATAAATAAATGTAACCAAATATACATGTATTGGTAGGACTAAATCTTGAAAATACTAACTAGAGTGAAAAAATAAATTTGCAAAAGCAACTCTGTGATATCCTAAAAAGCACTGAATTTAAAACTCTAAGTGTATGAATTATATCTCAATAAAGCTATTTTTAAAAAGAAAAAGAAAACATCAAATTTTAAATATAGGAAAGGGAAGTGGGAAGGACTTACAAAGTTGATCTTACATATGAATCCTTCCAGTGACCTTAAATCAAGTCCTGGGACAAGATACAGATGCATTTAGTAGTCTGTCATTTTCTAACTTAATTGAAAGTTCTTTGAGGAACTCATTGAGTCTCTCAGTTAAAGATGCTGCTTAGGACCTATTTGGAAAGTAAATGTTACATTGAATACCTGTTTTAAAGAGCCCATTGTGTATTCTAGAAAGGAAATGTTTAACTTGGTCACTGTCAATAATGTCTGATACTCCAAAAGTGACCTAGTGAGTCCTTGTGTTGTGGCCTTACTATACATAGAGACAGGTATAACTTTGATTTATATTTGAGTACCTGTGAAACAAGAGACTTGCAACTCTTTTACCTTAAATAGTACAACTCTTAGACAATGGCCTAAAAGTTTGTAAAAATGCAGATGGAGACGTTTGCTGACATCCACTGTTAACATGACTGCCTGCAGTTTGGCCAAGTACACCGATCCTTGGGTTCTGTTCTTTCTCAGGGCAGGATTGAAAAGTATCAAATGAGGTAAGTGTTTCAGGCAGGACCACATGGAAGTGCTTTTTCACTTATGATACCTGTACACTCTACAAAAAGGGTTCCCCAGAGAGCTGAGGGGTCTGGAACAGGGGTGACTGCCAGAGACTCCAGTAGACATGAAAGAAGGTTGCTAAATCCTCCGCAGTGAAGGAGTTTCTGAGAGTACTGAAGTGAGAATGTATTGATTTTAGTTTGAAGAGATTCTAGACCCCGCCTTTTTGTTTTTGAAGGGGCTCCATTTAAGGTGAGCTGGTTTATATGTAGTTACATCAGCGAGATTGAGTAAAATTTGTAAATGAGGAATATGCTGCCTCCAGAATCTAAAGAGATACTAAAAGATACCAGATGTACGTCCTTCATCAATCAATGAGTGTGTCAAACAAAACTTCTTGGAGGAGAATGTCATCAGTGTAATGTCATACCTGTGCTCCTCGAGAAAGGAGAATATAGTTAATAATTTACATGCAAAAGTTGGATGTGATGGCAAAGCTGTCGTGCTACTCCATGGATAGTCTAGTAAAAGAATAATTTGCCCCTTCAGAGGTGAAGGCAAACTGCAGAGGCTGTTGAGTCACTAGAGAGAAGTTAATAAGCAAATCTATATTAACAAAAATATTTACCAGTTACCAATTGGATGGAGCTTGTAATTTTAATAATAATATTGAGTGGTGGATGTGGGACTTTAATGGATAGGACCACATCCATGAGGTTGTAGTAGTACTCCATGAGGTACCATTTATTCTTTTAAGGTTTAAGAACACACAAAATCAGGCTGTCAAATGGAGAAGCAGTGGGGACAATCATCCATTTATTAATTAGACTTATATAATGTTTCAATCCTCAAAGGCCATATTTTAATTTATATTAGTCCATACTAACTATTCTAAGTGGTAATCCATAGGGTCCCATTTTATCAAGCCATTTTGTAAGTGCCAAAGTCTTAATTTAATTTTATTTTTTTTATTCATCGAGTCAGAGTATTTATGGGATATTTTAGAGTAAGGGGCACAATGACTGAAATTTTGGAAAGGTTATATAGTGAAACATACTACTTTTTACTCTCTTTTATATTTAGTTATTCTCCTAAGGTTACGGAGGGTACTAAGCTTAAATTAGTGGCATCTGTAGGTATAACTGTAAATTGAGCCTATGATACTTTGCCAATTGTTATATTTTAAAAAATGTTAAAATTAATTCTGAACCTATATTGTAGAGGGACAGAAGCCAATTAGCCCCCCTTTTTTCTTTCTGTTACATAAGTTCTTTAATAAATTTTGTATTTCTAATTGGGTCAAACTGTGGACTGGACCTTTCAGATTAATATATTTGTATGTTTTACTTCCCCCATAGCAAGGTTTCATTCTTAACATCCAGGTTTTTTGTTCTTTTTGTTTTTTTGTTTCATTTTGGGTTTCTGGCTCCTGAAGCCCCAACCTTTAGTTTCTGTCTATGTCTGATAACTACTGGGTTTCTAAGTGGTTATAGGAAAGTTGGGGTGGCTTGCCTTATAGGCAGCCCTCTCTAGTTCCAATGCTTCTCAGTCTGTCATGGAAGAATTAGCATCTGCACTGAGAGAGCCCTAACAGCCTACCTTTGGGATAAAGTGGCTAGCTAGCTCCCTTATCTGAAGTATCAGTCCCTTTGCACATTGATTTGCAGGAGCACTTACTAAGGCTCATGCATACTAGCTAGGAGTTTTGTATTTTTAAAGTAATTGTGTAACTTCAGTAGATGTAGCGGGGTAGATGAGGGGTACAGTGATGAGATATTTGTTACTTTGCCCCAGAGGCCTGCTTTACTTTTAATATTGGGCTACTGGTCTCTAAGATTGCATCCTGCCATATCCCTGACAATCTGGGGAGTATGAATTCCATTGGCAACAGCATTAAGTTATTCTGCAGCAAAGAGGACACATAGGCCCGCTACCTTCACTTGAGCCACATTTACAACAATGAGATGATAGAGCGTTCTATCTTTACCACTGGGGAACGTAACACCACCTTCCTCTGTAGGGGTCACCTGAAACTCACAAAGAAACCATGATTCTGATCCAAGTAATAGTGAAACACAAACTCTGAGAAGTGATTAATCCCTGAAAGGTGTCTTTGCCAAACACAGAAGATTGGAGGCTGTGACCAGAAACACACTGGAATGCTGTCCACAGAAAGAAGGGCTTAGATGAACTGTATCACTCCTAAGGGGGTCCTTTACCAGTATCCCCATCTAGCCTCCTGTGTTTATCCAGTAAGCACTGTTTATTTTGCATGCCAAGGACATTTGGGTAAAGAGAAAAAAAGGCAACCATGGGCCCACTCAGCAGCAGATAACAGGGTTAAAGTGCAGGCTAACCAAGAGGGCAGGCAGTTCTGTCCCAAACCTTGTTGGGTGTTCTGAAACCACTTTGTGAGCCAAGAGCAGTCTCCCCATGAAATTATCAAAGAGCCAGTGGTAATGGCCATGCTATCCTGCTCACAGCACCAATTGTTTTATAGAATTGAAAAATTCTTTTGATGGAAGGACAAAGACACTACATTGATGAAAGCCAGAATTCTGTTATTTACAGCTCTGACCAAAAAAAAAAAAAAAAAAAAAAAAGAAAAAGCTGTCAGGCGGGCCCATACAGGGTGTTGCACCCCAGACAGAGTGACAGCAAGGTAGAGCTGTAGGAGATAATTTATGTACAAATAGTGGGATGGATTGAGTTAGGTTTCCAGGACTCCTTGTGGATTGGCTTATTTGAAAAAATTCCTGTGCTTTGGAGCATAAGGGGTATCTCTAGTTGTCTGATGACCAGCCTTAGGGCCATGCATAGTGGCCCTCCCTGAGTGTGGAAGCACAAAAGGGAAGTGGTTAATCAGCTACTCAGGAAGGGGAACTGATTGGTCTCTATAGTCAAAACCAAAAAACTAGGTCAGACTGTATTTAAAAACAAAACAAAAAACAAAACAAAAAAAGAGTTAGGTAGGGGTAGGAGCCAAGATTTGGAGCCAGTAAATTAAGCTGTTCAGCACAAATGTCATTACTTCTAAGGTTCTTTATATCTGATGCATTTTGATCTAGGTTGAATTGTGTGTGTGTGTGTGTGTGTGTGTGTGTGCATGTGCACGCGTGTGGACACACACTCATTTAATGTATCACATATTGAATCACTACTTGTAACAGGAACTGTTGAGGTACTGAAGTAAAAATGACTGCATCACATTGAGATCTTGTTTTATATAGCTCTTTTGAACATATTTTGATTGTCAAATCTTGCATATTCTAGCAAATAACAGATTTTAAATATACATAATAACGCCATATTAAAAATGATAGCTCAGTTGACAGCAGTAATATGCTCTAATGATTACATTCTTTTTGGCTATTTTATTCTATTTTTATTTTTTAATTACTATATTCAGTTCTTCACCCCACACAAGTATAATCCTGGGAGATTTGCAATGAGATCGTTATGTTCTTGTAATTTGATAAAGTTCTAAATTTTGGCACTTGTTTGGACAAATATACACTTTCTTAATTTACAATGCACTATTTAATATAAATTTGTTTATCTTTGCTATAATAAATAAAATACTAAAATGGATTTATTATCCTTTTCAATTAATTTTTACTTTATTTCTTTTTTTACTAGATTACATTAAAATTCTGTGCATTTACTGAGCATAGTTTAAGACTGTTTCGTTACATGTACCTATGTTTATCATTAAAAACACATGAAGTTTACAAGATGAGTTTATTTTTGAAGTAGGAAGCATGGGAAAAGACAAGTCTTTACTTGCTTTTTCATATTCTGTTTCACCATGAGCCAGGAGCCATATATTTTCTCAACTCTACCAAAGACAAAATATTACAGGTCTAGTCAAGATCATAATTACTAGTAGTTTTGGCAGGTACTCTAATTGATCCATTAGTTCTCAATATATTACCTATCTAACTTTCCATTTTTAAATAAAATGTTAAATTGAATGGTTTTCAACCCAAATGCAGCATTTATATTTTACTATAAAGAAGGCACATTATGATATATTTTAGAATTCTAGTTAACTTTTCACTACCTAGGACTAAGAAAAGTTGCAAAACTCAATATAGTTGGAGAGATAAAAGTGACTCCAGGATCCCCCTTAAAGGAAAGACTTGAACACAGCTGATGCCCTTGAAGCTCCTTCAGGGTCTTTCTCAAGCACAAGAACCAGCTTCCATGAGGTCACAGACATCTCTGAGCAGCTAGCTCCATTTTGTAAATAAATGAGACAGGCTCCAAAGGCCTTGCCTTTGTGCGCATTCACACAGGCAGTGCTCATTTTATAACCCCCTGCTTGCTTTCTAAGGCTTTGTCAGGCCTGTATCTCAGTGCGACTTTTTCTTGTCCTGATACTGCTTTCTGATCTCTCTATTCACATGTGAGGATACGTAATAAATATCATGCACCTCAGACTGCCTCTGCTCCCAGAGGGCACAGTCTGTGACAAATATCTAGGAAATTCCAGAGACAATGATTATAGTCCCAATTTATATCTGATTCCAAGTATTAACAATTTCTGGAAACCAGTGAGTCAGAATACTTTCACTAAGAATATGTAGAGTCCCTATAGAACCATTGGCTTTTATAGAAATTAATTTGAAACTCCAAAGTCTTCAATAAACCAGAAAATTTATCATGGGTCTTAATTCATAAATTCATTTATTCATTAACTCATTCATTTATTTATCTAAACATTTACTTATTATTCTCTATAATTTGCTACCTGTCTGTTAGGTGTAGGGATACAGAGATAAATATATGATCTTTTTCATCAAGGTATTGAATGATGAGAGAAATTTTAAAACAGTATGTATATTAGTTTATTTAATGGGATTTGTAAAAATTGCCACAAACTTAATGGCTTAAAACAACAAAAATTTATTGTCTTACAGTTCTGGAAGTTAGAAGTCAAAATATGTGTCACTAGGCTAAAGTTAAGCATTTTATTGTGTATATTCCTTTCAGAAGCTCTGTTTAGAGAATCTTTGTTTCCTTTCTTTAGTGTCCAGTGGTTGTCTGTAATTCTTGGTTTGTGGACCTTTCCTCACATTTCTCCAATGTTTATCTTCCCTTGTGACATCTTCTACTACTTACGCTGGTCCTCTTGCCTTTTTGTTCATGAAGACTATTGTGATTATGTTGGACCCAACTAGATAATCTAAAATAATCTCCTCAAATCAAGATCCTTAGTTTAATCACATTTACAATGTCCCTTTTATCATATAAGATAAAATTTGCAGGTTTTAGGCATTAGCACAGTGATACCTTTCCCTAAAGGTACCAAGTGGAAATATCTTAATGTTACCCAGAGTATCCTAAGATATTGTGGAAAGCAGCATATGTTGAGTCAATAAAGACTTTGTAGAAACATACTTATAAGTGGAATTTTGAAAGATGATTGAAAAGTAGCTACTTAAGTAGCAGTGGTGAGGTAGATCCTCTAGGATGACAGAGTAGCTAATGCTGAGACATAAGACTACAGAAAATACTAGTGCTCTAGGAATATAGATATTGGCACTTTTTAGTGACAGGCACACATTTTTCTTACATTTTAATATTTTTGAAAATAAAAATGTCTTATAATTACTGAGCACATTTAACTGAGTCATTTCACTATAGGATGTAACCATGATAATGAGTTTGTAAACCACAATGAAGATCAAGAGTCTTTTTAAGAAGTTATGTGACATAGTTTGATTTTAGTTTTAGAAAGATCACTGTATGGAAGACGAGTTATACTCTCGTCAAAAGAAAACAGAGGAATTTTTCATAACCAAATTAGCAAATGTTGAAGGCTTTGGGTGAAGAAAGTGGTAGCAATTGATTGATAGAAGGATATAGAAATGGTCAGTTTTTGTAAATAATTCGTTGTATGTATTGGGAAGTTAAGAGCGAAAATCATTTTTAGGATAACTCACTGATTTAGGCAATTAGGAGATGATTGAACTTTTTGCTGAGAAAGGAATTAACAAGCAGGCTTTTTTGGGAAGGGAATGGGAGGGGGGATTGATGAGGAATGATACATATGCATTATGTTTCGTTTTTGAGATGTATGTGAAACATATAAACATAAGTATTCATTGGCATTTGGACATAAGAATCTAATGCTCAGGAATAGGTTTTTAGATGGAAATACAAATTCAGTAGTCACTGAGTAGTAACTGAAATCTTAGGCAAGGATGAGACAATTAGAAGGATGCCATAAGTATTTCAGTTTGCTTATTTCGACTGTCCTTAGTTCAGCTTTCTTTCTTGAGTTGGGAGACACTCCAAATTGCAAATTCTTGTGAGATGTAGTATCCTGCTTATTACCATGGTAGTGATAGTAGGATTAACTTTCATTCTCCACTCCTGAAACCAAAGGTTTGGCCATGTTCACCCAATCAGTTGCTCCCACACAAAATTTTGAATCTGAAGTTGAAAGCACAACAACGTGTGGTTAGGATTCATTTAAAGCAAATGGAGGGGTGTTCACTGAATGCAGCACAAAGGCCTAGTGGTAGGGTCAGTGTCCTAATCAGACTGTTTCTATTAAGCATAGTTAGCATTGTTTCTCAATCAGCTTTTGTCTTTTTACCTGTTTCTAAAGCCTGGTCTTTAGTTTGCTGTTACTTCTTGAATTCCCAACATTATTTCTCCCTTCCCCCACCTCACCTTCAATCCCCACTCCCACCCAAAAAAGACCAAAACCTTTACTGCTTAGTCTAGATAGAGTTGACTTTCCTTTTTACAATCATGTTTGAGTAAAAAAAAAACATATAGAATGAAAAAAGAAATGGGAGGAAGAGTATTTGATAATTATGTCAGCCTGAGCTTTTTGTTTCACAGTAAGAATTCTTCACTTTTAACCTGAAATTTTTATATTGCCACACTCTCTTCAAATAATACAGTACCAGGATTAAAGGAACAAGCACTGATAATCTTGGAATTTTTCAAGCTGATTTGAGGAAATAATATAACTAACAATACTGATTTTATTGTCTGGGAATGGATATATCTTTTTATAAGTTCACTTTCATTTACCCATGCATTCATTGGCAAGGGTGTGGTTTTATTTGATTTAATAAAAAATAAAGTTTATATTTGTATGTGTATAAATACACAAATGCTTAGTATATTAATATTTTTTCAATTCTGAAATATTTTCTAATACATATGGATTAAAGTGATTTTTGTTTTTGATTTTGTTTTTAAGCAGAAAAGTACTTACTCAAAAGTATAAAGTGGACTTGATGGGACAAATGGAGCTTATACACATATTGCTATCCAGGATACATTTCAAATAGAATATAATCTAGTTCATCTATCACTGACTTTTTTTTTTTTAACATTACAGAGGTTTCCTTTCAGTATTATAAACAACCAAACACACTATTTTCATATTTTTAAAAAATGAAGGCAGAAAGCTTTCCTGAATAAAATGTGAAGTATCTAAAATTGGAATATGAATTATTTTATTTTCATCAAAGTGTCAAAATATTATGAATTTTCAAATTTAATGGTTTTTGTTGAGATTTTGCCAATAAAAAACTTTAAGATTATTTATGATAAGTATATAATCTTCCAATCATTTGTTTATTTATCTATTTTCTAAAAATTTTGTGTCTTTCATGTGGCAGCTTCTGCATTATATATAGAAAGATGAACACTATATAGACTTTCCCTGTGAAGGGCTCACAATTCAGATAGACGATAGAAATGAGCTCAGTTATAAACAGCTATAGACAAAATAGAGAATGAATGTGAAGTCAGAAAATTAAGAAAACCAACAAGAAATTTTAGTAATATTTAAATGGTAACATGGTTTTGTCAGTCTATAGAGATCCATGAAGTCAAGAATTTTGTCTGTTGAGGAAAGGGGCAGTCAATGAATTTCTCAATATATTTCTACTTTAATTTAAAAATAATAATTCACCTTTACTAGAATTGAAATTTATTAGCACAATGGAAGTTTAATGTGAAGAAAAAATTTTAAGAATTATAAAACATTATTCAATCACAAACTTAAATGACATAAAGAAAAGACAGGTGACTTGGTAGGTAATAGTACTTAGGAGAAATACTCCATCAATTTTTAGGTGCCCTTGAATACTCATTCTTATGTTTTTGCCGTGAGCAGTAATCTGGAGACTCCATTTTTTTTTCTATCAAAACAAGACTGATTTTCTATTGTATAATTCCCATTGCCTTACAATTTCATTACTTGATTTATAATAGATAAGTGGTTCTTTTAATTATAGCGTACAGTGTTCTAGTTACAGTAGCTTAGGGAATACATTAATCACTCATTTACATTTACATATTTAAATGTATCATGCACTACACACAGTCCTTTAAAAAAGGCTTTTTTAATAACCTTTGTTAACTGAGTCATTTTAAAAACAGAGACTCTAATAGCAGTAGCTGCCTAGGTCAAGCATCAAAACAATATAAAATATTTTACTTGTTAATATAAGTATACCTAGGACTGAAGCTAATTGCTAATCTTAACTATTTTAGAGATATTTACTAGATTTTAAGGAGAAAAATATACATATTTATGTATGTAAATATATATACATATATATGAAATATAATTTCATAAAACCATGGATTTTCAGAGTGTACTTAAAATATTCGCTATAGTATATACTTATATAGATAGCTAAATACTCATATTTTACAGTATTTTACTATCTCCTAATTATGCTATTACCAGTTCTTGATTCTATTCAGTTAAATTTAAATGTAATATAACATAAAACTGTCTAAATAATATTCTTTAAAGAATGAGGCACATGAAATAAATTAAGTACTGTGTGTGAATAATATTTATGTGCCTTTTGTTGCTTTTTTTGTTTGTTTTTTCTTTAAAACCAATAGATCTCTAAATTTTCATATTCATGAATGTTATCAAATGCACCATTATTTATTTCATTTATATATGTAAATAGTTTGACTGAAAATCCATAAGTGTGTTTTATTTGAGTTTTCTAAGATTTTTAAAATTCTTGTTAGGCCAAAAATATTACCAAACTTTGTCACAAGAATTTTATTTTCCCTTTTAATGTACAACCTAGATAAATATTTAAGAAAGAAGATTAATATGTGGTGAGTAAGTGGAAGAAATAGAAATTTTATAAATAACCTCAAAAATTAGCTGTGGAGAAAAAAAGAAATTTAAGATAATTTAAACCTAAGTAGTTTCATTTAAATATCTAATCTTAAGGATAGCTTTGTATGTGAAAATCAGAATATTGAAGGATTTGGTATGTATTTCCATTGACTGGCATAATATATCATTGTTATTACTATTCTAATTTTATCAGCTAACTGATATTAATTGTTTTATATATTATCATCTCTGGTGTAATGGGATACAATATACCAAAACACTAACCAGTTTTATTTCATATGATTATTATAATAAATCATTGAGGTATTATCTCAATTTTTATATGAAAACACTGAAACATATAGAGGTTAAGACTATCTTAAATAATACATCTATTATCAGCAGCTGGATTTGAGCCTAGACACTCTGATTCCACAGGAAATTTTGTTTCTGTGAAGTTTGATATGTTGGGGGAAAATAATCACAGTACTCAGACTCACTTGTATCAGGGCATATTAGTAGATGATGCTGGCTGAAGAAATATTTATTAAAAGGATGTTGTAGAGGTACCATAATAGTTAGGAATGTGGTAGAAAGAGGTCTCTAGTGCTGACAAAAAGCCACTGCAGAAGTGACAGGGAGGACAGCAACACATCATCACTTGCTGCTACTAGCAGCTAGATGCTCAGGTTTGCAGCCCACTAATATTAGCACTGATGCCATCTGGGCACTACAGAGTGGAGTTTATGGCCATTGGTGAAATCAAAAGCCAGATGTTTCTGCTACTCTCCTTGCCACCAAACAGATACCTAACACAAAACCAGCTTCCTCATTTATTCTCTTCCAAACAGTTCTTAAATGGTTTATCTTAGCAATATAGTGACCAGGGTTTATGAATCTTGTTATTATTCCTCTAAAGATTAGAAGAATGTTCATAAAGTATTAGACTGCCATAAAGCTTGAACATACAAAGTCAAGAACTCTGTTTTGTTTTGTTTTGTTTTGTTATTTTGTTTTGTTTTGTTTTGTTATTTTGTTTTGTTTTGTTTTATTTTGTTTTGGGATACCTCTGCAAATATTTAAATCCTATTTCTACTCTTCGATATCCATGTTTACAATTATTGCAGATTCTCCACTGAAGGCTTTGTTCTATTTTCTGTAGTATTTAGGAGATAATAAAAGAAAAAATTATGTAATAAAATCTCTAAAGTAGTGATTGTGAATTTTGATGTTTTTATCTAGCACACTAATATCTAGAGACTAGATTATTCTATGACAAAGATATGTTAAATGATAAAATTATTTGAGTACATCCAAATAACCATAGACAAAGGAAGTGTTACAAAGATTATTTTTCATGAAATTCTAGATATATTGGGTAAATTTTTTAGCCACAGCAGATTTACTTACTATTAAGATTATTAGTACAAGTCAAGATGAATTAATTCTTTCTTTTTTCTTTTTTCTTTTTATTGGGCGAGTTTTAATTCAGGATTTTACTTGCATCAATAGTTTGATTTAAATATGGTATTGAAGAAGGGTTTATGGAGAACTAGGCAGAGCATGTCTGTCTGATCTACTCTTTTAAATGTTCGTTTTATATTATTCATAGATATTTGATCAACAGGGATACTTGTAGGCAGTCATAAGGGTTAGATTTTTTTTCAGAATAGAGTAGTTCTAAAGCTAACTGTTTTCTATAAAATGGACTGCTCTTAGCATGTAAATTTTTTAGGTTATAGCCTAGGTTCAGGTACTCAGGATCTGTTCCTATTCGATGTCAAAACATTTACTTTAAACTTTATTACAAATTAATTAGGATTACAAAGTATTAATTTCAGGAGTAAAGTCTATGTTCATTTAATGTCTTTAAACATGCTAAAATTGAGGAAACTGGAGACAGAATGTAAACAAATGCCCTGGCTGAGCCTTTCAAGGCTTATAATGGAAAAGAAAGACCAACCAAGTCTCCTGACTGTTGGAATAAATAGCTCCTAATACACCATGCTGTCTCAGTGCTCAGCAGGGGTGATAGTCAAAAACAATGTTTCATACTTGTGATTCATCTTTCTGTGTGTATTAGGCCTGTCTTAAAATACAGTATAGTAAGGATCTGTCTACAGTTAAAGAACACTGGAAGATAGAAGGAACTCAGTTGCTTTGAGTTATCTAAGTCAAAGAAAATGCCAGGAAATTATAATAACTTAGCCATTGCTTCCAATTTTAACTTTTATCACTTGAAATATGGCTGGTAGATATTAGCTCAATTATACCCTACAGACAACATCTATCTTAGAATGAAATCTTAGATTGAAGAATTAAAGAAAATTGAGAGTTTTCTTTGTGTGTTGTGTCTAAAGAGTGAAGTAAAGACTACTGCTCATAGCTCTTCATTGATGATTCACCTGTGAAATAAAGTCTCCTAAATATGAATGGTGACTCTTGACAACCATTTCCATATGTCACGAACAAAATGTTTGTCCCCAGAAGGCTATTTTTCCATTACATCTCTTCTAGTAAACATTGAGCCAGCACTGTAAAAACACCTCAGGGAGGAAGGACAGTTCAATGCTTGCAGAGTGGTACTCAGTAAGAAAACTCAGCAGACCATTTGCTTCCTTCTGTATTCTAGAACAAACAGTGGCCAACGCTCCAAGATTCCAGAATGCTGAACAGACCTATTGCCTCCTGTGGCTTGCTGATCTTCACAGTGGGTTCCAGTGTTTTGGATATAGCCAAAATAGATGTCAGAAAAATGTTGGTTGGAATAGTTTTAAATACGAAGGCAGAGTAAATATTGTTTTTGGCCTCATTTTTATGGCACTTAGGCCAATGCTCTTGTGGGGTGGGATGGGTATCTGAATGTCAGGACACCAAATACCAAAAAAAAAAACAACAAGTTTTACATTTCCATTGTTGCATAATAAGCCTGGAGCCACACCATGGCTCATTAATAAAAACCTAATGGTAAAACAATAACAAGGGGGAAATGCTAATGAAGCACAAATTTGTTGAGAATAAATTATTTCTCACCCCTGCAGGCTTGTTGCATTTGACATTTTATGAATTCAGCCAAAAATGGAAAAATAAATAGCTCATGGAGGGGACTTTGACGTCAGATTGTCGGTAGTTTCCAGGGACAACTGACGCTCCTGTGAATGCCAGAAAATATGAATTAGGATAGCAGTTCTCATCAGTATTTATGATAAACTTCTTGTTCTCCATAAATGTATTCCATATTCATGAGGCATGGCTTATACCTATAGCAGCAAAAAGTGGCAGCAGGCAGACAGAGGGAGAGTGATCATCAGGCATTCTGCAGTGCAGCCTTTTCTCATACATCTCTCAATGCTGTATGTTTGCTTTCACTTTGGCTAAGCACAACATTCTGCTTGAAGGAAAAAAATTTGGAAATAACAAAGGGGCCTTTGCCAATATTATGTTTCACTTTGACAAGCCCTGAGATTTTTGAGGGGAATCTGTTATAAATGGGATCAGGTCATTCACTTATGCTGTGTGTAAATATAAAGATACAACCTTTATAGGGAGTATACTGTCTTGAGGGTAGGAACTTGGAAGACCAAGGGTGAAGCATTCTCTAAGATCAACTAATCAAGTAAGGTGTTTTCAGTATTCTGGCATGCCCTTATTGCAAATATTGGGTATATTGATTAAATTTACACCTAATAGATACACTCTGGAAAATACAACTTTTAACTTATAGACAAACCCTGCAGAGTAAAATAGCTTTGGCTAAGTTTTTACATATTCTGTGTGATTGCACTAAAAGAGTCCTGCTTGTTTTTTTCTTTGCGGGGGAGGATAAACAATTATAGAATATTTTCAAGACTTATTTAGAATGAGAGCCAAGCTACAAATTTTTACCCACACTTTAGATGAACTCTAAAATTCTGATGGACATTGTCTAATTGTTCTGGACATACTTTGTATATGTCTCTCATTGACTTTCAAACTTAACTTTAAATATGCTGTTCAGTTAAATAGAATCTGTCAAAAACACTAGTTTTCTAAAATTTATATAGTGATGTTCATATTCAACAAATTTATCCACACATAGTTATAGATTATTTCTCAATATAATGCCTCTATCTTAACAGAATCATCTTTGTGATTTTTTTCAAAACATTTAGAATTTTAATTCAGAATTACTCCATAATAAAATGGAGTTAACAGTCCAGCATTATTTGTATAATGTGATCATTTTTCTATATCTAAGGAGATTTAACTTGAAGGATCAATGTTGGCCCTTTCCATTTGTTCTGTACTTAGTCTATGACTATAATTGCTGTTTTATATTTAAAATGTATTTATTTTCTACTGAATTTCTATGATATGTATTTGATTACAATAACTATAAAAAGATTAAAGATTTTCAAGCAGCAGATATAAGATCTGCTCATGTATTATAGAAATAAAATGCCCATTTAATAAAGCAAGTGGCTGGGTAAAAATAATGTTTTTGATTGATAGGACACTTGGTTGGTAGAGGGCAAGTTTTTTAGACCCTAGTCTACTCTTAATAGCCGTAAGGCTTTGTGTAACTCACCATTTCAGTCTTCTGTGTCTTTTCATCTCTAAAATGAGGGTATGATGTTAGCTTTTCTTTTTTAAAAGGGTAAAAGAATCAATAGATTAGATATGGGAGGTTTTTTTTAACTGTAAAGTTCTATTTATATGTAATATTTTATTTTTATGATCATTGGGTTGAATAGAAGCGAAAAGAATCATTACCTATCATATGCCCTTTTATTAGGGTACATAAAATCCCACAAGAATGGCTCTTTTAATTTTTATGAGATTAGGAGAATTGTAGGTGAATGACAGATATGTTCACTGACTGTATAGACCAGAAAGGAATGTATTTGAAATTTGAAAGGAATGGTTTATACCAGTTGTTAAATTATACTTTTGTTTTCACTTTGTATATTACATGTTAGATTTAGTGTTTATAAATCTGAAGGGAGGATTATATCAATAGAGAATAGGGCAAAGGTAGTAAAATTAAACCTTTTCCAATACTTGTGCACATGTAGGCCTACTATGTACCCTACAACCTTATGTAAACAGCATAGTTAGGGAAGGATACTCTTAAGGAAAATGGTTATGTACCATCATTTGAATCTGAAGAGCTTGGTTTTATTAAGTCATGGCAGATTTATTAAGATTTAAAAATTTACTTAAAACTTAATTTTCCCCTTATATACAGTTTTTCAAGTAGGAATGTAATGACTTATGCTGTTAGAGCCATTGCCTGACATAGGTTTGTTAAATTGCATGAATGTCACTGGGATATAGGTAGACAACAGTGAAAAATACATGGAGTGCTCTGCAACATTTTTACTTTTTTTCTGTCATCTGAAATTTGTTTTTTTGTAACTCCTAATATACTCCTTAAATGTTCTCCCAACCCCCTAACATTAGGAAGGCATACGCCTCTCCTTGCTCTGCTAGGCAACTAATGGATTAGTTTGGATGCTGGCAACTGATCTACCCACCCACCAGTAGATCTGGCAAAACCATCACAATATAGTAGGGTTAGAAGGTGTATTCAATTTCCTGTAGTGATTGAACCTCTTCTTTTACAGTTGAGGATATGTAAATAATTTAGGGTAATTCTAGTGACTAATTTCTTAAATTTAGTAATGTATTATAAACTTTAGCTCGCATTTCCTATACTATGTGCCTTACTGTCTTGCATCTATTTATGGGTCCATGGTTGTTACAGCTTTATGCTATCTAATGGTTTAATTGACAGTTTTTAGGTGAGAGAGCTTATCTTGATGGAATGCCAAGTCCAATGCCAATTAGAATGCATTCAATATTGTTTTGGCAAAATATGCCAGTGTATACCTGCCTTCATAGGATGCTGAGATACAAATTACATTCCTCCTTTAATTGTTATATACAGAGAAATTGAAAGGAAGGCTTCTAGACCATGCTAAAGGTTCAGTGTCACTTATGATAAGCCAATGGCTAGGGTATATGTATATATAAGGAATAATAAGGCATTTTGTCAAAATTTATATCACCTGAAAGAGAATGTACATATATATGAAATATACATGTGAGTACAAATGGATATGTATGTTTGTATGCATGTATGTATATATACACAACCTTAAAATTTGCTTTAATCTTGTCTACAGCTTATTAAGAATAACCTGGTAAACAGCAGGAATATCCCCAAATTCTCCACCGGAGGAGCAGTCTTGTTAGGAAAGGCTACTCAACTCATCTTTTCAGAGATGGATGATGCTATTAAACAGACATGAGTAAGCGAGCCCCTATTTAGGAATTCAGTCAATATTTGTGAATCTTTGGTATCATTGGGCATAGGATTTTAAATTTAAAGTCACAGTTCTTGACATGGATTTTAATTTAAATGATCTCAACTATCAAGTAGTCCATATTTTCTATAGTCTTTCTCCATATGGCCTTTCTGGTATGTTTGGTTAAACACTACTAAAAACCATGTTCTTAAAGTCTATTTGGTGGATTCACTGGTTAAACAGGAAATTTCAGCCCTCCTTTACTTTCCTCAAGATTAAAGTTTTGTGCTTCACATAATAAAAAAAGATCGGCTGTTATGTGCTCCTCTCCAGACTTGGTGTGGAATTCTTTCAAGGAAAGTGAGCAGAATCCTTTCTGTATCTCCTTTCTTGGAATGAGTAAGAGAAACCAAATACACAAACTTTACTCATTTGAAATAGGCTCATATACTTTAGATT
Organism: Cynopterus sphinx; assembly: GCA_030015415.1. NCBI lineage: Eukaryota > Metazoa > Chordata > Mammalia > Chiroptera > Pteropodidae > Cynopterus > Cynopterus sphinx. Next base: position 175,799,142 of record CM057379.1, read on the forward strand.
CCCTTTCTTCAAATTGACAGATTAATCCTGTAGAAATATAGATTCCAGAAGATTTTCTGAGAGTGGGAATAATTCACTTTTCGTAAGGCAACCCATGCTTGGGAAGAAACTAAATGTAGGACAAAATTCCTGAGAATAAGAGTAATAAAAATAGACACACATTAGCACTTAATGATAAGCTTGGGACTGTGCAAAGTGTATCATGTACTTTTAATACACAAATTGATAAACTGGTACTATGATCTCTACTGAATATATGAGAGAATGAAGACAGTTCTTTTACTCGTATATTAATACAATACAGTTAATTAATAGTAAAGCACAAAGTTGGCCCTCATATTATATTGCCTCATTACCACAGAGATCTCTGATATCTAAGGCTATATCTAGATCTGTGACATAGGATGAACTTGTGGGACACCAGAATGGTGTGGCAGAGAGTGAGGCAAACGCGCGCGTGTGTGTGTGTGTGTGTGTGTGTGTGTGTGTGTGTGTGTATTCTACAATGAACCCAATGTTTAAGGGAACTTTAGCTATGATATAAATACTATTATCTGTATATACTATGTGAGGAAATTGAAATTAAAGCAAGTTTTATTGTTCTCAAACCACACGTTTTCTCATTGACAGCAGTGGGATTCATATTCATGTATCTGACGCCAAAGTCCTGGGATGGTGAGTCATACCATTTAGTGACATTTTGTTCCTGTGATATATGCAAGGCACTATCTGCCATGTATTTAGTATTCATGATTGTTGATTTCATAGTAAAGCTCTTTTTGAATCACAATGACCATGTGCTTTTAGTTCCAGCTTTTGGTATCAGATTGTTGCACTGTTTAGTAGAGAGGTTTTCTCCAAATATATGAATAGATATAAGAGAAAGTAACACATTTCTAAAAATACACCATGCCTTTCAACTCACAAGCATCTCTCTTCCACACCTTACAAGGCAGGATCAGAATATGGACAGATCAAAATTTAAAGTCAATTGTTCTAGAGATAAAAGCTTCAACTAAAATCTTATTTTATATAAATTGAAATATAAAACAATTGGAGCATTTCCCAGAAATCTCTGTTATTTATTTGTCTCTCTTTCTCTGCTTTGTCTACTTTGAAAGTCATGTGTTGTGGTAACTAGAATTGGCCTGCCAAAGAGCTTGTCAATATAAAGATGGCTTTATTTGTAACTACTCTGTCTTGGGGCTTCATTTATAATCAAAGAAGTACCATAATCGGTCAAATCAAATTTAAAAAGTTGGCTTTGATAATGTATTATCTGATAGTAACCTGAGATAAGAGGGTGGCAACAAATAAATAAATAATCAGATAATTAAACAGAGTAAAACCATCATCGAAATGGTGAGAATTCACACTGTTTAAAGAAAAAACTAATAATAATAAAAGCCACTCAATACAAAGCACCATTGGGTGAGGTGACTTATTTGTCATGTGCACAATCATTGAAGATATGATTTAAGCAGAAGGCTTAAGTGAATGTCTAGACAGGTAATTGGTTCATTTTTATTGAAATTTTGCTTATTTTAAATGTCATCCTCAACCATTATGTTTTTTTACTTGAATATTTTTTTTAAATAACACTCTCGGATAAGATTTGAGTATGGGAATAAGCAGTATACTGCTTATATTGTATGGTTTTTAGTCTTTCACTCAGTTTTCATAACTTTTATCTCTGAGCAAAAATTTATTAAAATTTATTCATCTCTACCCTAATTTAGTGATTCCTATAAGATTCATTCTCTCTCTTATTTTTTAAATAAATAGCATTCCTTTTCTTTTTATCCTAAAAGGTGATGATGTTATTAGATTTCGTTACTAACTAGTATTACTGTGCTTTGTTCATTTTGACAGGATAATCATTTATCGGTTTATAGAAATGATAAAAATGAAACGTAAAATGATTTATCTTTTCTCAAAGAAAAATTCTTTCTGTTAATAACTATAGCTGAAATGTTTAAAAAGTTTTTAATGGTCAGCTCCCCTCTTTCCTTTATCTAGGTCTTGATTTCAGTATATGTTTCTAAACTTCATTCATCTTTACTTAGTGAGTCATGACTTTTCATATGAGTAGTAATCATCTTTTGAAACATTCCATAAAAACTTAACATAGAAGATTTAGGTGGGTGATGAACTTAATAGTGTGATCTAGTAATAATAAAATTATCTATTAGAAGAGGAAACTATTCCAAATCAGCACAAAAGCAAGAATCTATTAAAAAAGAAAGACATGAAATTTTAAACTATAAATGTCATATTTATAATTTGATTAACTTTTATTTTAGCCAGTTTGTTCTAAATGGTGTGTGTGTGTGTGTAATCTGACCTCCAATTAATAAAGTGGTTTAAAAATAGCATAATTTAAATTAATATATTTAGAAATTTCATGTATTGTGAATGCACTAACTAGAATTTTTTTAAAAATGTTGCTAGATTTAAACAAATGAGATAACACTCAAGAATAACTCTACCTCAAACTTGCATCACAGCTTTATTTCTTATTCTCTTGAAAAATACATTTTCTCACAAATTAGTTCTCATAAACTGTCTTCACTTTTATTGTAGCCCTTCTTTAATAAAAAAACACACTTCTGTTTTTTAGCATTATGATAAAAACTGTTCTATGTGGACAATTTTGAAAATTATATAGGAAAGTATAAATAATAAAAATATACATTTAGGGGTCAAGTGACTGGTGATAACCACTTTGGGATATGTAACAGATTTTATCACATACAGAAATCCAACTTCCTTCTTAATTTCTTTCATTTGATTTTTGGCAGAATCTTCAAATCAAAATATCCAATTCTAATCTTATTAGATCTGTCAAAATTAGGAAGTTATTATAATATATTAAAGAGGAGAGAGTGGTTCAAACCAGACTGGTAGCAAGGAGGTGAAGAAAAAAGTTCAGATTTTAGATATACTGTAAACGTATAGCCTATAGAAATTGCTGGTCAGTTGGATGTGGAGTAGGAGAAAAAGGGAGACAAAAGGATAACTCTAGTGTTTTAGCCTGAGCAACTGGAAGCATATTGCTTCTGTTTATTACCATTCCGACAGGAGCAGCTTTGATAAAGATGTATCGTTTTAGGTTTTGAACATGTTTGGTTTGAGAATACCTGCCAAACACCAAAGTAGAGATGCTGAGAATACAGTTAAAAGACAAGTTTTGATAATGGGAAGACATCTGGGTAAAAGGCATAACTTTGAGAGATTTCAATATATAGTTGAATGAATAAAACCATGGGAAAGCAAAAGAAATAAAACAGAGTAGACAGGAATATATAAGGGTTTAGGGCAGGCAGTGGCAAATCACAGCCCGTAGGCAAAATTCATCGTGTATTTTTATGAATAAAGTTTTATTGGAACACAGATATGCCAGTTTGTGTTTATACTGCCAGTGGCTGCTTTTACAATTCCTGAGTGAAATAGTTGCAACAAAGATATAATGACTCACAAAGCATGAACCATTTATTATCTGGCCTTTTACAGAAAAAGTTTATTGACCCCTGTTCTAGAGGAAGATAGACTACAAATTTGGTTACTTTTCACTCCAGTTTTCTCAGGACCATCCTCATTTATAATTACTGGCCCAGAATTCAGAACAAATAAATAATAGACATTTTCAATTTCTAAAAGGTCTTTGGGCAACATGATATATGATTACCCAAATTGAGACTAAAATAGGGAAATTGCACCTAGAACACAATAGCTAATACCATACTTTTACATTTTATCTTGGCTAAATAGCCCCGAAGTGTGAAACAATGTGTAATAATTATATTAATAGCCTCCAAATTAACTAATTCTCTTATTAAATTGAGCCTGAAAATGTTTGTGTGCTATATTATTATGAAAAACAGGAAATGGCACTAGAAATGTGAAATCACACATTTCTAAGAGGTTTCTACCTTGTTAAGTCTTATAATTTTCACACTGAAATATAGTCACAGAAATCAAAATCAAGGAGATTGTGAATCCACTAGATTGACTACAGTTATTATATTAAACTTAGAGTGACATGAATGGTATTAATTAGCATTTATTTTAATAGAATCAAGAATCCATTTCAAATTGTCATGGTTGCTTTACATAGGATGAGTAGAGAATTTAGTGTGTTATTTGGATTCTACTAATGAGTTTTGCTCCAAAACACTACACAGAATGATTTCCACTTTCTGTGTGAGTATTGTGTATTATATTTTAAGACAGAAATATAGGATAAGTAAAAATGAAAAGTTTTAAAATATATAATGGTTTCATATTTTATTCTTTTATTCTTTAAACTTTTTGATGATGATTGGAATGAAAGATATGTTAAGATGGCCATGTGGCCATAACTGTCTAATAGTTCTGTCTTAGTTATTTTAGGCTGTTATAATACCATATACTGGGTGCCTTAAACAACAAACATTTATTTTTCACAGTTTTGGAGACTGGGTAGTCTACAATCAAGGTGCCAGCAGATCTGGTGTCTGGTGAGTACCCCATTTTGGGTTTGCAGAATGCTTTGTCTTCTGTTGTATTCTCATGTGGCATAAAGAAATCATCTTTCTCCTGTGCCTTTTTAAAAGGGCACTAATCTACCTTCATGACCTAATCATCTCTTTAGATCACATTAACAAATACCATTCATTGCTAATACCTTGGGGGATGTAGGCTTCAACATATAAATTTTGAGGAGACAAATGTTCATTCCATAGCAAGTCCTAAAGATAAAATGTGTGTGTGTGTGTGTGTGTGTGTGTGTGTGTGTGTGTGTGTGTGTTTGAGTGTTTGAGATGAATATATGCAAGATGTCATGAACCAGATAATGTAAATTTCAGTCAGTCTATCAAAGACAGTAAAATCTATAGCAAATCAATTGACTGTCAACTGTGATTTCCCAAAATGCATTTATAAACCAATTCATAATATGAACTAGTTTAAACATTAATATAATGTTAGTTACAAAAAATGTGTTAAAAGCTATTATTCCAAATGAATAGTGAGAGTTCTATAAGTCAAACAAAACAGATCAATCTGTTACATCATTATGTACTGTGTTGCTTGGAGGAGCATGTGATCTAGGAACTCTACAGGGGATATTTCATTTTCTAAAATCATAAGTTTATATTATTCTTAAATTACTTGGCAAGAAACGGAAAGAGAAAATTATCACCTGCTATGAAAGGACAATTAAGTGTTAAGAGATCATAGAAAACATTGAGTTGTGAAACAAGGATAGTGATCTTCCCTGGATCATTTTATTTATAAGATAGTTATTTTAAAGAGATTACATATGATACAATGAAAATTCTCATAGAACAATTACATTTTCTTATGTTGTATAGTTTTCTATATAAGATCATTTTCATTACAATTGCAAGAAAATAAAAAGTTTTTAAAATATTAAGATTAAAATTTACATATAACAGCAGTTTACTGCATTATAGTTTTATACATTTCTATTAAATTTTTTGACATTCATATTAAACCTAAGAATATGTATGATTACATTTTTTCTAGCAAAAATATTTTTTGCCTTAATGAAGTAGAAATAATGCTTTGTAAAATTCGTCAAACTTTTTGTTTTATTTTCTTTTCTTGAAAAGAGTATGCTTGAGTTGTGTTCACTAGGTAATTTTCATGTACTGTTCTCTGTCCTAGTGTATAAATTTAGTCTCAATGTTGGCAGTGGGCATTCAATATAAAAAGGGGGAATTGAAAATAGTTGTCAGAGTTAGTAAAGAATCTAGTAATCAATTTAAATATATAAAATTTTGCTCTCATATATAATAAAATCATATAGAACATATAATAGAAAAAATATTATATAGTAGCATAGAGAATAATGAACAATATTCCAAAATTAAATGTCTAGATCTTATAATGATTATTTGAAAATTATTTAGATATATGAGCTACTCCTTGAATTAAATAAAATGATATACCATTAGCTTGTGTTTAGTTGCCTCAAAGACTTTCTGAGAGGTTAATTTTCAAGATGGTTGTAAATATCTGTTAAAAACTGATAAGGTTTTTTGAAAAAGTGTAATGGCATGAAAACTTTCCACATTACTTATTAAAACTCTTTAAAAATTATAATAATCAAACAATATGCTACTAAGGAAAAACAGGAAAATAGATAAATGGAAGGTAGTTGAGGACCTACACCACTGCTCTCCTGAGTCTCCAGCTTGCTGACTGCAGATATTGAGATTTGTCACCCTCCATAATCTTGTGAGTCAATTCATTATAACAAATCTCTTTCTCTAAACATATACATCCCGTTAATCTTGTTTTTCTGGAAAATCCTGACTAATACACAAGGCATGTCTCATAAAGGGACAAGAATGCTTTATAGACAATAGAGAAAATAATTTTAAAAAATAAAAGAATTTGGTATACCTTGAGAACTCAGAGCATATATAAATATGTTTCACGGGTTAATGACAAATGGTTTGTGACAAATGATTAACAAATAATTTCCTGATCATTATAGAAAAATAATTTATATTATCACTGAAAAGACATTCCAAATAATATCAAAATCTTAATGTGGAAAAAAATCAAACCATAATCGTCATGAAAAAATATAGAGAGAATCTGCATCAGCTTGTATATCTAAATTGCTGAGAGGAGGTCGTATTTGCCTTTACAACAGGAAACAACTGGAGAAACTAAAAACCAGTGACTTTTTGGGGGGCCCATCAGAGAAATGATAGCATGGGGGCCAACCACCAACCAAAAATTTGGAAAGATAGGCCCCTATAGGGGGAAATAAGACCTAAGCATGTGCTTGCCTGGTGCAACAGCCACTCAATGCCCTATAGTCTGGGCATTAAAGCAGAAATTTTGAAAAATTGCTGCAAGTTGAATTTGGGCTAGTGAGAGAATAAAAGTTCTTCTGGGGACCATACTCATAGAGGGTCCTCATCTTTTTGTAGGCTTTTCTCTAGGAATCCTACCGGGTATTCACAGGGAGGAGCTGAAGAGTGTAGAGAAGCTCCTCTATGGAGCTGGCCCAGGAGAGCAAGAGTAGCCATCTAGACCCCTTCTTTGTGTGACATTTTTTTTTCCCCTAAAGGTTAACATCTAGATTACTCAAGTTTAACAATAAAATTATTTTAATCATACTATATTTTCCAGATCCAAACTCTTTTTACATTACTCGTTAGTGCTTTAAAAGACTGGTCATCGGGAAGTATTAAATAACTTAACTTTAATTATATTGTTGGAAACTATATGGGACCCTATTTTATATTCAAAAAAATTTTAAGCTTAACAGGAACTATCAATTGTGTATGGATATAGGTTTTACTTGCAATAATTTTGAAATGTAAATATAAATTTTTTATATTTCTTTTCTTATTGACTGGCATATAAAAATGTCCACACTTCCAAATATGCTCTCATTTCCATATAAAAAGAGAATAGTTTTAGACAACATATGATCAGTGAATGAAAATACTTTAATTTACCATTTATACAGAATGATACTTACCCAATATCAAACTTTGGTATCACTATGTCATTAACTACTCTCTCAAATAAGTAAGACCAAATCTGCAATGAGTTTTTACCTCCCTTATAAGTTGCAGTTTATATAGTTACTTCAGAGAACTAGCTAAAAACAAACAAACAAACAAACAAACAAACAAAAACACAAAACTTACCAAACACAATGAACCAGAGAGTTCTAGCTTTTTTTCCAATTTTGACAGGCAGCAGATAATATTGAAGAGATGTGTTTAGGCATCCTATGATACCTGAGGGAGGAAAAATAAAATGGAATGTGACAGAAGGCAAAAAAAAAGTGAGTTTACGAGGGGAACATACAGCCAAGTATCATGCTCTGGTGTTACTACTAAAGGACTACCAAGTTCACATCAGCATGGAAATGTGGCATCTGTAAACAGACAATGTCTGCAAAACAGTATTGCCAGGGGGTCCTTTCAGTTTTAACTTGCATACATAGAAAGTTTAAAGCTACCTGCTGGAAGATATCTACAGCTATCAAATTAGACAAAAAAGCTTATGGGGTTAAACTAAAAGGTCCAGTGTTATAAAGAGAAATGTTAAAATTCACTGTGAAGATTTCCTAATGTCATGACAGATAAAATATGCCACAGTTCCTTCATCTCTAATCGTTTAATTGTAGAGTAAATTATGTTGCTCTGTTTTCAGCATTTAATTTTTGAATTAGCTCTTGGCTGCAGTGTCCTTGATTACAGAACTTAATTAGCTGTGCCTGTTGAAGAGAATTATGCCATATACAGGATACATGATCACATGGAAAAGCTTAATACAAGCAATCAGAATCATAGTGAAGCCTGGTTGATTATTTCTAAAAGGTGGAAGAATAGTTCCAAAACAAGCTGTGTTAGAGGACAGAAGATTCAAAGGAGAAAGAGCACCCCCCAAAAAAATGAGATGGGTCTGTATTCCATCTAGGCAAATGTTTTGACTGAACGACTGTAAGTGCTGAGTTACAGAAGAATGAATTATCATCAACTTATCTTAGTTCAACAGTAAAGACTTTCTTTACCCATTTCTAGCTCCCCTGCCTCCTGGTAACCACTAAACTATCGTTCATATCCATGAGTCTTTATTTTGTTAGTTTGTTGCTTTCAGATTTATATCCCACATTTAAGTGAAGTCATATGGTTATGAACTTTTCCTCTTTAACTTATTTTGCTCAGCGTGATAATCTCAAGATTTATTCATGTTGTCACAAATACATAATTGTGGAAGGAAATTTAACTGGGTGTTGATTCACAAGGCAGTATACAGATGACATGTTATAGAATTGTATACTCAAAACCTATACAATTGTATTAACTGATGTCACCCCAGTAAATTTAATTGAAAAATAGGTCAACAACATAGAAGATTCCTTGAGCACCAAACTAAACAAAAACATTTCGATGTTTGATTTTTAATCTATTGGCTTTTTATTTTTAAACGGTCCACCGATCTACCCACAGTGTGTGTGTGTGTGTGTGTGTGTGTGTGTGTGTGTGTGTGTTTCCACTAGTCAGTAATCATAGCTTCTGATCTTCTTATCATACAAATTATATAAATAAGTACAAATTTGCAGTAGTGAATGAATGACAGCTAAGCCAGAAATGGCTTTTCAGCAATATCCAATAAAGTGAAATGAGTTCACAGCTAATTATATCTGTAGATTTTTTTTTCTTTAACAAGTTTATGGAAACTTTTTTTTTAAATCTTTGCAAAACATAAATATTTAACATAAAATGTTAAGAGAATGTCAGACATTTAAATCAATCAAGAGATTATATAATGTTTAAATGTTTTTTTTTGGGTAGCTCAAGTGATATAAAACACTGGTTACAAATTTTTATTTTATAGATCTAGAGCACTAGGAGAGGGTGGAGTTGGTACCTCAGCAGTCATTCCTCCAAATTAGTTTTCAGGTTTGTTGTTTATGTAATGTGAGTTAGTCAGATTTTGATGCAGAAGTAATGACTTTATTTGGCATACAACAAAAGCATATTTGTTGCTCACATTACATGAAGGGCTGTGGGTCACTTGCAGGGCAGGAAACTGAGTTGAGCTGTGCTTAACTGGGTTCTTCTGTTGGGCTATACTCAACTCCAGAGTGATTTTTTCTCTGATGGAAGTAATAGCCATTATTTAGGAAATATCTATATTTTTATTCATATTATGTTGAAAGATGGGATCAAGAAAAGCAGAACCTAACCATGTAGTTTTATTTAATGCTCTACTGGGATGCAGCAAACTTTATTTACTAACATGCTATTATTCAGCCAGCTTAATTTTACTTTTTTAATTCTAATTATCTATATGGATATTATTTTTTGAAGTACACAATTGCCACCTGCAGATATTGAAAGTTGTTTCTTTTTTAAAAGGACTAAAGCTCTTTTAAGCTGCTTTTAAACCAATCTATTGAATTATTATAGATTTTTGTTCTAAAATTACCACATATAATACATTTTAATTTTTGGAAGATATTGTCAGTCATATTTTTGTGCTATTCTTATATTATAAAAATCATAGCTTTTTTAAAGTATAATTTGACAACCCTTTTTTTTTTTTAAACTCCGCAGTGTTTCTATTTCTATTGACCTTATATTTCTCTTGGTTGTTTCCTTGTATTTTTTTTTGTATACATTATATATGAAAAATTATTGTAATAACTTGAGGTAATACTTTTAGTTTCTTTTTCCAGTTTTACTGGTATATAATTTAACATTAGTTTTAAGTATACCGTATAACAATTATATATATGAAAAAAATGTCAATATTTAGCACTTTACATAATTACAGAATTTTTCTCTTGTGTTGAGAATGTCTGTGATCTACTCCCTGTAACTTTCGAATACATAATATAGTATTTCTTAACTGTAGTAACCATGTTGAACATTACATCACCAGAGCTTATATTTTTTATAACTGGAGACTTGTGCCTTTTGATCACCTTCATCCATTTCACTTTAACCTCACCTCAAATACATAGAACAGATTTGTCAACCGCAAATCTGTTCTCTGTATTTATGAGTTCACTTTCTTTTATTTATTTTTTAATTTATTATGTATGTATGTATGTATGTATGTATGTATGTATGTATTTTATTTATTTTAGATTCCACATATAAATGAAATCATACAGTACTTGTCTTTCTCTGAGTTATTTCACTTAATTAAATGTTCTTAAGGTTCATCCATGTTATCCCAAAAGGCAGGCTTTTCTTATTTATGGAAGAATAATTTCCAGTGGTGTGTTTATGCGTGTGTGTTTATGTTATATCATGTTTTCTTTATCTTTTTATCTAATAATGAACCATTAGGCTGTTTCCATGTCTTGATTATTATAAATAATGCTGCAGCGAACATGTGGGTGCTGATATTATTCAAGATAGTAATTTTCTTTTCTTCAGATATATATCCATAACTGGAATTGCTAGGTTATATGGTAGTTCTATTTTTAATTTTTTGAGTCACCTTTATTGTTTTCCATAGCAACTACATCAATTTACATTCCCACCAACAATGCACAAGGGTTCTCTTTTCACCACATCCTTGACAACATTTGTTATCTCTTGTATTTTTGATAATAGTCACTCTAACAGGTGCAATATGATACTTAATTGTTGTTTTGATTTTTATTTTCCTGATAATTAGTGATATTGAGAAACTGTCATATAACTGTTAGCTATTTATATGTCTTCTTTGGAAAACTTTCTGTTCAGTTTCTCTGCCCATTTTTAATCTCATTGTTTTTTTCTAATATTATTTTATGAGTTTTTTAAAAATATTTTAGATATTTACCTTTTCTCAGATATATATTTTCTTCCACTAAATATTTTCACCAATTCTGTAATTGGCCTTTTCACTGGTGATGGTTTCTTTGCTGTGTAGAAGCTTTTAAATGTGATGTACTCTCACTTGCTTATGTTTGCTTTTGTTGACTTTGTTTTTGCTGTCAAATCCAAAAAAAATCATTTCCAAGGGTGATATCAAGGAACTTACCCCCTATATTTTCTTCTAGCAGTTTTATGGTTTCAGGTATTAAATTTAAGTTTTTAATTTGTTTTGAGTTAATTTTTATATATGGTGCAAGATAGGGGTCTGGTTTTATTCTTTTTGTGTGGCTGTTTAGTTTTTCTAACACCAGTTATCGAAGAGGCCATTGTTTTTTCATTATATAGTTTTGGCTCTTTTGTCAAAATAATTAATCATAAATATGTGGGTTTATTTCTAGACTTTTTGTTCTGTTCCATTTTTATATAAGTTTTTTATGCCAATATCATACATTTTGATTACAATAGCTTTGCAATATAGTTTGAAATCAGAAAGTGTTATGCCTCCAGTTTTGTTCTTTCTCAAGATTGACTTAACTATTCAGGTTTTTCTTGGGGTTCCATATGAATTTGGGGCTTTCCTTATATGTAATTTTTTTCTCTTACTGCGTTTTAAGGTTTCACGTCTTTTACTTTTGACAATATAATTATAATATATCACAGTGTGGGTTCCTTTGGATTTATTTTTAATCTTTAAGCTTTCTAGATCTAGATGCATGTTTTTCCTCAGGTTAGGGGCTTTTCAGCCATTATTTCTTCAAAAAAAACTTTCTGTCATTTCTCTCATCTCTTTCTGGGATCTTTATAATGTGAATATTGCTCCACTTGATGGTGTCTCATAAATTCCTAAAGCTGTCTTCATTCTTTTGTGTTTTTGTTTTTAGCTCCTGTAATTTAATGTATTTTACTGCCCTGTCTTCAAGTTTGTAGATCCTTTCTTCTGATTCATTTAGTCTTATATTAAAGATCTCTATTAAATTTTTTTATTAATTATAATTTTAATTCTGTGATTTTTTGGTATTTTTTAATATTTTATATCTCTGTTGAAATTCTCACTTTGTTATGCATTATTCCTCTGGCCTTGGTAAATCTTTATGACCATAATTTAACACTCTTTATCAGGTATATCACTGTTATCATTTTATTAAGGTCTATTTTCAGAGGTTTAAATATTTTATTATTTTTCTTGGATTATATTATCTTGTTTCTTATTTTTTCTTGACTGCCTATGTCGGTTTCTGTGTATCAGACAAAGTAGTTACCACTCCCAGGGTAAAAGTAGTAGTTTTATTTAATAGTGATGGAGTGGTATTGTGTAAGAGATTAACCTTATTATTCAGCAGGCCTAAGCCCTTGGTTGTTTCTCAAACCTTTGTGATTGTCCAAGCAGACTTCTTTGTTCTTAGTGACTCCCTGTACTTGTGGGTATGCCCAAATCTGTGGATCTCAATCACCACATAGATGCAGGCTTATTGGAAGCTGGGACCTCAGGCAGCATCTTTTTAAGTATGCTAAAGATCTCTTTTAGTCAGGGAAAGTCTGAGACCTAATCTTTTCTGTTTACTCTCTCTAGTCTGAGCCAGTTAAAAACTGTCCCTTTGTTTTCTATGGTCCACCCATCGAACTAGTGAATACAAGCCTTGCTGGCTACCAGAACTGGGCTGTCAAGGAATGTACCCTCTGGGTGACTGCCACAAAGGCCGAGGTATCAGATATGGGCACATGCTCCTTATGTAGAGACATTAGAGACCTGGAATTGTTCTGAAGCTGAAGTTTTAGTGTATCCATGTGATGAGATGAATACAGGAGCCTCTTATGAGGCCAACTTGAATTGGAACCTGAGTGACAGTTGCTTGATGAGGGAAAATTTATTCCTATTCTAGAAAGTATCCAGGCTAGGAACATCAGCAATCCAATATCACCTAGTCTAACCAGCTAGAGGTGATTTTAAATTGGTCTTTACCCTTATGGGCTTATACTTTTTCCAATTTATTCTAACCACTCTAATGTAAACTTTTTGGGTCCTAATTCAATGTCTGGTGGACTATTAAGGCCCTAAATCATAAACATTATTTTGTTTCATTTTAAATGCATCTAGAATTATAATAAAATAAAGTATAATTTCCTTAGAAATAGTTTAGAGTTTAAAATGTTTTATTTTCTTTTATTAGAGCCCAAAATTACTTTATCTACAATTTTATATGGTTAATTGAGAGCTATTAGAGGAGATTCACAAATGTCAATATAGAGATTCTTTAAAAAGTATTGACACCTTAATATATATAATTCCTATGGAAATTAGTCTGCCAATATTTATGATTATTAAAACATCTTAACATGATGCCAATAAACTAGTCAAGTGAAAGTTACATTATTAAAGAAGGGTTATAAACACTCCAATTTTTCATAATATTATATAAACGTCAATATTTTGAATTCTTATTTTTTTCTTACAGAATGTTTCTAAAGTGATAAACTATATTACTCATTGTGGGGCAAACACTTCTATACTTATTTGGGTCACAGATAATCTAGAATTGATTCTTTACAGGACAAAGTAAAATGTTACTAGATAAAATTAACCAAATATACAATTATTTAGTATTTAATTAAATTTATTCTTTTACTAGAGCCTAGATCACAGATACCAAAGGTATAGGTGAAGCAGGGAGGAATAAAATGTAAAATTCATGTTTTTCAAAAGGCTTCCATACTTCTGCTTCTAGCCAAGAAGCAGCACCAAAGATTAAACTTAACATCACAACATGAACAACTATAACACTGGATAAAATATACAAAATGCTCTCAGACATTGGAAATCATCCAGCGCAGAATGTGATCTCTTTGAGAATGTGTTCTCTTTGAGAAGGGAAACAAATAGGATAAATTTTATAATCTTAGTCAAAATCTCAGCAGGTTTTTTTAGACATTGGCAAGGAAGTCTAAAATTTATATGAAAAAGCAAAGAATGTAGACTAGCTTAAACAATTTGGGGAAAACAAGTGATTTATATTATTTCAAGACGTTTAAAAAAAAATAGTAATCAGTGGCATTGAAACAGAATAGAGAGCCCAGGATTGGAACCATACAAATATAGTCAACTGATATTTGACAAGGTGACAAACAATTTTAAGAGAAAGAATAGTCTCTTTAAATATTTTATAGAAACAATTTGAAGTCCATATGCAAAAAAATTGGACTGAGACAGATGTCTCCTGTCTTACACAAAAATTAACTCAATATAGACCATATTGTAAATGTAAAATGTAAATATTATTGTGAATTTAAAATGTAAACACTTTAAACATCTGGTAAAAAAAAAACAGAAGAAAATCTACATGACCGTAGGTTTGATGGGTTTTTTAAAATACAGCACGAAAGCATGAGATAAAACATAAGTTGGATTTTACAAAATTAAAAGACTGTTTGCCTTGTGCAATACACTGCTAAGAGAATGACAATTACTATTGTAGGAGTCCTGAACAAAGAGTTACAATTTAATGGACCCTGAGGTGAAGGGGGGAAAAGGGAAGCTGAGTGGGAAGGCCTGCTGCAGTAGACTGAGTCTGAATGGGAAAAACTGTGTTAAAGATTTTCCTATCTTTCCCTCTTTCCCAGAAAGAATGAATGCCTCTGCAGGCACTATGGCCATGCCACCTGGAACACACCTGATCCTGTCTGATCTTGGAAGCTAAGCAGGGTCGGGCCTGGTTAGTACTTGGATGGGAGACTGCCTAGGATGACTGGGTGCTGTAGGTGTAAAAAAACAGAAATAAAAAAGAAAAGAAAAGAAATGCCTCCGCAGAGGCTCCTGAGGAAGACTGTGGCCCAAGACCTCATTTGAAGAGGCTTGGGAATGAAGGCAGCAGGGCTAGAAATGTTAACATGGGAAAGAGCATGACTGGCTGGGAGGAGCTGAGTCCTTGAATGCAGCTCCCCTCAGAGACTTTAATGCACTGGCTGTGCATCAAGTCAAGTCTGGAGTGAGGAGGACAGCCTTCCTTTGTGAGGCCTGTCAGGAGAAGCCTTTATAATTGTTTGTGGTCAGGCTTCTAGAAAAAATAAATCATCATTTTGACAAGTTCTCAGAACACAAGTCAATATAAACAAAGTATTGATTTTCAGGTACCAGCAATGAGCAAAAAAGAATCAATATTAAAAATGCCATTTAAATTCCATCAAATAATGAGTTTTCAATGATTTCAAAATTAGTTTTAGCGTTTTCATAAATATCGTACAATTACTTTACTTTGAATCCTATATATGTTTAATGCATCTCAGTTGAAATTATTTCTATGATGTCTTTTGAATGAATTAGTTTTGATACTTTTTCCTTATTCTGGAATAGTTTTCTAATATTTAAATTATAGTTTGTGAATTGTTTTGTTCTTTGCCCAATTTCTGCAGCATGAGGCTCGGGAAAAGTTAGAATATATCTGCATGTACCCTTTGTTGTAGTTCTGAATTTCTGCTAATTACATTAGCTAATCTGATCTGTAGTTCACCACACTCAGCCAACAGCATATTTTACTGTGGAGTTTATTCTTTCTCTCAAAATTGATCATAGCTACCTCAAAAATGACTGATGCTGATAGACTTTTCTGTATATGCTGAGGTTCCATGATGATCTTAATAACTGTAAAAATATTATGTAGTATATATAAAACATTTGATTCTAAATGCTTTCTGTGTTATTTCATTCTTGCAAAAACATCACAAGATATATACTATTAATTTCCATTTATAAATAGAGTTACTAAGGTACAGAAAGATCAAATAATTTCCCCAGGATCACGAAAATGATGGATGGTAGAGCAAGTATTATGAGCCCTAAACCCATGCCATTACTCATTACATATTTCCTTTTGAGGATTGATCTTGATTTTTCCTTATGTTACTTAATAACTCATTTTGTGTATCTACTTCTCCAAAGTTGTGCATTTATTACCTATTTTAGTTGACAAAGTTTCTAATTTTATAAAATCTTTAGAAATTTGGGATTAACAAAGCATATAAATATGATTTAATATCATAATTATTAGTGTTATATTATTTTCTGCTGACTTTTCTGAAACATAAATGCATAATTCATCTTGAAAAAGACTTAACTTTCAGTTAAGTGAAATTGTAAAAGCTAAGTATCAATCTTAATGAGAGAGCTGATACACTAATTTTCAACAGTTTTTAAACTCACTAAACAGCCTTATTGGGTACAAGTATTGGAACAGTTAGAAAAAATATGTTTAATAGACTCTCAGAAGAGTGAGAAAACAATTGGGATCTAATTAAAACAAATCTTTGTGTGCATTCTGCTTGACTTCCCTTCACCACCATCTTATGATATTTTGAGTAATGTTCTTATATTCTCTAACACTAAACTATTTAAATGTATCTAAACATTAAAGAAAGCAGATGTATTTACCCCTAAATTAGATTTCTACTTATAGAATGTAGGCAGATAATTTTATTTCATTTACTGACCTACTAGTAAAACATTATGTTGGAATATAAACCCCCAATTACACATAAGTTCCATGAGTGCCAATACTTTCTAAAACAAATTATTTCATAACATAGGATGAAAAATATTGATGGGATGGATAAACTAATGTTTACTGCATAAATTCAAAGAATGTAAGCATAAAATAGCTAAATATCAAAATCTCAGCATGATGAAGCTATGGAACCAATTTAATCCTACTATAGTCATCAACTCTCTCATAACATAAAGTTGTTCTTCTGACCCAGTGAACTAACTACCTTTTGAAAAGTCCAGAGAAGTTATTGTGCAAAATACATGTAGGAGCCAGTGGATGTCATAAAGACACACCACTCAAGACTTTAGACACATTAATAGAAAACCATTCTGTAAAAAAAAAAATCTGAAGTTCAGCATCTTGATGAATATTTAGAAAAGTGGTTTTGCCAAGGAATCTGTTAAATATTTAGGCCCTGTGTAACCATACAAAAAAGATAGAAGTGCGATTATTTTTATATTATATTAAAGACAGAAAGATATTCCGCTGCAGTCTGGCTTGAGACAATAAAGTCATACACTCAAAACAACAAGGTCAGAAATAGGGCAGTAAACTAGGAAATGTTTCAACAGTTCCTGGGAAAGATGAATTGGATGAATCAAATAAAATGAAAATTTGAAGTTAATGTTTTTCTGCTGCAAGCTGGCAATATATTTTACCTTTGAATTATGCCTACCAGCTTATCATGTAAAATTATGTGTACATATAGGTTTTTTCAAAAGGTGCACAAGAATGGTTAGGTTGCAATGTGTATAAGAGCAAAATCAACCCAAAGTAATGACTAAACAAATAATAGAACTTGACAGTTTTCTATAAATGTCAATTATATGTATTTGGTTGGCAGTGTTCTTTAAGTGTTCTATGTCTTTTCAGATTTTTTGCATTTTTTTTCTATAAATTACTGAAAGAAGAATGAGGAAATATCTAAATATATTTGTGAATTTCTCTTTCTCTTTAAGTTATGTCACCTTTGGCTTTATGTATTGTAAATCTCCATTCATTGAATGAAATTAAGGTTGTTGTATCTTTTTTTTTTTTTTTGTATATATTCTGTACAAACTTTAAGAAATTTTCATTTATATCCCTGGTAAAAATTCTCTGGGCTGAAGTTAGTTTATATTCTCTAACACTAAACTATTTTAATATCTTCTCAAGCTCTTTTATGCTTAGTGTTTACGTGCTATATACATTCCTATTCTTTTACTTTTGACTGCCCTGTTTTTGCATTTAATATGGGTTTCTTTTAAAAGATATATAATGACTGTTATTTTTTTTTATCCCAATACAGTTTCTGCCTTCATTTGTGCTGTTTTCTACTACTTATATTTAACATAACTATTGGATTATTTGGATTTCAATCTACTACTATCTTTCTGTTTTTTGGATTTCAATGTACTATCTTTCATTTTTTCTATTCCTCTTTTTTTCTTTTCTATTTGCGGAATAATTGAGCTTTCTTCTCATTTTTGTTTCTGTTCCTGTTTTAATAATTATACTGCTTTTTAATTTTTAGTGTTTTTTCAGGGTATACATTATATATGCACCGTTTGCTTATCACAGTGTACCTTCAAATAATAATATGCTACTTCATTCTCACTTGAGACCTCATAACACAATACTTCAATGTCCTCCAGTCACTTATGCTTTTGCTTCAAGTAGTTCTTAATATGTATCAATACTGTGATATTTTGTTGTAGTTTTCCTTAGGACAATTATTTTATAAATTAAAAAAAAAAAACAAGAAAAAAGATTTTTATTTTCTATAAATCTTACCATGTCTGCCTTTCTTCATATGATTGATTTGATTTGAATTTCTATTTGGCATCATCTTATGGCTGTTGAACTCCCTTTATTATTGATTGTACTACAGGTCTGTCAATGAATTCTCAGCTTCATTTGTCTGAAAATATCTATATTTCTTCTTTCTTTTTTTAATGTATATCATTGCTAGATACATTTCTTTTTTGTAGGTCAACTTTTTTTTTTTCTTCTGTCAGTACTTTAATGATGATATACCATTGTAGTCTGTCTTACATATTTCTTACAGGAGGACTGTTAACATCTGTATCTGTTTTTTGTTTCCAGTGTTTCTCTTTTCTCTGACTTCATTTTTGTTTTAGTGTTTTCATTTGTGTGTATGTCAGTTTTATTATCCTTGTGGGTAGCTAAGGATCTTTCCTAATTTTTAATTTTTTTCTCTTCTCCTTTTTGACCTCAGTTATTTGTATGTTATACAATTATTATATGCATGTGTGTCCCATAACTCTTAGATGCTTTGTTATGCTTAGCTGGGATTTTAATGAATTCTTTTGCTTTTTATCTTTCAATTAGGATAATTTATATGAATCCATCTGCAAGTTCACTGACTCTTTAGGTATAATATTCTGATTTTAGTTTCTATCATTTTCATTTGATTTTTTTTTTTGATGTTCTGTGTGTCTGCTAAGTTTATCCATACATTTATACATGTTTCCTACCTTTTCCACTAGATTTATTAAAGTACTTTATAGTACCTGTTTTAAGTACTTATTTGATCATTTTACTATCTGGGCAACTTCTGGTCATGGCTCTGTTGATATATTTTTCCCTGGCAATGAATTGTTCTTTCTTGCTTTTTTGAAGGGGTGGGGTGAGGTAGGGTGGGCTCTCTCTCTTTTTAAAAAATATATACAGAGCAATGTGTTTGGGAGAAATTAGAGACTAGGTAAATAGTGTTTATATAATTAGGCATACCTCTTCCTTTGTTCAGGTTATTATGATACATTATTGAGTCATTCAGAGCAGTAGTTGAGCTGTGTTTGGAGTTTGGTTGACCTGTAGTTACCTTAAATTCACCACAGATTTCAACTTTTATTGCAGAATCTTGTCAAATTGATATTATTGAAGGTCTTGGATTGTTCAGAGCGTTTTTCTCAGGGTTACTGTTGCAGTCAACACAGGCTCTACATGCCTGTACTATAGAGGTCTTTTTCTTTTTTACCCACTTTCTTAGTGATATGGCTCTCCTTTCACATAACAAGGAAACTTTGCCTTTGAATCAGTGGTTGATCTTGAGTGAAATAGCATTTCTTCTCTCTCCCCAGTATTAGCAGGACTCTAGTTTGTATCAGTGCATGAACTTGGCATGAACAGGTTTCCTGCCTCTCACCCAGGGACAGACAACTTTTAGTGGACACTTTTCTCATTGGAATTTACTTTTGCCTGGAGAGCATCCCCTAGTTTTGGGAGATTGTTACTCCTTCCTTACAGACAGTACATCTTCACTTATGTCTGGGTAGTGAGGGGGTTTCCTGCCTCATCATGGGTGGTTTAAGATTTTTGCTTCAAATTTGAGAAGGACCTGGGTAATGGTTTGTTCCTCTTTCTGAAGTCAGTCTCAAGTCTCTTGCCTTGTTCTCAATCTACTGAGCACCCAGTTGAGGCCTGGGGAAAGCAGCTCATGAATGAGTTATGGATCCTCTCATATTGTAAGGATCCCAGGGATTCTAAGTTCTTGTGCCAACCAGCATTTAGCCTTTAAGAAGTTTGTAATATTGTAGCTAATTTCTTTTTACCCATTTGTTTTTTTTTTTTTTTCCAGTTACTGCCTCTTTCTCTCATGTTCTATCAAAAGAGAAACTGTGTATATCCCACCTTCATCACAGGGAGTTGTCACCCATTGCAGTTCAGTTCATCAGTTGTGTAATCTCAACCCTTTGTTGGGATCAAGAAAAGGTTATGCTTTTGTAGATTGTCCAGCTTTTGTTGTTCTGTCAGGAATGATATTCTCCTGTAGCTTTCTACAACTGAGGTGGTAGTGAAAACTCTCTTCCTCTATTTCTATGATCACTTTTATCACACACCAAGTTTCCATTTATGGATAGATTTATATTTGGGATTTCTATTTTATATATTGTTCTGTTCATTTATTCTTATCATACCAATCACCTCGGCTTATATTCTGGATTAATTGCTGATAAGGTAATTTTCTACACACCTTGACTTATTATTATCTGACATTTTTTCTTCCATATGAATTTTAGAGTTGTCTAATTCAGCAACAAAAAACTTTTACTGAGTATTAATTGGAGTTACATTATATTTATCCATTAATTTGTGAATGATGATAAACTTTCCCATCTATGAACCTTGTATTACTTTCTCTTTTTATTGATGACTCTTAAAAATGTTTTTAATATAATTTCCTTATTTAGAAAAAAATCTCTGACTTTTTTGTTTTATCACTAGATGCTTCATAGGTTCTGTTCACCGAAGCACTCAGTCAACACTTTTGTTTCTACCCTTTTGAGATCCAGAACTTTAGCTGCCACCTATCACTGTTTCTAGATTATAGTGACCTTATTCACTTTTTTATTTTTTATCTCAACCATGGGTTTTTAATTTTTTTTAAACTATTGAAACTGAAATTTCCTATTGTTTACATAAAAGTCACATTTAATTAGTGGTCTCTCACTGTACATAAAACTCAAGGCAAACATTTCACTATCACCTTCCCCATAAGATGTTACATCAGATGAGAAGTGAGGAAGAACTTACCTTTATTATATTATGTATTCTTAAAACCCTATCAAAATGTTTTTGTCTGCATTCCAATAACTCTGCTACTTTAACAGAATTAAGAAGACAAGTAGTTAATATTTCTTTACTCTGGTATGTTATCCTGGACTAAGTTAATCTTCAATTTATTTTACATTTGATGTATAAAAGATACCTGAGACCTTAATATTTGTGTGGCTTTTATGTTTATTTTCCTTTAGTACAGATGCTCATGTCTGGCTTATTGTCTATTCCATCCTTCATAGTTTGATAACAAAAAGAACTTAAAAAATATCCCATAAAGACAATATTGATATCATCTAACTGATGCTCACAAAGATAAAAATCTACGTCAAACAAAGAGGGAAGTCCCTAGCTCTAATACGTACTTTAACATGAATTTTTTTATTGCTCTTTTATTAGTTTTGCTCTTGGAAAAGTAAGGGAGGGTCACTTTTTAGGAAAGGAATTGTTAAATGAGCCAGTACATTTAAAAAGCAATTTATGATTCCCAAATTAAAAATAATTGCTATATTTCAAAGCTGTTACACAGCTTTAATATGAAAAATAGTAAAACTGTACTTTATTTTTACCTCAAATGTGCATATTGATAGTTCTATAACAATTGTTCTATCATTTAGAATAAGGTGTCTTTAAGAGAGATTAGGAAAAAAACTGTATTTATAAAACAGTATATAAATGGACACATACGTAAAAGAATTTATACCAAAGTTTTCAGAGTATAGCATAGAAACATAACTGAATATTCTTTATATGTTTTTTTCTGTAAAAATTCACAACTTTAAATATTTATCAATGTCTATAGTTTGTTTAAAAATGAATTACTGATGGGTAGTTGTGAATATTAAGGTACAGGAATAAGTGGCCAATGGAAAATACTTTTTACAGTTCTCTAATTGGAGGTTTAATTAGAAACATGAGATGTTTTTGAAAGGTAGTCATCTACTAACAACACACCTACTAATAAATTGTGTTAATAGATAAGCAAATTGAATAAAAGTAATGTATCTGACAGTAAGATCAGATAAATGTTAACAGTCCTTGGGTGTTTTCAGTATCTTTTGCATGTTGTAGGCAAGGGCACTAACTTCACTAACAAGTCAATTTCCTGTAATTAAAAAAAAAATTATCAGCAATGATGCATCTCTTTTTTTTGGCCAAAGAGTTGTATTCTACAGTGACCTTTAAGCCTTCAGAAAAAAAAATCCCGTAGTAATATATGTACAGTATGGTATCACATTTAAGGGATGAAAAATAGCAGGAATCTTTGCCAAACTGGAATAATTCTTAAATAAGATGTGGTAATACTGCTCACATGAATATGTAAAAAAGGGGTTAGTTAGAACATTCAGTATATCATACCATTTGGTTATTTAAAACCATCTGCTCTCTGTAGGTATTCAGTCCTAATAAGCTTGTCATTTCTTGGCAACAATTGTGTTAATTGAAATACTGGAAGTCCCAGTATTTTCTTCAAACTAGAACCAGTAGATAGATATGTTTCTGTGACGATGATATGATAGCCAATATTCATTTTCTAATATCTCTCATGACTCATAATATTTTCTTATACTCTAGCCCACAGTGCAACATTTTAAAAATAAAATTATTCATTTAAAGCATCTTTACCCATCTTCAAATCTCTCTAATTAAAAATGGCCTGTCCTTTCTTGGCCAGTATAAGTTATATGCAACATTTGGTTTGATCAGCAAACATCTCTATTTTTATCATTGAGTCCCAAGAAGTTCTTATTTACACACTTTCTGTAAATGTAAGCATTCAACATGTTTCTAGCTTCAGAAACCATTTTATTTCAAACTTCCAGCTACATTATGCAATCTCATTTTAAGTGTCGATGACTTAAATCTATATTCTACATTACTAAATCTAATGTCTTTCTGGCTAAAGGCCTAAATTTTATCTAATTGCTGTAATTTCTCTAGATTGTATTATCAACTTCTTAATGGCAAACTATGGAATTAGAAATTTACTTTCCCCAGAAAACCTGACCATTCTTTTCATAGTCCCAGCATTGTATCACAGTCATCCCAGTTACTAAGTATGGATCCATTGGCAATAATACCAATGATTTCCTTTTCCACTGCATTTCCACCCACTGCTAGATTTGTACTTGCTTCTACCTTAATAGTACCTCACGGTGAAACTCTAAACTTTTTAGGAATAAGTACCAAGCAAATTAAAAACAAAATTACACAAAATAGCAGATCACATTTCAACATTTAGTTCACAAGTGCTAAATCAAAGAAGAAACTTTAAGACTATGAAATTCCCAAATAGACATGTATCTAGGAGCTGTGTGGCATACAGCCCTCTTCCACTGATCATGTGAGATAGTAGAACTATGAGAGGAAGGAATTTCACATGAAATACATTGGAATACTAAGATTTCGTGCTCTTACATCCTCAAAACTTCACTATAATACAGAAATTTCTTCAGTACCTTTTTATTTCTTTAATGATGGTCCTGGTTGAATACCTTGTCATTTCTCACTTAAGTCATATCAAGGCTGTTCACCTGGTCTGCATTACTCTATCTCTCAAATTTATTCTCCTTATTGTCAAAAAACTATTTTTTTTTTCTAAGTAGAGAAAAAAGAATATCACTCTGATCTCTGCTCATTTAAATTAAGTTAGTATTTCCACATCACCTACAGAATACCATGCAAATAATTTTATCTGCAGGGAAAAATTTTAACTATATTCAGACTGGACCATTTTCAAACATGTGTAATTTACTTGAATGGTTTATACAACATGACTTAATCTAAGATTACTCAAATGAATAGGGAATTTCTATCTCATAAATTTGTTAAAATTTACTGAAACACTATATAAAGTTCTTAACCTGAGCTTGATACACAAACAATATTCTGTAAGACAATTTTTAGCATTAAAATTCTTTTATGCCTCCTCCCTTTACTTCTGGGCTTTTAAATTTTCAATTACATCAGAATAAGTATAATATAAAATTAATTCATAAGATTCAATTTTTTATATCTCTGATTCCTTTTTAATATGCTATCTAAATGCTTGAATATTTATTGTAATGCCACCTGCTTTTTTTGAAAATAATTCTGGTTGATTAAGTTCAAATTAATTGTTTCCACTTCTGTTGTCTCATAAAATTTTGATTTTATGTCTCAAAAGTACAGTATGGTCCATAAATGAAAAAATGATAAGTTGGACTCAGTGGATGGCTTGTAAACTACAGAAATTTATATCTCACAGTTCTACAGGCAGGAATTCTGAGATCAGTGTACAATAGTGGTTGATTTCTGGTGCGAGCCCTCTTCCAGGTTAAGATGGTTGACTTCCTGTATTCTCAGGTGGGTCTGAGCAGAGCAGAGCAGAGCAGAGCAGAGCAGAGCAGAGCAAATAAGCTTGCTCATGATTCTAATAAGGATACTAATTCTGTTCATCAGGACTTCACACTTAAGACCTAATCTAACTTTAATAACCTCCCAAAGACGAATAAATGGGTAAACACAGGGAATATTTTAGTCAGTCAAACTATTCTATATGATGAATATATGTAATGATATGTATATTTATCAAAACTCATAAAATATACCCCAATAAGTGAACCCTAATGTAAAACATGTAATTTGGCTAATAATAATGTACAATTTTAATTCATCAACTATAACAAATGAACACTAATGCCAGATGTTAATAGGAGAAAATATTTTGTTTGGGTAAGGAAAGTGGTGAGGGAGAATATGGGAACTTTTAAACATCTTGTTTTTGACTGGACCAGTCTTGCAGGTAAATCTTCAGCCTTTCTGCTTCCCTATCTCTGACCATTCTGCCCTAGCCCATCATATGGCATTGGGTGTTGGGTTTGTATTCATGTTATGTCATAGAGGAGGAGATGAAACTGGATGTTATTCTCTGTTTTGCTCCTATATTGTATCTCTCCTGCATCTCATTATCCACTGCTCCAGAATGGTCAGATTTTCCAGTAGGATACTGCTTAAAATTCTGAGTTGAAAATATCTACCTTTCTGTAAAGAACACTTATATATTCTTCATATGGGTGGCAAGCTAATTAGGGATTATACTTCCAAAAGTACATGAGCTCACTGTATTAAATTTACTATGCCCTTACTCAAATATGGCATTCTTCCTAGTAACAGTAGTTGGTTTTAAGTATTTGTGTTCCTTCCAGATTTTAAGTCCCTTAAGAGGATGATCATTCATTTATTCATGGTTTAGTGATTTAATTAATATTCACTCATTTAGTCATTCATTTAGCATTTATACTTAGCAGTATTTGTTGCCACAATAGGTTCTTAGCAAATATATAATGAATCAAGGGATGTAATTTGAGCTAATTCATAATTGTTATCAATAACATAGTTTTTATAGGCTTAATTTGAAGTACTGTCCAAATAAGATCTGACAAATCACCTTCACTTCCTTTTTGAACCATTAAGATTACTGTAGCAGACACTTCAAATACATTATCTTAGTTCTTACAATTTCACTAACAATTTATGGTTTATTTCATATATTAGGTATTATGAGATAATACCTTGGTGATAAATTGTACTGAGATAGTATGAGTTTTCAGTACATGGAATCAGTTCTTGGAGCATATCCATATTTTATTAATTCCAGAACATTGTGAGTTGAGTAGCCATCATCTTAATTATACAGATCCAAAAGGACTTTTCATCTGTTATCCTTTTCATTGTTTTGCTTTTCTGATGCTGTCCCTGTGTGTTCTTCATAACATTGCCTTCCAGACATTTGTTTTGTCTTTTAGCCACTTTAAGAAAACAATAGTGATTGTGAAATTATATTTTTAAGAATGTTTCACATACCATTTTTTCTAAATATTTCACCTAATAATTTCTCTACTGAAAGGAGTAAGTGATTAATTCAGTAGAAATGAAAAGGAATCAGGAAAGTAGACATTTACCCTACAAATGCGTACTTTCGGTAAATTTATTGTACTTATTGATTATACTGTAAGGTGGCCAAAACTTGGTTTAGCATTGGTCAAGGCTGAAACTTTATACACTCCTGAAAGAATCTGATTGTTTTGACACTATCTTTCCTTAATTTTTAAGAAATTATATATATATATAATATGTAATATATAATATATAATATATAATATATAATATATAATATATATATATAATTTTTTTCCTTTTGCTTGAAGAGAGAAAATCTTGGCCACTTGGTATCATAAAACTGTTTATTATATTCAAGCCAAGATTTTTAAGAGTTGCTGAATAAATGATTCCTTGGTGTTAAGAGATATTTTAAACCATTGTCAGAAACCATGCATTTTGTAATCATTTGTTTAATAATTGCTATTTTTCCTGAGTGTTTGACATTTGATGAGTATTTATTTCAGGAAAATAAGTAAGAAACATAATAAGTGCAATGCGTGTTCTTGTTTGCAACAGCTTTTTCCTTGGGAAGATCTTCCAATATTTTCCAATTCCTAAAAATAAACCCAGAGATATATTGTAAATATTCTTATTACTTTAATCAGAATAGTGAGTTGAATATTATGTTTTCTCAAATAATATATCAAATAAACAATACAGTATACAAAAAGTTATTGTTTGTCTTCATTAGCTTTTCTTTCCTTTATTTTATTGATATCATCTTTCTTTTATGCCTAACTTTTAAATATTAACTTAAACTGATAAATAACTAATATGTCTATTTTCTTTATATTGAGATTAAAATATGAGAATATTTAAAATTTATTGCATTTTTAAAAGATGGTATCATATATTGTTTTGCATGCAGCAAAAAATATGAGACAAAAATTACTTGTTTTTCCTTCAGTATATTTTCAACATGTCTTTCTAACAATATTCTAGTAAGTTTAGGAGATTTTTATTAACACAGAAAAATTTTTTTCCTCTTCCTTTTATTATTATGTCTAAGCATAAAACTTACAGTGTCCTTTGTGCATCTAAGTATGTATTCATATAAAAATAGGCAAGCTGACAAGCAGAATATGACTATTTATGAGATTGGTTTGTGTCACATTCAGAAAACAGCCCCTCCATTTGTCTGAAATAGGGTATAGATATAAAGGGTTCTTTCTTTTTTTTTTTTTTTGGTGGGGAGAGTACAGTTAAATGACTGAATAACATTAGTTATCTTAAGACATAAAATGACATAATTGATAATATTTTTAAAATATCATCCCTGAAGTAAATACATTTACAATTTCAGACAATATTTGTATAAAAATTTCAACTCTTTCAGGTTCCTGATCTTGGCCTGGATAGAATGCTCATAACATAGAGAAATAGATACTCAATAAACTAAGAAAAGAGTGGTATGTTTTATTAATCAGTCAAGATAGATATGTTTTTCTATTGATGATTATTTTGCTATGGTGGCTCATGTAATTGAATGGAGAAAAGTGGCCCCTTAAAGTATTAGGGGTTGAATTAGGGTTAGATGAAAGAAAAATATTCCACGAAGAACGGTTTACATAAGACATGTAAATTTCTCTCTGAACAGTTAGTTCTGCTTTATAAATTCAGAGACCTAGGTTCCAGCATTATTTTCTAGGACATTTTGCTGATCTTCAAGAGTAAGGTTGAATAGAGCCAACTTTCCATTCATATTCAATTCCCCAGCAGGAGAAAGGTGAGGTCTAGCTAACTGAATGTTTTAAATTTCAATTGGCAATGACCAAAATTTGTGGACATGAAACCTGTACTTATATAACTGGGTGCACAGCTACAACTTTTCCTATAGAAGAAGAAGGCAGAATTTTTTGTTTAGTTTGGCAACTAATAGTTTTTGCAAGGATATTGTAGTGTGAATAACAAAAGAAACTGTTACTGATGTAGTATTAAAGGAGTTCAGGGAGTTCAGGGACTTCAATTAAAGGTGGAATAAAAAATAGAATTACTTCCCATCGTTTAATAAAATCAAGCAAAAAATAAGATGAATGAAAAATATGAGGGATTTATTTAGTTACTTGTTAAACTTTGAAAACACAATCTTAAAAAAGTGTCTGTGAAGCAAAGTTTCAGAAATTGAATGTGACGACACAGAGAGTGCAGGTCCAGAGATCACAGGCTTTTGCAGAGTATTGTGAGAAGTTGGTTTCTGGATCCTGTCTGAAACTATGTTAGAGGAAAAGGCAAATAAAACACAGACACACGCACATGCACACGCACGCACACACAAATACATTGTTTCTTTTCAAGATTCAGACCTTTGTGGTTGCAGAAGAAGTTGAAGGTGGTAAACAATACTGGATTAGGAGACAATTCCCATGCGTTTCTGTTACTGAATATCTTGAGAATGGAGTCACTGACTTTATTCCAGACTACATTTTAAAAGATAGCAATAGTGTCACTGTCTGGAGCAAAGGGCAGGTTTGTTTATTGTCCAACAGAATGAAGACATTGTCTCCCTCCAGGGCAAAGATCAGACAGGTTAGCTGTTCATTATAAAAGGTCGAGGTTCCCTATGGTTGGAGTTTCTCCCCTGGTAAATAACCTATTATTTATGCAGGTGTTTTGTAGCCTTCTTATTACTGCTATTGGGGAGGGAGAAATTTCCCAACCTACCCCTTTTTAAGTTTTTTAAGGCTGGATTAATAATAAAATGGAAAAAAGTCCAGATTAACAGGGGAAAAAAAAAACAATTGAATATGTACACATGAAACATCATAATGATACTCAGAAAAATTATGTACAGGCCCAGCTTTTCATAGCTTTTAGACAAACAATAAATTTATGAAGATTTTATAGGATAAGAAACTTAGGTCTGAGTGCTCATTAGTAAGGAATCTAAACAGAAAGAGGGCTTGGGAAGTAATTTAGTAAAACATAACAGGGTTTGTTTATACAGGCTTCTTGGCTCTGGGTTTTTTAATTCTAGCAATAAGGGTGTTATTCTCAGCTCCCTTTGAGCAAGGAGGGTATCTCTCACAGTAGGGAAGTATTTTCTATATTCAAGGAGACAAAGGATACTCAATATGCCATTCAGCACTGGCTTCTTGTCAACTACTTTTAATTCAAAGTAATCAATATGCCATTGTGTGATATTTTAGGGGGACCTACCTTGGACCATGATACTGCCTCATGTGATTTGGGTTTTGAGGACCCAGTATCAATCCCGATAGTTTACCTAATGCTAATGTCACAAATAATTCTCTTTATCTATTATTTTGTAACCTAGGATTCCCAGGTCTTCTGCCAGCCTCTATGAAACTGAGACAGATTAACTTGTTAAGAGTATAAAACACTATCTGGACCTTCCTACTTCTTGACACTCTGAAACTGATGATCATAGTCAGAAGGAGGGTTGAATTAGAAAATTACTCTTTGGCATCCAGCATAGTAAAATCTAATTTAGCCAATAATTACAAACGGGTACTCAATATAGGGGGTGAAAGATAGAGGAGAAACAGGTTATATACTATTGAAAGAACCACACAAAGTATTTATTATTACAAAGTGTTCAAAATAAATCTCATAATAACTGAACAAATCAAAATAAAGTACAACCTAATTGGATATGATGAGAAGAACAAAGCATTGTTTTTGTGACATTTCTGCAGAAAATCAATGAAGTGTATATAATTATGAGGAAACATCAGAAAAAAAAATTGAGTCTTATGATCTACATAAGAGCTATTCATAAGTGTGAATGTTATAAAAGACAAGGAAAGACTAAAAAATGGTTCCACAATGGAGACTGAAGAAATATTACAACTAAATGCAATGTATGGTGCTAAATTGAATTATTTCTCTGTTGAAGTGAAATGCGACATTATGTCAGTTAAATAAGACATATATGTATTTTTCTCTTTGACTTTTGGAAATGCAGGGGAAAAGTCTGTGAATTAGCTGGCATTAATGTATCAGTGTAAATATTTGGACTTTAATAGTTTTAATATGATTAGGAAGGTCAATGTTTTTAGTATTAAAAATTATACACTAAAGTTTTTCAGTACCAGTAACCTAATCTCTATTCAGGGGAAAAGACTTTTTTAAGGAGGTCACATTCTTATACTTAAAAAATCTGCATACATAGCAATTTATAGAATAACAAGATAATGTTAAAGATGTAGAAGATCTGAAAAACATTAAGTACCTTGACATAATTGATAACTCATAGAGCGATATATCAATCTCATAATAAAACACTTCTAAATAATCTTTGAGTCAAAGTAATATTCACAAAAAAATAAGAAATATTTATAACTGAATTATAATACAAATTATCAGAATCAATAGGATCCAATGAAAGAAGTACTTAGAAGAAAATTTATACCATTGAATACTTAGGAAAGAAGTGGTGTTGGTTTAAAATCAGTGACTTAGGAAGCCAAATTAATAAGCTAAAAAAAAAAAAAAAAAACAAGAGCCCCTGTGCTTTTAGAGTTGCTCTTCTCATGCTCGGCCCATGTCCGTGCCTGGAAGAGTACTGTTGCTTTGCTTTCTTTTCTAATAAAGCTATTCTTTTCTGAAGAAAAGAAAAAAAGAAAAGAAAAGAGAAGAGAAGAGAAGAGAAGAGAAGAGAAGAGAAGAGAAGAGAAGAGAAGAGAAAAGAAAAGAAAAGAAAAGAAAAGAAAAGAAGAAAAGAAAAGAAAAGAAAAGAAAAGAAAAGAAAAGAACAAAGTAAACCCAAAAGATGTAAAAGGATAAAAATAATAAAAGTGCATTAATCAATAAATTGGAAAAAAGATAATAGAAAAAATTGTCGAAACCAAAAGCTGGCTCTTTGAAAAAAATTAAAAAGATTTAATAAAATCTAGCTAAACTGATAAAAAAGAGAGAAGACAAATTACCAACATCAAAGATGAAACAGGTTATTACTACAGATCTTACACAAATACAGAATAATTATGAATACTTTATGACAACCGATTTGGCAATGTAAATAAATTATGATAATTCATGCTTAAATGAACACAAAAGATCACAATATTAAAAATAATAGAATAATATATATATTTAAAAATTTTATATTATTAAAAAATGAATTTCTCACAAGGCTTCAGGCCCAGATGATTTCACTGGAGATTTCTATCAGATATTTAAGAAATAAAGAACAGCAATTTTATATAAGCTTTTAAAGAAAATATTGGAGAAGTGAATACTTTCTAGTAAATTTTAGGTCAGTATAATCCTGAGAAATGCATTACAAAAAAAGACAAGAGAGGAAAGATTATTATAGATTGGTTTCAGTCAGAACATAAACACAAGCATCCTTAACAAATTGTAAAAATGCATGCTCACTTTAACACTAGAAAAACAATCAATATATCATCATATTAACAGAATAAGGCTAGAAATCATACAATTTTTCAAGTCATAGAGAAAGCATTTGACAAAATCCAGCATCCCTCTATGAGAAAAGCTTATTAAACTTTGAATAGAGAAGAACTTTCTTAATTTCATAAAAGAGATCTATAAAACCTATACCTATTTTCATACTTAATGGTGAAATATGAATCACTTTCCTCTTAAGCATGATGTTGTGTATTTTAGCCATTAAAATAAGTCAAGAAAAAGAAATAAGCATACTAATAGGAAAGGAGGTAATAAACTTTTTGTAGATATCATAATTGTTTATATAGATTATCTTAATAAATGTACAAAATGAATATTACAATAAGTGAATTTAGCAAGGTTTCAGGGTACAATAGTAATAAAACAGAATCAACTTTGTATATCAGCAGCAATAAGACTATTAAATTGACAAGATCTGTTTATAATAGCATCAAAACATAAAAGCAATAAATTCACCAAAAGATGTGCAAGACATCTAAACAGAAAGCAATGTTTAAGCTACTTTCTAACCAAACAAAATTTAGGTAATTGTAGATGCTACAAAATGGTATTAATGAATTCTTCACTGGTTCTTCAATAATAACCAGAGCTAGATTTTTCCTATATCATATGTTACTAATTAGAAGTAGAATTGAATTTTCAAAAGACATACCTAATTTTAAGCTCAATATATTTCAATTTATTAAACATCCAAAGCCATATATAAAATTCTAGAATTATTCTATCATTGTAGTCTTTCAACCATGATGGTTTGATATATTGTCATTAGTAAAAATCTTTGAAAGTACTGATGTGGAAGGATTCAGGAAACTTTAAAGGTGACATTAGCAGATATAAGTTACTAATGATGCAACATGCACATGCAGGGTTAATTTGCCTCTTTGAGATGCTATTAACAGAATTTTCAAAATAATATCATTACGAAATATAAAACTCAACCAAAAAAAAAAATACCCCCATGAAAATCATTCTGTTTCTCTGCTTTTAAAAAAAAAAAAAAAAAAAAACAAGTGACTTTAATTATAGTGTCAGTAATAATAATTAAAAAAAAAAGACAGAAGTAGCAACTGGAAATAAATCCTAGTCTGAAGTATGTGCGGAAGAAAGACACTATCATTTTGACATGTTTACCATAGCGTTGAAATAGCATTGAAACAATACTGCAGATGCTTGCATTTAACACTCCACAATAGAGCAGACATAATTTGATGATAATTTAGTACTTAGATGGAACTAAATATATTAAATACCAAAAAATTGCATAATATTATATAATAAATAAAAATGGATATTTAAAGCAAATTATTGCACATTTGCAACATTGATAATCTATTTAAGAGCCTCATTAAGTAGAATATGTATTAATATTATAATATTGAATTTATTACAATTTTCTGGAGAAAAGAGGCTATGTGATTTTTATCTGTGTAGTCCCCTCAGCATCAGGCAGTATTCTAATTGTCTTGTTGACAAAATCATGATCACAGATTCAGATTTAAAATATAACTTATCACACTAAAGGATTTACAAGAAATATGGGAGAAATTGAAGTTTTTAAAAATAAATGCATCATGTTCTACTTTGAAATGACTTTTTGTAGAAAAAGGTAAGATGTTTATAATAACAAACCCATGCCTTGAACATTAACTCCATCCTTTATGAAAATATCTAGCCTTAATTAAATATGTATTATATATTAGCTGAAAAAGAAAAGATTTATCTCTGAAAACAGGATGGAGATTGGGCAGGGTCAGAGAAAACAATTTCATGTGGAAAACTATTAAAAGAACCTGATCAGGTTTCTAGTTTCTGTTAGGGATTCGATGAGCGGGAACAGACATCTCTCCCGTCCTCTCACCAACAGCAGCAAGTAGGACAGTCTGCACATCCACAAACTTTCCTGAATCCATGAGACTGAGGTAAAAGAGCAAACAACTAACCTGAAATCAAAGGAAAAGTAAAGACCGTCAATAAAAAATAGGTATGGGCACTTGTTTACTTGGTACAAATGTGGCCAGACGTTAGTAAGAAGAATTCATCTAATATTGTTGACAAATTGAAAAAGGTTTATGAGAGAATATGGAATACATATGATCACAGATACTAAAAAACTTCACAGCCACATGTAGAGTTGAAATAGGGGGTGGTCGGACTGCCTAAGGCAAAGAAATAGGCAAACGTTACAAATCAAAACTTGATTTATTTTTCTCTTGAATGTTTCAATTAAATTTAAAATACTATTGGTCCAGGAGCCATTACTCTGTGCATAGCACAAAAAAATTGAGGAAACATGCTTTCGGTATATGTAAAATGCTATAAAATTTAGTAAGAACATCACTCATGTCATTGATGAATGAGTGAGGTTCTAAAATAGCATGGTTTCACCTTCGACTGGTTAGTGTAAATGAAAACACCAACCAGCATTCTTATCGGAACTCCTTCTTCATTGATTGCAACCAAAGTTCGCACATTGATAAAAAGTGTGGTAAAAATCAAATAAAGCTGAGACTCAATTGGCCCTATGAAAGTTATAATAAAGTACATCACATATTTTATTAAATACAGTCTGCAATGTATGTCTACTCTGTATCATGAAAATATATAATGAAGCTCTATACACATACATACGTGTACTTTATTTTTGGAAGAGGAGAGTAGTTGTTAATTTATGAGTAGAGTACTGGAATGTATATATATATACCACAACTTACCTATCCACTGTACTGTCAGTGAACATTTGAATTATTACAATTCTTTTGCTATTTTCCAGTATACTAAAATATTAATCATGCTCCTGTTGTCAGACATTTCTGTAAAGGTCAAGATAGTAAATATTTTCAGTTTTGTAAGCCATATGGTCTTTGTCATTATTTCAACCCTGTCATTGTGGTGAGAAGGCACTAGTAGATGAATGAATGCCTATTTGGCCCATGAGACAAAAAGTACCAACTTTTGTCTTTGGATAATATATCTAGAGAAGAATCGTTAGGTATGTCTAGTGAGTTTCTAGGGCTACTGCAACAAAATGTGCAAACTGGGTGGCTTAATCAGCATAAATTTGTGGTCTCGTTTGTTGTCTTCCTCAGTTCTGGAGGGAGGCTGGAAGTCTAATATAAAACATAAGTAGTTTTGGTTCTTTCAGGGCTGTGGGGGGAATATATGTTCTAGGCCTCTTTGGCTCATAGATGGCTGTCTTTTCTTTATGTCCTCTTACACTGTCATCTGTCTGTCTGTGTCTAAATGTCTCCTATCAGGACACCAGTCATGTTGGATTAGGGCACACCCTAATGACCTCATCTTGATTACCTTTGTAAAGCTCATTCTGAGATAATTGGAGTTGGGATTTCAACATATGAATTGTGGAATATATTCAACCCATAATAGTTATAAGAAAACAAATAGTTGTTTGTCAGAATGGCAGTCAATATTTATATCTCTATCAGTTACTTGTCATTCCTTGCTAGCACTTTTTATTTAAAGACTTAAGTGTTTTCTTATCCATTGGATATAAAATGATAACTTATAAGTTTTAATTTGCATATATGACCATAAATGACTATAGATATAATGTATTCATGGAAATTTAGGTTTCTTTTCTCTTTTTGAAGTTCCTGCTATAGAGGTGAGTAGGTTTGTAAGTGTTAATAAAAGGAATAGAAGCATGTGCAGGCTTGTTACACTATTCTTACCTATTTAATCCACTGTGAAACTGTGATTTTTATTGAGTTTGAATTAGTGATTTTATTCTCAGCCCAATAACCAAAATGAAATGAAAAACATTGTAACATATAAGTATTCAACAACGGATTTTCCATTCTATAGATATTACATTTTCCTATTTATATTTCCAAATACCAACGGAGGGCTTTACAAATATTTTTTTTTGAATTCTACAACTGTTTTCCTTTTCATTTCATTTTTTTCCCCCTTAGTTTAGAAATATTAATCTCAATCATTGGATTTTCCCATACATAACATCAAAATTTATATTTAATCATTTTAATCATATATACACATATTCAATAAAATCAATCATTCATATAATCAGTTGTTTGCATGAATGTACTATTACTGTATATTTAGTCAATGAAAACTTTCAATACTCCTTTGTATTACCTATATTTAATTTAAAAGTTTGTAAAAAATTAGCTACTGTATTTTTTTAAGTTATAGTATGGGTCCAACAGTAGGACAACCAGAAAGTTTACTCAGTTAAAAATGAGAAAATTATTAGTATCTAACTGAAGTGATTGTTGGCTTTAAATAAGATATGAAAAAAAAAAAATTCGGGGCCTAACAGGTAACACAAGAATCACCTATTGTTATTGACTGTTATTATAATTATTAATTGCATTTTCTTTAGTTAAATAGAAATCATCATTTTTAAAGTTTCTGAGTCCTTGAAAAAGCTTTTTTTTTTATCCTGTTAGATGAATGATAACTTGAATGAGTATGATTTCTGAATTACTATATATTTATTTTCCATATTTTAGTTTTAAGTTTGAATTATCTTCTTTAGTCTCTTTAAGTAGTTATTATTTACTTATAGTTCTGTTTATTTCCTTGTTTAATTAAATCTTCTCACCTTTACAGATTTTGAGATATCTCAAGGTGTTTACAAATTTGTAGGTTGTGGAAGCAAGAGGTACAGGTTTTGTTCAACTGGGCTGGGGATAATGTGTCTCCTGCCAAGAAATGCTGAATAATCCTTCCTGTCTCAGTTCCCTGCAAGATCTTTCAGGGTGGAGGTGCTTCTCTCTTAACTACTAAGAAGGGCCACAATTCAGGTCATCTTGTAATTCTATCCACTGACCATGCATCATAGGGAGGAAAACAAGGTCGTCATCAAAGTTCAGAAGTTTTTATATTTTTAAATTTAATGATTTGTATTGCTACTATAATATATTTTTCTCCCTATGATTCTGATCTATTTTAGATAATAAACTCCTAATTTGTACTAATTACTGTTGACTTACAAACAGAAGAAGATAAACTATTCAAATATTAAATACTTTTAGAATGCAGGTTAACCCAAGGCAGTGGACATCTGTTTATGAGAAACTTTGTCAAAAAGCTAAGGTGATGTAATCTATCTTAACACCACTAGAAGTAATAATTAGCAAACTTGATTTATGAACATTTTTGTTCTACTTAATGAGTGTTTATTTTCCATTGCTGTGTAATTTATTTACAAATATTATCATTTATAGTAGTTTATATTATGAAAATTTTTGAGAAGTAATGCTATTGAGCATTGTGGTCATTTATGAATGAAAATAATATTAATTTCTTGTACTTTTATGAGGTTAATGTAATGCATAAAAAGCAAAAACATTGTAAAGACCAGTAGTTCATCTAGTCTCAGATGGTCTCTTACAGAAGACTCAAAATATATTTAATTGGTTGCGTTTTGTGAAGCAACAGTAATTGTCATCTTGACTCCTGATGCCAAGAATCTAGGACTGTAACTGAATGGAAAGAAAGTGTGAAAGCAGCTGGTCTACAACTTATTTATTCCTTCTACTCATGCATTTAATCCCTCAACTTGGGGAACACCTCCAGGGAAGGAAAACAAGGTGAACCAGTGTAATCCCTTTGTCAGCTGACTCTATGGGCAAATTAACAATGCCATTTTATAAGAGAAAGACACCTTATTTATTGAATGTACTCAACAGGACTATACCTGGATAGGGATTACTAGTAGCAGATAAAACTGGAATCTGTGAGTCACAACTTTTTGGAGAATGTCAGAGAAGCTATTACAAATAGTTTAGCCAAAAAGCAAGATTTGAGAGCATGGTTTCCAAGCAAGACTTCCCTCATTTCTGATACCCACTATAAGTTTTGGGGTTACTAAAACCACCCTCAAGCTCAATAATTCATTAGAAGCACTCAAGAATTCATTGAAAGCTGCTATACTCATAATTGCAGTTTAATATGGAAAGAATATACATATTAAAATTAGCCAAAGAAGAGACACATAGGGCAGAGTCCAGGAGGGATCCAAACATGAAGATTTCAATTCTCTTCTTCCCTTGTAATCCTGGACAGCATTAACTCCTCTTGCCATGGTATGTGACAAGATGCATAGTGTTGCTAGTTAGGGAAATTCACCTGAGCTTTTGGTATCAGAGGTTTTATTGGAAGTCAACATGTGCCCTCATGTGGCTGACCTTTAGTCTTCTGCCTTGTCCAGAAGCCAGAGATCAGAAATGATATCACATGGTCCAAAGCCCCTGTAATAAATCACATTGTCAGCCTGGGGATTTGGCTAAATCCCCAGGAAAACATGAGATCTCATGACTAACACTTAGAAGCTTATCTTCTTGTCTTTTGTCTGTTCTTCAAAATAAAAGTTAACTACATGGTTTAGGGACTGCACTGCCAGCTAGCATGTGAGATAGTCATTGCTTCTGAGTGTGGAGAGGATAGAGCAGCAGATGCAATTAAGTTAAAGAAAAAGCAACTAACATGTCAAATCTTCTTGCTTAATGGCAGTAAACTCCTAATAGTTTTGGACAATCATCCTTTTCTTATCATGTTCCAATTTGTGGTTTCAGAATTACTTATTATTTAGTGTGGTATTCTCAAGAGTTATGTTTGGCAATTAAAGGAAATTCTGTGAAATTAAATATTTCCAAGGAAGGAGAAAGAAGATATTTTTCTTTAACAGTTTTTTAGCTTTGTCCCATTTTTACTCTTGTTCCAGGCCTCCTAAATGTTAGTGACTCACCTTTTTCTGATTATGTACATTAGAGAAATCTTTGCACATATAAATAAATGGAGACCTTTTTACATATAAATGGAGAGACAAATCAAAAACCCAGGAAATAATTCAAATTTTTATTAAGAGTTTAATGGGTTAAAATATTTTGGTGTGTTCTTTTAGTTATATACTATGTAGCAGTGAAAATGACTGCTTGAATTAATTTTGAATAAAGATACACCATTTTCATTTTCACTGGGTCCTATAAATAGTATAATCTGTTATAATTCTACTTCTGTTAATATTTTAAAGACAGGCATTGCATTATTTAAGTAAACTTTCATATATGGAAAATCTATACTGAAAATGAACTAATGATTAAGATATGATTGTCATATGATTCAGGTCTTATATCTTATGCTTATCCCATGCTTATCCATGATTCAGAATTATGTTTTTACCTGTGAGGAACAGACAAGGGCACAACTGAGGAAGGGTATATATTATGTTCAACACTATTCATAATATTTTATTTCTCTAAATGAGTACAATGATTTTTCTTTACTATTATCATTAATAAAATGTGTCATACATGTAAATGTGTAAGAGATAGACACTCTTATTGTAAATTGGTATAGTCTTTTTGAGATTCAATGTAGCAATATGTGTCAATACTCTTAAAATGTAATCTGCATTCAAACATGTCTAAAAATACATTTTCAAAAAATTATCATAGATGTCCATAAAATTTTTAAAAATAAAACTCATTTATTTAAAATAAATTTAAAAATGAATATAACTTGATTGTTTCATTATATGACACTGGTTAAGTAAATTGACTACATATTATTTGTATGGGATAGTAAGTAGCTAGTAATTTTATTATAATAAGATAATTATATTTTTAATAATAATGTTTTTATTATAAAAACAAATGATAAGTTGAGAATCAATGCACAGAATTGCCAGTGGCTGATTTCTGTTGTATGAAAACTAGATAGACACTTTATTTGTTTTTCAGTGTATTTTTCAATTTTTCAACAATGGGCAGGTATCACTCTTATAGACAAAATATGTCTTTTCAAGAATATAAAACATTATAAATTATTCTTGCCTTTTCCCTCTGCAAATCTGTATTTTCTGCACTTAACAAAGCAGATGTTTCAGAAAACTTTTCAATGACTTTCAAATGTTTGCAGTTTTCTCATTTCATAGTTTCCAAAGCTGCATGTACATTGAAGAGTTTCTTCTTCTGATTCGTCATATTAAATATCTCATTTGCTATACTGCAGTACTGATAAGAAAACAAAGAGAATCCATTCTTCCATATAACCTAGCAAACAAAATCCAAATGATTACAGAGTATATAGAATCATTAGCTAACTTAATCATTACATCTTTCAAAATTATTCTCTCTTCAAAGTTACATTTAATTTGACATCATTGTCTGGTAGGTGACACTGTTAACCATGTGTGAAGAGAAGAAATATAATTATTTTTTTATTTGCCAGTTAGGGAGAAACATGAAATTAATACTATTAAGCCAATACAAACTAGACCTTGTTTCTCCTCTAAAATTATACAGGGAATTGTGGACACTTGAGTTGAAGAATTCAAATATGTCTTAGTTGATGGCAATGTATCAGAAAACTACAGATTCAGAATTCTGAAGACCCTATTTAGGGGTGTTAGCAGCTAGAAAGCATATTGAGCTCTCATGTATTTTCCTACCCCCATCTTTTTTCTTTGTCTCTTCAATAGAATTAGGATTTGTGGAATCCTTTTTTAAATTCTAAGGTAGATAGGTAGGTAGCTAGTTAAATATTGACATATATATATATATATATATATATATATATATATATACACACACACACACACACACACACACACATATATATATATGTATGTATGTATATATACAGATATATATATTTCACTCATATAGTAATTATGTAAATATATATATTTTTAACTTAAATATCTTACTTAAAGGTATTTACCATACATGATATCTTTACATTGTTGTGCTGGTCCACGTTCTTACGCTGGAATCCATTTCTCTAGCACTATCTGTAAATAGGTATTTTAAAAACCCCACATATTTAAAACATTGTTTCTTAATAATTGAAATGAAGAAAAATTATTATAATAAATAATTGCATTGATATGTAAAATTTCATGCTGGTGTTTCATATATTTTTATATTTGATATGTATCAAACTCTTTTAGAAGAGAATATGCAGTTAATCTGTCATGAGCCCTAGCCCAGTACTTTATTACAGAGTGCCAGTGTTCAGAAGTGACATTCTATGAAGCAGTAATCAGAGTAACACCAGATTTTGTATTATCTTAAAAAGTATATAGCCTTGGAATAAATTAGCAGTTTGACTTAAAGGCCTGAGAGTTTGATTCCCTATTAATTGTGTTTTAGTCAGTGGAAGCTTGTTAGGAAAAAAAAGTGCCACCATTCAAAAGCAATCTATTTTCACTCTTAATAAACTTTAAAGAGGTTTGTGCACCTGAAACATTTTAGAGTTTCTTAATATTCCATTTCTGCTCTTTTTGTTTGACTTATTTCTTCATGTGTCAGCTATATTCAGCTGCTAAATATATCCCTTTTTATTCTTAACCAATGGACTTTGAATTAAATCTGTATTTGGCAATGATATATTAGATTTTTCATGAGTACTCTAATTAGGCAGAAGTGTGTTCAAGAACTGGGAGAAAGATATTAAAATTTGGGGAGTTAGAATACTGTAGTATAGGTATATATTTATATTTTTAAAGTATTGACATAGTTTTAAAAAGAAAATTAAGTAATGTCATAAATTCCTAACAAGTAGACCAGTTTTCTTCAGGTTAGAATACTCCTAAAATAGTATTATTGTGTTAAGTAAACATTCCTAGGCCAAAATATTATTATTGACCTTGACCAGTCTTTTGGCATTAAGATAAGAATAACTTTTATTCTCTTAAATTCCACGTGTTTTTATTTAATCCACTGTGAAGGTTAGGCCAGGATTAGTTTGTATAATGAACTCTGAAAATGCCTAACACATTCATCTCATTTAGGTTTGTTAGTAAATAGTGGTGGTGATGTACACAAAATGGAAAAATATATTCAAGTAAAGATATATTCTTATCTACAATGTTGATTTGATTTTTATTTCACCTTCTGGAATATTAATCAGTCTTGGTGTTAAAAATAAATTTTATTCTTACATGAGCAATCTGTAGAGGGTCTTTCTAAATAGAGCTTTTAAATAAAGCAAGATACTTTGTACTTTGGAATACACTTTCCACACTATTTAGCTACAGTTTAATAGCACCTAAAGGGAATCTGTCAAAGGTAACTTAAATGGAGATAAATCAGTTTGGAAGAAGCCAAGTATAAGACACAAGTTAATTCATTTTAGGTACTATTTTTTTCCCCTCTCACCTATTAGGATACGAGGCTCCCAAATATGTTCCATAAATAGGTTGACCTTGTGTCAAGGTTTACCTGAGACAATCCTCAGTTGAGCTTGTTGCCTCTGTAAGTATTCACTGTATTCTCTTTTACTCTCAAAAGTTTTCCTGTTTGCATAATAAATGAAGTGCTCACCCTAGCTATAGGGACTGGCAGAAAAGAAGTATAATACCAGCCCCCCCCCAAAAAAAAAATGCAGAAGGACTAGAAAGGTCAGGGACATTTTTGGGAACAGAGCAGATAGTGTGCTTTCACAACTTCCACTAGATTATTATTTTCTAAAGTGTGTGTATCAGTCAGTCCAGAGATACTACATAGAAAAATAAAGATCACCCTACATATTTTCCATATAAATCACAGACCATTGAATCTTTCTGAAATTACTGTCAATATTTGATATAATACCCCAAACAATTAAAAAACTCTCCAGTAATAGTATGTACTTGTTCCCACTTACATAAAT
Organism: Cynopterus sphinx; assembly: GCA_030015415.1. Lineage (NCBI taxonomy): Eukaryota > Metazoa > Chordata > Mammalia > Chiroptera > Pteropodidae > Cynopterus > Cynopterus sphinx. The sequence goes on from CM057379.1 coordinate 175,841,551, forward strand.
TTTTATGTAAATAGAGACTGGGTAACTGTTTCTGTTGCAAAATGGTGAAAAATGGGAGAGGATAAAGTGCTAAGGCTTTTTTAATTTGTTTGTTTTTATTAGCAAGCAATTGGCCTAGACAGTATCAGTTAAGGGAGGATATGTGATAGCAGTTTAATGAAACAGAACACTTAGTAGTTATGAAGATTTTAATACTAAAGGAAATGTGAGTGGTCAATAAGGTAGAAAGGGAGGCCTCATATATCAACTTAAATTAATTCAGTAATTTTGAAGATGACGTGTTACTTATCCTTAGATGTAAATTTCACATTCTGAATGTGTATGCATAACATGTATGTTTATTTATGTGATCTAAAGCATTTTTTGAACTTTATAAGCAACAATTTTGTTACATAAATAAGGGGTCAGAAAATACATAAATATCATAAAACCTAACTTAGCTATAACATTCATAAAGGAATTTGAAGGTGAATAGATAGGAAACCTTAAAATTCTGAGAATTTTCAGATTATGCATCTTTATTAACTCATAGCTCTAAATGGCCCAGCTAAATTCAGTGATGAGGCTTAGATTAAGATAGTCTGAAAACTGCTTTTATAACTTCATCGCCGATTATTCAGTCCAAGCCAGATAATAGGAAAAAAAAAAACAGAAAATGGATAATTAGACATACAAACATTTGAGGTTACAACACAGCATGAGAAACCAGGAGCAAATAAGGGAAATAGAAGAATAAAGTGAAAAGGAGAAAAGTAAATAGCATTTCTACATCTAAGGGAATTAGAAAATGATGGAATTCAAAGTTATTTTCCTTGATTTATTTAACTGAACATGTGATGATTTTGAAAGACAACTGATCAGTCACTGAGTTTATCTTCAATTGATTTCTTTAGTTACACCTTTACCCACCTGGCTCTTTTACTTTATTTGTCACAGATATGAATGGGCAATGTCAACAGCTTGTCTTTCCATTGGATTCTTCCAAGGGAAGCTCCTATGTGAGATGAGAGAAAAAATGAGTATGATTAAGGTTTTATTAGTATCCTCTGACCATATTATACACCTTTCAAAGTAGCCTTAGTTTCTTCTTTATTTCAATGATACTGTTCCTGTCCCTCTGAACCTATGGGTGAGAACAGCTTTGCGTTCAGTAGCCTGAGTGACTGCATTATCCTTTGTGGTTCTCTTGCATCCACCTACACTTCTGTAATTGTTTGTTCATTAAGCATTTCTTGAATTATCTTAATTTGAGTGTGTCATCTTGTTTCCTATTTGCATCTTGTTCAGTTTTAGAAAAAATAATAAAACAATTATCCAATAGGGTTATATTTCTGTGGGTGACCTTTGTTTTGCTCAGGAAAATCTATTTAATTCATATCATATTTTTCTCCACTATTCAGGTTGGCTTTTTGACAGGTGAGGTAAGTAGATGTGACCAAGTCTTAGTAGTTAATGTGGTATGTGGTATATCAAATTTTTCATCTTGGTGACATGGCTCAAAAAATAGCAGTGACATAAATAGTATTTTGTCAGTTTTCTGTCTTAACCAATACTCACCTGCATCCTAGGTCAGGATCCAATCAATTTGTAGAGAAATGTCACATTTTTCAACAGAAAACTATTGGCAAATTTGTTCAAAAGTCAGGAATGTATATGAAAACCTCTAATTTGTTGTTTTTCTGGGTATTTTTGCCTTTGTCCAGCTTTTCTGCTATGTATGATTACACAAAACACAAATTTTATATATAATTTGGTTTTGTCAAACAGATGTCCCCTGTTGACATTCTATTATGAAAAAAAACTTTGATGAGTTAATGACATGTTGGCTCTATAGACTCTTTTAGTAGGTATACAGACTATGCTTCCTTAATTTACCATGATATTGAGCATCAGTTCAATACACAAAAACTATCTGCCTTTACATTTAAGATAAATATAATAGGATAACAGCTTTATTTCCCAGTATCAACCTATATACCATTAGAAAGTATCATATGAGAAATTTCATATCAAAGGCATTTCTGTGGACACTAAATCTGAAAATATTTAGCTTGATCTAGGTGAACAAGCCATATAACTAGGGAGAAGTCCAAGAAATCACCCTGCAATGGCAGAAGGTAGGATGGGGTGAGGACACGGGGCTACCCAATCCTGAGTAGCTGAGTGAGATGGAGGTCTACAACAGTGGCAGCAGCAGGTGCCTCTTAAAAGGGCTGCATCCATGAGTTGATTTTCATGGTAACCTGCTCTCTCTCTCAGCACTGGTGCCCATTCGGTTGCATACAGGGGGCACCAGCAACTTACAGGGAGACATTGTAGGAATGAGGGCTGAGGTAAGACTCATTGGTACAGAAGTGACAGTGGTATCCATTGTTCCCTGTTGTGCCCTCCCCATTCCTAATGCACAGACCCAGTGCCACCATAGCCATGATGTCACCAAACTGGATAACAGAGGTTGCTCTTCCCAGAGGTGTCTCTGAAACTCTGCCTCCCTCAACTCACAGCCCCTCCCAAGCCACATTCAGGTGCATCCTCAGTGAGTAAGATGCTCCTTGCTAGAGCAGCATCTAGAATAACACTAGAAGCAGCTGGCCTTAGTTTCTGGCATGGCCTTTTGAAGCAACTATAAATACAGCATCTGTGGATTGCTTGTTGAATCTCAACAGGTGGCCCCAGAGGGGTAATGATTTGGGATAAATTTGGCCTGCAACTGAACCCCTCTCAGGATTGTGCCATAGGACACCTACTCTACAAATCCACACTAATAAGACCGGGAGACTTAGGAGCTTTGCTTAGTACATAGAAACAGACACAAAAAGTTGGCCAAAATGGGAAGACAAAGCAGAAACCATATGAGAGAACAGAACAGAGATCCAGATATAATGGAGTTAAGTAGTCTAACAGATGCAGAGTTCAAAACGCTGCTTATAAAGATGCTCAATGAACTTTTGAGAAGTGTAGATAAATTCAGCTAGCACTTCAACAAAGAGATAAAAAATATGGAAATGGAAATTATAAAAGGGAACTAGTTTGAAATAAAGAATACATTATCTGAGATGAGAAGTATATTCAATGTGATAAAAGAATAAACAAAGTGAATAGAGAAAAGGATCAAATGCCCTATTTAGAGGACAGGAAAGCCAAGGACATGGAATCAGAATGGCAAGAGGTAAGATGTCAAGACTATAAAAATAATTTAAGAAGGATATGGGACACTATTAAGGGTCCAGATATCCATCTGATCGGCATACCTGAAGAAAATCAAGATGTGGAACAGCTGTTTAAAGAAATAATGATGGAAAACTTCCCTAATTTGGTGAAGGAAATGGACATAAAACCCAAGGAAGCTCAGAGAATTCCAAAAATCAAGAATCCAAAGAGGCCCACACCAAGACACATCATCATTAAAATGCCAAAGGTTAAATACAAAGAATATTAAAAGCAGCAAGATAAAAACATAATTACTTATAAGGGAATACTCATAAGACTGGCAGCAGCTTTCTCAAAAGAAACTGTGCAGACAGAAGGACTTGGAAAAAAATATCCAACAGGATGAAGACCCAGCTTCTACAATGAAGAATAATTTATCCAGCAAAGCTATCATTTAGAGTTGAAGGACAAATAAAGAGCTTCCCAGGCAAAAATAAGCTAAAAGAATTTATCACCACTAAGTCAGTACTACAGTAAATGTTGGAGGACTTCTTTAAGAAAAAAAAATGTATCAAAAACAAGAATAAAGAATGGTAACAACTACATTCCTATCAATAAGTACCTTAAATGGAAAAGAATTAAGTGCTACAACCAAAAGATAAGAGTGGCTGAAGGGATAAGCTAACAAGACCCCTACATATGAAAAGGAAGGAGATGGAAAAAGATTTTGCTTTGATGGACCTAGAGGGTATTTAAGTCAGACAGAGAAAGATAAACACTATATGATTATACTTATATGCGGAATTTAAGGACTAAAAGGATCAGATTAATCAAAAAGAGACTCACAAATTTTGTGGAAAATTTGGTGATGGACAGAGGGGAGGGGGACTTGACAGGGCTGGGAGAATGGGGTCAAGGGTTAAAGAAATACAGATTGGTAACTGATGGGTGGTCATGGGGTTGGGTAGCATGGCATAGGGAATGCAGTTAGCATCAGTACATTGGCCAGCTGGAGGGTCAGAGGAGGGAAGGAGCAATTAGGGGGATCATTTTATGAACTATATAGATACCTAACCAATATAATATATACTTAAAACTAATTAAAATTAATAAATTTACAAAGAAAGCTCTGAGCAATAAATTAGTAGTTACTAGAAGGTAGAGGGGGAAGGGGAGGAGGGAGGTAGATGGGATAAAAGGAGTCAAATTTTTGGTGACAGAAAGAAATCTAATTATGAAAGGGGAACACACAATGCAATATATATATGCCTTACTGTTATATTGTACACCTGAAACTTAGGTTTTAACTAATGTCACCAAAAATTTTTTTTAAACAAAATAAATTCAAAGAAAAAAGCTATGAGCAGTACTGTATTAAGGAAACATGAACACCTGTTTTAACTAAGAATTATATTTTATGTAAAACTTAACATCTAAATTACTTTTTTAAAGAATATATTTTGTGTGAAATTGACTTACAAAGGTGAAAAATGATACTAATTGGCAAGATTGTATAATTTCTTTTAAAATAGTTTATTCATTTCTTGCAGTGAGATTTCTTATTTCCTTAAGGGCAGCAAGTTTCTGATCATTGTCTCACCCACAAAATACTTGAAAAACATCTGGACAGGATAATTAAATTAGCCTACTGCTAACCCTTCATTTAAGTGTTAACTTTCCTGATAACCAGAAATACTGAAATGGGAGGTTTAGCTGTCCTTGTGATTCCAAGGTACATACAGTACTCTAGCTACTTAAAGAGAGGAAGATGTAGGGGAGGAGCAGAAGGGTTTGGTAGATATGATATAAAATAAGATGCTCAGCCAGTGGTTTTAGCTTCCTACTGTACCTCCACTGAGAAATAGGGCACATACAAATATAATAGTCATTTACTTTGAAATTATTCTCAGTCAGAAGGCACATTATCCTGTCTATGTCTCTTATGACATCTTTGGGTACTGAGCCCAGGGTAAGGAGTGAAGAATGTGTGTAGTTTGAGATAGTCACACCACTGTGATTCATTCAGCTCTTCCTCGGATGTATCCATGGAATTGACAGTGTTGAAAAACAAAGAGCCGTGTAGCTGGAATGCAATTTCTATAATTAATTCAACGTTTTGTTTTGTTCCTGCATAAGCCAAGAGAGAGCTATATACTAGGAAGTCTTTATTCTCTTCATTATATGCCTGTAACTGCCATTACCAGTTGCATATCTTTGAAAGCAAAACTATTTGTTTCCATAAAATTATTAGTCTGTATATAATTGGAAAAATTGTATATATCAACAGTTTTTCTATAATCTTGTTCCTCAGAGAACAATATGTTACTACATTTTTTTAGAACAAAAAATACTACTCACAAATTCGTATGTGGTGAACAATTCCAAAATAAGCTAATTATTTTATTGACTATTTAAATTATAATATACATATGGAAAATGGTACAACTAATAGGTGTCAGATGAATTTTTCACCAATTGAACATGTTTGTAATCAGCAAAGAAATCACGTAACAGACATTCTCAGCACCCTAGAAGTCTTCCTACCCCCCCTTTCAGCTACTGTAAATAAAAGGGTAATCACTACACTCACTTCTAATGCCCTAGATTAATTTTACTATTTTTGAACTTTGTATAAATTTTACTTGTATCTGAATCTTTTGCTCAGTATCATAATTATCAGTCACTTATATTGCTATGTATAATTGTAGTTAATTTTCATTCATGTTATATCTCATTGTTTGAATACACCATAATTTATGTATTTTATTATTGATTAGCACTTGGGTATTTTTCATGTTTGCCTCCACTGCAAATAATATTGTTATAAGCATAATTACACATGTCAGTTCATGAATGTATCAGTGTATGCATAGGCTGTCCTCCCAGCAGTGAAATTCCTTTGTTATAGGATATTGTGTATTAGTAGACACTGACAAACTGTTTCCAGTTTATAAATTTTATCCTCCCAGCAGGATTGATCTACATTCTCACAATCTTTCTTTCTTTTTTTCTTTCATTTTAATCATTCTATCAAGTGTACCGGTAATATCTAACTTTGGTTTTAAATTTAAAGTTAAATTAATTTTAAAAGTTTTACTAAAATATTACTTTAAATTAAATGTAAAGTTAAATTTTAGTCATAGAGGAAAATGCAATTAAGTCTCTTTAGATGTTCATTATCTAAATGTCCTTTTCTGAAAAGTATTTCTTCATGGGTTTTGCCGTAATTTTATATTAGATGGCTCTATTTTCATGTTGTTATATTTTGGTTGAATATGTTTGTGTACAACATATGTACAAACACAGAAAATATAGATACTATATACCTACATGTATATAGTATACATATATGCATATACATGCACACACACATACACACCAGTTGAGGGGCTGACTCAATGTTTTTAATATCGTACTTAAATGAAAAAATTTTAATTGTAACAGCCCAATATATTATTTTTTTTTTATGATCTCCACTTTTGTTTCTGGTTTAGGTAATTTTTTCCTACTCTACAGTGATGAAGACGTTGTATAGTGTGTTCTTATTTTCAGAGTTGTAATTTATCTGGAATTGATTTTTGTATATGATGTGAATTAGCCTTAAGATTTATTTTTCTGTCTATATGATATCTAGCTGACCCAGAACTGTTATTTAAATGACCATCCTTTTCTTTTACCTACAGTGCTACCTTATTGCAAATAAGATGTTACAAAAACTATGTGTCCATGTCTGGACTGTACACTGTCCCATTGATCTATTTTCCATCCTTGCATCAGTGCTATCTGACTTCCTTGCTATAGATTTATAGTGGATCTTAATGTCGACTTTGTTCATCTTTAAAACTTGCCTGACTATTCATGCTCTTTGTGTTTCTATGTAAATTTTCGAGTCTGTCAGTTTCTAGCAAAAAAAAAAAAAGGTTGAATATTATATTAGAATTTTCTTGAATTTTAGAAGAATTAACTTTTTTATAATATTAATTTTTATAACCTCAAATATATGTCATTTCATTTATTAAATTATGCTGATATATAACTTTAATTTGTATATATATTACATCTTTATTCATTCATTGATGGGTACTTATGCTGTTTCCATATCTTGGCTGTTGTGAATAAGGTTGCAGTAAACATGGGAGTGCATATGTTTCTTTGGTATTCTATTTTTATTTCCAGAAGAGAAATCACTGGTTCCTATGGTAGTTCTATTCTTAATTATTGGAGGAATCTCCATAGATTTCCGCCAATGGTGTGTGAGGGTTCCTTTTCTCCACATTTTCTCCAACATTTTTTATTTCTTGTCTTTTTGATAACAGCCATCCTAACAGGTGTGAAGCGATGTCTCATTGTAGGTTTGGTTTGCATATCCTTTTAATTAGTTAGACTGAGCATCTTTTTATATACCATTTTGGCCATCTGTGTGTCTTTGGGAAAATGTCTATACAGATTCTCTGCTCATTTTATAATCGGGTTGTTTTTATGTTTTTAAGGTGTGTGGATTCTTAATGTATTCTGGGTATTAACTTCTTATCAGATGTATGATTTTCAGATATCTTCACCCATTCAGTATGTCGTCTTTTCATTTTATTGATGGTTTCCTTAGCTATGCAGCTTTGTAATTTGATGTAGTCCCATTTGTTAATTCTTGTTTTTGCTTCTCTTGCCTTTCATTCCCTCCCCCCCCACCAAAAAAAAAAAATTGAAGTAGGAAGATTACTGCCTATGTTTTCTTCTAAGAATTTAATGGTTTCAAGTCTTACTTAATTCAAGCCTTTAATTCATTTTGAGTTAATTTTTACGTATGGTGTAAGATAGTTGTCCAGTTTAATTTTTTTGCAAGTGTCTGTCAAGTTTTCCCAACGTCATTTACTGAAAAGACTGTCTTTTCCCCATTGTATGATCTTGGCTCCTTTGTCACAAATTAATTGTCCACATATGCATGGATTATATCTGGGCTTTCTACTCTGTTTCATTGATCTCTGTGTCTTTTTTTATGCCAATACCATACTGTTTTAATTACTATAGCTTTGTAGCATAGTTAGAAATCAGGGAGTGTGATACCCCCAGCTTTGTTCTTTTGTCTCAAGATTGTTGTGGCTCTTTGGTGTCTTTTTTGGTTCCATACAAATTTTAGAATTATTTTTTTCTATTTCTGTGAAAAGTGCCACTGAAATTGTGATAGGGATAACATTGAATCTGTAGATTGCTTTAGATAGTACAGACATTTTAATAATGTTCTTCTAATTCATGAACATGACTGTCTCTACATTAATTTATGTCTTTACTTTTTTTTTTCAACAATGTCTTATAGTTTTTAGTGTATAGATCTTTTACTTCCTCAGTTAAATTTATTCCTAGGTATTTCATTTTTTTTTTTGTAATCATAAGTGAGTTTAATTTTTATTAATTTCTCTTTCTGATAGTTTGTTATTTGTGTACACAAATGCTGCAACTTTCTGTGTGTAGATTTTGTATTTTACACCTTTTTTGAATTTATTTGTCTAACAGATTTTTTTTTTTTGGTAGTCTTTCTAGTATTCTCTGTTATAGTATGTTATCTGCAAATAGTGATAGGTTTACATTTTTCTTTTGAATTTGGATGCTTTCTGTTTTTATTTTTCTTGACTAATTGTTGTGCCTAGTACCTTCAATACTATGTTGAACAACAGTAGCTATAGTGGGCACTATTGCTTTGTTCTGATCTTAGAGGAAAAGCTTTTAACTTTCACCATTGATAATGTTACTACCTGTTAAGTTGTCATATATAGACTTTAATATGATGAAATATATTCTTTCTATAACCACTTTTTTGAGAGTTTTTATTATAAAAGGATGTGAGATTTTTGTCACATGCTTTTTCTGTATTTGAAATGATCTTATGATATTTATTTTTCGCCTTTTTAAATGTGGTGTGTCACATTGGTTGATTTGTACATATGGAACAATCCTTGCATCCCTGGGATATATCCCACTTGATCATGATGATTGAGTGTATTGTTGAATTTGTTTTACTAATATTTTGTTGAGGATTTTGTATCTATGTTTATCAGGGATATGGGCTTGTAATTTTTATTTGTTTGTTTATTTATTTTATGTTTGTGGTATCCTTGTTTGTTTTTGGCATCAGGGTAATGCTAGCTTCATAAAATGACTGGAATTATTTCCTTTTCTTCAATTTTTTGAAGAGTTTACTAGGATAGGTGTTGTCTTCTCTTAGTATTTGATAGAATTCACCAGTATAGCTACCTAGTCCTGAACTTTTGTTTTTGAAGTGTTTTATTATTATTAATTTATTATTATTATTATTATTATTATTATTACCTATTCAATAATTTAGTATTAAACTGTCTATTCCGATTTATTATTTCTTCATGGTTCAGTCTTGGGAGATTGTATGTTTCTAGAAGTTTATTCATTTCTCCTAGGTTGTCCTATTGCCTTTGTTCATGGTAGTCTCTTATGATCGTTTTATTTCTGTAATATCAGTTGTAACCTCTTTTTCATTTCTGATTTTATTTGAGCCCCTCTTCTTTTTCCTATTAGTCTAGCTAAAGGTTTGTTTATTTGGTTAATCTTTTCAAGAACCAGCTCTTGGTTTCTTTGATCTTTTTGTGTTTGTTTATTTTAGTTTCTCTTTCATTTATCTTTGTACTTATCATTATTATCTTTCTTCTGCTAACTTTGGGCTTTGTTTATTCTTTCTTTTGCAGTTTTTTGTTTGTCTGTTTTTGAGGTAGGGTTATATCACTATAAGCTTCACTCTTTGGAATTTTTTATTTCATTTTCCATTTTCAATTCCTGAGATATTTTTTGAATTTTCCTTTGATTTTTTTCATCTATTGGTTGTTCAGTAGCATGTTGTTTAATCTTAACATATTTGTGATATTCCTAGTTTTATTTTTATAACTGATTTTCAGTTTTATACTGTTATTTGAGGTGATAAGTGACATAATTTCAAGCTTCTTTAATTTACTGAGACTTCTTTTCTTCTGTAACATATTATCTCTCATGGAGAGTATTCATGTGAACTTGAGAATGTGTATTCTGCTGCTTTTCCATCAAACGTTCTACATATATTTATTAGGTACATTTGGTTTAATGTGTGATCCAAAACAGATATTTTCTTATTGATTTTCTGTCTGGGTGACCTATTCATTGATGCAAATGGGGTATTAAAGTCTTATACTATTATTGTATTACTGTCAATTTCTCCTTTTGGTTCATTAATATTTGCTTTAAGGGATATCTTAGAGATATTGGTGGTTTGGTGCTATACTACAATGATAAAGCAAATATTACAATAAAGCGAGTCATAATTTTTTTTGATTTTCCAGTGCACATAAAAGTTATGTTTACACTATACCATAGTTTATTAAGTGTGCAATAGCATTGCATCTAAAAAAAAAAAAAACAATGTAGATAACTCAATTAAAAATGCTTTATTGCTAAAAAATGCTGACTATTATTTGAGCCTTCAGCAAGTCAAGTTTTGATAGTAGAGGGTCCATCCAGCCACCTCGTGCATTTTAATTGGTGAATTATAATAATAATGTTTATTATTACTATAATTATTGTTTTGGCACTGACTCATTCTCCAGGGTGCAATGTTGATTAGATGCAGTGATAGCAGGCACCCTTTTCTTGTTCCCAACATCAGGGAGAAACTACTAATATTTCATCTCTCTGTGTGATGGTTTTGGTACTCAGTATTAGTAAACAAAGTTTCTTTTAATTTAAAAGTCTTCTGCAAGTTTCTTTTCATCAATGGACATTGAATTTCATCAATCTTTTTTGTATCTTTTCAAGTCATGTGATTTTTCTGATATGTTTGATGTGTTTGTATAGTGATATAGAGTGATTGATTTTCAAATGTTATTTCCTTAGATTTCCATGTTCTTAGCTTCTAAGTGATAATCAGAAGAAGTAAGTGCCCCAGGGAATTACCACCCCAAAATATAAAAATCCTTTCTAAAACTTTCCCTCTATGGAATGTTAGTACATTTATTCTTTTTTGCTTCCACATCTATTTCTACTTTTAACCTATATTTTTAAAGAATTTATTTGGATTTTATAAGCTTTTTTTGGTGGAAGTTTTGGACTGTTGTGAATAACAAATGATGTATTGTGAACTGCTGTTCTACCCAGAAGCACAACTTCTATTTACTTAATTTTAAGAAATATGTATCTGCTCTTAATATACAGTTTGATAATTAGGCTCCCTTTTTATGATGGAATGCTTATTTTAATTATCCTACATTTTCTTAGAGAACTTTGAAAGAATATTATTTAACTAATTAACAATTGGGACAACAACACATCTACTACTCTCAACAATTTTACGAACTGGAATTTTTATACTTGTTTTTCAGAGAAAACTGAAATAGTGAGGCTCTAAATGACTTGTACTGGCATATCTCATTTTGTTGTACTTCACCTCATTATTCTTCACAGACATTGCAATTTTTATTTTACTTTATTTTTACAAATTGTGGCAATTTGTGGCAATCCCGTATTGAGCAATTTTGTTGGTGCCATCTTTTCCAACAGCATTTATTCACTTTGTCTCTGTGTCTATTCCTGGTAAAAACACTATGAAGATTGTTAAAATAACAAAAAAAAGGATTCAGGATATTACATAAACTTAGTTGATAAAGCAGTGGTAGGGTTTGAGAGGATTGACTCCAATATTGAAAGCAGTTCTCCTGTGGGTTAAATGCTATCAAACAGTGTTGCATGCTACAGAGAAATCATTCACGAAAGGGAGGATTAGTTGATGCATCAAACTTTCTTGTTCTCTTATTTTAAGAAATTGCCACAGATGCCCCAGTCTTCAGCAACCACCACAGAGAGTCAGCAGCCATCAACATTGATGTATGACCCTTACTGTAAAAAAGATTACAACTTGCTGAAGGCTCTGGTGATGATTACTATAGTTTAACAATAAAGTATATTTTTTTAAAACAAGAAACCAAATGTGTGTTATTTCATGGGTGGAAGGACTGGGACTCAGGTGCTTGGAGGCCTCAGGAGCTCTTCTGGATAGTGTGAAGGAGCTCCAACTTCTGATACTTCCATATCCTCTCTTTGAAGTCTTCTAGCCCTTGGTGCTGGTTCTTTTTCTCCGGTGGCCACAACTCCCTCTCTCACTATATCACATAGTCCTCAAATTGCTTGTTTTGATTGTCAATCCAGAACATAGCCACAGGGACAGTTAAGTAGACGTCTAGCTTCACCCCCATTTCTCTTCTCTAAGGCTATAAAGCCATTTCCACCCAAAGCCAAACCTCCAGCAACACCTAATGTATTTTTTAAATTAAGGTGGGTACATTGTTTTTTAAGCCATAATGATATTGCACACTTAATAGATTATAGTATAGTATAAACTTAACTTTTATTATGTTTAGTAGATGTGGAAACCCCCAAATGTGTGGCTGTTTATTGCTATAGTCTGGAACTGAGCCTGTAATGTCTCTGAGGTATGCCTGTACAATGCTTAAAACAATGAGTGGCAAAAGTGGGTGGGGTATGTTTTCCTAATATCCATGTAAAAACTGGAAAAATATTATATAAATGCTTGAACAGTTGTGTCAGTATTCTAGTTAACATTTTGATGTTTACCACAAAGTCATATCTAGTAAAAATTCATAATGTATTTCTTAAACTTAAAATTATTCTATTGAGATTAGTTTATGTGTGTGACTGTGTGTGTGTGTGTGTGTGTGTGTGTGTGTGTGTGTTTGGCATGTGTAGGTACAGAGAAGGCTATTCAATTATCTCAGTAAAATGGCAATTCTGTTTTTCCAGTTGATTAGATGAAAGCCTAGTGTCACCTTTACTTATTATCTCTTTCCCTTATATGCCACATTGAAACCATCAGTAAATTTATTTGGCTACACATTCAAAATACTGCCACAATTTAACTAATTCTTAAAACCACAGCACTACAGTCTTGGTTCAAACTATCATCTTCTTTCACCTAGAATATACAAATAGCACCTGAATGGATTAAGTGTTTCTAAATTTCCCAACCCCCAAGATAGATGGTGGATGTTCACAGCTGAAAAACACACACACACACACACACACACACAAAATCTCTTCTACACAGGGTCATTCAGTATTTCCCAATTCATACAGAGTAATAGCTAATGTTCTTCCCCATCTATAATCTTATTTCTTCCAACTCTTTCCCTCAATTATTTAGCTCCAGTTTTAGCGCACTTGTCCTCAGTGCTTACTTTGTCTGTAATCTGCTTTACGCACATATCTTCATAACACATTGCTTTATTTCATTCAGATCATTTTATAAATTTTATATCAATAGACTTTTCATAACTATTTTATGAAATATGGTAGTATTCAGTTATGGCAACACTCAGTTTCAGACCTTTAATTCCCTAATGATCTTACTTTAGGGTACTTATTATCAACTAATTGATAACTCTTATTTTTACTTGCTTATTCATTTGTCTTCTGCCACTAGAAGTGTATATTCTATGAGAACATAGACTTTATTTTATTAATAACCATATCAACAGCACCTAGAAGAGCATCTGCCAGATAGTAAAATTTAAGTAAGTATGGTTTGAATTAATAAACTCTAGAAAATTATTTCTACATAGTCTATATGAAGAACCTACTGTGATTCAGGCAAGTTCAAAAGGTATAATCCTTAATTTCAAAGAGCTGGGAGATGTAAACAACTAATTATACTATCATATTGCACATTGGCTGAAGAAGCAAAAGTATGGTCTAGTAGTGAAAATGAATCATCACTGAAGGATTGATAAAATCTTAAATGTTATAGGCATTGAGATTCACCAATATTTCTGACATATATTTTATTCCTCTGTGTAGTATATAACTTTCATTTTGTTTTCAAATAGTTAAATAGGACAGTGATTTTTAAAATATTATTATAACATATATACATATATGTATGTGCATGTTTGTGTATGTATGTCTTTTCCAGTCTGACAGCAGCTGTCTCGTAGATAATTTAGAATATTACATTTTTAAATTTAGATTTTATTTTTTTTTAGAGCAGTTGAAAGATCATGGCCAAATTGAAAGGAAGGTACAGAGATTTCTCATATGCCTCTGCTCCAACATATACATAGCCTTTCTCTTCAGTCTTTTAATGTTTCATTTAATGTTTGACAGTAGAATTGGGCAGTTATATTCATTGAACTGATAGTTTTTATTCCATTTAAAAAAATTTGGGGGCTTCCATTGTTAACACTGAGAATGTATTTATCAATCTTATCGTTTTCTATTGAAGGTGATAATAAATCTTTGTTCTGTGGTTGTTGTTAAGAATTTGTCCTTGTGTTATAACATTACTTGATCTTCCTTGGAATTCTTTGTATTTATACTGCAAAGACTCTAAATTTTTGACTCAATTTTTTTCCACTTTTCACCCCAAAAAATCAGCTTTTGTCACTTAACATATTGTTTGTATCCTATTCATTCTCTTTGGAAATTCAGTTATTCATATGTGAGATATTTTTATTATACCCCATGGGTCTCTTATGTTCTTTTCCTTTTTTTTCTTATTGCTTCATGAATATTTCAGTTTATGAATTGTCTTCTTATCTATCTTGCAGTATATTACTTTTCTGTTTGGATCTAAAATTCTAATCTGGTTCGTTTTAAAATTTCTATTTCTTTTTTTTTTAGAATTTTTACTTGTTCAATTATTACAAGCATATCTTCCTTTATATTTTTGTTTCAAGTTATATAATATGCTTTGAAATATTTGTCGTATATTTACAACATCTGGATTATCTCAGAATTATTTTTATATGATTTTACCTGAGTTATGTTTGATATCCTCCTATTTTTTCTTATATTTAGTAATGTTTTGGTTGTATGTTGAATATTTTGAGTGATAGTCTTTCTTGAAAGAGTATTTTTATTTATTTTTATTTTGTAATCAGTTACCCTGGCTAGACTGATTTTAAACTCTGTATCCCAAGGAGATCTCTGATCTCTTTCTTTAGTCTGTATTGGATTTCTTGGAATTTATTCCCCACATTCATAGTTCAGGGATCAGCCAGAACTTTAGAGTCAATTTAAATGCAGAATTTTAGGGAAAGTAGGAGATTTGAGCAGAGTTTTTACCCAGTATCTGCTTTTTATGTTTTCACCTTAATTTTCAGCTGATAATATTCACTCAACATTATTCTGGCTCAGTGGGAATAGTGTCTATTTGATAGTGTCTATCCATGATTTTGCTTAAGATACGTTTCTTTGGAAAATAAAAGATAACAAGAAAAGAGGAAGACCAAACATGAGATGGATTGACTCCATAAAAAAGCATAGACATGAGTATACAGAAGGTGAGCAGGGCTCTTGAGGACAAAACATTGTGGACATCATTCATTCATAGGATTGCCAGGAGTCAGAGCTGACTCAGCAGCTCATAACACATATTCCATCTGCTTTGCCCGGCTCTTCTGGTCCTAATGCCCAGTTCTCACAGTCTTCTAATTATGATTTGCAATTTTGATATAAATAAAGCAAAATTCTAGTGCTGTTTCTCAAACACTACATTTTTAATTTAGGAAAGAGAAAATTTAGATTTTTGAATGTCTGTACTCATTTATATTTTTATTCATTCAACAAACATAAAGTGAAACCTCCCATGTTCCAGAGAACTTAAAATTTGTTATGAGTACACTGATGAATAGGAACTTAGTCTTTGTCCTTAAGGATTGGGGCACATGCTCTTAAACCTTTACAGCATAATTAGTATAATGTAACATGGCCCACATAATGTAGAACTGATGGGTAAAATGTCCTAGTGCCATATTTATTTTATTTTATAGAAAATAGTTTGTCATTGTACTTGTTTTTAACTATAAATTCAACCAAGAATTCATTAAGATAGCCTTAGTATTTCCCATGGATATTTTTTTCCCCTTTTAAAAAGAATCCTTGAGGATCTCTCTCATTTATTACCTTTTTGCAAGGATTTTGCACATCACTTAACATGTACTTCCATTGTCAGCCTTCAACCCAATTCTGTTTTTATACTCACAGAATCACCTTGTGCTGTTCTCACATAATGCTGAAATGATTGAAATGTTGGCAGTTCATTTATTATGATTTTAACACTTTGAAAGAAAGGATTTATAAAAGATTTTAGAAGCTCTAGAATGCTAACACTCAAATATCACTCTGCTTCTAACTATGCTAATATGTGTATACATTTCTGCAAGGTCAGCTACAGGAGTGTATATCTACTCACTGAGAAAGGAATTGAAAGTTATCTCAAAGACAGCAAAAACCACAGCAACAATACCCAAAGGCCACTATTTCAAATAGAAACAGTTGTGAACTAGTTCCAATGAATTAATTCATCATTTTATTCACTAAAAAGAGCAGGGGCTGTTTTTTATATGTCTTTGTGCTCTCATTCCCTAGGTAAGTTTTACTTTTAAAGCAGGAGTTAGGAAATATTTTTTGCCCTAAAAATGGCAGTCTACTATGTGTGTCAAAACTGAGCTTAGTGGTTAGAGTTATGAGCAAATGATATTGTTGTTATCCTCAAAGAATTCACAACATTGGGAGAGAGAGGCAAATAAAGCAAGCATTAATTGTGATTACATAATTATAAATCTGATAAACAAGGTGTTATGGGAAAAAAATGAAGGACCAACCTTGGTCATTTAAACAGTAGTTCCAACAAATATGAGTCATGAATGACCAAGGAGAGAGTTTCCAACCAAACTAGGGAGAAAGATGTCCCCAGTGGTAACCCAAACCAGTGAGTGAATGGCATGGAGGCAAATAGGAGCAAGGTCCTTTTTAGGAAATTTTAGCAATTCTCTATGTTGTGAAGTCAGCTAGTATCAGGCCAAAATGATTTATAGATTTTATTCTTTAGGTCAGCAGTCCCCAACCTTTTTGGTACCAAAGACTGGTGCTTTTAGGAGAATCTAATACCTAATGATCTGAAGTGATGCTCAGGCAATGATGCTAGTGCTGGGAAATGGCTGAAAATACAGACGAAGCTTTGCTAAGTTATCCACTGCTCACCTCCTGCTGTGTGGTCTGGTTCCACACAGACATGGCCAGATACCAGTCTGTGGCCTGGTGGTTCAGGATTCTTGCATTAGGCGATATAGAATCATATAACCTATTTGAATTAAAGGGAAAGAATTCTGAAGATGTGATGGACACTGTTGTTTGCTTCCTAAGCAGTCATTTCCACCATACCCCTACTTCCATCCTGTAGAACTCTTGTTATATTCAACTACCTACTCTTTAAAACAGTCATTTTGGTTCAGGGTGGTAAATTCCATCTAGCTTCAGAGTTGAGTCTCCATTGTTTTAAACACTGAGGGCTTCCCAAATTTTATTTTTTAATCATCACAGACACGTATACAGAATTTCAGGATGTATTAGGATAAATTGTTGGAACTTCTCTCAGCAGGAGGAACCCGGTTAAGCTCCATTGACTGGGCTTAGTGTCTCAATACACCTGTAATAGGGTCACGGCACTTCATTTGAGAATGATTTCTCTAAATACTTTATACTAATTATATTCTGAGTCATGAGCTCATTTTGGAAATCAGTTAATACAAGCATTGCTGACTATTATTCTTTCAAAAGTTAGACCATGTTTGACAATATTAGACTGAAGGTATAAATTAGAGGAAATATTTGTGCTCATTTTGTGCATCAAGAGTTTCTGTAGCCCTTGTTGATATGCACAGATATTTCATAATCATGAAGGATACCAAATATAAGTTGAAACTGTCATACAGAAGACAGAATGGAGAGTCAGGTCTTTGAGCAGATTTCAAAGCAGCAGAATTAGCCACCTTGAAGCCTATCCTGATACAGTGCCAAATAAACTACTTTAAATCTAGCCAGTGTTCAAATCCAAAAGGACATGCACTAGGCCACTAAGAGCCTATTCATATTTTGCTTACTAACTTCTAATTTAACAAAAAATCCTAAATGCCAAGTTTTCACATAAAATATTATGGGATGAGAGGGGGATGAGGATGCTGAAGATCTTGATCTGTTTGATTTTTATTCATTTGAGAATTAGAATAACTAAAGCAGATATATATTTAAACATAACCTTTATTAGTGATAAGTCTAATATTTAGGAGCAACTATACTTTATAGCTGTGGCAAGTGGACTTCATAGTACTAACTCTAGGAGTAGGCAGTGTAAGGCTTGAGCAGGCCTTCCTCCATAGGAGCAGTTGCTGTTCCCTTCTAGTAGATAGAAATGATCCTTTCGTGGGTATCTCTCTCCCAATAGGGGACTTATTTTGCTTAGCATGCTTATCTCGAGGTCCATCCATGTTGTCTCAAATAGCAGTATTTCATCTCTTCTTATGGCTGAGAAATATTCCATTGTATATATCTACCACAGCTTCTTTAGCCAATCATCTATTGTAGGGTCGCTTTGGTTGCTTCCATGTCCTGGCCACTGTGAATAATGCTGCTATGAATGTCAGTATGCAAATATCTTTTTGAAAATAAATTTTTAAGTCTTTGGGGGTAAATACCCAGTATAGGGATTGCTGGATCATATGGTAGGTCAATCATTAGTTTTTTGAGGAACCTCAAACTATCTTCCATAGTGGCTGTACCAATTTGCAGTCTCACCACAGTGTATGAAGGTTCCTTTTTCTCCACATCCTCTCCAACATTTGTTATCACTTGTCCTGTTCATTGTAGCCATTCTAATAGGGGTGAGATGGTATCTCATTGTGGTTTTGATTTGCATTTTTCTAATAGCTATTGAAGTTGAGCATCTTTTCATATATTGTTGGCCATTTGTATGTCCTCTAGGAAGAAGTGTCTGTTTAGGTCCTCTGCCCATTTTTTTTTATTGGATTTTTGTTTTGTTATTGTTATTATTGAGTCGTATGTGTGCTTAGTATATTTTGGATATTAGGCCCTTATCGGAGGTGTTGCTTGCAAATACATTTTTCCATTCGGATGGTTGTCTCTTTACCTTGTTGATGGTTTCTTTTGCTGAGCAGAAGCTTTTTAGTTTGATGTAGTCCCATTCATTTATTTTTTTCTCTTACTGCCCTTGCCTTTGAGATCAAATTCATAAAATCCTCTTTAAGTTCAAGGTCCTTGAGTTTAGTTCCTATGTTTTTTCTTCTATGCATTTTATTGTTTCAAGTCTTCTATTCAGGTCCTCAATCCATTTTGAATTAATTTTGGTGTGTGGTGATAGACACAGTATAGTTTTATTATTTTGCAGGTGGCTTTCCAGTTTTCCCAGCACCATTTATTGAAGACACTTTTCTTTCTCCACTGTATGTTTTTGGCTTCTTTGTCAAAAATTTTTTGCCCATATAAATATGGGTTTATTTCTGGACTCTCAATTCTGTTCCACTGGTCTGTGTGTCTGTTTTCTACCAATACCAAGTGGTTTTGATTACTGTCACTTTGTATTATAATTTGAAGTCGAGCAGAATGATGCCTCCAGTCTCATTCTTTTTTCTCAGGATGGCTTTGATGATTTGGGGTCTTTAGTACTTCCATATAAATCTGATGATTTTTTGTTCTATTTCTTTAAAAAATGCTGATGGAATTTTGATGGGGATTGCATTAAATCTATATAATACTTTAGGTAATACGATCATTTTAACTATGTTGATTCTTCCAATTCAAGATCAGGAATATCTTTCCATTTCTTTGTACCTTCTTCAATTTCTTTTAATAGGGTCTTACAGTTTTCATTATATAGATACTTCACATGTTTTGTTAGATTTATTCCTAGGTATTTTATTCTTTTTGTTGCAATTGCAAAAGGAATTATTTTTTCCACTTTTTCTGATACTTGATTATTAGAGTATAGGAACACTATGAATTTTTGAACTTTGATTTTATATCCAGAGACTTTACTGTATTTACTTATTGTTTCTAGTAGTATTCTTGTGGAGTCTTTAGGGTTTTCTATATAGAGAATCATGTCATCCACAAATAGTGACAGTTTGACTTCTTTATTTCCTATTTGGATGCTTTTATACCTTTCTTTTGCCTGATTGCACTCTCTAGGACCTCAATGTTATATTGAATAACAGTGATGATACATTTACACTGTACTTTAATTTCATTGAGTTGTTACTTTCATAAGGCAACACTCATCCTTTAGGCCATTGACTTTCTATTTCCTCTTCAAATTTCAGTATTTTATTACTTATTTCCTTTATTTACTATTGTTTTTCTCTTTTTGATATGAAATATTTAATAGAGTTAGGTAAGCATGGTACTTGCCTGAAGGTAGCACATGCATTGCTAAAAACAGTCAACATTGCATTGTTTCAACTATTTGCTTAAGTTGGCAAATAGTGGGGACCAGTGAAGAAATATCTATCCAAACAAACACCTCTGATTCTTTAAGTCTTTATTTTTTCTTACTCCAATTTTACTCCATTTTATATATACATATACATACACATATATGTATGTATGTATGGTATGTATGTATATGTGTGTGTATGTGTTTATATATATATCTATAGGCATACACATATTTATAGTTATAATTATATTTACAAACATGTATGTACTGGACCACCAAGAGCGTCTTCATTTCTGCTTCCTAAATTCTTATTTAAAAAAATTAAATGCTATGTGTGTGTATATATATATATATAGATGATAGATAGATAGATAGATAGATAGATAGATAGAATGTTAGGAGAGTTTGAAATTGGCTAAGACCTTACCCAAGACCTCATCTGTCCCCTGATTCTGATCCATTTAAAATTAGAATGAGTAAAGCAGGTGACTATTTAAACCACCTTTATTAGTGATAAGTCTAGTATTGAAGAATGAATGGAGTTTATAGGTATGGCAAGTGTACACTATAACACTAGGATTAGGGCCTGAGAAGGAGCTGTTGATGTTCCCTCTAATCAAGTAAAATGGACCCCCCCTTGGGCATCTCTTTCCCAAAACGGAAAGAGAAAAACAAGAGCCCTGTGTACACATATTGCTAAATTTCAAATTTCCCCTCTTCTAGTTTTTTTTGTCAGATGAGTGAGAGAGGTGAAAAATAGTGTACGTATCTCTGTGTGTATATAAATCTGTGTGTGTTGGTATGTGTGTATGTATGTGTGTGTGTATATATCTATTAAAGGATACAGTTGATCGGATTTGATTTTACTTTGCTGGTTTTTAAAATAGTACTCTCATGATATAGAATGTTTTTATCATTTACAGTCAATTTCTTTACTTCTGGTTCTAGGTAACATTTGGGCTATTCACTGTCACTATAATTTTGTCTTTTCTTGAATTTCATATTAATGGAATCATCCAATATCTGCCTTTTCATGTGTGCATTCTATCACTGTGCATAATATTTTTGAGATTTATCAAAGCTTCTATGTGTCAGTAATTTGTTTTTATTGCTGACTGTTATTCCTCTATATGGATATAAAATTTGCTTTTCCATTTATAATTTAAACATAAAAATGTATCTAGTTTTTTGACTGATCTAAATAAAACTGAGATGAATATTTGAGAAGTCTTTACATTGACATTTTTCATATCATTTTTATAAATACAAGTGGCTTTTCTTGTTTCTGTAGTAAGTGTATATTTAACTTTATAAGAAATTGCCAGTGTTTTTTAAAGTGGTTACATCATTTTGCATTACACCAACAATGCACACAGATACAAGTTGTTTCATATCTTTAAGTTTTTAAAAATATCTGGTCTTCCAAATTGTCCAGACGTTTATTTTTAACCTTGTTATTTAATCAAGTGTCTCTCCTTGTTAACCTTGTAACATTATACAATTTTCCCCAGAATGATCAATTTTTTCTTTTATTATGGAACTTCAACATATTTATTATGGAGTAACATACTCAGATAGTGATTTGTTCTTTCAGTTTATGTTTAATTTTTATTTTACATTGTTGTTTCATTCTCTTCAGTATCATTCCTTGTCTGATTTGACAAAGTTGCTATTTTTTCTCTTTTTTTCCTAATAGCTATTTTCCTCTCATGGATACTGATAATCAAGCACATATTTCACTTCCTTAAATTTGAGTCACTTTATTTGTCTACTATTTCCTTATAACAGTACAACTAAACATACAGAATGATTTTACTTTCCAGTCACCAACATACTCCTTAGAAGATCTTATTATTCTTTAATTTGCTCTTCCCACTGCCAATTTGAAAGCTTGAAAATTTTGCAAAATAGTTTGTTAATTTTAATTTTAAATTATTATTATATCTTCCTGTATATCAGGAATTCTTAAGCTCATTGTCCACAAGAAGTCAAGGTGTCTGTGAACTTGAATAATGTAATGGAATATGATGACCACAAATGCTTTAAAGCTCTTTTCATTGAGATATGGTGCTTAATTCTCCCCTTCTTCTTTCTAGGGAGGATTTAGTGGTTTACTTGCCTAATAGATTGGGATGTAAGAGACTCTTTGACTTTTCTGAGACTAGGTCATGAGATGATCGGGAGCTTTTGCTTAGGTATCAGAACCTGCTTTTGGAAGGCTCCCTCTTGGAATGCAGTCACCATGACGAGGGAAGCCAGAGCTGAGTAATTGGCAAGCTAGAGAAGTGTCCTCATTAAACTCGCAGTAGCCGTCAGTACTCTCATCTGACATCTGATTAAATGAGTTATAAGTGAGAACCTACTCAGCTGAGTCCAGTCATCTAAAGAACTGTGAGAGATTAGAAATGTTTGAACCACTAAGTTTTGAAGTGTTTGATACACAGAGATAAATAATTAGAACACAGTAAAATAGGTTTTATATTTTCTAATTACCACCTAAATTTTGCATTTATTTTAGGTATATGTAAATAAAAACACATTATGGTATTAGCCGTACTTGTAATTTGTCACTTGTAGAAAACACAAGTAACTTTATATCATGTACAGTTAGAAGAGACATTTTTAAATGCTTTTACAGATATCCCTGCTTTGAAATTGTAGTGTTAGTAGGCATGTAGCAAACCACGTTATTAATGTGTTAATAAAGAAGCAAATGATATTTACATATTTGTTTTTAAAATTGGTTAACTTTATTTCAATGTAATTGGTTTTCTTTGTAATTCTATAAACTTAATTGTAAGCCTTTAAAAACATTATTCTGAAAGAGGATTCTTAGACTTCAAAAGTCCTCAAGGAAATGCAGGACACAAACATTGTTATGAAACCTGCTTTACAGCAAGTCTTTTTTTCCAAAAATCTTAGCACTTGTATTACAAATGTCCAGTCAGTTAGACTTAACAATATGATTTAAAATAGGGTAGGAAAACATATTTAGGTACATTGTTAGATTTAAAATGTAGTCTACAGGTATTTACTTTTGTGTGTGTGTGTGTGTGTGTGTGTGTGTGTGCACGCACATGCATCTATATTTATCAATTTACTCTTGTAGAAGTTACCAAATTGCATAATTGTGTTTGGATCCAGTATAGCCAGTAAAACCTCAGAACTCAGTGGTTTAAACAATAAAAGTATACAGCTTTTATATAGACAATTGCAGTTCCATATGACATTCCAGGGTAGCCATCTGTCACAGGAGAACACTCTTTCACTTTCTTATTAATGCAGCCTTTCTCTGTGAATGCAGCAGGAGAGAGAGTGATGGACCCACTTGTACCAAAATTAAATGATACGTGTCATATCATCTCTCTTTAGCAGAAGTAGAATCTTGCAAATGCCACCATGTCCAGAAGGCAAAGATTGGAAACACTGCTGAGCAGTATTATTATCCACTATGAACATGTTTACAAACATTTAAAATTGACGCAATTCTTAAGGTTAAAGGGTTATATACAAATGCTTAAAAACAAACTCAGCAGTAAAAGAAGTTAATGAAAAACATCTTTACACTTTTACATTGATTACCAGGAGGACAAAACACCTGTAAGTCATGGTAAATGATGGAACATAGTAAATACTGAGCTCTCTCTATGCTTTGCCCATCTTGGAAAATGGTTTCTCCCATGAGCTCTGACTCTGACCCTCAGAGCAGCTTCACTCTTACTATGCTTGCTTTCAGCTCTGCTGGAATCTCACACAGTCTGGCCACCCTAGAATTCTCCTCGTGTGGGAGTGATTAATCACTTAGACCGAACATCTTTTAATTCACTTCTGTATTTGGCATAGAAGGTAGTGTGATTGAGCCATCTTGAAATCTGGAACCTAGCATGGATTTGGAAAGGGACATACTCTTGTATTTCTGCACAATGCTGTAAGTTATTATTGAAATGTAAAAGGGAAAACTGACTTCTTTGTTACTAAACCATGTTCCTTTCTGAGTTAAAAATGGATACTGAGAATCATTCTGTTATTTAATTTCACAGTACAGGCATACTTCATTTTATTGTCCTTTGCAAATGTTGCATTTTCATCATTAGGGCAAAACTCTCTACCAGCAGAAAGATTAAGACATGATGGTTACCATTTTTTAGCAAATATTTTTAAATTAAGTACAATATTTAGATACAGTGCTGTTATACACTTAAA